>OU015534.1:14228327-15547256 GCA_907165065.1 Caprimulgus europaeus | reverse complement strand
TTATTCTCAGTGTCAGCTTTACTGACTTCAGTGCAATTAGCTATGTGAATTTCTCTTGCAAGATAGGGGGAAGTCTCTCAAGAACAGAGCTGAATAAAGCTGTTTTCAGTACTGTACACTGTAAGAAAAATCCTGGCTTTGTCCTTCTGGGTCACTGTATGTTGAATATCAGGTTTTCTTGAATTATTCTCAGGTTAATTGGTCAATGTGAAATCAGCGCTACTGCAGTGGTCCAGTGTTAAGGAATCTTGTGATTTTAAAGGAAAGGATAACTGAGTTTTCATGCCTTTTAACATCTGGGGTGCTCTAATGACCAGAGCACTAGTGAGAACAGCAAGGTCATGAGCATCCCAGAAGGGCCAATAAAACTAAAAATCTCATTTACAGGATTATAGATTTTGATTTTTGTTGTTGTTGTTAAATTTAAAAAATGAAAGACAGAGATCTGGATTATAGGGTTACAGAGGAATAATGTTAACTATGTTTAAAGACAGTGTTGATCAGTTGTTAAATGAAATCCTCATTTCTTTGTATGGATCTTATTACACTATGGTTCTTACATTGACATGGTATTGATTCCTCAAGAAGAACAAAAGAACTACAGAAACCACCAAAAATCTGTTTTTGTTTGTCTTCCTTAGCCAAACTCTCTGACTCTCCAAAAAGACAGCTGAACTGATTTTTCTCTAATTAAAATATAAATGCCTTTTGGAATGAGCTTGTTTGCTACATTTTTGCCAAGAAGACATTTTTACAATGGAGTTTTAATTGTAACCTCCAAAAAAAAGGAGTGTATAATAAAGTTGCTGTCAGTAGTCTCACAACACACTGTGATAGTGTGATAGATGCTGTATGATCCTGTCTGCTCTCCCTCTCCTTGTTTTCCCCTACGTCTGGCAGGCCATAACAGAAATAGCCCGTCATTGCATTTTGCTGTAGGGCTGACTGTATTAAAAAAATTTTCCTTCTGCAAAGCCTTGAGACTTTGCAGACATATTGGACTATAGCATGGAATATTGTTTGAAAAAAATGGGTTTACTATGTCTGGATACTAAGCTAATCAATCCAGTATGGCTGTTTCATATGGTTAAGCCCATTACAACTTTGTTTGACCTCTTTCATCTTTGTTGAGGATATAGAGTAACATTAATGTTACCAGCTGCATTTTTTTCTCTTAATATCAACAACAGGAAAAAAAAAACAAAACAACAAAACCTGATTCTCTTTTTTTTTCCATTTAGATAGCTCTAGTATTGCCAAACAAATGTGAAACAGGCTTTTACAATAAGAGTATTTTCCCAAAAGCCCTGTTAATTTTCAGCAAACCAAAATAAAATGTGTTATTGTTTATTAAGACAGTGTGACCCATATGGATTCCAGATGATAAAAGTTTCAATAAAATGCTGCAATTAGATGCAAGTAACTTGAGTTTTCTTTCAGTTCACATGTTTATATGTAGCTCAGGACAAGAATGGTCATTTAAGTTTTGTTGGCGATTGGATTTTACTTGCAATGATGATAGTTCTTTTCACTTGCATGCCACTTTTCACTTGAAGCTAACTGAGGAGTCTTGAGCCATCTGGGAATAACTTTAATGCAAGAGTGTTGTAGGCACATTGATCTAACTGTATGAAGCAACCTACGCATTCTGGCTTTGAATAAGGATTTAGGGTCTTTATAGGCTATGGCTTCTGGGGAAGATGAGTGTAACATGGCTCCTAATGCCCATTTTGTACTGGCTATACCACAATACATTGATGATTTGGACCTCAATAACTACATTTTGCTGGTAAAGTGAGTATGAAAAATGCACGTGACTTTCTCCTAATCAATATGCAAATAAACATTTCATCTTACTATATTTATATATCACTTTTTTTTCAAGAATTGTCATTTTCAGAAAAGTTGAAAGTGATTCACATGTTTTATGTATAGAAGGAGGACATGTTAGAGTCATAACTGAACTTTAAATACGTGTTTTTATACAGCACTATAGTGTAATCATAACATGATCAGTAGCCTATCTTTGTATTAACTGTCTAAAAAACCATAAATTCTTAAAGTTGTGAAAAAAGTTACATCTTAGGGCTAAAACACGAGCTGAAGAAATACATTCTTTTTCCCTGACAATGTAAAGTTACTAATAGTAAGATTTTTTTCAATTCACATGTATTACAGGAAGGTTATTCCTGAGTATTTATACTTCTGCACAGTAATTGCAAATAAGTAATTCTCTTACAGTGTCATGAAAGAGGATTAATTTAAACTGAACTATATGGTCTCTGCAATGCAAATCTGATAGAAGGTACATCATTTGATGATCTTTCAGTGTAACTAATGAATAATAATGCTCTGCTGGACAGTATACATCTACTGAAGATGTTATTCAAAGAAAAATTCTTTCTGTTTTTCCAATGGCAGTTTGGGCAAATTTTACACCAGATCTCATTACATACCATACAAACTTGCATATATCAGCTACTGCCTTTTAAAGGACATAGCTGTATGCTGGAAATATAACAGTGCTGTGTTTGCACTAACTGTTGTGCTCTGCAAAAATTTTTCCTAATGTTTTTGTGATATCTTTCCTTTCTCCTTTCTGTTTTTCTTTTAGTATAGTGATAATTTGAGTAATTTTGAAATGGATAATTCATTTGTAAGTTGCCTTACTGCACTCTTAACTGTTCTTAACTATTTCCATTTTTCTTGTAACCAAGGCCGATAAGGCATTCTAATATCTACTATTATGTTCTTTGCAGTCTTTGCATAGCCAAAGAAGAATTGAATGGTCAATATCTATCTTGAATTTATCAATAAGTTTTTTGAGATTTATATTGCAGTATTGTCTTCTAGGTATTATTTCATGCTATATGTTATTCATAGATGATATCTTTCACATTCAGTGACTACCAGAAATGAACTAGTTCATCCTCTGCATCTTCCTTTAGCAGTGCTTTCCTGTAGTCCTTTAAAAGATCTGAGTAATATTTTTGATGGAACATAACTAAAATTGATGAAAACATAACATCAAGAGTCAAAACTTCGATGACAGTAGGTTATTCTTTGGATAGAGGTGAATATTGTAATGAAGAAAATAATGTTTTACTGAATTATTTTCTTCAAAAAATGATTTGGCATGATTGAGGTATTGTGCCTAAGAGGCAGTTAATCAAGTGTGCTATGTCACAGGTTAAATATGCTGATTTCTTGTAATGCCAACCCACTGTAGTAAATAAAGTTGCCTGTTAAAAATAAGTAGGTATTTTATACTTCTCTGGCATTACATCTTGGTTTGCCTGAGCAACAACACAACTTGTTTTGTGATCCTTGTGTTGCTTACTCTATACGTGGCATTTTAGACTCATATTTTGCACCACGTATATTGTGTAGGCTGCTTACAAAAAGAATTAATAAAATTATCACAGTAAACTTGAGCAAGAGATGATTTGTGCATGCTGACAATGTGACAAAATTATGTTTGAAATGTTTTGATTGTATCAGAGGCAGTTTCCTGCTTGATTTCTGAGCTAGGGATTTTACAGCAAGATCTGAAAAGCATAACCTTGCCTTTCTTTGCACCAGTTTGTTCACCCTTTACTAAGGTAACTATCGCTTCCACTATTAGCATTAAAAATAAGAATAAATGAAGTTTTGCTCAAAGAAGAAGACAGCTAAGTTTCAGATATATCATGCACCATGTTAAGATTTCAAAATTTCACTTATGCATTTGTAGGCTTCCTCATAGACCTGCTGAGATCCTACGTTTGCATAAATTTTCTGCTTTGTATCTCTAATCTGTTCATCCATTTCTGATGCTGTTTGTCAAGTTACTGTTTAGTGGCTGGTAGAGTCTGGGGAAGATTGTTTTCAAAGTGTGATCTTTATGCAGTTATTGAATTTTTCATTATTTTCTGTGTAAATTTCAGTATGTTTTGTGACAAGTAGGTATTTTATATTAGTCAGGGATAGTTTTACTGCAGAGAGGGAATCTGTCACCTTTGGGTTGCTGAAGGTATTTTCTTCAGGAAAACTGTGTTCTCTGACTACTAGCTTATGTATCATGGGAGTTTTGTCTCACTTCTTGTTTGAAGAGATGAGTTAATTAGACTGCAATATGTATGAGGTTGGCATTAAAGCTTTTCTTTTGATTTGTAGAGGCTGTTGATGTAAAAGTAGACATGATCTTTAGTCTACATGAAAAGTAAACAGACTCCTCTATTTTGATGGAGGAGACTGGACACTAGTTATTTGTTTGTGATACAGATCGGTGGGGAAGTCTTCATTTTAGACCCAGTGATAAAGATGCTATCCACATGTCCTAGGTACACAAGAGATTGGTACAATTATCTACATTTTTTTTTCTTCCAAGAAACAAATAACCTGTCTTGGGAAGGAAGAGGGTTATCTCCACGGAGGCTATGAAGAATGATTTCAAAGGATGTTGTGACCTCCTTTTTCTCTCGGACAGGGTAGATGGATAGTGTTTTCAGAGGAAGAAACAAGACCAAAGATTTCCTTGCATCTCTGTTATTTGGTCATTTGTGTATGGATGAGTTTCTCTGGATGGGATAATTTTTTATTTGTATGCCACTTCTATTCATTGTGGTTCATTTTTTATTCCTAGAGGCCAGGGATTCCCAGAGAGTGTATTAATACATCTTGCAAATAGATGTTTATAGCCATATTAATAATACAGAATTTGCTGCTCATTGTTTTATATCTATACATTGAAAAGTGATACATGGAGAGAACAAATATACTTTGTAATTTCAGCAAATCAACATTTGAAGGTCTGATAGCATTTCCAGTGGAAGTCCCTTAAGTATTTTCAGGGGTATTACCTGTGATTGGAAGAATCACTTAGAGACTTAAGAAGAGGAAGCTTTGCAAGCATTGTATAGAATTCGGAAATTAATTTCTTCTGAATATAGACTTTTAATTCTTTAATACTTGTGACTTTTCAGAATGAAATAAAAATAAAATAAAGTTCCCTTACATCCTGTATCCTTCCAATAGTTTGTGGGTTTTCTTTTTAAGGGTTTGCATTTTTTAAGCTCTTAAATTTGTGACTGGCCTGTATTGTTACTTAACCAAATTCTGTGGGAAGAACAGGATCCACTGACATGAGATGGATATTAATTTGCTTAATAAGACAATTTTTCTACTTCTATTTATATATTATGTATCTATTGACTTTATTTTTTTAATATAAGACCTTATTGATTTAAATAGAAATAGAAAATGTCTAAATAATAATACTGAATTTTTGATACACAGATCTTTTGAAATTCAGAGGTTGTCTTTACAGTTAACAAGTTATTCTTCCATTAAAAAAATCTTTAGCTAGATTTTGACAAAACAGATGGGGTCTGAAATGTCAGTTATATGCTTTTAAGTTAATAGGATATAGAGTTGTCTGGTCAAGTGTCATGGTTAAGAATGAAGGAACTTTTACATCTTTTAGTGTTATTGATTGTAAAGCCTGAGAACTTTTGTAGTAGAGTATGTTTTGCTGTGCTACCTCTTTGTTTAAGTCTTTAACAACTGCTTTAGTTACATTTCCTAATAGTGGGCTAATTGTACACAAATCTAGTGTTTGGAATGACTTTGGGAAGTATAGGCATGATGTGAAACCTCTTGAAAGCATTTCTAGCCTTTCAGTAGGTGTCAGATTTCAGATGCTCACAAAACCCTCTGCATACTGAAATTCCTTCAACTTCTGCTTTTTTTGCTTTTGTTTTTTAGAGAATAATGGAAGTGTTGTCCTCAACTCTCAGTGGAACTGAGTTTTGTGCAACAGGGATGAGCACACCCAGGAGCAATGGATTAGCCTCACTCTGGCCTTTAAAGGTAACTTGTTATCTGAAAACTTCAACTGAAATTTGGTTTTATCTAGCCCTCTTTGATTGTTACTGCTTAAAATATGACATCCCCCTATTATTTTTTATTGTTGTTGTTTCATCATGCTTGATAGTAATTTATGATGTGCGGCCCAGATTTTGCTTTCCCCGAAGTAACTGTGTTGTTAAACTTCTTTATCAAATTTTCCATAAAAAAAAAATTTTCCAAGATTAAAAACTCTTCCCCAAGTACGGATATAGCATGTATGTAACTGTTTACACTACAAATATCAGTTGACTTACTTGTTTTGTTGTACTAATTCAATGTCAAAAGTTTGCTATTTCAAGAGTTTCTTCAAGAAGTTTTTATTGTTATTCAGTATCATCAAGTTATCATAAAATATCAGACCAAGCTGGCAATAGCAAGATATAGCAAGCTTTGAATAGATGATGCCTTTATTGTTGCACTTACTATCACTTTCTCTTCCCTAACTATGCTTGCTGCTTACCAACAACAGTGATTGATGATAAATATCAGCTTTGTATTAGATTTAGATGTAATGACTAAAAATTTAATGGGAGCATTTTGTTATGTCCTATATAAAGTTTTCCGTTATATATTGAGTTAACATTTGTTTTTTTTCCCTTATTCTTGTAATTATCATATGTCTTTGGCTTTGCGCTGAGTGTGCAACCCTAGAACAGTGCAATTCTTAGATTTTGATACAACAGTTGATTCATCACTGAAGACTGATTTTCCTACAAGCTTGCACAAAAAAACCACAGGTGATTGTAAAGGACACCTTTTGTAGCTTTGGCTCACTTAGGTTACTCCCGTGTCTTTTTTATTTTGCCAGATATGAAAAATTACTTTAAAAAAAATCAAAAGGGAGTAATTTTATTTTTAAATAAAATTGGGAGTTACAAATGAAAAATGGTTTAATTTTTCTTGTTCCTATTTGTTCCTAGACTTGGCCTAGTCACTCTCTCCGTCTTAAAATGTGTGAGGATGTTACAGTGATTCCGTAACAGTGAGTTTGAGAGACAGTGTAATAGTTGAAGCGTGGACAAAAAAGATCATTTTAACAAATAGTTTTTTCTTTTTCATTATTTGTATCATTAAAATGTCCTGAGTTGCCATGCAATTTCATGGATTGTCACGTTATTGAAAAAAATAGAGAGGGAAGGTGTTGGAAAAATATTTTTTTTTTCTTTCAGATTAATTCAGAATTGGAAAAATAATGTTAATATTTGCCTTCCTTACCCACCTCAAAGGAAAGCTTCTCCTTTCACTGATACTATTTACAAAGACTAGAGACAGCAAAGTTGATGTATGTTACTATTCTTTTGCTCACCTCCAAAACTAATGTTGAATTAAATGCTGCTTCCAAGATAAATTAAATATTTCTTAGCAACATAGGAGATAATCTTGTATTATGCCACACCTCTGATGCTCTTATTAGAGCATAGACACTTGGCTGTATGCTTAACCTCAGCAAAACTAAGAAATGAAATGTCTTAAAACCAGAGTATCTTCCTCTAGAGCCTTTGAAGGAAATCTCCTTGTTGTTGCTTAAATGCTTTGCTAATATAAAGCTATGCATTTCATAGAATTCTTTTTCAAATACCTGTAGGTTTTTTAACTAAAAACTATCTTAAAAGTAATGTTTTATGGAGTATTTTGTCCACTGAGTGAATTTCCTTGCACAGTCTGTTGAGAGATGTTCTGATCTGCTTTTTGTATCCAGATGTAGCTTAATTATTTAAACATAAAGACATAGGCTTAGGAAGGACTCCCTTCAGAACTCAGTATTATAATTTTGTGTCCATTTATCAGTAATCAACTGGAGGTCTTTGTTGCCCTTCAGTTAAAATATGTGAGATGTATGGGATATAGTAAACCAGATGAAATGATTAGGAGAATAGTTCACCTGTTTATACTGCATATTATTTGCTACTGTATGACCCCTGAAGAAAGGTAAGGCCACCTAGGATTGCATAGTCTCTTAAAAATTCTAGTTGGCTTGAAAATACCGTACCATTCACATGAATATTAAACACTTCAATGAGAAAATTAAACAGACATGGGTAACCTGCATCAGCAATTAAGCACACGAAACAGATTCTAACAATTTAATAGAGGGAATGGTAAAAAAAAGATTTTTCACCCTAATGACAAAAGAAAGGAAAATACACCCTCCACCCTGAATAGTTTTGTTTGGTATCTCTAATTAATCAGTTATAATAAAGATGAGAAAGAAAAGGTGTTTAATGAGTATAAAATATAATGGCAAGAAAAATATTTTAAAGATAAATATTCGATGTATTGACTGGTTTAATGGTAATGTACAATTAGTAAAAATTTTTTATTATGTTCTTGAATACCACATCATGGACTTTCTTTCGGCTTCTTAGGAAAACCAATTGCAAGGATTTTCCTTGCAAAGATGAAAATTAGTTTTTCTACACACTCTGGTAAATCCTAATGATATTCCAAAGTTCTAGATATATCCTGCTTGTACATGGAACACACAGATTGGCTGCAGTTCAAGTCAGTGTTACTGTTGTTGTTGCGATGATTTGCTGTAGATTAAGATGCCTATCATTCTCTAAGATTTCTGTAGCCTTGTTTGGCTACAGCACAAGGGAACCTGGGAGTTTGTATGATTGTTTGTGCTTATGTTTAGCAAAACTCTTATAGAACATTCAGTCTTGCTCGGCTCTGGTTCTAGATTAAGAAGAAAAGCATGACTGCAAAGGGTTTTTTGCCTCTGAGCCCCCAAGTCAGCCTGGCACTGGAGAATATAATTGTTTATTTCCTGCCCTTCTGTATGACATCTAGAAGGTTGCCATGTTGGGTACTGAATGAAGGAGGTTCCTCTGGAAGAGTGTGGTTGGAGAGTGGCCAAGTTTATTCTTGACTGGATTGGAGTCTACTATGACTTGATGAGAGTATGTTGTCTGACTGTAATGCACTTCTCTGTATTGATTTGTAGAGATTTGTTTTTCATGAATCTTCAGGCTAAAAATGTACATCTTTGCCTAGGAGAACAGTAGGATGTTATGAGAGGACAACTTTGCTAGTGAATAGTAATTTTATCATACAATCAGAATTAGTTTCTTCTTAAAAGATGGCTTGTTAGGTCACCAAATTACCAAATTTGCTTTTCTCTGTTGGTCTTTCTTTATACTACAGTGCTTAGCTTCAGGATATGTGCTTAGCAATGATAGACATACCTGTGAAATGATTGTACTTGCTATCCTTTCTTGGTATCTAAACACATTTCTCATCATTTTTCTACAGTTGCCTACCTGCTTTGTATTTTGAAATTCTTGATTTCTTTCCTGTGATCTAGTTGTACAACATGAGTGACAGTTGGGCAGATTTGAATCCAGTCATCTGTTTTACATACACATTGATGTATGTCTGTCTGTGCAAGTGCCTTTAGTTGTAGTCATGAGTAATAACTGTCATAAGTGACTTGTGTACTTAGAACTTCACAATTAGCCATTTACCAAAGTTATTTGCAAGCACTAAGTGAAAGCTTGAGTTGAGGCCACACAAGTGTGGCAGGACAATTGATTCTCTATTCTTAGACATCTTTGGCATGAGTTTTGAGAACTAAGTTACTGATTCCCCAGGAAATAACTATCTCATCCCTTCTGTATTGGATCAGAACTTCTTGACAATTATTGAAGGTGTTAGTGACTCTCACACTGTGATTCATTAAATGTTTGTTGGTGGTGTCTCAGAAGCTTAATGATGATGGGATGTTGCTATGTTCTAAGTGCTAATACAAAGCAAAAGAAAAATGTATTTTTAATATTGCTTTTCTTCATATGCATTGCATTTAAAGATATCATGGAAGAAGAAGAGGAACACAGAGGGGGAAGTAAGGTAGCACAAAAAAGCCCTTTTTAAATGGAAAATATTATGCAGAAGTTTGAGGATACTTTTCAGGTTGTACAAAAGACAGGTGGCTGACCAAAAAGCTGTGGCTGGCCTTGAGGGTTGTAAAAGTTTATAATTTAGTGCACTGCTAATTCTAGATGAGTTTTCTGCAGTCAGCTTCCAAGTAGGTGATGTCTGGGAAACTTTTCTTCTCCAGGTTATCTGATTCTTCCCAGGGATCTTTGTGAAGTATTCCTTCAAGACTGTTGACATCTCTTCCATTATTGGATCCATTAAGAGATCCACTAAAATAGGCATGTCTGGTCTTTTGAAAAGTGTTCATGTCAAGAAAGAGGAAATTTTAGCATTTGTTAGAGTAAAACCTGTTTTTCTAAACTCTGGATAGGGGAACTTTGGCCTGACTCAATTGGTTGTTAATTGTGGTCTTTGATAGTGATGCAGATAATTGATTTTTTTTCAAGTTTTTGTTCCAGGAGAACTCATTATCAAAAATAACATAAATACCAATGGTTAATCAAAGACATCTGTTCTAGCAGAGGAAATTATTTGTACTCATGCACATGCCTGTGCATGCATGCTCACGCCCTGTGTAGGTAGAGGGCAGGTTTTGAAGAGAGATTCTCTCCTCAAGCAGTGGACTCTAGGTGTGGATGTAGACAAATCTCTGGAAAAAAAAGTTTTTGTGAAAGTAGAACCTGTAGTGGGTCTCCTGTACTTTTTGTTGTTTCTTTTCATCCTGCTCTAAAGCTGCAGATATATTGTTTCCTGACTTTCTGCCAGAGCCCAGCATAGAGTCTCCGGCTACAAAGTGTGAGAGATTAAAAAGAGAATGACTTTTGAATGAGGAGGCTGCTTTAAATTATTCAGAGATCCTCCCTCTTACTCTGTTCCTTTTCTTGATGTTTTGGATCAGCAGCACATTTCTAGCTGTAAATGTCTTTAGAAAATATGTTTTGAAGGAACAACTTCAGTGTGTAAGATACTTTGAAACTAAGGCATAAAGAAGTAATTTTTGCTTTGTTGCATGTAGTATAATAGACAACTGTCTCTGTCTCATTTGGAAATAAAAAGAATCGCTAAATATACAAGTTCTGCATAATGTTTTAAAATCTTTTTTAAGGAAAAAAAAACATTTTTAAGGAACAAACATGTGAATGAGACTTGCCACAGTAAGTGGTTTAACTTCAAACTTTTGGCATCGGGGTCCATTTGCTGATCCTTTTGTCAGTGAAAAAATATGCTTTTCTAAGAGCTCTCTAGGAAGAGAATACTCCCTGAGGGTGCTCAGGCATTTTGAAGAAAATAAAAACTGAGTTAAAACTTCACCCAAAACTTGAACTAGAACCAAACTTAACATTTCTTGAGGCTTGACAAGTTTGGAATATTTCCTTTCTCTCCACTCTCATTACTTTTCATTTTCATGTTCCTCTGCATTTTCAGAATACGGCCAAGATGTGAGCTATGTGTTGCTGGAATTCTGTAACAAAAAGGGGCAATATTTCTGTGCTATATTTTGGCCTGCTTATAAGAAAAAAATTCCCACAGAACTTACAGGAACTTGTCCTTGTCAGAATGCTGCACAACTTTTTATAAAAATCAAAAGGTTTAAGTAATACTTTAGTAATAATCACAATTGTTTATAATTTAAGAAAATAGTTTACAACAATTTTCCCTCCTTTCCTGTGCCAGCTCTAATGCTGTTGATGTAATTACCTAAATATAATAGTAACATTATTGTGCATATTTAGAATTTATGTAAATAATTGCAGTGTTCTATAGCAAGAAATGAAGATTTAAAGCCAAACAGAATGAGAAAAAAACCCCATGCTGAAAAAGAAAATAAGTTACTTTCTCGAACCTTTTACATTTGGTCATTCCTAGTACTAGCCTGAATTGAGAGTTAAGAATTCTACATACTTGACTGGGAAATCTAAGTGCTGTTCTTGTAACCTTAAATGAACTAAGAATCTGACAACACTTGCCTCACACATTTTTCTTAGTATGTGCTCTGCCAGTTTCTGAATGCAGTAAAATCTTCAACATGTCAGACAGTGAGTGTAAACCTAAATAGCTTTGGCTTACAGATATCAAACCAGTGAACTAAGCTCTTGAGAAATTCACCCTGTAAAACTTGCTTGATACCTGGAGCTTTTTGCTTCTGAGATTCAGTAATATGAGTTATAACTGCTAAGGACTTACACAGTTATGTTGTGATGATGCATTTCTGTTCTAATGAAAGATAAAAAATAATAATAAAAAGGATTTATCTCTCAAATTTAAATAATTTTGGATGCATAACTTCCTTAGGAACCAGCAATCTTCACAGCCAGAAGGTACATTTACTTTCTGACAGCTTGTCTGACTCCTCTTGACAGCAGCTACCCTGAAATTGCTGTGGGCCTTTGGAAAAATTAACTGGTTTTGTTTTATTTGTTTCTAAATAGCATTTCAAAGAGCTAACTCATTTTTTCCCCTTCTGATTATAGTCGGTTGCCAACATTTTCGTTGCTTGTCTGTAACATACCTACAGAAATTATTTTTTGTTAGGAATGGAAATATACTTGCAAAAAGCAAGAATTTAACTAAAAAACCACCAAAACAATGACAAAAAAACCTTCTGGGTTATTTATTTTGATTCTATGCCATTGCATTGTTGTGGGGAGTGGATGAATATTTGAGAGAGGGGAGCAAGTCCTTTGTGTTAGCTAATGATACCTGACTAAAAGATTTTACTTACTGAGGTTTTTTTCCTCCTCTGATGAATTTTGCTTGGGCCATCCCATACAGGAGCTTTTTGTCCTTGCACTGTTAGTGACAGTACTTACACAAGGTCTCCAAAAATAAAGGTATGGATGCATTTCCTTTTTGCTCATTTTGTGGTTCTGATGCTTTGCTGTGGGTGGGATTGAGTGCATAAGAAAATTTGCTTTTTCAGCCTTATTTGTTTAGGCATAGACACAAAATGACAGCCTACAAAGTCTAACAGCCAAATAGCCAAATGCCCTTCTTTAGACTGAACATGTGCATTGAATGTATCTAGAAAAGTGACATGGAAGTCCCCAAAACACTGACTAGTCTGCACTTCTAGAAATGTTGAGCTCCTTTATCTTAAAGATAAACAATTTACAGTTTACCTTAAGTGGATCTGCCTGCTCTACAGGCGCTTCCTCTTCCAAATAGCTATTTTCCCAGATGAACTGTTAATAATAGTTTTTCTTAGCTGTGTATATAACCAGATTCTTAGCTTTCACAAGCCAGCAGAGCCCCATGAAAGAATAAGCACTATGTTGATTTAGATGAGCTGACAATTTTGCCAGCAGCATCAAAATCGCTTTTCCCAGGCCATTGCCATTAACCTTTTTTCTTGCCTTCCTCCCGATGTCTAAAAAACCAGGCAGCTTTCTCTTTAAATGAAATTCTGTACATTTTTGTATGTAGAAGGGAGATTCACACAACCTAATGTGAGCCATCTAATTAAGCTGGCTAGGCTGTGCCCTAGGATCCCTTTACCATCAGCTGAGGGTGATGGACAGTCTCCAAGGGACAGGCCAGAGTTCTTGCATTGACTGTATGGAAACCAAGGAGTCTTCTTTGCTAAAGCAGGTGCCTAATCATTAATGATGTGCAGTAGCTCTGATTGTCATCATTCTGGTTTATGATATGATGCTTCTGTCACTTGCATTTATCAAATTTCACTTGATTTGAGGGTTTATACTGAATAATCTCAGAGCCCTTAGATGAAGCCCCAAAGCTCTTTGGAATTCTGTCGGTTTGATTAGAGAACCCTTGAAGGAAAGTCCTGGTCCACTTTTTAAATGAAAAACAACTTGGACTTGCTGGTTTCTAAATAGGTGACTGGAGGGATTTTTTCATTTGTTATTTTTGCAGTGTATTGTAGGCTTTGGCATGTTGATTTGATACCCTTTGGCTACTTGGATCTTTACACACAAAGGTTCAGTATTCTTGGGCCATGTCCTGTCCTGTGAAAAGTGACGAGAAATGAAAGGGGGAAGCGTCACAGAGCGGAGCCGGTGGAGAATTCTTGTGTATATGATGCATTGAAGACAGATACAGTGTTTGCATTATGTTGAAATATTTTAAAACTGGAAATCAAAATTATTATATTGCCAGTTATAAAATTGAAAAGGGAATTAAGATTGTATAATACAGTTGTACATAACTGTAAAAATAACAATAAATGTAAAAATAATAATATAGGTGCAGTTGCTGCAAGTGACTCTAATGACTGGTATACCTTGCTGAAGCAGGCTACATAGAACATCTGATTGTTGTATATGTGAATCAGGCTGGATATATATTCTATATCATTTAATAAATTATAATAAAGTATTTAGAAATAGAAGAAAAATTAAAAATGTTACCATATGCTCAAAGTAATGATCAGGCATTTACCCTCACTCATGAGAAAATTATTTGGATCCAAGCTTGTCATACCATATGGACATGGATAAGAAAAGAAAACAGTTCTGTGTGTTTCATGAGAGTGTAGAATTTTCAGTTCATTATGGTCAAAAAGAAAGGGAAAATTAATAAAATAATCAAGTTTCTTAAAAATCTTTCTCAAATGTAAAAGCCTCATTGCATTTATTACAATACAAATTTTTCACCTCTGACATTGATACCTTGCCAGTAATGTATCTCAGGTGCAGTTACTGGTAAGTATACTTTATCATATGCTTTTAAATTTGTTTGGATATACGACTTGTTTTCTTTGAGGCTGCATTATTTAGGGAGAAAGAATTTGCAAGTTATTTCTTTTAAATTTTATGATAAATGTTTAAGGTTCAGACTCTCAGCTGATGCAGAAATTGGCAGAACTCCACTGGAGTCAAAAGAGCTCTTCCAGTTCACACCATCTGAGGTGTCACAATTTATTTTATTTTTTGCTAATGATGTTGTATAAAAATGTCATGATTGAATGCAAATAAATTATTTGTAATATAATCCCAAAGTTTGATACAGAAAATGTTTCTTTTATGTCACATGAAGTCTGTCTTAAATTGCTCAAGTTAAGCTGAAAATGAAAAAAAATGATATGGAAAACGCTAGAAGTAGAATTATTCTGTTTTATTATCTGAGCACTTTGCCTGAATGATAATGTTTTCCTTAATATATAAGGCATGGTTTCTGCATGATTTCAGATGTCGTCTTCTTCTTAAAAGAGAAATGAATATTTGGATAAGTTAGTGAAACGAGAAGGGGAACAAAAGAGGTATTTTTTTTCCTCTTCAGAGATAATGAGGGAAAGCAAGTGCCCAGAACGAAGTGTTGCTGTCAAGCAGTCAGTCTTTTAGGGTCCCAGGAAATAATAAAGGGGAAAAACAAACAAAACAACTCAGTGAAACAGAACCAACCCCCAAAGCTTGCCTGCTTAAAATAATAAAATAAACTTAAATCTCAGACAGTATTATAAAGTTCCCAACTTTCCAGTCTGAATGAGATGTGAAGTTTTATATTGCTATAAGAATTTAGATAGATGATTTTTGGAAAATGTACAGAAGTAGCATGGGCCAATTAGGAAATTCCTTTTGATATTTATGCTACAACATCCTCTTTCCAAAGATGAATTAATGGAAGATTTGGGGAATCTTTCTATGTCTGTCTTTTGTCTCACTTATAAAGACTAAGTTCAAGTCCTAAGCAAGACCTTTATATTGATCTACTAGAAAACCAGAAGGTACTTGTGGCATTAGCATTGGTCCCACAGAACATAATCATAAGCTGTCTTTACATATTTCTTTACAATATATAAGTTGTTAGAGCAGAGGCATCTTTATGGGTTAATTTGAAGTTTAAATTTAACCAAATCTTACAGCAACTAGGGATTTCCTTATAGATTCAACAGATACTGTCATAGCCACTCCTGAAACTGCAAATTGCTTAGTACTGTGAATACACATATTCTTTTATACATTCAGGCATGCATTCTTCACACTTTGCCATGTGTTGACACATCATATATATTTTTTTCTGCACTGAACAGTGCAGCTACCACTCATTTCCCTTCACACCTGCCTGTAAATTCCGTCCTTTTTCCATGTGTATTTTTATTCTGGCAAGAAAAAAATAGCCTTACCTTTATACATCAAGATTTTGCCTTCACAGGGAAGTATGCTGTATTCTTGATTTAGATATCCTGAGTTAATTAGCAAGAGATTGAAATCCAGTCAAGACAAAGTGGTTTGTGGTTTTCTTATCAGTTAGCTGGTCAAATTGGTGCTAGCACTTCATGGTTATGCAGCAGACTAAATTGCATCCAGGAAGATGATAGTTAACTGGATGGTCAGCCAGTGCTACCATAGCTATATTGCCAGCAATTCCTGAGCTAGACAGTTTAAACCTAGCCCAAATACACTTAGACCATGCTACAGACTCATGCCATATGCACAGACATGGCTTATGTTTTTAAACATAACTCAAAAAGAGGCATGCCTGTTGTGAAGAAATTTCCCAGTGCGTTTCTGTAGCTGTGCAGCTTAGTTTACAAGCACAGCCAGAAAGCCAAAGTTTCCAGCATTAACACATGGAATCGGAAAGCTCTGACAGCAGTGAGTTCAGCTGAGGCTCTTGGGACCACGCTGTGCTTTGTTTCAGGTATAGGAGCTGTGTTGTTGGGGCTGGCATGTCCTACTGTCCAGGCTCCTGGCTCGACAATATTGACTCTGGAGTCTCTGGGAGCTTCAGTTTAGCTCCAGTTCAAAGTTTTGGCACTTTCCTTGTGACACAGGGTTTGGAAGACTTTCAGTCCTCTGGCTATTAGAAAACCCACGTAGTGTGGCTGGTTGGAGCTACAGGAACCTGGAACCTGAGTCCCAGCGAGGAACCAGCCAGACCCTGGTGGGTACTCTGCCAGGGCACTGATGAAAGTTTGTTGAATCAGTGACATTGCTGTAAGACATTTCAACTTTGACAAATTGTCATTTTCAGTTTAGGCAGAAAATTCCTCATCAGTTCTATTTATGAATGTAATGTGAGTATATTTAGGTTTCTTTTGGTATATAATTCAAATAAAGATTTTGTTGAATAATTTTACTTATTGAAAGGAAGGATGAGTTAAGTGCTTTCAACTTTCACTTCATTACCATAGTCCTAAATGTGCACATCTGCTGAAGGAATGCCTAACATTAAATTTTCAGCTACCCTTGTTAACACCAACTTGGATCAATTGCTCTCTTAACAGGAATGTTTACTTAATACATTGGAAAAAATCAAATTGCTGATTCTTTCTGATTAAATAGCCTTATTTATTTGTGGGGGTTTTTTATCCTTGTTTTAGAGATTCACTAAAAAATTAATATATACAAAAGAAACAACATGAACACTAGGGATGTTTTTAACTCAAGAGATATCAAGCCTATAACTTTTGATTACTCAGAAATACACAGGAAATAAATCCAGATAAGATTAAAGAAGACCCAGAGGACGTGAGAGAATATTGTCTGCACTAATATGTTGGCTGAGTAATGAATAACATCAGCTTTGAATCACAATAAACAGATTTTTAAACTTAGATTTAAAATATTCATATCTATAGTCTCTCCTCTACAGTGTGCTTTGCAAACACATTCATGAGAGTAGCTCACTGTGAATGTGTGTGATCTGTAAATCACTCTCAAGTACCCTCTGTGCAAGTTTGTACTCTTTTATCTTAGTTTCTACATGGAAGCACTTTAAATTATTTGAACATTCCTATCTCAGTAGAGATTTTAAAATTTGAATTACTTTTAAATTCCTTAGTCTGATGTCTGTATCATACTTCAAGGTTGATCAGATGTAATTGTATCTACATTTTATCCTAACAGCAATTTGCTAGTTTTTGGTGCACCTCATTATTACTTCCTTGGGTACTTGAAGTTGTCCAAATTCTGCTCAGTGATCATTGTTTTAGCTTTCTAATATAGTTTATTCCTAATAGATCTCTTCAGGTTTTATTTTCTTCTTTGGGCTTTGTTTATTTTTTCTTTTTGAAAACTGTTGAAAGTATTGTTGTATATTCCAGCAGTCTAATAGGTTATTGCAGACCAAGTTCCCAAAATTCAGATATTTCTGAATCTATCCTTCCTGTGGCTGCAGGGAGCTCTGTTGTTTCAGAGAAATACATTGTGCAAGTCACCACTGCCTTTTTCCATTGTAGATTACTGTGACAAAATTCATTTTCATATGGGTTTATCCCATTGATGTTTCTTTTGTTAGATTTGAATTTGGTCTCGCATCTTAATCTTTTTGGGCTGTATCTATGCATTTCATATTCTGTGTTCTTGTATAAAGAGTTTTTTCTGCACAAAGAATCCTTGGTATTTTGTGACTCATTCCCTCAGAATGTTGTAATTTACAGAAGACCTAATGCTAGTTACTCTTACACCACCTCAGTTATAATTATTGTGGAAAACAGAGTAGTGCAATTTTGTTACGGTTTAATAATTTCCATACTGTTTTCTGTCTGTAAATCTTCAGCAACTGAACCCCCTAAAAACAGACAAAAGATTCAGAATTCTCTTTCATTTAAAGAGTCTCTGAATAGATAAGAAGATTTTTTTAAGAAACAGTCTCTCAAGAGTTCTGGCATAAGCTCTGCTTTTTAAGGATAACAGAAGACCGTGCTATGCAAACACAGGCAGACACATGAATACCAAATGGTAAAGTATTTGTGTTGTATGCTGTGCCACAAAGGTTTGTTACAGGTTCTTTGAGGTGAACACCACATGCTTGTTTCCATGGAAGTTATGAAAGGGTTCACATATTTTATTAAATTTTGCTTTGTACATTCAGTTGAAAAAGAATACTCACAGCTTTGCTTTTTGCCCATAGTTATACCTCTTTCAATAGCAGCACTCTTTGTGTGTACAGGCATGTTACAAGAAGATGTATGGCCTCATGGGTAGAGCATCACACAAGTTATCAAAGAACTTGGAGTTCTCTTGGGAGAACTTAAGACTTCCCTAAAAGAAAAAAAAAATCCTTTCTTCATCAGTTTCTCCACTGGTAACTCTGCTGGCAGTTTATACTGGCCTGAAGAATGGCACTACTGTCAAGCCTTTCCTGGTCTTATATATAAATTTATTTTATGTCTTTAAACTGCTGTTTCTTCTCCTGTCTTTTTTTGTGTCATCCTTCCCAATAAATGATGGTCTAATAGAATGGTGGTAGATATCAAGCACTTAGATCTTCACTTATCCAGATTCGCTTGAACAACAGCAGCTTGGTGACCATCCAAACTATGTAGGCTTTGTCCCTGAAAATAGCGTTTAAGATCCATGGTTTGAAATTATTCTTTACAAGTTCAGAAATCATGTTAGATCAGTAAAATATCTGCCAAACTTGAAAAGAAGTAATTGTATGTGTAGATCATACGTAGCCTAGAGTTTTTGAAAGTCTTTATTTTGGAGAGGCTTGTATGTTAATTGAATTTGAAATAGAGTAACCTCATGTTAAACATTTTTAAGGTATGCATCATAATAGCTTAAATGTATCGATTTCTTTTAGAGGCTTGTGTTCATGTGTTCCATGCTTTGTGATATTGAGGCTTCTTGGAAGACTATTTCATATTTAATCATGAGCAAAATGTTGAGCTTGTTTGGGATCTTTATAGTTCTCCTAAGGTCACAGAGTATATCCCTTTAAACCCTTTCAGACTGTCCATTGTCAAGTATTGTAGTGGTTATATTCCATTGCAATACAATGACTTGTCTTTGTTCAGAAACTTCCTTTGGCACAGACAAAGGAATTGCACACACCAAGAGTATACAAGACTGCCTTGGTAATCAGCTAGCTTTCTTTCCCTTCCCCCTTTTCCCTCATGTCAAGTCCCGTCTAAGCAGAATTATGAAAATTAATGTCTTCCCACTAAGTTTTCCAAAACCAGTAGCACTGTGTCTCCATTGTATTATCAGCTTGCTGGTAGACTTTTCCAGCTCAGTCTGCCAGAACATAACCAATATTATCTGCTTAATGGATTAGTCCATAAGGAGAGTTTATTTAGTGAAAATTAGTTCTGGTTCTTTTGAATACTGCGTTCACTGCGTTCACCCATGATTTGTTGGTTTTGTTCTTGTTTTTGGAGTCCTCAGTGACTTGAGGATTTGCATTGTGGAGGAACTGAAGAAAAGTTCCTACCTCTTTCTATTGTATGTTCTTTGGGAACATTAGGAATCATAAAACAAAAGGCATAGTCTTAAAGAGGAGTCTTGCTGAAAATAAGATGGCTTTATGTGTCTGTGGAGGTATATCTGGATTTACAGCACAAGTCATAGTAAAGACTGAAAGAATTCCAGACTTCAGATAATTAACTACATTTTGGTTTTTGGTGGGATTTTTTTTTTTTTAATTAATGGCTGGTATGTTAAAAACATATTATGAATATTGTCAGTGAATTTTAATTTGTCCAAGAAATGGGCTTATGCCATTTTGAAGAAATTTTATCTGCTTTAAAAATAAAACCATAGTAAAATATTATGCATTTTGTGGCTATTGAAAATAAATACATTTCCATGCTGATAACAATTCAGAAAATGGAGGCAAATCCGTTATCGTGATGAATAATGCTTGCCTGACAGAGGTAAGTAACATTTTGTTTGTAAGTAATGAGCTGTTGGAGCCAAGTCATGAGACTTATTGGAAGTGACAGATGTACTGTAAATATGCCACAGGTTTTAGGATTTTGTTTGAAGTCTCAAAATATGTTTAAGATCATCATAACAATAGTATTGTTATGGTAATGTAAGTATAGAAATACATGTAAGATGTGCTATATATTCATGAAAGAAAGCCAAGTCATCCTACTATTAATAATTACTTTAATGAAAGCTGTGCAGAAAACAGGAATTTGTATTTGTACACAGAATTAAATGACATTCTGTTTCAGACATGTCATCACTTTTGAGTTCAGATCTTACAAATGTGCATGGACAACGTTATGTTTGTGTTTTCTTTCCTACATACTAAAAAGTTGACTTGTGGCCAACACTTGTGAAATTACAGAGGAAACTTCACATTTTTTTAGTATTTAACAGTGCTCCCTTAATTTGTCTTAATGTGTTTTAGTGTGGAATCAGTCATAACTAGAGATATTACCATTTTTCTTCTAAGGAAATCCTGTTTCCTTCAGGTATGTCTGTATGGATGTCAAAAAGTGAATTCTGTGGGTGTTGATAGTTGTGAAGAGATTATTACTATGATTCTGAAAATCCTTCCTTATGCTAGATACATTATCCTGGCAACGGGAGCTGTCAGATCTGCTAGCAGATGTAGAAAGGGTCACTTCTAGCACAGAAACAATTTGGACTGTTTTGCAGAGATTTGGTCCTCTTTTTGAAATTGTGATTCGTTTATATCCTTCTTGACATATATTTACAGCATACATCTCAGTGTGTTTCTTTCTTGGTATGGATTGGTTGTCACCATTAGTTTTGTGTTATGACAGCAGAGATTATACATCTTCTGACCAAGCTCTCTGTCTAGTTTTCAGTTCTGATAGAAACATCTGTTTTTGTCTTACTGTATATATTTTTCACTGTGAATTCTGTAAGCTTTATACTCTTTTTCTCATTTAAAAAAAACCCCAAACAATGATATTAAATTCAGTATTTCTTAATGCTTGCCATTGTGTTTTTTGTCTGTAATTTCCAGTTTGTATTTGGTAGTACCATGCATTCCATGATAGTGCCACGTATACAGTATATCAAAGTAGAAAGGAATTTAAATCCACTGAAATTCTTTCATGTTTTAAGTACAGCATTTAAAGATCCTTATCCATAATCCTTATTTTACTATAATATAAATATCAGTCTCATAGGCCTGTTTGCTGATCTTTTAAACCCAACACCACTGAGGTCAAAATAAAGGTGTCTTGTATTTCCTTGCCATTATATGAGATTTAGATTTCATTTTCCTCTTTTATTATAGCTAGTGAGCACCCAGGAGGCAGTGTAATCTACTGGGCCAGAGTTGGTGTGCATTGTGCGCTCTGCTTGGGGTGCTGTCCAGTTATTTATTTATTCATATGTTTGTTTGTTTATTTATTGCAGCCCCAGCCTGCAGAGCTGCATCTGTTCGGTCAAGCTTAAGAGTCCACTTCTTTAGCACTCTGTAAGGCTCTCTCTGGATGCTTGATGTGTTAGACATAATGTTTACTAACTTCCTGATTTGACAGGTCATGAGAGGTTTGTGGCAATGGAACATACAGAGCACACTTTGCATAGTTATAACAGTCATTTTCATATTACCACCATGTCATTAGCATGGACAATCCGTTTTTTTAGCAGGCTTCTTAAAGCTGCTACTGCCAAAAGCTGCTGCTTTATCTGAGTGACTAAAGATCGATTCTCTAGAGACCTATCAGCAATTCAAGAAGCCCAGAAGACTGGAGATGGTATTTCACATATGTCATTCCCAAAGAGAAAGTACCCTTCTGACATCCATGGGTTGTTAACATGTTTAAGAAAAAACATTACATTTTATTGAGGGTTTACAGAGGGTACCCTTTTGAAAACTTTTGTTAAGTAACAAGCAGACAGGACTAATCAACAGGGAAATGTTAAATTTTTCATACCCTGTACGTGATCTTTTGTACATTAGAAGATATATTTATCAGTCCATTAAAGTAAATGTTATTGTCCAAATAGATTTATAAACATTAAATACATGTTCCCATAAAACATAAATAATGTAGCTCCATTTTGACCTTTCTGAAAGTCCCCATGAAACCAAAGAATGTTCATTAATAGTATTTTTGGCCAGCTTCCACATGTAGGCTGAAGGATTTTAAACAAGATTAACTTCTGTTTGCAAGATTATGGATTTCCACCAAAGGCTGTTGCTTTGCTATAGTCTGAGTTTCTAAATTTAGAAAATCTGTAAGAGGGGGTGAAGCCTACCTGTTAAGTGAAAGCAACTCACAGAGTTGGGATGTGGTCCTCAGTATGCAAACATGAAAACCAAAGGTGGCAGTGATATGGAGAGACTCTCTGAGTAGCTGTGTGAGTGTGGTATTATATAGCATGACAGTCTACTTCCATACAAATATTAAAAAATAATGTAGTGGACAGATTCTAGAAATATCCAACGTCTTGTCATCAATGTAAGAAATGATCTATTACCTACCAAGCCATTTCTAGTACCTCAGAAAATACCTTCAGCTTCTCTGTGTGTGCTAATCTCACACAGAAAGAAAAAATGAGAAGAAAAAACCTTGTCAGTTTTGAAAGATTGTTCCACTTATGAAAATGAATATAAAAGGAGCGTTCTAAATGTACTGTTCTTTGCAGAGCAGAGAATAAAAAGGCAAAATACCAACGTTCAGCAAGAGTGAAATAGTGGGGTTGTATTGTTATGGTTGTGTTAAAGATGGGAAGAAACGTTGGTGCAGCTGCTAAATGTAACAGCTACCTTCTCTTCAAGCTGAATGAGGGAACAGTTAAATGCATCTGTGTTTAGAGATAGTTGAAAATACTGAAACAACTCCTAAAAATTCAATTCATGAATAATATTGTTCATTATTCTGTTGGAACAGTTTCTTGGTGGGCTGGAAGTTAAATGCAGAGGTAGGTTAAGGTCTTTGGCTGCATCTGGATGTTAGTACGTGTAAGTAAATGGGCAGACACGCTACAGGAGCACACCGGCAAGAAACAGGGAAGCTCCAGGTGCAACCAAGGAAGCAGTTATACTGTGAGCTAAGAGAGTTTTATGTAAAGTACTTGCTAAAAAGAGACATTAAACTGTGAGCAAGAAAGCTATCTCCTGCTGCTTGATTCCTGTTGTGTTCAAGAAAATTGGGCTTTAACATACAGTTTGCTGTAGATTGCACTGAAGAAATTCAGACTCCATCATCAGTTCCTCCTTTTGAGAGCCTGAATTTTGAATAGATGCTTAGGTCAAAAGGGTGACACCATTTTGTTTTACTAATGATGTTTGCTCATTGGATATTGATAAAGGAATAAGCAGGAATCTAATTTTTATTAGGCACTCAAACTATCAAGCAATGTGCCCTGTTCCAAAACATGTTTTTATGTGGGCAAGACAACCAGAAGGTATAAGAAGATATATGCTGTACAAGGAGTGTGAGAATTGCAATGTTTGCAGCATTTTTGACTCTCCAGGGTCTGTGCCACCCTTCTTTTTCCTCACAACTTCTCCTCCTTCCACTTGTTTTTTACTCAGAGACAGTTTGTTTACTGAGGTGTCACTGCTTGGCTCTGGATGTCCAGAAAACAATAATCAACTGTGCTTGCTGTGTTTCAAATTTGAATTTATGAAAATAATTTAACTGATAATATTCCTATAGTGCTGTATCTTTCTACAGATACTGCACTTTTAATTATTTAATATATTCCAAACTGATTTATTATGTATTCTCAATATAAGTAAAAATGAAACAAAAGCTCTTTCTAATAGCAATTTTAGATACTGGGAAAATTGTAAACCTCTAGGTAGAAGTGATTCATCCCCTCCTTATAGGTGATTTCAAATGCACAAAAAATGTGAAGATTGCTCATTGCCAGTGTGGAAAGTGAACATAATTATGGCTTTGCAGCTGCTTCTCCTAAAGAAAACAAACAGACAATAAGACTCACACTTTTTATTGCAACTAAAAAGGAATATGCTCAAAGGGAATATGTTTATGCCAGAAAGAAGAAGCCATAACCAAGGTAATGCTGTCCTATCAACTCATGCCAAGCACATTCACAACTATGGTATGAAACTGTGAGAACAAAAACACTTCCTCTGCATTCGTTGCCAATATAGATTAAGTTGGGAAAAAACCCCCCAAAAACCGTGGAAGGAGTTTGAGTTTTGGCTATGACAAGTCTGTTTAGGTATTTAGGTATCTGGGTACGTGTAGTGGTGACCTTTTCACTATACTAGGCCAGAGGTAAAATGCTTGGATCAAAAAAAAAACAAACCCATCCCGAAACACCCAACTCCAAAATTCCCAAACAAATCTTTCCACTCATTAAAAGGAGCTCAGCTTTTGTTCATTTGTTTGTTTTGTTTTTTAAATGCTGAACAGTTTATCATCTGTCTTCTTTTTGTCCTCTACTGTTACTTGTTTTTATTGCCCAACATCTGGATCATTAAGTACATGTATTCACTTGATTATGTCTCAAAGAATATTTATTGGAGGGAAAATTAATACCTTGTTGATACAAAACTGTCAGTATGTCATTCTTGTATGTGTCTATGTGGTATACAGCAGTAAAATATTAATATAACGGGTCAAAATGTTAAAATAGTTAGGACAAATACTAAGACACAGTGTTGTTTGTGCTGAGTATTATGGATAAAGTCCTCTGGTGAATAAAAGCTTGCTGGATTGGGTTCAGATGACCTGAGCTAATCTTTAGATCAGAATAATTAACTATTTTGATTTGAAATATGCAATGTACATTAATTCCTTATTCTTCCTTGTTTATATGCTTGTTATTCAGCATAACTGCAGTCAAAATATCTGGTCAGCCTTTATACAATTTAATGTCAAGAAGTACATAGAAGTCAGAAAAAATGATGAAGAATATTAATTTGCATGACTTATTAATAAAATTTGTATTTTGTTATGGTTTTAATGAAGCACTTACCAGAGAAGTAGTAGGAACAAATATGTCCCCTGATGAAGATCTTTTTTCCCTTTATTATAGTCACCTGCAATTCATACATTGTTATCGTTAAGTATCCAGAAATAAAACATGTACGGTACAACAACAATACATTCTTTATTTGTAAAATGAGTCACGTTGCTTCTAACCTACTTCCCACAGATCAGAGCTTTAATAGGGATATAAATAAGAAACTTAACATATGTGACCTTCTGACCACAGAGTGTTAAATTCCAGGGTCTATATTGCTCCGCCACTTTTTCCTTTTATTTTAATGTGTATTCATCATAGTTCTGTCAGAAATTGCATGAATCACAATTGATATTAGGTTATGATATGAGTTACATCCAGATACACAGAGAGGAAAATTGTGGAGGCACAATTCTTGCTAAGGATGTTGAAAACAGTTTCCACTTAACCTTCAACTATAATGGAAATGACACAATTGTATTTAGGTAAGTTTTGTCTTTGGGAAACATCTGCTTCTGTAAAAAACTTTATCTTTTTCTGTCCAATGCAATAGTTTGTGTTTACATTTGGATCCTATGCAATTCCACAAATGCATGACCATTGCGATTTGATTAATGAAGTCTCCCAATGCAAATGTTGTTTATTCTGGGCAAAAAGACTTGGAATAAACCCACGGAAGGCTCTGCTGCGATGCAGATCCTAATAGGCTTTTGTGACTTGGAAATGTTCAAATATTTATTATAAAAATTTAATATTAACTTGATAATATCTACACTTGAAACAGAGGCAAACTCTATCAAGAGTATAGTTTGCTCTCCTTCACTATTTGTAAAAGAGTGATTTTATCTAATTTTTATTAAAACATTTCAAAGAAAACGAACAAATAGAATGCCTTTCTGTTCCAAGCCTACAATTAAGATGTACTAAGAGTCCTTTAAGAGAAACAATAATTTGAGACCTCCGGTTTGATTCTGTAATGGTGTGAGTCTCAGCTATTCGGAGAAGTTTATTGTGTTTTACGAGATGCTTCTTGAGCCTATAGACTTTAGGTATTTCATCCAGAGTTTCTCCACACAGAAAAATCTTCAAAATTTCACAAGGCTTTTTCTATTTTAACGCAACTACCATGATCATGACAAAACATACTGGTCATAAGACTTTAAAAAATATAGTTCAACATCCCCATTCAATAGTTACTATGAAATAAGCCGAGGACCAACAGAAGAACTGATTTATTGCAGGAGATATCTCTCAATCAGGTTATTTTCTGCTCTTAGATAGTCATGAGATCATATTTGCGATGCATTAGTTTGCACAATTTAGAACACATTTTCTTTTGAGAACAACTGTGATGTTTACTGAGGTCTGTTCAGGACAGTGTGTTAAACCGCTTCAAAAAGGACTAATAACCAGAAGCATGAACCTTATGACTATGTTCTGCGTGCATGAGGGAGAAAGAAGACCTAAGGAGGGTAACAAAGTGATACAAATGGACTGAAAAGGGAACGTAAGGTACTGCTGTCAGCTAGGAGAGATTTCAAGTTCAGAGGATCAAAGGTTTGCTATTATGTATGCTTGCAGAATGAAAGCTTATGTTAGGGCCTATGTTTTGGAATCAAAATCATGAAGCTCAAAGGCTGCTTACTAGATGACTTTTAATTCTTCTAATAATTGTGCCTGCAATATGTTAATGATGACAAAACTACACAAACAGCATTCAGTAAAATTGTTTAAGTGTTTATAGAACTGTTGGGAAAGCAGGCAGTGAGGTTTTGTTTTAAATTCTGGAAAACCTATTGGACAAATGATATATTGGTGCTCTCTATGAAAAAGTACAGCAAGAGACGGCAATTTTTGTAACATTGAGTGTAGTTGTTGGGGAAGAAGATTCATGGGGAGTAGATCAATGTAGAAAGATTGGGAATGAATGCTTCAGTATGTGTATTAACAAGTTAGATTTTTATCTATCTCTATTATTGTGTAAGCATATAGCTTTTTCTGCCATATGAAGAGAGGATAGGATTTTTGTTTGCTGGATCTTTAAAAAATGTTTCATGGTTGGGTTGACCAAAATTTGTTGCCTGGGTACAGTCCTGTTTAACTTGCTGTAGATGAACCTGCTTTGGCAGGGGGGGTTGGACTAGATGATCTCCAGAGGTCCCTTCCAACCCCTACCATTCTGTGATTCTGTGAAACTAAATGTACAGTGTTCTGTTGTTGCATACTAATGTGGTTCAGGAGCACTCCTGGTTTCTGGTGTGTTGAAGAAGCAGTACAACTGAAAAATGCACTCAAGTTGTGCTGATCTCTGGTCTCCTGTAAAGCAAAATGATGGTGCGGGTCTTTGTGATATACCATGGTCATTAGAAAGTGGTACCTGGAGAGAGGGGAAGAAATACGTTTGTCAGTGCACCCTGGTCCTTCAGCTTTTGGAGTCAGAGAAACTGTCTCAGTCTTACTCAGGCTCCCTTCTTAACATATTTATGTTTCTGTCCTGTGAAGATCCCCCAGGTTTATTATGTGTTCTGTGGTTCTATCCATAATCTTAAAAATACCTTTTGCTCCTGACCTGTCGTGACATCAGTTTGAAGAACCAAGAAGTAACCCCAATGACATTGCTTAAAACAATATAATAATGCTTTCATTTAAGCAGAAAAAGCTCTTTGACATTATTCAGGAGTATCTTTCTCTGAAACATTGTGTAGACACATCTTTCTGTGCAGTAGCAACATTTTTTTAACTCCCATTGTCTTAATATGCAGAATAATAGCTCAAATGGGTCTGACTTTTCTTTCTTTCCCAAAGACCAAGAACCTGTACTTCAAAAGTTGCCACCGGTATTTGCACATACACTTTATTTGTTGGAGGCTGGGTGTGTATTTCTTTTGCATGGGTTGCTATTGCTAAGTTGGCATTCCCATTCTTTTGCATGCAGTCTGTCCAGTTAAGATGAGAAGTTGAGAGTCAATTCCTCCTCTAGCTCCCATCTTAAGGCAGCAAACCCTACTCTCCCCATGCAGACCAAACACTTAATGTTGTTGCAGCATATTTTTTCAGTCTTTTTTAGGATATGTGACTAGCCCAGCATCATCAAGATTATACCTTAATACAAGCTCTTCTCTAGATATTGGCATGGCAGTGAAGCTTAAATCACCACTTTTCACCATTTGTATCTTGTTGAGATTGTAGTTTCCTAATTAAATTTCACTGCTGTTAGTCCTTCTGAGTTTGTCCTATCACATAAAACATCTGTGGGCATAGGACTTGCTTTCTGTTACTGTAACTGATCATTTTTTAGGACAAGGAGAAGATGGGAGGAGTGACAAAAGTTGACCTTGAAGTTTATCTTAGTTCAAATGACAAAGAAATGGGTGGAAAAAGATGGTCTTTAAAAATATGCCAA
Source organism: Caprimulgus europaeus (assembly GCA_907165065.1). The sequence goes on along the minus strand of OU015534.1, from coordinate 15,518,522 downwards.
ATGTTTAATTTTTTAGAACAATTTTTCATGCTACCTAGTATTGCTAAAGTCAATAAATGAAAAATTACTTGTTTAAAATTGTTTGATTTAATTACTTTGACTGATCTTTTTCTTGAGCTTCCCTTGCTCATTTCCAGTGTATGTAATCGGCAGTTAATGCTGACCACACCACCTTTTTTGAGAAAGGTGACTTTAATTCTTGTCTGCTGAATATGTTGTCACTGATTGTTCTCTTTACTATCTTTACCCCTTTGCTATCTTTGCTTGCCTCCAGTTATTCCCATTTTCTTAAGTTCATATCAGCTTTTCTTATCTATTGAACAGCTGCTATATAAATAATTTATGAAAGCTTTTAGATCTTTGAGGATACATTCAATTATATATGAACAAACTAAATGTTACTATATTCAATTAATGATTAATGATTTATATAGTTATATGTTTGTATATGTATACTAGTATTTTCTGGATGTTATAACTTTTCATCAGATTTGGAAAGACTTTTAAAATAGAAAATTATTCTTTACAGCGTTCTTTTATAAATAAGCTGTAGAAATTCTTTCAATGATGTATCAGACTGTTTTACAGATGCTTTGGCTATTATTGGTTATGAGATATTATTCATGAGCAGTTGACATTAGAAAAGATAGGTAGAAGTACACTTGAGCAGTTTTTAATCCTCCCCTTTTGAGAGATTATAAGACATCATTAAAAGTGATTGCTTGTTTATCTTGAAGACTTTCCAGTGAAGGATTTTGAAAATTTCTAACCTATTGGCTCTATTCTACAGAGGAAGAAATGTAACTAAGCTTCTTGTTATACAAGCACTAGCATCGGTAGCTATTATGCTTTCCAGCCTCTCCTCTTAGTAAAATGTTTGGAACATTTTTGTTAGAATTTCACTTTCCTAATAAACACCTTTTTGTCCTCTGAAAGCTGGACATCAACAACACACAGTATCTCAATACTGACTGAGAAATTAAGTTAGTATTCAGTTGGAGAGATTAGTTTTCTCCAGCTGAGTGCATATGGTTGTGTGACTGTCCAGGGCAGTCACATGCACAGAGCAGTGTGGGAGGGCCAGGCTAAAGACAGAGCATCTGCTCCTCATCTCTTTTTTCACAGTAATTTCTGTTGTGCAGGAGTTGTGTGGTTATTGGTGCTACTTGGCACTGATGCACTACATCTACATTCAATGGTTGGTATTGGTCTCTTGTGTTGCATTGACAGGTGTTAATTTTGGCACCGAAACTAATTGATTTTTGATCAACATTCCTTTGTTACACCAAAATGCTCATAGAGCCTTCTAGTTTAGATATGTAGTAACTGAGGACAAAGAAGAATTCAGCAGGAGCTGCTGACTTGAAAATATGTAGTTTGTCAGAACTATAAGCCAGTATTTTTCTCTGTGAAGCTCAGCATGGTAGTTAGAAGGAGGCTGAAGATTCAGAACTGATGGTGGAGTTACTAGCTTTGACCGGCTAGGCTGAAGGAGGATCATAGTTAATATGTAGCTTTTAAATGTTGCTATTCACAAATTTTACATACTTGCAGCAGACAACTGAAAACAGGCAGAACTGTAAAAAAAAAATCGGGAATTTAAGTGATAGAGGACAATTATCATTAGAAATTTAAAGAGAGGCAGCAAACTATTTTACGAGAGACATGATACATTTAAAAGGATCTAGCTCAGATCCAAGGAGGGGCAGAGTTATGCATCAAAGGTAATTGAAGACATACTTTGAAATGGGCAGAACGGAGATGGTGCTTGACCCTGGATCGTTTGGAGCTTGCAGCAATGCACAGGGACTTTGCCATCATGACAAATGATTTGAGTTTTCACTAAGTGAGTGTCTGAGGATCATTTCTGCTGACTCCCTGATATTTCACTGCCAAGAGGTCAGCTGCTGTGTTTGAGCACAGATGAGAGTCACTTGAAGATGAATCCAGGTCTGCACACCTTGCAGAGAGCAGCACTTAAGGACTGTGTTAGTAGCAGAACTGGGAGTTTTTTGTTGGATATTAGATGGATGCCTGTGATTGAAACTGCCAGAGAATTGGACATCATTGATGTATGAGTAAAACCAATCCTGTCTGAAAATCAGAGCATGAATCAGTGATTTCTTGGCTCTTGACAAAGGATGTGATAATGATCAAACTGGATAACAACCATCAGCTTCTGACTCATTAGGATTCCAATCCACAAATGTTACCTGGAGGCTGATGATTGAATAAAAAAATACTAAGAAAGTCTGGAATTCAGCAGTGCCTAGTGCTGTGAAGGCACAGCATCTTGAAAACCCAACAACCGGTCAGCAGAGAACAAAATCTTCTGTAATGCAGAAGGTATTATAATGGACTATAAACAATTTAGATGTCTAATACCAGAGATTACCACAACAAATTAATGCACTACAAAAGACTGTTTATGAAGAAAATACAGGAAAATTCATCATTTTTGTGAGCTGCTGCTTAACCCAGTAACATGGAATACTGTAAAGCATATGAATGCCAAGCGTTCCCAGAATTCGTGCACATCCTGTTTTAAGCAGTTGCTACTCAATTGTTAATTGAAATTAAAGATGAAATCAAGTCCCTGCATTTCGTTGCAAAGGTAGATCATGTTCCCAGTGAGTCATGGGTGTTTTGGCCATGCATACAAGCCTAGACTAAATTTAAATGTGAGAATATATTTGAGATCAATCAGTACACAGAGGTTTAGGGTTCAACTCTGTTTCTGTGCATTTACATTGTTACTGAGATCCTCCAAACTTTCTGCCCCTGTTTCTCAACTCAAAAATTGAAATGGTAATGATTCTTTCTTTTCTCTAACCTTTTTTAAATTTTTTAATATATATTTATTTTACTCGAAACAGATCTAAGTAACATAAGGCAGTAAATAGTAAAGTACTTGGTGTCAAAAACTGAAAAGCTTGCCTGAACTGTGAACTGAAACTGCTAGTATTTTCTTTTGACTTCTTTTTGTTTCTATCACAAGAGAATTCATATGAAAGTATCAGTTTCCTACACATGGTAATTAAGATTCATATGACTAACTTGACTTAAAATTCAGTAGAATGCTCATATAACCCTCTAGCGATCCCCAAATCCTAGGTTATTAGTCTGAAACTGGCAAGTACAGAATAGTAGAGAGAAAACTGGGACAGATATGTTCAATATTAATGCAGAAAGATACAGAAGAACTATAGTGAAAATAAAAATAAACTTTCTTTTCCTATGCAGTGGAAGTACCTCAGGCAAAAAAAGTTAATATAATACACATTGAACTTAACTGAAATATAGATCTAAACCTTTAAACATATTCCCATGTTTTTAATGGGATAAAATATTCACTGTAGTCAGTAAATTAGGCACTGATGGAAGAAGTAGTGGGCTATGAAATATATTTTGTAGTATTTCTATATAGGTACAGGAAAAGAGCTCTCTGCCTTTTTCTCTCTCTATTACATTAAAATGTTTAATACATGTCCACCAGGAATAATTTGTATTTACAGTTGAAAGATAAGACAGACACCTTCAACAAATGAACTTTTAACATAAGTAATTCTAATGTTTTAATTAGCTTCCTTTTTTTGTGTTACTTCTGAATAGAAAAACGTAAGAAAAATATTGCAGTGCTTCCATTCCAAAATCAGCCATACAACTTTGAGCACTATAACTGTCTTAATTCCTTTCTTACAAGTATTATGCAACAAAATAATAAATGTATTTATCTGGATTTTATTTATATTTGAAGGCAAATGTTGTCATAAAATTAACATCTATTAAATTTCTTTCTGCGTCTGAATGTCAGTGGCAAAACACTGACATTCCGACCTTTATGAGCATTTATGTTGGTATAACCGTTCCACTCATTTATGGATACATGTAAAGACAGTTCCTGATTTTTTTTTTTTAAATTATTGTTATTATTTTGTACTGTTGACTTTTATGTACAGAAAAAAAAAATACAGTAACTTTGTGAAAATAAATAACTTTGTCAGAAGAAGAATTTCAGTGCTTTTACCAGTTAACTGTTTTGTTTGTTTGTTTTTGCTGGTTTCTTTTTCTTTTCTTAGATGTCCTGTTTTTTTGAAAATCTTTCCACTTAGCATATGGTCCCTGTAAGAAACACAACGTCTAGCATTTTAAAAATTTGGGCTACATAATGATTACAAAATCATGCAGAGAAGAAAATATTTCTGAGGAAAAAGAAGAAATGTATAGTATAGCTGTATAGTATTTTCATGTATATCAATTTCAATGTATATAGTATAGCTGTATAGTATTTTCATGCTTAATTCAAATTATTCTCTGAATTTAATTTATGATTTTCAAGTTTATAAATTACGAAGTGAATTACTTTGAGGAATTTTGAAAAATAATTACCTCTGCTTTTACTTTTAACGCTGAGTCAGGAATCAGATTGCCTGAATATTGCCCACAGAATTTTTCCTTGTGGTATTTGTAAATCCTGCCTTGGGTATTTAGTTTGTTTTATATTCTTTCCCCTAATCCACCTTCCAAGTTGTGTACAGGTCAAAGATGGCTGAAAAATTAATTTTATCTCTATTTTGATGACCAAGACTCTGAACCTCTTGGTAGAATGCTGAGGAGTGGTTTAATGTTCTTTGAACCTGGGTTATACAACAGTGTTTTCTCTTTGATAACAACTTCTCATTGTGTAACAGCCACTTCTCCCCTTTTTTATCTGAAATATCTGAGATAGTCTGGTTTAGGATATCCAGAATAAAAAAAACCCAAACAAAACATTAAAGAAGGAATTTTGAGCATGAGTCTCTAATAAATGTAAGTTAGAGGACAGTGTGTTTTGTGCTGAATAAATGCATATGGCTAGTGCTTTGAATCAAGTCAGGACTAAGAGAAAATGATCTGCAGTCCCCTGCTTGAGCAGATGTTTAGATGAGATTAAAAAAAAAAGGAAAGGCAAAACAGATTTAAAGGCTTTATTAGACCTCAAAGTGAGAAGCAGATGTAAAATTTAAGCGTAGCAATGCTTAAATTCTCATATAGCTGCTCAGAAACAGACATGTAATATAAGACAGTCATCTTTGAAATTAAAAGCCATTATGATTTCAGTGTTGCCACAAAATCAATATCCTAGCCTAATTCACCAAAGCCATAGTAAAGAAAATAAAAATAAATAACTAAAATCTCTTCACGAGGTCAACCTGTCAAAGAAACTTAAACTACAATACGATTTTATGTTTTTCAGTGGCTTACTGAACAATGGGTTTCTTTTATCTTTTGAAGTCTGCAGTAGGTCCCAAGAGAAATGAAGCACTGAAAGCAGTATCAGCACATCACCAATGAAAAGTAAAATCAGCTCTTAACAATGGTTTAAATTTTTTTCTTGCCTAGATTCTCTTTTCTTAATTTAAAGAAATAAAACTATGGTAACCTCTTAAACTCTGTTCTGTCCCTTTTGAAGAAGGAGAAATTTTGATTTCAAGTGTGTCAATATCTTGTGTCCTTTTGAGGGGCATTTTGAAAAGGAGCCATCTTCTTTGTCTTGTCTCCTACACATCATGGGCAGAGAAAGAGAGTTCTTTAGGAAAGACGCAGTCATGAGTATATACCCATACTGAGTCGTTTGCCAGAGGTTCATGGGGGCATGGCTGCAGAAGATGGTCCTCCATGCCATTGGAAATGTTAAGATTTTATTTAGAGGGATGATGCTCTGCCTGGGTAAATGCACATGTGCTGGGTTGTAGAAAAATCCATCTCTTTATTACAGGACTTTAAATAGTCTCCTCATTAAAAATAGTTTTATAGTATTTAATTAATAGCAAATATGAATTGTAATTTTAGGACTAATTTAACTATCAAGTATTGATTACACTTAATTACTTAGTGACTTGACATAAGCTCCTAGAGGTTTAGGAAGTAGCTTTTACAGTGTTGCTATTGTGTGCCTTTCTACAAGTGTGGGATTTGATTACTAAATTCTGCTTTCAGTTAGAGAAATAGTTTGAGTAAAAACTCTGAAATAATAATTAAAAAAATCATTAGCTCAACACTTTGTTTTTCACTCTCAGCAGATCAGAAGTTGTCCCTCAAAGATGTCTACACTGCGCAATGCAATGTTACGATAGCAGGTATCATCTCTTTTTCAGTTGACTAAATTAGCTTCAGTGGAACAGCACACTAATCTAGCTGTACTGTTTGCAGAAAACCTAGTTTGAACATCTTTACATGGCAGTATGTTGTCCTTACAGTTGTCTGTTGTCAGGATTTCAATTTGTCGCTTTCAGCTACATAATGCTGCTTTTACTTCTTGGCAATTGTGTGCTGGATATGGAGCTTGATAATGAATGCTAATAAAGAATTCTTTAGTATCCCTGCAAGAATGCCATCAGCAATTGCCTAGAACTGCAGTATTGATCGTCCTGACTATGGATGATTAAAAGGTGCAGGGCATTTTCTTCTGTTACATATTCCTAAATAAAAAGGAAGTTTACAGCCTTTTATATTTAAAGGTCTCACCTGAAGTCTGCTAAGTAGTAAATGCACTTCTGTTGATCTCAGTGGTAGGTGAGTTACTGGATTGTAATTCACAGATAGTTCTGACTGAAGAAAAGAATTTGCAGGATTTAGCAAGCATTAAAAAAATGCAATCTGGATAGAAATCGGATATTCCTAGCTAACAGTAGAGGATGAAAAAGGGAAAAAATGTTAGGTTTTGGATAATCATGAAGATAGCTTTCCCAAATTAAGATAGGGAGCATTGTGAAAAAGGTTGTCTGTAAAGACATCCAATTGACAGGGAGACATTTCTAGGTGATTTGTGTCCAGTGCGTTAGTACAATAACTGCATGAATAGAAATCTACTTTAGAAAAAGAACAGAAATTCCCACATGCTACCGCTTGAAAACACCTATTTTCTGAGTAAATGTAAGGTAAGGAGGAGTGTATCTTGTATTATTTATTTCTGACTGGGAATATGTCTCAGAAGTAGTTTGTATTGGCTAGCATACATGATTAAGTCTGATTCAGATACAGATATTCCATTTTTTTATTCTTCTAAAGCAAATGAATGGCAGAGGGTACACGCACTAGGATGTTAAAGAAGCTAATATAATCCCTGACTAAAGGGATAAACATACCCAGTCACTTTTCAGTATTGAAGAAGGAACAGAAAAAACTTTAAAAATTCACAATAATAGGGAGATGATTTGACAAGTCACAGTTAGAACCACAAAGATCATTCCTATAACATTTGAGCAAATGAAACCTACTTGGTACTCCTTCATCCCTTCATCACTGTGCATGCACCCTCAATTAAAGTAGTGCCCCTGATAGCAGGCAGTATAATCTGCATTTTATTTCACTCATGAGCAAAATAACAAGTTACTCAGGCCTGCGGCACTCATGAGTGATATGGGCCGTGTAATATCCTCTCCATTGAGTTTCCTATTATTAAGCTTGAAATAAAGAGTTCAAAATTAACTGTGACAATGATTTTATCTAGTGTTGGCATCACCATTAGCTTCTGCAGTTTACTGCTAATAAAACTTTAAATTTGCTATTACTTGTAATAACCTTTTTGCCACCTTAGCTGTAGAAATCAGACAAAGAACCCTGCCAAAATGCGGCTAATAAGATTTTCTAGTTGCATGGAAGAATTTACTAGAAATAGTGGCTGTTATTTATAAAGTGTTAATACAATAAAGTACAATATTCGGGATTTCAGCTGATTAATTTGAAGCACATGCTTTCATATTTCTGAAGCACCACTGATCTTCTGTTTAGAATGGATGTTAATGAGGCAAAATCCTGAAAAAATCTGAGATCCTAAAAGTATCATGCCAAAAGAATTTTATAAGGTGCTATCCTGATCTTTACTATGTGGCATAAATAAAGAATAACTACACTCAAGTCATTACTGTAGTGTAAGTTGTGGAACTGAACTCTGCAGCTCAAAATCCACTTTATTATTCTTAAAATCTTTGTTTATCCTTTTTACATCTTTTCTAAGCTATTGGTTTTCAAGCTCTCTAGGTGCAATTTGCAATTATTTCATTGAGGCGAGGTTTTCAGCATCTTTCATGTGACATAGTGCCATCCAGAAGTACAGAATATTAAATATCAGTAAAAATCACAAAATAATTAAGGATAAGCATACCAATGAAGAGGGAAAAGCAAAACACTCAAGCTGAAATGCAAAAAAAACCCCATTTGGATCCTCTTATCTAAAGTCTTCTAAGTAGGTACACAAATTCTGTGTGACTGGAATCAGATAGGTCCTAAGAAGTTGTAGAGGGAAGAAGAAGCCATGTAAAGGAACCAGAAGAGGAAATAATTGATGGTGAATATATATCAAATACCTCTTTCCATGTAGATTTCACAGCTTGGAATGCTGACTTAAAGTTATATGCCTGTGCTTTTCTTCTAAGATGTATTTTCCTTTCTAAAAGTCGATGGTCACTTACTCCCTTTTAAATAATACACTGTTTAGTGCACTTATGCAGGGTGTTAATCTGAGTTCACATCCAAATCTTTTTATATGCCTGGAACTTGACCTGGCTTTTAGACTCTCCACTGTTCTAGAGACAGTAGGGGTTCTAATGGCAGAGGGGTTAAAAGACTGATTGAATAGAAGGGAGCCTAGGAAATCATAGCTCTGTAACCTAGGGACTTGGACGTTTCCAGGAAGAGGGGAAACTCTTGGTTTCAGTCACTGCTCCATGGCAGTGGCAATTCTATTTAACAGTTGTTAAATATATATAATTTTTGAAGCATAGGCTGCTAGGCAGTTCCTGGAGCTTAGAGTATTAAATTCATATTCTAAACACAAAAATACTGTGCTCTTTCTTGTGGCCTTGCTCTGGTATAAGTGATCTTTAATTCTTCATTTTGAATGTGGAACAACTGTAGAAGAGGTAGGGATTTTTCTTTTCCCTTCCTCTCCTAATTCCTTCCCTTTATCATAATATAATGTTTGAGATGGGTGAACTGAACATGAATTCCATGAAGGACTGAAATGAACGGAGACAGGGTTTTCCAGGACTACAGCGGCCTGAGTGCTAGCTGGATGTGTGTCTTCTTAATCATCCAGTGGAATTAGAACATGAGAAAGTAACACAGAGTTGTCAGGAGAGCAAGAGGAAGAAGGGAGATCTTGTTGATGCTCATTGTGTGCCTGTAGTTCTCAGTTTGATTGGTTATTTTCTCTTTCCCCACTGCCTCATCACTACTTCATAGGAAGCAGGCAGAAAGTAATGGACCATGGGAGCAGCAGAAAGAAGTAGTTAATTTAATGGAAGCTAAAACTGAAGCCTGATCAGGAGGGAGAATTCAGGTGACTACTTGAAAGCTGGCAGAGAGAAGAGTGAGAGGACTGAGGAATGGATAGGATGTACAGGGCTGAGATATTATTTCTCTGCTAATTTGTTCTGTTATACTTGAGTCTAGACTTTGGCTACCAGGTCAGTTTAAGAGAAGAACTATAACTGGATGATCAAATCAATTTTATTTTGAAGAAAAAAGAAAATAATCTGGGGGTAGTACTTTTTTGTCTGTTTCTCTCTGTCTTTTTCCTGCCTCCTCCCACCTTAGGCTCCCAGCTTATTTTGTATATGATGTAATGCTTTTTTCCATTAATAGCAGCTCAAATTACCCCAATTATAGTATCACATTTTTAGAGTGCTTGGCCAGCAAAGAAATTATTTTAATAGTGACGCACTGCACATCATATAAGTATGCAGTTTTAGTTCTTTGAGCAGCATTTGTAGTTCTTAGTCTGTTTCTTTCTCCTACCTTTTAAATTAATTTTTAATTTTTAAATAATTTAACTAACTTGCTTGAAAACAAGTCTGAGTGGAGACATAGGCTCATTACCTTGATGCATCATTTGAGAGAAATTCCAGCATTGAGGATGACAATGAAGAGTCTAATACGTTATCTTACAGGGGGTCATTCTGATGTCACTCTTTTCAGTGCTGTTAAGTCAGTGCTCCTAGCAGTATGCTGATAGCATGAGGGTGTAAGTGTTGACAGATAGGCTTGGCTGCTTCTTGAGACTTTTAAGCAGTGAAGAAATACTTTTAATTGGGCGAGCATCAACTCTAGCCTCAAAACTCTGTTGGCACAATTCTCATAGTAAAAATATGTTGAATATATTGTAAATAATTTCTAACTGGTGCTAGGCAATGCACTTCCCAAACTTCCAAGTTCAAGGAACTGTTCTGAATTTTCCATTTGTAGGTATACTTGTCTGTGATGTTTGAGAAGGTACGGAACAGAGGATAAAACTTTATCCCTAAGCAATTTGAACATGCAAAATGTTTTATTCTGTCCACTGCTCCTCCCAAGAGAAGAATGCTGGGAGGGAGAGGGAGGGACATTAACAATATTTTATCGCCAAAATGATAAATTTCCAATAACTTGCATTTGTGGATATCTTTCTACTTTGATATTTTGTTCTTTTTAGGTGTATGAAAATTAAGAACTTTTAGACTTCATACCTGAAAAGATTGTTCTTAGCTTTGTTTATATGCTGAACTTTCAAGTCAGTGGTACCACTGTCCTGAATTAAATGCTAAAAATTAAATGTTTGTGTAATTATTCACAAAAGTAGGGAGTAGGCAACATCAACAATTTCTTCAGTTGTTCTGCAACCACAGTGAAGCCAGTATACATATTAGTCAGATATTTTATTTTCATGGAGAGATTTTTTTTTTTGAGAAGAATGAAAATTTCTATCTATGCCACTTTTGATCTTTTAGGGTATATTAGAAGTTTTGCAGCAATTTTTGCAAAATATGTCTTGACCTCTACAAGCTTTATCTGAATGACACAGATCAGGCAGTGGTTCTGCCTATGTGATTAAATACAGATGTTGCTAATGTATTATAATCTGATATGTTTTGACCATGGTTTCACTGCTTTTAGGGCTATGCCTTCAGAAGTGATACTTTCAGCCAATCACCTTTGAATTGAAAATGTAATCTTTCCTCACACAAGTGTAATTCCTATCCTAAAATTACACTCCCTGCCCCTTTCCTCTCCTGCCCACTTTTTTTTGCATTTTGGGTGTATGTTTCAATGAGATCAGCATTTGTTACCTTAGGTGGAATGAGCATACGTAAAGACTATTCATGATGCTCTCATGATACAGCTGTTAAAAATGGTTTTGGGGTTTTAAGTTGAAAGGCCATGGCCAGCTTAGCTTGATGGCAAACGTAGGAGAGAGTTAATGTCAAAATTAGGACAATTTTTTGACAGAGATGCACTGTAGAGAGAGAATTGTATACAGAGCTGCTTGAAATTCAAGTTGAGTGGATATGCAACATAAACTTTAATCAAAATTTATGAAAGTCTCTTCTGGAGAGAAGGCATTGCTTAAAGTATCCAGGTCTGTCAAACAGTCCATCTCAGTGGGTACTTGTGTAATTTATTTCTGAGTCAGCACAGTGGGGAAAGCAGCAGAGGAGAGCAGTGTGGGTTGCGGATGTCCTCAGCATACGAAGTGGCTGCTGTGCAGTGGGAGCGCTGCAGGGCTGCAGTGGTCACCGATTCTCTTGCTTTGAACTTTGTTTCCTTTCCCTGGCTTAGGGTGCTCTCTAGCTGGCCTGACCAGCTGTCTTGTGTCCACATGTCTTTCTCAGGCCAGATGGGGCTATTGTGAACTGTATCATCATTTTGTGCAGCTTTTATCCAGAGCAATTAAATTTTGTGGTGTAAGCAGAAAGAGGAGAAATAGAGGAGGAGGAGGAGAAAAAATATGAAAAACTCCTTTCAGAGCAGCTTTCATTTCGGCCAAGTCAAAGTAGCTGTGGAAGTATGGTTGTGGAAGCATTAAACTTCCAGCTGATGACAGAAACAATTGGTTTTAGTGTAACTTAATTATGTTAATTGATTTGACAACTTGAGAGAAAGGGTGTTTTGTATGGATGAGTGTTAACTGGAGAGAATTCCTGTGGAGTGGAGACAGAAACAGCGATTTAGCATCAGTGAGCGGAGAGAGATCAGTAGGAAGTACAGTAAGAAGACTGCAATGGGCCATAAAACTAATGTCTTTATTGAGTCCATGATTTTTAGTATCCATTAGTTATTGAGTTCCTGGATTAGCTCTGGAAGTTGTTCTGTAAATGTTGTGCAGGTGTGAAGGCTGAAAGGTCATTGAGGAGGGGCTATTTTGTGAAAATATTTTCCTGCTAATAACTGTATTCTTTCTCTGTATTGATCACGTGAATTTAGTTTGTCACAAAATATGTTAATTGTCTTTTGAATAGTTGCTATGAGGACACTGCCCTCCTCTGTATAGAGTTCACTAGATGGTAAAATGACATCCCATACCATCACAGCTTGCCTTAAAAAGGTATAAACCCAAAAATGACTCTAAGAGGCTTTTGGTGTGGGCTTATACTTCCTCATCCTGCTCTCAGATACTGAATTTGCTCCAATAGTGAAAGTCTCTGGGATATCCAACAGTTACATGCTATTAGAAAAGGAACAGGGTTTTGGAGTATTCCAGATAAATAAAAGTTCTAAGGAAAGTTAATAGGTTTTATTTGGATCTTTTTTCAAACCTGAGAGAAGAAATAAACTCCCCAGTGAAGTATCATTAGATAGAACTGTTGGCAGGGTCAGTGTAACAGCTCTGGCACTGACGGGTCCTGCTCTCCCCTGCTGGCTTGTGGCCTTACTTCTTTTCTTGTCCCAGCTCCTCTGAATCCCTTAGTGTGCTGAGGCATCTTACTGTAATGACAGAAGACTAGTAAGATCATTTACTGGATTAGTTATCTTCTGATTTGTTGAGCTGATTTGGCTCCCTGAATAGCTGGGTGAACGCTGCAGGCAGTGAGAGGAAGGGGAAGGAGGACAGGAGGGAGTGGTGAGGCAGGAGCTGGGCACCTTCAGCAGCAGCCAGGCCTTGGATCAGCTCAGGCATTTCATCTGGCTCTGTGGCTGGGTGGGTTAGCCCATAGCATCAGCACCTTGATGTGTGGGCCAGCTGGACAGCTTGAGAGAGAAGTGAAATAGGCAGCAAGGAACAGCGAGTGGGAGGCTGGCAGCAGGAGGGGGTGTATGAGAGGAAGACTATGGTGGGCCATAACCAGTGTCTCACCTGGATCTGTGACTATTTTTTCCAGTTCAATAGGGTTATGATTTTCAGTTTCTGTAAGTATCTTTTGAAGGTATTTTGTAGATCTCTGTTGTGAGCAATGGATTGGTATGTTTATGAAAGCTGAAGAGTGATTAAGCCATCAGGAAGAGAAGAACTGTAAAAATGTTAGCCTGTGAAGACTATAAGGAGCTTAACATATAGTCTTCTGCCATTGCTAGCAAGAACTGAGGGAGATCCCTGTACTTTTTTACCTTAAAATACAATTTGTCATTAACACTGCTCCTTAGCAGCTTCAAGAGAAATTGCACTTTCACTTTTCTGGAGCTTTTAGTTTGTTCTTTAAGGTCCACAAGGCAAAAAATGCTGGCAGACCAACCACAGTGAACAATCCTTCAGGAACTACTAGGAAAAATTGTCCTCAGACATTTAATCTTTTGAAAAGCTAGCTTTCCTCTCAGACAGGAGAGCCAATCTATTAGCTATAAAATATAACTGGCTCCATTATTGCAACAAATCAGGTGTCTGGTGGTAGGCACAGGAAACACAAGCTAGCATATAGAGTCTCAACTCTTGGAATAATTCTAGTTCGTGTAAGTGTTTAAGGGAGGCTGGAGTGCTGTCACAACATGAGATGTTATTCTGCTGGCTGGTGACATCCACAGTATGTTTTATCTTTTTATTTAAAAAACACACATTAAAAAATCCATATGTACAATTAAATACAAATAAAGTAAGTGTTATGAGAATGAAGGAATACTTGAAACAGTAAAGCAACTGTAACAAATTAGGTTGTATTTGCCTGACTCTTAAGATAGCCTGAAATAGTAATCCTGAATAGCAGTGTTTTTACCAGGCAGCTCAGATTTAATTCCTAAGTCCCATTACCAACACAGAGCTTCAGAGAGTTCATTGCTGAGAGACAGAGGCAGACAGGACCTTTGGACACATGTAGCCATTTCACAGTAAGTAACTGATGTGCCCCTTCCTTTATCTTAATTTCCATTTTTAAAGAGAGAAGGAAAACTACATGTTCAATATAGATGTGTGGTCCTGGAATCATAATGCTGCAGAAGGGTGTTTGCATTTATACCACTTAAGCAAGGCTGTTGGTCATAACCCTGGAAAATCTTAAAATCATGGTTTTATTATGTACAGGAAAACTATTTTAGGTAGGCTTCAGGAGCTTGTCACTTACTGGGACCACAGAACATAAGAAGCCAATGTTATCATGTTCATAATAAAAGGATCTTCATAATATATTTTCCTCTTCATATTGCTGCTAGACTTATAAGCTACCAGAACAATCAGTGTGTCTGTGTTTAAAATACAAACTTTGTTATGTAATGACTTACCACTAAATCCTAATGCATTTTTGGTTTGTTTCATTTTTGGCTCATTTCTTGGTCTGCACTCCCAAAGATCTTCAACTCTATGCTTTCTTTCTGAGTCTTTAAAATAAGCACTTGTACTGTGAACCATACAGCAAAATACAGAGATGGAATCAAAAGAAGAAGGTAAATTACTTTTAGTGTTCTGCAAAGAAACTTTCACTTGGCTTTTCCTGTTGTTCTGAAACTGGGAAAATCAATATAGAAACATATTCTGAAGGCAGGTCATCTGTGCATCGGGTGTTTGTAACAGTGAGCTTTGATGGGGATGCTTACGCCCTGTCTGACATGACTGTACAGTTCTTTGCACTAAGTGTCCCAACGAAACTACATTTTAGCTGTGGCTATCCATCTCGATGGCTATTACTTTTTACTGTTTCAGACTGCTATATTTTATTATGGATTCACTGATAGATCAATATGACACAAGCAAGATAAAAGTCGGTTAGCTGTACATGTCTATTATAAGCTTGAGACATCATAAAGCGTTTTTTTTGGGGGGATAGAAAGGGTATGCCATCCACCAGAAGCCTCACAAATGCTACTTTCCTGTTAAGTAAACCCAAGTTTCCTTTCAGTTTCCCTCCAATCAATCCATGCCCAAATATTTTTATTTTGATCTTGGCCATTCAACATCACGGAATTGAGGAAAACAGATTTGAAAAGTGAGAGTAGAAGTTGTTTGCAATGAGAAAGAGGCAGTAGACAGGAGTGCAGACATGTCCATGTCCTAACAAGAGAAAATTGTGGTGTGAGTCTGTATTATAAACTTTATTATAAGCCAGGGTGAAACTTGCCAGTTTTAAACCAACAGCATGACAATAAAGAAGAGAAGTATGGATTCTGTGAGGAGACTTCAGAACTTCTGAGAACAGGTGGAAATTGCCATAATAAAATCTCTGTTATGAAGCTGTCCAGCAGAATAAAGAAATATCCTGGGGCCACTTTCTGATGTGGATAGAAGAGAAAGCTAATGGGTCTGTGAGACCTGGTGCTGGCAGGAACAGATTGCTGGGTGCACCATGGACTGCACCTGCCTAGGGCTGCAAGTACAGCCCATGATGTTTGCTATCCTAGAGCCTTTTGATTGTTTTCAGGGTCACAAAAAAATTTTGAAGCTTTTGCTGAAATTAGGATGTATGTGAAGGTTTCCTTTAATATCCTTCACAGGACTATTTTTCTTGCTTAACAACCTGGCTTCTTTAAATATTTAGAAAATTTATTGGAGACTCTTTGTCAATTTCTAGAAATTGACAACAGAAAAATTAACAGGGCACACGAGTACACACATACTGTGATAAAATTCTTGTGCTAATATTGTTCCTCATCAAACCAAGTTTCCAGTTTTTCTCAGGTTTGTCACCAATTTTCAACTTGTACTCTTCCTCCTGTATTTTATGTCTCAATTTGTGATGAACCCCATTAAACTGCTTGTGGACTTGCAGCTGAAAAAAGGCTGAGGAACTGGATGTTTATATATTTTCTATTCATTTATAGCTGTACTTTCCTGGAATTGTAACCATAAAAGACATCAGTAATAGGGCAATAAACATATACTGAATATTCTTGCTGAAAATACTTTGCTCTGGAAAAAATGTACTGTAGTAGTTTGGAAGAGAATACAGCACAGTGTTCCTTTTGAGTGAGTTCAAAGAAGGATTGTGCATGAAAAGAGTTTAAAATATCTTTTCTTTTTTTCTGAGATGTCCTCCTCTTGTGAGATTTTTCCTTAAATACATCAAATGCAGTCTGATATATTCCCAAAGCAAAGCAACAGTATTTTTAAAGGTCAAAGTATAACTTTTCTAATTTGAGTAGCATCTCAAAAGGGACTAAAGTTTATCAGCAAGGAAGTACCCCAATCTACTGTCACTTAACTGATTTCTTAAAGATAATGTCCTCCGGAATCACGTTTCCCCCCGAAGACATCTGTGCAGAGATGTGCCTACCTTCTTGCTTCATCAGTACTTCCAATGCGCTTTCCTGGAAGTGGTAATGCTTTTGCAAGAAGGTTGTATAAAAGGAAGGGTCTATTATGTTTCTTCATGTAACAGAAGGGAGTCTGTTATTTTGGGTACCCTGAAATAACGTGGGAGACTTTCCTTTTTCTCTGTTAAACCTTTTTTCAATTACTGGTAGTATGAGTGCAACAGTAGTGGTAATAGCAATGCAGAAGTCTTATCCCAGAAGGACTTCCTGGAGTGTTTAAACTGTCAGTTCTTATAGGTGCCAATAATTGCTCTGTCCCAGGAGATTATCTGCAGCTGGAATTTAAGGTAAATTTGTGTACATGGTGGGTAGTTTGGAGTGACTCTTCCGAGGAGAAGGACATACAAAGCCTACTCTCACAGAATACAATGTATTTTAGTTGATGTTAGTTGATATGATTGCTTTATAAAATACCTGTGTTTTTTTCTGTGTGTGGGTTTGTTATTGGGGTTTTTTTTTTGGGGGGCGGGGGGTTGTTTTTTTTTTTTTTTTTTTGTCAAATGGAGGATCTTCCAATTTGTCTTTGAGCAAAGTCATATTTCTGAAATGACCCTTAATGAAGAACTTTGTTGGAGGGGCAAAATCCTGTACTGGAACTGTGCATTCATTGAGTGGCCTGGAAAGATGGTGTTAGTTTTAAACTGCGAGCTCAGTCTTAGCGTGATATTTCTGAATTGCATGCCAGCATATATATGTAAGTGTACAGCAGTATGGCCAAATATGTAGATGAGGGCAAGCAAGTAGCAATTACTCAAATAAGAATGCTAAATTGAAGTGATAGAGTACTAGATTCTTCTTTGGTGACTCACAGTACCAGTGTACACATTCCCAACGGTTAGCAACACTGAGTAGAGCTATCAACATATTTTTTATATTCAGTCTCTCATATTCATGGTAATTGCTGCTGCATTTTTAAAAATAAAAATAAAATATATTTTGTCTGAATATTTTTAAGATAGCAGAAGAAAAGTGGCATTTTTTGAAAATCCCAGTGGTGTCGTAATGAGACTTCACATAAACATTAGATCAAGGAACCACAAGCAGTCTGTGAATTATTCTGGGAAGTTTTTAAACGTGGGATATATGACATTATTTAAGTATTTATAAATGTCATCTCATCTGTTATAAGGAAAGCTAATAGACTATTTTGCAGACATTTCAGCTCCAAGAAGCAATTGCTTCTGTAATCCATTTCTATAAAATCGGCAAAAGTGGAAGCAGACATACTATGGGTCAATATCAGTGAAAGGCCTCTCTGCAGACAAAAGATTCACAGTCCATTAAGTTTCAGGTCTGCCCTGATATGGATTCCTCTGATGTATTACTATTATATCCTATTTTTGTTGACTCAGTTACTGTGTCAGCAAAACCAAACATTTTGGCTTGTGTCCCAGCATCAAGCTGTCTATGGAGGATATGTGTTTGCCTCCACCACCATGACAGTAATGAGAAACTGGCATTAGTTTGATTTACATAATTACATGCTTCTAGCTTAGACTGTGTGTCAGTAGGAGACAACTTACTGTGATGATACTCACTGCACATTATTCATTTTGTGCAATCAGCATTTATTTATGCAAATTTGATCATTATGAGAGGTCATTTTCCAACCTTCTACCATGAAATCGCTTTCTCCGCCAATGAACAGTAAGAAAACACCACAGGAGAGCAGCCAGGTATATTTGTCATTCACACTCACTGGCCAAGACACTGCAAAGGGTTTATTGTGTGTGTGCGCATATGTTTTTAAAATTACATTTTATGAAAGACTGACAACTCTGATGACAAAACTAAAATTTGATAGACCACATGTGATTATTTTAGACAAATGCTGTCAAAAAAGGCACACACAAAACGCAAACCAAAACCAACTCACTGTCTCACTAGTTCTGAGAGTTTCTTTAAGAATAATTTATAGACTGAAAAAAATATTTTGTGTTCCCCAGATGATCAGTGGAATGTTTTCTGTGATAAGAAGCAGAACCCTGTAATTTATTCATGTGAGAGATAAAAAGACAGAATAACAAACTAGGATGTCCCACTTGTAACAGCAACCTGAAATAGCAATAAATGTTGAAAAAGCTTATCAGAATCATTTGAATCTTAAGGACTCATGAACTAACCTTCAAGACTTTCTTGACAAAAATGTTTCCAAGGTCATGTTGTTTATCTTATCATTAGTGGTAGAGGAGCCTTTTAAGGTTTAGTTTGCAAGCAGCTGAAATGACACCAGAAATTACACTTTTCCCTAGACAATCATTTCTAAGTTTAAAAAGACTCAGGATACATCAGTGCTTAAAAGGTAGGAGGAAATTACACAGAACAGGTAATTTGGGGCTAGTTGACTCTGACGGAGCGATGAGTACCTAACAGATTGTATCTTCACAAGAGGCACAGAGAATTCACTGGACTTGCTAGCATGGAAATTATTGCTGAAAGGAAAAGAATGAGAGCCTAAATATGGCTTTACCTTTTATCTTCCCTAAAATAATAAATAGGAATCCTGGAATTCTGAGCAGAAAAATGAGATGTAGTACATCATCAGTTAGACTAAAATTATTATAACTATACACAAAACAAAACCCATAGGTGGGCCACGTCTACAAAGAATTGTTGAGTTTCTAATGGTCTTTTGTATGCCAAAAAAATCTGTAAGACAGATGTTGTACGGCACAGGAAAAAAAAGTATATTTTGAAAGAATGAATGTAGTTTAAATCTGTTTATATGCTCACTAAGAAAGACACGTTCTAATAGACAAGCACATGCATCTGGGAGAGAAATTTCTATCCACAGGTGTGCGTCATATGATTAGTTCCTAAGTACTTTTACAGTCCTTGCTTCATGTGGGAATGTAATCCTCTGTCCTGACATACACTGTTCCATACTTCTTGAGTGAAAAGGTTCTTAAAAGAAAACTCAGCTGGGCAGCCAGTGATATGAGCCCCAAGTGGTAAATGAAACTATGTGAGCTCAGAGTTTAATAAGAATGAGAAAAGGGGGTCCTAAAGGACAAAAAAAATCTGTAGAAGTGAATAAAAAGGCTAGAAAAAAGTGCTGTAAAATGCAAGTCTCGGTGAGGTAAAAAAATTAATTAGTTTCAAAATAACTGTCAGTGCCCTTAGAAAAATGGACCAAAATCTCACATTACCCAGAGTGAAAGAGGGCTAAAGGAGATGAATCTATAGGACACAGATAAGAGGCAGAAATACTCAAAGTGGAAGTTAAGCAGATACTCATCTACAGTGTTTACAGATCTTTGTGCTAGCCAAAGCATAGGAGATGTAGCCTTGAACTAGCAACAAGGTGAAGTCCAAATAAGTATCATAAACAGATGATTAAGAATGGACAATATATGATAATGGAAAGACAAATATTTGGGGACTGGAAAACATACAATGTATTGAATATTTTTGAGAAAGTATTAGGAGAACCTGACACGTGGAATGAAATACTCTAAGAGGCATATTTGCAGAACTTGAGAGACCCCAACTGGGTTGCTGAAAGGCAGAGGCAGGAAAAATTGACAATAGCTGCTTAGGGAGCAAACGGTTGCATCTGGAAGAAATGAAGGACAGATTTTTCTCTAAAATTTGACTTTGAAAGATGCTTTCAAACAGAACAAAACCCCTAACAACAGTATTCTTTCTGATTTCACTTTTATATTACAGAACTGGTTTAAGTAACAAGACCTTCCTCCCTTTGTTAATTAGATGGATATATCACATGCAAAAACATATAACATATGCACTAACATTATGGACACTTTGATTCTATGAAGTCTTCACTTATGTGCTGCCTTAGGCATGACAGTGATAGCTAATGAATGCTTTTTCTACATTCCCTCTGAATAGTTATTTTGTCTGTTCACCCTTCCTGGACAGAGGGAATCATGATGGAATGAACTGGAGAAACTCAAGTGTCCTCTGCTTGTAGGTGACAAAGAGAATTGTTGGCATTTACTCTGAAACAAATAGATACTCCTTAACTCTTAGAGTTCGATCTCATGTCAGGCTACAGCTAATACAGATAGAAGGTGAATTATATTACTTTACTTCCTAGTGTCACATCTCAAGCCCAGTTAAAATAGTCAGTCTGGGTTTTCAGCATGGTTCTCATCTGTCAGGCATGACATCATTGTCAGGCATTGCACCAGGCTTTCTTGTCAGAATTAAAGAGAAGCATTTATTTAGAAGACATGACATATCAGAGTTAAATATTCCAAAGTTTAGTCTGGTTTATTCCATCATGTTTCATTCCATCGTACCTGAATTTGTGGAGTTTTACTTACTCAGAGAACAAGCTCTTGTATAAATCTTCTAATACTGCCTGGCTGCAGTTAATCCAAAATAAAGTAAAAATAGTTTGTCTAGAAATTAGAGACCGAGAACTGGGTAAATCACAGAGATTTGTTCAGGTGTGCTGTTCACTAGTATGCACAAAAATATATTTAAAATCCTGAAACTGTGTTGATATCATAAGTTCTTGCAGTCACTGGTTAGATTCTTTGATAACTGAGCATGGATTGTCAGGGCAAATATATGGAGAACTGGAGAAGGCTGTGGGGTCTTGAAGTTGGGGTTTGATGTCTGGAGTTGTGTGAATTCTGATTATAGTCTAGTGTTTCAGCCCCAGTCTGTCTCTAATTTTATACCTGCTCTGTGTGTATGTACTATGGAGTTCTCTTTCTATTAAAAGACATCACGTGAGGTACATATTGCTTAGCAGACATCCAAACTGTGCCAGTGGGTTTCTTTTATCTAAATCAACAGCATGTGTGGATGCTTGTTGCAGATTTCAAGTACACTATGCCAATGATTCACACAAGGCAAAGGCCTGTTTGTTGAAAAGAAACCTATGGCCATGGCAATTACGATATAGCTGAATTGTTCTAATGGTGAAGTGTCTTTGATTCAATATAATAAAAACCATGCAGCCTTGGAAATATTTATTAAAATGTTTTAAAATGTATTATAACTATTGATTTGTGGATGAGCAAAATGAAAAAAGCAGAAACATTATACAAGGTTCGTGAGAATGCCAACTGCTTTGAAGTTGGGTTTTACCTTCTGCAGTTACCTTTCCAAACTCCACTGCCATCCTCAGTGAATTTGATTCAGATGTTCAGATTTAGATTCACATTACCTGTCTTTAGCCATTAAAAGGGAGTACTTAATCAAAGTTTGTCACCGAGGCACCTTTTGTGGTCACTGGAGAGAGTGAGACATGTTCAGAGGGTCATTCTGCTGATCTTTTGTTATCACCTACCTGCTCCTCCGAAGATGCGTGGTTTTTTCACAGAGGAGATGTAAGTGGCTTGCTTAGAGTAGGTGCTTCCCTTTCACATGGCTGGTGTTAGCCTCAGAAAATCTGTGCCAAAGTGGACAGCACCACACATACATTGCACCTTTGCAGAAGAGTTAAAAATATATTGATAGGTTTCAAAATGCAAAGACTGCACCTTTAGTTTACTCAGATGAATGAGTTAGTGTAAAAGCCATGTGCTATGTGCCTGAGTCATTGTAACACTTATAAAAAAAATTAAATATTATGAATAATTATAGACCTTTGTATGAGGGAGTGAACTGGGGTTAAAAATTTATTCAGAAAATCCCTAACATAGGCTGGAATTAAAACCTGAAAAATAAATCTTAATCTTTTGACTTCTTTCATTTTGATTGACTCTCTGATAGAAAACAATTAGATAATTGAAAATATGACTTTAAAAATCTCTTGCAGTAAATTTAATAACAGTATGGGCATTAAAAAATAGTTTAAATCAGTAACTAAGCCTCCCAACTTGCATAGTACAAATGGTTAATCTTTAGTTTCATAGCTGAATTAAAAACTTGAAAATAATTTTACTTGTGGTCAGCTTACAAGTAATTGCATTTTTAAATCTATACAGAAACATCAGAATTTAGTTTTCATTCAAATGTATTATTGAATTTCTCTTTCTTTTGCTTTCTTCCAGCTTCTTATACATGTATACTCAGATCTAATTCAAATTAAGTAAAGGTTTTAAGTCTTCATTTTGGCAATAAAATGCTTCATCTTAAAAATAGCAAAAATAAAGGTTTTCTTATTTCTTATTTCTTTTTTCTTTTTTCTTTTTTTTTTTTAATAAAACATATTTGCTAAATTCAGCATTGGCCACCAGCAATTTCAATCACAGATTAAACTCTGGGTGAAAATACTTCTACTTCTTAGAAAGTACAGATCAAATCTATTGAAACATTCCAATGATTGGGAAATATCCATTAAAATGAAAATGGAAGTTAAAAAACGTTCAAATTACTTTCTGAATTTACAGGAAGTTCATAGTGAAGTATAATCCTGATTTCGCAAGGATTATATCCACGCCCAAATTAATTCAATTAGAACTTCTAGCAACAAACATAAAAAATAAATGTTCATCTTTTGCCAGAGGAAGGTCTGAAAAAAATTTTTTCAGTGTCTCTATAGAATTAATTTAGTGCATCTCTGGATTTTAAAAGATTTGTCTGTAATGCTTATTTTTGTTTTAGTTTTTTAGTAATTATAGTTATTCAAACTAATTTTATAATAATTTCAAGTAGATATTTATTTTTATTGTGTTATTTGAAAAGAATACTCTATATTGATTAATCTTAGCTGGATCCCTTAGTCTGTAACTGCTATAAAGTATTTACAATTTAATTCCACAGTACATAAGATTTTGTAGGTCTAGGATTCTGAAAATCAAATTAATTTAATATCATTAAATATTTCTCACATCCCCCCCAAATCCTGATTTCCTATTATACTTGGTATATATTCTTTTTTTATGCTTTGTAGTGGCTTTTAGAACTGAATTAAGCATTGTACCAAATATAATTTGAATGAAAGCAATTTTTCTGAACCTTATTTCAAAGTGTGTACGTTATTGCTTATAAATCCAAATGCTGTGAGTTATTTTATCTTTCAGCAGGTTTCATGATAAAAAACACGTATGCATGTTTCAGAGCAGAATGTTTCATGTTCAGAGCACGGTTTTAAAATATACCAGGAGTAAAAATAGTACCACTGGAAACACTGTAACTTAACATAATTTTAGATTATCATGATACACTAAGATTGTACTATGGAACAGATGTGTGTTTTGCTTATTCTGGTATTTAGTTTTCTTTTTTTTTAACTGAAATGGATGGGCTTGACAAAACTCTGGTTAATGGGATAACAGGAGATGAAAATCAAGGAGGCTTTTATGCTGCTTTTCCAATCCATCCTCCATGTGATTCCTATTTAAATAGGAACTTCGTTTGAACTGATGCTTTCCTTCCCCTCTGCATCAGGACCTGAGAGGCAGGAATATGAGATGGTTAAAAAAGTCTATGGAAGATTACTGCTGGCATAGTTTTCTTTATTTCAAGGGGATTGTCTAATGTCCTCATACCACCTAGTTAAGGTGTGAAAAATACCTGGAGCATTTGTCAATTGCAAGCTTGCATATAATGTTATAAAAATAAATCAGTAAATTACTATTTTTAAAGAATCTGTATTGCTTACAGTGATAAACTAATTAGTCTAATCTGAACACATGAAATGATGGAATTATATTTTAAAAATAAATAAGATTCATGGTGAAGGAGGAAAGTAAGTTTGAGAACAACCCTTTTTTTTCAGAATAATCTCTGTAATGGTCACCTATATCCACATGATTAAGGAATTAATTCACATTATCATTTAACTTTTGCCATTGAATACTTATGGGCAGCAAAACATGATGATCCTTGCTCTAGAATGCATCACCACAAGCTCTGACAGATTAAGTACTCACATTATAACTGGTGTCTTTACTGGATCATGACAGATCACTGTGCTTTGGAAGCAGTTGTTTAATGACATGATTTACAGCTCACTGAGGGGAGCAGAGGAAGAGACAAAGGGCTGTTGTGGAGCATGCTGCTGCAAGTGGGTAATGTCGTGTAAGTGTGGGCTGTTATGAAACTACATTGTCATGGGCATTTGTAAAATTGTCAATATCCATCAGTTAACAAACCAATGTTTCTGGTTCACTGAACACTAGTAAATGAGACTCCTTACAAGTCAATTCTGTATCTTCAGAGAAAGGTATGTTTGTGTTGTTCAGTGTCACTGGAAAGTGTATCCTGTATGTTCGCTGACTTTTAAAATAATATAAAAAAATAAGTCATGTTAATACAGAAAAAAAAGGGTTTTTATACGGAGCAAACTCAGGTGAAACATTCAAGCTTTATTTTCAGGTGATGACATGTTTGTTGCTCCAAACATCCAGAGACTGCATGATATGGAATTCACAAGAATTAAACTTTTAAGTAACTAGTTAGAAGAACGTCAGGTTAAGTTGGGAACACAGTAAATCTTTCAGTTCTAGATTTGCAGGGGATTAAAAGCCATTACTTAGAAAACATTCCTGAAATCTGTTAACCTGACTGTAAGTTTAGTTTTTGGAAGTCCTTTTAAAAACTTTATCCTGCTGCAAAAGAGGTTCATAGTAGCTGTTTACATACAAAAACCATAATTTAATTCATGAATTGTCAGAGGTAGTATGGGTTTTTGTCTTTTGATCCTTTTGTGGTCATGCAGATGTTGAACAATATGCCTGGCTTATGTAGGGAAAGTTACTGTAGCAGTTATTCCTTGTGATCTTCAACTATTTTTTTTGCCTTCAACCTGAAGTTGAAAACCTCAACAGGAAAAAACCTCTTTTTAAAGGAGAGGCAGCTGATAGGATTAATGGAGAAAGTGGGAAATTGTGCAACACTTCATACTAGGTTGTAGCATATCTTTTTCCTTATGCTTTCAGTGCCTTGAATTTTCCTTCAAGTCTCAGAAGTATTGACGGAATATTTCTTTATTCACTGCTCCTTGGCTCTGTTACATGCTGATATCAGTTCCTCCAATTTCCAGGTTGCCGAGAAAGACCAGACAAGATGTTGCCAATGTTATCATGATAGCTTCTGCCTGAGCAAAACCGTTTCAGTAGCAGGGCTTAATGTTCTTAATGATTTACCTTCCAAGACCATGACTGCTACTGGATATCCTAGGATAATGTGATCATCTTGCATCCAAAGGCAGCTTTCCTTCATCTCATATTCCAGATGGATATCAGAAGAGATCATATTCTTCAAATGTTCAGACGTTAGTGCTGATAAAAAACTGGCATTGCTAGGTGGAAAAGATTGTAACTTCATAAGAGCAATATAAATTCCGCCCTATTACTGCACAGGTAATTGGTTTTGTTGGTCTATTCTCTCTCTTTTAAGTAGTTGGTACTTTCATTAGATCTGTAACAGTGCTGTACATTCCTCTCAAAGGCTAATTGATACCTACCTCTCTTGCCTTCAAAATGTTCTCATTTGCTTCTTGCAGCACTGAAGCATCTGAACTGCTAGTAATGCACTTGCTGTCATGTATTCATATGGCACCTTGTTAGCTAGCAGTTCTAACACCTACTAGAATTGAGGAGATGCTCATCACAGGACCTCCCTCAAAAGTGGTTTGAGAGGAATTTCTTAGGCTGTATCTCAAGCCCGTAAATATGTATAATTTCATGTTCTACCTAAAGTAAGTAATCAATTTCCAGAATTTTATCTTAAGCTACTTTCTACACACATTTTTTTTTAAATGGGCTTTAGTGTTTCCTTGAAGGCTGAAAAGTCATCAGTGTGAAGACTATGTAGTCAGATAGCAGATTGTGTTAAAGTTTGTAATACCATAGTAATTTAGGATTCACATGTATTACATTAATTGTAATTAGAGTCTTCTCTAGCACATCCTGCTATTTCTATTTTCTTTCTACTAAGTGCATACAGGGAATCTACTTGGAATGATCAGAACATACTTTATTGTTACACTCTTTAAACTTTGCTGTCTAACGTTTCATTCAGCAGAGGTGCAAAACAAGTTTTCTTGGATTAGACTGGATTAGACTGCTACCCTTTGCAATGACTAGTATATCACTTGAGAATCACAGTGTCCCTAGTTATTTTGTCACCTGCACCTGTTCCTGCATTGTAGAATTCTAATAGATGGGATTTTGTGGAAGCAAAGAAAGTAAACAACAGATCTCCTCCACCTTTTCCCTATAGAATAGGACTGTAGTGATTTACAGTTGCATCTCTAATACACACACCCTGTTTGGAAACCTGTCTGGGGTACTTACTTGCCCCTTTGCAGGCTTATAGAATTTTGCCCCAAAGGTAAATTTTTCCTTTAGGCATTAACTTTGTTTTGGTAGAAAGCATGTATCCTGAATTCCCTTATTCCCATTTGCAGTGCATTCTTCCACCTGTTCCTAGTGCCTACTTCTTAGGTCACGTTAGGACTTATTCTAAGGTGGAAGCATGAAAAGCAACACTTCCACCGCCTCACTGAAGAAAGTAAATACCATATTCCAAGAGTCTACTTAGAAATCAGCAGTTTGTTTTTAATGTGGTGTTGTTTGGGTTTGTTAAAAACCCACAAATTTAGGGTTTTTATGGTTAATAAGTGTGGTTTAAAAGGATTCTTGTCAAGCTGAAATCTTGTGATTTTTCTTACTTTTCCCGATAGCCTTTCCATCCCTCCTTGAGCCGTTGCTGGTAACAGACTGTAGTTTGAGAAACTATTGTGGTGGATTCCATCATCTATAAGAACTAGTGTCCAGAATTGCTCTCATTCAATGAGGAAGAAAATCATAGCTCATTAATAGGGCAATCTATGATTAAAAAAAGAGTGCTGTCCTCCAGAAAATTTGCATTTCTCTTTGATGCTCAAAGTATACAATATGCAAACAATATTTAATACCAATCCCATGAATAATAGATAATTTCTTCCCTTAAAACATTGTGAAGGCATCTAGCATTTTGCAGGAGGTACTCAGAATCTCACAGAATTATACCACAGCAGAGAATATGGGACTCTTTTAAAGGGTATGACTGGCATTGCATAGGAATTCCATACAGTACTTACTGGAATATCGATATGAAATTGTAAATGACTGCTTCTTATTTAAATGTAGAAGTTAAACAAGTTCTACTCTTGGTTGAGGAATGTAGGCTCTCAAACCAGTGATGGGGAAAGCGTTGGACAGACATGATGCAGAAAAAAATGGACAGAAGTAATGGAAATTTGAGCCCCAGAGTTGGCAGGTTGTTTAAGCTAACTGAAATTGAAGATCTGAAGGAAAGCGTACACTGGGAACAAAATTCCAGAGCCAATCCCCAAAAAAGGCTGTTTCATCTTTAAGGACATTAAAGAATACTACTATAGCTGGTCAAATACACAATTGATCAAAGTGTTTTGACTCTTTGTTTATCTATAAGGCTCATCTTTGACCACAATAGAAAAATGAGTGCTCTCTGAAATGTAAAGTGTTAGTATTCAATTCTTGCATCCTATTGCACTTATAACAAGGCTGAAGATCAAACAAAGTAGTACTATGGCTTCACCAAGATGTCTGGTAGTTCTACACCTGCACACTGAACATCCTGCGGAAATGCTCCTCTCCCTGAAGATGCTTCAGGCTCAGTACTCCTGTGCCCTCCTAATGCCTGTGAAGTGTTTAGAACACATTTTGTTGAAATTAATTGAATACACAAATCAAAAAGAGCTGAAAAAATGATAAAAGATTTATGAATACTGGTGAATTATCAGAGTGCACAAAACTTTAGAAGCTTTCTATCTTATCTTACATATAAGCCTCCTTTGATCTTCTTCCTCTCGGTCTTTTACATGGCTTTCTTTTACTATTATAATTGTTCTGCTAATATTATAAATTGTTCTGTTAAGTCAAAGTCCAGCCAGGAGGTGGCAACTTTCAAAAATTTGAACGTTGCTTTATTTTTTTTTACCTCTGTGTAACAAATCACTTATATTAAGTTAAACAATTTGTATAGTCTGAGAGAATCAAGCCTTACACAGTGTTTTGGTGAAGAACAGTTTGCATCACTATCTCTTTAGGAATTTATGAGTAAATGAAAAGTTAAAGATTAAAAAGATATCAAACTTAAGAAACTGATTACTATCCAGTTCAGGAAAGCAGCTTGTAAATTTAATGTAATTTGCTTAGTTAAAAAAATAGGCTGAGAACCACTATTTATTAAAACATTGTAAATTAATGTGCTAATTGTAACACTGCTGCATAAAAATGTGGGACTGAAACTTATTAGTGTTGAGCAGAACAGTGCACATAAGAATTAAAAGAACTAGCATACCTTGCCCCACACTTTCTTGTATTTCAACTTAAGACAAAGTAATTTAATCTTCTTTTAGGCTTTTTGAAAACATCCTAGGCTATAGTTATTAATTTTAGGAAACATTACCTTATATTAAAAAAAAGGAAAGACCATGTGCTTGTATGAAAAGCCTGTGACTGATCCTAGTAATCC
The DNA here is from genome assembly GCA_907165065.1 of Caprimulgus europaeus. The sequence goes on along the minus strand of OU015534.1, from coordinate 15,489,683 downwards.
ATTTAACACACTCAGGAAATGTGGCTTGTTAGCATCAGACGTAATTCCTTATGGAACATTTAGATTGACACTGAGGGAATATGAGATGATAGCTTTCAAAGTCAATACTGTTTCCTCTTCTACCAAGAGCATTAGGAACTTCTCTAAATAAGGTCATATGACAGTTTCCATTTTATGTCCCTCTTCATTTGCGTAGAAAATGTTAAAATTTTCACTTTTGAGTTTTTGGTGTACTCATAAACACAATACTTGTACATTACATCATGATCAACTGAGAAAAAAAGGCTTATAAAAAGTATTACTAGAACAGAAGTTGAAGGCTGCAATTTCGAATAGTTTCCTTTACTGATTGGGAAGCAGTGCCTGCCTTTATCCTACAGTAAACCTGGTTTGGTCTCTGTTCCTCTTATCAGTATTTTCTACTTGTAATATGGTACTCATGAAGACGTACACTAAGTTGTGTGTAGGCATAGGACCTCAAAGTGGTCCCAGACAATTTAGCATCTAGATGGGTGCACCTGCACTAGCATTTCAGCCTGGATAAGAGGTGTACTTTTGAAGGGAATTTCCTGATTATCCCCATGTACTGTGCTTTGGTTCTCAGAATGAATTTCAGGGACACCTGAGGACTGTGGAAAACTCTAGTAGACTTCACAGTAATATATACAAATTGACCATGCCACTCCTTTGGTCAGCCATAGAGTTGGCACATTGTAGAAATTATCTTCTAAATGCTTAGGAAATCTGTGTCACTGGTTCTGGGGGAGTTTGTTAGGCAACATATGCACAGGTTGTTGAAGTGTGATCTGCATTCCTTAGTACTGGACTGGTGTTAAAATGTTGTTCAGCACCTAAAGGTCTAGGAAGAGGTGAGAAAAGTTCCCTGAGGGCTTGGGGATCCAGCAGACAGGCTGGACAAAATCTTCTAGTGTATTTTGGAAACTCAACATCTGGGAAACATGCTGAAGAAGTTTTATTTTGAAGAGAGGATTTTAATTAATTGCACAATTACAGCATTGTCATGAAGCAGCTGAAGAGTCCTCTTGAGCCTTGCCAGGTTTCCAAAGAACAAGTATCAGAAGCAGTTTCTGGTAAATACCCTAGGAAATGCTTCAGTAATAGAAAGTTGAGCTTTCACATTAAAATACACAGGAGATGTCCTGATCTGCACTTTTAGCTCTGCATACTTGTATGTGTGCGCTGCAAAATGGAGTTTTTAGCTCTGTGGTCCTGTGCTATTTCTAATGTGTATTGGAGGGGCATGCCCATACCCACACGTAAAGGCACCACCTATTTTTTTTCTGCAACCTAAGATACACGTTTAGCATCTTGTAAAGGACTAATGTATAATGTGATTATTGCAACATAATTATAGTTCATTTTGAATGTGCTGTATAATAGTGCTTCAGAACCTAAGCTTTCATTGCAAAAGTAATTAAGCCTCTAGCCCTTATGGTTATAAAGATAACCTTCAAAATGTCAAATGAACCTAGGCAGATGCATTAATGTCTGTCTACATCTGCAGACAGTTTGAAACAGTAGCTTCAAGAACATGATACTTTGTGCTGCCCCCTTCATCGAAATGAGTGCTGCCTCTGAAGGAAGCCTAACAGAAGCACTGTTAACTATTTCACAGCTGATAGAGGTAGCAGAAACAGCCAACCAAAGAGCCTCTCTGACCTTTTTAGAGATAATTAAAGAAAATGAAATATAAGTTCCATTGGTACCACTTGTTTTGTTAAGCTTATTTACGATAGGGAAGAAATGATGAATTTTTTTTTTTTTTTGCTATCAATTATAATATCATTCTCCTCGTGCTGAAAATGTTGAAGGAAGATGCTGACAGAACCTTCCTCACCCCCTCCTTCTCATCAACGTCTTCTGTCACACAGTTGATGTAATGATTTCAGTTTCATTGGAATAAATGCTTTTGTATCTCCTTTTGCCATCCAAATGAGTTGCACATCCAGTAATAAAACATATAAAATAGGTGGATGTAAAAAAGAAGTGGTAAAAATACATATGGTAAAGAGAGGGCATATATCCAGGAAGAGAGTTTAAATCCAAAAAAGTTATTATTGGAATTAGTACAATATATCTAAAGTAAACTTACCGTAATACAGTATGTCTGGATATTGTTTGTAACCAGATTTGTATTTTTAAGTGTACTATACCTTTAAATGCAAAAATACTGTATTGTTTCTTGTCATAATGCATGGAGAAAAGGTCCAGGTTAAGATTCTGCTTGCAGCCTGCATGGTAGGTTCTACAGGATGCTGGCTGATAACAGGACAAGCAGGACGCACTGCTGGGTTGTGTTTTCTGGGAAATTGAGCAGAAGCACTGTAGATACAGAAGCTTCTGCTTGATACTGCTGCTTTGGAAGCCTAGTGAAGACTCATGAGAACTATTCATCTGTTTCATGACAATACTTTAATCTTGCAATTAATTAAAATCTTTTCCCAGTTTACAAGCCTTCCTTCATCAGCCTGACATGCCATGCATTGAGAAGAGCAAGAACTGGCAAAGAATCTTAAAGATTTGTGACAGAATTCTAAACAATGCAACATTGATTATTTACATCAGCACAGTGCTAAGCTTTCAGGTAATGCAGTGCTTAAATGAGATGGGGGATTCACCCTTGAGAAATCCCCAGGTCAGAATGCTAAGTCTGCATTTTTATCCTGGCGGTTTTAAAACAGAATACTGTATTAGTTGCATGAGACTTTATAAGAACGATACAAAGACCACTGTAGTAATAGAAACATTCCCACCGATTTTTGTGTGTGATTGTATGTATTTTGAACTGTGCAACGTGTTCTTTTCAGTGCAGGGTACCCATTTCAGTTGAGCAAAATAAAAAAATTTCCTTCAATAAAAAGAAATAGTTGATAAGATAGCTTAGTATCAGACTGGTATATGCTACTTTATACTGTCTTTTTTTTCACTTTAATTTAAGGCAAAGTAACTTCCTAATCCTTTCCTATGTTTATATAGATGCTTAGAGTGAAAATAAGACTGCTCAAACTTTCAAAAGCTCACTTCTCCTGCCTGTCAAGATTGCAATTTTTCTTGATTTCACTTTTAGCATCACTGCTACTGATACTTCTAGTTTCAGGAAGAGACGTGTTCCATAGTACTGTGTGTTTCATGAGAATGAACTTCGCTATGGAAAAAAAACTACGGAGAGATGTAAGAGAGATAAAATCCTAAAGCACTAGATTATAATATGATAAATTATATTGTATTATATTTTCAGGAGTTTCTTCTAGTGCTGGTAAAACTTGATTATCAAATAGAGACATGATCAAGTGGGGGCATGCCTCCTTTTAATATATTGCATTTCCATGACAGGATATCATTTCACCCAATTGAAACCTCAAGTGAACAAATAATTTTTAGTCTGTTTGTGTTGGGGAATAGTTAGATTTCTCATAGGAACTCTGTGAACATGCAAACACTTTGACAAATATTATCAGTATTAGTCAGACATTAAGAGTGGTTAATGCTGGTTTGGGACATTTTCTTTTTCAAAACATAAGACAAGGCTAGATGCAAGTGGATTCTGTGGAATGACACAGGTGCTTGTGTCACATTGTGGTAGGTGAGCATGACATCTGCTTGTCTTAGTAGGGGAAATGTTACAAAGCAGGTCTGTACCTCAATAATAATATTTGAATTTTCCTCAGGTGAGCTTCCCTTTTTCTATCTACAATGTTGAAATGAGACTGCATAAGTGATTAAGAGGAGTCCTATGGATGTCACAGTCTTAGGTTACACAGTGCTGTCAGTCTATTATAGATAGTGATATTGGCTTGTTGTGTGGTTTTTACTTGATCAGTTAACCTCTGCCTGCTTCATTTCCCCCCCTCTGCATGATCAGAACACTAATACTTGCTTTTCTTTGTAAAGTGCTTTGACATCTGTGGCCATAATGCACTTCACATGTTTTCTCTAGACACACCTCTTTTGTGTAAAAAAAATGTATTTGGATAGCATGTAGGGAATGCTGAGGGGTCAAAGTAAAGCGATTAAAGAAGTCAGAGGAAAAGAAAACAAAGAAATGAGATGGGTAGAACCAGTAAGTTGCTATGGTGTTCGTCGGTGACTGAATTGTTCCATCTCTAAACCAATGTTACATTGCTGAAATACAATTTCATTAGATTATCCTTGACCCACATGAAACATTCAGTGTTTTTCAGTTTGCTAGATCAGACTTTAGTTTAATGTGTTTTTCAGATATTTGGTAAGTTTTGCTTCATTGAATCAACTCCAGCAGTTTTAACTTCTTCCCTGTCACCTCTCTCTGAAGTATAATAAATATTGCTTTCCAGCAATAAAGAGTAAATGTTTGGGGGATTAAAATTATGCAAAATAAATTCTAACAAGACAGATAAATATAATTTCATTAATCACTTATGCTGTATCTTAGAATATATGTTACAGCACTTCACAAACTCTAAACTTCACATCACCAAAGCATCAAATTGTTTCTGTTTCACTGAATGAACATTGAGGTCCATGATGGTTAGTGATTAAATAGAAAAATACAGAATTTGAATCTTTATAGCAGTAATTGGAGTTTCTTAATTTGTAAAAAAGCAGGAGTTAGAAACATTTCACAAGGACCATCAGCCTCTGGATTAGCAGTGTTTTCTTTTCCACAGTTTAAGGTCAAACATGAAATAAATCATTGTCTTTTGTATAGCATCAACCTAGTTCTTTGTGCAAATTTTTTTTTCTTTGGACACTAAGCTCAAAAGTAATATTCTTAGTTGTTTCAACAAGGGAAGCATAGGGAATGTATAAACCCTCTGATTGTAGAAGTGCATTTACCAATAAATTCTTGAGTACTGTACTGTAAACATATGTGCTTTGTTTCAAGGATATAAAATAACTAAGCTTTGTAATAAAAAAGCATGTTAATGAGGGTATATACTCTGGGTATTATCTGTTGTTCCCAGAAAAAAATTCTACTTTCTGTTGCTCATTATCATCTGTTTGTGAACTTAATTCCTTCTCATAAGTCTTATTTTAATGTAAATAGCCCAAAAGGCTTACATGATGTGAGTTTTTTCCAGTAACTGATATAAATGCCTTAGAGTCATCCTTTGAAATTTCTTGCTGTGCTAATGGACATTGCCATGATTTGTATTTGATAGGAGATAATGTTGTAAGAGGAAAAACAAGAAAGCACTGGCATAAAACAACTGCTTACCCATTTTAATCCAGGGAAAACTTAGAAAACAACAACAAAAAATCCCAACAAACAAGTTAACTTCTGTTTTACAGATTCCTTCTATATTACTTGCATGGCAGATCACTAAAAATCTTACTGATTTTCTAGCAATATTGAAAAATCAGTATGGAGGGAAAAAAATCATACTAAATTTTCACTGAAGGTGAAAATACAAGTTTAATGTTTATTACTGTGTGTCTCTTTTCTTCTTGGAATAGGGTAAGGATTTTATATACTCTGCATCCAGCTTGGAGACTTAGTGTGCAGAAGAAGGTTTTTATATGAACTCAACTAAGATGGAGCAGAGCAGCTTCGCTGCTGTAGACAGACAGAGTTATGGGATCGAGCTGGAGATGGTTCAGAAGTAGCTTTTGAAGCCAGGTGTAAATTTGGGCTAAAGCTGCAAGGAGCAGCAGCCCAGATTACAAACTGCTCTTCTCACTGTCAAAGCTCTAATCACTTCAGCTTGGTTATGTTGAGAAAGCACCAGGAAAAGGTATGTAGCACTACCTGTGATATAGAAGGTTAATTAATCTGAATTTTGTATTCCGTCATGATTGTGTATTTTCATGGAAAACAAAGGTATCTGTGAATATTATGCAGACAAGGAAGGCAGAGTTAATGTTGGAAGGCCTAATGTAATTGCTCATTCGTAAGTACAGTTAAGAATTTTCTTCCTCAGCAGGTATTAAATTGTGGAAAGGAAAATGTAAATGGAGTCTCAGGGGAATAAACCTAGTATTAAATCCGACCCAAATTCATGTATAGTTTCAGGAAATTACAAATGGGGAAGATTATAAAAGCTTTGTATTAATATTTTTCAAATTAATATATAGATTTTTGTTTGGAAAAGTAACACCTTTTCAAGTTTGACCTACATTTAAAAGGAAAGACACCTGCCATTTAAGCTGTCTGCTAAGAAACATCAATCTGATCTCTAGTTGTTTTATGTTAAATAGACAGTCAGTTTGATTTAAAACCTTTTGTTTAGCAAAAGGAGCAATTTCAGATTGACCTGAAACAGCAATTCTGTCAACTCTACCTCTTCTGCTATTTGCATGTTATTCAAAATACAAAACTTGTATTATTCTCATAGATCTACTCACATCTATAAAGAGAACTAAGATCATGTTGTAAAAAATTTTGTGGCAGAATCTAAATATTTTTCATTTATTATTTTTTTTCAGTATGTTTCCATTTACTTGCTACTTTCATGCCCTGCTTTTTTTAAGGGTTTATTTTAAATCCTCAAACCTTGCAAGGGTGATGTTTTACCCAGAATTAGTGGAGTGAATTTTTCATACCTACCCTTACATTACTGCAAGATTTTACTTTTATGGATCAATTACAGATTACAAAAAAAAAAAACCCAGTTTGACCCTAACCATCTTCTATGGAATCACTTCAGTAGGTAACCTTGGGTTTAACCCATCCTTCCATCCTATGGGCCTCAATCGGCATTGCTCATGTGCGTATTATGGTATTGCCCAAAGGTCCCAATTAGAGAGGGGTCCCTGTGGGACAGTGTACAAATGTCCTGGAGACTTGAGTTTTTGCCTCAAAATCACACAACCTGGGTTTTAGAGCCCGCAACTGGCAGCAAGCAGGTAGAAAAAGTCAGTTGTAGGATCAAGGCTAACAATACAAATATAGTAAATGTGTATAACAAACAGCAAGAGGAAATTAGGAAGGTAGGAATGGGGACATAACTTTTAGGAACATGAGCCTCTAGAGACAACTTATTGTACCATTTGAGGGTTATAAGAGCGTGTTATCAAAAAGCAGCTTGCTTTTACTTCTTCAGTAAATTTCTTTCAACTACTCATGAATAAAGAAAAAACATTTATTTTTGTTCTTTTTTTTTCCTAATTTCGTCCCCCCATCTGCATAATAACTTCCTTCACCTCACTTTTCTTTATTTTACATTTTATATTATTCATCTCTTTGATAGTGGTGCATGTGAGGGATTATGACATTATTACAGTACTTACCTTTGTTTATCATCGTCATATTACTTTGTGTGACTTGGAACTGGAGCACTTTCTCAGTAAACTTTTCTTACTTGTTAGTGACTTACAGAGGCTATAGACTGAGCTCTGCGTGAACAAAATATAGCCCATGAGTACTGCCTTTCAGGTGCACTATTTGTTGAGATTTTTTTTTTTCCTTTTAAGAGAAGCAGAAAGAGGGTCAGAACAGAAACCATCTCTGTTCTCCTGCTTTTTTCTCCTCCAAAAAAACTTCAAACCAACAGTGAGCTACCCAACTATAATTAAATTAATGATCTAGAAAGCTACATTAAATTATTGTCTGTAGTAATAGTCCACTGCAATAAAATAGAAGTGTCACAATAAAATGACAAAACATCATACCAAGATATTGCAGATTGTCATTACTGAGAAATCTCAGAAACATGATTTATTTCATTTTCTGTGGAACAGATCCAGTCACTTTAGTGTTGGACACAAATTTTTCATCTGAAATCAACAAAAAGTTCTACTTAAAACACAAAAAAAGATTTCTCTCTGTATAGGCATCAGAGTCCAAGGCAGCATAAAGATGGCATTTTACTTCTCCCTCAGAATTTCCTGGCTTCTTTTATTTATCAGAAGATCCTTAAAATAATGGATTGCACTTCATTGCATCAGAAAGCTTCCTCCATTTCCATGAGCTTCTACTGCAAATGTGTATTCTAGTAATCTATAAACTGTAAGTATCCACTTGTGGGCTGTTATATTGTTTGCTCTTCCTCGCAAATGTCGTAAATAAGAGTATATTTTGATAAGTTTAAGTGACAAAAAAATATTTTTGTAGGGTACAGCACAGCGACATCATTGTAATTAAACTTGCCTAAGATTAGGCCAAAGGCATCAGAGAATTTATATCTTGTATTTTGCTTTCTCTTTCCAAGTTATTTTATTAACATAGGGTGTATTTAATTATGCAGAACTGCAAACTGCATTATTGATATTCTATAAACATTAACTACTAGTGTTTCTAATGAAGCAGGAAGAAAACATGCTTTCTTGTTATTTGTCAGGACTTGCAAAGCACTAAGTATTTCAGATGGTATCATTACATTGCATAAAGTACAAAGGATCTGAGACATAAGACCTACCAGCTCGGTATTTATGCTTGGCAATATTTGTATACATACACATATACACACACAGACACACATATATACGTACCTATCTCTCTCCCTCTCTCTCCTTCTACATGTATATCGTGATTCCTAAGGTTGATTTCATTCACATCGGTGGATGCTACATATTTGAACCTTCAAAATCTTTGTTTTTGTTTATACTGCTATGATACATGGAGACCAGAAAGATAAGAACCCAGATTATAGAGGATACTATGAAATACTTACTAATGGAAATAGAAATGTATGTCAGAGAAAAACCAATGATTTACCCAAATTAATTCACAATTCCAAGCCATTTTCTCTAAGATGAATTCAATTACATTCATACTCCCTGCATTCAAAAGTTCAGAACTAACTTGTACGATACTGTAATCATAATCTGTATAGGAAAGACTTGGAGGAACATATAAGAGACATATAAGAAGGCACATTGAGCTCCAAAGTTCTGGCAGAAGGAATGGGTATTGCAAAGACTGTAAATAGGTTCAAAACTGTATCCTACTTGTCATTTTGCCTTGCCCCCTCGCCCTGTTTATTAATTTAATCTCTATTAAGCAGTTTAGAACTTCGATAAGAAGTCCCAAAGAGGCTTCTAAATAGTTTCTGGAGACATGATACAATTCCACTTTCAACCTCATGCAGTCCTCAAACTTTAGGTGAGCTCGGAGTCTTCCAAGGGCTCAGTGTTCGTAATCAGTTTTGAATTGCTTAATTGTTCTGAAAATTAAAATAATATAAAAAACAACAAAAAAAGATTCTGCACTAATAACGAACGCTGACAGAATCCTGAGGTCCGTGCCTCTCCTGAACATTTGTATTTGCATCTTAATATCTGAAATTGCCATCTAGCTTTTAAAAATTTAGAAAAAAACAGATTGTAATACACACAAAATGAACATAGACACTTTCAGCTAACTGAGTAGTAATGTATTTTGGAAATTATCTACAAGTTTTTATCTTTGGAACGAATACACTTTGGGTCTTTTTGGAATCGGGACTATGAGCTAAAAAATATTGCAGAACACAGGAGGTTGAAATTTGTAAAGGAGTTTGACTAACATGAAGCAAATTATCTTGCATGAGTTCATCTTTGTTTGTTTCCCACTGATGGTAAAGGACAAGGACAATTTGTACGTTGGGATAAAAAGGTGTCACAGATATAATTGGATACTACCACAGTCAATGAAGTAACTTTCAGTAGCTTTCTTTTTCTGGATCTGTTGTAACTTTTTGACTTCTCATTACAATCCTCAGTGTAATTGATGAGTGACTAATTGCTGAAATTTACTGACAGTGTAACAGGAAGTTGCCAGCATAAACTGCACATCAATCATCAGCCAACAGTAGAGATGAAGATAAGAGATATATTTACATGGAAAGACTTATAAAGCTATGGACAGAAAAGAGTTTTTAAAGATAAATTACGATATTGGCAGAAGAATGAACATACATAAGCAAGCCATGAGCAGGTGGAAAGTAAGAGGTTTTTCACAATCAGATGTGAAAGAAATAGGCTAAAGTACAGCAGTGGGGGTAAGAAATCTAACTGCTTTCAAGAAGGAGCCAGAGAGGAATTTTATGGAAGGGATTAGATGATGTGACTACCGGGAGATAGACCTAGGAGTTTCCTTTGCCATGCTACGTATGTTGCTGCAAATTCTAAAAATTGTGTTTTATAAGCGTCGTTGAACTCAAGGATAAGGAAAATGGAAAGTGTAGTTAAGAGAAGAGCAAGCAGAACATGTTGGTTGCACAAGGATACTAAAGATATTGGTGAAACAGGACAAATATCCCAGTTCTATAAAGCACACTATAAAGAAATAAGACTTAAGTAGGCCTTTGATTTGTTGAGAATGGCAATCATATACTAGCTGAGTGTCCTCCTGTAGCTGAATGAAATCTTTTCACTGGAATGGGTAGAGATTATAAGGCTCTTTTTAAACATTTCTTCATGGTAATGAATTTAGTTCAGTTATGGTGTTTGACTAAAGTATTTTCTTTATTTACAAAGTTAACTTTACCCAGGATACTGTTTGATTACTGACACAAAATACTTCAGGCCTCAAATAGATGTGATACATAATGATAACTATTAGAAAAGAAAAAAGGGAAATACAGAATGTAAAAAAATAGGTTAAAAATAACTTGTTTGGCTATATTTTGTTTAGAAGAACAAGGAAACTAGTGCATTTTAAAAGAATTTTTAAAATGTAAACTTAATTTTGTCAAAAATATTTAAAAAAATATATGTGGCTATAATAACAGACACAAACAAATATCTTGTTATGTAAATGTAAATGCTAACATTAGTGTGATAATATTGCTTAGCTAAAGCAGCACAAATTAAGGCCGTATAGCAGGGGCTTAATAGTGGCATTCATACTCTTAGATTCTGATTAAAACTCAGACACAGTAGGAAAATTGAAAGTGCCTTTGAAGAGAAGTCTCCCTAGGAACTGTTACTAACAGTAGAGGAAGTTTGGATGAGGATCCCACACATTTAATGGCCTCAAAATCTAAACAAAAGCTAGAGAAGTGTGACCTCTTTGTTCCTGCATATTGTGACAGAAAGATCTTCCTATGGAAATGAGCGTAAAAATAATCTAGATGTAGTTACATCAGCTGTATTCCCAACAAAAAAAGAAACATAAGGAAGATATCAGTCTTTCATTTGTGTTGAACAATCTCTGAGACATTAGCTCAGGGTAAATTGTGTCTTAAAATTGTAATATGCTTGCATTTTGGGCATGGCTAAAATAGTCTTACGTGTGGCCAGCTCATGCAACATCTTGAGTCTATGTTCTGACTATGGTGAAATTAATTTTGAAATCTAGAAGTGTTGCTTTTATTTCATATTACTCAAATGGCACAGGGTAGGAGAACCTGTGTGATAACAGTTCATTGAGGGTGATGTCTCAGGCAAAAATCAGTGTGGGTGTTTGGATGATCCCCACTGGCTTCATATGAAGGTATCTGAAAATTAATTGCCAGTAAACTGTCTGCAACTTCAAAAGTATTTAAAATAGGCTACACAGGCATATTCAAGGGGTGATATTTTGTACATACCATTTAAAGCCTGAATGAGAATAAGCTTCAAATAGAACTGAAAATCCTTACCTAAAGGAGCTTCTTATACTCCTGGTTTAACTGAGATGTGGGGGTTCACCCTCAATGTTTCATGTCAGACTTTGTGTATCAAGAATTGATGTAATCAAATACTGGAGAAACCAAATAATCTAAGTATTGTTCGGCACTGATGGGCTGGCTCTTCCTGTCTGTCTTTCACAAAACAGAGTCCAAGAGTCAGTGAAACAGCAAAGGGCTTATTCACATGAAAATAAATGCTGTCAGTACCCACAGTTGTTTGGCCCTGGAGCTTTCAAAGAGAAACTTAGAAAAGAGCACAAAAACTGGATCAAGAGCCTGCAGTCTGTCAATGAACTGCTGAGGGATGCAACACGACAACATAATCAAATCTGATGTGTCTTTGCAATGACATACCAAGCCTGCAAAATTCAGAATGGCTTAGCTTGCTGAAAGCCATGGCCAAAACATGCTTTCTCTTAGCTGTGGATGTTTGGAAGATTTTAAAACTAATTTTTAAAATGAAATTCTTTGCTATCTAGAAAGAAGATTTCTGTGACCCAAATATTTTCAGTGGTACAGAGCTTGTACTGAAAAAAGTCAAACTCAACCAGATGTCATCTTGAATTTCCTACCAGTGCTTGAATCTGTGGGAAAGATATGACATCTATGCTGTATTAATTAAAATCCAAGTTCCTTGTTTCTGATTTTATAAGAGACTTCCAAGAAGTCCATTAAAAGGATTTGCTATATTGCATATTTCCAGCGTAGTGTCACATACTGAATGTGTTAGAGAAAAGACAGTCTGGCTAGCAAATTAGAAGTAATAACAGCAAATCTCAAATACACTAGTCATTATGTTTATTATATAGTCAGATTACATAGACTAGTTCCTGGTTTTCTTCTTCCTTGGTCTGTTCAGTATGCTGTCTTAAGCAAACAATGTTTGATTATATACTTCTGGTGTGTATTTTACTCTTTGTAGGTGTACATGTTAAAATGTTTTTCTCATACTTTCTAGTGCTGCATTTTCATTTGGTTTTATCCCTCTTACATGTCTGTTGTAAGTACTTCTTCTGTAATTGCCATATCACAGTGTACGCTTTTATGTAGACTGACTAATTGGTAAATGCTGGCATTTTATGCTACTATTTGTTCTCTGTAGTGTCATTTATGCCATTCAGTATATTGGCTGTATATGGCATTAACAGTACTTTCTGGAGGTTTAAAAGTAATGACTTTCTGATTGTCCTTAAGAAAACAATCTCCAAAGCGATATTTTTTCTTCCACAGGTTTGTGTTACTGTGTTAATTCAGAAACGATTTTTTTCTTTTGTATCAAGAAATGTCTACATATTTATGGAGCTTTCACAAGTATTTTGTTGCATTCATTTAATGCAGAACAAAATTATGTCTAAAGGATGACAATAATATATTTTTTTTTTTTTTAGTTAAGAAAAATGTTCTGTCTGTGTATAATCTTATGCAGATGTGCCCATGGTAAATACCCATGCTGACATTCTTTGAGAATGGCAAGAACTGTATATTTAGACCCACACCAGACAGATTTAAGTTACAGAATGGTATTTTTCAAAACTTTCTCTACTTGCATCTTCTTCTTCTGAGTATACTAAGTGGAGTTTCCATTTCTGAGACAGGAATGTCTGATTTCTGCTAATCCCACAACTTTACCATATTCCAAGCCTGCAGCAGAACCACAAACAGGGATTCATTTGCTCATAGCTTAGAGAAGAGGCCCCAAGTGAATTTACTCTCTTTTTCAGTTTTTCCTTTGCATTCCCAGGGAAATGTCATACAAGCTGTCTGGAATTGGTTACTGAGGGAGATGGTCTTTTAAGCAATTTCTCATCAACCTTTCTGCTCTATAGGGAAATAAAATCGAATTTTGTTAAATAGTGAGTCATAATTCAAGGCAGATATTGCTATGATTCTTAATAACAAACAAATATCAAACGATCATGAAAATCATTACGGGCTCTATGTGCTTGCATCCGTAACAAGAAGGATTTTTTCCTTCAAATTATTTTATGTAAAATATATTTGTTAAGTGTTTGTAGGATCAAGTCTGAGTACAGTTGTGCTGTTTTAGTACATGTTAAAACATTTCTTCACAGTGGGTACTAGAGGGGTGCTTGGGTGTGTGATTTGAAGTGCCTGTATGTGTTTGAATTTTTGTGTCATTCATCAGCTAGGGGTTTTTTTGTTTGTTTGTTTGTTTTTTAAGTCTTAATAAAATGTTTAGTTTATTGAGTTTTCACTGATATTGTGAAATTACCATATTTAGGCCTTGCTTATATACAGTAGTTGTATTGCTTAAACAGCCCAGCTCTGTAAGTAAACCTAACACTTTCCTAAAGAGATTTATGCAGTTGTAGTTAATTTTCATTTAGAAAGGTTGAAAAGGCATATCAGTGAGATGGACAGATACAAACATTTAACTGCAAGGGAGAACACAAGTGCCATACTGCCGGCTGTATGTTGAAAGGGAGCAGCATAGGCCAGGGGCTGTGTGTCCAGATAAGCGAGAAATCTGTGTTTGAATGACAGGCAGGTGGTAAAGGCAATGAGGCTCACCCCAAGATGTTCAGAAGCTGTTCTTCATGCTGGACTGTTCTGTTACAGGTGTTTGAAGGAAGAGATGGGACATCAGAGTTTACAGTGGGAGTGATAGTAAATAATACAGGAGGGTACAGTGGCAGAGGATGTAAAGCGCACAGGTGAGGAAGTAAACAGTGGGTGGTGTACAAGGAGAAGCAGCTGGGGGTGGGCAAAGATAGATGGTGACAGTGATTTAGACTCTTGCCCAGAAAGAGTTAATGGTGACTCAGCTGATGAGCATGTGCCTTTTCTTACCTGAGCAATGAGGCCTCACCACTATCTCTTATTTCAGTTATTTGCTTTGTTCATTCCCTTGTGAAAAGGGCCTTAATCTGTGACCAAACATACTGCAGTATGTTTATGTCCTTCAGTTTCTTCTCTAGTCTGTGCCTGTGGAAGGCAGCTGAATTCTCTCTTAACATGAATGCAAACGTCCTTTTGCAGAGCTCCCTCTGGGAATGTGCACAGTGATATCACAACACGAACTCACCTGAAGTCACAGACATTTACAGTCACTGCCTGTAGGGACAGAGAAGACCGTGAGGGTATCCTGACAAATACTGCACTAGCCTTTTGTCCTTATCCTTTTGCAGGACAACTGTGGCACAAGGGATTACAGTCAATGGCTAGTTCCTATTTAAATACCAAATGTATTTAGAGTGAGTCACATGACTATGGGAATCAATCACCTGCTAATGCTTTACCTGGCTCAGCCAGCTCTTAGCAATATGTACTGTCATAGAAGTAATGTTTAAAATAAAAGTAATATTTAAAGTAAAATGAAAACGACATGTTAAGGAAACATCACATAGACATGGGAAGCAATGCAAATACTGGAAGATTTTAATAGCTACAGTACAGGGTAGATACACTTTATTTTTTGAGTAATCGAAGGATTTAAAGAGTAAGATACTGTCCTTTTTTAGGGATTATGCATTTTCTGTTCTGAACTGGAAGGCATTATTCATAACAGGTTAGTGTAGCGTTTTTGTGATTAGCCAGTAATCTGAGACAGCTCAGGTTTGTCAAGCTACTTCAGGCTGTTGTCTTCACAACAAGTGATTTGCCAGAGAGAAGCTGGCAGCTGATGCTTTTTCATTTTTATGGGATTCATCAAATGCTGAAACATTCACTGAAGTTTTTTGTTATTATGTTTTAATTATATTCTTGATCTCATTCAAGTTGCTTTTTGCCCATATAAACAGCAATGACATCTAGTTCATCTTCTCTGCAGCCTTCCAGTCTCCCTGAAGTGCTTTTCCTCAGGGACTGAAGTGTGGTCTTCTCCTGCAACTCTGTTTTCCTTGATTTGAATCCTGATTTTCATACAGGACAAGAGATATTTCTGCACCAGACAGATAGAAAATCTCTGTTGGTTACTTCTTGCTTGACATTTGTTACTCCAGGCTGGTTTCTAAGCAAAAATAAGCTACCACACATCTAGGTATTTCAGGATCTGTCCTCATTTCCTATTTTGAAAATTTGTCCAAGTGGACCGGAATAACAAGGAGCAAGTACTGAAGCAAATGTTCACCAGTATAGTCTGAGGTCTGATTTTTTTATTTTTTTTTTTTCAGCAAATGTGTTTAAATAATTAATATTTTATTTGGAACAAGAACTTCCTCACTGATGTTCTGCAAAAAAAGACAAAAACAAACCATGCTACCTGCTTACAATAAATAGTTCTTATAAAGACCTAGGGTGGTCCTTTCCACAAGCAAGTTCAAGTGTTTCCTAAATCTCTCAGGATTTAGTATACATGCATAAAATTTAAACAATTGCATTCTGAAAAAAACATCTCAATTTATAAAAAATCACAGCTTACAAATTTGCTATGCAAAAAATAGTGTGTGGTAAATTTTATTTCTCCTCAGGCACATTTTGAAATTTACACGGTTTGGAAGCTTAAGAAAATACTTGACATATGTTTCAAAATGGGCTGTTTTTGTGCCTGTATATATTTCTGTTTATTTGTCTCATGGCAAGAAAAATCTTTTACTGAGCAGTGTTAGAATTGGGCCATATTGTATTTTAGATTCAGAATATCTCTTTATTAGGAGTCTGTTCTTAAATCTATATTTTACACTTTCCCATGCTCCAGCCACTGCAACCATAATGAGTAAGTGCTGTAGCTTCAGTTCTTACCTCTGGGACAAATAATAAGAAAACTCTCAACAGATGGAGTGGGCTTTCTCATACATTTTATCTGTTAATGTCAAACAACAAGCTAAGGAAATGCTTATATTACACAGGCGAAAAGCAGATAACAATATCACCTGTTTTCGATAGTGTCTGCATTCACACAGTTAAAATTTCACTTTGTCCCTGAGCCTTACATTACTTATTGGCTCTTATCTAGACCTTAATAGATGCTGAGCCCATGCGAAACTGTAGTCACAATCACTCAAAAGGAATTTAGGCCATGCGAGTATAGGCCTATCAATGTTATGTACATACTGGAGACCCAATATTTTCCTTCCCTACAATTCTGAGGAGGCGATATTTCTTGTTTTCTGAGATGCAATTACTGTTCTATGGTATTAAGGGCTTGATCCTGTATAGCCACTGGCATAACTTCAGTGATGTCACGTAGTTCAGGGCAGCCAAAGGTTTTCAGTTCGACCTGGCCAGTGTTGAACAAGGCAATAGTATGTCGGGTTATTCAATACCACTTTTTGTACTTTTGACACTTGTGCATGTAGTTTGCAGCCTACTTGATTTTGGTGTTCAGTCAGTAGCTAGACAATTTCATTTTAATGTTTATGAGTATGCAATCAAAGTATCACTGTTTCAGTGCCTCTGTGCAAAGTAATAACAGACACTTTTACTAGCAGTTCACTCCTGCATTTCTGAGTGTTCTTTCCTTGTGTTTATTTTAGATATGCAAATTTGGAAAGATGAAAACATGTTACCTGCCATGTAGTTAAATTAATAGTCAAATACACTGCCCTTTGACAAACTTTCTGACTTAAGATGAAATGTTACCTAGGTTCATTACCACGAGGCTTCTTAGCATTATCAAATGTGTTTAGATTCAGTAATGCTGGTGATGAGATAAAGTAGGAATAGCAGTTAAAATGTATGTTTAAAAGCACTTTAGAACAAATCCACAAACAGTGGTTCCTCTCATTTTGTACTTTGGAACACTTTGCAATAAAACTCTTAAACTAAGGGAATTGTGATCCAGTTTTAACCACATAATTGTTTTGAAGGATAGTCTTTAACTGCACAATGTATTACTGCAGTGGGTAAATTTGCAAGAGCCAGGGTTAATGAAACTGCATGGGTTTCAAATCTGTCAAAACAGGCGGGCTGAGAGACTGGCTTATGCCTTTGTTCTTAATGAATGCCACAACAAAAAGCATTCCTGTGGGCTTTTCCTTTTTTTTTCTTTTTTTTTTTTGACTAAACATGCTTAACAGTTAGTTAACATGAAAAGACCTTCCTGCTTTCTTGTGGTATTTCCTGGTAGGGGTCTTTTTCGTAATATGTGCTTATTCATGAAACTTTGCACTGAAAATACTGAAGAAAAAGATACTGGGGAAGAAAAAAAAAAAAAAAGCACATTTTCTTATGGTAGCTACAGATGTAAATAATATATGTCTGTCTTTTGGAAATTCCATAAGACAGAACTTTCTTGTGTTACAAAATGGAGTGTCAGACGCAGAGACAGAATATTTTAGAGTAGGAAGACAAAGAAACTGAGAAGCTCAGAGCATGAAAATAAAAAAAAACACATTTCCTTAAGTTCAGAACAGTTTCTCTGTTTAGTATATGGTCATATGATTAGTATATGGTAATTATTATTAAATATTAATAGACTAGCAAAAAAACATAGTGAAGAATATGCTGAAAAAATGGATTTTTCCTTCTCCTTTTTATTGCCAATTTGTTTCTTTCTCATGCCCATATTATACTTAATGATCAGGTAGATTTTCAGTCATATTCAACTAATTCTCTCTTCTGAATCTCAAAGGTATTTTTTTTTGTTTGGATTTTTTTTTTTTTTATACCATTAGATAATTTTTGATCATACATGTATTCTTGGGAAACTCTTTTGTATGGCACTACCTATCACAGTAACCCCAAAATAATGTTGTTCTTGTAGAGTAGAATACTGAAGCTTCTGAGGAAATGATTTCTGAACCTGCAAAACTCATAAACTACCTAGCTGTTCTCCCCCATAGAAGATAAACTAGGTTCTCTGGAGGACAACTTTTCTACTTTTCAACTGATACTGGTTTCTAATAGTTTCTGTTTTGTTGGTGTTTTTTTATTTTTTTAAGATACAATAAAAAGATAAAACTTTGGAGAAGTGCAAGTGAAGCCTTATCACTGGGAAAATGTTGACTGTCTGAGATAATGTTATCATTGATAAATTCCCAGAATATCTCAGTAAAGAAGGGAACTGGATAAAGTTATTAGAATAATTACTTACTGCCCTTATAGACAAAGTTAATCCAAGGTGTTGGAATGATCGCAAAGGTATTGCAGTTCTTTGAATTATAATTACTTATTTGTAATACCATCTTGAACTAAGACAAACCCTTCAGGAAACGTTAAGGGAAGATATATTGGACTTCAGAAGAGTATATATAAGTCCTATTTCACTCTAAGAATAAAATTGAAAAAAGTCCTGAAAGACAAAATCTACCCATACATTTCATAGATCTAAGGAAAATATTTCACCGTTGTCATAACTGAACTTCTTAAAATACTGTTATGTAAAAGGGAAATAAAAGTCATGATTAGGAGTTCACAAGAGCATGAAAGAGCCCATGTTTCAGGGTCATGTTACTGTCAAACAAGAATGCGTTCTGTTACCTCTACTATGTGGCATGGCCCTCAACTTTATAATAAGAGAAAGAACAAATAAATAAATTAAAACCAGACACAGCAAGTCTCAGCAAAAGTACAATGAAAGATCTAGATTTTGTTGATAGTTGACAGTTTGTGTGAGATTGTGGGACACATGCCACTGGGCAGCTGGAGGAACTTTTGAAAATGGACATATGGAAGAGTTCCTCCATCTACCAGTCCTTGGTGTGAAATTTGATATACAACTTTAACATAATTGACATGCAAGGAGGAACAAGATAAAAAACATGACAAAGGTTTTTTGTGTTGTCCCCAACTTTTAATTGAAGACACATTTAGTTTGTTTCAACACCAGGAATTAGTCACTTAGCTGACCTGTTGCTAGTCATTAGTAGTTAAAAACTCTCAAAGCAAAGTTCTCTCTGAGAGAGAAGGACTATGAGCTGTTCAGAAGCAATGAAGGAAGGCTGTGACTGAACACCACATCCGTAACACAGAACAGGGGAGTATCCTGTTGTTTGGTTAAGCCCTGTTGATTGCACTCATTTCAGTGCCAAAAAATTGTTTTCCTCCATTTTTCCCCCTATGTGTTTGTTTACTGGTTTTGATTCAGAGCTCATCCTGTTTAAGTACAAGTGTTTCTTTCATGATCTAAAATAATTTCCTAAAATGAGAAAGCAAAAAAAACCCAAAAAACTTGTTCTTCTGTGCACTTAAGACTATTCATTAACTTCATAGCAAAACTGTGCTTTTTACACCAGTTACCTTAGTTGTCATCCAGTCAGTTTTTCTCTGCATGTTCAAAGCTTCTTAGCAAATGCAGGAAATAGTTGCTACATGCTGCTGGCAACACCAGGAGCTGCAGTCCCCCAGTCTCTTTGAAGCAGCAGCAGCATGTAGAATGCCAATTACTTTACAATTTCAGGCTTCAAATTGGTTCCTTGGTAGGCAAAATCTTGCCCTGCTGCACTGACAGTGTAACTAGGTAATCTGAATAACAGAGAAAAGTGATCAGAGTTTTCACTTTAAAAAAATTGAATTCTTTTCCCCACTCTTGCTTGTGTTTTACATACAAGTCACCAAGACCTTCCTGATCTGCTGGTGGAATTCTTCTGGCATAGAAGCTGAATTTCATCTCTCAGCTTTAGAAAATCCACAGCAATTTCATTATCCCTCTGATTGGACATTGGTTTGGAGGAAACCCAGATGTGTGTCAGTAACTTAATGCTGTCAGATACCTCCTCATCCCAGGAGGTGACACGCTTTGTGTAACAGCAGTTCCTATTACCTGTGTTTCTGGAAAGACCGTGGCGGTTTAGCAGTAACTCTTCTAAAATCAAGTCAAATGAGGGGGCCAAGACTACAAGAACACTGTGGCATTGGATTTCCCATGCTGTCATCAGACTTGTTACGTAAAACATTCAGAAAATATTTTAGCAAAGAGGTAGTTCTGATCTCTAACGTTTCTGATGATTTTCAGTCCCAGTGAGAAGACAATTGGAAAGCTTTAACTAACATCAGACTGGCTTTCCAAAAAAATGCAATGATTTCTACTTTTCTCTAAAGGCTGTAAAAAATCTGGAACTCTTCCAGTAAAGTTTAGACTTGGTTAGTGAAGCAGAGTAAGTCCTGGGGATCCTTTCTACTGGTCATCCAGTGAAAGTGCAAGTAATCCTTGTAGTAGGTTAGTAGGAGAGAGTACATTTTAAGATTTTCTTCTACCTGCATAGTTGCTATCACAGCACTGCTGCAGCCCATGTGAAGGACTCAAACCTAGGATTCAGTTGAGGCAACTGCTGAGACTGGATCACTGAAAGCTCTCCCGTAAAATCTGGTTTTAGAAAGTAGTACACTCTAATTTCTCTGACTATTATGAGTGTTACTGAGCATGTATATAATTTTCTCCTGCTATATGTGCCTTTTCTAAATGTTTAAAAAAGCAACGTTCCACTGAGTTCACAATTCTTTTTTTAATATATGCATGTGTATGTACATTGCTTTCTCCTGCAGTTCTCAAAGAGTTTTATGGCCCATTACTGCGTGAGTAAAATGTGTGCAGATTTTGCAAGCCTCTGCCAGAAGATGTTTATTACTCTCATCATTCTTAGGAAAATCATGTTCCATCAGGTTCAGGCAATGTGCAAAACATGGCACATGTGTGAATTGGCCATTTCACACTACACTTACAATATTAGAAGCAATAATAATGCCAGGGAAGGGGCCTTGGGGAAGGGGAGAGACCTTATGTTAATTTGGTCATGAAGCTCTGATATGTGATCTTCATTAAACCCTAAGGTGTAAAGAACAGTTAGCTTATTTTGAAAAGTTGCTATCAGTTGCTGAGGGAGATGACAAGCCAAAATATTAATGGAGGAAACAGCTTGCCAATTTCTTAATATTTTACCTATTTTGGGAGTATGGCTTGTTGAGTGAGAGACAGTGTTTTAAAGAAATATCTGGTGTTGCATAGACAGAGAAGCATAATATAGTCCTGACTCTTTTAAACTTCTCTTGTACGGCAGTGAGTATTACTGGTATAATGTGGTCATATGGTTAGCGTGAATGTTTCAGGCATGCTGGTTGAATAGATTCATGTAGTAAAAGATCCAAGATCTATCTTCTCCTCTTTTCTGCCTTAATGGTAACAATACTGGAGGCACCTCTATCATTTATCTCCTTCATTCAGTTCACAGTTACTGCTGCTTGCTCTGGTTTACTTTTCATTTGCCTTTGCAGTTGCTGTACAGCTCTCATCTTCCCCTGCTCTTTCTGCGCAATGAGTACATTTTCTGTGTGCTCTGCATGAGACACAGAAGACTGCAGAGTTTAGGATGACTTCTTATGTTTCAGCACAAGTTTCTTGGATTTTTAAAAAATCTTTTGGGAAGCTTAAATTTCTATTGTTTATGCAAAACGATGGGTGGTAAAGCTGAAGGGACCAAAGTGATCAATATCATAAATGGCCTAATATAGTATTAGAGACTATAGTACTAGTACATGGCTTTTTGTCACTCCATTCTCCTGGTTCATGTTTAAAAATGGAGACACTTTAAACAGCAAGGAGAAAGAGTTTCTATTTCTGCTCTTGCCTCATGAAAGTATCCAAGACTTTCTTCACAAAAGCTCTTTTGCCAATATATGTGTAAGCAGACACATAGGGCAATCTACAAAACTAAAAATCAAGAGATTAGCAAAACAGCCTAAAAAAAATTTCAGACAAATTGATGTTTCTGACATTGCTCTTACCTAGGCATTGGTCTTCCCTCTAACATTCAGGACTTACAATCATCCTGGAAACTCCTTTTCTAATGTTCATTGCATTAATGACTGGCAGTACTTCTTACACTTTCCATCTGCTCCCCTCTGCTGCCTAATTTTAAGAGGTATCATCACGGTACTTCCAAGAAGTGGAAGGTGACTTTCATAGCTAGAAGAGATTTCCCCTTGCCAGCACAAAAATTTAGTAAATAGAAAATCTTAGGTTAAAGTGAGTTATCTAAATTTCACTCATGTGAGCGTATGGAAATTCTAGTCAAGAGGGAGGTCTTGTTAGTCAAGTGCTTTAGAAGTATATTCCTAATCTGAAGACTTTATAAAATAAATTAAGAAAAACACAAACAGAATAATCCTTAGGTTTCAGTCCCATCTAGTTATCAGATTGAAAAGTTTTCATTTATTTATACTTTCTTGTCTTCAAGTCAGAATCTAATCTATGATATTGTTTGACTTCAAGTTCTAGTTTCTTTTGTCAAAAGCTTTAGAAGCCCATATAAATATTTGCCATTTCTTCCTCATTCATTTTTGTTTACAATCCCCAAAGTGCTAAATAGATGACAGTGACACATCTTCCTTTGTAGGAGCTGTGCTTGTTTGTCCCTAACATGTGTAATTTATTAGTTGCAGATGTTTCAGCACTTTTTTTTTTTAAAAAAAAACCAAACAACCTTACTAGTGCATGGCTTCCAGAATCGCCCCAATACCTTCTGAAGGATGCACACAAATTAACAATGCCCCCAAGTACCCTGCAGTAGTAGATAATTTTAGGTTGATGGTTTTTTTTTATTCAGCTCAGCCATTTCATTCTGAAGTTCCCTTAGGATATCTGCATGAAGATTAGCTTGTCTCCATGTGCTGTTGCACTTAATATGTATTTCCTCCTGTAACCAAGAGGTTTGGTGCACCATCCCCGTTCTATAGGTGGGAAACCTATGAGGTACACGAGGACTAGAACTGTGGGACTTGCTGCAGAATGCATTGGCCCTGCACTCCGGAAATAACTGTTACAAATATCATGTATACCACCAGAAAACTAGTGAAATGTCATGAACCAAACAGAAAGTATGTATCACAAATCTCCTGGTATTTGACATGAATGAATCAATAACCTATACATAATGAACAGATCAGATAGAGGGTAAACAGCCGGTTGGCAGACACAGAGAGGGAATAACTCTTTTAGACCCAAAATGATCAGTAAGAAGCCACTAACAGGTTTTTGAGAACCCATATATCTTTTGACTGATGGGTGTAACAGGGTGGAGATGATACCCAAGACAGCTGGTCAGCAGAGCCACCAGTAATGTTTATATTTACATCTTGGACTAGAATTAAAAATGAACATACTCTTGGGTTAGGTAAGATAAAATTCCTGATCACTGGCAGTGGCATTCAGGAGACAGGTTATGTTTGTTGACCTTAACCTTTGTCTACAGTGTGTCAAATACATCTTGAAATCCCATGTAACATGAGTAAGCAATTAGAAAAGTAGTCCATCAGTAAATAGAAATCTTTAATTGAAGCAAGATTAGACGAAAATTGGGTTTTACTTGTGACCTTTTGTATCCGGTGCTATAGCTAACAGTCTGATCTTGAGACTAGGTAATACATTTCTTCTTTGTTTTACAACAAATACTATTTTTTTAATAAGTTTAATCAAAGTGCAAGTTGCAAACTTGGAGTGCTCTCCTCTCCAGGGAGGGAGAAAATCCAAAACTGTTCATGGAGCCATTGGGGTATCTTTCCTGTTAAGGTGCTAAGGAGTAGTACCACAAGGGTTTGTGTTGCCAAATACCTGCTCTTGCAGGAGAAGAAAGGGAGAGGGACAGCTCTCAGCCCCAGACACACCTCTTTGACAATCACACATTAAGTGCACCCTGAGGTTACTCTGGAGAGTGGTAGTTGGGTCAGTTACTGCCTCAGTGCAGTCTCCTGCCAAAAGTATTTCAGTTGTTTTGGACTTAGCTTCTGTCCCCTTCTCCTGCCCTTTATTTTCTAGTATTCCAATACCTCACCCTCCCTGTTTTGTTGATTCTTAGAACTAAATATTTTTATTTAATTTTATCTTATTTTACATCTTTTGCATTCAGTATTCAAATTTGATCTTAGTTTTCTTTGGGTCCATCTTTCTATATCAGCTATTTTTTTCCACTCTTTTTGCTGGACATGAATAAAAGCAGTAATTTTCCCACAACAAGCAGTTCAAAAATCCGTCTTCTAAACTTTTCTAGCCTCTCAGAACATTTGGTTGAATTTGTCCAAATTCGTTAGCCACAGGGACTGCATTTTTAGATCTCCCTGGTAAGCTACACTGAAGTCACAGTGGGAGCTCCAAGCTGGCCCTTCCTGATGCAGGAAGGCAGCAAATGATGGCTCAGGTGTTAAGCACCTGGTCACACACAAATGCAGAAAGCCATGCACAGATGGAGTTCTGCTCATCTTCAGGCTGTAACAGTATTAAATGATCTAATTTATATACAGAGGGCTGAAGTTGCCTGTTACTGCTGTTTTATTAGGCTTGGTTTTCTCTGTGGGGTCCTGCTCCATGACTGGGGATTGTAGATGTTAGAACAATACTCAGAATAAATAATATGTAGGAAAAGTATTCAAACTAAAGTAATGCACAGCAGCCTTATTTGCAAACCATGCTGTCATTGTACTAATCATTGTTTAAACACATGAGGAAAAAGACCTTAGATAAAATACCTTGTGCAGTCAGAATTTATTCTCTGATGAAGAGATGATTAACATAGTGATGCTTCTAACATCTTTGTTTTCTGTCATTTGGACTTATATCCATATGAGTATAATAGATTTAAGTAGATCTTCCATTGTAGTCTTCTCTATCTCTGTTATATTCTATATGTTTAAAATAGTGACCTTCCCCTCAACTCCCCTTATATGTGCTCTGCTCCTTGCTGCATGGTAAGGATAGCCAGCTCTGATGTAGGACTGCTTTGCTGTTTCTGTAGAGACATCTGTATTTTCCTGCTCCTTCAGTTCATCGACTCTGGCCTCAAGGTGCTATACTAGTGCTTTGAGGGCTATTAACTGCTTGCACCACATTTGGATCAGACACATATAT
Source organism: Caprimulgus europaeus (assembly GCA_907165065.1). The sequence goes on along the minus strand of OU015534.1, from coordinate 15,464,414 downwards.
CTAACCTTATCTTTGAAAGGTCTGGAGAAAATAACATTGGAAAAGAGATCTTCTGTTCAAGTTCATGCCCTCTTGACTAGTTTGAATTAACACACACTTAGAGGGGGTAAGAAGTCAAAAATATGCCTGGAAGGTTAAACATTGAGTATGTAAAGCTAGACTTCCAAACTTCCATAATGCATGAAAATGTGTATGTAAAAAAATGTCTGAACAAAACCAAAGTTTAACAGCTACTACTTTTTAAAGTATGTGGATTTTAAAGCCTTTTTTGAGGTTCCCTTTTGCTGGTTGCCTTCAGGGGAGGTGAGACAAGTTTCTAACCTTTGTAGCCAGCTCAATGGAAGACAGGGAAGGAAGAACACAGAGGCAGAAAGAAATCTCAAATTTCCACTTGTTGTGTGATCTTTGAGGGGCTTAAAGAATAAAACTCTTTAAAGAGAACCCCATAGGTGCTACATGATCTGCATTTTGTCAGTCAGGCTTACAATCATCACAGGAGACAGATGTCACAGATTTACTACCAACACAGTTACCCCTTTTTTCAACTGCTGTGCCTTTCCCTTCCCCTTCCCAGCTCTTAGGTTCATAATTGACAGGTCTGTCTTTCAGACAGTTGTTTGTGTTGTTTGAGTATCCACCCTGGATGCTTCTAATGACAGAATAAGCCCCAGCTTTGCACTAAGTTAATCTTGTGCAGGATCTCACGTTTCATCTTCTCATTCCCTCTGTTTAGGGAGAACTTGTCTGTCTTACCTGAAATACTTATTTCCCTTCATTTCTTCTTTCAGACAGAGTTTGTTAAAGTCAGGTCAGATTCCTAGTGCAGTTCACAGCATTGCTGTGTTTCAGTTGACACAGTAAAATGGAGGAAACTGTGAGCTGTGAGATGACAACAAATGGGGGGTGTGGGATTAGCAGGAACTCCATAATCTGCAAAAGTCTGTATATTGTTAAATCATAACCTCAGTCAACAGTTAACACAAATATCTCTGATGTAACAACAGTCCTGTGTGGGAATGCAAATTGTTTTTGACTTGTGCTGATATACAGATGTATTTCTGTGTTTCTATTCCATAAGATGTAGGGAGTCTTTGCCTCTGACATTGGTCAAAGATGTTCAAAGAATCCTCCTGATTGCCGTTCAGTTTATATTAAATAGTGTCTACAAATAGTTCCAGAGTGGTCAAACCATTTGTGTTTGATAGTTTTTCCAGCTGCACAGCCCTTCTTGGTGTCACTTTGTGAATTTCTGAAGTTTAGAGCATTAGTGAGACAGAGGGAGTTGAACATTAGTCATTTGAGTAAATTAAAAAAAAACAAACCCAAAACAACCCAAAACTGAAGTTGGTTTAAGATCTTTGTAATTTTTTCCTGAATTTATCATGCCAGCTATCACTTAGTCATTTGGTTCTGAATAAGACTGAAAAATGATATATGCAACTTGCTGCCTGGTGTCAGCACTGGCAAGCTAGTGTGATTACATTTGAGCTGAATATTTCAGCAAATAGCATAGCCCAGCAGCAATTGCTGAGCCTTGTCTATATTTTCTCTTTGCAGTGAGCAGGGATTTTTCATTTCATACATCATTTACAGCTTGCCACAGTTATTCCAGTCAGCCAGGATATATTTTCAACACAAAGAGAAGAAAGAGAAATATATATATTTGTTGCAGAAGTTGGGCACATTGGGTTCAAATTTAATTACACTATAGCATCAAAAGCTACACTAATAGACAAAAAGTCAACTATCCTTAACTCAGAGTAAAATAAGATCAGTTTTCTTGTTGCTCAAGAGTTCTGCCTAGGCTTAGTGGCAGTAATTTTGCTGCTTTGATACATTATGTCCATAAGAACCAGTGCACACACTTAAACAGGTACAGTGCCTATATTGTCCATCTAGGTATTTTACAAAATAGCAGATTCCTTCAGCCCTCTTGGCAGAGTTGCCTTGTTAATGACACTTATTACTGCTGAAAAGGGCAGCTCCTATTTCTTTAGCTCCCAGAGAGTCTGCAGGTTCCTGCTGGGCAAGACAATCAATTAGGAAGGGGAGTCTCAGCAGGGATCCAGTGACCACAGAATCCATGTGACCGTAGAGGAAGTCATGCTCACTTCCATTTTTCTCTTTTTTTCCCCACCCACTGTCTTACCAATGCATCTGAATCCTGATCTGCATTAGCTAAGGTAGACAGGATTCATTTTATTAGTAAGCTGAGCTGATATAAAAATAATAATAATTGAAAAATAGCCTTTTCCTGAAAAATGTTGGAAACCTTCAGAGTTTCTGTGAAACTCAGCAGATCCTTAGCATTGCTCCTTAGGATCTGTAGAAGCACATTTAAACACAGGTTTTATGCCTTAATACCTTCCTTTTCTTTCTCATTGGAGCTTCAGAAGCATTTCTCATTGGAAACTGGAATGATTCTTTACGTTTTTAAGGGCCTTGGAATCACAGAGGTCTCTCAGCAAGCATCTCAATCTCTGAGACTTTTGTAAAGCTTCATTTATTGCACTGCCATGATTACTGAAGACCACATAACAAATATGAATTTGTCTTCAGTTGAAATGTATTAAAAGTTGAATTTGAGAAAAGTGGAATGTATGAAAGATATACAAAATCTGGAAAAACATTGGTATTAAATAATGTTACGAACCAGGATGCGTGATGCTAATTAACAGTGTCTGGGGTAGTAAACAGAGCCCTAATGCATCACAGTCGTGAGGGTCTGGGGATGCTGGGGTGCTCAGCAGCAATTCTGGGATTGAGGAGTTAACTTCAAATGGGAGAAGTTTTTGATATTTACTCCTCCCTGAATTCCACGTGCTTTCCCTCATAATGAGCTCCCTAGCTTTTCAGGGATAGATCAATTTACCATTGTGTCCTTACTGTTGCTGAAGTAGATTTGGAGTACCTACTCTGAAGTGCAGAGGTAGGAGAGCAATTACTGTGCGTAAACCCCATTATTTAAGGAAAAAATCCAGTGTAAAAAGATGGTGATATTAGAGTATGGAAGAAGTTCACCCACTTCCGAGGTACTGTGGAACAGGAGCCCAGGGCAGGGAGCAATGCACTTTCCATTAGCAAATGGTCAGTGGAGTCCTGATAGGCCAATGCATGGCGTAACAGAATATTATTTCCAATCTTCAAATGATAATAATAAGAAAAATAAAGTGGCAAAGCCTTTCCTGGGATCATCTGTGATTGTCAGAGTTCATCAATGTGCTTTTAACACCTTCTTTCAAAATAGAAAAGCAGGGAAGACTATATGCCTATAGCCTTGACCTTGTTTCCTTGTTGGGGAAACTGATCTGATGAGCTGTGTTTGTTCTTTCAAGTTTCGTTTGTCAAATATATAAGGTTGTCACAGTTGTATTTATTTGACCTTAGGAGGTGAACTGCTGTAATTAGTAACAATATACTTATCACTTGCTTTGATAGAAGCTGAGAGTATTTTTTTTTTAAATCTTAATTTCAGAGTGAATTATATTAGTTTTGTTGTTGTTGCCTGCTGTAATTATCAAGCAGTAAATTACTTTATTTCTCTTTTTTTAAATTGAGTTAATGATGTCTGCAAAGAAACATGATACCAAGGGGTTTTTTTTTGCTGATGTCAAGGGGCTCTCAAGAGTTTCAGATTTTGCCAGACTCAAGGCTGTAAGGAGTTCATCAAGAACTGTCCCAACATATTTTAAAAAATCTTTCACTTCATTGCTGCATGAAGGTGAACCTAAGTAGTACAGAAGACAGGTTGAACAGAAGCGGCCAGATTTGAGCTAGCAGAGAGAGCATGCCTTGCAAGCTGACCCCTCTGTGTAAGTGAGTGTGTGTTTTTTCCTTGCTGAGAGGGCAAGACTGGTACATTAATGAGCCATCTGCCTTGCTAGGCCACAGTTTTAGGAACAACATGCCTTCCTTCCTGTCCTTTTCATACTCTGCCCTCTAGAAAACGTAGCTCTATCATTAGCTACGACAGGAGACTCCATCATAACAAAGGATAAAGAAATCAGCGTTGAAGAGAGAATTAGGGAAATGAGAGGAGTTACAGGACAGAGAGCTTCATTAGAGGGATAAAAAAACAGGGAAGAGGAAGATTTAATGAGACTCTTGTTTATTACTTTTACTAATTTAGGAAGTCTTGCTGCTGGCTGTGGCACTGGAAGGTTAAATTGTACAGAAACTTTCAAAATGAATATTGCAGTGAGCCAGAATACAGGACTTAAGTATTCATTTGCATTTAATGGGTAAATCTCAGCCTCAGACTGTGGGTATCTTGAGTTTCAAAAGCTAAGGCTCCTTCAGAGGTAAAACTGTGGCCCTTTATACAGAAGGCTGGTCTAGTGTAAGGCTACTCTGTTCTGAGTACTCTCATTTGCAGGTTGCTATAGGCTGTTTTCCTCTTTTTTTTTTTTTTTCTTTTTCATTTTCCTATGAATTTTATTTCTACTTGGAAACTCTCTTGTTTTGAACCTCACCACTGTTTGTAGTGCAGAAGTGCTGACACCACTCACCTTCTAGAAGAACTACCTTACCTACACTTATTGGGTTCTTATGAATATTTGCTAGCAGCCATACAGTGTTGCCTGTAGCTGCTCTGAATGCAGGCAGCGTTGGACATAGGGTGCCCCTATCAACCACACTGGCAAGTCAACAGAGTGTATTGTAGGCTGTAGATGCAGGATGGATGTATTACCTGATGACTGATGCCTGTTGTGCTGTGAGACAATTCTGTCTTGGAATGACAGAAATTTTACTGATTTTTTAGTTTTATGAAGAGTCCTCCATGGCTACACTAGTTATTGCATTTTCCTTCCATGTTTTCCTGTTTTTAAGATCTCCATTATTCCAGCTGAAAAATGGCAATTACCTAACTTTCCCTTTCTGCAACATATAAAGATCAGTCAGTTAATATATATCCAGTATTTGAAGATGGGAAGTGTTATACAAGCACTGAGCAGTTTGGAGTCAATATTAGATACATATCTATTAACAGAAGTGGCTTTCTAGAACAAGTTCTTTCAGTTACTGGTTAGCAGCTCCACCAGTTTTAGGGTTTATTAACCGTAATCTTTGTTTACAGAATTTAACTTCTAGAGGAAGTAAATATTTAGGCTTTCAGGCTGTCCAGTGAGTATATTTATTGTACTCATGGTGACTGTTTTTAAGCTGAATTTTTTGTGGCACAACTCCTAAAGGAGATATTTTACTGTCATTAATGTAGTCTATCCCAATATATGACATTTATTTTATTTTCCTTAATAACTTTATGCCCATGACACCAGACCAATCAAACCCTATGTGAGATACTGTGTGGCCCAGAGGTGCAGTTGCCTCCATGTGATCTCTTGACTGGTGATACGTATAGAATGAGATTTCAGTTTTGGGGAGAAGCTGACATGCCACTCAGCAGCTGGCAAATGTGTGCTCCTCATCGGCAGCCTGGTGCCAAAGATGCCTGCCATTACTGTCCTCCCTGACATGGTCAAGTGGAGACAGGGTTTTTTCCAGACTGGCTGGGTCATGAAAAGTTAAAGGGTTGATAAAATGCTACTCCCCAGTGGAGATGGATGTGCTATACTGGCTGTATTGATAGAGTTCAAAGGAGGCAATTTCAGCTATTAGACACTAACTGAAAGCTACGGTTTTCCTTTTCAGTACAGACCGTCCTTGCTACTGTTTGCTGTTATTGATACAGTAGGTAGTGTTTTGTGATAACAATATTATCAGGGAGAACCATGGAATGTCATGAAAGATATTTTAATATGATCTAGAACAAGAACAATAACAAGCACAAAAATATGTAAGCAGCTGTGTCATTACAACAGAAAGCTAACTTCTGCAAAGTTACAGCTCTGGAATAAAGTTGCTCTTTGGAATTCTTAAGTCCAGTGAAAACTCTTCCCCTAACTTTCCAGCCAAGTAGCTGGAAGTGTGACATCATGCTTCTCAGCAGACATTATTAACTCAATTGAACTAAAGAGATATAAAGCAAATTACTGCATACTAATTAGACAAAGAAATCGATAAACAGGCAACAAAAACAGTTATATAATTCACTCTGAAATTGAGATGTTTAAACCACTAACAATTTAAATCAAAGCAAAAGTAATAAAATAAGTGTAATGTTACTAATTACATAATTTCATCTTCTGAAGTCAAATACATAACTTTTTGTTGACTTTGTGTGTTTTGGCATTTTTAAATGTAGAAGTGGAACTTGAATGGGTTTGACTTACACAGCAGCGCAGATAAGTACATCTCCTGTAGAGTGAGAAGCTGAACCTGCAGTGATGAGGAAAAATATGCTTATAAGGAAGCTTCACTCAGGCTGGTAAGCTGTGCTGAGGTGGGAAACTGGCACTTCTTCCTAAACTCTCTTACAGTGGATTGATTAAAACTCCCAGCTGATACACTCAGACTGTGTTTCATAATTGCAAGTGTTTTCTACATCAACAGGACTGACAACAGTAGAATTGAATCTCAGTGATGTTAAAATTTGTCTGTGACAGCTTTGATTTCAAATAGAACACAGCATTCTTTTAGACAAATAGCAGAGTGAGATTTAGGTTTTTTTTCCCCTGTTTCTTCCCTGCTCCTTCCCTCTTTTTTTTTTTTTTTTTTTTTGAAAAGCTAAGATTGTGCAATCCATAGAGGTTTTTGGGAATTACTTTGATTAGTGAGAGCCATATGTCCCTCAAACAAATGAGAAGAATTCTGATACTGATGATGGAAAGAAGCCAAAATAATACAGTAAGTTGCTGCCTGCAGAGTATGATTGGTTCTTTTCAGAGTTTCTGACCTGACCTTTTTGACACATGGAGCTTCTGTGACAAAGCAGTATTCAAAGAGCATTGGCGGGCCCACTCCTACTCTTGCGAGATACTTCCATTGGCTTCACTGATGGCTGAGTTTGCCCCAAGCAGGGTAATATCATCACAAATTAACACAGTAGATTTTTCATCTTCGTGCACGTAATACACTGTTTCAGGGTAATATGAAGCAAAGTTATGTACAAAGAAAGACCACTTATAATATCTTATATGAAAGAATGTCTATATAGACCTGAGAAAGAAATTTACTTGTGTCTTCTGCAGAGTAAGAAGCTGAGCTGGCAGTGATGGAAAAAATGCAAGAGTGTGTAATAATCAGTGCCCACAGTGACCCCAGGTTTTCTAACAAAATCAGCTGTCAAAAGATTTGACCCATCCAAATACAAGCTGTGGAAATGCACCCTTCTACACCATTGCCTCGTACCAATCAATAACAATTCAATCCTTGCAGAATTCAGGGAGAGCCTATTATAAACCATCTAAAACTGAATTGCTGTCAAAGAATTAGACATGAAGGGGATTGCTGTACTAGTATCTAATGGGAAAAAATACTGCCATAGTTTAGAACAGTGGAACAGTTTCAGATGTTACTCAGTGCCAACTGCTTAAAAAACCCAGAATGATACTGAAAATATTTTAAATATCTAAACATAAATTAAGATTGACAGCCTTGTCTTTGATCCTAGCAGGAACTAAGGCAAGTGAAAATATGGTTGTAGTTATGATTTCCTGTTGGTCAGAAATTTGGTTGACCCATGTCTCGATCCAGAATAGAAGATAGATTTCACTCCCAAGCATTTAATTTGTATAAAGCCCCAGCTTTTTTTGTATGAAAAAGAACTGCGTTTCCTTTTTGGTGGAAGTGAGAAGAGGAAGATGTTGCAGTATCAGAGGAAAGTTTTTATCATCGTTTTTTAATTATTTTTTTATTACAGAACTCAGAAGGTTCTTACTCTTGGATGCCAATATTAAAAAGTTTTCCACCAAATTGTTATTCTATCTTTTTGTTCTGATCTGAGTGCAAGTATAGGGATTATCAAGTGTTTTACCACTCACTGGGTGTACCCTGTGACATAATATGGAAAGATGAAAGAATGAAGATGCTCAGTTACTTCTGCTTCCCTTTTATAATAGTGTTATTGTGAGTAGACATTTTATTGTTAGCTGTCTGCCAACACAAAAAGAGTGAAATTCTTTTTATTGACTGAACAGTAAAAATCTCATTTTATATTATGAACAAGAAGCACCCTAACAAGAGGAGTACTCCTTTGCTACTTAAAAATTTGGTTAGATGGAGGTACCTTGAAAAGATTGCTCCTTGAGCTTACTGATGTTTTCAGGACAGGGTACAGATGGGCTCATTATTGAGTACCCCTGCTGATTGGTTAAGTGCACTGTTACAGATTGCTTGCTTGGATGTGCTGTGAAGCGACTCTTAATACCCAGGGAGATGAAACGCGCCCCATTAGGGAAACAAGAAGATGCGAGGTAATGACTGGTTAATAGTCTTGGGTGTGAGGGCATAAGGTGTTTGTTCTTGAACCATGCCTGTCAGTCAGTGAAGAGGTAATTCGAGTGTTCTCTTGGATTGATGTTCAAGAAAACCGTTTTGGATTGATGGAGGTAATAAAATGTTATATTAATTTGTGGACTGCAGGCACATTTTTAAGTTGTTGGCCATCTTACCCATGTTGTGTTACTCCCAAGGCACTCCTGTCCAAAGAGTGGTTCACTAGTTTCTCCTACTGCTTTCATTTTTCTTTACCTCCTGCGGTTGACATCTTTCCTGCCAGCTGTGTCTTTTCAGCAAGGTAATCCTCTTCACTGCTGACTGCGATCCTCGGGGATTCTAGGGCTGTCAGCCACACTTCTACCTTCTGCAGTTTTGTCTCCTTTCCCTGCATGTTTTCCTTCCTTTGCTTCTCTCTTGCCACCCCTGCTTTCTGTTTCTCTCCTAGTCTGAACATCACAGGGCCCTGTAAAAAGGGGGAAGGCTCAGCCCCAGCTAAGAGTCATAGAAAGGGATTGTAACAGTTAAAAATCATTATATGAAGAGTATCTTCTGAACCAGAAAGCCAGAGATTAAGGTTTTAACTAGCCAAAGAGGACAAAATTGCCTTTGTGGTTGTTAATAACCTTCAGAAGGAAATAATAGATTTTTTTTGATGGAGAATAACGTACTTGGCTCTGTAACATATTGAAAAGCTATGTATTTCTCAGTTCTTGAGCTTACAATTTTTCTTAGTGGTGACAGTACTTAGCAGTCTACAGATACCTTTGACAGCTAGTGCAGTATGCACCAGTATTCACCCCATGTGTTGTCTCTGTTTAACATATAGAAATAAGAACCACAAAAAATATCACAAATAATTAGGTATTGCTACAGACTTGCTGAGATATAAGATATCCTCTTCTCTGCTGTCAGTTCTCTTTTCTTTAGGTTCCCTTCTTGCTGCTACCTTGGCATATAACCCGGGTACATATCCTGACTGAATACTACATTCCCCCTTATTGTAGTTTTTCATATGATAAAACCTGTGAAGAAAGATATTTAAATACCCTTTTGAGAGTATATGAAATGCTGAGTTCACATTGTTACCCCAGAGCACAGTGAAGTAAGAAACTTTCTAGTTTTTCTTTAATTATATCTATGTAGATGTGTAAATACCAATTCAAGAGCATGAGAAAATCCACTGAAGATTAACAAACAGCTGTGCCACTACTAGTGGTAGTGCATGGTACACTTCCACAATCAGCCCATCAAACAACTTCATTCCAAACACATGGGGCATGTCATGGATGTGGAATGGCTTTTACATTTTGCTTTTAATTTACCCTTCTACTAACTGTATTATCTTCCCAATAGAGCTATTTATCAGGGTGACGATTAAGTGGAGTCTACTTTACGTTATGTCCTTTGAAAAATATCTAAATTAGGATGATCTAAAACTCCAACAAATTATGGGTACTTCAGTTGCTTGTGTTTGTGCTCCATGGGCAGCAATTTGCCCAGTGTTTTTCCAATTCAAGTAAATGGGAGACAGCTGGTGGTTAGCAAGACTCATCTTACCAAATCATAGATATTTTAAATAGCTGGCAGTAAACTGTAATTTATATCTATAAAGTAAAATATTTATCCAGAAGAAGTACCTTCAGAATATGCTTGAAAGCTGCATCTGAGCTGACATGAAGGAGAGCTTTGTATCATTGCCATGGGCTAGAGCTTCAGTTCATAGTTAATTTATATGCTGTTCCTCTGAAATGCTGTAACTTTTATTATTAATCAATTTAAATTGAAAGAAGTAGTAGTTCTAAGAATTAAAACCAGACTTCCTTCAGTAATTGAATTCATCAGACCAGTTCATAAGTAGTAAATGCAACTGAACTCTGTATGATGACAGCATCGGTAGAGCTAAATTCATGTACATCATGAGCTTCACAAACACTGTATTTCACTTATAGTCTTTTCTAAACTGTTGTCAGTGATGCTTTGAAGAGGGCTGAACAAATGAGTTTTCCAGTGCACTGAGAGTTAGGATATTTCTTAAAAATTTCAACTTAGCTTTTTCCACACCAGGTTCTGATTGTTGAAAGTTTTAGTTGTATTGCCTTTAAAAATATCTTTCCTGTCATTCTCTCCAAAACCTGGAAATACTGTTTTTTTTTTTTCTTTGAAATAAAATCAGTGCATGTAAGGAAATGAATGGGGTGCACTGAAGAGTTTGGACATTTGAGCAGCCTGCAGGTAAAAAGAGATTGATGTATAGTAACCCAGAGTAACCCAAAGTAGCAAATATGGTCTCAAGAGGTAATATCTTTATTTGTCTTCACATACATATGTAAAAACATACTTTCCTAATGTTCCTAGCAGTGTTACAGCTAACTTTGTAATATTATGTTTGTTCTGATGTGACAACATTTGTTCAGGTGGGATGGAATACTGTTGTTGGAATTTGCCGCTTCATGTAATGCCTGAAGAAACAAAGCGATAGAAACAGATTTTAAATGGAATTTTCATTCTTCGCTTCTTTACTATCTGAAGAGAAGATAAATAACTACTGTTACCGGTTATCCTCAAACACCTGCTCAGTAAAGTTCAAGTCTTGTAGCAACGGTATCATACTCAACAAAGAACTGAGCTAATGTGGTAGCTAAAGTATGTGGCAGTTCATTTCTAAAGTCTCCTCCACTTGTGACTACGTTGATGATGACTTATTATTTGCACCATGGCAATAGTGTGGCAGAGACTAGAAATTAGTAAATAAAAGCATTCTGTGTGTTCTTTTAGGCACTTGGCCTTCAGTCTAATGTTCTGGACCTCTAATAGAGGAGTGGCAAAGACACTGCTGAAGATTATTGCTTTTGAGATAGCCTAGTCTTCAAATTAGCCAAATTGCTCTTTTTCAATTTGGAGTTACTTTGGATAATGATTTTGCCCTGTGACATATTTCAATATTAAATTTCATTTAACATTTAGAATATGGTGTTAGATGGTACAGTATGCACATGTGCTGTTTAAGTTGGATTGTAAGCTCTCATGACCATTTTTTTTTGGTATACTGCAAGCCTTTTAGTGTGGGAAGCCCTCTTATCATTATACATGTACACTTTGTTTCCAGAGGGTAGATCTGGCATATGTACATTTCTAAAATGCTAAAATAATATTTTCTATTTGTCCTGATTTAAATTTGCAGACACCTCAGTAAAGTGAACTCTGGCTCATATTCATTCAGCAATTACCTCAATATGAGTTAGCAGTAATATCTAGATGCCTAGATAAAGAAGACAATCTACTGAAAATAGTTCAGCACAACACCTTAATACTTTTATCATATATTTAAATATTTTTCTTGTAATAGAAACGATACAAAAGACAGAAATAATAATAATGCCTCTTGTATTGTCTTTTCCCTGGTTCCTTGTCTAAAATCCTGATGTATTTTTAAAATATCAGGTATAACTAGACTTAATGTAGGAGATTTCTGATGAAACATTTTTTTCTGCAAATACTGATTCATCAAAACCATAACTTACAATTTTAACATATCCTTGTTTACCTGATGTTTGCACTGGGAGAGTTTCTCTGGTCTAGAAATAAGAAAGATGGAACAGCAGTGTAGGGGTTAGCTGCCTAATTGGATCCAGTAAAATGCTGAGTGACCCAGCTAATGATCTATTTGGCTGTTTTCAGTTATCTTTCTCTGTCTCAGGTTTCTGATTGTTGTTGTCTATTTGCTCCCAAATGTTGCAAAGTCTTGACTTTATTTATTTATTTATTTGCTTATTTATTTTTTTAGTAGCAGAGATTTTGGGTTTTGGCACGCCCTATCAAACCTCTCTGGCACATATTTGACTGTGAAGTCTAGAAACACTTCATCACAACTGTGTAAGATCTAAGGTGTGTAATCCCAATGAGAAGAAAAACATATGATAACACAAATATTGGTTTTATTATAAGGTGACACATGACTCAGTGATGTTTAGGAGCTTCTGTATTCATATGTTTGAGCATCTAAGGATTGCATTTGCTGTGTGTCAGCTAAAGCATCATTGCATTCTGTTGGTTATTTACCATCACCCTAAAGCCTCTTCTCTATGTCCCTGCTTTTCAAGAACTAGTATCTCCTCCAATAAGCATGACCTAGTGTCATGGTTTCTTTTTCTTTTTCTCCATAAATTCTTTAGCATTGCTGTCTAGGAAGGTGCACACTGACAGCATAAAATAAACCAGTCAGCCCTGTCAGTTGTTATGACTTAAAAGAATGTCACGGTTAAGCTCTCTTCTGTGGAGTGCCTATGGTGTTTTTAGCACTGGGACAGCAGTGACAACTGTAGTCCAACATTTACTAATGTGATTGATTTATTTGCAAAATTCTCTTACTTTAGACATAAATGCATATGTAATTATATCATCTTACCGTCTCCAAACATTTCCATTGTGATCTGTTTTTGGCAAGGTGTAAGATGAAGACAACAGGTATTTCCAAACCAGGAAATGTTGCACAGTAAAATTCTTAGAAGGTGGATGCCTATTACCAGTGTATTCCAGCACGTGCAATCCTGTCACCATGATAGGGCATGATCTCTTGGTTTTAAACTTTCTCTCATACTTTAAATGTGAGATCTTTATTCTATGCATACAGAACTCAAGTGTAATACAACTTATAATCAATATTGGAGTTGAATTTAGGACTCTGATACCATGAAATATTTACTTTAAGAAGCAGAAATGCACCAGTTTCTTTACAGGGAGAGTGATATGAATAAGCTAATGAAAGAAGTGAGTACCCTAAAGCTGCTGTTTATTTAGTAACAACTGCAGACTTGAAAAGCAAGTACTAATAGCATCTTCTGTATTAGTTGTGCAAGAAAACGGTACTTTAAAATGCACCTTTAAAGTTTAATTTACCAGTAAGCTAAATTTTGCAAGGTTCTAATCTTTGTTTTATTTGTAAATATATATATAAAAAAAGAGCAACCATGGCATTGTCAATTGTAGAAAATTAAGAAAAGGCTAAACATGATATAATCAATCAGTGTTCATATTAGAAGCACATAAAAGTAGATCTATGCAAAATGTCCCCAAGCTATTTCTGCTTCCCACAGGTGGTGTCTGTAGAAACAGAAATCTTCTCATTGTATTTATCTTCACTTTTTTATCCTTGTTGGATCACATATTGCACATTTTCCTTTGAGCTTCTGTCTGTAACTGTGTTGCTGCCTCTTTGAGTGATCTAGTTGCATGAAAAGATGGAATTGAAAGACTCCATCCACATTTTAATGGCAAGAAAAAGTGAAAAGTGAAAAAAATCTTCAAGTGAAAAACAGGAGAAGTGATCTCTGAAAGTTCCCTAAATGGACTTTTCTATGCTAAAATTTAAGCACACTTTCATTAGCCAGGAAGAAAATATGTGAAGTTTACTCAATATCTTTCTAATTTTTTGAACTAGTACTTTTACAATTTCAGTATAAAGGATCTCCATTAGATCTGGTTAAAATGCTAATCACAGGCTACTTCCATAAGCAACTGAGGAGTTCATTTTGTGGAAAAACACTAACACTGACAGTGAAACTGCAATATGCCAGCTGCCTCTAAGCTATTTGAGCATTTTGTCCCTAGGCTGCAATATTTCAATATATTCTTAACTTGTTCCAGAAAAAGAGAAATAAAATAAAAGGTTGGGTTTTTTTCCTCTTTTTTTTTTTCCTTTTAGGTATAATTTTTTCTCTTTATTTCACAGTCTGTAAGTGCTATTCCCTAAGCACACCCAAGAGGGAATGTTTCTAGGACTATAGGTCTAATCCAGCTACTGGAATATCAGCTAAAAAGTGCAAGGGTAAGGAGGGCTACTCTCTTTCCCTGCTTTTGGTAACTTGGGCTGATCACTGGGAATGCCATGCGTCCCTGCTAGCTGAGCACCGAGATTTTATATTTTAAAAATTGGTTCCTCATTCTTTTTGAAGGATTTAGTCCACTCCACTCCACTAATTTTAAAATTTAGTATTTTTTTTCCAAAATAAAGCATTTTGTTTCTGATAATATTTTCTGATATTAACAATATGTTGTTAAATTTCTGATTTCTGACATCGCAACTTTTGCAGAAGTTTGAAGCAGCATTTATGAAATGAATCCTCTATTAATGATGTTTGTGTGGTCTTATGAAACACACTGTCCTTTTGGTCTTTACGTCTTATTATCTGATGTTCGTGCTTGTTCACTAATATCAAATTATGGGAGTGGGGGATTAAAAAAAATGCTGGAGCTGTTTCTAAACAATTCCCTTTCTAAACTGGGGGTCTCTAGAGAAAGCTGACATCAGCTTTACCAATATTGTGCATCAAGGTGTGCAAGGAAACATTTGTTTTGTCTTCTGCTGAAAAAATATATGGCTTAAGGAATGAAGGGGTTAATTGGGCAATGTAATTAATATTTGTGACATGTTATATTTAAATCTCTTAGTTATCAGTGGAAATAGTGTCATAGTTAGTTGTCTGTGTTTTCAGGATTTTTTGAGTTCTCAGAACTGTCTGAGTGTATCTGTTCTCAGCTCCTCATGGTGCTACTCTTTTCTCTGTCCTGTGTTGCTTGTATGCTTTAGTAAGAAAATTTGATTTTGCTCCTGTGTTTGCACAAATAATGACTGCCTTTTTCTTTCAGATTTTATCTCTGAAAATGGAGGAGTAATGTTATACACATAATTTCTGAAGTCATAACAATATTTTTC
Organism: Caprimulgus europaeus; assembly: GCA_907165065.1. Next base: position 15,449,362 of record OU015534.1, on the reverse strand, counting down.
TTACTAGCTGGAAGCAAGGTACTGTCATAATACAGCATTAATTGTCATACTTGTGGTATATGGGTGCACGAAAATTCCCCAGTTTCACTTGTTCTTCCAAATTTGGGTGCTTAGAAATAAAAACTTTCCATTTCTTCTCTTGAAATTATCTCTGACCTTGATTTGAAGGAATATCAGCTCAAGCTTTATTGCTATAATAGTGGTTTTGGTTGTTCTGAATTGTTTTACCGGTTACCTTCAGAAACACTGCCATCTTTTCCAGCCACTCGTAGCAGAGTGGCTGGAAAAGAGTTACCATGTATACACTGCAAATACTTACCATGCAAATTGCAAACAAGTAGTAGCCCGATATGGCACCCCAGAAAAACATACTCAAACCATGGAAGAAGTATAAAAGTGCTGTTCACTAAGAGGTGTTACTCATACTAACTGTAAGACTTCATTCTATGTAAAAACAAACAACAAAAAAGTTCATCTGGGTGACAGATTTGGACATCACTTTTCAGTGTTGCTTCTCAAATTGTCATAACAAAAAGCAAAGACATTTCTGCATCTCTCTACCTGCAGTTATTTTACATTAGCTCTTTGTTTTCTTTGTTCATTCCTGCCCTTTTACTGCAGACAGAGTAAGATGGGTGGCAGGAGCCAAACAGCTGAGAGTGGTGCCGTGCGCGGGCTGCTCCAAGGGAAAGGGAGAGGGGGAAGTGGGGGACTGTGCTCCAGCTCTTCTCTGCCTGAGGTGGAGAACTAGACAGCACTAACAGGGTGTTGTGTAGTCCCTCATAGCTCATCTCTACCAGTAAATTGCCCCTGCCTAAGCTGAAGTAGACTTGCAGATGTTATAAACTGTTGAATTCTTCCTGTCCTTTCCCAGGGATGTAATAAAGGGGGCAAAAATCCTGTGCCTGTTTCCCCACTTGTGCAAGATCAGGGCCTCGACTGTGTGGGAGCAACACTGTGTGAATGAGGGTGTTTGTATTTAGCTTTGAAGGCTCTTCCTCTTGCACACTGAAGGGAGAATTGTGCAGTTATGTTTGGACAAGTATTTAAAATTTTTGTTGGCTTAATGTAAACAGATGTTGGAGATACTCTGATGTTAATGAGGAATTTCTACACCCACGTGCAGCTTTATGAATGGCTGTGGAAGTCCAGAGGCCTAATGTGTCTTAAGCTGCAGAAGTACTGTAACAATCATTATTCTGTGTCAGGACAAAATTACCTTGTAGGAGCATTGCATAATGTCTGGTATATTAATCATTAGAGATATTTTTGCAGCACTCAATTATATTACGAAGGCTGGGTTATGTTCTGATCTTTCTAATGGTCACATGTAAAGTACTGAAGCCTCTATTATTTTGTAATAAGTAATGCATATCTGACAGAATAATGCATTATGCACATCCTCTCCTATATGACTCTAAAGGTCAGCTAGTAACTTGAATATTTTTGTCCACCAGAACACTTCACTTTAAGGGTTCATTAGAAAGACCGTCTTTCTCTTTTCAATATGTTCTAACAGCAGGCTATCACTTACAGTACCAAGTTTTGCCTGTTTTATTTTATACAAAGTAAAATTGCTTGAGCATGGCCATTGCACACATTCACTTACAGTTATCAATTTAAAAGCATTTCAGGATCAAACTAAGCCAGCTTTTACTGGAAGGTATGACAAAGGAAGCAGCCCAAATGCTGCAATTTACTTTGGGTAGATGTTTCAAATTCAAATGTAGTAACAGACACAAAAAGATACTGCCCTAATTTATAGATTCTGACACTGCCAGCAGGTGCTTACTTCTTAGTCTGATTGCTGTTTCTTCCAAAAAATGTACATGTAGACCTTTATTTCTAAAGTCTGGAACCCCACGGTAAGCTTTAGTGATTGTCAAGAGCTGTATCTCATTTCAAATACATCAAACTCCTATGTTTACTGGTGGAAAATATTATTTCCAAAGGTATTTGTTTAAAGTTTAAATATCTTATCCTATTTGAATTCCTAGAAACATTTGCTTATTTTCACAAATAGAAACTTACAGTTTATTTTCTGCTTTTTAAAAATTACTATCCTATTCAGAAAAACACATGCAGAAATGAGGAAAAGCAACATGTTTTGTCTGTCTAAGTGATAGCATGTGCACTGCATTTATAAGCCAGAGAAGACTTGTCCAAAACTGATTTGCCTTCTAACAGCTGATGGGAACCATGCGCATGTGGTCCAACTATGTTTAAAGAATCAGCTTAACTTTGAACATGTGCTACCCATGTACTCAAAAGATAAGTTCACTGTTAAAGCTTTGCTGTAGAAAGGTGTTACTGGAAAACTGAAAGACAAAATAAAACCTGTGTCTTCACAGATTATCCTGGTAAAATGAATAAAAATGTAGGATTGGACCCAATATAGGTTTCTCTTGGTAAGGGGTATGCCTCTGACCTTGGCTTTCTCAAATGTTTAGTGTTTAGATCTGAAGTGGCTGTTTCAAATGATATACACTTTCTCAGTCGTTGTTGAGAAGCTCCTATTTGATAGAGCTGAATTATTGTGGTGGGTTAGTCTGGCAGAAAACTCACTGGAGGATTTTGTGATAGCTTTGGGGCCAGACCCCAATCAACAGGCCATATGTTTAGATCCTTCCCCATAACAGATGACTGTACATACATGCTCCCAGGTGCAATGTCATTGGGATTGTATTTGCAAACATAAACTAGTGACATTCAATTATGTTCATAGGCAATGTTGTAAAAGCCACAGAGGAAGTAATTTACAACACTAGCACAGTATGCAATTCTTTGCTTATAATCAATTTTTCATTATATAGGAATATGGTATACTATGTTCATATTTGTTTTTCTAATTTGTTGAAAGAGCTAATAATGTGTAAAGTTTGTTCCTTTCAAGCAACTGACATTGTAGAAAATAGTGGGATGAAAGAAATTGTTAATAAAACAATATCAATATATTTTTATGAAGTTTTAATTAGGAAAAAAAACCCCAACAAAACACCTGAACCACCAGTGTTTGGGCCAGTTCCTAAAATGCATCTTACTCTTTTTCCTGTTGGAGCATAGATAATGTTGCTCGAATGAAGGGGAGCCTGCGTTCACCAGACAGACCATTGCAGGTTTGCTGTGTCCTGACTGGCAGTGCCTGGATAAAGCATTTAGTGAGTAGTTCCTGACATAAAGCATTCATTGCTAATTTACTTATACCACTTTTTACGACATCAAGAGTTGGTTTTTACTATGAATATAAGAGAGATAAATTTGTGTCTCATGGGGACAAATGTTTTCTTGCGTAACAACTACTTTGTGATGAAAATTTCCTTATATATCATGTGTGATGCATGTTTTATTATTGACATTATTGTTAGTGACTAGATGATACTGCAGCTCAAGTGCTTAGAAGGTTAAAAGGAACTTTGCTGGCTAGAGTTTACAAAGTTTGTTTTTAACTGTTTCACTTTCCTTCCCAAGATAAAAAGATAGGTACTAGTGCCAATTTTTGGTGATGATTATTCTATTGAAACTACCAAATAATTTTCTGGGGGCTTAGGGAAGAATCACTAAGTAAGATTATTTCTGCGGGTATTCAGGTTAGGACTAATTTCTAGAGACTCATGGCTCAGTGGGCTCTCCAGTCCCATTTTAACTTGCCTCGGTGCTAAAATACATTATTTTCTTTAAACTTGCAGGAAAGTCTTAGGAACTGACCTCTGTCCTGGTGGGTATCTAATGATGGAATTAATATGCTTGTCAAATCAAAAATATTTTTTCAGGAATATTTTCTGCCATTGTACAGCTCTTATAACAGAAATTAATAAAAGAATAGTATTAATAATAAAATGATTAGTTTAGTGGGTAGTAAATTTATTCTGCTACTCTGACTTTATTTAACAAGTGGATTTTCTCTCTGCTCTTTTAACTTTGAAGGCTCATGAGGCCTCTTAGAAGATAATGCTGTTCAAGCATGCATTATGTGTCTTTAAAGAATTAGTTGCTAGGAGAGTCCATTTATAAGCACTAGGTTGCATTAGAGACCATATTCTGAAAATGACTGTAGCTGTAAGTTTGGAATGGTATTATATGAGACAAGAAGATGTTCTAAGGGAGAAACATTGCATATTGCATTCCAGCTTGAGGGTAACAAATGGCTAGCATGATCCTGAAAAGCAGATATGCTCATTCAGACAGTAGAGTACGCTCTCTATCACTTTTCTGCTCTTACATGGTGACTATTAAGCCCAACTAAATCTAAATGGTATGAAAAAAAATTAATCAAGTAATTACAACTAATAAGACATTTCATATTCCGGTAGCAAACTTGTATTAAATGTTCTCTCTCTTCTTTGCACTCCTATGTTTTTCAGAAGACTTGTATATTAAAACTGTTTTGTTTTTACTAGGTATTATATTTAATCATATTAGATAAATTATCTAATTTCATTCCTAGAAATTTTATCTTATCCTGTCTGATGTAACAACATTTAACCTAATCTTCAGTAGCATCAAGACATATTATTATCCTTCTGTCTTTTTTATGATGAAGTGACAGAATTCAGGATTTGATAAATAGGTAGAGCATTCAGGCCTGCTTAAATACATTATGAAAATTGGTAGAGTGTAGTATAAGGTAATGCTATAATATAAAATAAGAGCATAACATTAATATAAAATAATAGGAAATTATATTTGGCCGTCTATTTCTAGACTGTGCATCTTACTAGTTAGTTATGTTTTGTCTTTAGTTCTCTATACATTATCTTTTAGACTATTTTAGAGTGAAATTTCTTTTGCAAGAAGTAGCACGTGATTTATAAAACAATTCATAGATCCAACAACAAAACATCTTGGGAAGATGATAGTTTCTATATATTAATGTTGGAAAGCTATATTGAACTTTCTATTTACATTGGAATAATCTTCTTCTATAAAATGATAAGAACAATTTTCTCCTTAGGGAAAAAAAAAAAGTTATTTCACATTTTGTGAAATCACATATTGCTTGTGTGATTTCAGAGACTCCAATTGAAAGCAACAGACATAAGTGAATTTTTGCACTCAGAAGACCAAGCTGAATGTACCAGCATGGATTGTATTGTGATATGTTGATCCTGTGAGTTGTGTTCATCCTGATGGTTGAAATTGCTTCCAATTGGGACTCAAACATATAATGCCAAATGGGCAATAGTGACTGAATCAAGTATTAGACATGAACTGGACAAAAGATATCAAAGCTTTATTTCTCTTATGTTTGTTTTTAACCACAAATTGGTGGTTCTTATAAAAAAAAAAGAATGGTTAAAAAAACCCCAGCAGACATATTTTCTGGGATTCATACAAATATGTATTAACTCTACCTTCCCTGTATTTATATCCCTGTCAGTTTTAAGACAGTGGTCGTAAAGCTCAGAGTTACCAGAATAAAGCATCGTGTCTTGAGAAAACATTTTTCTACCCTGCAGCTTCCCAGTGAACAGACAACAACTCTATTTAGTGAAGCTGAGTCTTTATTTCCCAGTTTTAGTCAGGAAATTGGACAAGGCCAGGGAAACACAGGTTGAAAGCTGAGGGTAATGCAATCCCTACCTTTGCTTCTGAAATCTTGTTAGTCTTTGATTGCCATCTTACAGAATTTGAACTGCTTAGTTAGGAAATTAGATATAGTAAAGCAAATTGAAGGCAGGTGCAGCTACTTATCATGTACAGGCATAGGCACCTCTTTGCTGCAAACATGCAGATTAAATTTGAAAGTAATAGTAGTGGCTCTGCAAACCATGGGTTCAGTTAGATGTTTGACAGGGAAGAATGTATGTTCACAACATTACTTGACCCATGTTCCAAGGGCAGCATTGAAACCATCGTTCTACTCAGTGGAGCCATAGATCATTGAGAAGATGGTCTCATAAAGAAATTGTGTCAGGCAAGGTCATCTTCCTCTTGTCCAACTTCCTGGACAAATAAAATGCAACTCATAAAATATTCACTGCACATGCTTTTTAAATGTCTCTTCGTGCAAAAGACACTGGTGACTGAAAAATTAATTACATCAGTTTACTCGATTAATAGATACTGAATAAATCTTTCTGCTTATAGGATCACCGTGAACTAATAGCAAAGTCTTTAAAGTTAGTCTTTATTTGATATTTTCTGAATAATTTTAAGAATAGCAAATCTATTCCTTTCTCACTGCTTCATATTCCATATTGAAGTTGTGCTGAAGATTAGTTGCAAGCGAAATGTCTGTTACCGATTCCCCTTCAGATGAAGTATAACATTTCAAGTCAAGTGGGATTATCGTACCTTAGTGTTGTGATAGATGTGCTGTTTGCAGTATCCCTTATGCTACTGCAGTAGCTAAAACCAGCTGCTCAGGAGTGCTTCACCAGCAGAAGACATGCAGCGTGTGTGTCCTTCTGCCCTGGTGATGGCAGCACTAGCGGGGCTTGGTGGGGCTGGCTGCTCTGGGCTGTGTGTGCCAGGCATCTACTGTGTTGCTCTTGGGACCTGCCAGCCAGATTTGGCCTGTGGGCTATGGGAGCAAAGCAGCTTGGGTAAGAGCAGAGAAATGAGACTCTGTCAGATGAGTCTGTTGGCACGTGTAACCTGGGAGACTCTTTCATAGAAAATGTGTGCAGGCCATACGTTTGTAGGGCCACGCAGAAAAGTTTAAACTTAATTGTCTTCGTGCTGCATGCTTGAGAACATGTGCTCCTGTCCCATTTGATTCTTCTTAACACATAATGCAATGAGTGAGCAATTGGCTGACGGGTTGAGCTCAAAGGTTTATAGTCAATGGGGTTACATTGGGCTGGTGACCAGTCACTAGCAGGGTCCCACAGGGATCCATCCTGGGGCTGGTGCTCTTTAATGTCTTCATCAATGACTTGGATACAGGACTTGAAGGACTGCTGACAAAGTTTGCTGATGACACCAAATTGGGAGGAGCTGTGGACACTCTCAAGGGCAGAGAGGCCCTGCAGAGAGATCTAGATAAATTAGAGAGCTCGGAAATCACCAACTGCATGAATTTTAGCAAGCGCAAGTGCCGGATTTTGCACCCTGGACACACATACAGACTGGGGAATGGGAGGCTGGAGAGCAGCCCTGCAGAGAGGAACCTTGAGGTTCTGGTCAATGGCAAGTTGAACATGAGCCAACAGTGTGCTCTGGCAGCCAAGAAGGCCAACCGTGTCCTGGAGTACATCGGGCACTGCATTGCCAGCCAGTCGAGGGAGGTGATCGTTCCTCTCTACTCTGCATTAGTGCAGCCTCACTTTGAATACTGGGCGCAGTTTTGGGTGCCACAGTATAAAAAGGATATAAAGCTGCTGGAGAGTGTCCAGAAGAGGACCACTAAATTGGTGAAGGGCTTAGAGGGGAAGTGGTATGAGGAGAGGCTGAAGTCGCTTGGTTTGTTCATCTTGGAGAAGAGGAGACTGAGAGATCTCATCGCAGTCTGTAACCTCCTCACAAGGCGAAGAGGAGGGACAGGTGCTGATCTCTTCTCTCTGGTGACCAGTGGTAGGACCAGGGAAAATGGCAGGAGGATGGGCCAGAGGAGGTTTAGGTTGGACATTAGGAAAAGGTTCTTTACCCAGAAGGTGGTGGAACACTGGAACAGGCTTCCCCGGGAGGTGGTCATGGCACCAAGCCTGACAATATTCAAGAAGCATTGGGACAAGGCCCTCAGACACATGGTCTGAATCTTGGGATTGTCCTATGATAGGGCAAGAGTAGGACTCTTGGCAAGAGACGATCCTTGTGGGTCCCTTCCAACTCACAACATTCTATGTTTCTGTGATTCTTTATGTCATCTCTGGCCAGACAGTTTGGAAATTATAGTGCTAAAATATAGTGCTATTTCATTGGACAGGTATGTATGCAGGTTTAAATCAATTTAAATTCCACATATTTTGAATTTTTAGCACCAAGAGTTGTTCAGCTGATGCAGTATAATTGATGGGCTTCTATTTCAGTCTACAAGAGCAGCGTCCAGGCAGGGTAGAAGGTTGTACCATACCTGGGTGTCAAAGGGGACAATTTTTTCTTTCCTCTCTGTTCTTTAGGCTTCAGTTTTAAAGTACCTAACTCAGTCTGGTGTGACTGAAAAAAATTAACTCTATTTGAATAAATAACATAATTCTGCTATAAAATATTTTCTTTGCTAACGTAATCATCCACATATTTTCTATCTATTATGATGTGGTGAACTCAAAACCCCCCCTTCAGGTGTTCTTAAAGAGTTAGAAGGGCTACTTCAGCACCCATCTTTACATTTTTGTTATAGAGCAAGTTTTAGAGTCTCCAATAGGTAAATAATACATGATAAAATCTACTGAAGTTATGGAATCCTTGACTAGTACTTTAAATATTAAACATTATTTTTGAAGTTGTTTGAACTATGTGCAGCTTCATACAACAATTTTCCTGTTAGAAGGGAAATATGCCATCCTCAGCCAGTTTTTTGTCTGATGTCTGTGAATACTAATACTGTGTAGAATCTCTTATTAACTGTAGTAGTTCAAAATAAACTATATGCAAGTTCTATAATTATTTAATTCTGAATGAATTGAGCCAGAGTTGCTTGTTACTTGCTAATGCAACTCTCAAAATCATCTGCTTTTTTTTTTTCATTGCATGATAACTTAGGCAGCCCCAAAGTGAAACATTTCAAACATAAACAGACAGATAGGCCTTCTGCAAACAGTTTGTCATCTGCATTTTTTTCATTTCATTTTGATACTGGTAAAGGGACATGTATTGCTTTCTCTATTACCCTACCTAGTAGTCTGTCTCAGCCTTTCAAATTTGAGAATATATTATTCTGGAAAACAGAGTTAGGACAAAGAAAAAATAAATGCTATAAAGAAACCTTCCCTAAGATATGTGGCTTAATGAAAGCTGCATTTCAGCAGAGTCCTACAGCAAACACACTGGGCCTCCAACCATCCCACCTCCGAGTGCTTTGGTGACACAGTCATTTACCTCAGGGATTTTATATGCATCCAGCACAGGCTGTCTATTATATTGGCTCAGAAATTTCCTATTATGATATTAATTTTATGTTATGCCAGATCAAAATGATTGGTTCTTCAACCATTTCTCAGACAAAATTCTTATTCTTTGGAAACTGGAAAAACTCCAGAGCATAGTTTATTAATAGTTTGGAGCTGGATTCATTATTAGTTATATTTATAATGAACTTACATTATTTATGCAACAAGATTTATGGAAAACAGAGTAATGAATGAATGGGCATGGGGGAGGACTACTATTCCAAATATAGCCCAAAGCCTTAGTTGAATGCAGTACATAGTGAAAATTAAGTTATTTTGTCTGTCAGATTTACATAAAATTAGGCTGAGCGCCAGATACGAGGAATATGGAGTACTTTGTTTCAGGAAAAGGAAAGAGGGATTGATTTAACTGATAGGAAGAAAGATAGCTATTTAATAAGACTTTAGATCCACCATAATGGGATGTTTGTATGCATACTGATAGATTTAACAACTATTAATGTGCTCTCTGTGGGATGGGCTTTACAGTTATGCTTCAGATTGCATTTATTTTTCTGTACTGATTGTTGAATTCATATTTTACAAAAGATTTATTCCATATGCCAGTTATGTGGTGCTCAGATGCTGCACTGCTTGTGCATTATAAAAACTTACAGTGTGTAGGAGAAGCAAGTAAGTGGAGTCTCTGTCAGGGGATACAGTACTAATGAAATTTGGTTTGATATACTAAAATCCCAAAGAGAAATGTAATTTAAGTCCCAGCTTGCTCCACACCACCAATAAAGTTTTCATCACAGCTTTTAGGATGCAGATAAGGAAAAGGAAAAGTCATTATACATGGGCAGTCATTATAAATAGTCATGGACTCACTCTCTCACATAGTTTGGCAAGTATAGTTGATCCAAAAATGCTTCTGAAATTGGTGACTTATCCTGCTGCAAGTGTCCTCATTGCTAAGCAGAATGTGAGCAGTAGATGTTGCATGTAGTCTCACTAGTAATGGAATTAAAATCTAGGAAAGAACATGGTTTTGGATTTGTATTAAAGAAAATATTGACTTGATTAATGTGTTGTTGCCTTTTAGAATAGCAAATAGGTGATGCAAAGGAAAAAGCAGACTATTAAACAGAAGAAAATACACGGCTGGGATGGAGTAGGAGGGTTGAGCAAGGAAGACTGCTGCTCTGCAACAGAGTTACTCTAGACTGAGCCAAGTAGCTTGGCAGAATTACATGCACACCACCCAGCTTTAGATATCGCTATTAAATTAATCCGAGAAAATAGAAGATACTTTGATTTCCAGCACAGTAATTAATGACAACAAGGTTAAGGGAGCACAGAGACACCAAATACATGTTTTGTTTTAATAAATGATACTACCAAATCCCAAGCTGTTTGAACAACTTCCAGAACGCCCTGTCTGTAAAATCAGCTGGGAAGGAGGCCTGTATCATTTGAATTATGAACAGAATGTGAAATCTGTATGATGCAACTGTCATCATCTGCCTCTGATGTGTATGTTGCTATACTTTTTATCTGTTTGGACTAATTTTATTTTTATTTTTTCAACAGGCACAGTGTGGGTAAAAAGGTTTGCATCATTCCTTTTCTTTCACTGCTCTCTTTCCTGAATAATCACAGTGGACCAGTGAGTTACATGGGAGCAAAGGGAAGTAAAGCTTCTGTGATGAGAAGGAATGGACACAGGTAAAAAAGACCTAATATAAGTCTTTGCCTTAAGATAAATTTATTTAAAAAAACACCCACAAACTTTATAAGAGAGCATGTGATCTCAAAGTATAATTATTTTGCATTATTTTAAGACTGAATTACTGAACTGAAGTATTTGTGTAACTTTATTATAGACATCTGAAATTAATCTTTTGGTAAAGCACTTTTAATTCTCTTTTGTTCCCATTATTTGGCCTCTATCCCCCTCTGTGCCTCGTTGGCCTAGAAATGGCTTGCAGTATCTATTCCTCTTGCTGCTGCTGTTCTGTTGAGTAGTACACTTGCTGCCTCACTTGTGTAGTCTCTTCACAGCTCTTTTCATAACCAGTTCAATTATAGCATACAGAGATTTTTTTCTTTTTTTCCTTGAGTAGCTTTTCTAATTTTGGAACTTTCAATCCCCAGCCAGTAGAGTAATGAAGACTCCTTGGTCTTGTAACTGATATTCAAAGTAAAAGAGTTTGCTAGTTATTTTATGTATTCACTGCGGGCAAAAACTTATCCCAAGCCAAAAGGCCTGCAAAAGGCTCCATCATTCCTAAAGCCCTCAGGGCCTAATTCGCCACTTCATTTTATGTCAGTGTAATTCACACTGGAGAAATGCAACTGTGCATCAGTGAATTTAATTCAAATACTAAATCTTTACTGGGAGGGCTTTATGTGGGTCAAGCAGAAGGAAAATGGGGAAACAAATTCTATCCTGTGATCCTAGGTCCAAAGAGTGGTACTTCTGCATTACTTGCTAGTCTGGCCTAACAGGGACTGTTACACTGTGCCACTTGCATAGAAATTTGGGTCATTACATATTTAATTGAGAATCTCTGACCTATTTTTAGGTCAGCCTTTAACACTGGGCTGTGCTTGTCCACCTTGAAGATCAGAGGATGAAAATCATTGTCTGTGCTACACGAAGATAGAGAAACCTCTTTCGTGCTCTGTTATTAGCCCTCCATTTCAGTGCATCAGATATTAAGGTGAATAGTAAACTTAAAATATATCTTATGTATACTCTTAATTGATACTAGCACGCAAATTGACTCTAAAAGTAAGAGGTGCCTTTTTTTCAGGTGAAGCCCTGGACCTCTTTAGCTGTTGATAGTATTATTTTTAAATTTGCACAGACCACAGCAGACAAGAATTTGGTCATATGAAAAGTTGCAGTATTGCTATAGCAACATCGTTTACTGAATGTTCTGTATAAGGGAAACAAATAGCAGAATAATGTAACAGAGCTCTGGATGAGCACTTTAAATAAATCTAAATTAAATAATAAGCAGCAACAGCAAACTGATACAGATAATAAATATTTTCAGTACCTCTAAGGTAATTGAGAGTGAACTGGCTTTGCAAAGCTCAAAATCTCTTCATTTAGGGTTGTGATATGGGCAGGAATGTATGATCAAAATTTGTTGCTGTCAAGGCTTTACAAGAAGTCTATTGCACTTCTGAATAGATCTTGCAATGTTTTCTAAGCTGGATAGAAAGATATTACTTTTCTCTTTCCTAAATATTTTTCATAAATGTTGCAGAATATCTTAGTATTTTGCATTAAATCATGTGCTGCAGTGGAGACTGAGCTTTCTAATGTAATTTTAGTTTATTAAACTGTTCCAGAAAAATCGTGACTGGACAATCTGCAGAATACAGAGCTCAATGAATAACCAAACAGCATGTCCTCACAGAATGCTTTTTACAGCAGCCTGGGGCTGTAAGTCAATGCAAGTTACCAGGCAGGTGCCAGATCATGCTCTGAGGGGGAATATGGGAAGAATAAATAAACTATGTTTAAAAAAATAACAACTGAAATAAAAAATCTAGAAATAGAAAAAGCCATATCTGTGTAATCAAACAAGTATATTAAGAGATTTGAAACTTCCAACATAATAGACACAAGAGATAACTGACAGCTCTATTTAATGAGTTGGTCTTGAGGTAAGGACTGTCACAGAAAACATTGAAAACATGTGGAAACAAGTGAGCAGTCATGATGTTCCCATGAACTGAGTCAACTAGAACTTAGCAGCCATACAGGATGTTAGCATCCCATTTACTTTCCATATGGGAGACCTCGAGGAAGGCATTGTCTGTTGAAAAGAGAAAGTAGGAAATGTGGAAAGCAGGAGCTGCCAAAATAACATCAGGCTATTTGAATTTCCCAAGAGTCAAGAAGACTCAGACTCTAGAGGGCAGTTTGGGAAATGTATCCCAGCTGAGCCTTCAAACTACACTCACTCTCTCCTCTAATTAAGAAAGCTAAGTGTAACACAACAATAGATAAATTTAGGGCAGATGTTAAAAGATAGGGGAAAAACATATCATTATTTTGGCATGGAAATAAATGACCATCTGTACACTAGCAAGAATATATATCATTCACTTCAAGACCTGCAAAGTAAACACAGCATGCAGAACTTAGGTGCTGCTTCCTTATAAATTTGAAAATATGCCTCATGATATTCATATCTCATATAAAAATTAGGGACTGTTTTGCCAATTAACACCCTCCTACTTAATCTAAGACAAACATCTGAACGTTATTTATCTAAAGCTGTCCTGCCTAACACTGTTCTGAGAATGCATCAAATAGATAAAAGATTAATTGCAAATTCCTGTTTGGGTGAGACTTAAAAATTAAAATCATCAAATAATGCAAAATGTGTTTACACAATCTGCAATATCCACTAATTGCTATGAATTTTCCTATATATTTGATTTAATGAAAAATAACTTTTCATAAGATCAATCACTTTCAAGGCTAATATTTCTTTAAATGGTTGAGGTGATGCCACTTGTTCAGAATCTCAAGTTAGGCCAAACATTTTAGATCTTTAGATTGTTTTCAAAGCATCAAATCTCTGCCTGTCATCTTGGTGGAAATTGCAAGTTATTAATGTGAGAAGTTTGTCTATATCCAAAGCTACATCTTCCAATTTATTTTCATCAATCTTTTTTTTATTCTTGTGTCTTAGAACTGTCTTTTATTGAGTAGTGTCTCAAGCACCTTGTACTAAGAAGATGGAATAGTTTCAGTGTACTTATCCCGGGTTGCGAGATCTCACCTAGTGTAACAAAATAGAACTGTAACTTTGATATCTGTAGGGGAAAAGTATTCTCTGGCTTCACTGATAGTGAGACTGGAGAAAAGAAAACTCTCCACAAGTGGACAGTGTATTGATGTTGGGCTCAAAGCCACAGGTACTGGGAAAATGAGAAAAGGTAGAAGAATTCACAAACATGAGGAGGATGCTATGGGCAGAAAAGAGTGGAGCATGTTTCTGTAACAGGGAGGCCCAGCCATGGCTGTTAGAAGCCAGTCTGGGTAGAGAAAAAGGGGAAATTTGATGATTAGGGAAGTTATGAGCTACAGAAAGAATATTTGGATTCCTTGTAGGACACTGAATTAAGTCCAGAGATCTTTTCAAGGTAAGTGGGGGAAATAGGGAGGAATATGGTACAGATTAATTCTTTTGATTTGAGTGGGTCTCTGCTCTCCCGTTTGCTATCTAAGAAAACTGATATTGAAATGAAAAACCTTTGAAAGGCACACGTGTGTCTGGATGTGGTTCAGCTCTGAGAGGTGTACAAAAGCATTAAATTTTTGGTACTGATTTTCTCAGCAAGGGTTTGCTTAAGCTCATGCAACATTTTGGAGACCAATACTGATCCTCTGAATTTACGATAGATAGAGATCTCTTGTGCTGGAGAGACTGGGGCCGGTTGCAGTGGCCAGAGGCAAGAGAACTCAAAAGGCACAGGACTACAGTGCCAGGTCCCGAATCTAGATAGCTGGAGGGTGTTTAGGCAGGAAGAGGCTCTGCAAGCCCAAGCATGATAATTCTTCCTGCTTCTGTGAAGGCTCTGCTTTCGTGGTCTCATTAGGCAGCAATATCAGAGAAATGTTGCATCATTTTTGCAAGTCCCTAATCCTGTAGCCATGTAGGTATTATTTCATCTATGGAAGCAATGACCTAGTTGATTCTTTACATCATCTGAGTGACTTTATTAATAAGATGGTGGTATTGCAGCTTTACTACTCTCCTGGTTATGAAAGCATTGGGTAATTTATGCTGTGGTCTCTGCCTCTTTGTTTGCGGGGGAGGTGATTTCAGCCCTGATTTAAAGTAGGGTCCTGCGCAGTTCTATATTTACATGGTCTAATGCAATGGGAGATGAGCTTATTGAAAATTCCCTTAAGTCCCCATTGCTCCAGTAAATCCATGCCTATTCAGGTAGCTGGAGGTGTGACATAAAGCTGATTTTGCAACACTTAAGGATTCTTGATTCTGAGGAAAAAAAGAACCCTAAACACTAAGAGAGTGATTAACAGTGGAAAAGAACCAGGGCATGACCATGGATGTAGTCTCCAGTGTGGCTCTGGTGGGGAAGGATTATGTGTAGAAGTCAGGTCTATAATGCAAGTGTGAGCTTTGTTCATATTACAGAGGTTTCTTTGCTTCTCACATTTTCACCACTGTGTTTTCTGGGATGATAAAAGACTCCTCACCTTCCCTCTTGTTTTTCTTGGTTGTCCTGTTCTGGAAAAGCCTTCCTATATATCAGAAGGACAGCAATTGCCAATATGGTTAGGATTATCCTAAATCCTAGATTTTAGTAGTTCTCTGTTTTTGGCTTTATAGCACGTTTTCTATGTCCACATAAATGATGAAGTGGAACTGCTATTTAAAACCAAGAAAAAAAATCTTATTTCTTAGAACAGTTAAAGGCTTAGTCTCAATGAATCAAAAAAAGGTAGAAATCTTATTTTTCATTCTATTCTCTCACTTGCTTTTCCTGCTGCTCCTCATTACCCAAATTGCTGAACTCTTATTTGATGATAGAAAGATCCGTGACCTCACCAAAACAATTTTTGTTAACTGAAATCATTATCTTGTGACACAAAGACTGAGACACATCTGCCATTGCTCATATTCTGGGTCACCCTGCAAACATCTGATTATGATTTGATAAACAAAACCATTCCTCCAGTGAATTTTTTGACAAAGAGGCTATGAAGAAAGCTGGACAAAACTGCTTTGTAACCCCCTTTTTTGTGATAGATTATGGTACTAAAGAAAGGTGAATCTCTTAAAAACTGAGTAAGAAATAAGTAATTTAAAGAGTGAGTCTCTATTTTATTAGTAAAAGTAATCTATTAGAATGTCTGTATTTGATTGGTTTTCACTCTGGCAAGAGAGCAGTTTAATATAGACTCCTTTCTTCATGTGAGTGAGTAAGATGATGGTGATATTTCCTGATAATCTTTAAAATAAAGGTGGTTCCATTAATTTAAAAGTAATTCCTATCAGGTTTAAAAAATCCCTATACCCTGCATATGCATTCCTAAAAAGTTACTGTATTCTGAAGTAGAATTTTATTCCATGTATTTTTCCTAAGATTCATTCTCCTCAGACATCTTTATACTGTTTATTTGGTTTCTCATGCTTCCCTATTTCCCTCCTAAATATACAATTTATTGATAATTTTATTTCTTCACTTACCTGTTTCCTTCATTTATTTTCATATTATTTCCCAGGAATGGAAATGATAGTAGATTGTGTCTCGTAATTTCTTGAACATGCCTCTCATTTATAAGCAGAGCATCTAAAGCGTGCATTCCATTCCATGGAATTAATTTGTACATTGTGAATTATAAGTAAGGATTTATGTTACATGTTCTTTATTCTGAAAGCTTGTGGTCCTCTCTTTACTGTTGTATATATTTTACCAAGTGGGGCAAATATATAGTGCATGAAAAAGCACGTAAATTTTTTTTACTGTTCATTGAAAGGAGTGGTATGTTTACTCACGATGAACTAGTTGGTTACTTAGAGAAGTGCTTTGCAACTTGAGTGACTATGTCCCTTAGCATATTAATATGTACAAGAAATGCAGCCCAATAGATGAAAGCATTGCAGAATTATCTGTGCTTTTACTGTGGGAACTGCAGAAGTGTTTGTTTGTTTATCCTGGCCTCATTCTTTCCTGTTGTGCTAGGGTATCTGCAAGCACTAAATACTTGCAAAGTTACTCACGGCAGTTTTTCCATATGACATGCTACCTCTCTGCAGCTCTTTGGAATACTTTACACCAGCCAGCACACTGGTGATGTGGCTGAGAGTGTAAGCAGCTTTACAGGTTTTCTATAGACTTTTATTACAGCTGTGACACTAGACTGATGGACTGTTTCCATCTTGTTCTCTGTCAATTGTACACTGAAAGGAGAAGTGACAATGTGATGGATGCATGATACTGTCACAGTAGGGAGAGAGCTACTGCAATAACAGTGTTTTAAACCCTAATGTGCCTTTAACCTCGTGCAGTTGCCTTTAATTTATTTTAATCTAAAAGCTAACAAAATCTAACATGACAGAATAGAGAGGTGGAGAAGATAGTGGTTTTGTAAAGCAATGTGAGAGAAGATGACAGTTGTTCTTCGAGGTCCAATTAGGGCAATTTTGTGCTTTAAAGGAAGAAGTCCTCCAGGAGGCTTTCAAAGGAGAGAATATTGTTATGCTCTAGACAAAGTCAAAGGTTAGCCTGACTAGAAAGAAGATGTACTTTCCACTGAGGGAGAAGAGGAAGAAGGGCTTGCTCTTTCACAGCAGGGAATACCCAAGTCTTGCCTGAGGAACAGGATGAACTTGCCAGGGAGCAGGCTTTTGGAGGCTGTGTCAAAAGGAACACTCTCTGAGACAAGCCAGCATTTCCTTTGAACACATAAAGGTTTAAGGTTTATTTACTGTTTCAAAGAGCTAGTAGTGTCTTCTCTAGGGAGATGAGAGAAAGTAAGAGGGAATACTTGCAGCACCATTTTAACCTTTGAAATGCCACCAATGATTTCATTAAGTTGATGGCTTATTTCTCAGCACAAAGGGAGAGATCCAGGGTCCAGGACAGATGCCAAGACTGTTTCCAGTCTTGTATGTTCTTCATCTGTGCTGTGGTCAGGACAGCTATAAAGTGAAGAGGGTGGTGTGGGAGTCTGGCTCCCACAGCCTCCCAGAGAGGCTGGCTGTAAAAGGTCTCTAAAGCAGCTGTTCAGCACTCAGCCTCACATCTTCTGTTACCCTGGTATTGAGATGGGATAGACCAGGACCATGCTGATGGAGAACGAAACCTGTTAAATTAACAACAGTGTGCTAGAATTCTAGGAGCTCCTTGCTATGTAACCAGCTGTGTTACTAAATCCCTCTGTTTTAGTTTCTGAGCACATTGTTCTTGGGTGTGGTCATGAGAGTCAGTTGCTAGAACTGAGCAAATTCTACAACACAGTGCTACTTGAATTTTAAAACTGATTTTGTTATACTTTTTTCTTGTTCTCTTGACACACTGCTGTTATTTTGAGGCTTAATTTATCCTCTGCTGACAATGTAACAGCAAAAGTGGTCTCTAACAGGAAGAACAAAGGAAATGACCAGTTTGAAGTGAATTCTGGGGATGAAGTTACAAGTGAGAATGTGCGCATATGCTAAAAATTTTACTGTAAGACTCTCTAATCAGAAAATTAAAATCTAGTGTGAGTGGTATATTTAGTCAAAATCTTGTCTGGCTCATATTTTGTGCATTAAACATGTTATATGCATGCAGTCAACATCAATAAGGGCTTGAAACTGCTGAATAATACAGGTTGGTAGATATTTTTTATTTATTTGTGATCAGCTTGTAAATAGAGAAGACCATGAATTAGTTGGATTTGCCAGTCTTTAAAGATTATTAACTTATATTCTTAAGGTGTTTTAGGATCACACCCTGTCCTGTTTTTTTCTAGGTTCGAGTTAATTTTCTTCTTAGTAGCTAGAATAGTGCCATGTTTTGGTTTCAGTATGAAAAGAATGTTGATAACATACTAATGTTTTTAGTTGTTGCTGGAGGTCCAAAGACTTTGTGTTTTGCTAGTCTGCAAGTGCAAAGAACTGAGAGGGGAAGAGTAGTAATTAGCAAAACTCAAACTGGCATTTGAATATGCCAGTGAGATATTCCATATAATATAACATCATGCTCAGTATATTTATGAGGTCTGAGTGGAAACCTGGGGATTCTCTCAGGGATCACTCAGGCTCACTCTTCCAGGATTACGGTTTCAGTTTCAGGACTGTCTCTGCTTCGTGATTACTAACTGGGGACAGGCTGGACATCGGTTGGCCCTATTCCCTGGGGCAAGGAGAGTGAGTGAGCAGCTGTGTTTGGCTGCTAGCTGAGTGAAGCCACCACACACCCTCTAGTTATTAGTAGCACAAACAGATTTTTTTAATAAAAGTATACTTGATGACATATTATTTGGAGACAGCAATGGAATAAACATGGATTTTACCCGTACAAGTGGGCTTTCATTTGAATGCCTATTGACCAAGTTCAGTCTAGTTTCAGTCGATTCAGTTTGGCTGAAGTTAGTAGTACTGTACCTGCTTTTATCAGACCTGTACTTTCCTTGGTATGACTAAGTATACAGATGCCTTAAGTAAAAGATGAGATGCACATCCAGAGGCTTTGAATAATATTGACAAAAAGTGGAATTGATCTTGAACCAAGTTGATGTTGAAGTGAGATCTTGAAGTCATGCAGGGATCATAAGCCTTTGATAGCATAGTTAATAAAGGAACAGAGGGTAATGAATCTTAGTCTCTCAGACCTGATGACATGGAAAACAAAGCTAAGGTGTACAGCTACTAAAGTAGTGTGAATCCTCAAATCTTCAAAGTCTTTTTTTCTTTCTGGGTCATACTCCTATGACATAAGAGGCCTTTTTTGACCCAGAGGACTACCAGAAATCATTTCAGTTGTGGATTACTAGAAGAGGCCTTGTCACAGCATCTAGGATTTTACTTGATAATGAAGATTTTAATATATATATATAGTTTCAGGATTAGAATAAAGCTATTCCTCTGAGCAAGTCTTTTTATTCATCTGGATAGTTTCCCTTATTTCTGCTTCTTTAATTTAAGTGTAATGCCTTTGATATAGTAACAGGATACAATTAGATGCTGTGATCCGTTTTAAATGAGATTCCATAAAGGAGTCATAGTCTTTTACTTTCCCAGAAGTTATTTGTACTGGGTTTTTTTCTATATGGTAAGGTATTTATTGAACAATTATAAACATGTTCTGTGTCAATATGCAAAACAATAAAATGTTAATGGGAAGGGGATGAAAGATGTGCTGAGTCATTACCTAGAAAGAGAGAAACTGATAACAAAAGTTATCTCAATTAACAAATGAAAAGGGAATATGAGGAAACCTCTAGACTAATAATCTATTAAAACCAACAGAGTTTTAATACTTATTTAGCCAGCTTAAGCTAGAGTGAGCTGATGTAGCACCACTGAAGTCAGTAGCAATTTTGCAGTGTACACTAACTGAGAAACTGAACCAGTGTTCATAAAGTAAGGAAGGATTTAATATAATCCTAGTTCACTATAATCTGAGTTTGATGGGTATGAGTTTTAAAGAACAGGATAAAAGCAACACTAGACGAAATACCCTGTCAGTGAGAAACTGCATGTTCTTTCCATCCACTCTTGTGCTCCTGAGGACTGCTGTGCAGCCTGTAACTGCCATAATAGCACCAGCAATAATGAATGTAGCTCACCTGTTGATTTAATTCTTCTAATTTCTTTTGGATTTACCTTCTGGGAAATGCTTTGCATTCTAAGATTTGTCTAGCATTTTAATTTCAAGTACAGGACAACGATAAACAGCGCTCAGGCGGTAGGGATACTGATACAACTTAAGCTTAACTCTGCATTTTTTGGCCTGTGAGATTTTATTTTCTTTAGATTCAACTGTTCCATAAGCTGATTTATCTTTAAATTACTGATAAGCAACCTTAACTCATCACAGCATTTCTTTATACTTTGTAGGGGAGGTATACCTGCATCTGACTATACCTGCATCGTACTGACTTCTCACTTGTATAAAATTCTGTGTGTCTTTGTGTATCATAGATGTCTGGCATTCAGGATAAGGAGTGTAAAACCCTGCATAAATAGATTGAAAAAGTTTAAAATTCATCCAGTCAACCTGGAAACAATGCACCTGAGAAGTCTAGTTACCCCTAGACACCAAAATTTGAAAAACAAGCAACAGGGAGTTGAGTTAACTGTTTAAAAGGAAGAGTCCAAGAACTACTTTCACCTTTGCCACAGAGATTCAGCTAGAGTTAGCAGGACTCTATCGGTGTTGGGAGAGAAAGACAAGTCACCAAACAGTATTCTAGTTTGAATGTGTGTTTAACAATTCTATACACAGAACTCTGCTAAGCAGCATGTTATTAAGGTGAGTTTTTAACAGAAATTGATTGGGTTGCTTTTTGTTTTGTAAGAGTCCAAGTCATAAAAATTTGAAATTACGCTGAGACTTCCGAAGAGATTTAGATACTTAAGCTCTTAAAAGAACACGGGTTTTTTGTACCAAAAGATAGACTAGAGAATAACCTCCTTTTGAATAGAAAATTGAGAATCTTGTGTGTACTAAGGAGTCTAGAGCAGTCTAGGACAGACTGAGTCAAATTTGTTTGCTAAGGGAAGAGATGGAGTACTTTGGCTTTGTTCAAATAGTAAACAGCTCATTAATGATAGATAAGGTATAGCTATCAAGGGCAGATCTGGAGTCATTTACAGTGTAAATTCAGTTGGCACTATTTTTCTTGTTCCTATGCCAAATGAGGTGTTGTGCTGCTGTAGTGATCTGCTGTCCCAACATACAGTCTTGATTCATTTTCTTGCAGTTTTCAATTATCAAAGTGGCAAGGTGAAAAAACATGAGTTAAAAGTTTGTTTCCTTTGTATAAGCAGAATTTTTATCTAAAAAGCTTCTGTCCGAGCAAACTACAGTAAAAAAAATTTTCTAATGATGTGTTTTCCACTTTAGCCCTGAGGAATCAAACATGATTGGAAAAGCATGGGACAACCTGAAAGCAAAGGTGAAGAAGACATATCCTGTGACCCTGTGGAATCCCCCTTAACTGTTAATTGGTTTATGTCTTCAAGACCCCTCTGTCCAAAACAGAAATTAATAGTGAAAGAAACCTTGTCTTAAATCTTGTGCTGCATTTGTATAGAAGCTGTCTCAAAAAAAATCCCTAAATTAGTAGGTACATCACTTAGTTACTTCAAATTTCCATGTTTTTTCACTCCACCCATCGCAGTGCAAATAATTGCATTTACCTGCTCAAGAATACAGATTACCTCTATTTTTTAAAATCTGTATTTTAAAGAATACAGATTACCTCTAGATTTTTAAGGTCTAGAGTGGATGCAATTCCTTATGTTACATCATCAATAAATAATATAGACAGATTGCACATTTCTTGAGTAACAGTGTCATCCTAATTAATATAATTGTAATAAAATATAGAACATTGAAGTCCTATAGGAATTTTAGCAATGGAAGCCTCTTGACTTTTTGGAACTAGAATCGATTTGCAGATCTAAGAGTCAGACAACAAGTAATCTTTTTGACTTTGAAAGGGAACATATCTGGTACCAAAATCACTAAGAAACAATAAACTTCAAACAACCTTATCTTTTGGAGTCATTTTTCAGAGTAGTGGCATTTTAAGAGAACACTGCAGAACCTCCAACATGCAAATATACTTTTGAGTAAGCAAATACTTTGGAAATGTCACCCAAAAACTAAAAGCATAGAGCATCTCCTGACCATACAGACACTTAGTGTTCACAATATTTATTTTTGAACTGAAAGGATTTTTTGAAAGTGAACTATGTTTTTTCCTTGTAAATAGAAAGTTCCCACGGTCATAACAAACTTGCTTTATAGTTAAGAATTTGCAAGATGAACTTCCTCAACAAATGTTTGTTATATATCCTTCAAGGGTAAAAATCCTGTTTGGTGCTCCTTTCAGAAATGTGAGAAGTCAAATGCTATGATTTTAATTTTAAACCTCATCACTAAATACACTTTTATTTGACTTTACACAAAGTTTTAGATGAAGTTTCTAGCATAAGCTGCAATGTGTTAAATTTCATGTGTTGATTTTGTTTTGCAGGAAAGTGTGAAAATTAGAATTAGCATTAGAAATTATTCAAAAGTTAGCCATGAAGAGATAGAATTAAAGATCATCAAGAATTGATCATCAACTCCCAGTTGCCTTAAGATGAAAATATTTCATTTTCTGCCACATGCTAACTATACAGCAAGATAATCACTGTATTATAGACACCTTATTACACTGCAGTGATCTAGAATATTTGTGTGGTAGTTATGAGACTTGCTCTTTTGGGATGAGAGAAGACAAACATTGTACAATTTAATTTATAGCATCTAAACCCACTGCTGTTGTGATACGATTTTCCTCTAGAAGAAACATAACACACTGCTATGATATTCCTTAAATTCCACTGGTGTTCAAAATAGTCAAATAAAGTAAGTGTTTTGTTATCACTGACATAAATGTTTATATCTCATGGTGACAAATGTATGAATGCAGAGTGAGTGTGTAATTTTATCTGCTATCCTCAAGCATTTCAGTACTTTTCTTATCTCTTGAAGGCCCCTAATGAATGATTCTTGCTGGCTCGGGGGAACCCACACTTAAGCTGTTTACTTTGCTCCAACTGGCCATTTCTAAGACATTCCTCACCAAAGGGGTCTGGCTCAAATCCCACATCTATGTAAAGGAAACTTTTTGTAGTTTAGGCTCTATTAATTTGATATATATGAAAATGTATTGAATTGTCTTTTAATCCACATGACATTATGAGATAAATTCAGTAGAATGGCATTTCCTTTGCATTGAGGCAAGTACTAACATTTGTTTCCTGCATTCTCTCTGATGTCATGAGGAGAGACTCCATGAATGCCTGCTGCTAATAGGCATCAAGTGAATATTTGGTAGAGGGCTCTTGAAAGGAAAGGGCAGTTGTTTATTCAGCCAGTCAATTAGCCATATGCTATTTTTATCTTTTAACGCTTCTGTTCCTGTAATTTGTGTTCTAGACAAAAAAACAAAACAAAACAAAACAAAAAAAACTCTGATCAAAATTAAATCATAAACTCCGTTCTGAATACTGTCAACAAATAAAGCATGCTGCTTCAGTTCAGATTTGTAATACTGTGTTAAGAATCCATTAATCCAATGAGTCAGTTCTTTAAAGCCATCAATTCTAACACAATGTATTACAAAAATGTGGTAGTATGAATCTAGTCTGTTCTAGGAAAAAGGAAGAAGGCAGTTTGTTTCATACATACATCACAAATATCATGGGATGCATGTCATCTATACATTTACTGCAGTCTAATATTTTGACTTTTCCAGAACCATTTTGTGTTGCTAGTCTACTTCAACCCTCAGCAAATGTGTCTGCTTTGAAATGGCTTTTCCCCATATACTAGGAACAGAGTGGGACAAAAATTTTCAACTCTAGCATTTCCAATAAGAAACAGTTTTGCCTACACTCAAATATTTAATAAAATCATATTGATTTCATAAAATGGCTCATTTGAAACCTATAAAAAAGCTTATGTCATATTTTTATTTAAAATATTTTTACTTCTATTTGAAAAAAACCTTTTCAACATTTAATTTTGTTTAATAAAGTAATAACACATTCTGAACTCTTTAATAAAACACTGTTCACCTTGAAAAAATTTTTGATTTTTCAGCATTTTCAGTGATTCCTACATTTTCTTATTTTTGGTCATCATTCTAATATGGATAATGAAACTGTCATTCCTGATAGAACTGAGGAGTAAATTTTGTCATGGGCATGAGCTGATAATAATACTGAGAGAGCAGGGAGGTCTTGTTCTTCTGATAACCTCGTTCACGTTTTTTTTTAAGCATATGCTTCAGAAGGGAGGTTTTTAAGTATGACTATAGCTCTAAGTTGGTTGTACAATTGTATGTAATTTCTAAAGTTTTCATTTGAGTATTCAGATGCTAACAGGAAATGTTACTAATTAAGTTAATGCTTTTAGGACTACAGTTTCTTATGAAAAGAAATAAGTTAACATTTTAAAGATGTCTCTAACATTATCCTAAACTATATTCATATCTGTTGAGCTCCCAACATACATAGGAAGCCTGTGTCCTGTGCATTTCTCCACAGCAATTTAACTGAGTTTTTACAGGAAAGAAAATTGCCATGTTTTAGAAGAAATTAATAGCAGTGCTAGTTAAGTGTTTGCAAACAACAGTTCTCTACAGTGGTCTTTTATTGGGCTCTTTCATATTTTTTTGTCCTAAAAGTGTATAAATTATTCTGTTTTCCACTGAGTCCCTATTCATAAAAACAGTTTATGGTTGAGGATTGAACCAAATGGTTAAATATATCCCCTAGTCCTAAAACACCCAATCCATTGTCAGTAGAATTCTTAAAAAAAATCTCAGTGACAGAAAAAAATGCTCATTGTAATATCTTATTTTTTTACCTAAAACACTTCATTTTTCATAGTGGTATATGAACTGCACATAGAACTTGGCTTAGGCATGCTCCTTCCACACTTGGGTCTCTAGTGAGCTGTTAAAATGGTCTTAGCACATTCACAAGGCTTTTCATTACAGTCTAGTCCAGTAAGAGAAATGATCAATCTATATCACGATCAAATGACAGGGTATGTAGAGCCTGCCTCTCTTTAACCAGCCCATGTCATGTGCAGGGTTTTATCTGCTAGCTACATCTTGAATAAGTTTGTGTTGGGGCACGCTGCATTCTTCTTGGACATTTTTCAGAAGTTCTTTTGCAAGTCTATGGAAATAGGAACAGATTTATTTTTTTTTTTCCTCCCTTATGAAATGATGTTGGATTTTCCTTTTTTCCTATTGGATCTTTACTACATTAAGACTAAATGGGTATCCAGTGCTGGAGATCTTTTCAAGGCTATCATTTGCCATATTAAGCTGATTGTCTGGGTCAGTCATGCTTATACTCTGCTTGTTGACATGCACTTAACTATTTGTATTGACATTTATGGTCTGCATTATATTAATAGCTTATGATTACCTTCTAAGATTGTTAGATGTAAGCGAGTTTGTCCTCCAAAGGTACTCCTTCTATGACTATGTTGGTTTTGCAGATTCCTGTGTTTGCTGAGAAAGGCATGACTAATGAATCAGAATTATATATAACCTGATAAGCTGTCAGTGACAGATATACATTACATGCACTAGCAGTAGTCCAGATGTCAGTGTTATAGGATACCATTCTCCCTTCACCAGTCCTTAACTGAGATTCAGCTTTGTTTTCTAAATTTTATTAAAGTTTTCCAAATTACTTGAACAGAGTTATTTGAGACTGGAGGCTGAGTTTTCGATGTTGCACATTCTCTTCTAAACCCTTTTTATTTATATAGGAGTTCTGTAGAATGATGTAAGTGACTTCTAATTCTTCACCCTATGGATACATGCATTTTGGTGAAAGGGGTCCAACTTCCCAGGACTATCATAGTGATGATATTTTTTTAATGTCTTAAAATTTACTCAGGGAAACTACGAGGTCTGTGAAGAGAGAATTAAATCAGCACTCATTCAAAATTGGCTTACTTAATATTTTGACTAATGCATGACATCGCTTTTATCTCTGTTCTTTTTTCCATCCTGTTCTCATCTAAAAAATAGTAACAAAGGTGCTTAAAGTTAGGAAAGGTGTTCTGCTGATGAAGGCGCAAGAGCCTGGAGTTCAGGACGACTGGCTTTCCTACCCTGTTCTTCCACAGATGTTGAGAATATTTAGGGAATATCAGTTAATTTGGTGTTTCCGTCATCTCTGTGTGCAAAAAACTAGATGCTCTCTCAAGAATCACATTGTACATAAGCAGCCAATAAGCACTAGCTGACTTTCATGTCCAGCGATGAAATTTACAATACAAATGGAAAATATTATCTACTTTTACAAATCATGACCAAATACAGAAGTATCATTTACTAACAAGAGGGCTTTGTCTGAGTTAAAAGAACTCAATAGTAATCTTATAATGTGATTTCTGTGTCACAATGCTGAACATTTGTAGCTGGTTCTACCATTTCCTATGAAGTGATTATCATTTCTGACAGTAAAAGTAAAAAGAGGATTTACAGTCATGAAGAAAGTGAATTGATTCTGATTTATATGACAATTCATTGCCTTTTCACTGTAAAAACTTATCATAATGTTGAGATTCCAAGATAATACACTTGTATACTCACTGGTCAGCACAGTGGTAGTTTATTCTGTACTCAAAAAGCGTTTATGTAATTTATTTGCATTTATTTAATTTTTCTGGTTTTTTATTACTCACTCCTGGCAAAGTTGAATTGTAGTTATCTTTGAAACCTAGGATGCCTTTAGGTACCTAAATGTGGTTTAAATTAAAGTTAAAAAGTTTTAAAATTATTTTGTTATCGTAATAGTATTTTGCAACTCTGAACGCGGAGAACCCAGCTTTGAATTGTATAAAAGCATAATTTCTTATGGCAGCAAAACATCAAAGTATACTGTATCTGCTATAAGATTCATTAAAAAAGTAGAAATTGTAGGTTTAAAGTTGACACCTGCTTTCTGCTGTCAAAGGAATTCACTCAGACTTGAGTAGAAAGGTGAATTCAGCATATGAAATTAACTGATTATTTCAGATTTGGTCCCCTTCTGCTTTTCATAGAAATGAAAGTCACAGAGGAGTTTAGAGCTGCCATGGAGAGACTACAGTGGCATACATCCTACAGGCAAACACCAGCTTTCCTTCCTCAGCTAACATTCCTCTGGAAAGACAAAGCTCACTTGATTTTTTTGTATCACTAAAGCTAATACTGAAAAGCTTCCAGAGAAAGTTTTTTCTCATCTGATTATTTTCCTTCCAGGACACTGTTGGTGGTTTTTTCTTTTGCATTGGGGTTTTTTTTTGATTTTTTGTATTAAACCGTATAATGCAAATCGGTTATGCCAAAAATAAGCTTACATACTACCTGTGCACAACTGATGAGCTATGTAGTGTAAAATAAAAAAAAAAAATCCTAACATTATTCAACTGCGAAGTTCAATCGAAAAGATTCAAAGCAAGTAACTTGCAATATCTTTCAGTGATGCATTTTAGACACAGACAGTTGGCAATGGAGGAGCAATAACTTAAGCGCAGCAGAAGCTGCAAAGACACCATGCTCAAACAGGCTGGCAACAAAAGTTGTGTGTTCTGCATCTTAGCAGGGCCCTTTTAGTGTCTTTAGTGAAGGCACTGAAAGAAGGATACCTTAAATTTAGTGATGTTTTCTTTCTTATGTGCTTTTATATCTTTTACTAGGAACTTCCTTAAATTGCTGTCTGTGGGGCAGACATGCTAGGAGATAAAATTCTATGATTTTTCACTTTCTAAAGCATGCCTTGGATAAATAAATGACTACATTTTGATTTGTTATTTTTTATAGCCAAAGCTGATGCCAGCAGAAATCTAAACTCAGTATGTGTTCACTGATTCATCTTGAAAACTTTCATGATTTTATCCCTGATATTTGTCCTTGGTGTACTTGATAGAATTTTGCCAAGCTGGGGGGTTGAAAAAAGAACCCAGTTCACCTTTCCTACACTCTACCTGGCATCATGATATCTGATTGTCTTTGCAGGCTAAAAGGAAGGAAGAAACTTAGTCTTTTCTTTGCCACTTTTGCCATGAGGTACATCAGAAAGGAAACATTTTTAAAGGCAATCCTTGTTCTTGAAATGGAGAGCTGATGGTCTGTAGTTTGAGTAGAAGAACAGTATAGAAATGGGAGTAAAAAAGCAAATATATCACACTCTCCATAGATCTTGGAAGATTCCCATTGAACAATAAAGAGGAGCACTGGGACTAGATGTAAAAAAAAAAAAAAGCTCAAGGGGATAGACCAACCTCAGTGTGATTCATTGATTTAGACATAGCTATATATGTCAGGTAATGATGAAATGTTGAGACAGCTGAGATTGTTCACTTAGTGAAGTCAATCCCTTAGTAAGTGTTAGTGGTATTGAAATGAAGTGTTAAAGAATTCGTTATCTGACTGTGGAAAAAAAAAAATGAATAGGTCTTTTAAATTATCTAATGGAAAGCTGAAGGCATTAGCTCCCAACCAGGGAGTATTAAAGGCCTTGTGCTGCATTCATTGACATGAATGTAATGACTATGAATCAAGCTCTACTACAAAAGATAAACAACTTTCTGATAAATACGTTTGGAAAGAATCCACTGTTGTGCATTTCAAGCTTCCCTAAAGCAGAAAGAGTTCATGTGCACCTAGGCTGATAGGTGCATTGCTACTTTTACTAATCACTGCACTGTAATAAGTAAAGGTCATCAGTAGTGTGTGTAGAATTTTAAGAGTAAAATGAGTTTGGTGCTCTTAAAAAGCTTAGAGCTTAATTGAATATTATATTTCTCCAACACATTGTAGCAATTAGACTTCTGATATCTTCATACTTCTGAAGGATTTGCTTACTAGAAAGCAGAGGAGCTCTACCTAGAGATCTTAAGTTGCAGAGATTTTCATCACAGAAAAAACTACTTTTGTTTCGCCTTCTTTCTGTGAAAGAGGTCATCAGCTGGGAGCTGAAAGGCAATTGTTGCTCTTGAGTCACAGAACAGGTAAGTTAGAATTGTTTATTAATGAATGGTTTCAGTGCTTTCAATTGATAAAATTAGGAACTTGGCTCTGCTGCTAACTCAGGGAGAATAAAATATTGTCTGGAGTGGTGGAAACTAATAAATACTCCCATTACAATATTTAACAGGTTGGCAGAGGGGATAAAATTACCTTTCATAAAAATGCCATATAGATGGTAAAGCTATGGGAATTAAGACTGGATCAAAATTCTCTAAAAACATCAAATTGTGGAAATCATAGTGGAGATATTGATTAAGTTGGTGTGGAAATTGCTTCTGCCTTGAGATTCTCTAAGGACTTATTGAGATATGGTTAGTTGATAAATCATCTAATGATTTTCAACATGTGCTATGTTTTCATGTTTTGAGTTAAAACCACAAATTTTAAGAGTTACCTCTTTACAATATACATTGCCTGACTTTGTAGGTATTATGTATGTAGTGTGTAAAAGGAACTCAACAACTGAGTGATTTTTTGGATTGTACCCTTTTAAGTAATTAGACACATATTCTGACACCTGCATTGTTATCAGGTCCACTTGCGTGGAAGAACTCTTGAGACAGAGGCCTTGGTCTTTAGCAGTAGTCCTTTCTTAAGTCACTTAGGGGATGGCATGCAGTATCTTCCTAGTTTCTATACCAAGAGGGTAAGGGCCATGAGCAAAGGCTTTGGCTTCTCCAAGGATACTTGTTCTACTGAACAATAAATCCTTGACAAACCTCAATCCTAAATTATACTATTTTAGTGCACAGTCAGCTTGACTGCAATTGCATGGGTAGTATTCTTATTTGAACATAAATAAGATTCCTGGATTATTATTTAGAGACTGTGACACTCTGTGACAGTGGTGCATAAGAAAATGGTTTAAGGAAATAAGGGGTTTTATGTTAAAATTGTATCAGAGGAGACCTCACTGATAATTTTATCAGTGACTTCCTCAGTGCCAACTTCACACATTGTACCTATGCAGTTTTGTGTTGAGTTGCAAAAAAAATGGGAACAGCTGAGGGAATTCAGTGTCTGACTTTACAAGACAAATTAGGTACAACTGTAGACCAAATCAATTTTCTTTTGCTTCTGCACTCCTATTCTTCTCTTTCTTTAATACTTTGCTAAACATACTTCAAAAAGAATGTTGTGCCTTTTTAAAAGTCATTTGACTTGGGCTAGAGTCAGTTTGGAATATAAACAATTTGGAACTGTTAAAATGCTTGGAGGCATTTTCATTACATTACTCTAAAATTTTGGCCACATAAAGGTTAGCAGAGAAAAATAATAGTTGGAAAACAAAAGAGAAGAAGTTTATTTCAAGGAAAGTGAAAGAAAATGAATAATTTTCTGTAACATAGATTTGCAGCGAGACTGATTAAAAAAATGTATTTTTTTTAAAAAAATTACCTATTCTTGCAAAATGTTGTATGTTATTATCATGAAATACTTGTACAATGCAAAATTTCTATGATTTATGGTGTTTACTTTTTGCATATCTCAGCTTAACAATGAAAGAAGTCTATGCAGTTGCTCTTGGGCTTAAAGTCAGTTCTTATTTAGTATCAAGAGTCTATCAACTAATAAAAGCTACAATGTTTGATTTACCAACCCTCCAGGAGAAAGATTTTGTTTGTTAAAAAGGACCTTTTCCAGTGCCATTAAAGAATCACAGATATATTTGCTGTTTGTTTTAGGTTTATACATCTGGCCTCAGTTTCCTATCAAATATTTGCACTTTCGAGATAAAAAACGCTGGTTTCTGTCAGCAGTGCACATATCAACAAAGGAAAACAAGAACAGTAGTGGGAGTGGAAGACTTTGATCTTTCACATTTTTCTCTCCAACTGCTGATGGTGATTTTTGACCCCCATGTGTTAGAAAGGTCAAGGAATCTGCTGCTAAGTTCATTCCAGGTGTCCTCAGATTGACAACAGATTTGTTTTATAGGGCGCTGAAAACAGAGAGACAAAAGATGTTTGCTCTGTGCTAGTGCTGGAGGGGGAGAGTGAGGAAAAAATGCTTGTGTGGGCAGCATGCTTAAAACAGCAGTAAAGCACTAGAGGAATCTAGTAATAGCAGCAATGATTGCCAGTGGTACAGTCCCTGTCAACTAAGAAATCAGTTTTATGAATAGATGCTATTTAATAAATACCAAATATTGTTCATAATTATTGCAGTTTGTTTACAAACTAAGCTGATTATAAGAAAAGAAGAGAAAAAATAAAGTAATGAATATTCTGGGTAAAGAATTAACCAGAGGCTAGAGACATGCTACAGGTTCATTTTTAGTGTGAAAAAATATCCTTCATGTAAATGCCTTTTCTGCTGCTGCAGCAGCTGAAGGATTCCTACAATGTACTATTTTTAACACATTAAATTAGCCATATCAATAAAATGAAGTATTTCAGTAATAATAACTACTTTAAATCTTAGATTATAGGAATAGTCTTTTTTCTATATAAAAAGGTGATTTCACACAATGTTGACAGTACATCAAGCATAAACATTTTAGGTTTTGCTTTACAAGGTGCAGTTGTTGGTACAAGACATTTTAGACCTGTTGAATTAGTGATTCTTTGGTCATTTTCTAAGATATTTAGTACTTAAACCTATTAGAGCCTTGCTCCTGCAGACTTACAACCTATGTAACTTTGCTACAGTATGTGAAACCACTGAAACTAAGCTGAAGAGTACTTTAAAAATATCAGTTCTCAGTTTTAACTCTAGACTTCTTTTTATAATATAGGACCATCAGTGGCATAAACATTTTAGTAAGTTCTTTATAAAAATCAGTACATGATAGCCATGAGGGGTATTGATAAGCAGGTATTATTTATATATATCCCAATATTTTTGAAGCTTTGTTGTGGTAGGTGCTTTTCCCTTTGTAGCAGATTGCCCTAAAAGTGTGCAACACTAAGTACATGGGTAATTCTGTTGAAGTGTGTGCACTTTAGCAGGACTGAAGTCAAAGTGAAAAACATGCCTTGCTGGAGAATACCCAAAGGCAAGGCAGACAAAAAAATAAAGGAAAAACCTGTTATTATACTCATTTTAGTCATAGCAAGTAGAAGCACAGAGGTTAAACTACTTGCCTCAGGCCATAATGAAAGACTGAAATAGTCAGGAACTGAACCTGATTTATTTTATCAGCCCAGTCTTAAGCAAGAGATATCCTTCCTTTTGGAGCAAAATATTTTATATAGTTTTTGACAGTGTCAGAGTACTAGATTTCCCTGATGTAAAGACTCATGAGTTATGTTCTGTTCTAGTGGAAATTTGTAGGAACTCACTGCTACTCAGAAATTGTGGAAAAGTTGATGGTTTAGTGTGTAACTAAAATATTTAGGCTAGAGCAATTTCTAAGAAGCAGTGACTCAAAGCTATCGGGAAATTGTAGCTGTGTAGAAGTATGTGTGTATGTCTGCATAAGAGAGGCAGCTTTCCAGTTCTGCTTTGTATGTCTTTCCATATTTCTTTAGGTTTATTTATTTGAAGCGCTTAAATGTAAATCTAGCTTGTGTAGTGTGATTGTATAAGAATGCAAATCATACTGCTCACTGTCTTATTTATGTATTTGTTTACCTAATGTTTGTTGATAAGACATAAATTTGCCTAATACTTAGTTAAAACAAGAAAAAGGCAAAATACGCCAAACTCAGAAATCTCTTTAAATGTAAAATAAATTTTACTTCTCTTCCTGTTAGTGGGACAAACAGGAAGAGAAAGGAATTTTTCTGTTTATTGATCAAAGTCCTATACCAACTTGTATGCACTTTGGATCTTGGTGCTCATGTGCCAGCTCTCTTTTCCTGCTTGTTCCCTGTGAAATATTTCATTTATCTTAGGCAGGTTCAATCTTTGTCACTACTGTGATAGTTAATTGTTCACTCCACAGTGATGTTTTCAAGGATAAAGTGGCTTTCTCATGCTCACGACCATCTACTAATATAATTAGTTGGGCAGTCCTTTTCTTTCTGGAGGAACCAGAGAAACTGTGCCTTTCCTGGTGTACCAGACAGTTAATTACATCGCCTTCAAATTCTGCCTGTGTACTTAATATTATGAATGTTTTATTAGCAATGTACAAAGAAAGAAAATGAAAGATAATGATGTGTCCTGAAAAGTAATGTTAAACTGTCACTAAAGTCTTTACAACTTAGAATTCCTTAAGTGTGATTATCCTGTCTTATTAATATGGTCCAAAATATTTTATCTTTTTTAATCTCTGTACTCAGCCCCGTGTTTTGACGTAATACATATATGTTCTATGCCTTCCTAATGTTGAAAACTAAAGATCAATTCAGCTTCATTAAAAGATAATCACCAATCTAGTTATTTAAAACAAAGGACTTATTTTGTCACTAACTAGCCCACTGTAATTACACTTAAAATTCAGTCTATCATTGAAGAATCTGGCTTAGAAGGTAAATAAAAAAATCTCCATCTGTACTTACCTTGACATTTGGTCAATAGACACATTCCATAGATTTTCCTTTAAAGAAAACAAATCCAGTGTGTTAGACGAAGCTTCTCCTTTAATGTAAGTAATTGAAAGGCCTTTGAAGTCAATGACACTGTGTGTAGTTTCTGTTCCGCTATTAAAAATTTTTGATAAGTATTCTTGGTCATGAAAGCAAAGGCATTTTGCCTCTTGACAAATCTCTGAAATATATTCTATTGCCCAGCCAGCTCAAGCTGGAATATTTAATTGTGCCTTTTATCACAAAATAAACATAAACTAGTTTTATTTGTGAGCCATAACAATCCCTATCAAATGTATTAATGAAGTTGTCTTTGGCAATCTCTCCAGGCTTTTGACAGTCAAGGATTGTTTAGATAAAGGAAGTATTGGTGATAAAAAATCAATATGAATTTAATATGGAATTATGAATTAAGCCTGTTAAACTTGCCTGTTATGCTAACTTTTCACTTTTAGAGTACTTCAGATCTTTTCTTTTCTCCATTAAAATCAAGTAGTCTATCTTAATAACTTTATCAAAACGCATGCATGGTTTGTTTTCTTTTTTTTAAACTTTCCATTGTCTTGCAGATATTAGCACTGATAGAGCTTTTAGTGTACTGGAGACCCTAAAA
The DNA here is from genome assembly GCA_907165065.1 of Caprimulgus europaeus. The sequence continues at coordinate 15,414,970 of OU015534.1, read as the reverse complement.
TATATCACTGCCTCTGTCAGAAAACAAAGTACTTGAGAGAAATATTGAGATAAATTTTAACTGCCTGTAAGTAAAGGAACATGGAGCTTCAATCTTCCCCCCCCATTAATGTCTTGTCCCCAGATGGTGTTTTTTTAGAGTACAGTTTCCTGCATGATACCTCACACTAAATGGGAAGGTTTTTGACTCCTACTAAGAAAATAAAGCCAAAGAACTTGCTGTCTCAGCTGAGGTTTGATTCAGGTTTTGTTCCAGATGATTTCTATAAACACTCTTATTTGGTTAAAATTGAAGCTTTGGCTGTAGGAACTGGTATCCTCTTGTGCCTATTGTGTCTTTGCCTTAACCTGGAGTGGAAATACTCCGGTTGACTTTAATGGAAGTGACTTTAATTAAATCAGACCATACTAAATGTGCAGATGCATTCAGAAAGGAGAATGTTTTCCCGTAATTGCTCTATACTCAGCAGTTATAAATATGTTCATAATGTAACTTAGACTGATGGGAGCTGATGAGATTCTGAGCAATGTAATTATATACCTTTGCCATCTAGTACAACCAAAAAAATGTTTATCTGGGTTTTTTCCTTTTCTATATTAATACGCTGTAGAAGTAAATAAAAATCCCTGCAGCAGTGGAAAGCATAATCATCCTGATTGTTTATTCCGAAAATCCCATTCACTTAAAGGGCAGACAGTCTTGTCTTGAGTAGCAACACTGAGCAGATGCTTTTGTTGTAATGGCCAGAGAGGAATTTAGACTACAAAACCTATATTTTTAATAGCAATGCAGCAATTTTGACATAACAAACTTCATAGTGCTTTCTATGCATGTGTATTCTTGGACAGATCATGGCACAATCATTAATGGTACTATTTTGCAATGATCTAGGTGATATCTGGACATAATAACACTTCTGAGCCTCGTGCAACCGTATGCCCCTGCCCCCATTTTAGAATCACTAGTGTAATTGCTGTGACTGGTCCATCCAAGCATAACACATACTGATATTAATCATTCTTTTGCCTGTCTCCCCCTGGGATTACTCCTCTGCATCTCAGCCTGCTTACTCCTTAATTGTATCTGGAGGTCCCAGATTTTCCTTGCATTTCTCAGTTTTAGTCATTAGATCATTACTGCTCTGCAGACAGACTCAGCCTGCATTACCTTTTGTTGGCTTTTTGCCAGTCATCTACTATTATTGTTTGGATAATATTGAGGCAACCCATACTAAACACTGTATTGTCAGAGCTTGGTCTAAAAGCAATTTTATTAACTCTCTCAAGATCTCTGGAAAGCTAAATGGAAAAAAAAATCACTAAACCCTCACCTTCTATAAATAATTATAACTGTCTTGAAATTCACTGACAAATGTGGCAACAGATAGAAATAATACAAAACCCAGAAAAAACTCCTTAAATGACAATCAGGTGTTCTAGAATGCAGCAATCAGAATAAACTCACTAACCTGGAAGTTTCTAATATAACTCCATCTACAAGACTACTTCCCAATATGTGTTAGGCCAGATGGGAAAAAGAGGGAAAAAGGATGACTTCAGGAAACATTTTACCCCTAAACTTTGTACAGGAGCCAAAAGATTTTTTGCATTCTGGCTGGTGAGAAGTGCTTCTCCATTCTTACAGTCCATAAGGAAAAAGGGCTGTGCTCCTCATGACAGATTATAAACAGTCTTTGAAAAAGAAGTTTGCCCAGGCAGCCCTGTTGGTGTGCCCACAGGAATAAGGAGCCATCCCTGCTTGATAGAGAGGATTGCTAGAAGCACTCATCATAATCTTCTACCATCAAAGGCTACTGCTTTCCCAAAGAATGACAAAAATACTTCCCTGCATCTCAGCGTCTATGGATCATGTCAGATAATATAAGTGGTTTATGCATGGATTATTTATTGACCAGTTGCCAATTTGTTATGGATGCACTTGATTTTCTCATGTTAACTTAATTTCTAGTGAACAACTGTAGCATAAGAAGGCTTTCATGAAGTCAAACTGATTATGTGATTCTGTGTAATAACCAACAAATTTGCAGGTATATAAATTGTACCTCAGGTAAACTGCACAGTGCCAGTCACAGGGAGGCCACTGAGGGAGGGCAAGTGGTTTGTAGGGCAACAGAGGTTTTTAGGAGACGGGGATAAACTTCCTCTTGTGTAATTCACACCTGCACACGCAACCTGCCTTCGATGGAGTGTGCTGGGGTTCACCATGTAACAGTGTCTTTGTGCCCATTGTTCATGCATGAGCTTTGAATTGCCATCTTCCATGATGACTCTCCCATCCCTTCTGCTCTGTGTCTTCCAGGACACTGCTTGCTTACCACTGCCAGGCAGGGCTTCTCTGTAGATTATTAAGGCCATGAGGAGCACTGGCTGAAGCAAAATTATAAATATAGATGATTTTAAAAGTAGACCACTTCTCCCTACTTTTAAAAAGATAAATGGGGAGACTTTTCGTTGTAATCTCCTTATCCCTTGACTTTTATTTAATGAAACAGTCAAGCCCCAAATATTCAGAAGCTTAGCTCCTCAATTCAGGTGTAGCTAAAAATGAACTGACTTTCAATTCAGTATTGAGCATCTGTAGCTCCCACTAGCTTCACTGGGAGCCCTTTGTACACATCACTTGGGATAACTGGGCCCTCAGAAATTCTGGCATTGCATCAGGGCATGCTTTCTCCCAAATGGAAGGCACAGTAAAATGGTACTTACAGACATGGCCAGGAGGTGTCCCCATCTGTGTCACAGTGGCCTCAGCCTGCGATTTCAATGGTTCTTACTGAGCCCAGAAGACTCTTTAACAATGAATCAGAAGAGGAAAATTATTTGGGATTTTTTTTTTTGTCTTTTCGTTTTGTTCTTTCATTTTCCAGTTAGTCACACCTTTTTATGCATCTCTTTTCTCAAAGTATCTTCCTGCCCTACAGAAACTGATCCTGCAGGTGAGCTTCCAAACTTTCCATGCTAGAAGAAGAAAAATGTACAGTCCTGCAGATTCACAGCAGTTTCAGACTGCTTCATTCTATCACAACTAAATCACATTCCCTGCTTATCTCACTCTCCTCTCAATGCAGAATTTTTAGGCATTTTCCCAATGCAAGCCCTTAGATAGCCTATTCATATTTTTATTCCTTCTCTGTGGTTCACTTTTAATTTTGGAATATTATTCTTTCCATTTTGTTGACACTTCTCAATGAATTTGGAAAATAAAACAGGCTTTCAAATGCAGCTTGCTTGGCTGGCAATAAACTGGGACATATAACTGAGGGGAAAAATGTTAAATTAAAAATAACTAATAGTTATTATCACATCTGGGAGAGATTTTAAGTGTTTTAGAGGAACTCTTTAGTAGCATAGTGTTGTCTGTTGTCAGCTGTCAAGGTATTTAATAGAAGATTTACCAGTATGACTTTAAATTATTGTAGTGTTACTGAAACAAGATTACCACACAGGAAGGGAGTATCAGGGAAGTCTATTTCACATGCAGGAGGCTATGAAAAATCTACTGCTGTATTTAAGAGATGAACAATATGCTGCAAGCAGAGAGAAAAGAGGATATTTAATGTCACAGCTAAACAGCCATCAAAAGACAATAGGTACATGAACCCTCCTGTGTGCCAAAAAGCAGAAAATATGTACGCTTTGAAAAGTGTCATCCTGAGCTCTCAGAATTAGGCCTCATTTCAAATACCTGTTAAATATGATTCTGAACAACAGGGCTATTGAGCTTAACTTATTTTGTCAGGAGAAGGTTAAGAGTGAGAATTCTCACAGTCTGTGTATTCTCCTATTTTCTGTTACCATGACAGAGGATTTTGAGGATTGAGCTGCATTACTTTTTTTTTTTTTTTTTTTTTTTTTCCTCTTTTGTGGAGATCTCAGACTTAAAATCAGGATACTGCCTGTGAATTAATTTAATGTGATTTTAGGGAAGGACAAGGATCAATTTTTGTTGGATAAGAGAAGGAGCAAACACTAGGTGTTTTACAAGAATTGATCAGTGAGATCCCTGCATTGAATGCAATTGTAGTCAAAGGTTGTTGCTGCATGAGCTGCTCCAGTCCTGTGAACCACTGTATCTTGATTAGGCTCCACTGAGGTCCATGGAGTGATGAACCTTATCAGACTCTCTAAACAAAACATTTTACCCCTCCTCTTTCCTTACAAGAGTTAGATTTTTATTCCTGTACATTTTGGAAAAGATATGTTTTAAGATGGGCTAGTGTGGTAGTTTTGTACTGCATAGGATCAATTGTGAAACAGTGTGTTGATTTTTTGGAGAATCCAGAGCACTGGCTGATGTGAAAGGATCAATATCAGCTGGTTGGATGATGAGGTTTTGACAATTGTTTTTGTATCAACACTTTCCCTAAAGCAAGGGAGGGAAGTTCTTTCTTCCTTGCCAAGGTCTGAATAAGCCACTAGATGCTTGTGGCAGATTGCATATTGATCCATGCTTTAACATTATCTGTTGTTGATTCTCTGAGGTAAGGGGAGGCCTATCTACCTATTTCTATCTTGTCCTGTTCTGCTGCAGTGCAAACACATCTCAGCATGTCAGCACAGCACCACATTTTCTTTTCTACCTTGCAACAAAACATACGGGATTTAAGTAGCGGAATAGAAGTTGCAAGGCAGGGAATCTGGTTTAGAGGCCAAATTCTTCTCCTCACACAAGCTACCATGGGAAGGGTGCAAGGAGGCACAGACCCACGTCAGGGTTCTGCATCTGACTCCTGATGACACCCACTGATTTCAGAACAATTCACATTGCTATGGGTCTTATGAAATGGAGTCACAGGCTCACTCTTCCAATATTACAGACAATTACGTTCAAAATGAATATGCAATGGTAAGCAATTACTGATGGTCACTGCTAGTGTACTTCAGGTTCTGGTCAAGTAGTTAGGTTTACTGTTGGTTAGGGAAAAGACTAGTAGTAGCATCATCTAGGCTGTAGGAAGTGTCAGCAGGCTGACAACTGGCTGAAGGCAGGGTGAGGACAATAGAGCTGGAAGTGTTGCTGGGTTGGTGATAGGCCTTCCTTTCACAAAATAAGCAGAAAGCAATCTCATAGCTAGGAGAAGTTAGTGATGCTGTGCAGGATCCTCCACAGTGCTAAGCTGAGGCAGGAAGCTCAGACTCTGAATAGCGAATAGCTTGAATAAAAATGAGCTACTGCTGCTAACTGGGGAGATGGTGCCCACACCCCAGGAAATCTCAGGTAAGAGAGAAAACTCTGAAAATTAACTTTGGAAAATGTGAGAAACATAGAAATAGCTGGAAAATGTGACTGCTCTAAAACTTCTGTCTTCTTCATAGCCAGAAGATGAATTAGATCAGGAATGAACTGTTGATTTGAAAGCTAGTGATGTCATAAGTAGTTTTAGGAGGGGATTTCAGCCTAAAATGATATTGTCCCTATAATTTCAAAAGTTTATTTAGGATTGAGAAGCAAATAAATTAAAGAGAAAAGAAAATTAAATATTTTTTGGGATCTGTGATGTTCAAATTTAGAACTTCAATTAAGTTGGAGAACAGTTATCTTAAATGAAGTTAAAGTTTGGAATGGCATGGGGCAAGAAAGGCAATCTCTGACGACTAGGAGGCCATGTTGCAGACAGCTGCAACAGCCGGTAGAGGTCAACTTATCTTCCATCTTCCTCAAGTAGATGCTTTCTAGTAACTTCTGTCAAGAAAACTGTGGCATGGCTGAAAACAAGACTTCCATGCATCAAAAAATACAGAATGAACATGGTGACATTGAAACCAGAACTATACTTTAAAAATTCTGAAGTCTTTCTGTCTAACAGCATGATAGGAATCTAAAAAGTGTTTCCATATGATTTTTTTCCACTTAAGATAAAAATGTCCTAAAGGTTAAAAGGAAAGTGAAAATTTTTGAAATAGCTTATTGATGTTTATCACATTGTTACCTACTTGACTACATATTGCATAAATGTAGGTGTGAAGTATAAAGTCTAGAAACTTCTCTATTTATTTTTTCCATAAGTAAAATATTAATGAAATAAAGATAATTTTGACATGACATTAAAAAAATTGTGGGATTTTTCAGGTGCACGAAATACATCATATGTGTAAGCTGTTGTATAGTATAAGGACTTTGCATCTAAATCCTTTTATCTAAGTCAAAATGTGTACTGAAAACAGATTATAAGTTTTTAGGGAAAAAAAATATTATCTAAGTCTTACTTTAAATAATGCTGTGACTGAAATGATGGTGATGTTTAGAAAAAAATCTAAGTTCCAGAATTTTTCCAGGATGCAATGTCCTTTTAATAAGGGGAGAATTTGACAGAAAAAAAGATTGATAATACAGAGCTAGTTTCATCTGAAGCTATGAAGAAACTACCAACACCCCATTATTAACTACCATTTCACATCAGTTTTTGAAAAAAACTCAGCTACTTGTAAGTAGGTAGCTAATTATGTGGGAATCCATGACCTGCAGTTTACAGATCTGTGTGCATAGTGTATTTTTCAGTTTAGCAGTCTAACCAAAAAAAGTGGAAAAACCCTCAAACAAAACAGAAATACATTATTGAGGTGATGAACTTTTCTACTGATATTTCAGTAACACTTCAGCACGATGTGAAAGGCATAGATTTACTCTATCGTCCCCTTCCCCTGGGAGCAGAAGAGGGAATTGAATTTCCTTTGTCCCAGAGAAGGAGGCTAAGCCTGGATAATGGATGAGAAGGGATGATGCAGAGCTCTGAATTTTCTGGAGAAAATTGGGTCAAACTTATCATCTTCAATGCACCTGAAATGTCATTTTTAGTTAAATAGTTTTGGTGGGCAGTTACCATCTCCACATAAGCAGGACCTATGTTTGCCCATCTTTCCTTAAAAAGGATGAAGACAAAGATGAAACCAGTCCCAATCAGTATTTTCTAGAACTCCAAGCTATTTTTAGACATATGGTAACCAGGTGCTGTCAGGCTCACACTGACAGGCCAGGATTTGTAATGTTGTGCACAGTGTCAGTTTGTCATATATTATTTTTAAAACAAACTAGGGAGGAAAGGGATAGAAAGGGGAAACAGCAGCTATTTTTACGAGCTGCTGTTTATCATGTTTTTGCCAGGCTGAACGTTCAGACTTGACATGATCCTGGGCTCTTGCACCATTTGATTTCATGGTGTTCATTTTTCATGCTCTCCAATACAATTGTGGAAATACATTGATCATGTTACTAAAACACCTGCACCAGTCAGTGGAGAAAACTTCTGAATTCATATCTTTCTCTGCCCTCCCAGTGACACAGCTCATGCAACCATGTATTTTTGCAAGGAGTAGATCATATCTCACGGGCAATATTCCTAAAGGTACACTACTTCCTCAGAGGTGGGACACGAGGATGTACGGTTGAAGAAGCTGGTATATTCCATTTTTTTTGTAGAAGATAGGTGTTAGGAAGCTGTTTCACTCTCATTTTCATATGTACAGAATCAGTAAAGAATGGCCAACCACAGAAAGGAAGGACTGGAAAGGAAATAGAGGAGTCACCTATTTGATCTCATCCTTCTGCTCTAAAGCAAGAATCTCTTGGGAGATGGTTATCACATTGCTTCTTAAAAACCTGCCAGTTGCAAGGGTTTCAGAGCTTTCACAGATAAGCTGTTCCAGTGCTTAAATGTCCACGGCTTGACTACTGAGAAAGATTTCCTAATATGTTAAGTCCTCACTGCTGTCAGCGAGTATTCATAATTCCTCAGGGAAGCATGGAGAAAATCAGTCATTACACTCATCATTGGAATATTTTATGTAATTGAAGAATTTACAGTGTACTCTGTATTTTTACTTTCTATATGGAAGCATTCAGCTTTTCTCAACCTTTCTGCAAAGTTTACTATTTCCAAACCTTAGCATTTTTGTTGTTCTCTACTCTGGATTCTCACTATTTCCTCTAGCTCTTTCCTAATGAAGCACTTCAGCTGTGACATCATCAGAGGAGCACAGAATTACTGTTTATACTTATAGGTGGCCTCCCAGAAAATTATGTTTTTCTTGCAGCACCTGCATATTAGCATGACTTCTTTTGGTGCTGTGTTGTAACTTCCAAATCTCTCTTCAGTGCTGCTGCCAGCCCAGTTATTCCCCAATTTATATTTGTATGTTTGCTATTTTTCCTTTCTAAGTGAAGTACTTTATACTTGTTCAATGCTGTTAATAACCAAACATCTAGACTTAGTAGAATTATGTCCTGCTCGTGCAAGCTTCCCATAAAACAACCTGATTCTTAGGTTAAAAGATCATTAATGTTTATTTACCAATATCTTGTTATTTTATTTATTACATTTGTTACTATGCTCTGCTTGGCATACACTTATGCTTGTTCATGCATACTTTTTGAATATAGAAATTAGTATCTCATTAACTTGGTAATTAGGCCAATGTTAAACAGCTGTGTGTTTACCATGCAGGGCAAAATTTTTACTGATGTTCCTTACTTTTCATGCACAGTTTTTGTTTGGAATCTCTATTGCAATAAAAAAGTATATGGATCTGTAATATGTACTCTTAATTGTTATTGTCAGCTCAGTGAAATCTCAGGTTTTGAGACGAAGAGAAATAAAAGAGAATTGCAGCGTGTTTTATATATCCAAGAAACCATATTATTATGTTTGTTAGTGAAACACTTAGATGTTCCAGCTGTAGACCAGGATCCCAGAGGGCTATATGCTGTACAAACATGCAGAAAGAACTTCCAAAAGACAGCAAGGGGATACAGACTCAGGGATACAAAGCAATGATAGAACTATTCAAGAAGCATTTGGACAATGCCCTCAGAAACATAGTGTGAATCTTGGGATTGTCCTCTGCTAGGGCAAGAGTTGGACTTTATGATCCATGTGGGTCCCTTCCAACTCACAACATTCTATGATTCTATGGTTCTGTGATTACTATATTATTTACAAAGAGTTTCCATGCTGTAAAAGTAGAGCATTACATGCCCTTTCTGGAACTTGAGTTAGATTGAATTTTAAAAGTGTTTAGAAACCTGTAATAACAGATTTTCAGTGCTTCTACTTGCCCATAGATTTCAAGCTGCTTTTGTCTTCCCCCCCAATACACATGCATTCTGTGCAGATTCTTTGCCTGTGGGTTAGTAATGAATCAGTCCCTATTAGACAGAAATTATTCAGAAGAACTAATTTAAGCCTTTGGAGGGGGCATGTAGTGTGCATGATAAGAGGTATTTTTTGAAGATGAGAGTAATGTTTGTACCCCAGTGTTGCAACACCTGTAGAAATGAGGGCAGCAGACCTGTGCTGATATCCACAGTACTCTGGAAAATCCTCCAGCTGGTGGAATTATCCCTATGTATCCAAGTTCATGGATCAGTGTAGGGGACTGGGACTGGCAAAAGGAAAAACTTACCCTTAACTCTTACTCTCTGGAACAACATGTATGTGTTGAATTAACCTTTTCTGCATTCTATAGTATTTGGTGATTATCAAATTAGGAGGGAAGCTTCGGATGTAGAGGTAAAGAGAAGTGGGGGCTACAGAGAGGTCCTTTCCTTTCCTGCCTCCCAGGAGGATTCCAGATAGGAGTGCAGGGAAATATAGGAAATCCTTGCAGAGAAAGCTATGGAAATGAAATTACCTTCTTATGTAAGGCAATACAGGGGAAAAGTCAACCTGTCCCCAGACAAACCCCTGCTTTCAGCTTCCTTATCCAGCAATAATCTGCTTAACTAGTTGAGTCTTCAGATGGTTAACAGCATAGAACCAAAATCTCACTTAGGTACGGAGGGATTTTATAAAACCTTTGTGCTTTTTTGTTATGAAAAATGGCAGTGTTAGAAAAGAAATAAACATTACCCATAAGATTATTATTTGCTAAAAAGTTTATCAGAATCAGGTAATTAGCTGGGTATCTCATTAGTCACATTACCAAAATATAACTGGTATTCTGTGTTTTGTGCTGTCTTAGCAGTGATTTTTTTCATTGATTTCTCTGGCCTTTTAGTGTATTTTTAGAAATAGAAAATGTGTCATTCTGTGTGTTTTTTTCCATTCCTGAGAAAACAGAATGTCCCACAGTGGGAGAGTTTTCAGGTATTCATCTGCTATTCTTGAAAAAACATATGATCACACCGTGGCCACTGTGAATCTCAGTAGATGAAAGCAGGGAAATAAATTGCAGAATGCTTTAGGATGTGAGGAGTTGAGAAGAATACATATATTTGAGTCCATTTTTTATAAATGGTACTTGTATTTTCTGAAAAAGTTTATCAATAGTGCAGGAGAAATCTTTGCTGAGTGATATAGGATATTGTTATGCAAAATAAATATTGACTGAAAACTGTAGTTTTTCTAAACCTCAAAATGCTGCTGAGTATTCTCAAATATAAACAGAAAACATTTTCAGCATTGATATTTTTATTTAAGTCTTGGAGCAAGTCAAATACTTAATAAGGTGGACTGTGATTGGAAGACTTCACATTTCTAAAGTGTTTGTGCTCTGGCACAACTGGCTGATGTGTATTTGACTTCTTTGATATCAGTGGAAGTCTTAGGTATTACATTCTCTTCCTGTCCTTTGTTTTTTCCCATCTGCAAGTCTGGGAAGATACTTTTCTGGGAAGTGTACTTGTCTCCTCATGTGTTTCCTCATATGCCTCAGACTCTGAAGTCCAAGAATGGGGAAGGGCCAGGCATTGAACAAGGGGAGAAGACTGAGACATGCACATACTCTACTGAATGAGGTCAGCTAGGAAATGTAATGCAACATAAGGCTTTAATGGTTTTCCAAGCCCTGCCTGAAAGTATTTCTGTGACTTCAGCATGACAAAACAGCAGTGTTAAATTCAGTTGCAAATCTGTAGTGTGAATCACTTGAGAATATGTTGTCAATTAGCAAATGATAGTGACCAAGAGCTGGCCTAGAGATAAGGGGCTTCTCTCTAGTTGCCTCTGGCTTCCTGGCTATCTGTAGTATTCCTTGGCAGGACTTCAGAGGCTGTGAAAGACCTTGTAAACAGTAAAACAATTGAGAAACACAATTTTGCAGGTATTTCCTTCCTTTGACAGTTTAATTTTTGTTCATCAGAATATGGTTGGAATTGCTGCTATTAAATGCAATCAAAATTTCTTCAAAATGTTCCACAGCATTTTAGTGTATTGTTTTTACTCATATCATTCTGTTCTCTGTGTGTTTTCCCTAATTACTCAAAATATGTATGTGCAGATGTTTACAGAATGTTCACTTTCATCTTGAAAGCTCCTGTTCTCCCAATAAACTAATTTAAAACTTGTGTTCTATGAGAGTTGTTTATAGCATACAAAGCAAAATGAAAAGAGATCATTCTTAAATGATCTCTGTGACAAACCACAATTGATTAAGTAACAGTTCCAACACCAGTTAGCTGGTGAGAAAGTATGTATTCTGTAAAATAATGAAAAATTATAAATTTAAGAGAGCAGTGACAGTTGCAAAATATGTGGAACTCATCAAATGAATTGTTTGTTACGAGCTGCTTCCTCAACTCTAATTCATATTGATATTGGCTGGCTATGTTGTTAAGTTCAGAACTGCTACATATCTAACACTTTATTACATGCAGCAGGAGGTGGAGAGCTCTTTTTCCCGAAAGCATGGTTGTGTGCTAACTATCATTGATTTTTCTGTATTAGAATCTCTCATCTGTTGTTTTCAGGCTATGCTCCTATTTCAAAAAGTAGTATTTAATTCCAGACTCACAGACTTAAATTCATACGTAGCTGGAGAGGAAGTCTAACGAGTGTTTATGACTGCATGTAAATCAGGATAATGAGATTGGACAGGCTCCCTCCTTTTGTGGTACTGATTTCTATATGGTGGATACATTGGCCCAGCAGTAGATGATGCACTGAGAAAGTCCCATCTCAGTGGAGCTGCTGTAAGTAATATGGAAGCAGACATTCACCTGCACTGGAGAAGGATATTCTGGGAAATTCTAAGCTGGAGCTGGCAGAGCTTGCTTAGCCTTGGCAACAGGCTGCGAGAAGGATCTCCGAATTTAAGCTAGGAGAGAAAGAGTGGAGTTGCTCTCTGCCTGATGTTTCACCTAAGAAACCACAATGGAGACAACTCAGTAAAAATCAGTTGTAGGCCAATTCTTGGTTCAAAAACCAATCAGCAGTCAAAAGAAGGATAAGGACATGTTGACAGCACTCTGTTGTATGTCAAAAGCAAGGTCAAATTAAATAAAATTTTACTATGAAGTTGTACTTGCTGCAACTGGTTGTAGCAGGTCTTCAGTCCTTGTGGTCTTTGTACCATGAACTGCTGCATGTGGGCATAACTTCAAAAGAATTTATTTAGATTTCTGCTTTCTTGTATCTTGTAAAAGGTGGATGTGTGAAGTCAGGATTCCTGCTATTGCTTGGCTGTTGATGATAGATCCTGAGTACTACATTATGACCACTTGTGATTAATTCAGGATAATTAATGAAGAGGAAATCTCATCATGACAGAGATTGAATCAAACAAACAAACAAAAAATCCAAGAAAGGAGAATTGTGTAGTCATCACATTAGGAGATGAATGTTGGTTCAAAGAAGAGCACGGCAGGTGAAAGAAAAGAAAAGAAGATGCATGAGCTGTTAATGTAGTCTTTTGGACAGCTTGACTTTCAAGGAAGTACATAATTTATGTGCAATTATGAGAAAAGCTGTGAAAAGCCTCTGCTGGAAAGAAAGAGAAACCGGGACATTTCTCATTGCCAGTGTCTCTTCTACTTTAAAAAGTGGCAGGTCACATTCCAGCAGGAGCATTTTGGTTTCTGCTGCAAGATCTATAAACACCTGAAAAAAATTATGGCAAATGAAGGAACTTTGAAATCTCCCTCTGTTCTCCTGTTCCAAACTTATAACCTGAGAAATGATCCTGTACAGTGCTATGGGTGAAGCATTTTGCAAGGGAGAAAGATTTCACTTGTTTCTCTGGATTGAGATTCCTTCATGTAATGATTCTCCATCCAAGTACGACCCTAAAAAAAGTATGGAAGATTTCTCTTTTGATCCTTATGAGTTAGATAATGTTTCTGTATATTTTACATCCTACACTAATATCTGCTGTTGAAATTTGATAACGGTCCTAAATTCTGTGGCAGGGATGACAGAGTAGGAAGTGAGGAATCATGTATGATACTCTTTCTGCATACTCCCTTTCTCCTTGGTCTACCTTTGGCTGGTAATGCAGTGTTTTGTGGTGTGTTGACTTCATGGGCTGTGCATGGTTAAAGTGCTAGGAAAGGTGAAGTGTCCTTGGATGTAAGTTTGAAAAAGAGCAAATGATGAATTTCCAGTTGTGAAGCAAATTGAGTTTCAGAAAGAGTTGGGTGGCTTTAGAGAAAATTCAGGTTAGTGTCTTTGGCAGGGTCTGCTTCTACAAAGGCACCCTGAAAAAAGGAGAAAGTCCCTAAAAAAATTAATTACCTGGTACATATTCCTAGCAGAGATTGTCTCCCTGTTTGCTGAGAGGGCATAATGGGAACCTGATTCTTGACTGAGGTTTTAAGGCAGTATGAGAATATAAATAAAAGGTTAATAGTTCTGCATAAAAGGAATGTCAGTATTATTGTAGACCTTATACAAAATAACTTATTCAGTAAATTAACCCTTTTTATTTTCGACAAAGGCCTGGATGATAAAGTTGTCTTTTGAATGAAGAAATATCTTCATATGCCCTAATGTTACATATAAATAAACTTTAGCTAGGTGTTAATTTATTATTTATCTGGTGGTATTGTACTTTTTTAGGTTTATACCATGTCTGATGGCATGCTGGAATGAGCTGATTCAAATGCTCAGATGGGAAATCAGCCCTGTCCTGACAGCTGGCAAGTTAGATCTTACTAGTAAAAATGCCTGTAGACCTCAGAGCATATGTGGGCCTCAAGGATGACAACATGCTCCAAATCACTGGGGGAATCTGCTGCTGCAGGTGACCTCCATGGAGGACAAGGGGAGGTTCCAAGTGAGAGATGATGTATCTGCATGGTGGAAGGTATTTCAGCACCATGATGCTAGTGTATGCATAGAAATGGAAAAGGGATTTTTATTTTTTTTGTTAACTGTCTTGAATGGTCAAATACTTGTAAAGAATGTTGGAAGGTCTTGAAAGTGGATTTAGAGAATAGGATAGCAGCCTTGAAATATGCTTCGTAAAAGTTGGTTGTGCAGTGAGAAAGAAAGGTTGAAGTGGAAGAAAACACCAAGTCCTTTCTTCTTTTGCAGCTAGCTGTGTTTCTTCTCAGGTATCTCTCCTTTTCAGCAGCTGGTAAAGCTACTCCTGTATGCATAATTTTGAAAGAGCTTTAGAGAGTTTCAAGGTAAAAGGTGTTAAAAATGAAATAAGATTATTGCTACTATTATTCCCTTCCTATGTTCTTTGTTCAGAATTATCTTCTGGAATTTTTTTTGTTGTTTTCACAGTCATTTTCAGTCCCAAACAAACTCCTACTTTTTCTGCTTAGACTGAGACAGGACTGAAGGCTGTTCCGTCTTGGAAAATGCTTACAAGGTGAATTACTATGAGAATTACTATAGTGCTGAAATGTGCTATAATCAGTGGGGAAAGTAAACAAATTAAGGACTACTTGATTTCCCTTGCGAAGTCTACTATCATTTATGTGAGAGGTAATTAATTCATTGTTGAAAATCTGTGCAGTGGAACAAGTAAAACTTGTATTACACCATGCTTTCCGTAGGAGAAGGGAATGCAGGGTTTTGTTTTCTTTTTCTGAGAATCAAAGTGTACTGAATTTACTAAGTATCCTTCATATAGGGAAACTAACCTTTATAGCAGCAACAATCAACAATAGTTTATTTTGTATATGAATATATTTATCATTCTTGTTAGAATATCCAAAAGGACTTGATAAGCAGATGGGTACATTTATATTGTGTGTTCCAAGGTAGAGCTGCTCTTCATGTGAGACTCGTCATAATGTTTTCCTTTATAGATGGACAGTGATTCAGAAATTGTTCTTTGGATTATGATATCATAGAATTATGGTTGTGGTTCTTATACTTTGCCTTTTCTTCAAGCTTTCTCTCTAACCACAAAAGCTACGCAGTTATGCACATGAAAATAATAATAATACTAACACGAATAATAATGACAATAATGAAGTTCTTAAGGTTTCTTTTCTGAGAAGATAGCAAACAATACTCGATCACAATGATTTTGTCTGGATAGCAGCTGGTTCCAGAAGCTGGGCCTTTAAAATAAATCATCATATTCATTATATAATAGCAATGAAAAGCAGAAGGAGAATGGAAAGGAGAAACAAAAAGTGGCAAAATAATATAGACAAGGAAAGAAGTGAAGAAAGGAAAGGAGAAGGAATGTAATCCCATAAAGAAAAGTCTGTGCTATAATATCCAATTTTAAAAATCGTAATTGAAAATTTTTAATCAAATATGTGTAAATAAAAACTTGATTCAGTAACATCATAATTACACAGTGTAGGTGGAGCAGAAAGGAATTTTTTTTTCATCTACTTCAATTTATCCCCTGCTCTGGATACAGTAGAGAAATCCCTTCAAAGGATCACTTTAGTTCATAGACAGCACATATGTATTTTGTTGCTGTATGCTCCAGACTGTATCAATAACAGTAGTTCAATAAAAATATGTCTTCAGACAATTGCTCAGTTCCTTCCATCTCCTTCCTCAGAACACTTTATTTCATTCTTAACTCTTCTCCTATTTTACGTGGCAGTTTATGGACTGCTAGAAAGATGATGCCTAAGCTGTTTCCTTCTTATAGTTCAGCCATTCTGATTGAAAGTGCATGAAGAAATGTAGGTGAGCAGAACAGTCATCTGCTTGCATACTAGCTAGGATGCCAAAACAGACTTAATACTGCTCCAGTCAAGACCAGTGGAAGATTTGATACTGAAATTTACAGGGGAAAAAAAATCAAGTCCTTTTGCTAGACCTTAGATAGCCTGTCAGAGAGCTGATGTTTCCAATAGCATGCTGCACCAAACTCAAGTCTGGCATACAATTTTCTTCAAATCATTCCTTAAGTAGAGTTATCAGCTTAACTTCTGTATTTCAAGATGTGGTGGGTTGGCGCAGGCTGGATGCCAGGTGCCCACCAAAGCCCACTCTATCACTCCCCCTCCTCAACTGATCAAGGAGAGAAAAATATAACGAAAGGCTCGTGGGTGGAGATTAGGACAGAGAGAGATCACTCACCAGTTACTGGCATGGGCAAAACAAACTTGACTTGGGGGAAAGAACAAATTTAATTTATTACCAAACAGACAAGAAGATAATGAGAAGTAAAAATAAACCTTAAAACACCTTCCCCACCCCTCTCTTCTTCCTGGGCTTAACTTTCTCCCAATTTCCACCTCCTCCCTGCCAGCAGCACAGGGGGACAAGGAATGGGGGTTGGGGTCAGTTCATTTCACGTTGTTTCTGCCGCTCCTTCCTCCTCAGGGGAGGACTTCTTCCCCTACACCAGCGTGGTCCCTCTCACGGGAGACAGTCCTCCACGAACTTCTCCAAGGTGAGTCCTTCCCATGACTGACAGTTGTTCACGAACTGCTTTAGCATGGGTCCATTCCATGGTGTGCAGTCCTTCAGGAAGGGACTGCTCCAGCGCGAATCCCCCACGGGGTCACAAGTCCTGCCAGCAAACCTGCTCCGGTGTGCGGTCCTCCACGGGCTACAGGTGGTCATCTGCTCCACCATGAACCTCCATGGACTGCAGGGGAACAGCCAGCCTCACCATGGTCTTTGCCACAAGTTGCCACCTCTGCTCCGGCATCTGAAGCACCTCCTCCCCCTCCTTCTGCACTGACCTTGGTGCCTGAAAGGGTTGTTTCTCTCACATCTTCTCACTCCTCTCTCTTGTTGAAAAGTGTGCAGCTTTTTTTTTTTCTTCCCTTTTTTTTCTTAATTATGTTATCACAGAGGCGTTACTGATGGGGTTGGCCTTGGCCAGTGGTGGGTCCGTCTTGGAGCAGGTGGCGTTGGCTGTGTTGGGTCAGACATGGGGGAAGCTTCTGGCAGCTTCTCGCAGAAGCCGCCCCTATGCCCCGCCCTCCGCTACCAAAACCTTGCCATGCAAACTCAATACACAAGACTATTATACATTGGGTATTAAAACAAGATTGAAGGATTCCAGTGCAGAAATCTTTACCTACTTCATTAAATGCTTTCCACTTCTTTAAAGAAGTACAGAAGAAAAGAAAAAAGAACTATTAAAAATGTTTAAAACCCTGTTTCAGGCACAGGTGCTAGACAACCTAGATTCATCCACTTAATTAAAATAGGTAGGTTTAATTCAGAACAGCTGTTCCTAATATGAATATTAGCTTGAAGTTCACTACTTATATTGGAGTCTGAAGAGTTTCTTCTGTTTTCTCCTCAGCTATATCAGTGGGATGATGCTCTTTTTCTCTACAAAACTTGGTATTTTTTCTGTCCTTAGCCCACCATGGTAACCACATTGCTACTACTTGAAATGTAAGTAGTAAATGAAACTGAAAGCATCTTTTCTTTACTTTTTCCTCAGTAGCAGTCTTCTAAATGGTGTTAAGAATAATAGGGTTTTTTGGTTTTGCAGAAAAAGTTAAATTTAATTGAGGAGAATAGAAGCTTTTTCTGTTGCCCATGTTAATGTTTAATTCTTTTGCTTTGAGGGCAAGCACAAAATTGTAAACAAAGGAGCAGCATGGAGAGAAAATAGGAAATGCATGTTCCAGCTTTTAATTGCAGCGTTACTCTTGGAAAAGGCAGCAGTGCACGTAGTCTTTTGTCTGTTGGAAATGTGACAAGCCATGCTAGCATGCAGTTTAGCTGCTTCTCTGCTCACAGTACTCTTTTACATCAGCAACAATGCGGAGGAGCAGTCAGTATGATAAAGCCAGTCTTTCTTACTAATGGAAGGCAATGGAAGCCAATGGAGAAGAAAAGAATAGGAGTTAAAGAACAGGAAAGAGAGGCTGGATGCAGGAAGCTAGGCCGAGGCTGGTAAAGTTGTTGTGCCTGCTCAGTTCTCTCTGCCTCAATTGGGAACGTGTCCTGGGACAGGACAGTAACAGCCTAATATTATTGCTGTGGACCTTGGCTTGTCAGGAAGGGATGGATGGATAGACTGCAGAAAATTGTGGTAGAGCTGAAGCTAAATGAACGAGAAACATCTCTTTCAAGTGTATTTGTTGGAAAATGCTATGATAGTATGTGTGTGGAAGATTATTTACAATAAATGGAGTAGTGAGATGAAGACCCTGGGACATGTGTAGCTGTGCAAAACGAGTAGAGACAGAGATGCTGTGTGTGTAAATAGGGTGCAGGAAGAAAGTGGAAAACTATGATAGAGACCAGTAGGAAGCCAAAGAGTCTTGGAATTTGATATGAATGCAATTACTGGTGATACAGTCTTCTGAAATTTGGGAGCTGAGGCTGACTGCAGCCAATGAGGATTATCTGTAAACATTCCTGCTGGATTTTCTGTATATGTTAAATACTGGTGGAACAGATCAATGGAGCTGTAGCTGTGCCGTTAGGCAGTGATGCCTCAGTTTGTTCTGGTCCATGTTCCAGAAATCTGAGTCACTATAAACTTGAAGTTGAAGGAGGAGAAAGATACCAGCAAGCATGCTTACCTGTTAATAAAAGAGTTAAGCTGCATCACTTTTTTCCCCCTCTTTATTTCAACATGAATGTCCATTCCTGTATATCACTTATGTTATCTTAATTATCATGTAAGTTACTTTTGTAGTGCTAAGTGTTTGGTTCCTAAGATTAGTCCATATTGACACTAGCTCCTGCAAGCTCCCATGTTTTTCCTCCCAGTTAATGAGAAAATTAGATGACTAGAAATCTTTTTAACTATTCAGTTAGTAGACATGTGGCATTAATGTATTTGTACCAGTGGTGCAGCAAGAGATCTTTACTCTTTTGGGAACAATTCTTCACTATTTTATAAATAATTGTGAATACGTCTCCATGATAAACTTTTTATGTGAATATATTTTGGGACATTCCCAGTTGCCAACCCTGTGTTCAGTTACGTTGGTTACATCACCTTTCAGAGCTGTGGATTTTGAAGCACATTGATGGCTGACCTTTAAAGAGAATGAGTTCTTAAGGTTAACTGTATTAGAGCAGTAACTGTGTAAAAGAGCTGTCCAGAATATTTTTTTTAATTTTATTTTTCACCCAAATTCTCATGTCTTTCTTTGAAATAGGTTTTGAGCACACGTAGGCTGACTTTTCCATCGGGAAGGACTGTCCTTTAGAAATCAACAGGCTTTGTACTGAGAGATGTGGTGAAGCTGGTGAGATTTTTCTCTACTTACAAAAATAACGCCAAAAAAATCTGTTTTTTGGAGATGATACTTTTGCCAAAAATTGTTGTGATATTAAAGCTTTTCTGTCTCATGGAACTACCAATACCAGAAATATTCATACAGATATGGCTAGGTAGAGGGCCCAGAGTTTCTAGTCTCTGTGTGGGAGATCACTCTGTAACAGATCAAATGAAGAATGGAGTTTTTCTTCTTGGTGGCACTGGTTTGAGGCATTGGAATTTCCTCCTATAGTGACAAGAAAGCTAAGGGGTATAATAAAATTGAATGGGGGAAGAATAATGTCAGGGTGGATTTAAGGAATTAAATGCAGAAAAAAAGGACTCCTCACATAGCTTCTCCTTAGCTCCCTGAGGTCTTGCTGCTGCTCTGGTGTCAAGTCTTTTGCATCCCTTTGGCTGAAAACAAACCAAAGTCTGAAGTCTCAGCTGAATTTCTTTAAATTTATGCAGTCTTAAAAACAAAATAGTGTAAGAGAAGGATGAAAGTGCATTATTTATTTAAAAAAAAAAAAGGTAGTAATTTTCAGAAGAGCTGGAAGGCCAGAAGCGGCGTAGGCTTGCAGAGCTCTCCAGGCAGTGTGGTGTTCTAATGCTGTACTTGGTGAGCAGTGCGTGCTCAGCTCCTTGAAAAGCAGGCATAAGTGTCAGGTACTTTGTGGCTCTTCTGGCAGGACATGAGGCTTTTTTAGTTGGTAAGGCTGTCCATGAACAGGCATGGTAACACCCTCCTTTCTGTAAAGTATCAGCCTCTCAACCCATTCTCCCCAAAGTCTTTCTCCTTCATGTGTGCATCTGCACTCTGTGCAGGCTGGGTTTGTATTAAGCATCAGTGGGGTCTCTCATGATGCTACATAATTACAGGAAAAATTATCATTTATGGAAAAGTATAGACTTCCTTGAGAAAGTAATGTATTTTAGAGCAAGGAGAACTTCTGTTTGTCATTCAGCACCACAACTGTGAAAAAAGCGAATACTGAAAATCAGTAAAATACAGTGGAAAAGACAGACATTGACAAATGACAAAGCTTCATTCAATTACAAACAAAAAAAAGCAAATAGTATTCTGAAACAAAGTCCCAAAATGGGCCCTTCTGCAATAGCAAGACAGGTATCAGCTTCCAATTAAATGTAGCAGTAGATAGGGTGGTACATAAATGCCCCTGGCAGAGGAGATGAGAAGAGCATAAGTAACATTTAGGAAAGAAAACAAACTGGCAACATCAAATGAAAGGTTTTTGTTTGTTTGTTTCTTCCCATTAAAAATTCCTATTGCAAAATAGTTGGTAACTATATTGGTGTTTGTGTGTAGCTATGTAGGCAGTCATTTTCGTCAAAGAGCATCATTTTCCTTACGTGCCTGTGCAGCACCTGCCTGCACTGCGATGCAGGGAGGCAGCTGGCTGGTACACAGTTTCTACAGCCTTTTGGACTCTGGTGGTTACCTGGAATATGTCTTAAAGGAAAGATGATAAAGTAGAGCTGGCAGAGCTGCAGACACACTTTGTCTTGTTAGATTTAACAGTTGCAGTTAATAAATTTCCAGCTTAGCCCAAAGTGAGCCAACCAAGGGCTGGTTATCCTCCATCAGTCTGTTCTTTTGGGCAAGGCGAGCGGGCAGCACACATCTCTGCCAATTGGGGTTCAATACCGAGCAGTCTCGTGAGGCTGCTCCGGCTACGCATTGGCATAATGTTGTGCCAAGGTGTGCAGGGCAGTGCAAGTGGCTGTCACTTCAGTCCTGCTGAAACCATGTGATGCAACACGTTTCTCCCTGATCTCTGTGCCTGTCCCTTTCTGAAGGAGGTCTGTCCTGTCCTTATTCCAGTTCCTTTTAGCAGCTGCTCCAGGATTGTTTGGCCTCCCCTAAATAACCTGTCTCTTGATGATGTATGACCCCTTGATAGAAGCAGCAACTTCATTCCTCACACTGTCCCTGATGACCTGTGACTGCTCTGCTGATTCATCACAATATATTAGATGAGACAATTGTTTCCATGTTTAAGCTAGTCATTATCTTTTTTTTTTCCATAAATCTGAGTTTGATTTCATTTTCAACTTCACCATGCAGCCAAGACATTTCTCATGTGCTCTTCTCTTCCACAGGAGAACCTGTATTTAGTTTTTTAGGAAGGCATGATGAGAGAAATGAATTGGACAAGGTGTTTATAAGACAAGCCAGTCTAAAAAATGCAGTTTTACATTGTTTGAATATTGCTTGATTTACTATTTTATTTATAACACAGCAGTTGACAAAACAACCTGACCCAGCAACCCTGGGATTGTTTTTCATATGGCCTGAAAGGATGGGTGCCTCTTGCTATATCTAGAAAGACTGACTGTTCTAAGAGTTGTTTGGTGTGAAGTTTATAACCAGAAGATAGCTGTGCTGAGAAAGTCATCTGCTGTCACTGGGACTTGGAAGAAAGCAGAGATTTGCATGAAGGGATAAAGAAGGGAGGGAACAAATATGGTATTTTCCTAGTCTGTATTTAAAACTTACTCAGAAGTCTCAGCTAGGTGGCTATCTCATTATAGCAGCTGCCAGTTTTATCCACTTACCACTTTGCCAGGAGTAAAACTCTTACTAATGTTCTATATATATACTACCAGCCAAACACAAGGGTTCAAGGTTTGTCATTGTTTTATGTAGCTAATAATCTCATTAAAAAGATCTCTTACTAACCAGTTAAGCCAACTCTGATAAACTTTCAATGTCTTAGATGACATATCAGATAATATTGTGTAATTTAGCAATGAGCTGTGGGAATGTAATTGGGATGGGGGGGGAAACTTCAAACTGGGAATTTAGCTAGGGCTAGTAGTAATTGCAATTACAGATTTTCAGGCTGAGATGCAGGAATCATCTCAGAAAGGTACAGGGCAGAGCTGGGAGTCTGCTTCCAGCTTCTAGCAACTTGTGTGCACAAGCAGTCAGAAATTAGGAGCTGTGTCCTGCCTCTGTTTTTCTGTAGGAAGTGACAAGACTTGGCTTGAAGGTTTGTGACTGTGTCAACCTGCAGATAGGGGTATGGATACTAAGGTGTTTGGCTACAGCTCTGGATATAAGAGGAAAGAGGAAAAGATAGAGGCATGCCTTCTCTGGTGGGCACAGTGTTGGATGGAACTGGGGCCTGAAAAAATTATCAGTGCCATGGAAACTGGTGAATGAGAAAACTGTCTTTGGGAATGATTGGACTGGGCTTCGTGTTCTAAGGAGGCTTGCCTGCGGTAGAATTACTTCTCTTTTATTTTCAGCAACATCTAAAATCAGTGACATCCAGAGATCTAGAGGCAAATACAGGCAAGCCCCATTAGTTTTTCTTTTAGATAAAAGATATGTAGATGTGGCACTTAAGGATGTGGTTTAGTGGTGGGCTTGGTAGTGTTAGATTTATGGTTGGACTCCATTATCTTAAAGGTCTTTTCCAACCTAAATGATTCTATGATTATATTATTTTAACAGGCTGGGGGCATGGTGATTCTTTTTTTCTGCAAATAAAATAAAGAAAACAGGTGGCTTTGGTCCATCATGAAGATCATCACTTAAAGTATTTGACTGGCAGAGATTATCTTGAGAACTTCTTTATGTTGATAATAATAGAACCTCTATGGGATCTCTGATCCTTTGTTACAGAGGAAGGAAGGGAGGGAGAGAGAAGGGGAAAACTATGCTGGCACTTCTGCAAGCAAATATAGAGTAAGAAGCAGAAAATATTTGGCTACAAAAACTGTTGCAAAGCTCACCATGGCACTCTATCATACATGCAGATTTGCTGTTGATGTATATAGAGAAGGTAATGACACTGGCTCTTCGAATGGAAACCAGGACTTTTCCAGGCTGATGAAGGATTAAGGAAAGCCTGAGAAAAGGCATGAATACCAGTAGCTGTATGGTATGTATGTACGTACCAGAATGCCATGTTTTAGATGTTTTTTAATCTTTCTTTCCATTTGCTGTGTTAACAGTGCTCAAGACACATGAGTTAAGCCATCACAGTTTGTGCTTCATGTTTTCAATTGTCTTTTTCTAGCGTAAGTAGTGTTGGTGGGCTACAATGTAAGGCATGTAGGTTATCATATGGGGCTTCTGATTCCAGCTTACCTTGTCACCTTCAGTTACTGGTTACATGGGTAGTTTTATTGTTTTTAGCCACACATGGTTGATGGCCAGCGTAGATTGCAGCCCATTCACTCCCTAGTATCCTTCTTTTTTTCAAAGCAAGACAGAAAATAGCTTGCAGGATTCTTCCCAACTGATCTTTTAAATCAGTTGTTTCCAAGTCTTGCAATTCTTTCAACTTTTGGTCTCAAAACCTAGTATCTCTTTATGGCCCTTTCTTCACTTGTTGAGTTTCTGTTAGGGTTGCTACCTTTGTGAATCTCATCAGTTGCCTGCAAAACAGAGGGTTTTTCAGTGAGTAATTCTACCATGTCAAGATTATTTCACCTTTCTGCAACCAGAACTGGGTTCAGATGGGCTTTGCCAATGATGCAAATTAAATATTGAATTTTTGTTTCATGGTGTTCCATAAATTATTACTTTGTTGCCTTGTCATGCAAATTTGGTAAAATGAGTTCTTCAAACAGTTTTCACTCAAAAAAAAAAAAAATGTGGAAGCTCTTGGTTGTGAGGGTAATAGCACTGAATTTGTCATTAAATTTAGTTCATATTTTACTGCCTTCATGCTGGTAATGCAGATATACTTCTGGCATGGGAACTCATGTGTATTGGATCTGCTGTTATATCCAGGCTGTTTCTGTTTGAAAATGGCAAGTCTTGTCAACCAGCTTGATTTTTCTGAAACATATAAGCAGTTGTCCCAGGCTGGGAGTTTGCAACCTGTAGCCAGAAATCTAAGTTAATTTTGGCTCTTCAAGGGCAGGCAGAAGAATAGAATGAGACATTTCTAATAGTAAAATGCTTCTGCATGACCACAATCCGACTTCTACATTTGCCAAATGCTTCCTTTGCAGCAATATTTCATTTTTGGGTAACATTTCAGTTCAGTTAACTGTGCTGATCAGTATCTCAGCTCTCTTATTTCATGTAATAAAACTGAGCACAAGTAATAGCTACTTAAAAGGAGGAGAGGAAAGAGAGTAACTTCTGTTCACATGAACTGGACAATTATCTCTTTAACAAAAAGGAGAATTTAGTGTTCAGTTTTACAAATATGGTAACAATTATTTAGAATCATGAAGCTGATTTGAAATGCTTACTGAGTGGTAGACAGTTTCATATTCATTGCCATTATTGTGCTGTCTCGCCCATGAATCAAAGCAGACTTTCAGTGCTGTCTTTTCTGCCTGCTTCATTATCTACAAACTGTGGCATATCAAGAGAATGTGCTTACTTTCATGTAAAGTATAAAGAAATCAAACTTCAAGCTGTTTCCATTCTGAGGATTTAAAACCAGGACCCAATTCTTAATTTTTGTCTATTTTTTGCAACGTATTTTACAACACTTAATAAGGATTTCTGATAAGCAGCACTACTTCTGATATTTACAGAAACAGCTGATGAAAAGTATTACTAAATACTTCATTAGATTTACTTTAGATTATTTCTGTGCAAAAAAATGTATTTATGGAAGGACCAGCTTTCCACAAAAGACTGTACTTGTCGGGGAATGTTTTGGTGTGTCTGGACATGATCAGGTTTTTCTGCACGGAGGCTATGGTCGTGTATCATCAAATAAAGAGTTAATCCTCATCTGAAATAGGGCATATGCTTTCTTTAATAGAGATAAAGGTTTATATTGGTGGTGCCTACTGCATTCTCTGACTACTGTGGCAGAAATCTCAAAGAATCCCAGCAAGTTAGCAAGCCATGAACCCCGATCTCTCTCCTCTCTTTACTCTTATACTATCAATCCTTAATCAAGCTGTGCTTCTTCAAGTGTTTTCCCATTTGATATTCTAGGAGTTTCTCCCCACTTTATATCAAGCTAACTGGACTATGGTTTCCTGTTATGTCTCCAGGCACTTTTAAAATAACTTTGTTATATTAACCACTTTCCAGTCCCCAGGGGTCTCTTCTAAACTAAATGAACTTGTGAATGTGCCTGCTAATTCCTTAGTTTCTCTCCTCACTTCTTTAGCACATTTGGATATTTATCTGGCCGTGGTTTTTAATACTCTCTAACCATTTTAATAATTCTACTAGCATTACCAACAAAATACCTTCCTCCTTCAAAGGCAAACTCCTGACCTCTTCATAGAAAAGACAAGCACAGTACATGTTTCACTTTTTTTTTTTTTTTTGTACTTCATACTGTTAAGAAGAATTTGCACTTCCATACCATCAGTCCTTGCTCCCTGCACAGTAAATCTGTTGTGTGTGAGGAAGGATTAGCTATAATAAGGTAGCTTTCACAGCTTTCACTATACCTTGTGGTGGTTATGTTTTGTTTTCCTCATTCTGACTGAGAAATGCTGTGAGGCAGGAGTGATTAATGACATCCTCTGTCACCCCAACCACATCCCCACTGCAGAGCCCTTGCGCCACCCCCTCAACAGTACCAGTCACACCAAGGCTCACACCTGCCCTTGGGAGAAACCTGCCCAAGGAAGGACAAGGCAGCCCAGGCTTCTTTCAGCAAGGAACTGGGACAAGGCCAAGCTCTCTGTATGGGACATCCAGCTGATGGGCACATCATGGGGTGGCCTGCCTTGTCCATTGATCCAATCTTTTTTCTTAACTTCTGTCTGTTGGTTTTGTGTTTTGTTTTCATTTATTTAAGCTCATGAATATTTTCTATTGGGTTTTCGGTTGTCACTTGGATCCTGTTTAGGTGTTCTGTCTTTTTATGAACAACTTTTTCTTCTTTGTGTTCTATAAAGAGTGCATCTTGACCAATGTAAATGTTGAAATTATAGTGTAAAAATGAAAGTTACATTTGTCTGTGACATAAGTCACTCTCACAGGTTCTTGCGATAAACAGCTGGGCTTTTTTTGGATTAAAATGTGAGGGAAGCAACATGTTAGTGAGAAACAACATGTGTGGTAAGAAGGAGTAAATACAATCTGTTTGTAATTCAGGAGAAATCTGTTTTCTTTTACTGAATACCATGTAGATATAAGAGAAAAATATATGTTCTCATGTGGCTATGGTCAAGATATTCTTAACTAAGCTATTTTCTTACCATTAAAAGCTGTTAATTTTAAAGTGTTCTTTTTACTGTTACATGTATGATTATACTTTTGTAACGTGATGACACTCATTCTTGCAATAACATATTCAATGTTTTTGTTCCTCAAAAGATGGGGGATTCAATTTGAGGAGGATGCTAAAATGGAAAGAAGAAACAAATACCAGAAAGACAAGGAAATAATGAAATAGCATCTACAGAGAATGAAGCCATGCCCTGTAAATACCAAAATGAGTTTCGGCTTGGAAGTATGCAAGCAATATGTTTGCATAAAGTATTTTGAAAAGCAGAAACTTTTCTGCAATACTGATGGGGAAATAAAAAAAAAAAAAAAAAAAAAAAAGAAAGGGTTGCAATTATGAACAGAAGATCTTGTGTAAGTATTCAGTGAGCACCAGCAACAGAGAGTCCTTTGAGTTTTGGTCAGCATATCTAAAAACACTCCATCACAGAAGGAGAAAGTCCGTCATTCCTGCCTGTGATGCAACTACATCTGAAAAGTGGTCTAGGCTCTGAAAAATGCAATGTATGAAAAATACTGAAAGATTAGAAATTGCATATGCCCCTCATCTTATACCTTCTTATGTAAGTGGAGACTTGTGGGAGTATCTAAGAACTGAACAACAACTGCTTAGCATCATTGTCTGGGGCCCCAAAAACTTACAAATGTGTTTTAATTGACTTTTGTTGTAAAACAGCATGAAGATCTTTGACTTGAACAGGACTCAGAATATTGTAAATTTTTAGTTAGGTTTTTTTCCTTTTCCTCCTAAAAGTGGAAAAGGGCCACAAGTGTCTCATTCTGCACATTTTAAAGTAGGAATCCTGCCCCCTTCCACCTCATTTACAGTGGAGGGACAAGGCAGCAAGGTAATGGGATGGTCAGCCCCAAAGTCCTGCCGTGTTCTGGATGGCTGACTGCTGCCTGAAGCCCTGTGCTTCTGTGCTGGAGGCCTCTGGGCAGGCCAGCTCCTCTCTACCCGCTGCCACAGGCCTGGGGTACCTGATTGCAGGACAGTCTGTGTCCCCCACACCTTCACCCTGTCATAAGATGTCCCATGCTACATGTGAGTGTCACCGCAATTGTAGCCAGTAGCTCTTGGCCCTTGTGCGGTCAGGGTGCCTCTGGTCCTGGCAGTGAGCCCAGCCTGAGCTGTAGTTGGGTTAATTTTATAATTTCTCTGACTGTCCCTGCATTACTCAACTGTCCTTTGCAGCAGGGATGTGGTCCCTGAGCTGCCAAGTGAAAAGCCCCATTTAAGCACAGTTTACAGGATTTCAGGCAAAGGCAGATTGAGTCCTGGTTGCTGTAAATTATAAGATAAGATTTTTCCAGTAACTGCAAATGTATCACCACAACCCATGAGAACACAATTTATCACTTCACCTTACCAAAACAAGTAGGGAATTGGCCTTGAACTTTGAAAGGGAAATGATGCCTAGAAAATAAACCAGTTACATTGTTTCATATCAATGAAGAATCGACCTTCTTTATTTCACTACTTACAACTGGATTTTTTCTTTACTTACACCTGGATTCCTTGATTTCCCAGCTTAGGATTTCTTTTTGTTTCTCTAATTAAAAAAAAAGTCATCAGGTGTGTAGGCCTAGAAATGCTGCAGCACTCTCCCTGTAGTAGCCAGGTGTCCATTTGAACTTAAAATGAATCTCAGTGCCTTAGTTAATAGCCTTGGATCAGCTTATGAAGTGAAGGACTTTGGCAGAGATGAAGAACCAGTGCATCAGCCAGAGAAAATGTAATTTAATTATTTTTTTTTTAAATTCTGCTTGTCTCTTCCCTTTGATGGGTTTCCTAGCCTTTGCCAGCTCATCTAGTAAGCAGCCAGCCAAACAAATCCAACAAAAGGATTGTCTCACGATGAAGGTTTAGAAGAGAAAAATACTTAGTTTATCTAAGCAGGGAATAAGAGACGTAAATTAGTATCTACCCAATCAGAAGTTAAATTTAACATATGAACATTCAAAATGCCATTTGAGGCAATAGGATGAAGAGAGGAAAGGAGTAACTGAGGCTGATAATTAGGGAAGACTTACCGGTTGGGACCATCAGTTGTTTTCAGCAGAAAGATCGTGTGCTTGATTTGTGTCCAAATGTAGTATAGTTCCAGAAAGTTTGTACAAGACTCATTTATCCAGGGTGGAAATGGGACAGAAAAAGAGGGTGTGTGGAGGGCAGGAGACTGAGTGAAGAGTAGACTGTATGTATGGATGTGTGAAAGTCTATGGGAAGAAGGAAGAAAAATAATGTAATTTGAATTTCCTGGAGCTGTTGTTCTAAGGTTTAGAAGTATCTGCAAAGTATATATGGAGTTGTGAATCTTAACTGGAAAAGCTGAAAGAAACTACTGGTCCTTCCCTACCCTCAACTTGGGTACTGCATTGCATGAATGCTCCTAATTCCCTTAGAGTGAGGTTAGCTAATTCAGTTTGTCATGGCCTTCAGCTAAGATGTTTTATTTATAATATTGTCAAGGTTGGTGCTCTCAGGACCCTCTTGGAAATGTGTAGACAGCATAAAGTTACACTTAAGTCTCTAAAATACTGAGACCTTAAAGCAACAGCATCTTCCATTCATATATTTTAGTATTGCAAGGTTGGTAGCACAGCTTTAATGTTGCTGAAGACTACAAGGTATTCAGCGGGTTTTCAATGGCAATGTGTCATTTCTCATTTAAGCAAAATACTGTATCAGGGATTAGTCCAAATGAAAGCAAAGTAAAAATTATAAACAATCTTGTAGTTGAAGTGCACACAGTTTCACTGATCTTGAAAGTAAACTTGACCTATGGATTGTTTTAAATTATTTAATCTGCACAAGTTTTTCCTATATTTTTATCAGTTAAAATTTTACTCCTTATGAACTCTTTACTTTGAGGGGTTTTTACCCATGTATATTTGAAACTTTGTTCTCAACACTGAACTATAGATGTTTGCCCATTTTATTTGGTTTAATTCCTTAAACTGACTCCAGAATAGTTTTTGAAACCTGTTGACTCTGTCCCAACTCCAGGAAAATGAATGCTTTCTTTGTAATCCCACTGTTGAGCCGATTGCAGAAGTAATTGAAACCTCTCATGGGCAAGAGACCAGCCATTTTACATACCTCCCTTATCTATGTAAACATTTCCTAATCTGCTTTCTTTTCCATCCCTTGAGGTCAATAACAGTTTCTTATGGTCTCTTTATTTTAAAATGGTCTGGTCCATTCCTCCCTTCCAAAATTGTGAGTAGTATTAATGAATATTTTCTTTACTGTTCATTTTTCACTCCCTTCCTTTTCCTTACATTGTACCCTACTCTCCCACTCATAGGAACACTTGTGCATTGTTTGTTTTTTTTCTCTTGGATTTGGACAGCCTCTACCTTTAATTTGTGTAACCTGCAAACATTTCTTTTACTTTCATAATGAATTTTTAATTGCCGTTTTTGTCATTTCTTTCCCTTTGAACATTTCAGAGAATTAATTTAAAGAAAATGGAAGACATTGATAGAAACCATCAAGTTAATTTGTTCTCAATAGGTATTTGCAATAGGTTGAGACTTATGTTCTTTCATGCTAAGGATGGGCAGGTGCCATGTGACACTGACTTTTGAATATTGAATACAGATGCACGTTTGCTTACGAGCAAGGTATAGGTGACAGTAGTCTGACAGCAGTGATGAATAAAATGGTTACTATACTGAGCTGTGTGCAAAAATTTCTGAAATGACAGAGATAAATATTTTGACAAAGATAAATTTGTAAGGTATTGGTTCAGCCTGTGGTTTGTTTAGAATTTGTCATTCTTCTTGAACGTATCATCAATTTAAGTTTGGATGGTTTACATGGCTCTGAGCAGAGGGCTTCTCTGCTTGCATACAACTCCACCCCTCCAGCTCCTGATGGTGAAACTCACAGGGTTTTCAGTGAGATTTGCAGGTTTGCCACTCCCTCCTCTCCTCACTGCTTGCTTTCATATGTGGGTGTAACTTGGGATGCTGAGGAGGTGCAGGAGAGCATGAAATCTCGTGTCCAACCTTGAACTTCATCCAGTCCTGGTGATGGCAGGAACATGCTGGTAGCTCTGCCTTCCAGCCTCAGCACTGTGTGTGGAGGCAACTGCAGGAGGAACACCAAGGAAGGATAACTCCTGGGAACGTGCCAGTCTTTCTATTGCCAGTTTCATGCTTTTGAGTATCGTTTAGACTAATTATGCACTAGATTAAAATAGATCAGAGTTTTCCTCTTTTATTGGGGCTGTAAGGATTATTTTGAAATCATGTTAATGGTTAAAATGATGAAACAGCTCTCCTCCTTCAGAATTTTCTGTTGGAAGCTATAGTGAGGCCATGTGTTACTAATACTTTTATGAACTTCAGATGCTTTCTCCAAGAATAAAATGGATAAGTCGTTTACATATATTGATCAGGTCACATTTTATCTAAACCATCAAAACATTTATGATCCTAACTTAGTTAATTATAGGTTTTATTAAAGCATTACTACTTTAATGTGTTTAGAAAGACGTTAAAGTATACTCTGAACTTCTTACAGACACTGAGTTTTAAGGCAATAGAGTTGATGGCATTTAGAGTTTCCAGTCATAAAGTAGCATGTTGAACTGAAAGATGAGCTGGGAGGAGACAGTCTTTTGAGCTGATTTTGGTCGACATTCACAGCTGTGCCGTGTGGATGTAAACACTACCAGGTCTGAACACTGGCTTTACACCTGCCTTGCACAGGTGTGAATAACAGCAAAAGCTACGGAGGGACTGAGAATCTGGCTCCATGAGCTCTGGCCTGCAGACGTCTTGTCAGATGACTGGTGTGGATTGTTTTAGCCACCTCAGGAGATTTTTTTTATGTTCTCCAAGTTTAACCAACTACATAATTACTTCTACTAGTTCTTGTGTATATATAGATCTTTTTTCTTGGATGCAACATTTAATTGCCAGTTCAGTTGACAGCAGGAATATTGAATCATAGACATCAGGCATTTTATTTTGAATATTTTATGCAGGTAGGAAATAATACCAGGGTTTAACATGCACTAGAAGAGACTAACTGGCCCTGAGCTTTAAATTTTCGTATGATGTTTTGGTGGGGTGTTTTTTCATGCCCAATTCTTTAAAACCTATTAGGGCTGTTGCTGGTGGGAAGGGCACTGTATTAAGATTTGCTCCAAATTCATAGTAAGCAGGAAAGGACTTTGCATTTCTGTTAGAGAAAGACTGTGGGAAGCTGTCTGGGTTGTAAAGACCTAAGATAAACCTTGTGGCTCTACTGTACAGTGCTAAGACTGCCTGCTTCAGGGCAGGAGGGGAAGGGATAGAAGTTAAATGTGCATTCAGGCCCCAAATGAGACTTGATAGCTTTCATGCCAAAAGCTGTAAGATTAATTCTGTAATTCTTAATTTCTATTTTGTAAATTTTACCTTATTTTACTTATTTTACCATATTTTACCATAATAAAACTGAGAGTTGTTTCATCATAAACTGCTTAAGTTACAGTGCATCTAACTTTTCTCCCGTTATTCACCACTTGCTTAAACTTTTTCAAAGAATTCCAATATATTAGACAAAGTTTACACTTACAGAAAACTACACTGGTTTGTGCCTCAGGTACTTATAATGACATCTCTAATGACTTTCTCAAAATTTTCTTAGGTACTTAAATGAGGATCATGAGTTTGTAATTCCCTGGATCACCCTTATCATCTTTCCCACCTCAATAAGAGCAACATTGGCAGTCTCCCAGATTCTTATTGTAGATATAATGATAAATTAAATTTGGGGTTGTGCTTTCCTGGGACATAATTCAGCTAATATGAATAGAATAGAATATTTTAGTTGGAAGGGACTTAAAGTATCATCTAGTCGTACTGCCTGACTAATTCAATTTTACGGATTTTACATTTTGTTGTAAAGTGAGTTATTTCTCCAGCTGCCATTCAGTTTTGCATCAAACATGGAATAACTAGGAGAAAATATTTTGAGTATAAAGCTGAAATTCTGATTTATTCAGTCATTAACAAAAAAAGCCCCATGCCACTTCAGTGACAATAGAAAATCCAACTGGTGTTTTCTTTTTCAAACTTGTTTTCCATAGAGATTGCTGCTCTTAAGCAAACACCTATATAAACCTTTGAAATGTGTAATCTTAACTTCATACAGTTCTAGTAGCCTAGATTTGTTAATGTTTCATCCCTACTTACAACAGTATTCCAATTTAAGTTTCAGTAATATAAAATGCATTTGTGGAGCAAACACTAGGAAAATATCTTCCTGGGAATGGTGTTACAGGTATGAAATAAGGTTTGGGGTTTTTTTATTTTATTATTATTATCATCATCAAAGCTTTTCTTTGCTGCTGCTTTTTAGTCTGTTAATAAAAGTCCTCGATATAAATCTTATGAGATATAGCAGCAGGTGGTCAAAAATCATTCCAGTGTGTTGCTTCTACATGTAATTAAGAAAAAAGGAAATCAAATATTCCAACTGCAGCCATGGACTAGTTAACCTTAAGAAAGAACTCCGATTATTGAAAGCAAAACCAATCAACACTGTAAGCTTAGTGTAATAATGAATGCCGATATACTTGTAAAATATTACTAGTCCAAGAATGGTATATAGCATGTCTGCCTGAGGACAGGCTAGATAGGATTGACCTGGATACAGTGGTATGCAAAGGCTCATTTTTTCTTTTTCTTATCTCACACAGGACAAACTTGAAATACGTGTCTAGTTGTTTGTGTTTTCCCCTAAGATTTCTTAGACCTGGTGGTTTTACTGAAGCTTTTATGCATTTAATTAGGCTAGTATGTCCCAACAGTGGCTCATAAAAAGTGTCAGAAGAGATGGAGAAAACCTCCCCCATGGATTATAGAGCAAATGTGCAAGAACTTTTCTAGGGCAATAGTGTGAGCTGGTATCACTTGCAAGGTGGAGGACAGACAGGCCACTGCACAAATGGCTCCTTACTTCTGTGTGTCTGGGTAATACCTGCTGCTTTCTGTCCTGCTGTGTGCTGCCACACATGACACTTCCCAGCAGCTGAGTTGTTTGCTCCAGGATAAGCAGACTGTTGGAAAATTCCATTTTGTGTATGGTGAGATCTTTCAGGTGTTGTGTTTATGCAGGTCTCTTGCTCTGATAGCTTTACCACAGTTCCTGATCATATACCTCACCCCTTAGCAGGGAGCACTCCAACTCTTTCCCCACAGTGGTAGCCCTGTGCATGATGTACAACTGACCAGCCTGTCAGCTAGCTACACCTGACATGAGTCACTGAACAGGAGCGAGCCACCATGCTACACAGGGGCTCGTGAGGGCTGAGAAACCTCCCTAGCTGGCAAAGTCCTCCTGCTGCACCCCTTCTGAGCTATAATCCACAGGCATGCAACTTGTGAGCCCTTCAGAAGGCAATCTTGATAATAAAAAAACCTAAAAGGAGAGGGCCATTTGTTTGTGAAGGCTGGGGGAAATGAGAAACAGTCAGCATCATGAGCCAGAGTTGAAATTTTAGGTGACTATGCATCCTCTTTAGGATGGAATGAATATATCTACTAAGAAAAAAAAAAAATCCAACCCCCTACCCTTATGTAGACAGGCTTAGCTATGGAGGAGGTTTATTTGTTTATTTTATTTAGGTTTTTTATGACTGCGTTTGTACTGTGGTGTTTTTACACTAGCAGTATATTATTATAAAAGTCCCATATTCTGAATAAACTTTAGCCTAAAATAATACTAGAATTTTGATTTATTTCTGTGTGATTCTTTTTCAAGTACTGTAAATCATATTTTGGTGTTCATTTACCTTTGCATTCTTTTTTGAGCCACTGGCACTGAAGCTGACGGATGGAAATCAAATGAAGTGTGTTAAGTGTTGCTGCTGTAGGCTTTCATCTCCCTACATTTTGTGGTATGATTTATCCTGGTAATACATCATGTGTCTCATTTTCTTTTGCTTATTTTATTTAGTGTTGTCACAAATAATATCATTTGACCATCTACCATGAGCACTAAGCAGTTGTAAATTAATGAAATAAACTGAATCTATGGAACTCATCTGTCCCAAATTTGATTAGAGACGCCAGTGTTGTACCAAGCCATTTACTACAGATGAACCTCATTTATTAAGGACACAGCTTTGCAAGGTCTTGGCTAACTACAGTAAATTGTTATACATCGTATTTACAATTATTTTAATGAAACAATTAAAAGTGACTTTTTTAATATCTCAATTATGATTGGTGTTTCAAGTTTCTAAACCTGGTGGTTTTAGCTACTCTTGCTTTGCTCTGCATCACTGGCATACATATGTGCCTCTCTGCCCTCTCTCCCCAAAATGACGTGCTTTGTGATTAGGAGGTGTTAAAAGATAATCTTAAACTAGCCTACTAACTAGGATTAAGTGTCCCCTGTCATGGTTTTGGGGATTCCTTTAGTTTTTATTTACTTCTAACTGTAGTACATAAGGTTTTTAATTATTCTTTTCCCCTCTTGGTATGGCACCTCTATTACAGTGTAATGTGTAATATAGTATTGAAGTGCATGCTTGAGCCAAGCCCTAAAATGTAATTATTCTGGGATAGTGGGGGAAATTCTTACTAGAAGAGTTAGTGAGAAGACAGCAAAAACTACCATTCATGCAGAATGTGGTTTGAAAAACTGGTTCGCTAAGATAAAGAAAGTTGATAGGATAGTGTGGTATTTTAATAGTACATAAAAAATCTGATGCACATTGAGACTTATGTCATGGCAATAAAAGATGAACAAAGGTTAAAAATGACTTAGAGAAATTCTCAAATGTGTATGCCAGGAAGTGCCTGAGTTAGATCTAAAACATTCAAATATTTTGGACTAACAATTACTCTTAAAAACAGTAGTTGAAAAAATATATTGCTGGAACACACAGGACAAAACAGGGAAAGGTTGGAAAAATAACGATAACTGAGAGGAGGAAAATAATGCAGTTGAAGAAAGAAGACTAAGAAGGTAGCAGTAATGTTCCTTGAAAATATGAATTATATAAACACAAGAAGAATTAACTACATAACCAAACTCTTTTTGTGGTATGGATTGGCAAAATATGGTGATGACTATTCAGTATGCTGTATCGGTGGTTCATAAGCCCACTTCATTATTTTGTTATGAACAGACTGCTAGGGTAATGGTAATGCATGATGGGAATCATTGTATCAAAGGCAAAATGAAAATACAGTGCTTTAACTGAACAAATATATAATTGATGTCTAAAACAACTCAGTTTCCCCAACCCTCCGAGTCTTTTTCCTTTTATTAAATGCTCAGCTTAAACCATTTTGGGTTAGACTTGTGTAGTTGCTCTGGGCAGGCTGGGTATGTTCTCCAAACACACCGGTGTCTTGTGGTTGTAATGCGTCTTCTCCTATCTAAATGTGTGTTAAATGAGCTGGAGAGAACATTGGTGCACGTAGGTTGTAAATAGCACATGCAAATAAAAGTACATTCAGCACAGTTGCCTGTAGAATATTAAGAGGAATTATATATGCAACTTATTTTAATAATGTTTTATCTTAAAAAAAAAAAAAGCATGAAAATTTATGAATGGCAGAAAGCTCTAATTTTGGCTTCCAAAAGAAATAGAAAATGAGTATTTATTTCTTTTCTTGAACTAGCTTAATGTTACTTTTTTCAATTTAAGAACAAAAAAACAAATTGTTTTTCTCATAGCTGAGTAAGATTAAGATTATTCTAAGCAAACTGAGTTTTTCTTGTTTCGTATTTCAGTATAAAAGGTTTGGGAATCAAAAGTAACTAAAAAAATTTCTGAATGTAATAGCAAACAGAGTAGAGGTGCTTGCTCTATGACAGAGCACTAACAGCTCTGCTGTGTGTATGTTGTACATGAAGTTATCTTTCTTTAGTATATTAACAGCTAAGGACTAAAAGAGACACTAAACTATAATTCAAAAAAAGTCTCTTGGCAAATTTGAAATCCTACTGAAGATGATTCACAATGAATCATGGTTTTGGATTGCTGTTCAGTGGAATTCCTGCTCATGGGTGTACTTGGCCCGGTATGTATGTGTGCATATATAAACATGTTTGTGGGTGTATACATATACACACAGAAATACCATGTGACTGCAGATTGTAAATGTATGTATAGATAGATCTAGAAAGCATCTGTGTTATGTAAATCAGAATGTCATAAAATATCTCAGCCTGAACCGTCGGTTCCATGGTTCTGAGCTCAGTACTGGTACCTCCCCAGACACAATCTCTGCCCCAAGACCTGGCGCTTTGGTTTGATGAGATGTAATAATAGACTGAAGTTAAATAAGCAGAAGGAAAGGGCTGGCTTTTTTCCCCCTGTATAAGACTGAAAGAAGGAGTTATGATGAGGTAACATGGGACATGATGAGTTCTGTCTCACAAGTTTCAGCTCTCAAGAAGGGTTTCTCTTTTATGAGGAATAACTCCAGCCTCATAGTCCATTAGGTTAAATTTCGGCCTTTTATTGCTGTATAGGGGTCTGGAGCAATATCACCAGACTGATCTTGAGTAAAAAAGAGATGGGTTTAGGAGATTTTATTGGTTTTGTGTGGTCCATATGTTTATAAGAGACACTGCTTTTCTCTTTGATATATTTTTCCCAACGCATCTATATTGAATTGCACTGTTTAGACAAAAAAAAAAAATCAGGGTCTGAGATTTAGATTTTCTGTCACCCACTTGGCATAATTCTGTGTAAAGTACAAGAAAAACTTTAAATTTAACATGTAAACCAGGCTAATGAACCTTACATGAAAAATGTGAGGCCACCTCCTACCAAATATACGGCATCTGAAAGCATTGAATCCCATAAAACACTCTGTTGAAAAGAAAGAATTATAATGCATACTCAGCAGGCTAGCACTAAAGCACAATTTTCTTTACTATATAAGCACAGAAGTCTTTTGCATAACACCCCAGAGACGACTCTAATACAGTCTCTGCCACCTATGGTTCACATCAAGATGGAGGTCAAGGTGTAGAACCATTTAACTTAAATCCCTACTCCAAGTTATTAGCTAGGAAGAGGAAAGGAGGAAACATGCAATGGAGATGTGTTCTACATGACCAGCATAAAATAACTTTTTAGTTATAAGTGATGATAGGTAAAACAGAAAACAGCAGCATCTTATAAGCCATTAGAATGCTTTAGCAGAGCTTCAACTCTTTTCCTTATAGCCTGGAAAAAATCACATAATTTAAGGAGGGGATATGAGTGTAAAGACAGTCTACTAGTAACTACAGATAAGGGTCTGCTAAGGTTTTTATGTTATACTTTTAATTTCATAGTTTCCTATGTGTGAATATCAAATTCATATCTGTGAGTTTAGTACAGTGTAGTAGTGCAATACGTGT
Source organism: Caprimulgus europaeus (assembly GCA_907165065.1). The sequence continues at coordinate 15,377,058 of OU015534.1, read as the reverse complement.
CCTCTAAATTGCTTACATTGTATAATGTAATGTACCTTACTTGCTATTTTGTTACTGTGTTGTATAACTTTTCTTTAATTCTTTATATAACTAATAATAAGCAGAAAATTAAAAGGGTACTGTGGATAATGGAGGATGATGGCATAGAGAAGGGAAACAGGAACAATTATCCTTTTCTCGTGCACTTATAAATCAAACAGTTTTAAGAGATGTAGTCCAAATTAACAAAATAATTAATTTACTTGCAGAGCTGAAGCATCACAAATTTTTGTCACCCTCCCTGCCTCTGCCCCACCCTACCCCCCCCCCCCCAACCTCCCATATAACCTTCCCCAGCAAATTATAATGAGTGAAAATAGAACTTGTAAATGGAACCCTAAATGTGACCATAATGATAGCACTGCCTACCATGAAAGCTAGAATAATGCTTCTGATTTACCGACATTGCTGTATACCAGTAAGGCATTGGACATTATAAATGGCCCAACTGCAACTTAAGTACCATGTCTAGGCAATTTCCATTTCAGAACTAGTGTATTTTTTAAAAGTTCATTGCCTCTAAAGAATCAGTTAACAAGGTCTTGTATACACCAGTCTGCTTGTATGTTCATGTTCAGTGAAATGTTTGATTAGTAGCATATTGTCATATGTGTGGCTATAATGCCATATTTCAGTTCTTTCAATTGCAGGCTGACTTACAAAGCAGTTTCCAGTGTAGCATCTGGGCAATACATATGAAAAGACATCTATATCTAAAGGCCAAAGTCAGCTGCTGATATGGGAAAACTCTCAAGTTTGATTAGAAGAAAGTTTTCCCAGAATTTCTTCTTATTTCCTCCAGAGTACATAGTATTGGCATAGAGGAATCCAGGCTACTGGATACTCCTCTTAAGACAGATCAAGAAAGCTCCTAAAGCCTAGGCATGAAGCTCCATTTCCTCACAGAAGGATGGAGTAGCTTTCCTTCATGGGAAGGCTAGGCAATGTGCGTGGTGCTTGTGGAGATGTGCAGCACATGTGCAAGGAAAGGCCTAGGCAGAAGCTCAGCAGTGAGGCTCAAAGTGATTGGCAGGATGATCTGATTTTATTTGAAATGTGAGCACTTTCCTGAGTCTGTAGAAGTGTCATAAGCTATAGGGTCATAAGCACCATACTTCAGTTTCTTACTTCTTTCCATAAACAATTTAATGCCCAAGATTCTCCCCTTGCTCTCTGTGCATAGGAGCCTTCCGGGTACTTGCCACTGCATCCTTTGTCTAAAGGAAAAGGAAGGAGAATGGGTGATTTGGGTTGGAAAGCACATTTGAAATAAAGAAGGAAACCTGGAGATGGGTCTGAAGTAACACCTGATAGGTACAGGAGGGGGCTGACATAATTGTTACTTCAGGCTCATGAATGTTACTGAATTCTCCTAACATCACAGCAGCAGCAGGGCTGTGGCATAGACAAAAGAGGAGAACTATTGCCAGTTTGCTGCCCTGATAACTTCCTATCCTAAAAATCTGCTGTTTTGCTTGAAGGATGGACTGGTTTTCCCCATTAGTGGAACATTCTCATCCACCAAATTTGGCTAGGAATATTGAGTCCTATGGGACTTAAAACTGTGTGTCCCTTTATGAAGCCTACTTCTCTGCTCCTTCTGTCATTTGGTGCAGGTCTAACAGATTGGTTATTCTCTGTCCATCACTGCATACTCTTCCATGGCAACTCCAGTGTGAGCTTCTGGTAAGAGCTGATCATATCAAACCTCAATGCCAATAAGTGGCCTTCCTCAGGCCATCTGTGCCAATGTGAATATTACTCTATTGATCTGTCTTTTGAGTGGTATGAAAACTGTCATTCTGGGCTGGAATTATTGTTGGGCCCAGAACAGTGAGGGGTTCATAGCATTAGTCTCAGGGGTGACAACAATTTTTCATTTTTACTGGACTGGTAAAATTTGATCAAAATTGGCAAGTTTTCACAATTGAATGACTGAAATCAAGTTCCAGTGTGTACCCCAGTCCAGCAAAGATTTATGCATGTGTTTGCACATGCAGGGAGTAGTGTTTTCATGGAGATGAATGGGTTTTCTTACAGCACAGAAAGCTAAGCACATGTCTAAGCCTTTGCAGAATCTGGGCTTCAGTATCTTACCACTCCTGAGACGTAATTACAACCTTGCACTGCAGTCACTGTTGAAAGCTCACTTACTGGAATCAAACTAAATGAAGACATGCTGCTAGTGCCTAAAGGAACTCGGTTGTCTAGTTAGAGATGCTTTTGTCTGTCCTTAGGCAGCAACAACCACAGGTATGAACTGTGCACGCCACTGACTTCCCTGCTCTATAATTTTCTAAGCAGATGTGCAAGGAGATGGATTGTTTGCAGTCATATGCTGGACACTGTAAAGGTCACCGCACTTTGCCTGTTCAAGCTATATACATATCTATGTATGTGTGACGTGTATTGCATAAATTGTATGCAAAAACTGACTGAAAATGTATTCAATGGCTGAAAATTTTAATCTTCTAGGAATTGTTTTTTTAGTAGATGTGATTTACTGAACATAATGGGTTTTCTTTAAAGTATTTTGGATGATACATTCGGTCAGTTGCCTTGATCATATCATGACTCATGGTTGATACTCTGATATGGTTTGTCAGTGTTATAAATTTGCTGATTATGTCACTATTTCACTTATTCTTTCACTTTTAATCTCATTCTAATTTTTTTGTCTTGCTTTAAAATAATACTGTGGAGAAACATCATCAAAGATTTTTTTTAAATTCAAATCTTCCTTTTGATTCTGTCTCTGACAGAATTGTTCCCACATCAGTATTTGCCAGGCAGATACAGCCTGAAAGATCCAAATGAATACAGAGTTTGTTTAAATTTGGAGAAAGCAGCTTTCCAAAAGACATGATAATTCTTTTTGCACATAGAAGCGTCTTTTCAGTTAAGAGAAGAGTGAACAACTCCCATCATACAGTCAATAGATTACTGCAAATGTAGAAAACTATAGAAGTATACAGGAGAGGCAAAAATGAATGAGCTGCATCCCATCTGTTTGTCCTTTTGTTACATGTGGTAATGGTCACTTATCTAACTACCTGTGGATACGGAAATGCATTTGAAATGATGAAGAACTCTCTATTCTATGGTAATAACAACAACCCGTGACATTTCTAACCTTACCAGCAGGTTAGAAACTATTTGTGTTCTCTTCCATTAAGAATTTTACCCCTTCTGACACATTTATTTAGTTATTTGAAAGAAAAAGTCACATTACTATGACCCAAAACCACAAATGAAAACTATCTTCTCCCAGATAATCTGCATATGTTTAAGTATTTATGAGCCACCTGCTGGGGACATGAGTTGGTTATCAATCTAGTAACACCCAATGTTCCTTGGAACTCTCTTTGTAGGCACCGAAGCATATATGCATTAACACTAAATTAAACCAAGTGGCAAAATATTAAATACTTGATGTTTGTCTCTTTCTCAGTTCCCCCACCCCTCCTTTTAGTTTGAGTTATCAAAAATATCTGAACAAGTTAAAGAATAAACAGTCTTTATGGATCTCCAAGCTGGAACGTGAAGTATGTAATATATTTTACTCAGCATGGTCTAATATTTTGCATCAGAAATGTCATTCTTCCCTTATAAGTAGGGCTACAATCTGATTGTGTTTTGAAGGCTTACAGAGTTTTTAGTCTAAGCATTTCAATAGACTCACAAACACTTATCATATCCTCTGGATTTGGACAGTTAATTTTGGTCATGTTGTTCCTTATGCTTATTTTTGTGCTATTGTTTTCAATCTCAAAGAGTAAGAGGTACTGCTTGATAACAAAGGCAGAAGTTAACACTGTTGTACTTAATATCCCTTCAGTGCCTACAATGTAAAGACTGCAATCTAGATGAAATTACTGTTGATGCTAGTGAATAAGTTATTCATAGTTTTGCAGGAGTTTTGCTTCCAACTTGAATGGCTCATGAGCTGTTTATTTTACATCTTTAGATGTAAATTACCAGCTATTTTAATCTAGGAATATATCAGAAACAGAGCTGTAGAGCAGTCTGTTTTACTGCAGCTTTGTCAAACTTACTGGTGTTCAGTCTATTTTCCTGAAATTACATGGGTCAAATAGCAAGAAGATTGTTTAGAATATATACAGAAAGATATATTGGGAGATCTAATTTAGTTTCTGACCACTAATGACAAGTGGGGTCTGTAGTTCACCAAAATACTGCTACAGTTGTCCTTAGCAATCAGCCTTTATTTTTCTGTAGGAAAAAGTATAATGGATTTAGGGCTTTATTTCAGAATACTATAAATTCTCTTATATCCAGAAAGACACTGATCGTTGTAACAATAAGACATTTTTTAGTGCGTCATTAAAGTTGAATTTATATTACTCTGCATAAGTTTTCTTATGCTCTGTATTTAGTGATAAACAACCTTGGACTGAAGTAGGAGGTAAAAATAGACACTTCAAACTATTTTGTTCAAGTTTTTATTGTTGGATTATTCTTTTGTCCACATTTTTCATTGCTGCAGCCCTGACATGAGATTACCCAAGTAAGTTATCTCATAAGCTATCCATGGACTAGATTCTAGTCTTCCATGCTTCTAGCTTTGAATGCAAATAACTGAAGATGGCAAAACCGTGAAGTTTATATTGGAGTAACTGCTTAGTTTTTGCTGCTTGACCCATTATCCTCCAATAGATAAAAATTTTGTGGAAAAACCAAGGACTATCGCAAATTCTAAACTCTCATGTAACAGATATATGTGTAGTACTGTCATATCACAGCTTTGCAAATCTTGCTAATAGAATGGTGTTACCTAATTTCTGAAAGAAATATTGGTCTTAAAAACTGCAGAAGCATGATGTAAAAATAATGCAAACTTTCATTTTTTTCTGTATTTAGTACAGGTCTGTCAAAAATCAACCAGAAATAATAATAGAAATACAGATAGATTATAGAAATTATTTAAAACTGCTATTAACCTGGTAGAACTTGCCATCTGACACAGAAGCATACAGAAAATCTCCAAGTGGCTGATATCCAACATTGGTCTAAAACCCAAATTGTACTTACAATCCTTAAAATATCTTGTGTAAAAGTTAGAAGAAGTATTAATAAATGAGACTTTTTTTAAAAAATTGTATATCTTCTGTGTTAAGTTTTAGAATTTTTTTCTGTAACCCTGAAAAAAATAATTAAAATAAAAATAGTTGAGCAAGTGAGTACAAACACTACATGTTTTGTGTCAATATTAATTCTTAAATATCTATGTCTTTCTGTATGTATTTATATATTTATAGACTTCTATTTACATATATATGAAGAAAAGTAAAAACATCTATCATCCACTGGAGTAGGATATACATAATAAGATTTATTTTGGCCTTTCAGAGAACTACTGTGCTCTTGGAGACAAAATGGAAATTTACATTTTTAGAATTCATGATATTTAGTTATGCCTTAGTTCAGCAAAGCATTTACACAAGTACTTTAGTTTCCTGATTGCAGCAGAACCAAATTTAAGTAGTTAAATGCTTTGCAGAGTAGAACTATGGTTTCTTTAAATGCCAACATACCCAACAAATGTCACAAAAATGCTATTAGGGGAAGGAAGCTGCCAGTAACAACAAACAATGAACAGTGGACGAATCAATATTTTTCTTTATGAAAAATAGCATGGAGTATTGCATGAGAAAAGAGAAGAATAATAATTAGCGTAGTACTTTAGTTGGAAAGCATACAAAGAAGGTTAAGATGCTCTTTAGGTGTCAAATTAGGTATGTTCAAAATTGTGGGTCCTATAAAATGAAGTTCTCTTCAGGTCTTGTACTAGCTCCCTATAAAAAGAACCAGTCTTAATTGTAAATAACCATGCTGTGTTACAAGCCACTGCCTGTTGTTAATAAGTGGAGAGGCTTTGTGGTGCCTCAAGCTGCTTATACTTCAGAGTCCAGAAAGCAAACACATTGCTGAGTTACTGTGGGGTAACTTTCTGAGTAATTAGCAGACTGCCAGCTGCTCTGACCTCAGTGCATTAGCTGTGCATAATTTTGCCCACCTGTATTTGCAGGGTAACTCACTTCCCTTCCATTAGTTGGTAAGCAAGCTCACATCAAGTTTACTGGGGAGTAATATCATGTATGTGGGCAAATTAGCTCTGTGAGCTGCTCATTCAGACTGTAATTTGCCTCATGTTGGCATTTTAGTGTATTTATCATCTGCAGTCACTCACTGTTTTCTTTATGATAAGTGGTAAATTGGTTGCTTTTTTGTTCTATTTATTTTTTTAAATCACCATAAATGCATGTATTCAGGTGCTTGGAGATGTTTTTATACAGAAGGTGCATATAGCCAATGAAAACTTTTACTACTTTCCTGCCACACTATTTTTTAAAGCACACAGCTAGCTATGAAGACATAAATAAAATGAATATTCGTAAGCAATAAATATTAATTACGCAAGGCTTATGTTCCAAAGTGCTGTTGCTCCTAACAGGTCCCACCTGCATGAGAGAGTGCACTTGTTAAATGAGCATTGCTATTGGAATAACACCTAGTGGGATTTCACTAGAGAAAACACTTTCATCTGCAGTAGATGTGTACAACTTTTTGGCTCCAACTTGAACCAAACAGAATTTTTAAGTCTGAGTTTCTTCCTCTAAGTCTGGTATGACTTAACTGATTTCTTCAGTTTTAGGTATTCGGCATGCAAGTGCATGAACAAATTACCTGCTGGTTAGTATTTAAACTGCACTCATAAAAGAAAGTTAATATGAGAAAAGGTCATTGATAGGTATTTCTTCTACTGTGTGCTCATGTCCTCCCACATATCTATAACCAGGTAGTTCATTTTGTTTCTGTGGCTCTAACAACAGTTGTCCTATGGGACAGCTGGGACTGATGCAGTGTTTGGTTTTATGAAGTGGTGAGGGGGCTAAAAGGGCTATAGTGCCCTGTTAGCATGTTACTGGTTATCATGGCTAGACCTAGGCTGTAAGTGAGTGTACTCCATCATATATCTGTTTGTCTTGGAGCTTCTATTATATTATAGCAAATAATCCTTTGGCAATTTAAAAATTATAATTGTTAAAAGTAATTGCTTCACATTTGCAGAACTGCGGTGTTATAAAGGATTCAAACTCTAATACATGCTTTCGGTTTACCAGATTATTTACTAGCTGACAATCTCTCCTAGGCAGGGGACAAATTGCAGACTGTTTCTGGGCCTACAGTGAGCACATGAGGACAGCTTTACTGTGGTGTCCCATCTCCAACCTGCAGTGCAAAGAATGTGACTCTGCTCTGAGAGAGACTGGTGTTGATTTTGTCCTTTGGCCAAAACAAATTGCAGAAGCATGAAGTTATGATGACAAAAAGCCAGAAAGACAACAAGAAAAGGAAAAAAGCTTTTTTTTTTTTAAAGGCAAACAACAACCCAAACAACAACCAAAAACCCCAAACCCCAGAACCAAACTGAAACAAGACATGAAAAAACCCCCAAAACCAATAAGGGGCTCAAAGACAACCATATGTAATTAAAAAGGTTTGGTGAACTAACTAAAATTAAACCTAAAGAAATTAAAATCTAAAAAATTATACTTTTATCCAGGAAAACAGCCATGTTAGGCATGTAGACATGGCACAGAACAAAAGAAAGAATACTCTGAAAATTTATAGGAGCTCTGAAAGATGCTTGGTATCTGACAAGTTTTCTAACTCCTGTGAAGTTTATTTTAATTTTTCTCAAAAATGAGACCATTCCTGCCAAGCTGTTTTCTTCCCAAAGCTCTCATGACTCTACCTTTTTTGAACCTTTGTACTTTGATTAATACTTGCTTATTTCTGGTAAAGTACTATGGATCATAATTCAATAAAGATGGCATTTACTGCCATCTGTCTTGACAGTCTTTGAATAGAAAATGTGAAAGGTGAAAGGTTTACTGGTAGGGCTTATTGCCTCAGGCATACAGATGGAATAAGAAGCATTAGATATGGTACACAGTAATCCTGAGGAAAAAAAGGATCTTATATTCCCCATCATCTTCATCGCAGCTGTACCTTCTCTAGGCACTTTGCTTACCAAAACAGATTTCTCTAAAGAGCAAAACACAGCAACAGCAAGCCGTAGTCACTGCTTGTCAAAACAAGTGCCATAATCGGTACTTGCAGAGCACTTGATGAGTCCACCATAATTCCAGACTGTTCGACCACTTACTCATTAGAAGGAAAAGAAGGAAATTGTATATTGCTTCAATGCATATTCTGGAAGGTGGGCAGTTTTACTTGAACACCTCACTATAATACATAATTGTCTCTTTCTGGCAATTCATTGCAATTTTTTTTTTTTTTAAATAACATGTTTATGTTTTCATTTAAAGTATACTTAACACAGCTTGTTTAATTATTGGTAAAATTCACTGGAACTGAAACTTAGGATTCTTACTGTAACTGAGTAAGATCACGGATCCATGATAGCTTAGCGTAATAATTCTTATGCTATAGAGTATATGGAAATAGCATTAGAGTTTATAAGAGACTGGGGAGATTTCTGGTAGTTTTAAACCAAAACAAATAGACAGCTGACACTTGAATTGCTTTATTTATTTATTTTTTCTTCTAACGCCGCCTGTTTTAAGTATGTCTGCTATGAGGCAAGTCTGGTTTTAAACTGCCTGGAGTTTTTTTTTTAAAAAGCATGACACACTGTTCTCAAAAGATGCTGTATAAAAGCTTATGCCATTACTTTAAAGAAATTGGAAAAATCAAATTTTTGTCACTTTAAAAAGCTAAAATACAAAACATGCTGCAATATTTTCACCACACTATAAAAGAGATGTTAGCAAGTGTCTTATTCTCAATTTTACTGGACATAGCTAATAGAAGACGGAAAATAATGCCGTTCCCTATTTAGTGGCCTTTTTCCCACAATGGGAAAAATATCGATTTCCCTCTCCCCTCCCCCCGTGTTTTTGATACAGTTCAAGACAGCATTAGTATGATTTACTCATCAGAATCCCTGATGATGCTGCCAGTGATACCATCTTGATTCTAGGAACAGGGCCTTTGCTTTCTAGAGTACTCCCCAGTAGCAGATCAAAGATCAGGCAGTAAATCTTGAGTTGAGATTTATTTTCTAACTATCTATGAAACCCCCCAACTATCCTGCATTTTATTGTCAGTTTTAAGTAATCATCAGTCCAAACTATCTGAGTGGCCTTTTACTTAATGTGAATTGATGCCTCTCCTGAGCCTCAGTGCTATGGGAATGCTTAGAAAATCTCATCCTGAAACCAGATCCCGTTTTGGGGCATGCTTACGCATACTTATCCTGACCCTAAGGAGGATGTGCACTTGCACAGTGATCTGCCTGTGCAAAATGAGCTGCAGAAGTAGATTCTCAAATGGCAGCATGTTGCATGTATTCTGGAATAGCCTTCCTTTTCTTTCACCACATTAAATGAAGTTTAGTCTCTTGCAGGAATGCAACTGAAGTATTTTCAGGTTATTTGATCGCATATCCTATTTTTAAAATATGCTCCATGATGCATTTCAGTTGTTGAAAGGGCATAACAGAAAGGACAAGGATACTTATGTGTTGTGGAGGCTGTGGTGTAGTGTTTTGTGTTATATGGAAAGACAGAGTGCCTCAAGCCCTTTATCAACTCTCCTTAATACTTAACTGCTATATTGCTTTATGATTTTTAAAGGTTAAAATTTTAAGGCTCCAAACTGAGCTGCTTTAGGACAGGTTGAAACTTAGGGTGAGGCAAAGATGGACATTTGCTTTGCATTAGTCATCTTTTCTGAGTAGCTTGTGTATCTTGAGTTCTGGATCAGATCTAGGCAATTATTATTAATTTACAAAGGCTTTTCTGATAAAAATAGAGAATGTGTAAACCATAGGCAGCATAGACCATGTTGAGGCCTGATGTAAGTAAGTGTAGCTCTGCTGAAGTCAGTGAAGTTAGGTCTGCTTGCACTAGGTCTTAATATAGTCTTCAGACTGCAGGAAGCCTTGGATGGATGTGCTGAATGCTGCATGGTAGCAATAAATAATAGAAGTTACTCATATAAAGGGTCTTCCATCTGAGGATCCTAAAGCACTTGGCAAACCTGACTTTCTGTCATAGGAGGGGAAAGAATTTAAATGGATACCCAGACATGTATCCTTTATCCATCTGAGAACAGGAAAGGTTATGTATTGCAGGAGAGTTATTTTCTTTTAAGAAGTAATGATATATTTGGACATTAATGGTATAACTTTATATCATCAAGAGCTGAAAATTTTTTGTCCTGCCCAAATATATTTTGGAAAGATGATCTGTGGTATACATCAGTTTGCAAACAGCATGAATATGTTAGCCTTTGCTGCTTTATCCTCTGCCAAAAATGTAGAGATGATAGCATCTGTTTCCACTACCCACGCTATCCAAATCATTAAAAACTCACAAGAGCTGGAAAAAAAGTTCTGAAAGCTTTCACATGTCTGTCTTTGCTAGGAAAATCACTCTCTTGTAACCATGTGTTCAGATAGTCTTCCTTCCTTGTGGTCCTGAATTTCAGGTGGTAATGAATGATGCCTGGAAAGGCAGGATTACAATTTAGGAAATGGCAGATTTCAAACACAAAGAAGTCCTGTGTGCATTATTTAATAAGTGATGCTTCATCAAATTTTGAAATTATAACTACGCTTTTCTTTCTTTGGTGCAATGAGATATGGAAAACACTTCAGAAACATGAGGATGGGTAACAGAATTCACATTTAGGTCTTGGTCAGATGGAGCTAGGATGCCTAAATGAGTGACTAGTTCTCTCCAGTGCTGGAAACCTCCTGTTACAAGTTGACTTTAGAACATACGAAGGTTTGGAACTGGTTCACTTCCCCTCGCGCCCCAGATAGTTTGCTAGCAGCTATTAAGAACTTTCTAAAATAACCAATATACATTTCCTTTTCCCATCTCTTTCCCACACTCCTTTTATTTCTTCCATGTGCCTCTGGTGGTTTGTAGGTACAAAGAAGTTTATCTACTGAATTGACCGAACTACAGGAAACAGTGGTCTTTTCCTTGTCTTTTTTTCTTACTTGCTTTGAACCAATTGCTCCTGCACAATTCAGAACAACTTGAAAATGTAAAAGAACCAAATCCAAACTGATGTCCCATTGTTCCTCTTTCTTCCATCTCTGCCACAAATTCTGTGTTCTGCTGTTGCAGTCTGGTTGCTTATTGTTGGCATCAATAACGGTGCAGATAAACATTTCTAAGCAAGCAGAACTGACTTGTTTTTTGTGGTCTAAAGCATAAAATTTAAAGACATTAAACAGCAAAGAATCACTGGTGCTTATGCAATTAGATATACAGTAACCTTTTAAAAGTTGTCTCAGTAGTTCAGGAGAATGGGAAGTAGGAGGTTAGTGAAGAAAGCTACAAGGCAGACCAAAGTGTAAGGATATTTAAGAATTTCAGGTGCGCAGAGCCAAAACATAAATAATGACATTAAACAAAAGCTTGAAATAGTCAGCCAAACTTGGGGAGGTCAGAGGAATATAAAACTTAAAAAATTAAAATTCTACTAGTGTAGTATCTACTTATTTAAAAATGTTAAAGATCTTGGTTTGATTCTTCTTGACTTCTGAGCCCACGGGAAGAACTGAACTCCTTTATAATCCTTAATGCTATTTCATCCTGTCCTTTTTCAAAACTGACAAAATTTGCAGTTACATATAAACTTTGATAAGGCTTTCTTCAGTGTCTGAAGCTTGCTAGCAGGAACAGGTTATCTGAGCACATTAACTTTGTTATATGGAGCTCTTCTTTTGTGGTCGCTGTCTTTTGGCTGAGTAACAGATCAAGGGACTTTCTGAGAAAATTAACAAGAGGTTCCTTCCAATCTGGACAGAAAAAAAAAAAAAAATCAAAACAAAAACCCCTGAATTTTTGCACGGCAGCGTGGCCTAGAATGTGCAGATTTGCTGAATCCTGCCATTAGAGCCTATGCTTAATATTATAAAAAAATATGTTTTGTCAGGTCTGAAATAACTTCTGGTGTGAGGTTTTAAAGCTCCCAGTATCTGTCTTGAGGCTGAGCTCATTTCCGTATAGTGCGAGAAATTCATTGTTTTTTCAGTTCCAATTTCATGAGTAAGAGGAAAATACTGCAAGGCTGTTCCTGATTCTTAGTGGGAAAACAGAACAGTCTGTTGTGCAATGTGCATACATGGCCTCAGGGCTTCCAGACTTTCTAGTCAATTAAAAAGTTTTAAGTTGGGGAAGTTCTGTCCCTATCAATGACAATGCAGGATATCCCTGAATATGCAAAGAAAAATATCTCTCCTGATGAGTCACTTTTAAAATAACTTAGATAGGTCTGTTTTCTGGAGCTTAGCAAGTTGCACAATTGAAAATATATTTTTCTTGCTGAGCCTGTGTTATGAGGCAGAGCAATAGGAAGGATGTGTTGCTGACCTAACAGCAGTGCTCCAACAGTGGAACTTCTCTTCAGTCTTCTGTATAACTGCTTTCTAGGTTGTTTCCTGGACTACATAGTATACTAGCCTGACTTCTGTCTACCTGCATGATGGGGCTTTTAATGCTAAGGCTTGGCAAGAAGCTGGCTTGAATTTTTTGTGTCCTTGTTGTCTTGTGAGGGAAATTTTTTGCAGTGGAAAATGGTCATATCTTTTTATCACCCATATGTTGCACAGCAGAGCAGGAGCCTTAAGTCTGGCAATGATGATTCCTACTCTTCCCCCTGGTCTCAAGAAATCTTCAAGCAATGTCCTGCTGTGGTATCTGCTGCTGTGTTTAACAACATTGTAATGATATACTTTTAACAACTTCATGTTTCTGCTATTGTATCGTAAATGTAGCCAACAATACTGATATTTTATTTGCCACAGGTAGGCTCCAGAGTTAATTCTCCCATGATTGTTTTTAAAGTTATTATGTGATAATGCATTCAAAATGAATAATTTTGCTCATTTACAGTGAACAAAATGTCTGAAGACATTATATTGATCAAATTAGAAACAGCAGACTGCTTACTTGTGTTTTCTTCAGCTATACCACTGAATGGGTGGTAGTTAACAGGTTTCAGAGCTGTTGTTATATGCAGCATCAAGACAGACACTCTTGCATACGTTATCGTTAATTTCTACCTGTGGAGACTATGTACAGATGCCCAGTATTTCCTTAGGCTCATGGCAAAGCATTTTTTTACTGTGCCCATTCCCAAAGGGAAAATTCAGTCAATTTCTGTGTAATTTCAAATGTTTAAGATAGTTATGACTGGCAAAGAATATAGCATTCCACAGAAATATGGAAGCAATTAGGCTAACAGGCATTACTTGTTCAATGGCTTAGGTAAGATGTACGATATCTTACAATATATAAATGACAGAGTGAAGCATGGAGATGGACCTCTGCCTGTAGCTCAACGGGAGAGTCTTTGCAGGGAATTTCTGTTGCAAACAACTATAACTCCCTGCAAAGTATCCTGAAAAATCAGTGTTGCAGAAATGCCAAAAAGCCTTGAGTAGGGTCTTTTAAATAGAGATGAAACAATTCAAAAAATTCTTCTTCAACTTGTAAATAGATTTTGGATGCTTGGAGAGGTAAAAATAATAATTGAAAATAGTTTTTCTTGCTATTGTGAGTTGCCATTATGAGTACAGGTTGCTATCTGCCAAAACAATAAGAGAAATAACAACAGCACAATTTTCCTTTTTCATATTGAGAAATTCACGTCAATAGTGTGTATGCAGAATAATGGGTTAAGGCGGAGAAAATATGTACGTGTCGTTCTTTTGTAAAATACCAGACATGCCCATGACTTATTGGTGTGAAACGCTGTGTGTGTCTAGTATGATGATGTAGTAGTCTCAGAGATAGCATGCAGTGTGTCAGTTACTATGGTAACAAGATGTTTTTCATTGAAGAAACATTAAAATGGTGGCATATAAATAACATATGTACAGTACATTTTCTTTGAGAGAGCAGTTCTTGTCCAGGGTTTGTAAACACATGCTTTCATTCCCCTTTCTTTTTCTTTTTCTTTTTTCTTTCCCCCCCCCCCCCCCCCTCACCTCCTTACCAAAATTATTGTATATTTTTGATGTCATGTGATCAGCCTGCCTCATTTTTAGCACTTTGCCTCTTTGAAGCTGTAATGCTTGCAGACTTGATATGGTGCAATGAGAAGTGACTGAATAATGTGGTTGTTGTTAAGAACTCAAGACAAAAGGAAGTAAAGCAGGTGAGACTCTCATTCCACAGGTCCTAAGTTAAGACTTACTCAGTTAAGATTATGAGCTTCAAAAGTGCAGAGCAGTTTGTCCTAGTGCATGCTTAAATGCTTTATTGTGCTTAACTTTAGGCATCAAAGTAATTCAGTGGACTTCAGTTAAGTAATTTATTGAATTAAAGCTAAACAAGGATTGAAATAATTTTTTGAGCTGGGACTTGGTGGTTCAGATCCATGTAAGATCAAGTGACTGTATATTTGTAGAGACCACACACTGCAGAGTCTCTGCTCCCACTCTGCCACCTGTTTGGAGAAATCATCAGGGCTGAGGCAGCAAAGAAGATGGGTGATTCCACTGCAATCAGTAGTGAACACAGATGTCTCTCTTTTCTAACTCTCCTGCTATCCAGAGTTGTGTTGTGCAGGAAATGTCGTTTGTGTACTGAAAAGTGAAGAATTGTAATTTATATAGGAAATTAGTGGACCTGTACAGTTTACAACATTGAAAATTTCCTGAGGTTACCATGACATGCATTAACTAAAGCAACTGTTGCTCACTTGGGTGAGGTAGCTGGAAAAGGGGATTTTAGACCTTTCAATATTGCTTGCTACCCTTAAAAAAGAATGAAATATACTGAGGGAGGAGGTGAATTTCAACATTAATACACAATTGCAAAGGAAATTATAAAATCCCCTCTAACTGTTGGAAGCAAACTCTTGTAACAAGAACTATATCCTAATTCTTCACCAAATAATTGCTGCATAAGAGGAAAATAGTGTAATTGAAGCATACATTTGCTGAGACTGGCATCCCATGGATTAGAAGGCCAGTAGCAAGATTTTTTGCCATACTGTGTCATACATTCAGGCCAGCGCCTTACATCATCGAGGTGAGTTCATAGAGGTAGACATAGTGACTACTTCTTAAAGCCCTCTGCCATTTAGTGTCTAATTTACTCTTTCTTTCCAAGAGGAAAACCAGTGGAAATCCCCTGTGAAAGTTCAGCAGAAATGGAAATTTAATACAGAGTAACAGCACAATCCTTGAATGCAGTAGTGCATGTAGCCAAATACCAGCCAATACTACTTCCTCCGATTCTCTTACTACCACAAGAAATCTTGTGTTTACTGTTTAATGTTACTTTTTCCTTTGTTTTGTCACTTTTGGAGAAAAAGCCTAAGTAACATATCTGAAGAATAAACACTTGCACAGGCGGTCACCAATGTGCAATACGAACATTCACTAATCTAAAACAATTCAGTCCCCAAATTCATGTTACCAGCATTCCACTGTCACTTAGCCCGAAATACCTTGGCACAGCAGAGAATGTAAATGAAAAGCTGTGTATGAGTGAGTTGTGGCACCCAGGAAGGTGGCATCTGGATTGTCTGTTCATCACTTTTTTATATAAGGCAGAGGAATGAATTACTGTCTTGCAGCTGCAAAGAGGACTTAGCCACTGCTAGTGAGAAGTATGTAATTCCCAGAGGACAGCCCTCACTGGAGATGGGAACCTGCTGTTGTGTTTTCCTGTGTCCTGCATTAGAAGTTAAAGCTGAGTTGGATAATAATCAGATACGGAGTTGACTTGAAATGACTGCTTAGCTTCATTGATTCAAGGGCAGAAATGGCAGTGTTTACTCCAAGGAATGATCAGTCTTAGTATTCCTGTAGGAAGTAGATTATATTGAAAATTATATTCTTAGTAATAGTTTTATTTCCAGTTCTAAGAACAGAAGGCTGAGAAACTTCTGTGCCAGTGTGTGATAAATATGGGCAAACACTGAATTTCTATGACGGTTCTACATATATGCAGTCAAAACAAAGCTATACATTGAAAATCTCAGGCATTATTAAGGATGTATATTCAATAATTTAGGAGCTGGAATTCAAGGTTTGGAGGACAACCTTAACTTGATATGAGTCTTGTATCAGAATCCATGTAATCTAATAACATTTTTAATAACTTGATGACTATTTTTCCTAAGGTTCCTCCTATGGATATATGTGGTGGGTTGACCCTGGCTAGAGACCGGATGCCCACCAAAGCCCACTCTATCACTCCCCCTCCTCAAATGGGCAGGGGGAGAAAATTATAACGAAAAGCTCGTGGGTGGAGATAAGGACGGAGAGAGATCACTCAGCAATTACTGGCACGGGCAAAACAGACTTGACTTGGGGGAAAAAAAACAAATTTACTTTATTACAAATCAAAATCAGAGGAGAATGAGAAGTAAAACCAAATCTTAAAACACCTCCCCCATCCCTCCCTTCTTCCCGGGCTTAATCTCTTTCCCGATTTTCCACCTCCTCCCCCCAGCAGCACAGGGGGACAGGGAATGGGGTTAGGGTCAGTTCATCACACGGTGTTTCTGCCGCTGCTTCCTCCTCAGGGGGAGGTCTCCTTCCCCCGCACCAGCGTGGGGTCCCTCTCACGGGAGACAGTCCTCCACCAACTGCTCCAACGTGAGTCCTTCCCATGACTGACAGCTCTTCACGAGCTGCTCCAGTCTGGGTCCATTCCATGGTGTGCAGTCCTTCAGGAAGGGACTGCTCCAGCGCAGGTCCCCCACGGGGTCACAAGTCCTGCCAGCAAACCTGCTCCGGCGTGGGCTCCTCTCTCCACGGGCTACAGGTCCTGACAGGAACCTGCTCCAGCGCGGGCTTCCTGCGGGGTCACAGCCTCCTTCGGCATCCACCTGCTCCGGCGTGGGGTCCTCCACGGGCTACAGGTGGTCATCTGCACCACCATGGACCTCCAGGGGCTGCAGGGGGACAGCCCGCTTCACCCTGGTCTTTCACCACCTCTTGGGGGGGGAATCTCTGCTCCGGCGCCTGGAGCCCATTCCCTCCCCCTCCTTCTTCACTGACCTTGGTGTCTGCGGAGTTGTTTCTCTTACATCTTCTCACTCCTCTCTCCAGCTGCAAAGTGTGCAGCTTTTTTTCTCCCTTCCTTTTTTTTTCTTAATTATGTTATCACAGAGGCGTTACTGATTGGCTCGGCCTTGGCCAGCGGCGGGTCCGTTCCTGTAGCCGCTGGCATTGGCTGAGTCGGGTCGGACATGGGGGAAGCTTCTGGCAGCTTCTCTCACAGAAGCCACCCCATGTCCCCTCCCCCACTGCTACCAAAAACCTTGCCACGCAAACCCAATACAATATATATCCATAAATTTAGTCCCCCTAATATTGCATTCCTGAACTAAGGAAGAAGCTAAAGCTGAACAACGCTTTATTCATCTTTTCACAGGGAGATGGATAATTTTTATCAACCTCCACCTCAGAAAAATCTGGGTGATTGATACGTGTATAAGGTATGTCTCCATCCCTCCTAGATAAACAAGTATATGTCAGCTTCTGTGATAGAAGAGTGAGTCAGTAGGACTTAAGTGAACTGGATTAACTCTTGAATATGCCACAGCAACACTCTGTGACAGTAGGTAATTCAGTAAGCTCCGGTCTCTTGGTCAGGTGGATGGTAGGGGAATAAGAAATATTGGAGAAGCAGACTCCCTGTGCTTCAGGATGATGACAGCAGAAATCATTAAATGGTGAAATTACACTGAGTGGTTTTTAAATAGGTAGGGGCTAGTGGAGCACCAGTCACCCGTGGGAGTTGGTTGATGAGTGGTACTGTCCTGTGTTACATGGTGCCATGTGGCTGAACTGCTCACTCTCTTTGAAAGTATCCTCTGGACTAAATTCTCCTTTTACTGTTTGTGAGTGCCTTTCATTGATGTTGACGGCAGTAATGTCTGTATATGGGACACTGTAACCTGAAGCTTGATATCAGTCTTTCTCAATTGTTGCTGTGCATCCCTGCTACTATTATAATGACAAAACTATTTCTGGAATTTTGATGCTGGTTTCATATTTCTGCTTACAGGTCTTTCTAAAGTCACATTTGTGTTGATCCTTCCAACTAATTTATAAGAATATTATATAAATAATTTCTGCTCCTTCCACAAGCTTTTTCTCATAACCAACTTCAAGAGAAAAACAACAACAAAAAAGTATTGTATTTTCCAGATGAGGGAAACCTGTAATTTATTTTGAGGCCTGCACATCATACTTTCCATAATTCTGGAAAAATAACTAGCATTAAAAATTTAATCTTGAAAGAGACTCTTTAGGCTCCCCAGAAAACTTTGTATAGACTTTGTCAAAGGTGTTTGTCATCAGAACTGGCATGTTTGTGTGTGGAGAGTTTTCATTTGCCTATCATCTAAATATATTATGTCCATTTGTAGTTGCAGAAAGCAGTGAAGAATGAAAATAATGTTTTTAATTTCTAACAAATTGGATCCACTTTTAGCAAACATGACTTATTTTGTATAACAAATACAAAACAAGCTAGCTGAGAGTTGTACATGCTAACAGACCTATGCTTTACATGTCCATGGTGGCTGAAGAAATGGGAAAGCTGCCTCGGAGAAAAGATATATATATATATATATATACACACACTTTAAAAACTCACTATATATGCTTTTGGCATCCTATGAATAGGAAAGCACAAGTAAGATGTTTGAATGGAGTATAGTCCATGAACCTGATATACGCAGAAAAAAGAAGAACTTCAAGTTATGTCTTTTGAGCAAAGCAGAAAAGGTGTTTCTCTGTGGCATTGCTTTGCTTAATGAAGTAATTTAAATTTAACTTTAGCTTCATATATTCCAGTTATTTCAGAGATTGATGAGAGACATTTATCTTTTTGTATAAGTTTGTTGCTGCTGGTTATAGAAAAAATGATATGCTGTTTATATAAATAGGTAGTGTTTAACTTTATTTTCTTCAGTCCTTTTACTTCTTTGTTGCCAGCAGAAATATATAGTGTATTAGGCTTTTTCTGGTCTAAATTGCACTTTTTTCTTTAGCTGCATGCTCCTTGTAATGCAAAACAGTAGGTAGTGATCCATGCAGGCTTCCATTTATAATATTAATACAAGCCATGTTCCATGCTAATACAGCTCATTAATATTAAAGCAAGAAGTGTAAGACTAGTGAGTGCTTAATCATTTGCAATTAGCACCTAACAGCTAATTCAGTGGAGGGCTTTTAGAAGGAAAAAAGTGTGTATGTGGAAGGGGGAAGAGGTGGGGAGCAGCAGTTTGCTAAATGCTGGTTGATTTAACTTAAAGTATTTAATACTGTGAAAACTTAGTAATTAGGAGAATTCTTGTCACCAGAAAACTTCCCCTTAATTGAAAGGAACCTGAAGGTTCACAAGTCTGTGGGACCTAATGTGATGCATCTGCAGGTTCCAAGGGAACTGGCAGATGAAGTTGCAAAACCACTATCCATCATATTTGAGAAATCATGGCAGTCTGGTGAAGTTCCTGCAGACTGGAAAAAGGGGAACATAACCACCATTTTTAAAAAGCGAAACAAGGATGACCCAGGGAACTACAGGCCGGTCAGTCTCACCTCAGTGCCAGACAAGATCATGGAGCAGATACTCCTAGAAACTATGCTAAGGCACATGGAAAACAAGAAGGTGATTGGTTACAGCATGGTTTCACCAAGGGCAAATCATGCCTGACCAATCTGGTGGCCTTTTAGGATGTCATTACAGCACTGGTGGATAAGCCTAAAGCAACAGATGTCATCTACCTGGACTTGTGCAGGGCATTTGACACTGTCCTGCATGACATCCTTGTCTCTAAATTGGAAACGTGGGTTTGATGGATGGACCACTCAGTGGATAAGGAACTGGCTGGATGGTCACATTCAGAGTTGTGGTCAACAGCTCAATGTCCGAGTGGAAACCAGTGATGAGTGGTGTCCCTCAAGGGTTGCTACTGGAGCCAGTGCTGTTCAACATCTTTGTTGGGGACACGGACAGTGGGATTGAGAGCACCCTCAGAAAGTTTGCCAACAACACCAAGCTGAGTGGTGTGGTTGACGTGCTGGAAGGATGGGATGTCATCCAGAGGGACCTTGACTGTCTTGAGAGGTGGGCCTGTGATAACCTCATGAAGTTCAACAAGGCCAAATGCAAGGTTCTGCACCTGGGTCGGGGCAACCCCAAGCACAAATACAGACTGGGCCATGAGTGATTGAGACCAGCTCCGAAGAGAAGGACTTGGGAGTGGTGATGGATGGGAAGCTCAACACGAGCCAGCAATGTGCACTTGCATCCCAGAAGGCCAACCACATCCTGGGCTGTATCTAAAGTAGCGTGGCCAGCAGGTTGAGGGAGTACTGTGTCCAGTTCTGGAGCCCCCAACACAAGAAAGACATGGACCTGTTAGAACGAGTCCAGGGGAGGCCATGAGGATGACCCAAGGGCTGGAGCACCTCTGCTATGAGGACAGGCTGAGGGAGTTGGGGTTGTTCAGCCTGGAAAAGAGAAGGCT
The DNA here is from genome assembly GCA_907165065.1 of Caprimulgus europaeus. The sequence continues at coordinate 15,356,442 of OU015534.1, read as the reverse complement.
TCGGGAAGATCTTATAGCGGCCTTCCAGTGCCTGAAGGGGCTACAAGAAAGCTAGGGAGTGACTTTTTACAAAGGCTGTGGTATAACAAGGGATAATGGCTTTAAGCTGGAGGAGGATAGGTTTAGGTTAAATATTAGGAAGGAATTCTTGACTGTGAGGGTGGTGAGACATTGGAACAGGTTGCCCAAGGAAATTCTGGATGCCCCCTCCCTGGAAGTGTTCAAGGCCAGGTTGGATGAAGCTTTGAGCAACCTGGTCTAGTGGAAGGTGTCCCTGACATGGCAGGGGGTTTTGAACTAGGTGATCTTTAAGGTCCCTTCCAACCCAAACCATTCTATGATTCTATGATTGATTATTTGAAAATAAAATAAAATAAAAACTTACTCTCCTTAGAAAAGAGAGCAATGGCAGTATAAACCATAAAGTCCCTTTACTAGCTTAGTTGGAGATTGTTCTTGCTGATAATTCAATCATTTAGGATTATCTGAAGTTTAATCTGCTTAAGGAAGGAATCTCATCTTGACTGACATGCAGAACAACATGCTAAATTTGTTGGGTTGTTTATGTGTGTAGAAGAAAGTGATGGTAATCAGCCTAGAGCTGAAGTCTCCAAATCAAGATGTTAAGACACTGAGCTACAAAATCTAGTGAGAAAAAAGGGATGACTGGATAAGTGAAGCAACTTCCTGGTATTTTTCACACAAGTCTGTGTAGTGTTCTGTTGTATTGTTGCTTTTCTGCTACCTCAACAGCCTGAGATCACTTGTCAATTAGGGAGTTTACGTTTGGGAAAGTTAACTTTTCCAGGTGGAGAACCGCATAGTTAAGATTCAAAGTGTCTATACCTTTAGTATTGAGAAAAAATATATCCAATAATTACCAAGTAAATATAAAAGAATTTTCTCTTCTTGTCTCCCATCCCAGTTGAATTTCAGGACTTCTCTGACGCTACTTGTCCAATTGTGTTAGTGTCTGCTACAACTTGAGTCTTTTCTTCAAAATGTCTTTTTTGAAAAGGCTGGATGGTGCTCAGAGCCAAGCTTTGAAAGCAGGACACTTATCTCTCTTCCTGGCTTTGCTTTTGATTTTCTGGGCTGCTTTGTCTAAGACTTAACACTTTCAGCTGAAAGAACCCATGTATGCAACTAAAAAAAAAAAAGTGTTGCCTCTAAATGAGGATTTGAGTGTTTGTTCTTAGGAAGTGCTTGTGGGTTTTTTGTGTGAGGTTGCTGTATATATATACGTTACCCTATGCTTTTATGCATCATAGACAAACTATTTGTGCATGCTGGTGTCTGTAAAGAGCAAACCACATTGCAGATGTAGAAGTAGCTTTACTGTCAACAAATTTAAGAATTATGTATATTTTCATATATTGTAATTAATCTGAGGAGTTTTACTGTGTGGATAGGAGCTAGAATGTCTTACCTCCCACCTTTCTCCTTTTCCTCTCCATCCCTTCTGATTGCCTGGTACACTGCATGTTGTTCTTATTTTATGTTTTCTACTCTTTTGTTTTTGTCATAGCAGTTTGCATTTCATTCATTTTTCCAATTGCTTGTCCCTCATTTGTGTAATAACCTCAGGACTTTCTACCAGTTTTTTTTCATGCACTGCTCCCCATATGCACAAGTCTTCCTGATCTGAGAAGAAACAACCTGTCGTAGCTCATTGATTCTAGAAGGTATGAAACAGAGGATATACAGGAGCAAACCGTACTGCACAGAATGGAACCCATTCCCTCTCTGACTCCACTCATGCTGGCTATTTTCAAACAATTCTTATTTACTCGCCAACTTTCACCCACATTGTAATGGCTGAAGAAACAAAATGACTTGCAGTTATTCCGTGTGCTGCTCATCAGGGAACAGGAACACTTTCAGGAGGGTCTGTACTTCCTTTTCTCTTCCAGTGTAGAGATGCTAAGTAGTTTTCAAATAAAAAGTCCCCAGGCTTTGACAGTTAAAAAGTTAAATAACACTTAAAAAACTGCAAGGGATGTGGAGAGGGAAGTTTACAAATACTGTGCAGAATATATTTCTGGATTACTACTCAAAAAAAGACTAGAGAGCTATAAAATGATAGAGAACAGTGAAAGGCTGCAATCTGACTCATTTTGAGACATAAAGGAGAAGGCTCTTGTAATGGCAGCAACAATTGAACAGATAATAGATATAAAAATTAGCAAATAGCTCTGTCAAGCACCGTGAGAGCTCCAGAAGAGCATGCTCATGACCTTTTCCTTTCTCTTTGACCTTGACCAGCAAAAGTTGTCTATCCTTGCTTGAAGAAAAGCTGGAGAGAGCAGAGTGGTCAAAGAAAGAACAGCACTGAAGAGTTGCTAGGTTAAATTAATAAAATGCTGTAATTAGCTTGCATTGCTGTGCTTTAGAGAAAGATTGAAAAAGCTGGGGGAGGCATGGGGAGGAATAGAAAAAGAAGAAAAATTTTCTAATAATGGTTTCAAGATTTGGGAAAAGAAAGATAAGTCATCAGCACACAAAAATCACAACCGTATAAAGAGAATTAAGCAACAAAAGATGAAACAAATAATAGGAGACCTGACTAGAGAGAAGATGAAACAAAAGGAAGGAAAGGAGAATCAAAGCAGGAAGTAGTACAGAAGAAGGACATGAAAGGGGAAAAAGATTCAAAGATGCTGTTGGAAATACCTCAGTAACATGAAGAAAGGGGTGAGCATGTAGTTTTACTGGAGGGGAAAGGGAGGAGGGAAGAACAGAGGATGGATCAGTGTGGTAGAAAGATGACCAGTATTAAAATTTGTCTGTGTATGTAATCTCTTGGCACCTCTGCAAACCTTTGTCTAGGTACTCTGCTGTTCCAGTCTCTTTCTGTCAGCAGAGAAGGCGGTAATGATGCCCAGCACCTGGGCCATGCTGATAGGCGAGGTGAAAAAAAATCACTTTGGAAAGGAAAGGACAAACCTCTCAAAAATAAGTCATTCACTTGTCAGATTAGTGGCTTTAATGAAAGTGGATAGAGACTAATGAAAGGTTAAACCTGTAAATTGCAATCTAACAAATGGGTTCACAGAACACAGATCTCTCTCTATTGTAAGAAAAGAAATAATACTGACAAAATATTATTACCTTGGAGAGACCATGACCAAGCTGCGATTCCCTCAGACAGCAGCATGCTCTCCTGCTGTTCTGCTGAGCCAGGCACTCCTGCTTCTCTTGAAGGATTGACAGACAAACAGCTCTTCATTGATCGCTGTACTTTGAGAGTGCTTTGATCATTACACTGAGTCTTCAGGAATATATACTATAATGATATCTCTGCCAGAACCCAGGCAGTTCAAAATAGAATCATTAAGTTCAGTCAAAAGTCTTATTTTTACATATTGTGAAGGGTTTGGGAATTACATAGGAAGTAAACTTATACAGCGGAGTGCTTATGACAAAATTACAACAAAATTAAATAAAAAGAAGATTAGGATTTGGGTTCTTCCATCTTTTAGTCTTGTATTTGTCTTTCTGGCATTTTTTAAGACTTCAGCTGTTGTTAGGTGGGGACAGGAGAGAGTCTACTCAATCTGAGCCTGAGATGTGAGTATGTAAATGTGAGGTAGTGCTCGAGAGTTAACAGGGTATATACCATATTTCGGTTTAGCTGGACTTTTCCATTGCAACTTACCCTTCATCTCTTTTAGAAACTTCTTCCTTATAAGTTGTTTTTCCTTCTTGCTTTCAGGCTTCTTTTCTGCAATTTCTTCCTGTCTTGCATGTTTCTTATTACAAGGACTGGTTCTACCAACACTGGTCTTATCTCAAGGAAGATGTAGTAAGATTTTAAATTTCAAGTTCTTCAGGGCAGTGAACTTTTGCTGTTACTTACTGTTGGTGGACTGCACTCTAAATAATTAGGAAAAATAAAAATGAAGTTGTTCAGGTGGGAAAGACTGCTTCAAGATGTTACTCTGCTATGTAATTATTTAATTTCGCCATACACCACCAACTGCTTGCACATGATGTGCCTTCCTTAAGGTTTGCTTCTGTTGCTGTTCAAAAGTTTCAGGCAAATCAAGAAACTTCTTTTCCAATCTGCAGAAGAGAGATCACAAATATTATTTTCTTCCAAATAAGATGCAGTTTTAAGTAGGACATGAATATAATAAATATGTGCAAGGGTTATACTTCTAATTTTTCATCAGTTTGGATATTTAGTAATCTGGTGTCACATCAGGAAGTTTTAATTTGAGTGTTTTATTGTGCCATACATTTAGTAGCAATCTGATACTGGAGAGAGGAAATTGCTGCAGTCCCTATTTTTCATGGTTTGTTTGAATTAATAATTAACTATCACACATGATTAATTTAAAATATTTAATAATAAAGCATTTCAGTACACCTCATGTAACATCCTGCAGCGCTTTCACAGTGTGCTGCATATAAGAAATATGGTAGTAAAAAGCAGATGCAGAAGAGCATGGGTGCTACAAGAATGGAACATGACAGTTGAGGTGTGGAGGGCAGTGCACTTTTTATACTTGGCTGAGGGACCAGACTATGTCAAATGGTAGGGTGGTGGTGGGAATGGGGTGAGAAGAGCTTACAAGAGTTGCAAAAATATCTAAAAAGGAAGATATACAGCAATTTAAAACTGAACTAGAAAGAATGAGGTGATTAGTCAAATTCTAAGGAAGGAAATTCTGAGGAAGGAAAGCTTTGATTTGGTTATTTTAAGGATGTCAGATGATCCAGTGTGTAGCTTTGTCACTGACTGGGTGTATACCCCTAAGTCATTTCATGTAGTTGTGCCCCAGGTTTTCTGTGTCCAGAAGAAATACTGATACTTCTCAGGATTTTGAGATCACAGAAAAAAGCTCTAAGAATTCACTGTATTGAGTGGCATTACCAGTTTGTACCTGAGGAATTGCATCTTGCAGAGTTCTGTGCATTTTAGGAAATGGGCTTTGAAGCTGGTGCCAAACAGAGCAACAATAATAAGAGGTGGAGTGTGATTAAGCAGACATGGATGATCTAGTATATTCAGCTTGTGCTGGTATAGTCACAAAAAGAGTGTTACTTCTTGGAAACAAAATCCTCTTACATGGTATCTTGAAACAAAAAGGAGAAAGTAATTGAGAATAAGGAAAATAAGTAGGAAGAAGTAGGAGAGGAATCAAAAAATACACTACTTCTGCAGAAACTGCCTGGAAGACTCAGCTTTGTGGCACTTTCTGTGCAGTCCCTGGGAGGAACCTAGTGTAGGGAACCTGCTTAGGCAGGGGGGTTGGACAAGATGATCTCCTGAGGTCCCTTCCAACCCTTACCATTCTGTGAGCCCAGGAAGAGCTTTTGGGCAGCCTGTCAGGCCCCCATCTCCCACGAGCTCTCAGCCATGAAGGCATTCCCACCTTTCTCAGATGTATGATTGCAGCAGCCACGGGAAGTATCATCTCAAAACTTTTTTGCAAAAGCTGATATTATACCATGTCCTTCCACTAATGATGAGTACTTCCTGAAAACTTACTGAAGACCAAATTCATTATAGGATTTCTGGGCAAGAAAACAGAGTTTTTAGACATAATCACATTAATATCCAACAATCTGATACTATAACAGTCTGAGTCACTAAAACTCCCACTGGTTTCTGTGTAGAGCCGAGTGTTTCTCAAGAGGTGCATGACAGCTTGCAGCAGGGAAACAAAGCTAGTCTCTTTTTCAGTATGTTTTCTTGTGTGGAATATGCCTCTTTGGCAGTTGCTGCTGGCTGGCTGGTGACTTTTAAGCAGATATGGGGGAAAAAAAACCAAACCAAGAGTTGTGGTTTTCTTTTCTCATAATAGTTTTCTCATTAAACTTTTTCCTCTTTGTGTCACTGAAATTTGTTTTTAATCGGCCATCTTAAATCGGGCATTAAATTCAGTTTTCTTTTTACAAGAGGATTCTGTGTTCTAGCCAACATTATTTCTCCCAAATCCTTTCTTGCTCCTGGCTTGTAAGCAGCAAGTTATCATGTCCAAAAAAACTTACTCCATTTTTTTGGCTGCAGTTTTTGAATAAGCATGTTATTTTAAAATGTCTTTGACACTTCTAAATAGGCCAACAAGCAGCATAAACAAAGTTAGCCAAGGTAGAGGCATTTATCCAGTTACAGGCAGTGTCTTTTCTTTCCTGCTGAACTAAAATTTGAGTCTCCCTTCCCACTCAGTGTGGGCAGAACAGAGTCCAATGTTGGGATTAGCTTGTAAATGATCTTTGGTTTATGAGAAGATGGTGCGAAATATAAAGCTGATCCAGTACTCATGAGGTCTTGGGGAGTCTTTCAGTTTACTTCAGTCAACTTTGGAGCAGGCACTGTATGGAGGAGGGAGAATGTATCTGACTTGGTGCTGGTAAAAAGTCCCTAAAGGACAAGTAGTTCATAAAAACTGAGTTTTGCTATCAGGCAGGCAGAGTGTGTCCAGAATTGCTGGGAAATCTGCTGAACAAGTTCTCGGCAGCGTCTGTTAATGGAGTTTCTCTAGATTTTTGCTCATATTTGAACTTTTTCCTTGGTGTCTTTTAAACACAAACTATGCTCCCTTAACTCCCTGTCGATGTAATACATACAACTGTCATTTTGTCACAGGGAAACCTTGAAATAATTACAGCAAGATTTGGTGGGGGTCAGATATGATAAGGATACGTACAAGGTCAGGAAGGAGAAGTTTTGCTATTGATATGAGAAAGAGCAAGGAAGGATCCCAAATAAAACATCAGCTTTTTATGAAAATTCAGCATTGGGTAAGGCTAATATACATTTTATTGTAGTTAAAATGCAATTTCCTTCTTTTCTGACAAGTTTTCTGTTTCTTGGTGCACATTAATAACAACATGCTATGTTATTATGAAGTTCTGATAACATTAAAATAAGTGCTCCTTACTGTTTAGAGTACAGCTTGTTTCCCTAATTTGTAGCAAAGTCTTGACTATTCTTAAGAAAAAAAATCTCTAAAAGGCAACATCCAATTTCTGTCATAGTACTTATCCTTTTCCCATGTTATCTATTTATGCAGTGTGGAAATTTTTTAAATAAATTATAGAAATATTTATGCAAATGTTGATTTATTATTCAGTAATCAATCTTTGTTGGATATATTATAGCATAATCAGTTGTATATTAAAAAGCATTTAATTTCATGCCTAATTAACATATTATAAATTGAGGAGAGAAAATTAAATTATTATGGACAGTTTGCAAATGTAATACATACAATGTTCTTCAATAATTGCATGAATATTGGCTGTAATGTGATGTGTTCCTTCCACACTTTTGTGCTCACTCTTTACTGATAGATTGGAATGAATGGGCTCCAAGGGACGTGTACTGTACTGCCCTGAAGCAGCATCAGATTCCCATTAACATCAAAGCAAAGCATGTGCAGAGGCAGAGAACAGTATATGGCCCAGTGTGTGTAAATTAGATCAGCTCCATGTAGGCATCTGGAATTTTGAAACACGTCTACCTTTTGAGGAGCAATTTCCTGTAACTTGATTATTTTGGCAACTAGCTGCATAGTTTGGGCCCAATCCTCCTCTTTGTTTAGTCAGTGGGAGAATTCCCACTACTTCAATGAGAGCAGGACAAGATGCCAAAAACTTGTGTGTAGCTTGTGGAGTTTTGCTATGCCTAGTTTCACAGCACTGTGAATTTTGCAAGAATCCCTACCACAAAATACTGTTGCCTTGTTTTGCACTATCTTTGCACTTCACATAACACATTTCTGCTTTCTGTAAAGGGAGTAATGATTTCTTGAGTAACTAAAGAGACAATATGTATTGGTTCATAATATTTTCTTTGGGATCCTTGACTCCCTGGGAATTTGAAGCCAGCTGTTTGAATTGCATTTACAGCACTTAGCACCTAGGATTTCTGAAGATGGTAGAAGCTTGACTTTTGTCTAATTAAATGTACTTTGTAATGGAAAATTTGATACAGTATACAGAGCTGGCATGGAAAAACCTGAAGGGCAGAATGGGACTGCTTAGCTTTATTTGGCTGAACCGTGCAAATTGGCTCCCAATGGAATTGTTACTGTTAGCTGAATAACTGAGTAATCTTTGTTGTTTAGAAATAAATAATAATACATGATACTGAATTCCACTGACAAATAAATCATTTAATGATTGAGATTAGATAAACATGCATATTGAAAGAAAACCTTGAAAAGTGAAGCTCCCTTCAGTCGATAACAGGGCAGTTTTGTAAACCACTTAAAGCTGTGATAAAATCCTACTTGACTGGCCCATGAGCAGATGTGACAAGTTGAATTTATTTCCTCTCTTACCAGGAAGCTTTGCAGGAAACCCTTAACATATGGTGCTTTTCACTTCCATCTAGAGCTATAAATGTTATTGGAAAAGGATGTTCCCAGGAGCAGCAAGTTTCTGACGTTTCTGCCAAATGGACTCCAAATGATCCTTCTGTGGTTCTGAATTCCCCAAGTTCTTAGGAGCTGGCAGCCAAGCATCTCTGATCTCAACACAGCTCACTAATTTAATTATTTTATTCTAGATCTGTGGAAGGCTCTTGCAGACCAGTGGCTTTTCATCTGTATTGGATCTAGCTAGGCAGGAAGCACAAGTTAGAGTATAAATATTTTGTTTCTTAACTGCTTTTTGCTTGAAAACTTGGAAACCATTTCACACACAAATCGGTCACACAAGTGTGAATGCAAAGCGACAAGAAATACAGAAAAAAGTAACATCAACTTGTATTTGTTTTATATTTTTAATGTCTGTATTTTCCAGGGAGACTGGGTAGTATGTGTCCTGTAAGTAGGAGTAGTAATGAAAATCACATTATATTGTACAGCTGCACTTTAGCTCTCCCCTTATCCCCTCCCAAAAAGGGTAAATTAAGTACTTCTATGGAGAGTAAGGTGTCAAATCTCTTGTATCTGGTTTATAATAGCACAGTAAGTTCAGAAGAAGCACCAAAGCACATGTTTCTGTTTAACATGCTTCCAGATTACTTCACTTTAAGAAACTAAATGGTTAAATTTTGCATCTTTTCTTTTGGAAGATTAACTATTGGCTACAAAATAACATTTATCCTAAGATTATGAATTTACGTTGCAGAGAGTTTTACTTGTAGGTTTAGTTGGAGGATTGAAAGAGAAAGGAGAGGGTTGTGTTTCAGGCATAACCTGCTTTGGAACAGCATCAAAAAGAGGAGGAATATGAGCTGGATCTTGTAACTACAAACCACCCCTTCACCATCACCGGAGCCTGGGCATGCCTGATGGCAGTGTTTGGTGTGATCCTGAGCAATTCCCCTCGGTCTGAGCGGAGACCAGGGGATTTTTTTGTGAGTCAGCTCAGCTGTGAATAAAAATTTAGGCAGAGGCTGATGCTGACAGGAAGGTTTTGAGTTGCTTGGTGATGGGTGCTTTGCTGTGAAAGAAAAAGGATGACTTAAAATCCAGCTTTGGCTTTGGTGTGACCATGTGATATACTTCAGCCCTCCACCCCCCATATGAGAGTTTGAATTAGATGAGCTGGGGGGAGATGATGTCCAGATAATTACTCCGTGACTCCGCTATCCATGAGCTTATGTTTATGTGAGAGGAGAAAAAATAGTGGATCTATGTGCCAAACACTGTGCCTGTGTTCCCCAACAAAGTGATGCACAGACACTCATAGACGCAGCATTTGTTCAAACATGCCATTTATTGGCAACTTTGTGCAGAATAAAGCTCCCAGAGGGAATGGACTCTCTTGAAGAGGAAGGGCAGTCACTGTCCTGGTGCTAACGGCAGTGTCTGTTGCAAGGGCCTCTTCAGCTGCATTGGGTTCCATTCCACAGAGCATGCTACTGCTGTGGAGGAAAGGTGCGGCAGCACTTCCAACTCCCAAATGAGCAGTGTCTTCTCCATGTGTTGTGTGCTCTGTTCTGTGAGATCAATTACCTGGGGAGTGTATGGGATGGGTGAATTCCCACCTGGACATCAGCAGCATCTCTTGCCTGGTGTCTGCCCAGTAGGAGCTGCCAGGGAGTCTCTCGGCCCTTGTGAAATCGCCACTATGATCATGATAGTGTGAAAGGAAAGCAGGGCAAAAATCATCTTTGCAGCCAGCATGGTCTTCACTGGCCGCTGCACTGGGGAGACCATTATAGAACACTGCTGCTCCTGACAGAGGACAGCTGCACTGGGATTTCACTATTGTTTGTGTCCTGAGTTGTCCTGTCTTTTTCCTTGCAGTATGAGGTGTTGTCTGTCATCATCTGTGAGTCCTGAAAACACAGCTCTGTGCATGAAGACCTTTTTCAGTATCTGTAGAACAGCATTCTTGTGAGCCAATATTGCAGCTCATTGAACTCACACAGTGCCTCAGTGTGAGCCACTGGATCCTGTGCCAGGTACTGGAAGAGACTGAGTGGCATGGCCATTTGGAAAGCTGGGGGCAAGATTATCTCCTCGGGCACGTTCTCATTGCCAAAGAAGTGGTCAAGGCATTTCTCCTCCAGGCACAAGCGCAAGTAATGCGTGATATCCATCAGCTGCAGCAGAAAATCCCTCCTGCACCAGCCTGACAAGGGTGTGGTGGTCAGGAGGTGCATCACAACTGTCTTCAAGGTGTAGGTAGAAAAACCTATGCTCACCACAAAGCCAGAGCAGAGCTGCAAGCATATGAGGTAGAAGCTGTTGTGTGGTGCCTGCCTGGCCACATGCCTAAAGAACTTTACCTCTGTCACAGTGTAGCTTTCTGTCCATGTTGTGCTTGGGGTGAAGATGGTCTCTGTAGTCTGGCTTCACAGGAATATGTCTGAGTTGCCTCGCTGAATGCCAAAGATCATTTCAACAATGAGGATTCTCCTGGGGACATCTGTCAGCTGTAGCTTGCAGGAGCATCTGGGTGGCAGTACCTTGATATTGTAGCAATGCAAATGAGGCCCCATCACCTAGGCTGAGCTCACAAACTTCTGGAACCAAAGGACAGTTTTCCACACATGTAGGTAGGTGCCTGTGCAGAGGGTGCGTAGGAGGCTGGGAGCCTGATTTCTCCTCAGCACTTCATTGAGGTGGTGGAGGAAGCACATCATGTCCTCCACCAGCCACTCCTTCGTGCAGGTGCACTCCAGCTACACGCGGACACAGGAGTCCTTCACTGGCATTTCCCCCCCAGTGCCCAACTTCCTGTGAAGGGTGTGCCCAAGAGGGGGCTTCAGGGGCATGAGCATGTGGTAAACAGCATCACTCTCACAAGGACTCCAAACTTGGAAGGCGTTGCCCACCCTGATGGCTGGTTGCAGCACTGAGAAGAAACTATTTGACAAGAGCTCTTGAGAGACAAGGAGGAGGTCGCCCACCAGCTCCTGCAACAGCTGGCTCCTGTAGGCCAGGTTCTGCACTGGCCGCGCTTTGCAAAAATCCTGCCCAAATCCCTCTCATCATCGGGCTCTTCTTGTTCACTTTCTTCCTCCTTCTCCACCTGTTTGCCATCACAGCTGGAGCTCTCCTCTTAGCTGCTGCTGTCCACCTCATTCCTTCTGTTCCTGAAGTGCCAGCAGAGCCCAAAGAGCACCACCAGGTGCTGCAAGGCAGTGAAGAGCAGGGCTCCTCAGGCAAAGCTACTCTCTTCTCTGAGACCCTATGGCTGGATTTGAAAAATCAGTCATGCTCTTGCTGCATGGCTAGGTAAGGCTTTAAAATGTTTGTTTTTCTCCTCCTTGAAAGTACCAACCTCTTAAACAGTGATGGAAAAATGCAGAAAAACATCTACCCATAAAGGATTAGATTCTGAGAGGGCACTACTAATGCAACTGTAGCGTTTTATCCTGACCTTCTAATTTGGCAAAGATCTCTATTGATTATGTTAACTGGTAATGAATATTCTGCAAGCAAAATATAGCATCTCCCTTTGGACTGCCTCGGCTGCAGAGGGAGAACCCAGGCTATGTTCATGCATGATCTGAACCCAGCTTTCAGCATCAAGTGGAAAAAAAGTTGATCACAGCACCTGCTTAGTGTTGTGTGCCCGGATGCCACACAACAGCATGAGAGTTCTTACCTCTCCACTCTTCACTGCTGGGTAACTGAGTCCAGTTCAGTCCTTGCTTTCCAGTTCAGGTTCCCACGTTGCTGTTAACTGAAGTGTATTATGGCCATAATAGCCTGGATTGCTATATATCATACTAATTTATACCTTATATGTCTGGTGCCAGACTTATTTACAGAGGTACCGACAGTCTTTGATATCTGTCTGAACTAAAGATTATTTTAGTAATTAATAAATGGTGTTAGACATTTACTATCATGTTTTACGCTTTAAAACTTATGACATAATAATATTCCTTAACACTATTTAGCAGTTATCTATCCTAAATATTTATAGCTAAGCACTTGATTTTGACTCAGTGAGCTACTGTATGTTAAATAAACACTAGCTCAAGAGAAAACAACTATTTAGTCAAATTTTTCATTTGCATCTGTGCAACCTCACTGAACTCACTGCAGTACATTTAAAGACACAATTTGGACAGTAATTTAGCAAATCTTCTTATGTAGTGGAGCTGTTAAACCTTAGTAAAAATATTTTAATAATCAATTGCTATTTAATTAACATGCAATTGCTGTCTTAGTAAATCTAAATTAAATCCCCATTTTAGCCACTTAATTCAAAGTGTGAATTAACGTTCTCTATTGATAAGTAGTATTATAATAGACTTTCAATCCTGAGTTGAAGAAAAAATCAATTGTAACATTAAGTTGGATTCAGTATGAAATTAATCACATATTTCTAACACAGTGTAAATTCCTTCTTGTGCCTTCTCTTGGTGCAGTATATCTGTCCTCGGTCAGAACATCATGGTAAGGGGACAGATTGCATTTTCCTTTCCTAGCTTTCACAAGGAGGCCTGCAGTACCTCTTCATTCCCTTTAAAATTCAGTCATACTGTAGAAAAGATGGAGGAATAGTGTGGACAGATTCTTCTGGCAGAGTCTGGACTTGGGGCTGCTTTGGGCAGATGTTCTGGGAAAACTTTCCCACCTTGGCTCCCCTGCTGTGCAGGGGGTAAAGGACATCTGATGAAGATTGGTGAAGGAAGAAAGAGGTTAAGATGTGAGGCAAGGATGAGAAAGAAAATGAGGTGCACTAGGCAGAAAAGAAAGATGTGTGAAAGTTATAAAAATAATGAAAGAGGTGGGAGATGCTAGAGGATTTTTTGAGAATAAAAGGCGAGGATAATTTTGCATAGAGAGAGACTTGAGATTGGTCTATGCAATGGGAAGGTAGAAATGCCATGTGCTTTACTTTACAGATGTAGCTTCTGATGTGAGCTAGCCATTGACTCTAAGGAATGCATTGACCGCATTTACTGTGTGCTATCCACTCCCATGGATTTCAACCAAAGCCTGAGTAACGTTAGAGAGTCACATATTTCAGCTGCAGCCAATACTTTCTGCTAAATCTGTCTTTTATAATGATGTCTCAGCAGGACTGGGCCTCGTTCTTCTGTCACTGATCGGAGCAAATCCAATCGAAGCAAATTGGAGCCAATTGGTGTTTCCATTATGCAGTGGCAGGAGTACTGAACTCATTGTCACTAAGGATATATCAGTACTTCCTATTAATGTCAGTTTTCAGTTTTATAACATTTTGTTAAAAGTTCCCTCGGGCAGTATTTGCTATACAGATTTTCAGAGAAGGAAGACATATTTTATTTGGAGAGCTCATTTGGTTTATTGTTAGAGGATGCTTGTGTTCAGAACTTAAATGGATATTACTTTCAGCAAGTAAAGACATTGTCCTCTTTATTGTAGCTACTGGTCTGCAAATGGACAATTCACCCAAATTTTCATTGGATAGCTTTATTGGGTTTTGGACTAATTTAAACAGAATTAATATTTCTTTACCAAGCTAGGCACTTGGCAATATAGTCACGCCTTAGATTTTATAATGGATTACTCTTTTAATGTTACATACTCTGTGTTAATACCAAACTTCCATGTTTTGCTAGAAAAGAACTATATTTTGCCATTGGCTATGAACATGCAACTTTTGCTAATTTAAATAAAGGTTAAAAGGACAATTTCAAGCATTATAATAGATTTTAGTTTGCCATTTTTTCTCTTTGTTGTTCTACATGTATCTTTAGATGTCCTAGCTAGTTTTATTTTGTAAGTTTGAATATGTATTACTTTGCCGCAGTTATACTTTGGTTTTGGGTTTTGTTTTTTTTTATATCTGTCTTGGTTGCTGTCACAATTACAATTTCTTGCACTGTTTATTTATGATGTCATTTTAGCTTAGGGCTAGTTTGGTGTAATCATTCTGCCTTAAGCATCGTTTTTCCCTATGGCATGAAGATGAACATAGTGAACAGTACAAATTACAGATTGGAAATGTTGTTGCTGACATTCTGTTTAGCAACAATAGAAATAAGCTTATGGCTCCTCTCATAGTAAGCTCTTCCAGGTGATTTTCTTCTCTGATTTGCTGATGTAAATCAGGAGTAATACTATTTATTCCAGTTAAATATGGTGTTTCTCAGTGAGGAGAATCTGCTGTCTAAACCAACATTCTGTCCAGAGCTTCACGGGGCTTGTGCCATATTGTTAGTCACACAGAGGCGTAATTGCTGGAAGTGTTCCCCCTTTCCTTTGATTTTGCCACTGTTCAAGTGTATTTGGCATGTCGCAGAGTCCTGTTGTTTCCAGGGAAGCAGGAGTCCAGCCAAGAGCATAGAAGGCAAGGGAAACAAAGCACTGTTTGTTGTCTTTGCAACCTTCTTTCTTGTCTGCCTTTAAAGGCTGAAACCATAAGCCATAATGTCTTTGTTATTAAAATAGAAGTGGAATTTGAGTCTTGTTTCATGTGTTTACACATGAAAGGCTGTCAGCTCAGCTCTGTAGTTATACCCACACAATTCTCCTTGTTTCCTGCTCACAGCAAAAGTCACTTAGCTTTCAGAAGTTGATTCTCCATTTTCTGTGAGTAGTCTTACCCTGTTTTGATTGCATTCTTTTGGAAATTGGGAGATCTGTTGTGGAGAATCCAAAATTGCATTGCAGACAACATGAGATTGAGAGGAGCAACAGGAGGCTGTGCTGTTATTTAGAAACACCTCTACAGCCTGGAGAAATGAACCAGCAGAAACCTGATGAAATTTTTAAAAAGGTAAGTGCAAAGTCCTGCACCTAGGAAGGAATCACTCCATGCTCCAGCACAGGCTAGGTCTGCCCAGCTGGAAAGGAGCTTTCTAGCAAGGGCCTGGGGATATTGGTGGACAGCAAAATGACCATTAGCCAGCAATGTGCCCTTGTGCCAAATAAGGTAAACAGCTTCCTGGGCTGCATTAGGCATGACCTTGCCAGCATGTTGAGGGAGGTAATCCTCCCCCCTCTACCCCTCTCCTCAATCTTGGTGAGACACATCTGGAGTGGTATGTCCAGTTATGGCCTCCAAACACAAGAGAGATATGGACATGCTGGAGAGAGCTCAGCAAAGGGCTAGGAGGATAATTTACAGTCTGGAACACGTCATAGGAGGAGAGGCTGAGAGGGCTGGCATTGTTGAGCCTCGACAAGAGAAAGCCTGGGGTGTCTTATGAATAGGTATAAATACCTGATGGGAGTCAGTGAAGAAGACGAAGCCAAGCTCTTAAAAGTGGTCCCTCCCCCGCCACATCCCTCCAAAAAAAAAAAAAAAAAAAAAAAAAAAAAAAGGCAGTGGGCACAAACTGAAATACAGGAAATTCCACACAAACATAAGAGCCGTTCTTACTACTGTGAAGTTGTTCAAACATTGGAGCAGATTACCCAGAGAGATTTAGGACTCTCAGTCTTTGAAAGTATTCAGAACCTGAATGGACACGGCCCTGAGCAGCCTGCTCGAGTTGAACCTACTTTGGGCTGCAGGGTCAGACAAGACGATGTCCAGAGGTCTCTGCCAACCTCAATGATTCTGTGAATCTCTTATCCATACCTCTGTTTACCAGATCCCAGTACACATTCAGATCTTGCTTTAACGAGATATTCCAACATGAGAATAAATTACCTACTTGAAGTGCAGTCTTCAACCCTCTGTTCTAGTCAGGTAAAGAGACATCCATGTATGGTAGAGATGCTTAGATGTTGTAGAGGCCTATGTTAAATGTTATTAATAGTTCTGCTGAGAGTTTTGTAGATTTGCAGAATTTTTTTTTTTTTTTAATAAGCCTTTTACCAAAATATTACACTACACACATACATTTTTCTGGCATGTACTTTTGCAAGATACCAACATTTATTCATACACGCTTTTTTGAGAACATGAGCTCAGTAAATGTTTCTGCTAGATTTTGTAGTCTCTCAAATGCTAGTCTGTGGTTTTTATCCCTTGGCCACATTGCCAGAATTACTTTACACACCAGTCTTTGTTCCACTTCTGCGAAGACTTAAATTCTCCATTCTCACTTCCAATAGGCCTCAGTTTATACAAAATATTAAGTTAATAAGACGTCAAGTATTTTTATGGAGTCTCTTTTTCTATTTAACTCTGTTTAACTTGTAGAGATGGCTTTCTTTGAGTATTTTTTGCATTAGCTGTGATCCTGTAGCTTTCTTGAAAACATTTAATCTGATTCACAAAATAGAAGCTATTTTTTAGTTTTGACGAGGCACAGACCACACAGAACATATTTTAATGTATTTAGTTGAATAAGCAGTATCCCAAGAAATAGATATTTTTTCCAGTGCAAATACTTGTCCTCATAAATTAAGAATTTGCTTTCCATGAGAATCTGCAGATACATATTTTAAATTCACAGACACTCTTCCTCCCAGATTTGTTGGTTAAAATATTAAGGTGATAAACACAAAGGAGTTTAAGTATACTAATTTAAAAATATGAAATAATTTCTGCCGAGACATTTTTTCATTATTTGCTTATTTCTAATTTGGACTCTCTACCACAAAGATGTGAGCTGGACCCCTAACTTATTTTAAGTAAATTACTGAATAAGTGACTTTTGGTCATTATCAGCATAGGCTAAATTCATGCTGGTTTTCATCAGATGAAAGACTGTGTCACACTATGATTCCCCTGAGCCATCCAGTCCCTCTGCTATCAGCAGCACTTTAATTTTCTCTTAGAGACAGTATAATGTGAGCACTCAGCCTGGTTCACTCAGAAAATGTGGTAATTTTTCATACTTTCAAACACAGATGTTCTACCAAGTTTCATCCAGAGAGGCTAAATCTACATTTTAAAGCAAGGACACCCTAGATGTTACTTTTGAAATAACATACAACATGGCACAAAGAAATAAATGAATATAATTGTGTAACAAAAGTTATAAATCAGACCCAGGAGACAAGAATAACAAAATAAAAGTGAAAAATTCACCTTTTAATTACAGTGGTGAAGCCTCTGAGATTGTGAAAACAATCATTTGTATAATTCTGATTTATACAGTCCTTACAGGAGAACTTGCTAAATATCTCTCTTGAATATAATCACGCGGATAAGAAAGTTTATTTTTTTAAATTCTTACAAATTACATGATATAATTCTAAGAAAACACTGTCATGAACGTATGTTATCTGCAGAAATCAGATGCCAGACATTTAAACAAAACCACTTAGCAATAAATATTTTCTTTTAAAGGTCAGTCTTAAATCCTTCTATTCTCTTTTTTCATTATCAGAACATAATATATTTTCCTTTTCTAGATTTACCTTGTTATTATTATTACACCACAAACCTTCAAAATGTGTGTTCCTAATCTCCAGGAAAGTTTGAAAATTTCCTGAAGATTTATGTACTGTTAATATTTTTGTGCATCTGGAATTTGGCAGATAAAGAAATGTCAAGCTGTTTGTATGACAGTTGCCAAAAACCCAAGTAGGGACACAGTCCCCAGGCCCATTTCACCATTGCCCTACAACCTGTAGGGGCAAACAGTATGCACAGCAGTTGCAGAGAGTGAGCTGCAGTTTGGTTTTTTTTTCCTGAAGAAACAGAGAAATTAAGTAAAACTATAGGGGACAAACCAGAACTGAGAATATTCAGGTCTTCTACTGCAGACTTGCAGGAATAGGCCTACAGATAATGAATGTGCCTACCAGCTTAGGGGGTTGTGTTTAAACATCACACAGTTTACTGATTGATGTAGACAGAGACTTAATAGGGAAGTTTGGCTCTTTAAGTTCATGTTTAGTCTCCTTACTAGTCTACATAATGTCACTGTTAAACTTGTCACAAATCTTTGTAGATACATCTCAAATGTTTCCAGCACTTCGAGAAAGATTAATCTCTTCTTGCTCTCTGCATGAGTTTTCTTGAGAAAAACAGTTAACGTATTTGCTCTTATCTCAAGTAAATTTTATCTTGCCCTACATAGAAATATCATGAGACGTCAACAAAGGGTATCTATATACTATATAACAAACACATATCAGTTTAATATTGTGCTTGTGAATGTATGACACTTTAGAAGTAGTAAAACTGTGATCCTGTTTCTCAAAATAAATGATTCGAGGTAGGAGGCCCTAATTTATTCTTCTGTGAAGAAATACCTGCAGGCGAGGTTGATATACAGATTCACACGTAAATCCTGACATACTTAGCTCAATGAGTTTGGTTTGCATGCTCTCCATAGAAGCTGTGGAGTGCAGAGGAAACTAAAGTTTGATGCAACCTGGAAATCAGTGGGCTTCTCCTTGCAACCTCTCATTTTTCCTACATGTCCCTCTTGGCACTGTCTATGCCACCTTGTTCAGAAACAGTGTGCCTATCTCTGGCAAGCCTGGTTACTAGAACATCCCTAAGTGTCTAATCTAAATCAGAGGTTGACCTGCAGAGACCCCTTAACAGCACATACACAATATTTGAAGCCTTACCAAACTCACTCTATTTTTCTGTAAGTACAGCAGAGGTAGCTAATGCAGGGCAGAATATGTAGAGAAGCAGCTAATGCAATAAGATGCTTAATAGTGTTTTAAAGCTAGAAACACAAGTTCCTGGGCTACTTTGGTCCTGCAAAACCCATAAGAAAGCTTTGTGTGGTTTCTGGGTAGGATGGTATGGAAGAACCTTAGAATTAAGAGAAATCACTTACGATGGATGCTGTGCCAGATGAACATGTAGAAAACATGTCTAGTAACTTTTCTCGCTCTGTACGTTACTTTTTGTACTGAATTTTACTGAAGCCTGTCATTACAGATGAAAATAGTCTTATATCTTTTGAAAAAGGAAGATGATGGGATGGAAAACTTTTTTTTTTTTTTTACTATTGTTTTATTATTACTAACAGTTTTTCAGAACCCTTTTAGAATACTTATTGGCCGTAGGTAGAGGTGATAACTGAGGAAATAATATCAGAGTATTTAGTTAGTGAGACAATGTATATTTATTTTTTTCATTTACCTTAAATTGGGAAGTAAGAGATCAAACATATTTGGTAAGATTTTGACTCCACCAAAGTCATTGGTTGTAACTTCACTGGCTTTATTAAGACAGTACCCTGTATCTACTGTATTTGCCTATTTATGTGTGAAGTCAACCAGATAGAAAAGGTGGGCAGCTAATTAAAAAAAACCCAAAGGGTTTTAGACCTCCTTTAAGAAAAGAGAAACTGGAAATATGTTATGGATTAATCTCACTTTGTAGAAGCACCATCATTTTCACTTTTAGCTTTAGATTTTTCAGTTTGCTTTAAAAAATGTGAAAAAAGTAGTTTCATAATTACTTCAGTGTTTCTTTCTTAGTCAAAATTATTGAGCTACCTGACAATGTACTTTGAATATAGGAAGTATGATTATCTTTTCTTTAGTATCTGTTATAATTGTTTTATTATTAGTATTCTTTTCTTGTTTGAAAATGCATAAAATTCTAGCGTATTTTTTTAAAGTAAACTACATTATTTAAATGCATAAATTTGCTTAAGCCTCAATGGGTTACTCTGGCTTGTAAGGCTATTACTTTTCCAGTTGCAAGCAATAATGATACTGCAAAGATACTCCATTTGAGAAAATATTTAAATAAACGTTCTTCATCCAAAAATGAGATGCAGCATATTTACATTTTTATTTGATGAAGCCTGTTCCTGCTATCTTTGTTCTTAATTTGGTCTCAAAAGAATTAGTAGTAAGAGCAAAAATAGTCTGTAAATATGTATGAAATCAAATTTAGAGGGTAGGCTAAAAGGTATTGACTGCCAGCAGTGTTAAACGGCAGGAGGCAAAATTTCCTCCATAGTTTTCTTCTTGGCTGGAAACACATTCCCTTCCATCTAGATTATTTAATCCTCAAAATGCACATCAAAGCTTCTCATCGGGTGGTGTATGTCTTTATAGGCAGTTGAATGTCAAAGATCTAGCTTAAAGATTTTTGAAAAATGTA
Organism: Caprimulgus europaeus; assembly: GCA_907165065.1. The sequence goes on along the minus strand of OU015534.1, from coordinate 15,336,102 downwards.
AAACATAATAGATCCCTGATAATAACACAGCAGTGAAGCTCCTGTACTATTCCTTCCAGCAAAGTACTGGTATCATAGGTTGTAGCTAATCTTTGTGGCAAAAGAGCAAATTTCCTACATGAAAATTTGCGACATCCATCCAACAGATAGACATAAAATTATCAAGTCATGTTACTGGACTAATATTAGCTTGTTAACAATTCCCTTCTCTCTTCACGCTTGTGGCTTGCCAGAACAATAGGCTATGAGTTATCTCACTCCTCCAGCTCAATTAGGCAGTGGAAAAATGTATGCAAAATATGTATGAAACATTTTTCTCTTGTATATTCTTAACAGGATGCAGGCTTCAACACTGTCCCTCTAATTTAATTCAGTCTTTGGCAAGACCTGATTGCTTGTAAGGATTGCATCAATTCTTGTAATGATTATCTCATTCTTAGGGAGTATCTTAAAAATCTTTTAAACAAGTTTGTTTTGTGTTTCTGAACTTGAGTTTTGCCCTGACATGAGTACAGAAAATAGCCAGGCATTTGTAAGCAGTCCCTCAAGGATACTCTGCAGAAATGTGGTAGCTGAGGAGTGTTTTGATTTTTGGTGTTATCCCTGTCACAAGGGTAGGACTTACCCCACAGCAGCTGCCAAAATAGAAGAGGAAGAAATAGAGAAGTGAGAATTAAAAAGAGCATCTTCACTTTGCAATTAAGATTTCCTATTCTTTTTTTTAATTATTTTTTTATTTTACATGAGCATCTCCTTCCTTTTTGTTTGTTTAAATACCAGTGATATGATATTTCCTATAGATGGCTCAGCTGTGACACAGAAAGTAGCTGTGCTGAATACTCAGAGGTTTCATTTCACATCTGTTTAAAGACGGCCTTATTTTTTAAATCTTGTAGTCTTGTTCCAATCTCTATCTATGACCTTCCTTTTTTTTTTTTTTTTTTTTTTTTTTTTTAGTTATCATCTTCTTGTAGCAACTTTTTCTTTCCTGCAGTCTTATCTCTAGAGGTGTAAAAGTGCTCTCTCTGTTTCTGCTACCTGGAATTTCTACTTTATAACCTTTTTGTCTTTTCAGATCTCATTATTGTTTTCCATAACACTTAATTTCCAGGCATGCTTTATGACATGCAGTATATTTTAATCTCTGAAGATACTCTGAAGATGCATTCATTATGCCCTTAGTTTCTCCCTCCTTCTGTTGTGTTTTAAGTAATACTCTTCTGTTAACTTCCCTACTCAAATATAAGTTCTCTTTCCTTTAAAACAACAAGGGCTTTGCCTAGCTTTATATCTAATCAGAGTTTGGCTGGCCTTTTGGTGGACGTAGGGCTCTAGAGATATTTCTGAGGGGAAGTTAAAACACTTCAGAGGGGAGTATTTAAGAGTCAAAGCCCTTCTCCTTTCCCTTGCCCCAATCTTAATTGCTTTCATTGTGATACAAGGTTGGGAAACAGTCACGTAGCCCTCCCACCCCTAAGCTTCTTGCCTAACTTTTGTTACTGTTTTTTAATCTGACTTCTCCATCTGAGAAAGAGTAATTCAGGAGTTTAAGAGGACTGTCAGACATATCCTCACTCAATTTAACTTCTGCATTTCTTTTTCTCTTCATTTTTACTTGTGGTTTTCAGGAACATTCATCAGTATGCCATGAGGTGTTTCAAGAACATCCAAGTATATTCTAACAGTTAGTGTCTGTTGATGTTCTCTGCATAGATTATGGGATGTGGTTTGATCAGCTGTTAGCCTTCCTCATCTGGATTGTTCTTTCTGATTTGTTTGGGCTCATCAAATTACCCTGTTTCAGTTGACTGGAGAGTTAAGACATCACTGACATATAAAACACATATAGCCAAAAGAGTAGGTGACTGAAATGGCAGGGTTGCAGAGTCAGCCTGGCTGTGTGTCTGTGTGCTGAGCCTCAGTGTTTGTGAAGCCTTTGGAATCTGTGCCCACCAGGTGTAATGTTGTCAAGATGTGTCTTTGCTACTGCTTCTGCCTTTGCTTCTCACTTGGTAGGCAAATGAATCGGCATTCGCTATGCTTTCAGAGTGCAGACTAGTCAAGCATCATCCTCGATACACAACCTTTGACTTGAATGTGAGAGATGCTCATTAAAGTCAAAGAATGATTTAGTACAATATGTGGCCTTTCACTTCTAATTGAAAACTCTTCTTATGAGACGCAAAGAAGCCACAAGTTCTGTTTAACTCACTGGCTGATTTAAGGTTTCATTGCGACTTAAGAGGTGCACAGTGCTACTGCGGGTGAGATTGTAATAGGGTTATTACTTTATTGTCAAGGCAGTGCAGTAAGTGTATAAAATCAACAGCAGTGCCCAATGAACTCAACAGTCATCAAATAGCAATCCGTCTTGCAATGAGTCCTACCCTAATTATTTACAATAAAAGGCAGATATAATGTCAAATAAACACATCACAGAAGGCATTACATAGTTAACTAAAGATGTACATTTATTGCATCCAAGCAATTTGGAATGTGCATTTATCACCTTGAAGCATTATTTTTCTTCTTTTCAATGTTTTAAATGCTTTTACAGTATTTCTTTCAACAAAAGCTTTCAACATCTTTTTTTAATTTATTGCTCATTTGACTTAAAGACCCCATAGTACCATCACTATTTTAAAAATGATTTTAGGAAACTCAGCAAAGCTTCCAAGAAAAAGTATAACTGACTATAAATGTAATGTATAAGTTTACTTTTATTGTTATTTCTGTACAGTGAAAAAAGACTTTATAGTACAAAAACATTTTTTTTGCCATCTCAAGGTTTTATTTATATGAATCATATTTTTATTAAATAGTGTTGTGCCTTGGTTTCTACTCTGAACATAAATCTAGTTTCATTTTAAGGAGTGATAACCTGCAAGTGGATGTATCTTTTTAATTCTTCAATTATTTTAACATGTAACGGTCAAACAACCCACTATTTATGGTAATAACACATAATAAGCTCTATTGAGAACACAGAGAACAAGCTATGTAAGGGAGTTGCTTATAGTAAGCACAGTAAGCAACTTTTACCTACACAGCCCAGGACTTCTTCAGAGCTCATTTTGTGTTTTTCTTATTTCTTTACTGCTATGTAGTGCTCGAGTACCGTGTTATTATATTTATTTTAGATTTTATTGAAGTTTGGACAAAAGAAAAAAGAAAAGTAATTTTGGTTTTTTTCAGGTTAAATGATCTTAATAAGGGGAGGGGAACAGAGAATAAGAGAGCATTGTATAAGAAAAGAGACCAACTAACAATCATGTTACTGAAATAATTTTTTGGAGAAAAATTTGATCTAAATCAATGGCTGCACCTACCAAGGCTAGAACATTACTTATTTAATTAAATTTGACTATGGAAGGCTTAACTTGCAAGTGTCTGTGTACAATTCAGAACAGAAATCTTGCTTCTTATATTCACATTCTCTCTTTGGATGAGTGGGATTGTCTAGGCATAAAAGTGATTTGTTTAGAAAAGCTGTTTTTTATCCATTTCACTAAGTTCTATATCACTAAATACAGAATAAATTTAGAGCTTGTAGAAGTTCATGAAAGATCTTTTTCTATGGAAAATAATTGCAAAGTTAGAAGTGCAAAGCCTTAAAACACAATGTAAAGGAAGAGATTTTTCTATTAAATGACAAGTTTATGTTGATTACAGTAGGAAAATACAGCCACTGAATCTTTTTTTGTTGCATCCTCTGTGAACAGATTTTATAACAATTCTGACGGAAACTTGATGTCAGGATCTTGTCACCTCTGGTCAGCAGAGTTGTTTGTCCAGAGAGTTTTCAACTATAAAAGCATCAGTAACTCATCAGAATATTTGTTGAGCTTTTCTGACAAAAGAGGCAAGTGTCTGTCAAGAAAAATCTGGAGTTTTCCTTGACTTCCCCTAGAAACACAAACTAGTTCTCCTAGGCCAGTTCCCAAAACCTTCTGTGCAAAATGTATAGACTGTTCCTTTAGACTCTTGCTATTTGTAGCATACAGCAACATGACTTCTATTTCTTCCCATGTGTGAAACCAAATAAGTGACATCCATTAATGAAGCACATCCTGAGGCTTGAACAGACGTCTCGCTGAGTGTGGCAAAAAGAAATTTCTAAAATAAAAATTCACAATTTATGTCATTGATATGAAATCTAGCTTTATGAGCTGTTAAACGCCAATAAGCTGTGATCCCGTATGGGAAGGTGAAGAATAACACCTAGATACCTAGTAGATCATAACCATGCATATAAACAAACAATCCAGTTGCTTAAGGGTTATAGAAATTTAAATGCTAATAGCATTTGGTAATGATACCCTGGAGACTGACATTGTAGTCAATTCTAGGGGATGCAGTATTGTAAACTTCATTTTTTCTGCTGGTTTCCTTAGAAACTGGAACAAGATATTGTTCAGGACAGGAAATAATATCCTGTTTCAGTGACTGAGGATCTTGAACTAAAAAGTAATTGATTTTGCACTAGATTGTCATGTACTCTTTCTAGGAAATATTATGGCACCAGATGTATATAAGTTGAAATGGTTTTAAATCTGCCATTTTAGTTCTAGTAATCTCACTGTAAGTGCTAAAACTGTTGAAAAAATTAGCTTTTAAACCATTCAAGGGGTTGGTTCATTCACAGTGTTTGTAAGCTTTAAATACTTTACTAATAATCTAATCACTGCTCAAGCACACCCAGTATTCTACTTCTTATCAAGAAATAAATCTTAATGTATATCTTAGCCGTGAAAGGATGCACTTACTGTGTTTAGCAAGTGAATGTGTATGAAGTATATAATAGATTAATTAATAATTCTATTTAGAATATGTGCCGAATACAGATTAAGAGCTACAAAGAACTGCAAAAAATTATCCCTAAAGGGAGGCACTAAGATCATTTCAAAATTTTGTTCATGAGGACAAGCTACAGTATTTCTGAATAAAACATTTCTTAAGACTGTTTGGCTAAGTTGTATTACAAGTTGACACTTGTCATTCTCATTTCTTCATGTATTTGAATGTATAGTCATTCAAGTGTAAATAAGAATGCTTATGTATAGTCAAGTGTGTATAAGAATGCTTAGAACATGCCAAATTTGAATGCCCAAATCAAATGGGCAGTGTTGTATTTACATGACCTTAACATGAAGAAATGTAATGGTATAATGTAAATGATATGTTGACTTGTTACTTTGAAAGAAACAGTTTTCTCGTGTTTGGACAATACAGACAGAGAATACAAAGAACAAAAGTTTAAAAAGAGAGAAAATGAAATAAATTAGCATGAACATTATTTTTATATCTCACTTTTTTTTTCAGTTTTGTTCATGAAAAGACTAGTATTTTGAGTTGAGGTAGTCTAGTTTTTGACTTATCAATAAACCTAGTTCTTTAAAGGTTTGAACACTCACTTTCTGAAAATTTAGCTCATGGTAGCCTAAACTGGGCACCCAGAAAATAAGTTGAAGAGTTTTAAATAATAGTCTGGTTTATAAATCAGATCTAATAGAATACTAGTTCCTCTTTTTCCTACTTCATGTTTTTAAAAATGTTTTAATAGTACATTGCATTGTGTTATTTTACACATTCTATCAGGGATATTGCTAGTGAGCATATATTACTTCCTAGTCAAATTTCCAAGTTATTTGTTAGAAGAATGTTGTTGATTTTTTTTATATATATTCTCAAAATATGTGGTACATTTCTGTTTTGTCTGTTCTCAATGAAACTGATACAAGACAGTTATTGTTAGGAAAATTAAATTCCATGCTTCGTATAAACTTGTTTATCATTGTGTCTTTGTGGAAATAATTATTTTATGGATGTTAACTACAGATGAAAGATTATTCACTATATGTTCTGCAAAATGCTATTTTTAAAAGCTACTTCCCCAAATTTTCTTTTAGTATGTTACAGTTCATCTTTGTTTATGTGAACCCACTTTCATGTCAGCTTGGAACAGTGTATCTTTCCCCTTTCTCCCTCCGAGATTATGTTCCTTTTATCAAAGAATATTCCCTTTTTTAATCTCAAATGTTTTCTAAACTCAGAGGTTCATTGTCCAACAGTTTTCTTACAAGGACGTTGCAGAAGAATCAGTAAGCTACAAACACTCCATTATACATTCAGATGCTGTTCAGGTATTAATATTATGGCAAAGAAAAATTGAAGCATTCATGAATTTAAATATTTTTCATATAAACTATGTAAATATAATGATTAGCAATCAGCTACATTCACTATTCGGGACATGCAATGTAGCATTTTCCTAATTACACTTACCAGAAGAAGATTAAACTATTTGTATTTATTCAGTGTTGCTTTATAGCATTAACCAGGAAACTCACTTTTCCAGTATTGAATGCAAGACTCTAGAATAATGTCAAGAATTTGATTAGGGTGGCAGCAGCCTGCGCCAGGCTTGGGTAGGGATGGCAGGCTCAACTCATTCTACATCAGCAGTCATTTTAGCTACTTCTCTCATACGTAATTTCACTGCTGATAGGATGATTTAAAACACAGGCAAAATTACTGCTTAGTATTATGACTTTATCTAAAGCTCTTCAAGTAAACCAACCAACCAAAAAACCCACCTGGTAGGCAGGCTTCTGTTTTCAGTTATTCATGTTTTATTAAAATAAACAAGTAGTTTGCAAGTAGTGTAGCTAATGAAACCTGGTGTGCTGTAGTTCTGCATCTAGTGATGGGATTCTGTGAAGACTAATAAGGTGCAACTAAAACTGAAGATTTCCCTGAAATTAGGACATGTGCAATGTCCCTTCTGTCCTGAAGAATCTCTGGTGCCTATGGAAAGATGAGCTCATATTGCAGTCTTTCCCATAGCAGATGCCCTAATTTTTTGTTTGTTTGTTGTTTTTTGTGGTTTTTTTTTTTTTCTTTTAACAGCAGCCTATTCACAGAGCATTTAAAGAAGCTTAGTATCTATATAGTTAGATCATATTCTGTGGAAATAGGAAAAAAAGTTGACAAGTTACTGGGGACGGGAAAATGACGTAAGCAGAAGAGCACTCCTTTGCCCTGCCTGCTTATGAAACAAGGCTACAAAGTTTCCCAGTATGCCTGTAGTGATGGCTTAAGGGAAGGCTGTCTCACTCTAATTGGTCTTTGTAGGACCCCCTCCCAGCAATCCCAGAGTTGGAGTTGTCCCGCTATGGTTTTATTTTAATAGCCACTGAGGTCTTCCTTAATGGCCATCTTCCACTTGAATGGAAGATGTATGATGTCTAATGGGGTTGTAACTGATCCCAGGTCATTCTGAGGGTTGTTCCACCTTGTCATCCTTGTCATTCACTACTCTGATGTCAAAGGTATCGGCCTGGCACTGTTTGTCTCCCATGCTGTTCACAGTAGAACTTCGAGAAATTTAATTCTTTATGATTGATTATGACCTTAAGAAGTTTAGTCAAACTATTTTTTTAGTTTCTATAACAGGCTAAGATGTTTCAGTTTTTCAGAAATAAGTGTTGGCATTTGGATGTAAGTGTGTAATGGCTTACCTTCATAGGAGAAAGGATATGTAGTTTCTGTTCATGGTGTAAAAAAGAGCAATACATTTAGTAGTATATTAATTTGTTAATCTGTAGTATGTATGCACAAATTAACAAGGATGTTTTAGTTCAAATACCCTGATAAACTGTTAGTGTAGCCAGACCATGTTAAAATACTTCCAAAATTAATGTTTGATGGTGATGATACTTTGATGATGCTGTGATGTTTACATCAGAGGCAAACATGACTTTAATCAACTGAATGCAGTGCTTTGAGAATATTACATTGAATAGGTGGTTTTAGAGGCTAAGAAGGAGCCCTGATCTCCCAAATACTGGCTATTTCTTGTGTACTAGCCACACTGAGGAGTTATGAGCATAGAGCAATGGTTCCAGTAGGACTTAGACAGACTGCCTGTTTTACTTGATAGTGAAGACTACTAAATATTTATCTAGTTGTTTATTCTACTCCCTGATATTTACTGTACACAGATACAGTATTTTCTGTAAAATATTAAACAGCTTGTGTAAGACTTTTTGGAAAGGCAGCTAATAACAATGTGCTTTACTACCTGGCTTTACTCAGCAGTCAAACATATATTCAGATGGCAGAAAAAAACATGATAGAGGCAAAAGATGGAAAAAAGTGAATATGTGATAAGTATTTGGACCCAGCTATCTGCTGTAGTTCTACTTTTGCTGTTTAAGAGGGAGTGGTTGTTTGGTTCTTTGTTTGTTTTGGGGTTTTTCTTGAAGACAGTTATTTCTGTTAAGAAAGCTGCCAGTGACGCATTCTGCCTTATTTGTTTGGAGTTTGACTTTGTTCTAAAAGCAGCCTCAGTGTTTTTGGCACCATAAATTCACCAACTGCATTCTTGGAGACACTAGTGTGAAGACAAAGAAGAAAGGAAAACAAAGCCAGAATAAGAACAATACTTGGAAATTATATTAAAACAATATAGCAAGACCAGGCTCAAAAGCCTACACAAATGTAAAAGACAAAGTATTTGTGTAGTCTGGCATATTGTTCCCTAGGACAAGGACTGAACTTGCAATCATTGTATGCAGAACAGACTTCTGTATATTTGAACCTTACTGTTCCCTTGTGATTCACAGTCTTACTCTTCTCTTGCTTCTTTTCTTGCATTTAGATGGTAAGTTTTTTGGACTATGGAATTTCTAAACTGAAAACATAATGGCCCTTTTAAAAACTGTTTGTGTTAAGATTTTCGTGCAATTTGTAAATGCTAAATGGAGGTGTTATTTATGTGGTACTGCTCTGTATTTTGTTCCTATAATGTTGCCCCATCAGAGGGTTATGACAATCTGAATTCTTCTATATCACTGCAGTTAGATCAGCTCCTGTCCAGTGTTCATGTGTTTGTTCTTAGTGTGGTCCTGGACATCATTTTTACTGTAGCTGCATCTTGTGCTTTTACTGAGAAGTTCCCTCAAGTTGCTGTTTGGCTTATAATTTGTAGATAGTTTAACTCTTAAACCTAAAGAGTGTTCTGAAAACTTAATGGAGTGTCTAGATGAGTACAAATGTTATGACTCTACACAAATATTTTTGGCAATGTCAATACGTGAAAGAATAACATACTTACAGCTTCAGATGATACAGGACATAGGTTGCTTGTAACAAGCTATCTTGTATTTTTTCTGTTTCTCCATCCCCTGCACTAGCAAGTGTTGTAGATCTCAGCAGGTGTTGGCTTGGAAATTCTTAATGATATGGTTGATTTCCAGTCAGCTGCTCTATATTGCATGATGAAGTGAGAGTTATATGTGGGACTATGTTGCATTGAAAATAAAGGAAGTTAGGAATAGCTATTGAAAGAATAATTCTGGTAATGAGAAAATACTAAATTGTGAGAATAGATAGTAGTACAGAGTAGTACTATCCCAGTAGTACAGGATAATGTCATTTTCTGGGATACTGGAATTTATTGTTGTGATTCACAAGTTTTTATTCATGATAAAGAGGGGCAGAGAATCCTCAAAAGGCTGTCTTTACTGGAGAAGATGGTTTTACAAATGAATTATAGTGCATTATCTGGCTTTGGTGAATAATCTAATGGTGTTTTTAAAAGTGAGTCTCAGTAGAGCCTACATTTCCATACACCATTTTGTATTAAAAAATATCATAGGAGGTGAAATGTTTTTTGTGTTTTTTTGGGGTTTGTTTTTAACTATGACATAAAGGTCAAGTTACCTTTGGCCATGAACAGAGGTTTGGGTTTGGTTGTATTTGTTAATTCAAAACTTCTTGTAGGACATGTACTAGAGAGTTCATGTATCAAAGCCTTAACTGTGGCTTTAAAGACATTTTTTTGTCTGTTGATTTTGACTAATCACAAGTTGGACTGGAGAGAAGAAGGACAGGGGATTTTTCTCTTTCTCTCCCCCCCGCCCCCTTGGATATTTTACTTCTAATCGTGTTATACAACAACAAAAACATCCTGCCCTGTGGCTTGTTCTCACAGCTACTTCTGTAGGTCATCAAGCACTGTTCAGCATTTCATCACTCAAATCTAGACAAAGAAGATGTCACAAGTGGAATTGATCTCTTCTGGCCTAAATGAGTTTTAACTCCATGTCTATGCCAAGTCACAGTGAGAGAAGCCTGTTGAGATCCAGAGCATCAATTCTTTACTTTCAAAAGTATAATCATGTGAAATTCTGGCAGTTTGCTAGGGAAAAGCTTGGTTTTACATCTTTATCTGAATTTTCGAAGCAGAAGGACTGCTACACACTGAGCCGTATCACCAAAGTCACTTATTTTCTCTGTCTTTCTGGTCTGGTGAGTGACCTTTTCCCCCCCCTTCCCTCCCTCCCCCTGCAGAGGCGGGATTTGGGAAATCAGGAGACAACCCAATATGAGTTAGCTTCAAGAAGTCCGCTTTATTCTAATACACACCCGGATTTATACCCTTTATCACAATACATGCAAGCTAAACACATATAGCAATTGGTTAAACACTCTTAAGCATGAGCTCTAAATTTGTTACAACAGGTGGCTTAGCTCTGTTCACGCCCCAGGACGTTAACAGGGTACTCCTACTTTGCGGTTACCAGCTAAAGCTACTCCCTTCTTTTTCCCAGCTTAGTTTTGCTAAAGTGGTTTGTCAGAAGTCTCAAGGACAAGTAAGTATCCTGGAGACTTCTGCTAATTCACCCTGACCATGCAATTGCTTGCTATACTTATGTCAAGGGCCTAAGCCATTTCATACCCTCGCTGCTTCTGCTGAGCCTCTGATTGTACAACATCTCTAGTGATCTGTGACCCCTGTTCTGCAACATCCCCCCTCTTTTTTTTTTTTTTTTCTCCCCCCTCATGACAATGGGATCTGTGCAGATGAATTACAAGAGGTTTACCTGATGAAAGGTTGCTGCAAGAAAAAAGCCTGTAGCTGAGCTCTTTGCCCCAAAAATACATATAGACACCTGCCAAAATGTGGATTTGTGGGGAAACTAAGGGGAAAGCTAACAGTTCCCACTGCACTACTGCAATTCACTTTATTGCTTAACAGCTCTCTTGCAGCTGTATGCTACCTACTCAACTCAGGGCTGGCCCTACTGTCAATCAGAATTTAATGGGGTATTTAAATATTTCATAGTAATTACTTATATAAAAAGATTATATCCTCACATATGTGTTTTGAGAGTGCATTTAAAAATACTTAGTGCAGTAGTCTCCCAAACAGTCTTACTCTGAGGAATATGAATACCAGATTTCCTACCAAGACAGAACGCTGCAGTAACAGGCCCACTGAGCTATTGGTAAACCATGCTAAGGCATCCGCATGAGTACTAAGTGTTTGACTGAGGATGCAGAAAAGCATCTGCTTTTTTTGCTGTGTCCTGGAATATTTTTCTCTTGAAGCCTATATGGCTCTTTTCCTGGAGGAGAGGAGAGAGAAGGTTGAGGAAGTCTGTAAATATGTGGCATCTTTAATTCTGAATTTCCTATTTACTTTAGGTATTTTAACACCTTCTGTAATATTTAAATGTAGGCTCTTTTCCCATGAATTTATATACTGTTTTCAATATGGCTCTTAGTTTACTCCTTTTGTAGATCTTTTCTGTACAAATAAAAAGAGAAATACTTTCAAATATATGTCTGACTTACTCCATCTAACTCACTAGTTCTCCTGATGTAGTGATGGCATGTTGATTTCCTTTTTGTCCTCAGGGTTATGCAGCTCTTCTCAACTCGCAGTTTTTCCCGATCATTACTATGTAATGCTATACTTTGCAGGTCCATACTGTCTACCAGGCCTGTCCTATATAATCTACATCTACCTCTGCTGAAGTTTCATATTCAGTTTGCTGAACAGCTTGTTCATGCATTTGTCACTGTATATCTTGAGTCTTCCCTAAGCTTTGAAAGGCATTCAACTGCTGGGCAGGCTGGCTGAATGGGCAAATACACCCTTGTTACCCTGAAAGTCTTCCTTCACCTTCTGATAGCCATTGGCTCTAAAAGACTTTTCTTCCCAATTTTACTGAATTTTCTTGGTTTCTGTCCTTACTTTTAGTGTTGCATCTTCTCCCCTCCATCCTTGTGTCTCTGTAACATCTGCTGCTCCTGTTTCCTGGAAAAAGTATCCATCATTCCCTTTTGACAAATGCTTTCCCTTACTCTTTTTCTTTAAAATATAGTAAAGTTTTACTCATTTTCCATTCAGATAAGCTACCCTTATCTATAGAAGACAGTGAGTCTTATATCCCTCATTTTCCTTGTTCAAGACCCTTGTTTGGAATAAACCATTCTACAGCAAATTTTATCTTTGACAGTCTGTTTAGACATAGTTAATGTGCATCACTTGAATTTTCTCAGACAGCAGGGGGTTGCCAAACCACAAAGTAAAATCCTTCATATACTCTGTAATAAATTAAGTTAATTTAACACCTCAAACCTACAGAATCTGAATTTACTGCTCCACTTCTAGGAGAAAAGCTTACATGAGAGCAGGCTAAATAGCCCCTTATTAGTAGGAAGACCACTGCAAACAGAAACCTAAAAGAGGTGAGAGCTGTTCAACAGGGGAAAGGCCAAGTCCCCTATCTCAACCCTGCCACATCACTTGCTCTAAATAGACAGCACTATTCTTTATACTTAAGCTGCAAGTTCTGTACACCTTGACCATTTTGGATGTCCTCTTCTTTTTCTCAAAATAGTCTCCAGATTCCTGGATAGTTTTGAAAATGAGATTTTTATTTGCTTATATTTAATTATGAGGTAGAGGAAAACACTTAGTTTTTATGGTTGCAGTTGCTATCTAGTATAGGTATTTTTAATGCAGCCAATTCACTTGTGTGTAGCACCCAAGATTAAATTCCATGGGGAATTGTAGAGTTGCAGTCACATACAACATTTTTTTTTATTTAGAATTGATGCGAAAAGAATTGTCACTTTCTTTGTGCTTTTTAATTCTTTGCAGCTAAAATTTACATAGGTGGAACATTTTAAGAAGTCTGACATAAAGGGGTGAAGTCTCAATTAGGTGAACAGGGAATTACATAAGTAACTCCTATTATTAATAATGGGAGTTGTATTCCTTTTCACTATATACTCTGTTGAAAATTGTATCCCTAAAGAAGTTGACAACAAATATGCTTTCCCTGCTTAAGTTGCAAAGCACACTAACATCAAGGTCACTTGCTCCATTTGACGGAAGAAAAAAAGCACTATATAAAATATGGATAGGGTGTCAATCAAAAATGGTTTTACAGTATACACTATGGCAATATGAGTCATATTGCTTTTTATTTTTAAACACAACTAGATATGGTAGTTTGGCAGCAGTGTTTTTACAAAGACAGTGCCTTCAAACTCTTTCATAGCAAGGCTGGAAATCCTGCCAGGTGAAAAAAAAAAAAAAATATTGAAAACCTTTCTTCCCTTATAGGCCCATTTTGACAGGAAATCTTTGAGAGGCAGCAGCAATGAAGTGCCCAGAGATTTCATCTGTCTTCTTTTGCTTCAGGAAATGCTGAGCACAGGCTCCCCTATTAGGCAAAATACACGAACTACCAAATCCCCTTAACAATCATCTTCAGTCTACTCTTAGGTTGACAGCTTTCTGTGTCCTAGTCTGTCAAACAGGGCCTGTTACTGAGACTCATATTACTGGGACCAGTGTGAAAGTTTTTGACAGTACTTTGAGGGGAAAAAACATATTGTCAGTGCTTACAAGTTATCTTGTCCAATCATTTTTGCAGAGACTTAATCGGAATAAAATATATCTTACTAGAAATATACTAATTCACAAGGATTTTTCTTCTGTTCCATAGTGCTGACATAAAGATCCAGTTTGAAGGCATTGGTTATAATTCTATGTGATTTGGTAAAATTTGGCAAATATTAGTTGCTGCATTATAATATCCAATAGCATTTTTTGTTTTTGACAGATGCCAAATTTAAAATTTAAATAATGTTTCAAAAATGCAAATGACAGCTTGCAGTAAATCTGCAGGTGTCCAAGCAGATGTACTTCCAAAAATAATTAGACAAAATATGTACAGATTGCAGGAAATATGAAAAAAACCTTATAAAATTTACATCAGTAGACTCTGTATATGTTTGGGCATTTTAGCTACTTTAAAACTGTTAGTTATTAGGAAACTTTCATACACTTATAGAACAATGGACACACATGAAATGTAAGCCAGTTTAAGCCAGAAGAGTCAATGTTTGAACATGGAGTAGCAAAAAAAAAAAAGGTTGAAATTTCTTAAACTAGTACAGTCTTAAGGAGTTATCTTGAGGAATTTTGTAAACCAGACAAGTAATAGAGGGGTGTTTAAAAACATGGATTCTGCGCTCAAATTATTACTTAGCAGTGATTTCACAGATTTTGCTATGATTTATACTAGAGGTAGTGAAAACAGAAAGGGAAGTGGAGTATATGTATTCATTTCCAATCAGCTGTATGCATTTCACTGAGTACAGTGGTAAAGATGGGAGGGAAAGCTGATTTTTGAAGTTTTTCTTGCTTGAAATAGGGATTGTGTGTGTCTTCACTGCTCCTCAAGAAAATGCATTCCAAGAGTAACCTTAGATATTAAATGTTCTGCCCCTCTTTCCATCTAATGCTTCACTTCGGAGTCAGCACAACAAAAGCTGAGTGCCACAGATGCTGGAAAACTGGCAAGTGACATAGCAAAGGCAGAAAACAAAAATGCTGAAAATAGCACAAAATAAGATAGTTATCTCCCTAAATTCTGTTTTCTTATCTCAGCAGTTAAATGGTTATTAAATAAAATAAACATGCAATCCTAGGTATTGGAAATTAGGACTCTCACGCATCACTTGAATATAACCACCTGTCTTAACCTGGTTTAGTTTAAAATCTTATTCTTTCCATTCTGTGTCTGTGTCCAAAATAATCTCAGTTTCTTTTCCCAATACAATGATGCAGCTTTAACAAAAGATGTTGCTGATGTCTCATCCTCATGCAGCCTATGGCATAATGTATGTAGCATGTGAAATAGAAGTTGTGATCCTGAATACGCTATATCAGAAGGAAGAATTTAACTTGGATTTCCAGTCTGCTGGGCAAGATGTCTAGTCACCAAGCTATCATACCAAGTAGTAGGCAGATGCTCTTTCTACAGCAGTTATCTAAAGTTGTGCTCCTGCCTTTTCACTCTTTATGGAATATATAAAGAATTTTAGCAAGTAATAAGGAACACAAGAGCACGTAAAAAATCAGCCCACACTATGGACTCCTCTCCATGCCACTAGTTTAAAAGCAAAACCATTCTGGAGAGCGTTCTGCTATATTTGAAGTGAATGAAGACATGCCCGTGCAGTAAGGTATAAGGGACAAGATTTGTTCTTCAGCTTTTTCCCTTAGGACTGAATTTCACTCAGCTGAAGTAAATTAGAAGCTTGCTGTTGTCCATGGAGGTCACTGGAACACTCATGTAGTACTGTAAGTATGTAGTACTGTGGGAGGAGGAAAGATGTGGTGATTGCAGCATGACTGGAGGATACTGCTGGCCATTCCAGTGAGAGAAGGAAGGGAGAGAACACTGTTTATCCTCCTTTATCTTTCTTTTCCTTCCTTACTTGGATTAGTAGTATTAAAGATTTGTTAGTCATTTTGGCCATCCTCCATCCCATTTCCTTCAGCAGTTCCCTCAGATTTTTTTCAAGTCTCTGTTATCTTAAGCTGTGGGACATCTGACATACTGCTTGGCAAAAGATTCCACAGTTTAATCAGCACCAGCTTCAGCACTGTGTTTTGGTGTTGGGTTTGGGAGGGTTTTTTTTGTCACTTTACTTACTTAAATCAAAACCAGAAACAATTTCTCTTCCTACATTTGCTACTAATAGTATGTGAATTCCTTGTTAATCTTCCAGGCATCTTTTTAATAAGTTCTTTAACAAATGCCCCTCTGATTTGTTTCACTTCAGCCTGATAACAAAGCTGTGTGTAAACCTGTCAGTATGGCAGTATTTATATCCTTAATTCTTCCTACCTCTCAGTGGAGCAAATTGCCATCCAGATTGTTCTGTGGAGGAAGTTTCCTGTTTCCTCATTGTTTAAATACACAAAATTAAATGGTATAGAAGACTGTAAATGTAAAACTTCACATTCTCTTCCATCACAGTATATTTGTTTGTGTAAGAATATTGGCTTGAGTATTTTAGTTTTTACTTTCTGCTCTTTTTATCTCTTTCCATATGCATAATAATTTCTTTTTCCCCAGTCCATTCATTTTCAAGGAAACCCTTTAATGTGATGTGTTTATATGTGTTTCCATTGTAACTTTTATTTTATTTAGATCAAAAGTTTAATTAACTTAAAAAGAATCATAATGTAACTATACTTTTGCAGACTGCACATTGCAAAAACGATGTGTGCTTCCTTTTGCATTGTGTCCTGTGATGAGATGGATCATTTTTTACCACCAGAAAAAAACCCCAAAAAACCAACAAGCAACTATGGGAAAGATTTCAAACAGTGGAAAAAGCTAAACAAAGATTTGGGGGCAATTGGACATGTTCCTCCTCCCTCTCCAGTTCCTGGAGATATGTCTGTGATACTTTTGAAACTGTAAAGATGTGAAACAAATCTTATGGCAGATGCTATCATTCCTACTTGAGCTGAGTCATTTTCAGCCCACTAACTTAAACGGTTTTTGGATTAGGCCCTAAAGAAAAGGATGTCATCTCTGAGATGTGAAATGGTTCTTCACAACATCCAAGGATAAGTATTGCAAACAGGATTGATTTAATACCAAATCCTTCTTTTCTCATTACAATGGATTTATCTGAACTGTCAGAAAATGTCAGATCTTCTATTTGTGGCCCACAGGTCTTTTTTTTTCAGTATGTTATTCCTTTTTTTACAATTTCTCCTCACTGCAAGACCTGGCATTTTGCTAAAATTTTTGGTACTTTCACTAATATCTTTGACCTCTGCAAACACCAGCTACCTTCTCATTATTTCCAAATAATACACTACTTACAGAAGACTTCTTTCTGTGTTCTGAAATAGGCCTGCAAATGCATGTTAAAGGGACAGTTTTACAGTAATCCTCAACAATTCTAACAGATAAAGTATTCCATCAATTTTATCTGGGACCCAGGTAAACAAAGTTTACAGATGACAACCATTCCTTGCTCACATTAAAAAAAATGTGGTGCCACAGGAGGACTGGTCACTGCTGTTATTCATTCAGCTGCAAACTTCTCTGCAAACAAAGGTAGGAACCTTTGTCACTGCTCCCTCTACTCTAGTCAGCTATTTATTCTTTCTTCCTTCTATTCTACACCTCTCTTACCACAGTATACAGGATGTCCTTGTTGCAGAAGCCTAAATAATGAAATGCTTTTTGAAACCTGTACTAAAATAGTGCTGATGGTGCAGTATCAACTTTGAAGTGGGTAAGCATGGCTCGAAAAAGCAAGAGACTTCAGTCAGTGGTGTGCATATATAATAGTGTTTTCTGTGCAGAAGCAGCTGACTGCAGGATAATCCAGGAGGATAATGCAGGTGCAAAAATAGGAGAAAGAATCGGTCCAGACAGAATCTCTCTCTACTTCTCAATCTTATGAAAAAATATTTAGGTTCTCTGGGATTTTGAAGATGAAAATGTTGCCTTGTTTGCTAAGGAGAGATGAGATTTTCCTTCTGGTGATTAAAAGTTGGAACAAAAGAATACAAAGTAAATATATAAAGGTTACATGCAGAATGAATCAATAAGTTTTTTCAGTTCTCTCTCAGTGACTGGGAAAGAAGAGTGAAACTCCACTGTGAAATAATGCTTTAATTTAAATAGTAATTTGTGTTTTTCTTGAAATGACAAATTATGCCAGAAAATTTCAAAACTTAGTTTTTGTATTCACAGAAAACGTAATCATTTGGGTAAAACAGATGGGCTCCTTATAAAGCACCTCATCCACTGAATTTTTGACATTTTTATTTTCTGTAATAAGTTAGTGTTAAAAAATATTACATAAGAAAGAAATACTGGCTATTCTGTCTCCTATTGGGTTCTTCTATCCTGGTGCAAGTTTTATTCTTCCACTTTTTCTACTTTTTCAATTACTTAATGTAAGGACTGATTAGCTACCCAAGAGTTTTGCCACCAATTTCAGTGAGACAGGATTTGATTTTTATTTCTGTTACTCGTGGGTTCATAGGTCTCTGCCTTCTACCAATATTTCCCTCATTTTGGTGACGGGCCCACTGTGATCTAGAATCATCAAGCATTTTTTCCTCCTGCTAAATTTTGTAGATGATTGCTTGTATCTGTTGGTGCTAAAGCTGGGGATTTACTAACTTTGTTATTTGTATCCTCTATTACTACTGTTTGGTATTTCATCCATAGGAAACTGACTTGGAATGAAATATTCAATGTGTCGCTGCTTCTTAATTAAAATAAGTGTTCAAAGCCATCAGGTAGCATAAAATATCAGGTAAAGATATTTTAGGATATTGATACATTAAGATTGTTAGTTCAGCATTGAAAGAAAGAATGACAAGATTTCTCATCCTTATGGACCAGTTTCCAGATGGGATGTGTCACCCATAAGAAAAGAAACATAGTTATGCTAATGAAGTACTCAGTAGTTGCACATCAGTCTGACATTTAACTAGTTTAGGACACTACTTTATGCAATGTAGAAAGGCTCTCTTCCCAGCATTGTGTTTAGTATCATTCTCAAGTTTTTATAACTGTTAATCTTGTGCTCTGTGACAGTTGAAACTTGTAACCTGGAGAGAAACAAGCTGAGTCTGGCTTTTGAGTAGAAGCTCTTAGGATGAGGTATTGCCTCACTAGGAGCCTGCCACCAGCAACTCCCTTTTCTAATTTTTCTAAAAAAATTTTTTTTTTTTTCTGAGGTACAGGTATGTAAATCTTTGAGTCCCCCAAACATATACACTATACAAAGGTACAAGATTATAAAAGAGGATAATTGGGATGAACAGTGCAGCACACATGGACTGTCAGCCTGACATCTCTAAGATCTCATGAAACTGCTGTATTTCTTGAACCTGCAGTAGTCTTTGCCCACCCTTAATGCTTTTGAATCAGGAGTAAACTCTGGAATGGGGAATATTTCAGTCAGCTACATAACAAAACATGATCATGTTTTTCACTTTCTATTTTATATTATTCATAGATCTTTACAAATTCCCTGAGAAGAAACTGAATTCACTTATATGTCAATGTTTTTTTTATTATCTCCTGGTTGTGTCTTCATACCAAACTCCACCACTGCCTTGTGGCAAATGCTTCCTTCAGGGTGTTTAGAGATGCATTCTCTTCTCAGGTTCTCTTGGAGGCAAGATTCACTTTTACACAAGGGTGAGCTCATGCCTTGTGTAAGGGAAAGAGTATATTGAATTGAAACCCAGATAACTGTAGATTAGGAAAGTTCAATAGTATATTTTCTTTGCATATCTAGGAAAAAAAGAAGAAACAGGTATATTAAACCCCTCAACCCCAATATCTCTGTTGTGCACAAATGTTGTTTTTCTTTTCCTGGTAAAGAAGCCATTGGAAGACTGCCATTTTAAGTAGGCTTAGTCTACAAAAATATGGCAGTCTACAATCTGCCATTGAGAGAAAGGCTTGCTGTTATTATAGAATGCTATGGTACTCAGCTTATAGAAATTATGCAATGACATAAATACATATAGAGATGTAAGATACTTTCAATAAATAAAAATAAAGGTTATGAGTCTGGTTATAAAGGTCAAAAGCAGCATAGGCAGTCAGACGTTTTGCTATTATATAGTTATATAGATAGAAAAAAATACTGAAGCCATCATCATCCCATGGAGAAGTGCAGCTGATGTAACTGCAAAAATCAGATCTTTACAAAGAGTGGTGGGTTGATCTTGGCTGGTGGCCAGATGCCCTCTCAGCCGCTCTCTCACTCCCCCTCCTCAACAGGACAAGGGGATAAACTAAGATGGAAAAGCTCATGGGTCATTCTGTTGTGACCGGAGCTGAAAAGAAATAGCTGCTTCACTGTGGTCCTCCCATGGGCTGGAGGGGAGTCTCTGCTGTGGCATCTGGAGCTCCTCCCTCTCCTCCTCCTTTGGCCTGGGTGCTCACAGGGCTGTTTCTCACAGGTTTTTTTTCCTCTCTCCTGTGCAGTGTTTTTTCCTTCCTTAAATGTATTTTCACAGAGATGCCACCAGCTTTGGTGATGGGCTCAGCTGTGGGTGCACTGCAGAGCCACCTGGAACCATCTGGGACCAGCTGGAACCAGCCACATCTGGCATGGGCAGCCCCGACCTCTCCTCACAGAGAATTCTGCAGGCCCCACTGTCGACACCTGGGCACAGGCACACAATGCACAAACCCTGACAAAAAAATTGTTTACTGACAGCTTGAAAAAGCTCAAAGGTAGTTCTAAAACTTCCAACTTTACTTTCACAAGTAGTTTGCTTCCTTTTTACAAGTGAGTGAAGAATAACTCTTTTAAATTTCCCAGATGACTGAAGGAGTTTAAGATAGCCTATTACTCTCATACTACATGGGGTCTGGCCTCCCTCAGAACTGTACAGGTTATGTTTTAAAAGGTGCAGTATATTGGTGTTCAAAAGCTATTTGAAGGTATTGATTTTTTTTCATTTCTATATATTGATTTTGAGGAATTGAGACTGCTTTAAATAGAAGGGAGTTTTCAACTCAGTTGTGGATCTTTATATGTAATCTCTGAATCCTAAAAATATGACTACTCTCCCTATTTTAAGGGCCTAAATCCAAAGAGATTCAGGCATCTCAGTTTTGTTTAAATTCATTGTTGTGTCAGTAACACTTCTGCCCTAAAGCTGCGGCTCGCCATGGTGCCTAAATTTCTGCTGGTGGCCATAACTCCCTGGGTCCTGATGGTGCCACATGGCTCCCAGGTGTTGTTGCTGAGAGAGGATGCATTGCCTTGCCTGTTCTGCTTTTGCAGCTTGATTAATTAAAAGCTCATAGAACACAAAATTTCCAGAGGATTAGCTTGCTTCCTTCCTTCCTTTCCTGTATCCTTTGAAAGATGTAGTAGTCTCATCTGTGACATGCAGGTCTCCAGGACACTCAGGTTCAAAAACATACTTTGCCTTAGCTGGACAAGGACTTTGTTAATAACAACTTACCTGAAAGCTTTTTATATTTAGCTGTTGAGGGTGCTCATTGCAAAGCTGCAGTCCTGAATTGAAGAATCTCTTTCAAGCAGAGCATGAAAGGGATTTTATTCTAGATCTCCTAGGAATGATCTACCCATTACTTTTTAGAGCACAAAGAGAGACTTTTTTTTTCCTTTTGTTCCCTTCCCTCCTCCATATTTGTGAGAATTAAAAAAACACATCCTAGTTGCAAGCTATATGTCACCCACGTATTCATTACTGCAAATGGTGAGATGAGTCATCACTTGCTAATCTGGAATTAATGGTTTAATTCCTTGAGCAGGACCACACTCACTTTTCCATATTTGCTATCATCCCATTTAAGTGTGTGAGGTTTGTTGTGCTCTTTCTAGGTTCTCTTTTATATTTTCTAGATGCTGAGTCCATTTTTAATGCTTAGTGTCAAGTTACCAACAATATTTAGAGTTATGATGCCTAAATAATTTTGTGGATTGAATCTATTCTGCATGCTTTTTAAGAAGAATAGCACACAATTGCTAGTTAGAGTGAAAGAACGATCACAGAGAAGCCCATCAGTTAGATGCTAATTATGAAATAAGTATATCCTGAATCCATTTTTCTGGGCCAAGTGTTGTCAATGTAAGTAGGAAATTCTCTACATCATCTGACTGAGAATGTACTAGATCAATAAAAAAATACAAATATAGAGCAGCTCTAAATTTTCAAATATAGACAGAATTTTTAGGTGATGTGCACTAAGTTTCTTATGTTTATTTATCTGGTTTGTACTAGATTCTAACATACGCTGTTATTAATCAATATTGTGCATGAAAGTGAATGTAAGGCTATTACTGTTTTGTGTTGGGTATATATTTCAAGAGTTTTAGATTTGAGAATTTGATAAGTAATCAAGCTGTCTGTTTTGATACACAGTACGTTCACAGAGGTCTTTCAATATCTATCTATTTTGGATTAAAGGGAAATAGTGTTGGTTGCTTTAGAAAACATTCTCTTTCAGAATATTTATTGAATGTATGGGTCTTCCCAGTTATGAGAGGATGTATAACAACTATCAATCAGGCTCAGAAAGTTGCATTATGTATGGATTGCTGATTGTGCCTGGAATCCCATTATAGAGGGACAATTCAGACATAATATCTTTAGAAAAGGTGTACATTTCACATCAGAATAAATTGCTATAAAATTGCAAACATAAAGTTACCACTGTTCCCGGAATTCCATGAAATCCACACATAGACATGGATTTCAGCTGTTAACGGCAGGTCGTGCCAAGCATGCAATCTTTCCTAAAGATCAACACAGACAGTGTTGATCTCGACTCACTCATCTACCATTTTAAGTGACTTTTGCCATGATGCTGACAAAATGGAAAGTCGAGTTAGCATCCTTCATATTGATATTCATTCTAAATCTCATATACGAAGAATGAAGGGGAAAACCACAGATAAGCCAATCTTGAAAAAAAAAAATAATCTGTGATATAAATAAGCAGTTTTCCTGCTGGACTCTCTGAAAGTAAGAAGCTGAAATACTCAACCACCCAACTTGTAGTTGAGTAAATAAGGCCTTACTTTTGATGGTGCTAAAGATAAATGTTATATCACCTTTTTTCCTTACCAAAAGGGAAACATTGGACAGTGAAATTAGTTCTATTATATATGCATATTTAGTGCCTAATTAGCAAAGAAAACTCTGGAATTAGCTTTTCCACACACTGAAAGATCAGAAATGGGGTAATGATAACAATTAAAATGTTCAAGTTTTGTGCCTAGGTGTCACCTGGATCCACAGGTTAAATATTATCTTTAAGTCTGCAATTTCAACATAAAGTAATAGCTTCTCATGAAGAAGCAGAACAGCTATGATTCTATGGTACTTTGACTGGTTCTTTGATAGCTTAATGAACTGCTTTCCTGTAAGCAGATATTCAGTGTCTCTGCTTGGCATTATGAATAACATCCGTCTAGCGTGTACGTGGTGGTATGACATATTAAAGGCTAGGCATTAAGCAGTAATTAAAGGATGAATCATATTCATTATGGTCTCTTTGTGTAGAACAGCCGTGTCTGCTAGAAACCCAAATAATTTCTATCATGAATAAACAGAAAATGTCTTACTAAAGCAATAACCCTACTTGGTTATTTCCGTAGGAGTTCATTTGCTTTATTGTTCTATTTTATGTTCTCCTCCCAGTCAGATCTTGTCTTGCAACATTCGTGTTCCTGCAGTAACATCTCTTTAAGTGATGCTTCCACAGCCAAGACTGCCCTCGCTCTCCTATTCTCAAAAGATGTGTATAATCCTCTTCCATAATATGCCTTTTCTTAGTTGACTTTGATTCCTGTGCTATCATCTGCCTATCAAATCACACTTTCCTTAGCTTATTTTTGATATACGAAATGTAGCAATTTATGAGAGAACAGTGTAAAAGCACTGATGTTATCTTGTTCCTTGTATTAATTCCTGGTTTCAATTTCTAACTAAAATTTTTATTAGATAAGTTCAGTTTAGAAGCTATGACAGTATAGAAAAAAAATACTGATAATATGCTGTTAGAAACCACAGAACACACCTGTAACAGTCCTCTTTGCAGAGAACCCCACAGGCCAGAATAGTTTTGGACTATAATCCTTGAAAACTTACTAAACATCAGGAAATCTTTATTTTTTGTATTTGGCTTTTTTTCTTGCAAAACCCAAAACCATTGGTACCAGATGAAAAATTCAGTTAGAAACATAAGTAAATCCAGTCCCCAAATGCTGCTTTCTCCTCAACTCCTTTTCTTTTGTCAGTTTTGAGACAGACACAAGGAATTTTATTTATTAATTTGATTGATTGACTGAGGTGTTGGCATGGTTAAAATGTTTGGTCTATCATAAATCCTTGCTTCTAAATAATAAATTCTTTAATATAGAGCTATTAATAAAAACGCTAATAGAGTGTTGTAGATTGAAAGACTGCCTATTATTTCAAATGATGCCCTGTAACTAAAACTCTGTCTTTTATTTTTGACCACAAAGGGTGACACAGTAAACATTCCTACTGAGTAGTAGATTTGAGGTTCCAAAATAAACAGTGAGGAGATAAATCCTCAGACCATCAGTAGATAAATGCCATTGCTCTCTCAAAAGTATTGTTTGCATTTCAGAAGACTATCAAATCTTTTAGATTTATCCTAGTATAGCAGACAATACATAGTTATAAATATGGTGGTTGGAAGGACAGTTCTTCCAAAGGGAAAAAGATTGCTTATTAGATTATTAGATGGCCAGAGCAGGAAAAGAACTTCAGATTTTAATGTATGCAGAGTATGAAATGTATTTGATTGCTGAAAATATCTAAGAGAAGAAAAAAAATGGAATAGAATTTTTTAAAGTGAGAAAAAATATTATTTAACTTCAGATTTGTTTGATTATAGAGTGGCTAAAAAATTAAAGTTGACAGTAGTTTCATGGGAAACAAGTTCCCATATAAACTGAAATATGCATTTCCTACAGTAGGAGGCACAGAGAGACAAAAAAATTCTGGTTTTGTCACTTCAAAATGTATTGAAACTTAAATGTGCATGTAGAGTGTGACGTAATTCACAAATTTCTCATGTCTCTTACTTTTGTCTTAATTAAGCACCAAAGTGTTGTTTTAACCATTAATAAGTTAAAAATTAGTATCACACATTAACTTTATTTCCCATTGGTGAGTATCACAAGCATGAGATGGGCCTGCATAGTGAAAGGGAGTGTATAAGCCGCAGAGACCTACTGCTGGGAGCAATGACTGTAGGAGTGAGAGACCTCCAGTAGAAGTCAGAGAAAGGGTTGCAATAAATTTAGCTACATTTTAATTTTTCCTATTTTCCAGTGTTAAGATCTAGGATCTACTTTGGGACCGACTCTAAGATAAAAGAGCTGTCAATTTTTTAACACAAGACCCAAAAAGGGCAAGAATCTGCTGCTTCATCATAGCATTTAAAATTTTTCATTTCCCAAGCTTCCTGTCTCCCATTGCTTCCTTTGTATCTCCTATCCTTTGGAGCCTTGACTAAATGCGTGTAGTCACACCACCATCACAAGGGCGTCTGGCTGCCTTGGTGACTTCTCTCCAGCCATGAAAGTGAACAAGTGTTTTCTTTATTTCAGTGGTGCAGTGCTTGGCAGGAGATGCGGTGGTAACAAGGCCTGCAGTTTGCAGCAGGAATGAATGAAGAGATGAAATCAGTTGAGCAACCATCTGTCACACATCTAGTAAACTATCAGGTACTCTGTTTATTTTCCTGCCTATGAGAATGAGAGGCAACTGTACTTTGTTTTACTAATATGGCTAATTTTCTGAAGTACAGGGTACTTGAGGTGAGGGGAACACTCTCTCATGACAGCACTAAAATTGGTGGATGCCAACAGGCCTTGTTGTTGCTGTAAGATTTGCAGTTCTGCTCTGATGGGGACAGAATCTTTCTCCCCACCCTGAGATGAATACTCTAGCAATTTCATAGTTTTTTACTGTGTGCCAGTGTGCAGTTAGTGTTTCCATTTGCTTTGCTCTTCATTCTCTTCTTAATAATATTTTCCTGTTTCTTTTTCTTTTGTTTCTGTTATAGGCAGACGTAGTATCATCGTTCATAGTTAAGATTGCCTAATAGCTTCTATTATAAGATTAGATTTTCAATTGCATGTAAATTTGCTAACATTTAAGAGTTCAGGCAGAGATATTTCACAGGGGTCTCTGTCTCAGAGTGCTGGTGACTGAAATCTGTAGCTAACCCAATTTCAGAAGCAGTGTTATGGGAAGAGGTTTTTTTTAAGCACTCTTAAGATTCAACTGGGAAGGTATGGTGTCACCATACTTTGGAGGAAGCCTGCAGAAATATTACTGCCTTTGTGTCAAGGAGCACTGTCTTCATCCCCACAGTTAGTATCCATTGAAACTAGGCTCTGAAATAGTTTTCAGTTCATATATATTATGTACAGAATTTAGAGGAATTTAGCTGTTAATTCACTGGAGATTTATTCTAGATTGTGAGACCTTATAATCTTAAAGATCATTTGATTTTGTGTTTAATTTTTCAGGATTCTTCACTTTTAAAAATATTTTTGTATTTTGTTACATAAAAGGAATAAGATAAACCAAGCTCTGAATTTGAGTACTGAATTTGTGGTCAGCGTTTTTCATTGCAAAATGTGTACAGAAAATCTTCTGTTCCTGCATACATGCCCCAGTTCCCTGGCAAGCACAATATGTATTCAAATTTTGCTCATAGCAGTATCTTTAATTCAATTTAGTCTGAGAGAAACTGATCTCTTCAAGCCTTCAAAACTGGGACAGGTGGGTTCTGGGATCTTGGTTCATGTGGATGCTATACATCAGCATGTGGGTGGCTTAGGTGTTGGGACTGTGCATTTTGTGTGTATAGCAGCACAGATACCAATTGAGAAGGACTTCAGCTGACGACTCTTTGTTAATCTGATAGATGGGATAAAAATATTTGCCCTAAATGTCCTTTACACTAATAATTTTGTGGAGAATTGTATTTGTTTGCTTCCAGTCACTGAAACTTCCTTTCTTCAGAGGAAGATGTGTGTGCTGAGAAAGACAAGATTTTGTTTTGCTTGGGTAGTTCCATTTCTTGTTTTAAATGGTTTCACATGGGCAAATAAGCTGTTTTCTCAGTAGTGGCTGATCTTAGTTTTGCATATTCATTTGGCATTGTAAAGGTGATGGAGACCACAATCACTTTCCTATGTTCCCTGGAACAGACAAGTAGTTTATTTTTTTAATGAAAGATTTTACCTTTCTGCTTGCACTGCTGAAGCAAGCTGAGGGCGCCCCATGTCCTTTATCTAATACAGAAGCAAAATTCCCAGTGACTTAAATAGCAAATGCACGAGCACACATTTACTTTTACAGGATGTATCACTCCAATGACTTTGCTGTTTGGCTCAGATCCATCTTTTAACCTCTCCTACTGCAATTTATATTACAGTACTGTAAAATATTTAGCTGTGCACTGGGGTCTGATCCAAACCTACTCAAGTCAGTGCAAAGACTCCCATCGTCTTCAGTGGGCTTGGGAATCAGAACATGAAGGACAGATAACGTTTTTATGTTGCAGGAGCGTGCGCCACAGACTAAGCACATTTTTCACTCTAGTGAGCGTTGAGAAAAATATTAAATAGGGGTTGTGCTCTGGGAGGGACTGCGTTTGGACCTATAATAGGGCAGTCATTAACCACCTTGTTCATTTAAGATATCACTCTAACTTGTCTATCTTTTTTCTTAAGTCTAATTATAACAAAAGTAATTTACTGTGTACAGTCTCGTAAAAAAGCTTGTCTTTGAAACATGCCTTCTGAATACTTAAAATTATTTTAACTGGTAAAACTGCCATATAGATTCCCTTTTTCATGTTTTTATTGCACATATCATAAAAGATCTACTGTTGCTCATGTTCATGTACAAGTGTGGCCGCTAACCTTGCTCCACTTTCAAAGATTTGTTCGTCTCATGAGACACTTTCCATGCTGTAAACTGCAAAAAGATACACAATTAAAACTTGTTAAAGATAATTAAACTGAAGTGGAAGGAAAAAAAACCTGCCTCACTGCTTTGTTCATAATAATAGTCTCTGAACTATAATTAAATTCTTCCTTCCAATAATTGTATACATACAAAAGAATTTTCCAGATAGCAAAACAATACAATGATTAAAAATGATTAAGAGGCTGATTCCAAAAGCAAAGATGAGCCAGGGAGGGTTGGAAAGATTTTAGGTGTCTCTAAATATACTGTACCAGCTGGGTACCAGATGGTGTTTGGCTACTTGCACCCACTAACAGAAAATATCAGAGGAGCAACTACACTGTTGCCAGAATCAGTTCCCCTCCCTTAAATAAAAGTGGCACTCTTGGGAACAACTTGGCAGTGCAGATAAATTTCCTGACAGAGAGATCTATTAGATTGTGGAATAGTCTCCCAAAGGCAGAAGTAGATGCCAAATTGCTTGGCATGCTAGAGAGGCTGGACAAAAGCTAGAAGATGTACCATAGAGAAGTGCTGCTTTAGTCAGGTGGTGACTTACTGTGTTACAAACATGGAGTTAGGAGCATTAGATAAAAATGTCACTGCTTTCTTGAGAGTATCTTTAGAATATTTAACTGTAGCTTTCATGTTTTGCTTGTTTGTAGAGGCCATCAAGGAAAGATTAGAGAATCAGTGTTGGATGTAGATAATTTTTGTCTGACTTATCTCTAATAAAAAAAAAAAAAATCAATCAGTCATTTTATGGGTATAGTTTGCTTCATGATCTTGGTAGTTGTATGCTCTTTTACAAGTTATTTTATACTAGGGTAACATACATAGTTTCCTTCCAAAATGTTGTCAAGGCATCTAGCAGAAACAATAAGCATCACCAATATGTTATACTAGATGTGCAGACATCATCAGCTTTTGTGGATAATGAAAAAAACTCTTGCAATTTGTTCCTCTTATCTGTGATCAAAAGATAATTAGAAAGAAAGGAAAGATAATTAAAAAGAAATTAACTGAACTTTAAACTCCCATTTCTGTTAGCTGTTTGAGAGTCAAGCCAGAAATAGGAAGCATATAACGGTATCTAGCAGTTTGCTAGCAAGAAATCATCTCCAAATTGTTAGAAGTGTGATTACATTAATTGTGTCCAAAATGAAAGGTTAAAGAAATCAGTAGAAGCACTGTATTATGGAATACAAAAAAGGGAATGATCTGATTAACTAATGAAGGTTCCAGCCTGTACGGATGTTGCTGGAAGTTTTTTGCTATTTCAGACTAGCTGAATCATTATGTCCAAGGAAAGAGTAGCAGAAAAAAAAAGTAAAATATTTTTATTTTCTGTTTTGTTATTGTTTGTTTATTCATTTAAATGAATAAAAAAGCCTTGGGGACCTACAGCCTCCAGTGTCATTTGAAAGTAGCATTTTCTAGTTGAGCCCCAGCTGTGGATTCTTTTGTCTTTGAACTAAATGCAGCTGGGGCTGAAAGCGCCCTCGGCTGAGAAAAAAAACACAACAGTTGTTTTCAGAGGCTAGGCTTTGATTCTTCCTATTTTCTCACTGCCACTGCAGACTAATTCTTGCCTCTAAGTAAAATTTGAGTTCAGTGTTTAAAAGCATAGATCTGCCTGTGCTGAGTGACAACCTTGCAGGCTGCACAGAAAGGGGATAGCCTTCTCCACAAACTCTCCTACCTTTTTAAAACTTGTAAGTATCCCCACAGGACGTTTTCTCAGTACAACAAAATCTGTAGTTTTAAAATTCTGTTAGCTTACAGTCCAGTGGTAGTTCCTAATGGTGGACAGAAGTAGAAGTACTGTGGAGTCCTTTTGCTATTCCTTTCTCAGAGCTTGCTCTTCAGTCTCATTCAGTTCAGAAACAGCAGGACAAGATCACAAGACAACTAAAGTATATGTTTAGATATTAATTTATTTCAGAAATATAATTATGTGGAAAGATTGCTTAAATCCCAGTAGCACATTGCTTCTTTGCTGTTCTTGGGTATTTGCCAATCAGCACTTGCTAGAAAAGCACTGCTCAGGACACTGCACATGTTGTAAGGGTCTACTGTGCTTCAAATGTTGCTGTGCTCAGATTAAAGCTCTGTGACTATGAGAGGGTTGAGTGGTGGTGATCAAAAAATCCAGAGTGAAACTTTCAGCAACTTTTCCCAAAGGCAGATCATGGAGGGGTATCAGAAACTAATCGATCACCGAGTTTATTTTGAACTGGCAATTTAAGAAAATAATTCCTGTCCACAGTAGTAGCAAATGTTAACTGAATTGTGCTACCAGTATCCCACTGTTTTTACCTCCCTGAAAATGTTAAATGAAGTTTTGGTAGGAGATTGTGAAACCACAGCAATATAAAAAATAAACATTCAACCAGACAAAGGTCCTGGTCCCTCATTAACCTTATGGAGCCATGCAGAGAACAAAAAAAATAAGTGCAAACCCTTCCCAGCTGAGATTCTTTTTTTTATCTGAGGCAAGTGCCAGTGTAATAAGGAACTGGCACAAGGCTCACAGCATACAAAATTCCTCCTCTTCAATCTCTATTTGCAGGATGAGGTGGAGGAAAAGCAGAGTAATAAAAATACTGCTCTTATTCTACTAGTCCTGGAAAAAGGCCCTGAGGGTCCCAGTGAAACAAAGAACAGAGTTTAGGGCATCCTTGAAGATATTCTGAAGAAAGACAATAGCCAAAAATGGTTTTTGTATTCCCATGTTTGGCAAGTTGAGAAAATGGCACCCAAAATAATTTTCTAATTCACCATTTATCTAGATTAGTATACATTTTCTATAAAGTACACATGAACATCCAAGTATGTGCAGACAGACCTTGTAGTGTAAACCCAAAGGTGGATACCTCTAAATTATTTCTGTGTAAAAAATGTGTATCCATTTAAAGACACACATATTTGAAAATGTCCCTATCTTTGTTTATTTGTTCTTCAAAGTGGGACTGTCCTCTCATGTTACACAGGTCAGTAGGAAAAAGCTGCTTTGCTCTAACTGCTGACTTCTGAAAAGGCTGAACTTGGCATTTGACTTTGGTCAAATTACATCAGGGAAGAACGTGTCCTTTGCTATTCCACTTTGCAGACTTCTAAAAGATTTGTTATTTCAAAAGAATATCCTGAGTCCATGTGTCCTAGTTTGCTTCCTGAAGAACTGCAGTTAAGCAGAACTTTTCTGAGTTTATCTTTTTTATTTCTACTTGTCCTTCTACTTGAGATAATTAATTAGCTTTTTTACATGTAGTACTAATCAGCATCTTAGAAATCAAGTAACAGTGGAATATTTGCCATAAGACTGAAATAATCCTGTATGTTTCAAAAAAAATAGACTTCAACTCTCTCTTTAACCTAACCTGGTGCTCTCTAAACTGTTAAATGTCCAATAATTTCAATTCAGCAGCAATATTTTTCATTAATTCATATATATATATATATATATATATATATATATATATATATATATATATATATATGTATTTTTTCCCCTGTAGCAAGCACATGCAACATACATGAACTAGTGGACAAGTTCTTTGGAGCTCATGAAACAGAGCTGACCAATCTCAATGAACAGCTTTTCTCTTTTGTGCTTGTGTGTACTGCACATCCTTTCAGAACACAGTCTCAAATTGTAATGATGTCCCAAATCACAGGATTAATGTGTCTATGAACAGACCTCTTATGCCTCTAGAATGAAGTACTCCTTGCTAATTTCTCTTCAAGACACCAGCTTAATTGCATTTTAAACAAATGGGCTGCTTTGCTGGCCAACTTTTAAATGAGATAACAGCAATGTTCACTCTCCAGCAGTGATGAGTGCCTTGCAGTAGATTCAAAACTCTGTTCAATAACAGGTTTAATCTCACACCAGCAGATTTACTGCAGAATAAACTGCCACTGAGCTCATAATTAGTAAAACAAAAAAACCCAACCTACTAAATATTATTTTCCAAAGCAGCAGGCTATGTTTTAGTGGAAATTTTTAGTTCTTTTCTTTGTGTGTTTTATTGATTTTATGTATGATATTGGGAATTCATGCTATGATTTAAGATAATGGTCTTTATTGATCACTTAAGCAGTTGTTTAGCTACATAGTAACAAAATGATGCTCTCATTCACGGAATATGTGATACTGACAGCGGGGAGACCACAGTGCTTCCCTTCTTAATGTTTATTTCTTTTTTCCAAAAGCATATTCACTGCTGGAAAACAGCAACTGCAAACATTTGTGCTTTAGAAACAATCTTCCCATAATTTTCTTTGTTGCAGCTATTAGTAGCCAATTGTGATTCAGTGATACCCACTTCAGCAAACAGATGTTCCAAAGTATATTCTCTGTAGCATGAAAACAAATATTAATGAGGTAATTGGAGCTACTGAGGAAAAAAAAAATGGTGAGTGTGTAGCTTCTAATGTTTGAAGTCATGCCCTTCAGTGTTTTCTTATATTTAGTCACAAAGTGAAGTTTCAGTGTCTAACTGTGTTTAAACACCAGGGGGGAAATTTTTAAAAAGGCTTCATCCTAGGTTCAGGTGTTTGTGTGCACACTAAGTTCGTACTCAGGAGGGAGAAAGTTGGAGAATGTAATTGAAAAATTTGGTCTCTGATAGTTTAAAAAAATACTCCCAAGTGACACAAAGCAGTTGGGAGGAGAGGGAATGAAGTCTAGCCTACAAGATGCTTTCTTCTTTTCAACTGGTTGTATATATGGTGACTGATTCTGTCTGTGAAAGAGGTTTTAGGGTTTTGGGTTTTTTTTTTTTTTTCAGATGAGTCTATGTATAACTAGTTCACCAGTTAAACTACAGGCTAATGATTCCTGTTTCACATACATGTTGCACGTGTACTATTGCCCTAGATACAAGTAATTATCTGTTTAATTTCAAAGATTCTTAAAAAAAAAATACAGAAAGCACAGCACATCCTTGAAAACCTCCTTTTCAACAGATAATATTTCCCCCATTAAGATATACCAGAGTATTAAATGGATAAATTTTGTATATTGCTTTTACGCTAGAAATAATCTATTTCAATAGGGTTGTGCTATTGCAATCACTGTGATACAATATACACTATACACAGCGATTGTGTTAAGGAACAGAACCTGTTTGGCTGTGCTGGAATATGTATAGAATGATTTATTTGGTTGTTTCCACATTTTGAGACAGGTGTGCTCCAGAGGAGTCAGTGCTGTCGTGGTGCTCTGATTGTCTGTAACAGGGGAGCCCAGGATTCCTTCCAAAGGAAATGCAAGTGTACAAGGGTGTGAGGCACAAGGACCCCTCATTACACATCCAGCTCGCTGTGCATCTGATGACCAGCACTCAAGACACTTGACAGAATTGGTTTGTCCCAGTTTAGACACAGGCAGTGCAATTCCTCTTACACCATAGACACCCAATATATAATTTCTTTGCTTGCTTTTCAGATTTTATAAGTCTGTTGTGTCTTTAGTAAGTTAAGGTAAGTAGTGTGCAAGGCTACTTCATTGTATCCAAAATGCTTTTCCTCTTTCTGTATGTGCAAGTTTTTATAACCCAACATGAAGGTACCAGGGTTACCATAAGCAAAATCTTTCACAAAGATCTGATCTTTGCCTCCTTGTTTGTCAAACCCTGTAAAAACAATGATCAATGGCAGCAGAAGGTTGTCACAGCATCAGTGTTTCTTGATATTTTTTTTTTTCCAAAAGGAATCTGCACTTTATATATATAAGATAGAGTGAATATCCCTCTTCGTCTTAACAGTCTCTGCAGCTGTAGATCTGCTAATTTACTGTAAGTGCATTCATAAGTTCTTGTGCTTCTAGGTTCTAAGTCATTTTAACAGTGGCATTGACTTCCTTATTCTGACAAAATATAAATTTTTTTGCTGTCTTCCTCTCTTGGCCAAATATGAGAACATTCGTCTAATGATGCATTTGTAGCACAGAAAAAAGAATACTGGAGGTGAAGTTAATTTTAGAGAAGGGATTTGCTAAAAGGAGTGGAGAATGTTTAGAATCTTCCTTGCATTCTGAATAGCACTCCAAATTTTCATACTAAATCAATTAGCAGCAAGAATGGCTTTTTTAAAAAAATAGATAAATTCAAAGCATAACCAGTAGATCATAATGGAAAAAGGCCAATTACAATATTGAGTGTAGAACACTGCAGCTCAATATTTCATCAAAATATCAGGAGTCTATAAAAAATGTTTAAT
This sequence comes from Caprimulgus europaeus, assembly GCA_907165065.1. The sequence goes on along the minus strand of OU015534.1, from coordinate 15,302,219 downwards.
GTAAAATTTAACTTTCAACCTCATGAACAACCTGGGTCTTGGTCTTCTTTATGTATGTAACTCACAAAAGACTAATGATTTCAGTATACTGAAATCTTTAATTCAGATATATCTATACTGTTCTTCATTTGGTTCTGGTTTTCTGTGCTGTTCTGATGACAGCTGCTACAGTAGCAGACTGATTTATACCAATCTTACTTGTAATTTGGACAAGAAGCAAGGACTCAGGAATTCTGGTTTTATTTATTTTCTCCAACATAGGCCTCCTGGATACCTACTGTATTTTTATGCATCTGTAAAACAGAAGTTTCCTGACCTGTGGGTTATGAAGATAGACTTTTAATAATGGAGAGTCACAAAAATTCTGTAAAAGTTATGATCATGCTATCTAGATAGCCTTACTGATAATATTCAGTATGTTTTTTGTAATATTTTCAAGTGCTATCTTTTATGTCAGATCTAGCATATTGTACCTGAAAATATCCACACTCCTTCATTCTCCAACTGAGAAAATTACCTTTTTTAGAATTGACTGCTCATTGTTCTTATCAATGGAATGTATTTTTCTGACCAACTTCATACTTTCAAGGTACAGTCCCAAATAAAAAATGCTTTCTAATGTCTGTTTCTTTCTGCATTGTCAGCATTATTGCTATACCTGGATGTTTTGAGCCTGCTGTTTACCATAAAACAAGATGACTGACTACAGGAGATTTGGGAAGTAGGAGAAGGAAGGGTAGGGAAGGTGCATGACCTCTGCCAGAAGTTTTAAAGAGAAGGTCTGAATGGAATCTAGAGGTGTGGAAAGTACTGATAAAAGCTAAATTGAACTGCTACATAAACCACCACATTCCATCACAACATGCTGCACACGTGAACAATACAAAGTGTGAGCATACAATTTGGAGTGCATGATATGACAGTACTACAATCTTTTGTAAGAAATTGCTGCTTAGGATATGTGTTAGCTTTAAAAGGGCTACACAAATCTTCCACTAACATCTTCTGTTTAGACTTTTCTACATTTATGAGGCCTCTAGCTGTAGCATGCTTGGAGTTCTGAAAAAATAAAATCAAGTTCTCATTTGCATCTGAACAGTGATTTAATCTCCCAGCTAGTTATTAACTTGGCCTTGGGTCCATTTTGGCCTTACAGATCAGAAAACTTTACATTCTCTCTGTACCATTGAGATGGGGTATCACAAATATTTTTTTCCTTTCACTCCAAGAAAACCTCAAAGAAAACTTGTATCATTCACAGATTTTTCTCTGAAGAGGTTACCCAGTGTCCCATTTTATTAGACATGATGGTGTAAGTCTGTGTAGAAGCCCATTTAGTAGAAGCTGAGTGCTGAAAAAATTAATTGGTGAAAGAGAGTCATATTTCTCCTGTTTTCCCAGCACAGCAAAAATATTAAATATATTGTGTAAAATCCATTAGGTATCAATGAATACTTTAAGCTACAATAAACTTACCCATTCTTCATATTGTTTTTTAGATATATTTTAAACCCCCTTTTTTAATGTGTGCATTCAAAAATAAATATTTTGAATTCACCCTTAGAGGAAAAAAACCTACAACTTAATAGTATGGAAATATTTCCTTCAATGGTAGAAAAAATGGTTTGCCCAGTAAAAGTTAATTTTGTTGCCAATTTTGCAAGATCTATCTTGTTCTGTCGTACAAAAATGAGAGAGAAAAAGCAACTACAAAGCTTCACGCTGTCATCTGAAATCTTTTGATAGTTCTTTGATTAAGATATTTGCTAAGGATTACAATGAACATTCTTCTTATTCTGTTACATGATTCTGTGGATTGAAGCCTTCTCAGAGCTGCATTTTGCTTTGACCAAGAAATATATCTTATGTATGAAATTTTCAGTAGCTGAATTGGAAATAAGGTAAAAAAACATCACAGATGGAATGTTAGGAGATAGGACTTAGCAGCAGGAGATATATTAATGGCTGGTGGATAATTAGCAACAACTTTGTGTCTCGGTGTCACTTTTGCCATGGGATTGATGCAATGAGCCTGTTAATACTTGTTCACAGTTGGATTTTAGTAGGTATTTTGCTACAGCTGCAGCTGCAACTGCTAGTGTGTGTGTGTGTGTGTGTGCAATACCATGTATGCACTGTGTGTTTGGATTTGGCTGCAATGCTTTGGCTCTGTGTGCATTTCATGTTTCTCTTATTGTTCGTTATTTGCCATCCTGGGGTTGGTTTATTTCCACCTTTCCTGCTCATTCTCAGATTTGCTTGGAACAGCCTTGGCAGCTGGTATGAGAAGTTTCTAATTGTAGGGGAAAAGAGCCAGTTTCCCTGTAAAGAAAGCGATGATTGGAGTGTCAGTGAATATGAATAAGCCTACTGATTCTTTGCTATTATGTTCCTCCTTTCTGCAGCATTTCCACTATTAGGAAAAACATTCAGAAGGTAAGACAAAAAAAGGTTTTGACAAATAGAAAGCAAAACTTTTGTAGGTAGACTAAGAATACCCTAAAACATTACAAGGGATGGGTGAATTACTTAAGCTATATGTAATAACGTACAAAACCTTCACACAATAAAGTGTGAATATTGCTTTGTCTGTTTAAAGAACTGAGCTGAACTCTGGGGTGCATTGAAGCAGCCTATACTTCAATTTCTTATGTAGCAGAATCTGGACAAGAGTAGTGTGTTTTGCCATTTGGGCACATTCTCTTTTTTTGAAAATAAAGAATAGGTTAAAAATAAAACCTAAAATACTTTTTCAGAGAAACTAAACTCTTCTTCCTGAAAATAAAGCCAAAAGGAGCAGTAAACCCCCAGAAAACTGGAAAAAAATTAAATCATTTCAAATGATGTCATAGATGTCATATTTAGGAAGCTTGAAAAAGATATTGCAATAAAATTTCTCTGAGTGGAATTGTGAAGAGTTCAGTTTTAGTCTGCAAAGTATCAAACATCTTCCATTTCTCCATCCTGAATTCTTTCTGTAATTTTAAAGCTAATCATATATATCAGTAATTATTTTTGTCATTTGTTTTAATCTTACATAAGTTAGAGAGGCGGATGCTTATAGATTTAATTAAAAATAGGTAAAAAAGCAAGAAAATGCAGTATTCTATATATTCTCTAGGCTCATTGCTAATAGGAGCATCAGCTGCTAATGTTGAATGTTGGTTATCAATTAACCAGATTAGATTTAATCTGTTCTTAAAGACTTTTGTTGTCTTTTTGTTGCTGACTTTTTTAAGTTCTAAAAAATATTAATAAAAATGAAGGACAATCATGTAGCAGGTTCCATTGTGCAGTAATGTTTATGTTCCAGTATCTATACAACTAAAAAAAAAAAAAAAATCCTTTGTGATTAAGTTTTCAAAGAAGTCAAACTTCTAAATTCATTTGCCCTCCCTTAATTCCAACCATTTAAAAATATATTAAGCTATTCTTTAACACTACTTAGAAGTTTTGAGAGAGTTGTCTTGAATTTTCTATTTTTTTGTATGCTTATTGGATAACAGACTGTTTTTCTGTAATGAAAATTTCCTAAATCAAGATGGACTGAGTGTACATTTTAATATATTAACGATCTTTTTGGACAGTAAGGAAAAATATTTAACGTATATAAAAACACCTCTCTAGACAAAATTTCATAAGGTCTTCTAGTACGTAAAGTTATTGAGCATGCAAGGCTCTATGGATGAAGAGCTCCCCAGGTATACACTGATGGGGGAACTGGAGCTGTTTGTGTCAATGGTTTGCAAATAATGGGTCTCTAGGAGAATTTAAAATTGCAGTTTTCACTCCAGACTGTGGTGCTTTTTAGGATGAGCTGAGTTGCTATGAGGCTTGGCACTCTTCGGTGCACCTTAGGCAGCAGTTCTTATACTTCCATTGAGATTGTAACAGCTGGCCATTACAATCAATCACGTGACATTTCAGGGGTGTTTTTTCTTTAATATTAAGGAAAAAAAGGAGAAATAAAAGATAATAAATTGTAACTTTTCCCAGAAAGAGGAAGGAATTTATAAATTTACATTTGACTATAAAAGGCAGGCACTTGCAAGTAAATCACAAACTGATCATGGATTTATTTTTATTTCTCACACTGCGATATTTTCTATTAATATATAAAGACTCTCAATATCTTTGTAGTATTAATTCTATGTAGGTGGTGGTTATGGGTTGCAGTAGTCTTCTGCACATGAGTGCAGAGCACTCAGCTATAAGAAGTGTGTAAACTTGCAGGGCTGATCAGAACTTCACTAGCCAAATCAATAAGTATCATGTAGATTTTCCTTGCTTTAAAGCAAGCCTTCAAAGCAAAAATAAGGTATTTGAGAAGCTAGTGTGATGAGGATTCTAAAGATTAAATGGGACAGCCTTCAAAGGTGTTCAAAAAAGGAGCCCTAGAAAAGTCTGGGACAGTACTATCATCTAATTTAAAGTTTTTTAATTCCTGCAATGAAATAGGAAGCAAGAGAGGTCTGATTTGCTCCCAGGTACGATTCAACCAGCAACACAGTTTGTGCGTAAGTTGTTTCTCCTTCTCCCAGAGTACAGTTTAATGAGTTAAAGTATTATTTTTGCATACTGGCTCAGTGCTTTAATCTTCTGCATGGACTGGAGTAGCTAATCCTATATGAACATCATCATATGATCATTATATGAACATATGATTATTCTATGTGTAATTAAAGTTATTAGAGAAGCATTCTAACTGGGTATTGGCACTTTGCTTATCAGCAACAAAGAGACATAATCGTGAATGTAGAGGTGATAATCAAAAGTGTGTAATGCAAAGCACATCCTTTCTGGGGACTACCTAAGTAACTATGTATTTAGCTATTTTGCTATTTAGTATCTTCAGGGACATTTAACAATTAAAGCATCTGTAACTAAGAGATCAGAACAGGCAAAATTATAGAGAAGCTCTAGTATGATGCAACAACAGTGGTATACCAAATTTCTTCTCTGTTCCTGAAGTAATGCAATTGACACTGATTTAAATATGAGTTAAAGGAGCAGTAGGTTCGGAAAGTAATCATAGCTGCTTAAACTTCCCACCATTAGCAACTGCCACTCTTCAGAGTCAATTCTCATTTCAGTGTATAGGTGTGTTGTTTCTCCCATAAACATAAACTGAGGGGATAAAAGACCCTCCTTTTAGGTGAAAGATTACTAAAGAGGCCAGTCCAAGCAGAGGAGATCAAAGCACTTTAGGAGGGCTGCAGGGAGGGGTCTCTTACCTCCGTCAGGCAATTGTGGTTGGTTCATGCTTTGATTAACACTGGTATTTTTTTCTTTCACTAGTAATTAAAATAGTTCTATTCACCTCTTCCTTATTCTCTTTACAGGTCATCACAGTGGATCTCCAGGGCAAGCAATCTCATCAGAAATCGAGTGAGACTGTTATGCTGACTTTGATTGAAAGCAGTGAGAAAAACATTTTGGATATTTAGTGACGTGATTGAAGCAAAGAAACATGGACAGAGGAAGGTTGCATCCTGGGTCAAATGAAGTCTGGGAGTTAACTCTCCTTTTTAGAGATTTAAAACTCAGTGAAGCTGAGAAAGTCATCATCAGGTGTACTTTTAATACCAGTTTTGTTACCTGTGAAGCCTAGTGCAGAGCTTTACATCTTTATTTCTTACAAGAAATAGCCCACCATAAGTGATGAAGAAGGTCTTACCAATAGTTCCAAATAAATCCCATCATCATAAATAACTGAGGAAAGCACTAAATCCTTTATGTGGCATATAGTAAATTGAGATATTTTCCCATGCCTTGAGAGTGAGCACTTCTTACAAACTTAATTATCAGTCAGTCTGCCTAGTAAATACATGGGTGTTACATATGGTCAGCTTCTATTTTTATACAATATTATAAAAATTAATATATGTATAGTTGCAGGCGCATGGACACGTTTTGTGTAACATCATCTCTCACATCATCTTTCTTCTAATTTTAGGAAACTTAAGCAATGGGGAAAGCTGGAAAAAGTATTCTTCACCTCCTAACTTAGCACAAGAATAAGTATGCAGGACTTCTCTTAAGAAACAGATAGTTTAAAATTATTAATTGAAAAAGCACTCTAATCTTGTGTACAAACTATTTCTGCTACCAAACTATTGAGACTTGTATCTAAACAAAGCTGACACTGTCCCACACAACATCTTTGTCTCTAAGTTGGAGAGGCGTGAACTGGATGGATGGACTACTCAGTGGATAAGGACTTGGCTGGATGGTCATACTCAAATTGTTGCAGTCAATGGCTCGATGTCCAAGTGGAGACTGGTGATGAGTGCTGTCCCTCAGGGGTTGGTATTGGGACCATCACTGTTTAATATCTTTGTTGGAGACGCGGACAGTAGGATTGAGTGCACCCTCAGCAAGTTTGCCAACAACACCAAGCTGTGTGGTTCAGTCAACACGCTTGAGGGAAGGGATGCCAACCAGAGGGACCTTGACAGGCTTGAGAGATAAGCCCGTGCAAACCTCATGAAGTTCAAGACCAAGTGCAAAATCCTGCATCTGGGTCAGGGAAATCCCAAGCAAAAATACAGTCTGGGTAGAGAATGGATTGAGAATAGCCCTGAGGAGAAGGACCTGGGGATGCTGGTGGATGAGAAGCTCAACATGAGCTGGCAATGTGTGCTCACAGCCCAGAAGACCAATGGTATCCTGGGCTGCATCACATGCAGCATGGCCAGCAGGTTGAGGGAGCTGATTCTCCCCCTCTACTCCTCTCTCGTGTGACCCCACCTGGAGTACTGCATCCAGTTCTGGGGCCCCCAATATAAGAAGGACATGAACCTACTGGAGCAAGTCCAGAGGAGGACTGGAGCAACTCTCCTATGAGGACAGGCTGAGAGAGTTGGGACTGTTCAGCCTGGAGAAAAGAAGGCTCTGAGGACACCTTAAAGTGGCCTTACAATACCTGACTGGGGCCTATAGGAAGGCTGGGGAGGGACTTTATACAAGGGCAGGTTGTGATAGAACAAGGGGCAATGGCTGTAACTGGAAGAACGCAGATTTACATTAGATATTAGGAAGAAATTCTTTACTGTGAGGGTGGTGAGACACTGGAACAGGGATGCCCCCTCCCTGGAAGTGATCAATGCCAGGTTGGATGAGGCTTTGAGCAACCTGGTCTAGTGGAAGGTGTCCCTGCTCAGGGGAGGGAGGTTGGAACTAAATGATCTTTAAGGTCCCTTACAACCCAAACCATTCTATGATTCTGTGATTCTATGTCACCTCTGGACTTTTTTCTACATTTTAATAATAAAATATTTGTTTGTGATTACCATCATCTCTATATTGATGGAATTGACTAACCCAGCTGTACATGACTATACCAGAATGGTTTTTCAGACATTTTTCCTGTACCTGAAGCCTTTCTCTTAGCTTCCCTTTTCTGCCACTTTCCCTTTCATGGAGGCCCAGATCCATCATGATCAACTCAGATCTCTTCCTGGCTACGTTTCATCTTATTCTTGTAGTTCCTTTTTGAGTAACATCTCTCAGATGATTGTTTGGATTGATAGGAAAACGTTTAAAACTCTTGTCCAAGCTCTTAACATCTTATATCTCAATTGCCGTAATAGTCTTTTTTTCTGGCCTTGACAAGTTCATCACGTCCAAATGAATGCTGCGACAAAGCCTGTATCTCTATTGTATCACATATGAGTACATTATAGTCTGTCCTACCCTTCTGTTTTCAGCTCCTACCTTCCTTTATACCCTCATTGCCCACTTGTCAGATTTTCAAACAAGCACTTTTGGGCTTTCTTCTGTGTTGACCCTGTACTTGAAAGTTGACATAAATGTTTAAAAGATGACCTCATTAAATTCAAGTCCTTAAAACTCTCCATTGGTATAGTGCCTATGAAAGAAATGATAAGAAATATCAGGCTATTAATGTTCTGTGGATGCTGCATTTCTTACTTCCTGGTTTCCTTGTGCACCTGTCTCTGCTTATGTCTCTCTATTTTCTCCAGCCTGATGTTTGTTTGTTTTGTTGTGTTTTGTTTTGTTTTTTTCAGTCTCTGAGAAGTGCCTGGTTTTATCCTCTTGCTAATTAGCACAGCAGAGTCCCATTCCATGATCTGAGGTCTCTTAATGTGGTTAAATAAAGTTCTATTTTAATAAGTGATACAGTTAGGAATTAAGTTATGAATATTCAGCTAGACTGGTTAAAATTTTTAGATGGTTAAGCTTATCAGTCTTGTACAAAATTGGCATGTGATGGCATTTAACTTTTTGAACCAATCTTCATTACCTTTTTAAGTTATTCCGCTTGGACATGCAAAGTTAGCCGTAAGAGGTCAGAAACAGGAAGAGCTTAAGTTATGACATTCACCTAGCATAAAGATACCTGATTTGTAAGACTTACTCTGAAACATGTAATAATATTCAGATGTTAGCTGAGGTAGGCATCTAAGCTTTTTCCTGCCTTTCTTTGTGTGGGTGTGAAGTTTTGGAGGTGTTCCCTTTAGTTACCTCTTCCACGTCAGCCAAAGTGGATCCTTCTTTGAGGTGTCTCGCTGTCACTACACCTTGCATTGTACCTGTCAAGCATGGATTATGTCCTGCAAGCCAAGTACAGTGAGTATGGTAACAATTTTATGCTGCTGCAAAGGCTAGATCTTGAGTTTAGCCTTTAAATCCCTATGTTTCTCTTCCAGTTTGTTTTTCAGGAGTTGCCTACTGGTTTAATTTTATTTGATTTTTATTTTTTGTTTCCCCTAATCTGAAGAAAACTATCTTCAGGAACATAAAGCTTCCCAGATAGCTGGCAATAAAGTTGCCATTGTACAACACACAGGGGAGTTATAAACAGAAGTTCACACTATTCCTGCATATTCTTTATGCAGAATTGTCTATATTTGTTTTTTCAATAGTATAAAGACTGGGGAGTGGGGGGAGACCAAGAACAGATAAGGAATGAGTTGAATAGTATTCACTCAAACCTATGGATGTCTCATGTGTGTACATCTCGTAATTTTTGCTATCAAAAATTGTATTACACTTGGGTATTATGCCTTTGTCTCTCCAGCCTGATATACTGATTATTAGCCTTTTCATTTTGTCAGTAATATGCAAGCTTTCTCTTAACTCTGCTGTAATTTGCAAGGACATAAAGCATGCTTGAAATTACTTACCTGACTGCATTTTGTGTGAACTCCATCCTCTCAGCTGTTTTAGATTAACAGTGAATTACAGTTCACTTCAATGCAATTAGACCTAATGAGGTGCACATGGAGACTATTGGGCCACTGTGTAACCACATTATATGGACTTGCTAGTTGCCCTTTTAATCAATTGGTTTGACCTTTGAATGCAAACTACCAAAAAGCAAGAAGAACTTCATGGCCCAGATACTTATCTACCTAAATGCAGAGTAAGATGATAAAAATAAGGCTCTGATCAGGAGAAGCTGTTTCTCTGGGAAATCTTTAGACAATAAATCCTGTTTCCAAAAGGATGGTTAAAATGATTGGTCATATCATAAGTACAGTTAAAATATTACCATAAATATTTTACTTTCTCTTCTGGTATGACTTCATTTGAAATTTATGTCTTACATCATTGGCTCTTTAGGAACCAAAGGTTAAATTTTGTAAGAAAATAATTAATTTTATTAGATTACATTACATCGTGGTAATGAAAATCAAGCACAGTCTTATGCAACCTTGTTGAAAGTAGGTGGGCTTCCTACAAAACAGTTAGTTTTGTTTACCTGTATTCAATTACTTTTTGTTGTTGTTGTGTTGGAGAGAATATTTTCACTTAATCTGGGATCCACTCTTCAAGTACTTACCAAGTGAAACTGACATTAGTGGCAGAGAAAGTACATCAGGTTGTAATTTACAGAATTGAACTTTCATTATGAAATGGCTATTCATCGGGGGAGTTAAATATCATAGAGATGAGTGTTTTGTTTCCCAGGGAAACCTTCTGAGCATAGCAAAACAAAAACCAGTAGAGCTATTTCTACAGTTTTTATGTAGATGTAGATATGTTGTTCACTACATAATCATTGCTCTTTTTTTCTAGTTTTTCTCTGTTTTGCTTCTTTAGGTAGTCCCCCCAGAACAAATATTCACTTAATATAGAAGGGAAGAGTAAGGAAGATTTTCTGAGAACTATAAAGAGTAGCTAGAAAGTATAATTCAGGTTTTTTCATGGGTAAAACATCCATCCAAGGGTTTAACCTGCTTCATGCTACTCTCCCTCTTGTATTGCTGTTAGACTTCCTTCCTTCTTATATCTTTGCTGTATTTATGGCCTTCTGCCTTGGAGGGTGAATATTTGCAAGTAATGGCTGAAATAGTTCTCATTAGTCATTTCCAGGACACTGAAATGGCTCATTTTGTAAGTCTCCTTGGTATGTTTGAAAATTACTGTCTTGTAACTTTCCAAATAGCTCCTGCACCACACCTTGTAGGAGGACATGAGTCAGATGTGCGACCTAACAGGAATCTAGATATGAATTCCTGGTTATGAGTCACACTAAGGAACAATGTCTTGATCCTTGCTTGAAATCACAAGCATATAAACTTCCTTCTTCCTATTGTGCTTAGCTTCCAAACGAGAAAAGTCCTTTAATTAAAAGAAACATCATAAGAAATCACTCTCTTTTCTAATTTGTATGTAAATTGACAAAGAAAGATATGTTTTGTGGTAATTGAATGAATTAACAAGCATTTTATAAACGGTGACAAATTACACAAAAGTGTCTTTATCTCCATATATATATATGTATATATATATAAAAATTTGGTTAAACATTGTTTATGTTACTAATACATACTCATTTAAATGCATTCAAACCATCTTCTGTTCTAATATATTAATGATTTTGCATTTTCAAAATAGATACCTGTATATATGGAAAATATGGAAATCCTGTCAGTTGATAACAGATGTAATTATCAATAGACTGTAGAACCCACTGATAATTGATTAATTCATGAAGCGTGTTTGCTTGTTTGTAGACCTTTTATACTGATACCGTCATGTCATCCAATTTGCCCACTACTGTTTATGTTTAGTATAATATGAACAAATGTTATAGTCTAAACATTTTTCTGTACCTAATGAAGTCTGATGTTAAAATGAAAATGAGAGCATCCTGAATTATCTGAACTGGGTGATAAAAACTGGTAGTTTGTGGAATAAGCATCTTTGGGATCTATGCTAGCCACTACAGAAAGAGTTAAAATGCTGTTCCTGTAAGATATAACCTAGATTACAAATGTTTTCAATTACCTGTTCCATGGATTCTTTAACTATACTGTGAAATAACTGATATGGATTGCTGCACCAAAAATGGTCTTCTCTAATGTATTATTTTCTATACTGTTCAAGTATATTACCATTTTGTTATAACTGGTGCTTGACCTTCTTACATTATTTTCCTACTGAGAATTAAAATGCAAGTGAACATAGAGGAGGTATTCCTTCTGAGTGGACTGGGTTGAGATGTGAGCTGGTAAAGGATTTATGTGTAAACAGGCAACTTGAAATGCACACTGATTTGATTCGTATTTGAACTCCTTTCCTTTTCTTTTCCAAAGGTTGGTTGATGTCAAGGGCCATCTGTTTCCTGTAGTGTACAAACATGTAGATATTGAGATAAAAGAATTTTAATCTGTTCAGTAAACTTACAATTTAAATGTTAGTTTCAAGAATCTGAATAGTTTCAACATTGGAATTTTGAGTGCAGTGATTTTCTGCTTGTTTGTATATTTAAGGTCTGAATATTATGATATATCTCAAAGTAATGAAGTATGGCATAGTCTGACTATGCCTGTACTGCCACCATTCCAGACTTGTTGAGGATACTAAGTCTCAGATACCATTTGAATTGGAGTGAAGGAGCTGGATTTCGTGTGAGCCATATGTCTCTCAGTTAGGCAGACTTTCTTAATTGAAGGTGGAGTGTTCAGCTGAAGCTCCTTATACCATTTTTTTTTACTGGTGTATATACAGCCTTGGTGTCATAGTTAGCTGTCTTAGCCTAGAAGGCTGGACCATCTTGAAACTCCAGTTTATTGACTCTCAATTTCCCACATCAGCTGAGTGAATGTTGCCTTAGTCCTTCAATCTGAAAGGAGCTATTCCTATGCTTTGTTAAAGTTTTTAATTGTCAAGAAACAAACTTTAGAGGAAATATTTGATATTGTATCAAGTACCAAGTACAGCTATGAAATAACTTTATGATGTTAAATTGGATTAGTTTACTCTTACTTGATTTATCTGTGAAGAAGTGGACTGAAGCACTAGAAAATAAAAAAAAAAAATATTGATTTGAAAGTAAATCAGTGAAGGAGAAATCAAATTATGAAAGTGGATCCATCAATTTATACTTGTTATACTAAAATAAAGCTAAGGGATAAATCTAACTTATGAAAGCCATGAAGGAATCCTGGGACACTCTGCTTCATTAAGATAAACAAGAACAGAGACTCCTTTTTTTTTTTTTTTTTTTTTTAAATCTCTAGAAGACCTATTGAGCTATTAGGTGTATCTAATGTGTGCATCATTCTGACAACCTATTGCTTCAGCAACTTTTACAACACAGAAGAAGGCCAAGGATGCTTTTTAAGTATTGATAGTGTTACTTTAAAAGATGGAGAATTGCTGTGGGTTAGTTTGGTGGGGTTTTTTTCTTGATTCGGGGAAGTTGCCATTACCTGTCTGAATTTCATTTACGTATAAAGACATACATAGAGTATATGATAAATGATAACCAGACATAATTTTTAAAAGGAAAAGTTTTAACAAAGTTATAAAGTAATATAAAGTAATAGCTAGGTCATTTTTCTGTCTCAAAAGGTTAAATCTCAAAGGTGAAAGTTTCTATTACGAAAATCTATTACACAATGTCTTTATTACTCATATTGTGGTTCTATTTAGAACATGCAGCAGCCTCATACTCTTGCATAAAAAAATCTAACCCTAAATGAATAACTCTCCCTTTATATTTGAATCAAATATACATTTAGGTGCCATACAGAGGAAAAATTAATTCAACTGTAGTCTGTATTGAAGAAAATTTAGATGTCCACAAAGGAAGTATAAGTCCTCAAGAAATTTCTATGATTAAAGAAACAGTGCATTTAGGCTTCTTATATCTTGGCTGCTTTCACTGTTTTGATTAGCATTAAATAAGAGTGTTTTAGTATTGCTAAAGTGCAAAATAGTGGTACAAATTTGGTGATTATTATATATCCTTTATTGTCAGATATAATTTACTTTTTCATATTTCTTATCTAATTCTTGAGGTTAAGATAAAATTTTCAAAATAAAATGTTGTCCTCTTAGACACTCAGTTAAATAATTTTACTTCATTTCTATAAAATGTCACTGTGCTTCACCATAAATATTAAAACTTCTTACTTATACCTGACACAAATCTGTATAATTAAATAATATCAATAATGGATGGAAAATTTGCCAGAATTGCTATTGTTCTGGTGCTGTTATTTGTTAAAATGTTTTTTTGGTTGGTTTTCTATGTGAAAATAATGATAACAAAATAATACTTCAGGAGCATTTGCAAAACAGCAGCATTTTGGCTTCAAACTCAATTAGAACGAAAAGCACAATAACGCATTTTAATATAAATCTGACATCTAGTTTTCCTTCAGGAGATACTCAGTTTTTAGTTTTAAACAAATCCCTTAGAAGCTTTAGGGTTCTTAGGATGCCTAGAGTCAATTTTGAACAATTTTGTAACTTACTACAGGGAATCTTAATTCAAATTCAACAAACACTGAAAGAGGTAGTGCTTTGGGGTACTTAACTTCCTCAAAGGACCATCAGTGTGAAAACTCAGATGGGAAGAAGCAACATGTAAATAAAATATGTCAACCTAAAACCATGGTAAATAACAAGAATAATTCTCTCTTCTTAGGGAAGAAAAATTGTATTTCACATTGTCGAGACGTATAACTATTCCCTGTGATAGAAAGCAAAATTACTAAAATGAGTTGTTTCACTGTTAGAGGTTCTAATTCGCTAATTCTTATTCCAGAGGGATTCTGCTAAACTTGGCCTTCAAGTCTTTGTTCCCCAAGGAAGTACTTCCTTTAGTACTTCCAAAAAAAGTACTTAATGATATGAGTGAATAATTTTCATGTTGTGGGTATTTAGCATTGGATGCTAATCATGACATGTGACTCATTGCTTAAGTTATTGTGGTGTTTCTGAACTGTGACAAACTGTATGACAGCTTTTAAGTTAGAAAACCACAAATGATGTATTAAGTGCTCTCATGATTAATTTAAACAGAACCTCCCTCCCCCCAGATTAAAAATAAATTCTTGTCACTTGCAGACTCTGTTGATAGTACTGAGTGTTGAGCTGTATGCTTATGATTAACAAATTATTTCACGCTGAAATTAGCAATAGAACCACCTGAGTATATCTATCTGGAAAACTGAGCACCATATTTTTATTAATATTCAACAGTGCTGTTCGTCTGTGAATGCTGCTCTTTCAATATCATTCTCCAAAAGATATGTAAATATCACACTCTTCTTCATCTTCCATTAGCAGATTCAGGTTTCTGAATTTATCACATTAATTATGGTGATCTAGTTACATAATAGAGTAACATTTGATATAGGAAGAGTTGATACAACTGTGACACTAAGACACTCATGCCGTATATACATGTAAGTATTTAAATAGCTTAGTGTTCTTATTTTTTAACTGTGTATTCCAATTACTGTTATGAATATTAAATCTTTGTATATTAATCCTAGTTAAAAAGATTTTAGACACTGAGATTCGTAAAATCCCTTTTCTTATTGTTGACTGTATTGATATGTCTAGACATTAACAAAGGCATTACAACATAAAGTAAAAATCTGATTTTAAATCTATTCACAATATTTTCACTGCAAGAGTCTGAAGGAGCCTGTAGTCACATACCTACTTTAATGCCTTGTAGATCTAATACAACTTTTCTTTCTGGTTTATTTAATTTACTGAACTGAAATTTGCAATGAAGATAAATAGGATAGATATATGATAGATAGGTAGATTTAGACTACATATAAGGAAGAAATTTTTTACATTGCAGGTGGTAAAACACTGGAACAGGTTGGCCAGAGAGGTGATAGATGCCCCATCCCTGGAAAGATTCAAGGTCAGTTTATATGGGGCTCTGAGCAAGCTGATCTAGTTGAAGATGTCCCTGATCGCTGCAGGGGGTTGGACTAAATGACCTTTAAAGGTCCCTTCCAACCCAAACCATTCTGTGATTCTATCTGCAGGATTTTGACTTCCTCTGTTCTGGAAGTAGAGGAATAAAAATGGCCTTTGTAGAGGCAGGGGGGATGTGGAAGGGGAAGGACTCTGTATTACCCGTATACACTATTTCACTAACTATTTCACTGTACTCCAGGCCTGTATCATTACTAATACAAGAAAAAGGAGAGTCACTTAAAAAATATGTACCTTCTATCTGATTCTTGAAGATATGCGCTATCAGATAGTTTTGTGTTGCGTATTGTTAAGGAAACTTGCGATTTTAATTTGTAAACAATGCACTGAAGTTTTTTTTTACTTTTCAATTATTATATCTCAAGGTCCTTTCAAAATTATTTCAAAAATTCTTTAAGTTTACATATCCTTTATTTGATCTAAGAAAGTTATTTCTACCAATTAAATGATTTGTACATTTCTGAATGGAATAGACAGAATTTTTAGAGTCAAACTGTTGATATTAATGACTTTATCAATGTATAACAGAACATGTATGTAAACAAGTCATAAGTACAGCAGAAGGTATTGCTCCTGGCAAGCGTTGGCAGGGAAAATGATAACGCGTGTAGTGTCTCATCACCACAGCACAGCGCTGTAAGGTTGAAACATTTGTCCCCTGTTACTTTCCCTATTTTCTTCAGTTTGACACACTGCACTAAAAAGATACAGACCTGCTGTCACAGTCCCAGTAGATCAAGTTGTTGATGTCAAATATTTTCAGCCCCTTCAGGGCAAAAGCACTGTGCTGGCAGCCTCACCAGTGAGCCAGATGAACCCTCACTACATCGTATAGTCACTTTATTACCTCTGTCTAGTGCTGACTGAATAACATCAAGAATAGAAAAGATGGTTGTGCATAGTCCCTTCGTGTCTTTTCCTTCCCAAAGGCAGTATGGCACAGTGGATAAGGTTGTGTACTGAGAGCAGTCACTGGCTGTTTTGCCAGTTGTTTTCCATATTGCTTTTTATGCTTGCCTTCACATATCTTTCTGTGAACACCTAGAAAAATGGTAAGCCCCCACCATTTTCAGGATTCATTGATAAATAATACTACATACTAAATAATATGAATGAAGGCAAGTTTTCTTGAGTATTTTGTCACAGCTGCAGTTTAATGCTCACATTTCTTACGGTGATAATTGATGCTGGGTAGTCTGAACACTCTTTATCTTCATCTCTTGCCTCCTTTCCCAGCAATGATCTTGTGTCTGTCTTTCTATGCAACAAGTTGCTAAGGATATCTCTGTCACTTTCCATCTAGTGGTCTAGAGTTCACCATTTGGGAGGTTTTTCTAACTCTCTGTTGTTTGATATTGTACAGTCTCAGATATCCAATTGCCTTTCATGCCAATTATAATCCAGATTTAACTGCTCTGTAAATATACATCCTTATTTTGATTAAGCGTGTGCTGCAACATCTCTTGGAATGAGAAAAATATTGCTCTAATATAGAAGAAAAAATTGACCAGCACAATACATGACTACCATAAAACAGGTTAGATAGAGCTTCAGTATCTACCTTAAGAAAAATATTTTTTTTTAAAAAAAATCAATAGCTAGGATTAATCTGAAATACAGAAGTCTGGCTCATACTCACCAAGGCAGTAAGCCTCAGTTTTTATTTTGAGCTTTATTCACTTTAAGGTTAACATAGATCTATAAAGCAACATAGTCTTTCAAAATCTAATTTAAGAGTAACAATCTTTAAAAGTTTAAAAACAAAACAAAAAAACAATACTGAACCAAAACCGACAAGTCTTCAGTCACTTGCTGGATAGTACTTATAGTTTGTGAAGGATTGCATCACAGCAAGAAGTTTATGGAGACAAGTTACTCTTGATACTGCTAACTTTTATTAAGTACAAAAGCTTCTAATTACTATGTGGTTGTAGTAATTTGTAGTAAAATGCTCAAATTTGCCCAAAGTGCACAATTACAATTCGAGGCACTGGAAATGTTTCCTTAAGAGTTGTGAAGAGGG
The DNA here is from genome assembly GCA_907165065.1 of Caprimulgus europaeus. The sequence continues at coordinate 15,284,971 of OU015534.1, read as the reverse complement.
CCATAATTAATTCATTTTTCTAACATTTAAGTAGGTGTTTAAAACAGACAACAACCATACGAAAAACCCAACTGGTCCTTTTGCCCTCTTGACAATACAAATGTAAACTACATGGGAACTAGGTAGAAACCAGCAGAGTTGTATTTGTACTGTGGTACTAGAAAAGTAACTGCTAGGGAGAATGATGTAGAGGCAGTGAAGTTGATTATAAGATATCTAATCCTGTCCAGAAGGTGTCAATTAGCTACCTGTAGTATCTTTTTTTTTTTCTTCTTTTCCTCCTACCATTTCATATATCCCAACCTTTCATTATTCTTGATAAGGGAGTTGATGGGATTTACTTCACTGAGACAATTTGATATAAACACATACAAATGTGCATCTTTCAAAGCGAAGGAGAAAACAGCTTTCCTGAAACAAGTCAATATTTTATCTTGCTATTAGAACTGGGGCAGAGTATTGCAATGGAGCTTCATATTTTTTTATATTTGGGGTGTTTTTTGTTTAAAATGGAAGTAATATCATTATTATTAATAATAATAAAAAATAATATATAAAATTAAAAAACCCAAACCAGTTACACTTCTCTTGTTTGAGCAACTCTTCTGTTATGCTTATGACAGTAGTGATGGAGTTTTGTTGATACATGTTTTTTTTATTAAAATTGTTTTAATTTCATTGAACTCTTTACTTGGGACTTTGGTATCCAAGAAAATCTCTTGATAACAAATGAGATTAGGGGGTGGAAACCTAAGTACTCCTAAGTATAAGACTCACGTTTCCACTGAAGGTGATTTTAAATTATTTGGAGTTCACTGAAATAATTAACTGATTTTGTTGGAGTAATCCAAAGCCAAACCCAGGCCTATAATTAACATGTATAAGGTTTTTATAGTAGTGATCACTTGTTCATTATTTGTAAGTTTTGCAGTAAATCTGGGTTATTTGGTTTGACTTGCTTATGTGAACCAAGGTATAAATTTAATTTAAAATAACCTGTTGTTGTGTAGGTGGTGTTTACAAGAAGATCCCTGTATTAAATCCAGTATTAAGAAATAATACTAAGAAGTTTAATCCATAACTTTGGTGGGAGATAGGCAGCTAACTACATTGATAACAAGTTGATAATATAAAAGGTGGTTGCCTCATTAAAAATATGTGTATACATATCTCTGACAGTTTCTGAAGGGCAGATATCGATCTGAAGCAGATAGAGATACCTTTCTGGAGGCCACAATGTAGAAAAGGATGGAATTTGAGATGGAGATATCTGTATTCTACTTTAAGGATCAGGTATCTGAAAGATATATGCTAACTTTTAGGTGCCTAAAGTCCTTGCAGGGTCAAATTTTCAGATGTGGTACATGAATACTTAAGATCTGTGATAAGGTTTCTGATCCTTTAAAGGCAGATGGAAAAGACAAGGGTGTACGTAGGAGATTATAGGATGGCTGGCTGTGTAAAAATCTTCGGTTGTTAATGCTCTTAGATTAATATTTAGATTGACAACACTTTTGCACTGGAAAATAAACTATTACTCCTGTACTCTTTATTTGAAAATAATAAAAAGGGACAGGATCGCTATGAAACAAAGAATAATGGATGGGAGTCTAGTGAGCTAGCTTTAAAGAAACAGGGAGCATGAAACACTTATGGCCAAGATAAGCGTGAAGGACAAATACTTAATTCTTTGCAGGCCATTGAATTCTGGTTTACAACAAATCTTAATTTTGATCCTGCATCCCCCCCAAAAAACCCAAAGAACAAGGCAGTATGGTTTTGTGCACTGTCCACCTAGTTTCATTCACATTTAACCTTCAAGAAAGCTTAATTGCTGCAGAGCATTAAATTGCTGCAAAAAAAAACCCCTGATAATTGTGTGCACAATTAGAGTAGTACAAACTAGCTAGAATAAAAATGCTTTTAATATAATAAATTCATTTTTGTTTAAAGTGGCTCTGAAAGTTTCTTAATGTCCTCTGTAAGGATGTTTTCATCTCTGGTAGTGGAGTTGTTGAATAAGTCAGTGTAGCTTAATCAAATACAGACGTGGATATGAAAACAATGAAAGTTACAGTGTTGGATTCATACATATATATATATATATATATATATATATGAATATATATATATGAATATCTTTGGGGGACCATCCTGTATGGAATAAATATGGCCAACTTAAAGTTACAGAAGGTCGTATAGAAAAATTAAGATTTTTTTTTTTTCTTATGAAAAGCAACTGTTCTGTACAGACAAATTATATAACTTGAAAGAAAAATAACATTACCTCTGCAGTTTCATTTGGTCTGAAAGCAACATAGTATGTGGAACACTTAATTTGTCAAGACATTCTGGCAGATCTCATCAAAAGTCCAGTATAAGCTTTACTAGTTTGGCTCATTAAATTGAAAATGGGCTTGGAAAAGGTCATGGGTTACAGAACCAATAATCAAAGCAATTAGCTATAACTTGAGTCTTCTGAGCTGCCTAAAAGAGAAAGCAGACCTGACCTTGTCAAAGAGAGAAGGATATTAAAATTGCATACCAAGAAGTAATCCAGAAAGGTTATTACAACTATGTAGGGCATTGCAGAAGTTTGGAGATTTTTTTTTTTGTTGGTTTAATTTAATGTATTTATTTTTAAAAAGAACAAAACCACTAAACCCTCTCAAACTCCAAAAAAATAACCTTATTCTATTCCTGGACTAAGCACCTTATCTATTTTAAATGTTTCTGATTCACCGAAAGAATATGTATGCTTACTTATATTGTAATGGTAGATAAAGTCTCTGAGTCTGATCCTTCTCAGATACTATATTGTAAATCAGAAATAACTCCATTGAACTTAATTGTTATGTCGGTGTAAAAGTGATGTGAGAGGAGAAACAAGACATTAACATCCAGATTAATTTTTATTAAAAGAATCCATTCTGTGAAAACTGAAAATGTGTACCAAGATGTTAAATGCTTTTTCTCATTATGTATGTTCACATGAAATTCTTATTTGTTCTTGTAGTGCCTAGCCATTTCTCTGAATTTCATAACATGTTATGTGGCAATGCAAAATTGTCTTGAAGAAATTTGCAAGCTATAATTAGGACTTTGGAAGCTATCCTTTTTTTATTTGTTCGTTTGTTTTTCCCCCCTCCCTAAGGAAACCCTCTATTAAGAATTTCTTAAAAGAATTTGAGGTTTTTTTAATTGTTTTAAGTTGCAGGTACATATCAGGTAAAAGTCTGGTCCAAATCTGAAGTAGAATCAGACTAACAAAATGAGTATACATTGTATTTATTTTTTCATTAATTAAAGGTTTGTCCAAGGAACATTTGTTTCACATAAGCACCTGAAGATTATTGCTGGAGCTCCCAAGTTAGCCCACTTAACACAATACTGACCCTCCCTGATTTCTCTGATTCTCACATTGGCCAGTATTTTCAGAGCTGTTCTTCAGCTCCTTCAGTGACTTTAAAAATACATTTCAGGACCACTGTGTTAATCAGTGACTACAATTTACATTTTCACATGTGGTCATGCTTTAAATCATAGTTTGCATTACTTTTTGGAGATTACTTTAGTCTGAGCAAGGTAGATAGCAAAAATTTAAACTACTCTCTCAACTGAGATTATTAGGCTGCATTGGCCTCAGCAAAGAGGCTATATAATTCATACCAGCTCAGGATTTGTCCCTATTGCCTCAAAGTTATTGGGAAACTAGAATGTAGTGTATGAAAGTGTTCATTGCTGAGAATGGAATCCTGCTGGACTGGAATGCAAAGAAGGCTCAAGTTTGGAAGCTTTCCTAAAGATTCAAGAACTGGTACATTTCACTTAAAGAGAAAATCACAGATAAACTATTTAAGAAATATAATGTCTTTATCAGCATAAAAGTGGAGAAATAGAAGAACCTGGTTATTACTTTGTAATGCAAAGCTTTTTAAATTAAATGCAAGGCAGCAGTCACAGATGGAAACTTTAGTTTGAAAATGGTCATCACATTGTGAGTTAATGAACAAAGCAGGAAAATGGAAGTTAAAAGCTGCACTGCATGTGCAGAGCACTTGTTTAGAGTCTATTGAACAGAGCTGTTCAGAGACCTAGAAAGAAAACTGAGTAATGGTATGCAAAGACAAAAGGTTTACCACAAGGCAACATTTGTGATAAGCTTTCGAAGTCCTAAACTATCTTTCTGGATGTTGAAGGAGAGAGTGGTTGATGAGTTGAAGGTGATGAGGGGTCACTTCAGCAGGGCTAGAAATGACTTCAAAAATACAGACTTTTCAGAACAATCTACCAAAGTTGTAACACAATAGTGTGGTATGTTGAGCAGGCTTGGGAAAAGTACAGACCACTGCACTATGTTTAATAGCGATGATAAACTTATAAACTTCCTACAGGCTGCTAAAATAACATTTCAGGATCTATTTGACTCATGATCTTAACATGATACTCATGTTAGAGATAAAATAATATTTTAGTGGTTTACATAGCTGCTTTTCTCACAGTCCAAATACATTCTATGTTTTTGGAGAATATGAATGGAATGGCTGAATGATAATAAGCAGGATTTTTTTATTATTATTATTACAGTAAAAACTGTGATTTCATCATACTGCATAATGTGGCAGGACCTGTAGGGAGATCCTTTGCTGAACTTTTTCCTTCAGCTTTAAAGTGAAGGTAAAGATGTGGTTTCAAATAGTTTTATTATGGTCTATATTGTTTTCTGAAAAAATCCCAGATATTCTATATAATTATTTCTCATTATACATTCTTCTAAATGTGGAATATTTGGTTGGTTTTCTAGTCATGCAGTAATTTATTTTTGGGTTTTCTTCTCTTTTGATAAGCATGAAAGAAAAGATGTGGCCAAGCGATAGTTTTATATCAGATAGTAAAGGCTTCTATTTACTCTGTTAGTTTGTTTTAGAAAAATACATGGATCGTCTAATTGTGATTATTTGACTGTAGCTTGATCAATTCTTAATAAAAGATTTGTCTTCTATTTGACGTATTACAATAATACCTTTCTCTGGATGTTAGATATTTGTTATTTCCAAGTCCTTTTTTTTTTCTGTGTAATTATAGTGAAATATTGAAGAGCAGAATATTCCCCATGATTAACTAGCTAGCAATGCATATAAACTTATGAAATAAGAACAAATTACTTCAGGCTGCAGTAGCTGACCTATGAACAAAGTGTCATTTTGTATACCTTTTACATACTGTCAGAATTTTTTTTTATTGTTAATATGATATATGGAAATTGCTAGTATTTGTGCCCTTATGCCAACTTTTCCCTGTGGATTATATGAACCATACAGCCTCTATCTTAAAGGTTTTACTGCTCTCTAAAAGCTACACTAAAGCCTTAATCTTTGTCATATGAATTCTTTTGGATTGAGGATTTAGAAATTATCTTCATCTTTAGTCTTTTTTGTTAAAGCTCTGAACTTACACCGTATGTCTAAATGCACTCCTCTGAATTGTAGGCAAAATTTGTGTCATATTTGACCATCAGTGGCTCTAGAATCAAAACCAAATAATGCACAAAATATTACTAAAGGTCTAATCTTGAAATGTAGCAAGGAGAATTTTCCTAATTTATATATTATAATTTTCCAGCCTTTTTTGAGCAAACTGTAGGCAGATGTCTCAACAGAAGGCAAAAGTTTAAGGGAAAGATCTGTAGTGAAGGAAGAGGTATTTAGGGAAAAAAATGTATAGAATGAGATCCAAACTAAAGGGAAGAATGAAAGGTGTGAATGAAAATAAGAAGACAATGCTTTTAATATGCACTGTAAGTACACTAATATTTGGAGGAGAGTTTTATATAGGCAAGATTTCCAGGAAAGAACCACAGTTTTAGGCCTATACTAAGAGCTGAAAAATGAGGAATGATTAATTTTGAGTGAAAATTTTGGGTGTCTATCTGTAAAAGATATATGAATGAGGGTAACGCACCAGCTGTTCCCACTGCCAGGATTCCTTCATGGGTAGTATTTATTTAAACAGATAAATAAATAATGTCTTTAAATCATAATTCTCATCAGGGAAAAATCTGAGGAGACTCTGTGCTCTTGTTTAGGTTCAGGTACATGTCTACAAAGGTCTAGACACAAGACCAGGCTAAATGTCTTGCCTCAGGTAAGATGTAGTTCATTAATAGAATCTGAGTGGAACCCAGATTCTTGACTTGCAGTACCTTTTCTGAATGCAATACTTTAATTTTTTATCAAGAAATAATATCATTTACCTATTTTTAAAAAAATCTCATTAAATATTTCTTATGAACCATCTGTTCATGTGATGCTTCGGGTAAAGCACAGGCTAGTTTTGCTACATTTGCTGAAAGTCCTACTGATAGGACAGCTACCATCTCTCAGATTAAGGGAAATGGCAGAATCTCATCAAAGCCATGTAGGAAGGGTTGGCTTCCTCTCACAGGTTCTGCAAAAGTCCTTTGTTATCAGCTGTGCAAAAGATGAGGCTTCTGGATTTTCCCCAGTTTTTAAGATATCTGGAAGAGTCATGTTTCATATTTACTGATACTAGTCTAGAGATGAACTCATATCCAAGATGATGTAATAGATCATAAAGGTTTAACTAGAAAGCTGGTAAAACGAAATTCAAAGGTGAAGAGATTTTTCTGTGTTGTCATCCGCCCTTCCTCCTGCCCCCCCACAAGGGATGCAGAAAGGAATCCTTCATTCTGTATAAAATGTCAGTGTCATTGTAAAATGCCTGGCACTGTTGATTACAGAAACTGTATAAAATTAAATTTGCAAGTAAAACACATCTGGCAATTCTTAGAAGATCAAACTATATTATATTAAAGTAAAAAATGAGAATAGTGAAACCTCAAGACTTAGAATAGTATATATTAATCTTTTCCTTTTCAGTGATTGAGTTCTATCCAGTGCAGCAAAATTCTCAAAACTGAGAGGAGGAGTTATCAGCCAGTCTAAGACATTTCTATATTTATGGATGGCATGAAAATATGTAAGTTGTCTGTGTTCCTTTAATAGTGCTTGCCAGTCCATTTAATTATGCAACTTGTTGTTAGCTAGTAATCAGAATATTCCCCAAGACTTTTCTGGATGAGAGGTGACAGAGTATTGTGATTTAAAAGAAAAAAAAAAAAATTAAATGCATGTTTCTTCAAAGGATTGGTGATTATAAAATATGAAATAAAATCTCACTTATTTATTTTATTGACTAATAGTACACAACATCATTCTAGCAGAAATTTATCTAAAAATAAATATTTTTAAGAACCACTGCCTCTTATGAACGATTCTGTAAAGCGCTAGCCATGTTATATTGTTCTGAGTTGGAAACTAGTCAGTGTTTTGGCTCAGCATTAAGTTCTATGCAAAAGGCTGAAAAATCACTGAACAGTTTCTAGGACTAAACTTAGAACTTGACAATTTGAAGTAGATCTGAACTGTGAAACAATTGCATAATCTTCCCAGCTATAGCAAAAATAACCCAAACAAACAGGCAGGAAACTTGGTCAGGATATTGTTCAAAGAGTGAAGTGGGTACTAGCATGCTTATGTGGGTGGAGGGAACATAGAACACCTGCCATAGGCCATTGTGTGATATTGCTTGTAAAATGTCATTAGGAATCAGCTTTGTTCTGAATTTCCATGAGGAGGGAAAGAAGTGTTAAAACCATCCACTGAAATAAGAAGTATTCTAATAATTCTTGATTATTAAAATTATGTATAGTTGCAGAAGATTGAGCTGAAAATTATTTACTCTTGAGGAAGTGGCAAATACAGCCAGAGAGATAAGAATCAGATTTTAATAAATGCAAAGTTAAGTTCAAATTATAAATGTGCTTCAGTATACTATGCTTGGGTTTGATAGCTACAAAAATTAATTCAAGGCAGATGAAGGGAAAATGTGGCTAATAAATAGAAGGCCAAATCTGCAGACTTGACAAAACATAAAACACTTATTTGGAATAGAATGGTCTTGTTACAGTAAATGTAATATCTAACGTGTTTAGTTTCAGAGAGGGCATTGCTGCAGAGAGGAATTTGGTGACAAATGGTGATCAAGTTGCGAGCATGTGCAGTAGAGTGCAAACCAAGCATTTTCATCCCTTATGAGAAATGTTGTACTATGACTTTTTCTCTCTAACCTCTGAGAAACTTTATGTAATTAGAAAAAAAAAAAAATCTGGTAACTATATTTGTTGCTTAAGCTTGGATTAGGATATCAAAATTCAAGAGAGAAGGGGGAAGCTTAAAGGAGTCATCTTGCAAATATTGCATCTTGCTGAAGTCAGAAAGCTGCTAAGCTCATGCTCAGTCTTACACTAATGTAACTTCATCATTAGAAAGGCAAATTCATTTTAAAATTGGGTACTTTGTTGTTAAATTAAACCAATTCACAGTTTATGGGACTGAATAATTATAATTTGTTGTATATGACACACTGTGCTGAAATCATTCTAGCAAAAGGTGAAAAAAAGTCAAAACCAGTGTTCTAAGTCACTTTCTTAACTAGCTCGGTTGCTTTGTATTTAATGGACTTCACAAGCCTGGAGGAAAAATAAAGATGAAATTTTGTCCAACTGTTCCCAATAATGGATTATGACAGATGGGATTTATGAATCTCATGACTTCCTCTTTATTGATGAGGAGCTCATCATAGCAATTGAATTAATAAAAGTACAGTTCCCATTCACAAATTATGTTTGCACATAAGTGAGAGTAGGCTTTATTGATTTGTAGTGTCAACTGTGCTTGAGAGAGATGTACCATATGTTCAACATATGAAAATAGCAGAAACAAAAATCAAAAGAAGTCTACCCTATCAGCCAATAAAGTTTTAAATGGGTTTGTAAAGAATTGAGTGGGCTCAGTGCAGCGTATCCACGTGTGTTTCAATAATATCCCATCATTTAAATGAACAGCACAAATAATCAGTTAAAATCTATTAAGTATGCTTTTGCTGAAGAACTTACTTAAAACACTGTTTTACTATTTTACCAATATTTTTTTTTTCTGGCTACTGAGTTATTTTAAGCATGTTTTCAATAGGAAAAGCAATGAAATTGTTATTCTCTCTGTACCTTTCCTGTGCAAGATACCTGCCATGGACACATAACAGTCCAGTGGGAAAATAATCATAACCAGATTTGGTATGCCTTCATCTTCCAAAAGTAATTTCTAAACATTTTATGTGTCTCTTACAAGTCTTCTGCATCGTATTATGTCAAGTTCTGGTCGTAGGCCAAAGAACCTTTGGTTTCTTACACTACAAGGTAGCATGCCAAAAATGCATCTCTGAGAAATCCAAGAAATAATGCAGTGTAGATATACAGTGTGGAAAGTAAGACTTGATATTGTTACACAGGATTTTAATGTGGGACCTGCAGTCATTAGGGGTGTGTTATATGAAAGATGTGTATGTTTATTTAATACCTACTCCTATGGAACTGGAAGAATATGGACATAGTTTCATTGATATCAGGATTAGGGGTGGTTGTCTCTCATAGTACTTGTTAACTCATACTCCACTCCCAGTAGGTGAAATAGCTTTTTCCAGAATGGCTTTTGCTCAGATGTGGAAGGTTGCAATTCTCATATTTAGACATTTTGCCTAGTATATTCATGTCTGCATTGATCATAATTATTTTACTAGTCAATTCAATATAAGCTTTGAGAATTTGTAAATAGTTTTTTAAGGTGATTAAGAATTTTCTGAATCACACAGCTGTTTAATCTTCATAGGAGTGATACAACCTAATGTAAGGAAGAGGGTAAAGTAGAAAATACATTCCTAAAACTGTTGTGGTTTAACCCTAGCTGGCAAAAAAGCACCACACAGCTGCTTGCCCATTCCGACCCCCCCCCCCGCCCCCCCCGGAAGACAATTGGAAAGGTAGAAGTGAGAAAACTCATGGGTTGAGATAAGAATAGTTTAATAATTGAAATAATAATAAAGTGTAATGAAAAGGAAAATTAGACGAAGAAATAAAACCCAAGACAGAAAAATGATGGCTTTATGTGCTGGCTTTTAATAACTGCTTTCCCATTCCTTCTGGAAATGCTAAAGGATTTTGTAGTGTAAAATGTGCATTTATTGTGATATTGTTATTATAGGTGAAATATGTTAGATTTGAAGGATGACAATTGCATATTTAATAATTTTTATTTTTCACAACACAACTACTATATACTGTTTATAGTTTAGAAAGCAACTATGTCAGTGTGTAGCATAAGATACATGTGATGAGGGAAGCAGTGAAGAGCCTCTCAAAGGATGCATACTCAGAATACTCCATACTTAAAAATGTAGAGTTTGTAATATCTGTGCAAATATGAGACAGAATGTGTGTACATGTGTTGATCTAAAGACTACATCTAAGAGATTGTTCAGTAGTATGCACCATAGAATACTGCTGATTCATCTAATAAAGTTGTAGAGCTGCAACTACACAATCAAGATTTGAAATTGGGTGTTATGGAATGCAGATGTTCCTCTTGTGGCGAGTTAGTGGTTCAAACCACTAATCCAAGGACTTCAGCAACTACCACATTAAGTCTTTCTTGTTCCACATGGTATGGGCATGCCCCGCTTTTCAGGAAATGCTGTGCTAGTCTAGTTAAGCAATATTCTTCAGAAATAGTGATATGACATGTTTCCAATTTTAGAGTATTCAGGCAAATAGAGATACTTGGCAAGTGTTTGTAAATTGGGCTAAATGTGTATTTTTTATATTTCTATTAATGTAATAAACATTTTCAGGTACAGAGGTACTGAGTTCTAGATGCTATGCAAAATAATGACTTTGTCACGAAAAGCAATAATAAAACCTCTCAAATAAGTTTACAAATTTGTGGAGGAAAGAAAAGAAAGAAACCAAATGAATAGTAAAAAAAACCCCAAATCCTTGCAACAGGATTCTATCACCAAACCTGAAAAATATAATTGCCTGAAAATTTTCAAAATCTCACTTCATTAGAGACTACAGTTTTCAGTGGAAATCAGCTAACTTGAAACATACTGTAGTTGTCAATTTTGAACCAAAACAATGTCATCATAAATTCCAAGCAGGCTGTAGAAAAACATATGGTTCAGTAAATACAATAAACCTTCACTGCAGAAATCATACACATAAACCAGATCTCCATTTGAAGTAGTAACAAAGATTATAAAGGCAGCCCTTGAATAGGCATCCCTTACTTTAATGAAACAAGTTTCAGTTGAAAACTAAAAGATTAAAGAACCACAACAAAAAAGTTTCCCAAAGTCATATCATTTATAACTACAACCATTTTCCAGATGCAAAAATGCTCAGCTGTTTCTACTATGAGCTCACAATTCAAACCATGTCTTTCACTGGTCTACAGAACCCCTTCAGTTTGACTTTTTGTATAGTTCTGCCTAAGTATACAACAATTTACAGCATCAGGACTTGATCTTTCTTCTCAAATTTATAGCTTTAAAGTCTGTTCTCATCTTCTGTATTTGATAGGCATGAAAATTATCAATCTACAGTAAACAACATTATAAATCTTAGTTTTATGATAGTAAAATAAAACATTTAACCTGCATTTGAAATTCTACTAGGAAAAGCAAGGAAACAAACAAAAAGCAAACAAAAAAACCCTATCTGAATTGAGACTTTCATATTATTTGTTTTGAAATCAAAAGGAACTTGATGCTGACTGCAACAATAGTGTCATAATTATTGTTAATATCCAGAAACAAGAGAAAAAGAACATATAATTGGTTGGGTAGAGTAAGTAAACTGGTCCTTTCTGGACAAAGGGGAATTCTCAAGTTGAGGAATAGCCTTGCCAAATGTTCTGTTCTCTCATGATTTGAACTCATGATATTTGATGACTAACTGCCCTCTAATTAATAACAGTCACGTAACAACAAAAGGTGTGATTGTATAGTTTAGTAAGACCTTGCTCCTTGGATTAGAAAATGCAAAGGAAAGGGGTACAGGAAGAGGGAGCAAGAAGAAGAAACCAGAAAAAGGAAAGAAAGCTCTAAATTACACTTAGAACACTCTGAAGAGTATCGCTAAGCATGACTAAGATGTGGTCAAATATAAGTTTCGTTTGAAAATTACAGGAACCATCAGAGTAGTGAAGTTCTGAGAGAACCTTCTAAAAAAAGTACTAACATGCAAAATATCCTGGAAGATTTTATGATACATTCACTGCATTGACTAGACACTGGACTCGAAGTCCCAACAGCCCGTTCAATCTTCTGTTCTGCTGTTACAGTATATAATATAGAGTGCCATTCTTCAAGATCAGGCATAATGTAAGAAACTATATAGGTTTTTTATGTTCTGTATAAGGTACAACATACAAAACATGATCTAATAAAGGCTGAAGAATGCATATTTAGCCTAAAATTATTAGTTGTTGCTACTGCATGGCAGACAGCACTAATTAGTACGTATGTGCACGTATACCTATATAATCTTCAGTATTTCATTAAACAGTTGCTGCTTACTTTGGTAAAGGTAGCTATCTGCTGGCATAGTATTTGATTTCCATCTACTTTGTTTACATAAAGCATTATGCAATAGATTACTGTTAGTCTCCAAAATGTTAGCATCTCTACTAGGAGTTTTCCTGTCTCCTTACCAACATCCCAGAATAAAGAATAGAATTCATATACTAATTCAATAGTAATGTTAACTCAGTTTGACAAATCTTCATGTCAGCCTCAACTGTGACTGGCCAAAGGCCAACTGTTTGTCAGATGGATTTTGGCAGTTGATTAAAAATTAAATCTATTTGTGTTACCTTTTTTTTTTTTAATATCAAACATACATTTTTCATTACTTTTTGACACAGATTTAAACTACTAAGTGGAATTTTGGTGTACTGCAGAATTCCATAAAAGATATCTTTTAAAATGTATCTTGGCAATCATAAAAAAAAAAGTAAAAATCTTGATGAATTGAAAATACCGAGTTTAATTCTTAGTTTCTGTTTTTACTTTGTTATCATGTTAGTAAGTGGTCCTTTTATATTTGAATTTTAGGCACTCACAAATGATGCTGCAGGTTTGTAAAAGATGTCTGGGTTTGTTTTATTTTATATTACGGTATTAAAATAAGGAAATACGCTTGCTTCCTTTTCAGGATACCCATTCTTACTTTCCTGCAAGCTCCTTGATGATTCAAAGAGGAAATATGCTGCCCAGTCAGAGGAGATTGTTTTTGCATCAATTCCATATTTCAGATGATAGAGGAAAGGTTTTATAAAGTTTCACAAATACATAATTTTACTACTTGACGACAGGGAAGAAGGAATTTGGCTGTCAGGAATGTTATCTGCTCTAAAGAAAATAGCCAACTGATAACTGCCTAAAAATTGGTCAATTAAAGTTGAATGGCCAATGAACAGTTATGATGGAATATGTCTCATTTTAGGACAAAATATAAACATACAGGAACGCTGTCAGTTGAGAGATTTATTTACTTTGTAGCAGAGATAACTGGAAATTAAATCTGTCACTACAGTTGCTAAGCCATACAATACAAAAGCAGTTCTCACCTAATAAATTGTACAAAACGGAACTAGAATGAAGTTTGATTCTCAAAAGGGTTATTTCCGTTAGTAAAATAGTATGATACTTGTGCTAATTGGCCAATATCCACTCAAAGTGTGAAAAGCAAAAGCTACCAATATTAAAAGCTGTCCCTAATTCCAGTATTATCTATTGAAGTCCATACTTTTAGCAATGAAGCAAAGCATATGATTTACGCTAGACCTCCTAAGCTCCCATTGATTAAAGTGTTACGAATGCAACTGGAGATATTAATTATTTTGTAAAACTGGGGAAAATACAAATGAAGACACATCTTATAGAGGGTAATAATTACTTTCCTAAGATTGTATAATTTCCATTGCCTTATGAAATTATTAGTGCTAATGATAAAAGACAATTGTTTTCCAATGTTAAATATTAAGAATTTTTAAAAGCCATTAATTTTAGAGATTTTCTAGTTTATTCTGAAAGTTTTGTCAGGTAACTCTATTCCCTAAAAGTGTTTTTGTTGTAATAAATAACATTTTATAATGGAGATATGTTTAGTTATATATTTTCTGTACAGGTTTACATTTTACTTCATGCACAATGATTGATTCAGACATAAGAATCATATTAACCTTTTTAGTCAATTTTTAAGTTTGGTGTTTTTTTCTTGGTTTGTTCAAATATCCATTGAAGTTAGTTGGGACTCTCTCCTATTTAGTTTTGGATGAGGTTCCTAATTCTTTCTCATCAGTGAAAATTCTTTCTGTATTGTAGTTTAAAAAAAAGGTGATTGAAGGTCATGAAGATGTACCAGAAAATTCATGAGCTAATTCTTTGCCATATAATTTCTAGCCTTAAAAAAAACCAAACCAAACCAAAAAAACTCCAAACCAAAACAAACAAAAAAACCCAAACCAAAATGAAAAAACAATTTAGGATTTAAACATTCATGTGAGTTGGCAGACTGGGTAACTGGATACTACTTTGGATCTAACAGTAAGTCTGGACTGTTTTAAGTCTACAGGGAAGAAAAAGGAAATTCTGTTACTTAAGGAATGTGAAATAAGTTGTACTCTAAAATTTTGCTTGAACTCAAAGTATTAATACATTATCTTGAACCTGGGTTTCCCTTCTGTCATATGGCATCTGCAATCTGAAGACTCATATTAATGCTGCCTAAAGAGGCCTGCTTATTCCTGGCCTGGACTTTTGGAGTTCAGTGGAAGGAAACTGGATGAGAAAGCCCCTTGCTGCTAAATTCAGTCTTAAAAATACAAACATTTGATTCAGAGTACTGTGATTTAAAAAATGCTCTTGTTTCTGCACTGCTTTTAGGTGGGTCTGGAGAGGGAGACTCTCAGAGAAGCATCAAAGTGGAAGCAGCCAAGAAAATTTTGAAATGACAGGTCTGTCCAGAATGTCTATGGTCTAATGAAATCTGTCTGTCGAGATATTCTGCATCATACAGTCTTCTCCAAAAACATATTCACAAATCAGCTTTCAGTTAATGTACATCCCTCTCAGGGGAGCTCATAAATGGGAATATCAGCTGGAGTCAGCAGTAGAGTACAAACAGGCATTTGTAAACAAAGCATAGTATTAAATAGTACCTTTAACTAACTTCCTTTTCAGCAGGAATTTTCAGAGGATTTTTTTAAAATTAATTAAAGAAGACAATTAAAGAGATGGCTTGCCAAATGGGATTTTACTGACTCTCATAGCTCTAACCATTGCTATACCACAAATAATATTTAACATGATGAAAGTACATCTCTGTGCCCGGTGGATATTTGTTCACATCACACAGTTTGGCTCAATTCACCACACTTGGCAGTCTCTAGTCAAGAAAGGCCAAGAACTGAAATAGCAGAGGGGTTGCAGGTGAAAACTATCACTCACTGGCAAGGTTGTGTGGGGAAGCTTGTGCAGTCCCTATCTACATTATGCTTGGATCTAAATAGTGTTGTCAGTCCTTTATTTTCATGGACACAAAACTCATCCCAAACATTAAATATATATTATGTGTGAATGTCTATATTATTTTTGATGGACATTTTCTAGTAGAGTGCCAGATACTGGAATTCTTATATAGCCCCAGAGAGGGGATCACTTACAATGCAAGGTGCCAATTCTTACAGCTGTTTTTCATGGCATTTCATGGGATTTTTTTATTGATGTATCTCAAGTAAGTCATGTTGTCTTTTACATGTCTAGCTGGAGCTGCGGAAATTTGTATGAGAATTAGGTACAATTCAGTACATAAGTGCAATGTAGATTTCTACTTTGTAGACATCTGGTGTACCTGAAATAAATTGTTTTCTCTGGTTAAAAAAGAGTACTTTAAAAAGAGCTTCCCTAAAAGGATATGTCTAAAATTACCGCATTTGGGGAGAAAATTTTCTGCAAAACTAATAATTTAGTGTGGTTATTACTAGGCCTCTTGGGTGACTAACCAAATGCATGTGCTATCATCACCTATAGTGGTATCTGTAGCCTGATGTCATGATTACTTTAGATTGAAAAAAATAACTCTTTTTGCAAAAATAAGGAGCCAATGCACCACCATAAACTGACTGTTTCTTGTTGTTTTGAGTAATTATCCTATGCCTGTCTGAAAATAGGATTTTTGTGTGTTTATCAGTAAGAGACAGTATTGATGTTGACACTGACTGACAATATTTCTATTTAGGTTAAAAAGTCCTATTAAGCTTCCCTGAAAAGTTCATTGTGGCATTTATTCCACACCTAGTTAGCACCTCTTGGGATTAATACATCACTTTATCAAACTAAGGCAATTTCAGTATAAAAAGATGTAAATTCAATATGATAACAATACGTACCTGGATATTTTAATTAATCGGTATAAACGGAACATGCCACTCCAAATTTATAATGATCAAGCTTTAAACTCCCTCTGGAATTCTCAGAATATTAATTGGCTATTTTGCTAGTGGATGCTCTCTTTGTTGTTCAGATTAGTGCTAGAAATCCTGTTGACCCTGATGGAAGGTAATGTAAGGGGAAAATATTATTTTAACACACTTATGGAGTAAATAATGCACCAGAGTTAAGTATAAATAATATACTAAGTACAACTAATAATTTAACTGAACTAGAGTAAGTTGAAGCAAGAGCAGATAAATGGTTGTGATATATTTCATCATTTGCTTGCTTATTTAATGTTCTTTTGTTTACACTGGAACTTTTTATGTAGATGAGAAAACTGCAAAGAACATTACTCACAGTTGTGTTGCAGAAATTTGAAATTTTCAGAACTATTGAAGATGTACTTCAAGTATGCCTCCAAAGAGCTTTTCAGACTTACTATGTCCTACCTTTGCATCTTATACAAAGTACTCTTTGTATAAAAGATTCTTCTCACTATCCACTCCATTATTGCTCAGTCCTTTTTACTTGTATTCACTGCTGCTTATTCAGATTAAATTAATAGATAAAATAGCTTTGTAGATACTACTCTTTCTTCTTCACAATTATGTTACTCCTATGCATCTTTTTTTTCCTTTTTCTCTCTATTCTTTATTCTATTTTCAAATAGCTAAAAACCCTGAGTCCTACCATGAGCCTAGATGTTCCTCATATGCATCCTGTCTATTTTTATAACAGCTTTTTGTAAATAATATGATCTGCTTAGGCTATAATTCACAACCTCCTCATATTCCATGAGCTTTATGAAACATTGGTTCTATAGGTAAAAAAAAGTATTTGTAGGCAAAGTAGGGTCTGAGTTCCATTTTAGATAACATTTCTGTTGTATTCAAATTAAGACATCGACTTCTGCATCTCCTGGTGCTGTGTTCCCTTTCCTCGCAGGCTGTGCCTACATTGAGAAATAATACAGCACAACAGTTTCAGATCCTACAGCTTTAGAAGGTTAAGATAACTTTTATTGTATCCTTTGCTGAATGTCCAATGTCTATCTATGAACTTGATTTAATGAACTCTGTTGGGAATATATTGGTCTCCTTCAGTTTTGTCATTAGCTAAATAAATCACTCTATTTCATATTAATTCTGATAGCTGACTGGTTGTTCCAGCACTGATTGTCATAGTGTTTTACTAATAATTTCCCTCTCTTTTAAACTGGTATTTTGTAAGCTGTATGATACCCTTCCTAGTCCTTTTTCCATATATAATGCATTCCACAGAAACGCAGAATTGTTGAAGTTGGCCGGGACCTCTGGAGATCATCTTGTCCACTCCCCCTGCTCAATGAAGGTTCAATTACAGCAGACTGCTCACAGTCATGTCAAGTCGAGTGTTTATTATCTCTAGTGATGGAGACTCCATAACATCACTGGGCAACTTGTTCCAGAGTTCAATCACCCTTATGGAGGAGAAAAAAAAAAAGGAAGGAAAAAAAAGGTTTTTTTCTTAAGTTTAGATAGAATTTTCTATATTTCAGATTCTGTTCATTGCCTCTTGTTTCACTGGGCACCACTGGGAAGAGTCTGGCTTTATCTTCTTTACTCCTTCATATCAAGTACACACTCCTGAGTCTGTCACCTTCTCAGGGATCAAGGTGAAGCTGACCGGACTGTTGTTCTTTGGATCTTCCTTCCTGCCATCCTGAAAACAGGAGTGACATTTGCTTACTTTCAGTCTTCGGGAACCTACCCTGATTGCCATGACCTATGCAAGATTATTAAGTGACATTGTCCATCTCCCTCAGCACTTGTTGGTGCATTGCATCATATGCTATAGACTTGCATATGTCCAATTTCTGTAAGTGTTCCTGCTAATTAACTACCCCAGCCACTGTACTTCATTTTGCTGCTGATATGGCTGTCTACAGCCCTTCACATCCTTCCCTAGATTCAACTTCAGATGTGCTTTGACTTTCCTAGCCCATCTCTGTATGCTCAAATAGTGTCTCTATATTGTTCCTTGGTGACCTGAACCTGCTTCCAGCTCTTTTATGCTTCCTTTGTATGTGTAAGTTTTGTCAGAACCATCTTGTTCATCCATGTAGCCTTCCTTTGCTTGATTTCCTGTATCCATCGGGATGGAACATTCTTGAGCTTGGAAGAAATGATCCTTGAAAATCAACCAGCTCTCCTAGGCTCCCCTTCTCTGCAGGACCATCTCTAAGGGATTTTCCCAGCAGATCCCTGAAAAGACCAAAATTTGGTCCTGATGTCCACAGGGTGATCCTGCAGTTTGTCTTGTTCCCTCCTCTCAGTATCCTGAGCTCCACCATCTCATGGTCACTGCAGGCAAGGCTGCTCCCAGCCTTCACATGCCTGCCCAGTTCTCCCTTGTTTTTAAATATGAGGTCCAGCAGATCACCTGCTCTCATAAGCTCGTCCCCTGTGTTAGAAAGTTGTCATTAGTGCACTTCAAAAATTGCTTGGTTTGTTTATACTCTGCTGCATTGCCCTTCTAGCAGCTATTGGGACAGTTAAAGTCCCAAAGGAGGACAATGGCTTGTAAAAATGAAGCTTTTTCCTGTTACCTGAAGAAGGCCTCATCAAATTCTTCCTGCTCGGTCATCCTGTAACAGACACCCACCACAGCATCATCCACATCAGTCTGCCTTCTAATCTTTACCCATAAAGTTTCAGCTGGCTCATCACCCGTCTCCACACAGAGCTCCATGAATTCCCACTGCTTTTTCATACCAAGGGCAACTCTCCCTCCTCACTTTCCTTGCTTGTCCTTCCTAAAGAACATCTGCTGCAGCACTTGTAGTCGTGCAAGCTCTCCTACCACATCTCTGTGATCCCAATGAGATCACAGCCCTGCAACTGCATACAGATCTCTAATTCCTTCTGTTTGTTCCCCAGAATGTGTGCTTATTGTACAGGCATTTCAGAGAGGAACCTAGTTATGCTTATTTTCCAGAAAAGATATGAGAGCTTTCCCCATAATGCTGTCCTGTATGCACTTCCTTATTTTCATAACTTTACTTGAAGTGGTCTCCCTTCAGCCCTGTTTTATTGGCTGTGAGGTCTTTCTAATTATGAATGTCTGCTAATTTCAGACTGTAAGTAAAATAACGTTGATCTAGCTTTGGGTACCAAAATTATTCTAGTTCCAACAGTGCAGAGCTTTTATAATTTTGAATTAGTCTGTATGGTCTTAGAATCAGTAACAACGTGGCCTAAGAGAACTGGATGTATAAATTTTCTTCTTCTCTAGAAAGGTCAGTGCCAGATTCTAGAAACAGCCAATAGAAGAAATAGAACACTCCATTAAAATTTAAAAAATCAATCAAAATAATCAAAATTGATGTACAGTAAAACACAAATAGAATTTTCAATATTTGAAGCTGATATCTAAAAAATATGGTTAAGAATGCCTTCACAGTGGTGTCCAATGATAGGACAAGGGGTAATGGGTGTAAGCTGGAACACAGGAGGTTCCGCTTGGATTTGAGGAGGAACTTCTTTACTGTGAGGGCAACAGAGCACTGGAACAGGCTGCCCAGGGAGGTTGTGGAGTCTCCTTCTCTGGAGACATTCAAGACCCACCTGGATGCCTTCCTGTGATCTCATCTAGGTGTTCCTGTTCCGGCAGGGGGGTTGAACTGAATGATCTTTTAAGGTCCCTTCCAATCCCTAACATTTTGTGATTCTTTGATTCTGTTAAATGGAAAAGAAGCTTATTTCAAAGGTATTCTTCAGTGCAATGGAGCAAGGAGGAGAAAAATTTAATAAAAGCAAGCTTTTTCATATAAAACAATTAAATGCTTTTCTCTTTTTTTTTTGGCATCTTTACTTCCTGTAAGAAAAGGTATTACCATTTGTAAGAGGCTGTTTCTTAGAGGATAAGATGTCCAGAGTTTAGGCATATTTAGAAGCACAGTGGCTTATCACATAAGATATTCTGTGGGCTGCTTTACTTTGAACTCCTGTGCTTGATAAGGTAGAGCTGAAAATAATATGGCATTTGAGAAGTATCAGGCTGCACAAAGGATATATGATAATGCACACTGAAAACCAAACACGCCCCTTCAGCAGTTCTGTGGATGACCAATGCTATAACTTATTTAATTTTCCTACTCTGTTTTTCAGATGAGAGCAACAAGTTTGTTAAAATATTCTAGGTCCTGAATATAGTATCTTACTAATATGTCCTGAATGACACCTAAAATATCTTTATTAACCTGCAATATACTAGCATTTCCAACATATGAGAGCAACAAAAATACAGAGACACATTTTTACCTTGTTTTCTAGACAGCTATTTGTTGGTGCAATATATCAGCTCTCAGCAAAGGATGTCTCTCTCATTCCAGTTTGAAAGTTCAGCCCCTGATATTTCTTCAAACATCTTATTATAAGAACAGACCTTTTGTTCCTTATTCATACTCTATCACTTGATGTTAGTGTATGAGGTTTGAAGGCTATGAAATGTAATTTTTCTAATTACTCTGTGAAAAAAATCTTTAACACTCTTCAGCTATAATTTTAGCCACCTTTTCTATAATTTGAACAGGTTTTTATTTAATTTGTGTTTTCTGGAGTTCATATAAAACAGAGATGTGTAGTTAGGAAAAGTGTGTAATGAAAGCTATTCAGTTAGTCTTTTTTTATATATCAGATGATAGTGAAAGATCTATGTCAAAGAAAACATTTCTGGACACAGTTTTCAGTTTTCATTTCATTTAATGGAAAGCAGTAACAGTAGCTAAATATGGAACAAATTCTGATGGAAATGAGCAGGAAGGGACAAAATTTTGGTTTCATTGTTACTGTAAATTCATTTTAAAGCTTTTCAGTTCAAAAGACTTGCTCTGAATGTGCAAGAGCAAATGTAACTGGAGTCAGAATGTAACTGAAGTCAGAATTTATCTGTGAAAATCTGTCTATTCTCTGATGCTTTAAGTTGTGGTCTAGAGATGCTTGTCTTTTAACTGAAACACAAGGAGCACAATTTAATTGCAATTTTATGCACAAAGAACAATAATTTTCTTCCTGACTGACAGATTCTAAATGGTTGTCACTTGTAAAGTACATAACTATCACTTTCAGGTAGTTTTGTTTGAGTTATGTGAGCACTGCAGTTTCTTGTGAAAGTTCTACAAAAAATGTTATTTGCCTTAAAAAAGAAACCACATCTAACTGTAGTGATGGGGAAAGGAACACCCTTGCACTGCTAATGTCAATTTACTAAGTGAACCAAGGGAGGGATAAGAGATGTCAAAGAAAGCTTTTCTCATCACATACACACATGCATACACACACTTACTGTCACCTGAGGTTCACCCCAATTATTGATCCCAAGAGTTAGGTCAGTCAAGCCCTGGAGAAGGCAATGCTTCCTCCAGGGATTTTCAGAGCCAGACTCTGAGGTGGTGACTTCGTTTCACTTTAATGAGCTCTGCTCCTATGTGGAGTTGGACATCAGTGTTGCAGTGTTCCCCTCAATCTGCTTCTCTAATGCAAATAGTCTTCATAACCAAATGCACAGGATGCTATCTCATCTGTAATGAGATCACTGTATACCTTTACAGACTTCTCAAGTGTTGTTCTCCTTTCCATTTCTTATCCATGATCTGTATGAAGGCCCACTACAGTCAATTGTATTGTCATGTGGGTGATGGCTTACCACAGTCAGCCCTTTTTTGCACTGTATCCATTTCTTGGTCAAGGCAAGACCATGCTAACCCTCTGTCAAAACTCAAATATTGTATCAGTGAATTAAGAAGTCATAGGACTGAGCATCACAAAAGGAAATATGAATCAAGCGCAACAAAAGACAACTGGACAAAGAGAATCTTATATGTGCTGCCTTTCACATCAAATATGTGAAGGTGACAGTCAAAGTTTGCCACACATTGGCAAGGATGTGGATGACAACGAGGAATAACAGACATCCTATTGTATACTTACTCAACAAACAGCTAAGAAATGCATTTATAGCTGGATTTCTTGGTCTGTGGTGCAAAAGTTCAGAATGCTTCAAGATCATATCTGCATTTGTCATGAGACACCATAATTGGTTCTGCCATAAAAGTGTCTTGTAGTAAGTTAAATAACTGAATTAAAATATGCCATTAAAACACAAATTCACCTTTGCTAACTTCTGCTAGAATAAATTGCTCAGTTTCTCATGGACAACCATAAACATAATGCCTAACTTGCCTAATAAAACTACAAGGGGAATAGAAAATATGATGATATTTTCATAAACTTCATGATAGTAAGTTTTATTCCTGAAAATGGCTATGAAAAAGTGGTGTCACCATGTACAACAAATTTAACACTGTTATAGAGTGACCCTGCCCTTGGAATTATTGTATAATATCTGGAGACACTGACATATTCTGGTATTTTTCTGAAAAATGTGTTGTTCTCTGGGTGCTGCTTAGGTGTGAAGTATAAAAACCCAATTATATTTTTCAAATTTTTCTGGATTCAATAGTCCCCGTTGTCAGCAGAAAACTTTCTTTGTCTTAATGGGAGGGGCAGCCAAACATGTTTTAGAATATTGAGAATAAAAGAGGATTATGTAATTTTAATTTTTTCCTCCTTTCCTTTATTACTTTAAGGTTCTCATAGAATTTTTGTCAAATAACTGTGTTTGCATAAAAAAGAGTGAAAAGAAAGAAGGTCACTACAGTAAATATTCAGTGTGATGGATAGTAAGTTGTTCAGGCAAAATTTAAAGAAGTTCCTTCATGTTTTCCAAGTGCTATTGATGCCAATTAATTTATTCTTATTATTTGGAAATAATAAATGTAAAAACTAAAACATTTCTAGAGTCCTGACATTATTTAGCCATATTCTCAGATAAGTAAATTATCATCTAGTCAATGATAAAATTTAAAATTAATTCTTTTTGCTGTTTTCAAATTACAACAAAAAAAACGTCGTACCACCACATTTTATTGAAGCCTTTATTCCCCAGCACCAATCAGATACACTGGTTAAGGTACAGCTGTGAATATGCTGTAATTCTGCAAAACAGAAATACAGGAAAAGTTTATTCCCAGCTGGTTATTTTAAAGAATGAAAGTTCATGTTGATATTGTGTGAAGAATTATAATTAGACCCTTCAACTCCTTTCTAGGGTTGCTAGCTCAAAAATAAAAAGGAATGCAGGAAATTTCTTGATGCTTTCCACCTTCAGATTTTAACATGGACAATATTTTTCTTTTTTTTTTTTTTTTTTTCTTCTTTGAAGTCTCTGAAAGAAATGTAGAGAGACAAAGTACAAGTCATATAGTCATTGTGAGGAAATTAAAAGTAGTGGAAGACAACTTGTAAGTTTCTTGTGACCATTCTGTTTTTCTTTGTTCAGGTTATATGAATGCAGTTGTGAAACAGCAGGGCAAATTAAGCTCCTGGCACAGTGGATTAAAACCTTTGCAAGTAATTCTCCTGATGTGAAGAATCTCTTTGCCTTTATTCAGTGAAATAATAAGCCTATTTTAAAATTCACTGAAGGAAATGGGAGTCTTAGGGCTTCCAGCATTAGGCTAAAAATAATAGTTGATGTGAAAAGGAAAGTAAAAAAAAATTGCTTTTCTGTATTACAAACATAAGATTTTTTTAGAAGTAAGAGTTCGTAGTACGTTTCTTGTACTGCAGTGTACAGTGTCCTGAAAGTTTTAATTCTCCGAGATTGTATGTTAACCAGGATAGATTCTTGTTATTATTATTTATTTTATCATATAGGTCATCTACAGATAATCCAGAGAGTAGAATCTCACTTGTAGGTATTGTAGATTTATGTGACACAGCCACTGTTTTGAAAAGGTTGTTAACGGGATAAGATAGACAAAAGAAGTTGTTATCTCCATTTGATACGTGAAGAACAGGGGCACAGAAAAGGTGAGTTGAAGCCAAAATTTCAACCATATGTCAAACTGATACAATAAGAGAAAATGGCCTCGAGTTGTGCCAGGGGAGGGTTAGATTGGATGTTAAGAAAAACTTCTTCACCAAAACGGTAGTCAAGCATTGGAACAGGCTGCCCAGGGAGGTGGTGGAGTCACCTTCCCTGGTGGTATTTAAAAGACAAGTAGACAAAATGCTTAGGGACATGGCTTATAGGTGGAATTGGTAGTGTTAGGTTTATGGTTGGACTTGGTGATCTTTAAGGTCTTTTCTAACCACTACAATTCTCTGATTCTGTGATTTTCTAATTTCATGGTATCAAATGCTGTGGGTAAAAGTATTGATATTATGGTGAGTGGCTCTCTTTAATCTGTTTTTCACTTGAAAATACATTTCTTCTCTCAGGGAACATACCATTTCCCAAAGACAATTTTATAATGTGAGTTCAGGAAAATCTCTTTGAATTCTTCATAAAGCAGACGCCAGATTCAGCACTTAGATGCACCATCAATATTCAGGTTAATTTGCATATAGGTGTAGCACTATTTTTTTAATTGTCATCTAGATATGTCTTAAATGAAAAGAATATGTACATCTTTATTATGTTCTATGTTTCCAGAGATTAAAATCCTTTCCTAATGTGTATTTTCTCAAAGTTGCTAATTTGAATGGATCTGTCATTACTAAGTACAAAGATTTTGGGGATATTGACTTTATGTTGAATTTTTAAGGGAGATTGATATTTTTTCATATCCTGTGGGGTTAATATATACACAACTAGCCTCCCTGTTACATCTCCCATGGGTGGTCATAGTACCAGAGTTAAAGTTTATCAGAATTTCTGAATCAGTGAGGAAAGAGGTCCCATCTGTCTATGAAACAATTGTTTTTAAGTGCTAACCTCTCTAGCTAGTCTATTTTGTTCAAAGTGATTGGGATAAAAACCTGCCTTCCCTTCTGTTAGGAAACTTGAACTGAGTTTCCCCGAATTATTCAAGTTTTCTCAAGCTTAAGAAAAGAAGCATGTTGTGCAGCTGAGCTGAACAGGTTTGGTTGTTTTTTTATTTGGGTTTGGTGTTTTTGTTTTTTGTTTTTTTTTAATTAATGAATGAGCCTGTCACTGCCCTGAGGTTTGAAGAAAGAGGAATTGACTAAAATAATCTGGGTAGTGTCGTGGTAGTGACTCTTTGTTCCTGTCTACTGTGACAATTTTAACCTTAGAATTTTTTATCCCAGGAACTTGGTTATGAGATTTATTGTATTAATTGATGTACATTTGGTTTTGATGGTGTTCCAGAACAGGCTGTGTAAATAGTATGCAGTTAGTATACTTTTGTGTTGTAGGTTAGTTGTTGTTTTTCTTTTTTTTTTTTTAATAGTAATACAAGATTAATAACATCCACAGTCAAAGTTGAACTATTACATGTATGACATAGTATGATATGATAAGTTAATATGAAGTTAAAGAATAATAGAAGCAGAACAAACACTACATTTCCATTCTTGTTCCTTAGGCATTTTAGTGTACTCCTGATATCTGTAATGCTAAGATATTGATGGATGTAGTTGGATTTCTTTTTCTTTATATTTTCATCCCAAATTTAGAAAAAAGATAATATAAATAGAATGGGGACAAGAAGTTTGTATCTTTAACTTTACATGCTGAACATGCTTGAAGCAATGAAAGTTAATGACAAAATTTTAAGAACTCTTTATCTTATCTTTGTCTTATCAAGAATATGTACCAAATATAGCGATCATGAAACAGTGAAAGAAAAAGGTAGACAGAATATAATGCAAGCTTTCATATTCAGCAAAGTAATTATTGGTCATTTCAGCATTAAACATTAATATGCCTCACCACTTACCAGGTTGCTTTTAGAAGATGTTTGGTTATTTTTTGCCTTATGTCTTTTTAATAAGTATGTAATAAAATGTATGTGTTCATGTCTCTTGCAGACTGTGAGTTATCATTTTGGATATAATGTGTATGTTAAGCACATAATCTGTGTTTACATGGAAAGATGAATGGCCTTGAAGCTGTTCACCATTTTGGATTATAATCTTGGAGAATATTTGCTGTGTAATTTTAAACTTTAAAATAGTTCATGTTAGCAGTCACTGAAACAACATCCTGGGACAGTCTTAGACAGTGCACTTGGGTCTCTCTTCACAGAACCACATGCTTCAAAACCTGCTGGCTGTGGATTTGCTCCTTCCTCCTGGTGATCCAATGTGGGTTATAATGATATAAGAGTTATAATCCTATGGTGAATTATTGTATAAAAATACCCCAGAAGGTTGTTTATCTGTTACTCCTCAAACACAAAGCATGGAAAATTCACTCTCTGTAAGGAAAATATGGGAATATCTTGCTTTTAAGATCCTTGCAGACAAACATACTGCTTTTGTGGCATCCTGTTTGAGAAGAAAGTATCAAAAAAAGAGAAGCAATTATTACAATAGACAGCACAACCTGGCATCAAAATCTGTGGCCATTGTGTCAATTGTCTTCTCATACAGATACAGTGATGCCATTGACATTGCAGCTAAGTTTAGGAAAATTAAGATATAAAGAAACATAAATGGCTTCCTTAAAAAATGAACCTCAAACTTTTTCTTCTAAACTGTATTTCCCACTGAGAAACATATGTCAGGCCAGTAGACAATAATTTTTCTATTCTCAGGAGTTTTAATAGCCTTTTTTTTCTCTGATTGTAATGGAACTGCTTGTGAATTGATATTTTATGTTTTGTTTTTACATCAATTACATAACATATTCTGACTTACATAAGCAGAGTAAACTTGAGTTATCTCTCAGCTTTGGAGACTTCATATTAACTGACCAAACGTAGATTACAGAAATTTCATCATCGTATTTTTCCTATTGTCAGTGGTCTTCTGAGAAAATGAAAACAAGTAAGACTTGCAGTACTACATAGACTGGAACAGTATTTCTCCAAAATAAATGTAAATGTTGTTGTTGTAACTGTTGTTTTCTGCTTTTATAGTATGTCATCAGAATGACAGAATGGTATTTACCTAACAGACACAGAAGTCACTATTCAGCAGCAGCATATTATGGAACAGCCTGCAGATCCCAAAGCTGCTTTGTATGGAAAGTTCTTGCCCTTTTGTTTTGTTTGTTTTGGATGGAGTTCTTTGCTTTCACACAAGGATAGGATAAATCTTCTGCTTTTGTTCATTGTGAATAAGAGATGCTCATGTTCATGCAAGACATAATTAATGATTTAGGTTTGTGTGAAATATGAGCAGGAAGGGGTGCTTGGTAAAGAGTTTCCTCTTCTGCTACAACATTCCAGGATGACATCAGGTAAAGCAGCAATACAGCTGTACCACATTCTCTTATTAGGATTTAAAGCATCTGCCCTTCACTTTCTTTTCTAGTGCTCCTTTGAGCTCAAAACAAGCAAACAAAACCCCCTAGACAGTTAACAGGAATAGCCTCTGAGTCAGTAGGCCTGATAAGCTTCTACTTTACTGCAGCTTTGAAACAGAAAAAGGCAAGAAGGTGCTCCATGAAAGACTATATTCTTTCAGCCACTCTAGTCGGAGAATAAAAGAAACCTGC
Source organism: Caprimulgus europaeus (assembly GCA_907165065.1). The sequence continues at coordinate 15,257,047 of OU015534.1, read as the reverse complement.
CTTTAGTCTAATATAGACTGAAGGAAAGAAAGAGACAATGTCACTGTTAGAATTCTCTCACTAATTGCCCAGAAAGTAAGAAAAAAACCAAGACAGTCACAGTTAAGAAAAAAAAAAAAAAATCTCAGGAAGCTAATGAGGAGAAAGAGAAATATTTTATAATCATGCTTACTGAAGGCATCTGGCCCTCTGACATCTCCCAGTGTCTCCCGCTTTATAAGGGAGAGTCAAGGGACAGCTTCATAAAAGGGAAACTTTTCTGTAATGGTATTTATTGAAAAAAATAAATATGTTCCTACACAGCAGAGGATGTTAGACAGGACAACATTTATCATGCCATGATACTTTGTCTTTTCTACTGCAATTTTAGTTCCCTTTTTATATTTGGAGGGGAAAATTACACCAATGTTACAATATATTACAACTTCCACCATTCTTGCAATGGCACTTGCTGAATGCACTGGAAGAGAATTTCTGAACAAATGAGAACTCCTAAATGAGTTATATCAAGATTTTGCTTTGGGGAAATGAATATAATAAGAGCAATAAAATAACCACAGATACGCTTTGTGAGGCTTATATCAGCTGTATTCAGTTTTACAGCAGTGAAAAACAATCTTCTGCCCAACAACCTCCCTTATTGTCAGTCTGCAGTGATGATGGCTACTGCCAGCTGAAATCCTTTCTCCTCTTCTTAGTGTCCTGATCTGGCTGTAGTTCCACTCCAGTCAGTTTATGTAGGCTTCTGGATTTATGTAAAGAAAAAGAAGAAAGAAAAACAGATAAGAATTTCATCAGTCTCAAGATTCCCCTTGAAGATAATAGAGGTCATACAGAATATCAGTCAAGGACTGGGACATGTTTTCTAGCATGAGCAAAGAGCTCTCCAGGTTTGCATCATAAATGACTGTATCTTTACCTTATCAAGAAGTCAATATTTGTTTATTTAAAATATCAAATACTTCTAAGGTTTGATCAAAATTCTTGCTTATGTTACAGCCCTTTCATCTTCCTTCTCTAGGGAAATACCGTCTTCCACATTCAACATTTTAACTAATTGCACAGTCTTACTTTATCACCAATAAACATATCTTCAAAACTGCAAACTGATTTTTCAGCAATTGCATAACAGATTAACACACTAATGCAGAGAAAACTTTGTTATGTAAATAGATATAAAAATCCACAGTTTAGCCCAGTAATTTCAGCAAGTACTTTGTAGCAACCCTAAAATACAGTCTGTACAGAGATGGGAAAAACAGTGGAAAATTGATCAGTAGGCCAGAAAAGATTATTTGTAATTTCCTACCTTTCTTCAATTCCAGAAGAGTATAAATGGGTAAATGTTATTTTAGTATAAAGTTCCTGTTTCTGCCATAGTGGTTATTTAAGTTTAATATCTGAACCTTACTGTTTGATGAAGCCAAAGAGAACAAATTGTTTCATGCTGTTTATTCTGAATGCCTTGAAACCTTTTAAAACAATTTTTAATGAGAAACATTAAGTCTGATCTATGCAGTTTATCACTGATTTCAGTGATCACAGCACTGGTCACAGTGCATGTGACTACAGGCATTACACACGTACAAGCAAATATGTGCTGGTGACAAATGTGATGAAATAGAGTGCTATGTGATAAATTGTGCAACCATGTGATAGACTAATTTATTACTCACCTTTGACTGCTTTATCTGCCTTCTACCTGTTAATCCTTCTCTCTCAGGGCTTCCTCTGACACTTCAACCATAGAGTAAATTCACACAGCTACCATTACAATAAAAAATACATCACTTCTTTTAGAGTGTTACTTTTGTCTTTCACTAGAGGTAGGATTTCATCTCAAGTTACAGCTGCCCAGTGTAGGGAAGGGAAGAATCAGTCTTCTTTTACATCAGAATATATGTAAAAAATGTCATGTCTCTAAATGTGGATAACACGTGAGTCCACAAGATTACAAACTGAAGTTTCAAAAACCAGGTGGGGATAATTCCTGGCTTCCTAATGTGTCCTGGAACATTATTCTAACGGATGGCACTACTGAGACATAAGCTTTTCAGTCATAATGTTCTTATGGATAAAAAATATTTTTTAAAAGAACTACTACAATGTGCAGCGTTCTACAGACAGGAAAATTATAGTATCAATCAATATATTTTGGAAATCTTTCCAGTTAATGTTTAGAAAGTTTTCTGTAACACACCACAATATTGTGCATTTCATATCTGTTATGTATAAGATTTTGTTGGCAATTAAAGAATGACATTTGTAATGGATTTTTGCTTTTGTAGTGGGGGCAACTATATTGAATTTGGATATGTGTTTATATCACAGAAATCTATGTGTTTCTCCATAGGAACTATGTCGTTTATGTTAATAAATAAGTGTAAATTACAGGAATAAATATTACGGAGTACCTAAAAATCCATATATACTCTATCCATCTGAAGTTTGCTCCATTTTAAATCATTATACTCCAAGAGAATTTATGGCTAGAGAGAGGAAAAAAACAGAAGTTTTTAATAAATTGTAAGGAACATACAATTTACATGGTAATACATTGATTTGTATGGATAAAACTGTCTAAAATTTTTTTGCAATGTACTTAGCACCAACTTAATAAAAAATAACTCTTCCTTACTCTACACTATGAACATTATTCCAAAATTAAATTTGGAGCTACTGGATGGACAATAATCTTTCTGGAAAATGTTATTACTTGTAAGAACAATAAGCATCTGTATTTTCCATTCTCATGTCCATGCCTTTACCTGTATCCCCAGAAACAGGTGCTGCCTAAAAATGGTCCAAGTTAAAAATACCAATAGTTATTTTTTGCTTTGCCTAACTTTTTGTGATTTGAATTATTAAATGTTAATTTGTCTTAACGTAATATTTTGTACGTAGCACATGCACACACATATGCTACAGCCAATATCTAGAGAGCAAGAGTTACTTCTGACTTTCTACAGAAATTCCATATGTTAAAAAAAAAAATAAAAAGAAAAAAGAGAGAATAAAATTTTGTGGCTTTCCTTCCTCCTGTATCAAGGACTCTCTGTTGCACTGCATGGCCAATCCCACATAAATAAGAAAAAAACTACAGCAACTACAGCTGGACTGAGCTTTCAGATGACTAGCTTAGCCAGCTGCAAATTCATGACTTCATCTGGTTTCCAGGGTCTTGTGTTTGACTCTGGTTCTTGCATGAGAATGTTTTTTAATCCTTTAAACCATTAAAATAATAACCACCAGTATATCAGCACTGGATGGAAACCTGGTTTATTATGTAAAATAGTTGCTTTGCAGTATGTCTTAAATAAAAAGAAAAATTCCCTTTGACATGAATAAGATGCTTGCAGACCTGATGTAAAAAGAATTTGGAGGAATAACAGTATTAAGCATGCCATGCACAGATAGGATTGCAGTGGATGAATTATAATGTGTCCTGAAGTTTGTCTGGTAAATACTAGAAAGAAAAAATATAATAACAATAAAGTGAAAAATCAGGAAGTTACAATCTCTAGCTCCTTGAACTCAACTGTACAGTGACTTTCAAGATTCTACTTGAAATCAAAGTGTCTTCTTGGTTTGCTTTATACATATGCAATAGCTTTTGTAGCAATAATGTAGACACACATGTATACTTTCTAAATAAAGAAATGCATGAAGAATATAATCGGTTGATTTTGACAAGGAAACTCAGAGTTGAGGCCACTTGTAAATATTTAAGTCATGCCTCTGTTGTACTCTTGTTTAAATAGGAAACAGCAATGAAGCTTATGGGCTGCCAGATAGGACCCACAGGCTAAGGTTGCATGTCCTTTTTGAGTCCACCAGTCAGGAAAGTATGTACATTGTAAGTGAACTAGAAAAAGATTTCTCAAGGTTTAATTTTATGGATTTAAAATTCCTGGCTTTTGTGTTATTTCAAATGGATCAGTTATTAGTGTGCAATCTGAGAGAAACAGAGGATAAAGTACAACCCACAATATATTGAAAAATTGGACTTCCTCAACTTGCCATTATACACAGTCGATTATTAGCAGAAACTGTACACAACTGAAGTCAGGTGTGTTCGCAATCCAGAGCTGTGTTTTTGAGTTTCTCTACAGTATTTTGTGGTGTTCAGATACACTTACCTCACTCTGGTCTATTACACTAAAGACAAAGAAAGAGAGTGTACCATATGGTATCGTAAATGATATGTAACTCCAGAATCTAAATAATTATTTTAGCACTTTTATTTTAGTATAAGCTACACAATGAATTTATGGTAACTGTACATGGAGTTCTGAATAAGTACTTCACAGTGCTCTAAACTTCGGCAATAGGTTTAATATAATTTAGGGTATCATGAAACACTTTAATCAAGATTATTTTAGGAGAGCTGGGAAATGAGAATGTTGTAATTGTAAAATCAAAAGAAGGTCAGTTATAATTTCAATTTCTTAAGCTTTGAGTTAGGCTTACAAGTCCCATTACTATTACCCATTATTATCTATGGAGTTGAATCCAGTTTCATCTTATTTACTGTCCTGGAAAAATGCTCGGATACCCTTGCTTCTTTAGTCTCTACTTTATTATTTTTATTTTAATCCTATAAAAGTAGAAAGAAATCAAGATGAGACAGTGAGTTTTCTTAACAATGTTGATATTGCAGGTCCATTTACTGTCTCAAGCAATTCAAGAATAGTACTGTAAAAATGCAAGTTATGTTTAATAACAATTAATGTGAAATTATCCATCCTTGTGCTAAAATATTAAATACAGCAAAAATAAAATGTACAAGATCTAGTGAATGGACTCTGAATTGCATGTTGTATCAATGATAGTTCTTGTCTCAAATGCACTTTGTAGTATAAAACAGCAGTGATGGTACCTAAACTTTGAAGGGAGTAAGGTTCTGAAACACTGTGAAATGTTTAATTACACATGTATCAAAAGCAAATTTAACCATGAAGTCACAGGCCCTGAAGACATGATTGACAGTTTGAACTATCATTTCGCAAAGTCCTTGTTGAAGGATTATATCCATTCATGCTTATAGGCAGGAAACAGAGGTTCAGCTCTGCTTGAAATTAAGAAATACCTGTAGAAAAAAAGCACAGGTTTTATTACTGAAAACAGAAGTCATTTGTGGTTTTTTGCCTTTCTTCTTAGATTCGTCTCTCTAAAGGGAAAAAAAAAAATATTTTGTGTAAAGATGCAGATAAAATTTTATGAGTTGAAATAACTTGAAAACTGACCTAGGCACATCTATCAAAGGAATTTATACCGTATGACACAATCAAAATAAACGAAATGTCAATTGTAAAGGTAATAGCCTGTTCTTTATAACAGAGCCAATTTTTCAAATAAGCCTCGCTTCAGCCTCAAAAGTTTTTGGTACTGCTTTTATATATGGGCTGACTTTGTATGCAATTTGTGGGTTTGAATTGTTTTTGAAAACTTACATGTGGAAAAAATGGCATGCATAGATATTACAAAATAGTTTTTAAAAATTCAATTACCTTTTAGTATCTTTCAGCATTCTGGGAGGCTTAGAGCCACAGATAAACATTCTTAGTGTGAGAAGTGAAGATCTCTGCTAAAATAAATTTACTGAAAGACAACTGAGCCCCTATCTGTGCTGCAACTGCTTCATTGAAATCTGTTCAGACCAACTCAAGTTTCAAATTGCCTTATTGACAGAAATAATCACTTCACTTTTTCAGTGGTGAGGCAAGTGGATGATGAAGAAGCAATAGTTTTCAGTGTGAAATTCAAAAAATCAGTAATGCATCCCAATGGTATGCAGAATTCCATTGCTGTGAAGAGCCTATATTTAAAACTTTTTAAAACAGGATTTTTACAGTGGAAGAGTCCAGCTCTCAAATACAAAAATTTGGTATCATTGATACATATTTAATTAGGGATTGGGATGCCATAACAGCAAGAAATAGGAAAGAATTTGAAGTCTCTTTCCAGAATGTAGGAGTTGTGAGTACTATGGAATTAAGTTAAATATTTACTTTTGGTTTTAATCCTTGCATGATACACAAATTATTTCTGAGGTTGAAAACCTATCCTTATGCCAAATGAATGTAGGAATCTCCATGTTGAAACTACAAGTTAGTAAGAAATTAATGAAATTCTATAAGAACACAGGATGTAGTCTGCAGGATGGAGTCCCATTACTTCTGTTATCATAGACTTTGTCATGTGCCAGATATGTACATCTTACTAAATTTTCTTGATTATACACTCATTATATATATTACAAATGTTAAGAATGACTTGATGATTGGTATTTTAGCAAAAAATCTCTGAATTCATGACACATTGAGAAAAAACCTGTGGAATTGAGGTAACCATCACTTTGATTTCCTATATTAAAAGGAAAATTGGTAATCAGGTTCTGAAAAAAACAACACAGCCTCTCACCGACCCTAAAGACTGCTGGCATTTAAGAATCCTCTGGGATGAATATTCTATCCTATAAGAAATTTATTTTATCTACAGTACTTCATTTTATTCTCACGCGTTTTTTTAAACCTCTATCTGATTGACTGAGTACTCTGTATTTGTGTTGGCTTTGCATGGCATTGAATGCATGGTACCTCTCAATTCCCCATCGCTCCTTGTGCAGTATACATTTTATAGTCACATCTCAGTGTTGCATATGACAACAGGAAAAAATAAAAATATTCTTTTCTTGTGCATCTGCTCAGAAATTGGAGCAGACACGTGAAGCAGTGGTAGCTCTTGCTAATAGGCCAGCTGTGGCATAGATACAGTGAGACTCAAAGTAATATCTGGCTATCTAATTAAACTCCCTTTACCATCCAAATTTGAGATAAAAAGTAAAATTAACAATTTATTGAGGTCAGGTATGTCCTATTAGTCTCTCTTAGTATAGGTCAGGTACGACTGGCTAATTGTGACAAATACACTTTAATTGCTGTCAATCTAGTTAGGTAGCATTGTGATAAATCAACTTTTTTATTAGGCTTCTGTGCTTTAATACTAGCTATTCTAGCATCAGCTCTCATCATTGACCCTTGCTGTAGTCAGGCATTTCTGCTTCTGTCTGAATTTAAGATTAAAAAAAAAAAAGCAGCACAGTGGTAGCAAGCAATTCTACTAGCAACAGTCATGGTACCATCAGAGCAACTTATACTTCTGGTCAATATATGCTGTAAAATAAAAGCCTTACAACCCCTTCGTCTTTTTGCAGGCACGTACCTGCTTCAGATGGAAAGGGTAGCTGCTGATGTAAGATGTAAACAATACTAAAGACAGGTAGACATGGGATTGCTGTTTTTTACTCCACAGTGCCACTGGAAAGGCAAAGGAATTGAGATGATGTGAAAAGTGGGCTGCAGGGATGCAAGAACTGCCCAACATTGAAAGTAACACCCCTAATATCATCACCTAAAGCCCCTCAGGGAATGGAAATATATAGTCAAGAGGTGGGTAAAGAGGGAAGGGATTAAACAAGCACATGTGGTAATAGATTTGATTTGATAAGGGAAACCGATAAGAGCAACAGAAGTCAAGGAATTGTTATGGGCTGAAAGACTGTTGTGGCCCGTAAATCTTGTTTCTTAAGTGTTACAGCTGTTTACTGTTAGCTTTCACACCATATTTGGCATTTGTTATGATTTTCCTTTAAGTAGGAGCCTCATCCTATCTTCATAGTTACAAACGAGGATAGAAATGAGTTAATTAGTTTTTAAATGCAGTTCCTTTTTGAAAGGAACCTAGATGCGTCACTTTCTCAGCTAAAGGTGCTGTCAAGGCTCTCCTGTTGCATGCACAAGCAGGTACAGTTAATGTAACAATAATATATTTATATGTATATACATCTATCTATCTATCCATCCATCTCCCTGGATGGCTTAACTGTCAGCTCTCAGGCAAAGATGTTAGCAATGTATGTTTTGTCCTTGGCATCTTTGTTGATTCTGGCAACAGGATCTGTAAGTAGAGCCAGTTGTAGTAAATATCTGTTTTAATCTTTCTGTAATAGGAAAGGAATAGAGAGTGACAAAAGAATTCAGCAGTACGAGATAAATTAATTGCTAATTTTGTGATTTGGATACAAGTCAGCAAATTGGTCAATACCTCTGATTACTGTTTATTTTCCTGGTACATACCTATGTGCCTGTAGAGTGACTATTTTTCAAAGATGTCTTTTTAAACTGCTCTGAGTTTGCTTTCTGTAGGAAGCTACAGCCATTTTGTGTTCAATTCAGGTGCAGCCTATTACTGCTGAAGACAGGCTGTTATTCCTTTTTCTGTTTGGTCTTGCTTTATCCCCTCAGTCTTAAATATGGAAAACCGAAAATATGTGGTTTTATTTGTAAAGGGCAAGCATAATGCTTTACTAGTTTAGTAGTTATGTCATCATTTTATTGCTAACAAAATGGCCTTCATATTTCTGCAGAAGGTAAAATGCCAAATGTGAATGCAAAGCTGTTGTTCTTTTTCATGTATGTATATTACTGAGAAAACTCCTTTTCTGCTACTTTGACTATTATATATGCAAAAATGCCCTACAGCAAATAAGCTGATTGTGAGTTATAGTTTATCTTGGCAAATAGAACAAAAATTTACTTGTTATATTGGGGGAAATTTTTTGTTGTTTAGAAGTACCTTATGGTTTTTATCTTTCTTATGAGTTAACCATGTATTTTTGTTAACTTATATCATCAGTCTTTGACGCTACCTAGTGTAGCTATTAGTCAGCTATATATAAATGTTTGGATTTCTGTTAAAAAAAGCTTTTGGCACCACAAAATCTGAAAAGCAAGTAGGGTTATGAAATGAAGACATTTGAAACAAGGCACTACTCAGTTACCCTTATATGTGTTACTCTTATTCTAGCAAATATTCATACAAGTAATACTGTTCTTGGTAAATATTTCAAAGTGAAGTTTTAAGTTCTTACAAAGAAGATAATTTAAGCATGTGCTTTTAAGGGTTTTGCAGTCTTATTTTGTTTAAGACTTATCCCAATTTTAAAGTAGAACAAATTTAATATGATTAGAGAAGAATGGTAAATAACGGATTTTTTTCTTCCAACCAGTATTTTGTCCCTTATTACCTACAGCATCACATAGATTATTTTTTAAAGATATGTTAGATACAGATTAGGATTTTTTTATTTACATATAGTTCTATTCCTCCCAAATGAGTATAATACTCTGCAGGACTGGGTTTATTGTCACTGTCAGGTTCTAATTTAATCACATAATAAATTAATTTATCCCTAGAGTTGTTAAAACAAATTTAGAAAGACATTTTTGCTTTGAATATTCTATTAAACCTGTTTCCTGACTTTATTGTTTAAAAGTGTCTTTCAAAGAGATAGTTGAAAATGAACCCATCCTTTTTATTTTCATTTAGAATTAAACACATGTATTCTGTTGCTGAGTGGAGCTCATGGTGATAGGATAATTCTCTGGAACAGATCACATACTTGAAAATGTCAACCATAATGGAAAAAACAAAACTCAAAAAAAGAGAAAGTTGACCAGAGTTGCTATGGGGAGTCTTATGCTCTCCAGGCTCTTCTACAGCAGCCGGACCTGAGGCAGAAGCATCACGCTGCTCTCAGGAGTCTGTTCTGTGTCACTTAGCTGTCGCTCATCAGTTGCAAACCATCAGATAAACAGCATAATATCAGTTCTTTTTGCCAGCCTAAGATAACAGGTTTTTATTACTGGAACTCTGTTGGAATGCTTTTCCTTCCTTAGCAGTCTAAAGTGTTAGAGGATCTAGTCTAAAACTTATTAAAGTTTTGCAGCAGGGGATACCACCTATATGTCCCTGCTTCTTCTGGCAAAACCTTCCTCACTCAGCTGTTCAAAAGGTTTAAAAATACACATTACTTTTTTCCTCTGTCATTGCTTGTCAGTCAGAGACAAAAGGGATTAATACACAGTAACTTCTACCACTGAAATTGGAATTTAAATCTTCCATTGGTTGCTAAAGCAAGTTTTCAAATCTGTATTTTAAGTACTAGTGGTGAGTAGTTTGATAATTAAACCTGCAGTAATACATGAAAATGCTTCAAACAACTGTGTTAAAAACTCATCTAACTGCAGTAAATGGCTTCATTATCTGGTATTAAAGAAAGTCAGAGTCTGAATTATGGTAAATAACTGCAATTCCATGGTCGAGCTGGACTCTATTGGGGGGGTGTGTGTGTGTGTGAAACATTAGTTTGCCAGACAATTTGAGAAGTGGGAAGCCTTGGGGAAGCTGTTCTTTCTTGTGTGCATGACTGTATTAATGTAATGCTGTTTCGTACCTTCTTTACCTTTGAAACAAGGCCACTCTGTTTTTGCAAAAGGAACTGTAAGAGGTGGATTCTCATGAGGGCCAAATCAAGTTATAATCTAAATGTGTGGTTAATACAGGTTACAAGGTCTAAAATCTTGGCCGCAACATGATGCTTCAGCCTTATATCTCTTGACGACAAGTGATCAGTCAACTGAACTGAAACTAAAATTTTGGGGTCAGACAGGAAGGAAGTTAATCACTGACGGTTTTGGAGAAAGAAGGATAATATCTGCCTTGATTAGTAACAATCAGGACACTTAAGCAAAAATTGACACTACAGGGACATGTTGTTTACCTATTAAAATATTGAAATGTAGAACTGTTTAGGTAACGTGCAACACTTCCTCATCTTGTTACTAGTACAACTGTCTGAATAGTATTAATCAAATATTGCTTTAAAAATTCTTATACTTTTCACAACTATGTAAAGCAAGCATTATGAAATGAAAATGATATTGCACAAATGCTTTACTGTTCATCACTGTAACTTGCATGACTTAGTTTATAATTATTTCAGAAAGCATGATGCTTTACTGTCAACAACCTTGGATACATATGAGGTCTTTCAGGTTTTGGGGGTCTCTTTTTAAGCTTAACTTTACTCAGTTGGCTAATTGCAGACAAATAGCATTACTATGTTTATCTTTATTGTTCACCTAAATTTATGTTTAAGAACTGCATTTCAATTAAATAGTCTTTCTTCAGTAAGACAATTATTGTGTTTGATATTGAGTGAATATTTAAAGAGGAAGACAAGATTTTTTTCACTGGTGTAGGCACTGAAATAACATAAATCTTATTTTCTTTGAAGTTTTTGTTATCTGTAATTTGTGAGGCTATAAAATGTTTTTCTAAATTATCTCAGTATTGTATAGTGCAACAGCGTCATGCTTCCCTGACTAAATTTTCAGCCTGAATTGAGCATAGGGTATAATATCAATTTGCAGAGAGAGGTTTTAAAATGGTTAACCTTATTGAACTTTGTTCTTGCTACTATAAAATCTTTCCCTATCTTCAACACAAACACATATGCACAAAAAATAGAGTACTAACCAAATAGAATATTAACCAAAACAGATGGACAAGAATTGAACAGAATCTTCGTATGTGCTTTATCCCTTTCGAACTGAAGCTTTGAATTGGCTTGCCAAACAACATAACATTTGGGTTGTGTTCAGAAAACTGAAATTAAGTTTTGGTCTGCAAAAAGGTCTCTGCTTAAAATAGTGTAATTTTTTTCTTCCTTTTTTATGGAAGAGCAATTGCACTAACCTAAAGACATGTTAGGAGCTGCCACTCTGTAATTGCTGTAAAAGTAGCAGGAAACTGTTTGACTAACCTTTATTATGCTAAAAACCAAAGTGCATAGGTGAAATAGTTAAAATTCTGTGTGGATATAGTAACTTGTGTAATTAGTAATTCTTGAATACTGGTGTGTTTTAGATACACGTGTGGTAAGGTAGATAGAGGAGCATGTTCAGTAGATTTTTTTTTCATCTATCTATCATCTATTTTTTAATTTATTTTTTTCTAAAGGAATAAATGGTTCCTATGCTGTACCTGGCAGGTAACATTCAATAGGCTAACCACTTCTATCAAGTTAGGGAAACACGATGCTTTTAGTGATTTTACAGTATGTGCACATAACCTGCTTTTCTGTTAGTTTGGGATGGGAAAGGTAATCAGAATTCAAATTTGCTGAAACTCACTTGCACTTGGGACTTGCACTTAAAGCCCTAAAACTTCCATTCACATATACCATTCTGCCTTTAAAATGGTTCGCAAGTTTAATCACCAACTAGAATTGATTTTGCTGCTCAAATGGGATCAACACATGGCTGCAACTTCTTGTCAGATCTCCCTGTGAACAAAGCCAATGTAGCTGTAAGTTTTAACAGAGTGGAAAATACCCTAATGTGTCTGAAGTAAAAGTCTGTAAGTTGTTTCTGTCCTAAGGACATTGACTTTTCCATAATTGCACATAATTCAAATGGTTTAATTGTAAATAAACTGATAGTGGTTAGTTCAGTTCCTCAGTCTTTGTGATACATGGCAATAACAAAATTGTCAGATTGTTGATCTCATTGTAGCAACAAGGTAGCTTTCCTCTATCATCTTGTCCTGTGCTTGTTTACTACCTTTTACTTATTTATTTATTTATTTTTTAAGCAGTTGGATCTAATTCCACGTGGTACAACCTTTCCAGGAAGTACATCTTACTTGAGATATGATAAACTTTGATGACTAAATCCAATGAGCTTTAGTTCATTTGAGGTCATTATTAATTGTTCCTTGGGTAGTTTACAGGAACAAATTGAGACATTGGTTTTTGGTAGCTTGTTAGAAGTTGGCTTGACTAACATTATTTTTCCCAAAAAAAAGAACAAAAGAAAATACTATTTGGTCAAGCCCTGATAAATCAGTAACTTAATGCAGTTAGTTACACTTATTTAGTGCAGTTAATATTAAGAGCTTATAGGAGTTTCTTTGTATTTACTTCTTTGTTCCCCCATCAGCCATTAAAGAACATTCTCATTTTCCACATGAAAGCTTCAGGGGCAATTTCACAGCACAGGCCCAACAAACTGAACACCACAAGATTAACTGACTATGCTACTTTGCACTGCTAGTTTGGGTCTGCCTGTAGGATTTGAATTTGCACTACCCTTCTGAACAATCAAAAACCATTTAACGGCATCCCAAATGCTTCGCAGAGAAAGTCTTTTCAATTTCTTCCTTTCCTAGATTGCATATTCAAAGTAATTTCTCCTAAATTAAAGGTTGGTTGTATCAGAATAATCAGGACAACTTCAGATATTTTAAACTAAAACTATTGAGATGGGTTAAAAAAACAAACAAAACCCAAACCAACTGTAAAGTCTCAAGGCACAGGGAAAGGAGGTAGTGGGATTATAAACACAGATCCAAATATCCTAAATTTTTCAGCCTTGATAAAACATAAATTGGGTTGGAAATTTTATAATTCATAATTTAAATGGGAAATAAAATTTTGAATTATTTCATGTCAAACCATAGTTCTTTTTTTTTTTTAGGCCCCCACAAGAAGGCATTTAGTTTTAACAAACCTTATTTTTAAGGTAATCGAACACTAGAAATATAAAAAATGCATGAAAACATTGAAAAACCATGGGCAGGTTTTGTGTTTTATTGAATGTGTGGCAACTTTCATCAGATGGTCCAGATAATTAGAAAATATTCTTTTCTTCCAGAGAATCTTTATTTTTAGTACAACTGATCAAAGACAGAGCAGTTACTCAACCTTCCTAACTTCGTTTTGTGAAATAACAATGTGACTCATAATTACCTTTTTAAAGCACTTCTCCTCATGTCTCCATTTCTTAGTCCTGCTCTTTATGTGGAACAAATGGTTTTAAATGCAACTATATTGCACTCATTACTTAAAATCACATTTTGCTATTTGAATAGGACTGAAGATTTATGTTCTTTAATGGCCATTTTATTTGTTTCCACTTTTCCATGAATTTCTCAGTCTCTTCCTTGAACTACATGTTTTCCTAACCTGCATACCAAAGTTTCTGTTTTAAGTTAACAATTGTGACTTCTAACATCACATTAATATTTTTTTTTTTTCTGCTGAGCTACTTTGATATTGGCAGGAATCGGTTCAAAAGAATGCTATGAAGTCTTCATTAGGGGACTGTGATACTCAGACTCTGGGAATTCAGCCAGGGGGAATCAATTGGTGAAATATTCAAAGAGGAAAAGTGTACTGCCTCATTTAAATTTGTATACGCCAGAGCAGACTGCTGAGATGTACAAATAGAGAGACTGGGCCTAGACTTTGTGGTTGTGTTCAGTAATTTCTCTGTCTCGTATATTCTTAAGACTTGAATATTGTTTATATTAGATTATACTCCAAGGGTGATACAAAATACGAAGTATTGTATTTTCAAGGCAAGTCTTTCAAAATTTTGTTGTAAGTTTATGCATTGAGTATAATGGAAGTGGGGCACAGGTGAGACCAGGGAACAACTTGTGTGCGTATGACAGGTGTAATAGGCAGAGAATGCTTCAGGTGACTTGACTGGTGAAAGCACTGCATGTTGAAGGACTCAAACGTGTAACTTGCAGAGCATTCCTGAATATGAAGAATAGTAAAACATATTGAAAGACCAACTCTTTATAAGGCAAATTGCCAGAAACTTAATGGTTACCCTATATAATTCAGGATCCACATTTCAATCAATTATGCCTAAATGACATCTTAGAAAGGATATAGTAGTAATCAAAGGATCAAGAAGTAATAATCCTACAACAGTGTCTTAGCTGACTATACAGCTTGCTGTAGCTTAACTTATTAGTAACCTGATAAGCATGCAGGTAACTAACTGTAGGTACTTAATTATGAAATTAGAATTTGTCTCATAGTTATCTTTTAAACTGCGGGGATTTCTCTCATCAGTCTGGGACTAAGTGGAAGAAAGAAAACCCATCTATAATCCACTATCTGTATTTGTGTATAATATTATTTGATTTAATCTTGTACTAAACACGGGTACTGTGCATGTTGAAACCTAGTTACTTAGAAACACTTTCATCAAAAGCTATAGCAAAACACATCGAAGTTGCTCACTTTGCCTAGGCATTCCTGTCTGGTTTTGCAGTCTGCTCATATCTGGGAGGCTCCTGGTTGTGCCCTCTGTTTGAAACAGGGAACAGCCATAGCTGGTGCAGGCCAAGAAGAAAGGTTTTGGGTTTTTAAATTTTATTTCAACTGTAATGTCTTCTCTTATGTAACAAAATTATTTGGGTATATGCAGAAACCATAATAATGAAAGCCTGTATGTTCTCAGTTTGATTCTGTTAAATATGACTGCTTCTGACAGCATTAGTTTTCTCTAGCATTTTCCATGGTATTCAATGTCTCCAAATGACTCTCAGTCGCTATCCACAGGCATTCCAGGTCTTGCAGGTTCTGGTTTGGTTTTAAAAAACAAGCACAAATCTTCTTAAAGGAAAGCCCTGAAAGAATGAAGTTGTTTGACTCATACCTTTTCCTTTGCATGTTGTGTTTTCTGCTCTTCTTGGCTCTGTTGCATCTCTAAGTTTTACCCTGCTCTCTGGACTGCTGTTGTAGCATCTGGAAAGAGTAATGGCATAATGGTATTTGAGTCATGGCCTGTTGATGTTTCTTTACCAAAGACAGTATCAGCTAAAATTGGTCTTCTGTACATGTAGCCTTTCCATATGCTTGGCAAATCAGCTTCTACTTATAGACTAAGTAGACTTACAAGCAACAGTGAAACAAAGGAAAAGAAGTATTCCTGTTTAGCAGACAGGTTCAGGGTCAATGATACTTGACTGTGCTCACTGATTATGTTAAAGCAGTGCACCAGTGTCCTGGTCTGCTGTCCAGTAGGCTACACTTCCCTATGGTATTTTTCTCCACCATACCTCCACCATCATGCATGTGTATGCATGATGGTGCATGTTAGGGGATATGAACTGAAAGTTCTGTTTGCTTCTACTACCATAGCAGCATGAAGTACATGGACAGGGGCAGGAAATGGAAAGGGTCAGTACACTGGATTATGGTATGCAAGCATGGGTATACGAGTAAAAAGATGAACACCATCCAGATGTTCCTATAAAGATAATGCCTGGGATGGGAAGACGTAGGTGAAGCTGGGTCGGGAGAAATGCACATACAGCAGAAAAGCTGTGATAATGCAGTGAATTCAGGTTCCTGTGACTCTTAGAGAATATATGTATGTATTTTAAACTTGATACTGGTTGCTAAATAATCTTGTTTCACTTTTACACGGGACTCTGTTATTCAAGACTCTTTACTAAAGTCTAATATTAATACTATCTATTTCTATATTTATCCAGATAGATATCTAGAATATCTACATTTTGATAATTGAGCAGTATGTTGAGTCACTTTTTCAGAGGTGTATCTAAGGAACAAGAGAACATGTTTTCAGGAGTGGATTATGCTGTTTGTTTTCCAAAGGAGATTCCTATTGGTGGTTCAAAAGTTCTTAGAGGGCTTCAGTCCTTTGTGCTATTGAAAAGCAATAGATATTGGTCATTAGAGATGTCATCCAAAGTTCCTAAAGCATAGCCATAAAATACTAAAACTTCTTTGAGGAAATGTGGAGTATTCTGACACAATTTTTTCCTTATCTGGAAAGCCTGCATAGTTATTTGTTACAACCATTAAAATAAATTCTAGGTAAATTTAACATGCCATTTTCTTTGCAAAAATTTGGAAAATTGTAGAAGAATTTAGAAAAACATGTATCTTAAAAAAAAAAAAAAACCACAACAATTTATATCAGTGACCAACATAACCTCTTTCATCTTTTATTTCAGTTCAGCTGTACGAGACGCCTCTCAAGTAATTTCACTTTTGAGCCTGATCTCTCAATTCTTGATTTGTATGAAGAATATATTTTTAATAACTCAGTGAAACTGCTGGACTTAACTGTTGCCCTTCTGATGATACCTACCCAAAACTCTTGACTTTCTCTATCAAATATTTTCCCATAAATCCATAGATGCCTCTGTAGAAATATTGCTGGGGGGTGGGGGCAGAAAGCCTTCAAAAGAAAGAAAAAGAAAATCTTTAAAATATTAAATATTTATTTGTAGGCTAAACTTTTGTTATGAATAACAACATATTGGTTCTGCCTTTAGGTGAATGATACAGAACCCACAGAATTTCCTTCTCTTCCTTCTTGCTCCAGTCTGTGCAAGTGTTGGATACATTTGCAAATGTTGTCCTTCAGAACAGTGTAGATCCTTACGAGCTCAATGAGGAGGTTTCACTTCTTATTTTCACAAGCCCATATGCAATGTATATTGTTTCTTTCTGAACTTGCTCCAGCTATCTTTAATAAATGCATCCATGTGCAATACACAAGTTATAAGGATAAATACAATATATGAATGTTGCCTTTTAAAAATTGTTGAAATTTTCTGTTTGTATACAGGCTTTCTATAAAATTATTCTTGAGGTCTATAGAAAAAAGTGAAGATTTATGTTGGAAATTAACACTGGTCAGTGGTGTTCTCCATTTCTTGCAACTCAAGGTCCAACAAAGTATAGTTGTAAATGTTAGTGATTTTTGTAAATGTACAAAACCTGGCAATAAAAAATAATTGGCAGACATAGAACAAAAAAATATTGATTATTTCCTCAAACTTCTGTAAAGCTCAAAGCTTTGAAGGATTTTTGAGCTCATATTGTTAAAACGTACATAACACTCATATTGGCACCCCGTACCCCTGTTTTTATTCAGGCAGGATATTTTGCTGAGACTTTTTTCTGCACATCATTACAAGTACCTGTTGACCATACATTATTGTTTATATGTATAGTTTGCCTCTGTACTAATACCAGCTTTGGGCAAGACGCAACATTACTTGGCCTGTGTTTACCTTGCCTCAGGTTCTCCAATTCTGCCAGTGTCTATTCGTTTGGTGGTTGACTTTAACTAGTGTGTAATGACATTGCTGGTTGGGAAATGGATTGTTTCTGCTTGAATTATATAGCCAGACCCCTAAAGAATGAATTCTTTTTTTTTTTTTTTTTTTTGTGATTTATTTACCTCAAGTTATTAACAGTGAATTGTGCCTTAACAGCCTGATTAGTTTTGATGATGAAAGGATTGTTCTTGTAAGAAAACAGCATATGTCTTTTACCTTGACATTAGAAAGGCTTTTCATACAGTCTCCTGTAGTATCATGGCATCCAAATTGGGGATAAATGGACTGGATAAGTAGGCTATATGGCAGTGCTGGTAAATGGCAGTCTTACTTGACAGCTGGCTGGAGTGCTATTCTTCCAAGGCTGGTACTGGGCCAATATTCTTGTACACTTTTATCCCCATCTGAAGTGATGGGACAAAAACTGGAAATCCAAGGATGATACAGATTAATATGCTAGAGAGGGCATCATGATTATCAGCTACCATTTTAAGTGTGTATGTGACTGCTTATGTGGCAAGAACTTATTTCTAAACTATCCTGCATTTTTGGTTTGTGTGGGTTTGTGGGTTTTATTTTTCTTGAATGAGGTGGCAAGGGAAAGGGAACAAGAGGTAACTAATCCTAAATGAGTGTGTTTGAGTCAAGTATTTCAGTTCACTTAAAATCAAGGCCTTATTTAATCTTGGGGGTTTTTTTGGTTGTTCTTCTCCCTTCCCCCTCTGGTTTGGTCACTTTAGCTGAAGAAACCATTACTCTTATACTCTTAATCATTGTTACAGAGCAAACTTGTTTGGTGCTAAATCAGCAAGTCCATTGCCATTTCTTCCCAACAAAAGACTTAAGTTTCAATGGTCAGTATGTTAAAGGGCCAGTGTACTTTTTTTTTTTTTAACACTTACTGCATTTCAGTGTACGATTTTAGACTTGTCTGATTATTGTTGGAGAGCAGGAAATCCTGATAATACTTGGTTTGCTTTGCTAAGAATTGCCATTTCAAATCATATTCTGAGAAATCTGTAAGCAAAACGTATCTAGAGAACATAGGCAGCTGAAGTGAAAAGCATTGCTACTGCTTTAGAAACCAATTAAGTCAACTTCACTGTATCTGACTTTTGTGAACAGCAAATCTTATAATGTGGTCAGTAACTTGCTTGTAGGAAGCAATAAGTAGTGTCCACTGTTTAAATTTGGATAACATTATTCTATTTAACTGTTCAATTTTGAAGATATTGACAGTATTCATCAATCTTTTTATAAGCTAATGTTTGCAAACAATTACAGGTATTTGAGGGATATTTGAGGTGCTGATCTATTATCACCTATGTACTCATCTGTTAGTAGTTTGGTAATTGTATAATGCTGATTCTTTAAAAGCCTAAAATAATGCCTAATGAAAAGTTATAAAGGCTGATTCTGTGGGGTTTAGATCTAGTTTGTGTATTTTCCATTGTTAGTGCTATGTAAGAGTGTGCGTGATTCTGTGCCATAGTGAGAATGTGGAATATCAGGGGTGAGAGGAGAGGGAGGGAATGTAATGGACAGCTGAATCAGGTTCATAATTTTCATTCTGAGAAGCTATGGACTCTGATTATGAATAAATGCCTGTAAGTTTCTGTAGGCTCACATGCAGCAAATTAATTGCATCTTTGATGGAAATATATGATTTTGATTTATTTTAAAATGTTGCAATTGGGTGGTATGTGCAGGACGTCTATAGAAGGTCTATTTATTGTGTGCTGGAGAGGCTGCCTACAACAACACTTCAAGAAGAGGGATGAGGAATTTGTCTACTACAGCCATACGTAGACAGTATAAATAGGTACATCAGTGTTTGAGTTCCAGTGATATATTGGTTAGCAGGGAAGCAAATCCTACTTTCCAGGGAGAGACAGAGATATGTGAATGTTCAACTCTGGTGTAGTTTGCCAAGAATGTAAATGTTTTTGTATGGTGATTTACAATATTAGATCATTCCCTGAATTCTTCCCCCATGCATTTTGCACAAAGAATGCACAGTTTTCAAGCACTCAAACCACATACTGAGCTGAACCCCAGTTTCCATGTTTCAAGTACTGGCATTGAAGTGAGATACAACCAAGTATTTTACACTGAGAAGTGTCATATATTGGTGTTGAAGATTAGACTGCTGACATGTGAGGCATAACTTTTTTTTTTAAATGTAAAACATTATAGACACATGTTCCCTCTTCCTTAGAAGTGAAGTGCTCAAGTTCTGATGTACTGTCATATTCCTCTCCAAGTGTTTTAAGACATTCAAGGATGGATTGTAAAACACTGAAACATGGGTGTACTGCCTGCTTTTCTGGGTGATGAGAAAATAATGGTGTTGCTATACTTACACTACTGTAAGTGTAGCTTAAAAAGCAGGTTCTGAATGAAGAGGGTGAAGGCAACTAAACTTAAAGGCAAGATAAGCATATAATCAGTTTAATAAAGCATTTAATTGCCTGATATATTGCTTTATAGTAATACAAAATAATCACATCATGTAGGAGTCATAGGCCTTTAAAATAATATTAATTTCTTGACTACTGCAGGTATATGGCCTGTTGATGTATGGAACCATAAGAACATAAGCAGCTATTCAAAAGCTAGACAGGAAAAAATAGCCTCTGTGAATGGAGGCAGAGCTAGAAAGTGCTTATTTAATGTAGAAGACCCAGCAAGTGCTCAAATATGCAGTGAATTAGACTTGGATGGCAAAAGTGAATTGGATGGGAGAGAGGACCCTTCAGGAGTACGTAGGCACTCCCCAGACTTCTGAATCTGTGCCTGGAAGTCCTTCTTACCATTGCTATCTCCATATCATTCTGATTACGTTATAATGAGCTGTTATTTAATGTAGCACATTTTTCTTCTTTTCTCCCTGTTCCTGAGTGGAAGTCAATACTGTGCATTTAGTACAGATTTATATCCTCTGTCCTTGCAGAAGTAGTAGATGGCTACCCAAAAAGCCAAGACTTACTAGAGTTCCATGGATGGTGGGTTAGTTACATGATTGTAACGTCTCATTGTTTGTACTTCTTCAGCTGCATCAGAAAAAGCTAAAAAGCTCTAAGTAAAATAAATGTTCCATATAAGAAATTGCTGTGCTTTCCCCAGAGACACTGAAGGGCTGAATAGAAAAAATGATTGTGTCTCTGGGAAACACAATCTCCCAGAGACATAGTCCCATCCCAGAGATAAGAGGAGAGAGATGCAGCTCTTTATTAAGATGTCATACAGAATATGGAGAAAGTTTGGAGACTGCTGCACTATAATGAGCTTGCTTTCAGAAACTTACTGAAAGCAGCTGTTTACTGAGGATACCAGTTGCAGCCCCCTGGAACTGAGGGTCAAACAGAGCTGATTATTGCTAGCCTAGAATTAAGATTCTCAATAACTTTGCCGTATTGCTGAGCACCTACTGTTTAACCCTATATGACATTTATTAATTTTGCTCAGCCAGTGGACTGATGGAGTCACTTCCTCATTATTAAAGGTGCATTTTTTCTAATCTTGCATCATCTCAGTGCTTTATTTAAAACTAAAATCAATATTCATGGTGCAGAGGGCTTTTTTTCCCCCAACGCTTTCATAAATCTCTTGAGTACTTATTTTTCAAGTACCTTCAATGCAGTTAGTATAATACATCTACAACAAGACAGTCTAGGGGGAAATTTCTTTAAGTTCTTTAAAATCTGAGGAAGAAACAAGGTTGTCATACTGTTTTTGAATCTTCCCAAAAGGGAATTTCTGTCTTGTACATGAAAGTAAACAATTATTTTAAAATGTTGCTATGCTGCAATGTATGATGTAATATTAAAAGAACAAAACAAGAAATACTTATTCTTTATCACTAATATAACAACTTACTAGTCATTGTACAAAGTTTCTATCAAGTAATTGCAGAGTTAATGACTGCAGTAATATCTTGAAAACAATATAATGGGGATTTCAGAAGTCACATGAGAATAAATGAAAGATTAATCACAAATTATTTCAATTGTGTGTCTTGCCCAAAGAATGTTCCATATTAGACGCATCAATTTAAACCCTGCACAAAACAGTGAAATAATGTCCTCTTGTAAAAAGCTGAAGTGAAATGCTCTGTAATATACTTTGCTTTTGTGTTATCCTAAAATTGTAATATAAAAGGACCCTCAGTTGTCATGTTTTTTGTGGAGTTTTTTTAATACTTTTTTTTTTCTAAACCAGGAATATGAGAATCAATACGTTAAAGCCATCTGGGAGTTCTTTGTATGTCTAAAAGTTAGGGGATGAAATAAGTATTATTTTAAACAGTCTGTATACATTCAGATTAATCATTGAAAATAAAATGGGAAAGAAGTAATGGCAGTTCATACAGAGAAAATGAAGACTCTTAGGCTTAGAAGTCTCTATAATGAATCAATCAAAATGCAGTTATATAGAAGGATTAAAAGACTGTAATAAGACCGTGCTACAGATGACAACAACAGGAAAGGCTGGGGAAAGAAGAAATACTATATGATAAGAAAGCTATGTATGGATAATAACATTGATGATGGCCAATAACACCTCTATAATAATTTGAAAACCTTTAAGACACTATTAAAATAATAGCTGTTGCAAATTACTGCTTCCTGAACCCTATCAGGAACAGCTTAAGCACAAATCTGACTGTAGCAAAGCTAATGCAAATATCAACCTGAGTAAATAAGAAATAGTTGGTACATAAACATCTCCCTAATCTGGGAATTGAACCAATTACTACCAAAAAGACATTATTCCAACAGCTTTTGTTCTAAAAGAAACTGATTAACATGGGGAAATGGATTGGATCAACCTTAGCACAGAGAATAAAACATTAAGGCAAATATGCTCATAAAATTAGCCAAGGATATTGATATTTTCTTTCTATGTACTTATTACAGTCCCACAAACTGGGATGTGGTGGAGTCTTTAGGAAGTATCAGGTTATAAATGGTTTTGTAGCAAAATAGTTCTATGGTCAACTGTGATTAAGAAATTAAGGACATTATTTGGGGTCTACTTCAGTGAAGATTTTTGGCTTGCTGATTCCCTTTACTGTAGCTGCTCAACTAGTAGCTTCCAGTGGCATCTCCTACCTTTGCAAATAATAGTGTAAACTTTACAAAGCAATTAGTAAAGTCTGTCTTAAAGCTGGTGCATGAATTTTTATGGATTTGGTTGAGGCTATGCAATGTAGCAAAGGTGTTCATAAGATGGAGAAAAAATTGCTGACATTTTGGAAAAACAGTGGCAGTAAGATGTCAGATGAGATGAAACAGAGGAAAATGTTGATGAAAATGAGAAATAAATTAAAAGGCCTGGTCACAGGCTGGAAGACAGAGGGCTTTCTCCTTATGCTCTACTATAAAGCATATGTAAGGGAACATTTGAAGATGAGAGAATAGGAAAGTCCTTGCTAGGTCCCCTAGAATTTGTTATTAAAGCTTTTTGGCAAAAAAATTGGAGAAAGATAAAGTAAGCCATCTGATCAGAAGGGTAGAACACTTCCCATAGTGTAAACAAACAGTACAGATCATATGTTCTAGTACTCTTCCCAAAATATCTGCTATTAAAAACTACTAGAAACAGAATATGAATCATAGAATCATGGAATGGTTTGGGTTGGAAGGGACCATAAAGATCATCTAGTTCCAACCCCCCTGCCATCAGCAGGAACACCTTCCACTAGACCAGGTTGCTCAAAGCCTCGTCCAACCTGGCCTTGAACACTTCCAGGGAGGGGGCATCCAGTACTTCTCTGGGTAACCTGTTTCAGTGTCTCACCACCCTCACAGTCCAGAATTTCTTCCCAATATCTAACCTAAACCTCCCCTCTTTCAGTTTAAAGCCATTGCCCCTTGTTCTATCACTACCTGCCTTTGTAAAAAGTCACTCCCCAGCTTTCTTGTAGCCCCTTCAGGTACTGGAAAGCCGCTATAAGATTTCCCCTAAGCCTTCTCTTTTCCAGGCTGAACAGTCCAAACTCTCTAGGCCTGTTCTCGTAGGAGAGGTGCTTCAGCCCTCAGATCATCTTTGTGGCCTCCTCTGGACTCGTTCTAACAGGTCCATGTCTTTCTTGTGTTGGGGGCTCCAGAACTGGATGTAGTGCTCCAGGTGGGGCCTTACGAGAGCAGAATAGAGGGGGAAAATCACGTCCCTTGACCCACGCTTCTCTTGATGCAGCCCAGGATATGGTTGGTCTTCTGGGCTGCAAGCGCACATTGCTGGCTCATGTTGAGCTTCTTGTCCACCACCACTCCCAAGGCCTTCTCTTTGGAGCTGTTCTTAATCCCCTCATGGCCCAGTCTATATTTGTGCTTGGGGTTGCCCCAACCCAGACGCAGGACCTTGTATTTGGCCTTGTTGAACTTCATGAGGTTAGCACAGGCCCACCTCTCAAACCTGTCAAGGTCCCTCTGGATGGCGTCCCATCCCTCCAGCGTGTCAACCACACCACTCAGCTTGGTGTCATCGGCAAACTTGCTGAGGGTGCACTCAATCCCCCTGTCCGTGTTTCTGACAAAGATGTTGAACAGCAACAGCCCCAGTAGCAACCCTTGAGGGACACCACTCGTCAACGGTTTCCACTTGGATGTTGAGCTGTTGACCACAACTCTTTGAGTGTGACCATCCAGCCAGTTCCTTATCCACTGAGTGGTCCATCCATCAAACCCACATGTTTCCAATTTAGAGACAATTTAGAGATCTGGCCTGTTACAACAGACTTATTTTATCTTATTCAAAAGCTCACCATAAAATGTCTTGTCAGGAGACAGGGCATGTCACATTAACCCTGAATCTTAATATGCAACAGGAAAACATTGAAACAGTAGTGATGAGTTTACAGAAAATACTTGAAGCACTGTGTACCCAAGAATGTCATTAATATGAAACATCATCAGCATCTCCCTAACACATTTTACTGTACATTTTTTTGTTATTCTTTTTTACTGCAGTAATTTGCAGGTAGGCAGGTGGGTTTCAAGCAGTGATTTTTCTTCTTATTAGTCTGAAAGTCAGTAGTATTTTTTTTCACAAGTATATTTGCTTTATTTCAACCTTTTTTTTTAAAAAAAAAAAGTACTTTACAAAAGCAAGTAGCCATTTTTAAATCTGTTTTTCAACTGGGACAAAGTGAGTCATGAATTAATTCAGTGAACCACAAAATATTCCTTGCAGTGAGATATGGATAAAGTCCAGGACAGAACACAGACCTCCTCAAGCTAAGCTCCCCTCCCTCTTGCCTACTTTGTACTATTGTTTCATAGCTGACTCTAAACACAGCTTGTAACCAACAGTCCTATTTGGAATATAATGGAGACTTATTTGGGGTATTTAGTAACGCAACATGACATGGAAAGGATGCTCTTAAAAAAAAAATCATGCTAGTGGCTTGCACCATGCGAGTGCAGATGTTCAGCAGAGCTGAGGGAGATGTTCACCATAATTCTGAGTTCTGCCTAGCAGATCCTCTCCAAGCATGTAAACTCCTGGAGCTTTTCCATTATGTTCCTGTTTGGCAGAAAGGCAATTGCTGCAGTGCTTACATTCATCACTGAGCTTTTTACTGTGGGTCTGCTGTTCTTGAGCTGACACGCTTATCTGAAATCAGCATTGGGATGTATTAGACCCAGAGGGGGCATTCCCCCCATTCCCCCGCCCCTCTCCCCCCCACTGATTTTCTTCTCCTGTAGTATAATAGTCTTTTATGTCCCTGAAATTAGGTAATAGGGATAATAGCCAAATACCACAAGTAAGGAAAAGGCTGCAAAAAAAATAGATATAGATATACATATAGAGAGAGAGATAGGGTTTTGGGTTGTTGTAGGTTTTGCCCCCCACTCCTCTTATGTAATTAATTGAAATATAGATTTTAGTATATGATACTGCATGAGGTCTGGTAGCTCATTTCTACCTTCTTTAAGCAGTCGATCATTTTATTTCAGTGACATGTTTTAGTGTATACCCACAGTAGCAGTCCTTTGGTGTGATAGGGAGTGTTTTTGTTTGCTGGGGGTGTGGTGGAGGTGTTCCTTTTCTGGAGTGGGGAGGGATTTTAATATTACGAAAGTTTTGCTTTATGACTTCTATATCATCAGTTGTCATGTGGCAGATTAGAAAATGCTGGATAATATGATAGCTGGTTTTATATGTAGAACATGGACACTGAAGGCACCTCTGCTGATGGAAAGTGACTTTTGCAAAGCTCTGGAATCTTCATACTCCTTTCAGTAGGAATGACATTTGAAAAAAGACTGGATCAAATTTTCAGACATGCTGAATATCCAGTGTCTGTTAACTTCAAGTTATCCTGGGGCTCTTAAAAAATACTGAATATTAGGACCAATGAAGTGTAGGGTATCTCTTTTCAGTAGCAGCTGAGACAAGCTGTCTTTTTATATCTCTGTGTTGTCTCTACTTATGTGTTATAAAGTCTGTAAATACACTGGTTTTAATACACTAATTACATGTATTAGGACTGTGTTTCACTACTTAAATATTTTTAATCCTTTTTATTTGTTTTACTGAACTATTGTCAGATGACCAGTTTAATTCTTAAATAAGATTCAACTTATGGCACAAGTAAACTACTTTGTAAGCTCAGGAAGAGTGGCAGCATCCATACTTCAAACATCTATAAGCTATTATAACTAATATCCTGTAACAACTATAACAGTAGGTGCAGAGACTGAAGATGTACTCTATGTATGCATAGTAAACAGAAAATACATATAAAAGGAAACATGCTGGCCCTTTTCTATTCTGCTTTTCACGCTCCCTAAATTTGGTGCAGAATTTTTCTCTTTTGAACCAAGCCATAACATCTATCTTATCATTTTAAGAAAAATGCCTCTAAAATTTCTGGGAATGAAAAACTGGCAGTGCTAACTTGTCAAACAAAATGAAGTGATAACTGATATATTGTTGTCTAAGTCTGCAATAGTTGTCTGAGCTGAAAGCAGCGGCTCTGCAAGAGATGCAAAGTGTGCTTTTTATTACAATGTTCTTAGTCAAAGTACTAAGGATAAATGTCTGACTGTTTATACTCATTTTTGGTGCTGATCAGACATCCTTTGCTCTTTCAAATCTGTTTTCAGGAACAATTACAGGAATTGCTATTTTGTTCCCCATATGTTGACATAAATCTTAATAATATTTATGTAAATCAAATACAGAGTTGAAGATTAATGCAGCAGACTTCCTTCTTCCTGTTTTATAGAAGTTTGGGTACTCAATCAGGAAGAGGAAGCAACACTGCTTTTGATCATGTGTAATAAACGGTCTATTAAATATTACAAGAAATACTTAAGGGAAAAGTATTTGAAAACAACTTACATGAAAATGTATTTAGACAAAATACTAATTTAGCAATTTGGAATTCTGATTAAAAACCTTTTCAAAGAGTTCCAAGTAAAAGCTTTTTGTCTCAATTTACCTGTAGTTAGTACCTTTGAGTCACCTTGTTCTTCTATTTCCTCATGTTGAAATTCAAGTAACCACACCTAAATCTCTGCAGATGTTTCTCCTTTCCATAACCATTCAGTATTGTTGATTTCTGTATCAGTGAAAAGTAATAATCCTCGATACATCAGCCAACATGACACAAAAGGGAGATGATAAAGTTTAAGGCAAAAATGTGTTCTCTGCACGTTGGTGTGTCTTGTAGCTAAAAATATTTAAATATATATTGTAACTGTTGCAGTCTCTTTTGGAGAAATACATATTGCAAATGTGGAAACTTGCTTTCTTCTCTCACTAATCAAGTGAGTGTTTTTTATTTGTTTGGGGTTTTGGGTTTTTTTTTTTTAGGAGAGGATATACGACTTCTGTGTAAATCAATTTAATAAAAATAAAAAATCTACAATTTTTTAGAAATTATTTGATAATACATAGCATACCAGTGTAGAAATATATTGCTACAGATACCAGACCTGTTCATGTTAACTTCCACCAGTTCAAAATAGCATCTTCCTTTTGGACATATACTGCATCCTGAGAGAAGAATTTTATTATTGATGTCCTACATTTATTTGAAAACAAATAAACAAAAGCAAACAAAAACCCCCCAAACCACCAGAAAGGTACACAAAACAAAAATGTAGCTGGAGAAAACATGAGCATCAACGAACTTCAATGCAAATATTTAGTCTATCTAAAATTACATACTTAAATACATATTTAGGCACCCATGAAAAAGACTTCCACCTCATGGTGAAATGAAATATCGTATAGGGAGAAATGTCTTCTATGAAGAACTGGGTGTGTAATCAGAACATTTTGTTTCATGATGCTCATTTAAAATAAAATAAAAGCTCTTGGTTACAATCAGCCTGTCTCTCCCATCTGTAATGGTACTGTGTTGAAGGCTTTCCAGCACAACTGAAGTATACTTAGCTCGTGGGTGTTGGAGCCAGCAGGCAAAGGGAGTTGTGATGAATATCATAACATGTTGTTATTGATGTATTAATTTGAAAGACAGTAAGAAAAGTAGGTGAGGAAAATTAAGTTAATGAAAAGCCCCTTATATATTATCTATCTAAGACTGAATATTTTGTAGGGAGGAGAAAGGAGGAGTGCAAAAAGTGTCCAAAAATGGCAACCAAAGTATTAAGGGCCTGGATTTACCTCTAAATAGGGCCCAGGAAAAGGAAAAGGTAAAAAGTTATAGTTTATTTCAGGAAGAAAATAAATGAGACTATACATGGCAGAGGTTTCTGCAAACTAATGGTATGACTGATGACTAGGTACACTGTGTGCTCATATTTGTGCTTTCTGATGTTAAAAGAACATGCTTTAAAAATAAATACAGGTATTTAAAAATTTATACTTTTTCTGCATGGTAGATAATGAGCTCATGAAACTTGCTGCCAAAATATATAATTAAATTCAAGAGTTTAATAGGTTTGAGTTTTGGTTTGTTAATTTATACTTTTTTAAAAATTCTGGTTTTAATATGGATTTTTACCTTAACGTAGATAGGAAGGTGGGAAATCAAGAATGGAAATAAAACTTGTTGTATTCTGCCTCATCAGTTTGAAAACAAACTGCTTTTCTGACCAAGTGTGGAATAATGTATAAGAGTGGAAGGACTGCAAACTAATGTGTTAAGTTAGAAGGTTGAGCAGTAGGCATGGGGGTTGTTTTGGTGTTGTGGATTTTATTTTTATTTATTTATTTATTTAATTCAGTCCTGTGCCCAAACCCCCCACCCCCCAACCCTTGATTTTCCACACTTAGGGAATGAAACAAGAAAGGACTCACATCAGCTTAGTGTCTGAGAGACACTAAACAGTCAGAAGTTGGCATATGATCAGGACTCCCATTATTTCTGGGCAAACATCTATAACCTCTGTTGCAGACTTTTCTTCTCTCTGAGTTTTGCAGCCACTCTGTAAGTGGTCTGAGCAGCTCATTCTGTGTGAAAAGGGGAATATTGCTCAGCAGTGTAACAGTCCATGTTGTATCATGGTATCATCTTGGTTTGAAACCACTTGCTTATGACACTGAATGCTTTGATTTATTTCAAGAGCAATACATATACTGTCTTGGAGTCAGAGATGGTGTAAGGATGTAAAAAAAAAAAAAGTGAGGGTTTGGTGAAACTGTGCAATCAAGTGGAAGATGTTACATCTGCATGGCCCTGTGGTGATTCTTGGGTAGGACAAGAAGAACATTAATGTCAAAATTCTTGTATGTACAGTGGCTACATAAAATCTAGTGGTTGTATTTATATATATAATGCATGTGCAGTCTAGCAGTGCAGGGGGTAATACGTAGCAGGTATGTAGAAAACTAGTGTTTTCATCTGTGCAGTTATAACTAGATTCCTAAGGCTGGCAGGCAGAAGCATTTACCTGGCCTTAGCAATCAGTGGGCAACAGCTGTTGGGCTTTGGGAGAAGGCTGCAGACCCTCAGCACTGTTACTCCATAGCTGTAAAATAAGTGCCATTTAATCCCAACAGTTTTGGTGGCTACATTGTCACAGTGGCTGTTAAATGCAATGGGCAAGTGTGCTGAAGTGACCACTATAGATTCAAGAAAGTACTTAAACTGTTTTAAAGTGCTTAAACACTTTCAGCTCATGTTATATTTATGAGCATCCTGTTAGGAAGGGAGTAGGGTATGAGCAATGTGATTGTTCATATTCAGTAGCACATTTACAAGTGTAAAAACAAATCATAGTATTGAAGAAAGCAAGGTTGTTTATAGGTTTTAGACTATGAGAAAACATCTTGAACTGGACTGTACTTTATAGCTTCTATGCCAATATAAATATTTTGGTATTTTCAACTTGTGTGAGCTCAATACATTTTGAAGTGGGTTAGGTATTCAACCACATATAGACACATGTAATAAGTTCTTAACACATAACTTAATGATGTTAGAAAGTTTCTTATCAAGGAAAGCATCATCAGCATATAGAATTGCTCATTACAGTCCTTTTTGTTTATTAAAGAGCATGAGAAACATAAATATTTTCACTAAATAGTGGAAATGTTGTTTACAGTGGTCTTTGGGAGCTAATTATAATAAATTTTATATTATTAGTACAGAGCATTAATTTGTGCTGCATCAATTGAATTTTCAGTGTTTTGAACATAGTATTAAACTTTCTTTATGCAGGATCAGCAAGCAGAAAATTCTAACTACTTCATGTACATAACTGATGTGGAGTATATGATTAAAATATGAAATTATAAGCATACATTTCAGACAATGCTCACGTAGAAATAGCTTCCTCTGCCTTACACTCGCTTATGACTATTGTGAAACCATAGTCATGTGCAATGAAGGAGCAACAGTAAAGTGATCCTTTACCAGGACGTGAGGCTGAAGGTTTCTGTTTTGCATTCTCTGTTTCCTTGGAACTTGGCAAAATAATACGAGGCTTCTCCCCTTGGGAGCGGTCTTTACCTCTTTGGGATGGACAGAAAAGCTAATTATTTCAAGCATTTCCTGGGATAAGACCTGCTGAATGCAAATCAAAGACTGTCTCGAATACCAGGCAGGATATGGCCAATTCTCTGTAGCCTGTCACCTCTTTTGTCTGGGCTAGAGCTGGGTTAATTACTGATGCAGTAGAGACGAGTATGAGGAAGGGCAGGAGGGGCTGCCTTTCCTTCCCACTCTGCTCCTTGCTGCACCCACTTCTCCAATAATAACAGCAGGAAAGAGACTCTCTGTCCCATTTTCATCACTTCCTTTTCTGGACCCACAGTAGTCCAGCCTCACTCATAGTATGCTGTGAAGAGAAGCCTTGAACCAGCTCTGTCCTAGAAGGTTTATAATTGTGATTTTAGACTCCAGATTATCTCTTGATCTGCTGCAGGGCTCAAACATTTTGAGCAAGAGAAGGAACATCTGTGCTGTGCTACTGCATGATGACTAGAATCTTTATATATCACAGAATCATCGACTGGTTTGGGTTAGAAGGGACCGTAAAGATCACCTAGTCCCAAGCCCCCTGCCATCAGCAGGGACACCTTCCACTAGACCAGGTTGCTCAAAAACTCATCTAACCTGGCCTTGAACACTTCCAGGGAGGGGGCATCCACAGCTTCCTTGGGCAACCTGTTCCAGTGTCTCACCACCCTCACAGTCAAGAATTTCTTCCCAATATCTAACCTAAACCTCCCCTCTTTCAGTTTAAAGCCATTGCCCCTTGTTCTATAACTACCTGCCTTTGTAAAAAGTCCCTCCCCAGCTTTCTTGTAGCCCCTTCAGGTACTGGAAGGCCACTATAAGATTTCCCCTAAGCCTTCTCTTTTCCAGGATGAACAGCCCAAACTCTCTCAGTCTGCCCTTGTAGGAGAGATGCTTCAGCCCTTGGATCATCCTCGTGGCCTTCTCTGGACTCATTCTAACAGGTCCGTGTCTTTCTTGTGTTGGGGACTCGAGAACTGGATGCAGTACGCCAGGTGGGGCCTTATGAGAGCAGAGTAGAGTGGGAAAATCACGTCCCTTGACCTGCTGGCCACACTTCTCCTGATGCAGCCCAGGATATGGTTGGCCTTCTGGGCTGCAAGCACACATTGTTAGTGTTGCTGGTAGCATCTTTCTTTACCAGTGCAAGTGCTTTTCTTACAAAATAGAGAGACCTCATTGACAAGATAGAGATGAAGAGATCCAATTTGTTTGGCTCTTGCTCTTCTGGACAGTAAATTGGTGGCTGGGTGCATGTTAATCAATTGCTGTCACAGTGCCAGGAAAGAGGTAATTTCTTTATTGCCAAGTCCAAAGTCTAGAGTTCGTTAATACTCCATAGTGCTCCATGGTCAACTGTTCCCATCTTTTCTGTACACCATGGAAACAATTGTTTCTTGAGTTGGTAATAGTGATTGAATGTCTTCCCGCATGAAGTCAGGTTGTTCTGCTCAGGAAGGACAGGAGCAGCAGGAGCTACAGAGTAGCAAGAAATTGAATGTCAGTCAGCTCACTTTTGTGTCAACAGAGATGAAAGGGGAAATCAAACTGGACTTAGCACCCTGCACTTCATCATTTCCATGTCATGCTGCCCAAGGGACTCAAACACATGGATTCAAATCTGGCTTGTTACTGCAAATGCATCTTGGATATATCAAAATAGGAACTGAAGTTATTTTTCATTTTTGATATATATGCCTTCACAATGTATGAAGAGGATTTTTTTCTGAAATAATCTGAACCTGGAAATCAGAGCAGTTTCTTTGTGCTATAGTAGAATTTCTCTTCCTTTTCCGCATATAGCTAAGTTGTACTGATGAGGCAAAGTAATGAAGACTCAGAACTTATATTTTTAACTAAAAGAATGACTGGCTTTTTTATAAGCATGAGCAGGGATCACTCTCACCCTGCTGGTACCTGTACAAATGTTTTATTCTGTCTTTCATCTTTTCTTCCCGCTATGAACCCTCGTTCTCATTGGTTTTAACTTTGCTTGAGTTCCAGTCTTGCCTTTCTGATTCCTCAGTAATTTACACTATATTTCTGTTGGCACTATGTTTGGAAGGTTACTTCTTTCTGCTGGCATTCAGGAGCATCTTCCTCTTCCTGATCCAAACTGGTATCACTTACTTCTCCAGTGAATAGAATAAGTGCATGCAGGAACTCTCCCACAGATAGAAATTGTTATGCAGCTGCCTGTATTGTCCTTGTCTTGAGTGCTACTCACATATGTTCTTTCTATTGAAATACTAGCCAGGATATTGCTCTTGTCTTGTGGCAAAACTGGTAAAATTGTCCTCATCGATAAAAGGGTTTAACAGAGAATTTTCTCTTTTCTTTCTGCTGCTATATTTACAGCTGTATTTGTTTCATAGTTTTTGATTCCTAATAGGATGACACAATGTGACCAATTTGCACTTTTATGTGATGCAGTGATATGTGAAAACTCTTTTTGGAGAAGAAAGCTGCTTTCCCAACAGCTAGTCAGTGCCCGGTTCAAAGTTGAACAAGAATCTTCATGAAAAGAGAGGATATGGTAGCACAGAAAGAATGGAGATTTTAATGGTATACTTAGTGGAAGCCATGAGGGAACGTTTTAGCAGAGATTATCACTAACTAAATTAAAGATTGATAATTTAATTTTATTTCCAAAGAAAGATGATGAGAATTTCATCCCTCCTCTCTGGCATTGATTGGGAAAAATACTGTTAATATAAATTATATTCTGGCACTGGAGAAGTGTGTCCCATGGTATTCCTTTCATTTTGTTGATTAGAGAGCACCAGTGCACAGAAGCGACAGCTATACCATTAGGGCATGCTCATGACTAAGATAGATAAATAGATCTTCATGTTAACACTACTTCTTCTGTAATTTCACATAGAGTGCACTCAGCAAAATGTCTCCTATCTTTTAACTGTGCAGTGTATATCAGGAGGAGCCTCATAACAGTATGATCAGGAATTTTACTGCTGCCAGATTACAAAGAAGCATTTTTAAAAGCAGGTGTCCATACAATGTGTGCCCTTCTAATGATTCACTGTAGATGGTTGTGTGGCATTTATCCCCTCAAAAACTAATCTGCTGAAGTAGTGGAAGTCATTATACCCATTTCACAGATAATGAATGTGGACTTTGGTATAGTATAGTTCAGCTTCAGAAGTCAGGGGCTGATCAGTCATGTGGCAGGTTTACAGAGAAGCTGGAAGACATTAAACCCGAAGATAGTCCTTCCTTCCAAAATGAGAGCTTTGTAAGCAGCAGTTCTTAATATGTTATTGTTATTAAGGTAGAACTTATTTCAGTGTGGTCAGAAAAACCCCTGAGTTGCCAAATGGCAGGTCACAAATGTAATTAAAAACTTTTCTTCTCCCTCCTAGAAACAGTGTATTGTCCTCCTTGATACTGCAATAATGAGCACAATGTAGAGACAAAAACACCAGCCTGTATTTGGAGAGCGAATTACAGCCTGGTTTACTGTGACTTTGTATTTTAAGTAAAACCAAATCCCTGAGATGTATGGGTGTGAGAATTTAAGGGGATTTGATTAGTTTTCTGGGGTTTGTGCCTGTAGAGAAAAAATGGAAAACCTGAATTGTGGGTGCTGCAGAAACAGAAGGGAAATTTAGCCAGTGTTTTAAAATGAAACCTTGCAATTACCTTTATGGCTTATATTCAAGTGCCTGAGGTTGGCAAGAGTTTTGAATCTTTATTGGAAAATAAATGGTACAGGCAAGAGTTTCAGGTATGGGTTGTATACCAAGATACAGTCACCTACTCACATTCAGGAAGCACATGCCTGACAAACAGGGCAATCCTGCCTTCTCCCATGTCCTGTGTGATTTGCAGCTTTACATACCAACCAAGCAAAATCTTGCAGCGCATTCAGTGATCTGTGGGTAGCTGGAGCAAATCACAGTGTGGATATCATTGAAGGGCCTGGACAAAAGCCCTTCATCAGCTATACTACTTGTTCTACAGCAATTGCAGTGTCTGAGTGTTTTTCAGGGGTATACACAAATAAAGCACATTACTATAATACACAGATAACACAGCCATTGTCACAGTATGAACACTTAAACTCCACATTTAAAAAGTGTGCAATTTATAATGTTTGTTAGTTTAGCTCTGTTCCAGCTAAAAACCAGGACAGCCCTTTTTAAAAAGAAAAAAAAAAAATCACTGTCACATTGGTAAATCTGGTTTCATCAAATTTAAGAATTGAAGGATACAGAACAGAATCAGAAATGCAGATATATCAATCATGGAAATGCATGTGACCAAATAAAGAATATGTACTCAATAGCTGTTTTAAAATGCACATGAAGGGAATGGCATTGCTGTTGCATGTGTGCCTGGCAGCCCATGAGACACACCTGAAAATTATACTCAATGAAAATACAGCACCAAAGAGAACTGGGAGCAAATGAAGTCATATTGCTGGGGCAGGAGCCAATGGAAGAAAAAGGTTTGCTGTTCCTCCTCCCAGACTGCTAGATAAAGGAGATAATTTGTAATCATGAGGGATGGACAGTCAGGGAGGTTTTGGGTGATGTGTTGGTTTTTTTCTTCCCCCCTTCCCCCCCTCCTTTTTTTTTGTTCCTCCTCACTAAAAACCTTAAGAGGGAGAGGAAAAGTTCCTTTATCTGAAAAGAAATTAAGACAATGCAGTTTCTGGGTCAGCACAAAGACTCAGCAGATAGTTGTACATTCTTCCTTGTAGGAGATCAAGTTTGGGACTTAACAATTTTTCCTCCCTTGACCTTCTAGGTGGAGGTACTGCAACCTGGAAGGAGGGGCTCTATGTTGTACAATCCCACACAACTTGTATGGGAATACTACAGGTTTCAGGATGAAGTGGAAGCCCTTTAAGGAGATTATTTACTTTTCCATTTGCATATAACCCATACATGGCTGCTGGATTGATAATGTTGACTTTGAAAACTGGGAAGATAAGCAGTTATTTGGTTTCTTGAGTAACTGCAGCAAGAACAAAATAGAAAATGGTTCCCAGACTCATTCTTCTGAATCTCTTTTATGACTAGTGTTGGTCAAATTGGTTGATTACTGTAGCATGAATTGCTCTGCCAACAACAGCCTCCTCTGAGCGTGTAAATCTCCACAGTAATCCTCACTGTAGCTGTATAGCAGAGGAAAGATGTGATTTACCCTAGACTGAGGATCCTGCACTGCAAGGATGTTGTGACCTTCTGTTCTGCTATTTCCAGTTTCAGCTGGTCAGCAGATTAAAAGGCCATGTGAATTTGGGTCATGTGAAGTTCAGGAAAACAAGCTACCACACTTGAGTTTAAACTGGGTGTGCTAAGATACCAAAATACCCATTGAAATCAAAAGAATATATACTGAGCAAAATAAAACTCTACTAATATGGATACTTCTGGGAAACTTCATCTTTGTAGCTATTTTGCTGGCCTCCTCAGGCCCTAACATTGCAGCAGTAGAGTGGAGTGAAATAATTATAACACCTGCTGGGGCTGGAAAACTAGTGTTAACCGACTATTTATTTTAGCTTTCTAGGTTTAAGATGGACTACATATTTCACCAGAATAGAAAGGCATGTTAACATCTGTTTTGTTTTTTTTTTGGAGAGCTTTGTAAAAATAAAACAACAACTGACCAATTCCTACCACTTCAGTAAGTTCTTACATAAAGCAGAAAGTAGCCCAGAAAATTGGCAAGGAATTTTTTTTTTTTTTTTAATTGACTGCAAATGCCAAACAGAGTCTAGAGTCTCTGATTCTGTATGTGAAGCAGGGATGGTTAATACCACTTACTGTGCTGAGCATCAACTATTTTGTCTTATGATACAGTTTGTGCTCGATATTGGACATAACTTTTTCCACCCTTGCCTTCTTGTCAGGATCCTAACTGAAGAGCATCACTTTGTTTAGCATTTGAAACTAATCTGTCCTAGCTTGCTGAACCTTCTCATCCAGATTCAATACCAGAACAGAATATTTTGACAGCTCCTGAGTTTTGTTCTACTACATCAACAGGAAAATAGACATTTCAGGCTTTCCTTTGCTGCTTTGGGTACTATAGTTGAAAGCTAAATTACTTCAGCATAAACGTTGCTGAACTAGATTTCATAGTGCATCTCCAGTTGCTTGGCTGGTAGGTTGGGATTTTTTTCCTCTCCAAAAGTCAGAGTATAGTTGGCTGAGGGAGGTTGTCTTTGCATGCTACAGATACACACCAGAGAATGAGACCTACCAGGCACTGGCAAGGAATCCTCCACTAGATTTACATCGTAGGCACTGGCATCTACTGGGCAGCTGTATTTTGTTCTAGAAAGTAGAAACCTCCATCTAAAACAGTTAGAGTTTTTTTCCCCACAAAACAGAATTATTTACCACCATTACACTTACTATGAAGTTTTCTGTCCAGACTCTTTAGAATTTTCAGTAATATAGGGTTAGCATTGCAAGGATAATTGTCCTAGCTTTGATGTCCTCTCATATGGGAACATAAGGACCAGAATGTACAAGCATAGCAATATTGAATGCTGGTACTGCTAGGAAAACATGTCTTATGTACATGTGCCTCACAGATTCATACAATAGGATACATATGGAGTACAACGTCTTGAAGCAGCAGAGCTATTGTAGGATAAATAATTGCTTCATCTTAAGCCACATCCAGATGTGCAGACCATAGTCTTGGCCAGGAGTTCACTCTCTCACCAGATCCTGGTGAGAAGAATCAAATCTTTGCAGTGCAAATGCTGCCACATTTAGCCACATTTTTCTCACTTGAAACAAGATTGCTCTAATCTGTTCTGCATATGGTTACAGCCTGAGATCATTTAGAAATGGAAACTAACACAGAATGTCACAACTCAGTATGTCAGTCTGCAGTGAGATCTCATTATACTAGTGCTTGGGTTCTGCTGTGGTTGCCAGTAACTTTTTGAGTGAAGTTGATGGTCTTCCCTGCACAAAGATGTTGCTATTAGGAGTGATGGATGTGGTAGTTGAGAGGTATTGCCCATGAAAAGGCTGGAGTTCAGCTCCTTTCTCTAGGACGGGAGAGGTGAAAATATACCAAGACTGTTGTCATAAACGTAGTGACAGACCTATTTATTCCTATTTGTTCCTCATAGCCTCCTATGTATGAAGTCTTTCTGTTTTGCACCATGTGAACACTGTGGTTGTTACCTATATATGATCAGTGATGACAGTGATATTATATATTCTACTTCCTGTTGAGTCATCTTTGCCTAGAGTATGCTCCGTTGCTTTGCCTTATTACATGTCTCTTTCCCCTGTCTGTAGGAGTTCCAGGATGAGCTGCATTTAGCTAGCTCTTATCCCTAAACTACAAAATCTGTCAAACTTAAACACAACCTTGGTTTTTTGCTTGTGGTTTTTTGTTTGTTTGGGTTTTTTTTGTTTGTTTGTTTTTAAATAAAATAGGTTTTACAGAGGAGAAATATTACATAGCAGCATGAAAGAGGATTTTGAATACTGCTCTGAGATGCTATAAGAAAGTGTGTGTTTTTCTCCTCCTATGAAATTTTAAACAAATGGCAATCTGTCAGGGGACACAGGTGGCAGATGTTGGCTGTGCTCAAAGGTGAAAGAAATCTTTCAGTTTAGTGTTTAAAGATTGGGTATATAGCCTCCCAAAGGAAGAATTTAACTTCACAATACATTATCAGTACCACTCAACTGCGGTTAAATTGTTTTCTTGAACCATTATATTCTCTTACAAAAAGACCAGTCCCTCAAACTTTCAATACATGTAATAACTTGCCTATCTGTAGGAACACCAAAACAGGGAAAGAAGAAGTAGAAATTTCTCTCCAGGTCTCTTGGGCACTGCAGACACACAGACTGGGTGTTCTTTCAAAGATCCATAAAGGTTGACAGGAAAAGGGGTAAGAGTCAAGGTTCAGTCCTGATTACTTTGTGTATTTTATGTTAGGTTTCATTCATCATCATCAGTTTTCATATTTTTGATCCTTGTGCCCTTAGACAATTTGTATATGTTCTGTGCCTCATCACATTTTTCTTTCTGTAGTTTAATTTAAACAGAAGTCTATAACAAAGTGCAAGATGCATGCCAACACTAACTGTGCAAGGAAATTGATAGTTTATCCTGATAAACATACTTGTTTACTGGAAACCTGCTGCTTTGTTGATATTTTTTTTTTCACAACAGGGTCAATACATCTTGTCTTCCTGATGGAGAATTAGGTAATATTTAATTGCCATTCACCTGAAACATTGTTTTGACATAAACTATATTTAATGCTAATTGAATTATAAAATTTGAACTTATCATATTGAACATTTATGATCTGTGATACATATCCTGTTTATAGAGAATTAAGGAGACATTATTAAATGCTTGGTCACCTTTGATAATAATTATTAGGAATTATATCCTTAATTATTATTATCTTTCAAGGTGAGCTTTATGACTAACTATAAGGCAGAGTTGAGAGGTTATGTTTCTGAATCATTAATTTAAACTTACATATATTCAGTAGTGGTTGTGCATTTCTTCCAAAACAATTAATTCAAATAGATTAAGGAGAGAAGTAGTGGCTAGTTTAGT
This sequence comes from Caprimulgus europaeus, assembly GCA_907165065.1. The sequence continues at coordinate 15,217,716 of OU015534.1, read as the reverse complement.
AAAAAAAAAAAAAAAAAAAAAAAAGTTATTTTAAAATCCCTTAATTAAGAATAAACATTTCCAATATATTTGCTATGAAGATGGTGAATATAAATTAGACATATGTACAGTTCAAGAGATACCTTCACATTTGTGAATGTCATGAAAACATAAAGAATAGATTCAGATCAAAAGCAACAGTCAGGAGTCCAGGTTTTTTACTCCCATATTTTCAAAAGATATGCAACTGGCAATGTTTGTGCATGCTGTCTGATCATTTATGCTAGTAAAGAAGAGGCTAGCAAGATCAAAAGATGAAGAGTAGAGTCCACCTAAGCTCTGTTAAGATCACCTGTCTCAGAGCCACGGTTCACTGAGAACTGAAAGATAAGCAATTTCATCTTTCTGTCTTTATCTGAGGAAACTCCTCAGGAAGCTCAGATGATCCTTCAGTCTGGAATTGTCCCTTGTAAAATGAAAATTAAATCCCTACTGAAATTTGACCATAATGGAATTAAGAGATTGCTCCTGTCCACTGCCTTATGTTGGTCTAATCAAAGAAAATAAAGAGATAACTTAATTCATTTTACTGTGAGGCAAAATATGTGTGTTTGAATATTACTCCATGGCAAAGGCACAGCAGGCAAGTGAGTTGCTGCATAACTACCAAGTATTGCCACTTGTTGGTCATATTTCCTTTGCTAGGAGTTGCTGTTCAGGCCAAGTCACTGTCTCTGTATGTTAGTGTAGCAACATTCTTCCCCTGGGAGTTTTCATCCCTGTATTCTGAATTTGGCCCATTCTTTACGCTGAGCAAATGTTACAGACTGGGAAAAAAACCAAAACAAAACACTGAAATAAACTGTAAAGGCCTCTGATTCACAGCTCCTTTGCAGCTGTTGCAAAATGTTAGTTTTGGAGCCATTGCATAGTATTGTCAATCCAGACAATTCATGTATATGAAGAATACCGATGTTATTAAATGGTTCACTAAAACTCTTGAAACTGTAAGGTGAGGCTATTGTTTCAATCTGTGCTTAATGATAATTGAATTATTAATCTTGAACTTACCATACTGAACATTTTAAATCATCATGTTTCTCCAGAATTAAAGCAAGTGAAAGAGAGGGAGACTATTAAATGCTTGGTCACTTTTAATAAGTAGCATTATAAATTATATTCAACAATTATTATTATCTGTCAAGATCAACTTTACAAATATGGAGCCTTCATGGTGTTAATATGCATATTAAAATATATGAAAAGTTGTAATGCATTAATAGTAGCTGATTTTCAATATTTACAATTGAAATATTTCCATTAAATATCACAACTGAGTGGTTCATACAAAGAGTTAACTGTCAGAAAAAAAGTAATGTTTTGGAACCAGTAGGCCTTAGAAAAAACCTACAGTTAATACTGCTTTTAAATGGCCAAATCAACTCCTATAACTATGTTCAAATTAAAGCATTCTATTCTTGCTGAAACGTAATTTCTTCTGCCAGATGACATTACCAGGGCCCAACTAATACGGTGATTAAGACGTATAAAACATCTGAAGGGATCAGTTGCAATGCAGCCACCCAATCATTTCCAAAAGTGTGTTTATTCACATTCTGTACAATTCAGGTGACCTTGACCATATGAAACAAAATAATACTCCTTGTCTAGAGAAACACAATGTAATTAAATTAATGAAAAGATGAGTGAATAGGGATTATACACAATGATCCTGCTAACTTTGTTTCCCTCTAACCTGAACCATGTTTCCCTTCTTTAACAATGTATTCCAGGCATGTTTTTTGAAATAGTATTTGTAAACATTATCAATAAAAACATTATATAAGAACTTTCTCGTATGTAGTTTGCATCCAGTTCAAATGTTCTTTTGCAGCAATCTCTTATACAGGTGTATGCCTAACAGTACCATTTTCCTCCAGTGCTTAAGGAACATAGACATCTAAAGTAAATCGTTGTGGCCTTCTGTTTAGTCCTATAAATAATTGCTAACTCATCAATAAATGTATTATCTTTTGAGAAATTACTCCAAACAAAAATAAAATAAATACTATTAGAAATAAGTATCATAATTATGTTCAAGGGCATTGAACACAAATTCCTGAGCTGAAATGTAGTTATCAGACATTAGTACTTTCCTAAGTAGTGTCATATCCCCTCTTTTATGTCTACATTTTTGTTGGGCTTGAGATGCTAAGTTGAATCTTCAAGAAGACAACAGTTTGCTGAAAAAATTCCTGCTTTATATACATACTCTGCCAGGGAAGGGCCAAAAAGATTTATTTATTTATTTATAGCCAAGAGAAAACTTACCTTCATACCTTCCTTTTGACTGCTACAGCCACTGGATGAGACTTCTACAAATAACTAAACTTCTCACTCAAAAAAAAAAAAAAAAAGAATAGCAAAGAAAAACATACTTGCTGCCGCCTTCCATATTTTGCGGGACATGTAATTTTAGCAAAAATTAAACCAAACCCCAAGGTTTATTTTGGCAAAAAAAACCTCAAAACCAACCAACCAAACAAAAAACTAGACAAAAAACCCTTGTTCAGAAGAGACCAACTTTAATTTTTGCACTGCGTTATAAGTTATTATACACACTCTGCATGTGTGCATGTGTTTTGAAAGTGTATTGTTTGGTTACATCAGTACAGGAGACTCAAGATACCCCAGTGTGCTGTTAGAACTCTGAATTTGTTTGTGCCTGTGATGTATGGCATCAGTTACAGTACTGCACTGCACTGGGAAAGAGCTTTTAAGAATTTAGCAATTGCTTTTGTCCAATTTTGTGATACATTATTGATGCTGCAGGAACTCATAGGAGCTAAATGGCACCTATATAACAGGAAAATATGCAATCCATTTTTGTCTGTTTTGCTTATGAATCTGTGAAGAACTCTGGTTCTGAGTTTCCTTTTTGTCTTCCCTTGTACATTAAGGCAGTGAATTCTTTTACCATATGATTGAGTTGTCAGATAGCTGTAGTGTTTCAATAGCTTTACATGGGGTTTTTTTATTTTGTTTTTCCATTGAAGTTTTCAACTATTGTCTTTCTTTATCATGGCTGTATCTCAGTTACCAAAGAAATTAAGGAAAGGCAAGCCATTCTTTTTTCTCCTTTTTACTTCACTGGTAACATTACTCTTCAATACCCCCCATACATTGAGGAAAAAACCAAATCTTGTTAAATGTGTACTTTACAGGCCACCTTTCACTCTACAAACTGAATGCCTGCTGGCTTTACGAGAGGAACTTCAGAGGCTCGTACTTCGGAAGTAACAGCCTCACTGATAGATGTATTAAGTTCTTATGTTCTGCCATACTCAAACTAGTCTAGTATTGGTAATTGCACTTTATGATTGCCTCATCTATCTCATGACATTTAATTTCAGATGTGAAAGTACAGATATTGTATGTTTCTTGCTCACTGGCATTAACCTCAGAACTGAAGATAACAGACTGTGTAACCTCTTATGTACTTCGGAGCTCTTGTTACACCATTCTGTCCATGCACAGAAGTAGTTCATTTTCCTTAGTGGCACAAGACACAGCTTTAATATTCCTGAGTGGCTATGACTAGTCAGATAAGACACAAAAGACTATTTTAAAGTGACGTTGTCAAGTGCATTTTAGTACTTTAAAAATATATTTGTAGAAGGACATGTACATAAAAGAATGAAAAGACAAAGTCGGAAGCAATGAATTATAAAGGTTATGAAAAATTTCAAGCACATGCTGTATTTCAAGTAACCTATCCAGTATTTAAAAACTTAACTCATAGTCAACAACAATAGACCGTGATGGGTAGAATATACAAGAAACCTACATATTATACCAGTAAATTGATAAGGCTTTTGACAATTATGGTAAAGGAAGATAGTGGTTAATATTTCCTGTGAAGGTGCCTAAAAATAGTTCACTCCAATTGGAAAATGGAAGGGACACAGGTATTAAAAAACCAAAATAATATATTAAAAAGGATTATGCCTTTCTATAATCCTATTTAAATATTGCCTGAATAATCTGCATATTTACATATCTTTTAGCATGAAAAGTGCTTTGAAATTCATTTAACCCATGATATATTTTAGAGTTTGGTACTACAAAACCAGAAGCATTTGCTGCTATATTTGAGGAATTTGTACAACCCATTAGAAAGAGGGCTTTTTTCTAACTACAGTTTTGAGGTTTTTTGCTATCCATTATATTTTTAAAACCATTCTATCAACATTAAACATTAAACAATGTTTATTAATTGTTTGAGGCAGGTAGATTGATTGTTGTGCACTTTCAATCTGCTTTTGAAATGTTTTTTAGGTCAACCAAGAACACATAGTAGTGTTTTCTCTCTCTAGCAGTGTGAGAGTATTTCAGCAAATTGGTTGGCTATGCTTGTGTATCCGTTAACAAATACTCATAAAGTTACTGTTGATTTATATAACTTCCTGAAAATATTAATGAAAGTGTATGGAAAAGTGGCTGAAATATAAAATATTGCTGAATTTTCAGGCATATATATTAATATTTTTATTTCTACTATGTATCTGTTCAGAAATTGTGTGCAGTCAGTAGGAAGACTCCAATGGATACTTGGATAAGGGCCTACTTGTCCAACTACATATGTCAACCTTCATAAAAGCTTAATCTAAAGACAAGAAATTCAATAATATTTTGATATCTGTTCAATACTGCTATTGATTTTTTAATTTTTTTTTTTAACACTCATTACTCTTTTCAACTTGGATAGTGCCAAAGAGCGGGGTCTAACTATTTTAATCTACAGGCAGAGGTTTAAAATCTCTAGTGGACTTCTCAATTCACTGTTAGTATCCTGTTTCCACTGGAGTAGTGAAAAATCTTGTCTTGATGACCTTCCTGGAAATTTCTAAATGATTTAAACAGACTCAAGCTATATCCAGTTATGAAATGTTCATCTATATGAAACAAAAATTAAATGGAGAAGCAAGTAAATGTTTTTTCATTAGTTACTTTAGACAAAAGTGATCTCAATTTGTTATACTACTTATTATAATAATCAGTATGGTTATATATCTCCTGAAGATGTGCAAGTGTGAAAAGGGCATCGAATTGCCATTTAGACAGAAACCTCCCATCTTAAAGTATGTGTTTATCTTGATTTGGTTAACATTCAAGGACCACTTCTTCCAAGCTCCAGTTCAGAGTATCTCAATGTGTAGGAAGTCAAGAAAGAGAACCAGGAGATGCACATGGTTAAACAGGGAACTGCTGGGCAAACTCAAGTGGAAGAAGAGAGTCTACAGATCATGGAAGGAGAGGCTGGTCACTTGGGAGAAATATAAGACTGTTGTCAGAGGATGTAGGGAGGGAAGTAGGAGAGCAAAGGCCTCCTTGGAATTAAGCCTTGCAAGAGAGGTCAAGGACAACAAAAAGGGCTTCTTCAAATACATTACAGACAAAGCTAACACTAGAGGCAATGTAGGCCACTGTGGAATGGGGTGGGTGCCCTGGTGACAGAAGATACAAAGAAGGCAGTTACTGAATGCCCCCTTTTTCTCTGTCTACACTGCTGGAGACTGTCCTCAGGAGCCCAGACCCCTGAGGACCCAGAGGAAGTCAGGATAGAGGAAAAGTTTGCCTTGATTGACAAGAACTGGGTTAGGGATCAGTTAAGCAATCTGGACATCCATAAATCCATGGGTCCCGATGGAGTTCCCCTGGGGGTGCTGAGGGAGCTGACAGAAGTCATTGGATAGGCCACTCGCCATCACCTGTGATAAGTCATGGGGAACAGGAGAGGTGGCTCAGGACTGGAGGAAAGAATAAGTCACTCCAGCCTTCAAAAAGGGCAAGAAGGAGGACCTGGGTAGCTATAGACCAGTGAGCCTCACCTCCATCCCTGGAAAGGTGATGGAACAAATTATCTTCAGCACTGTTTCTAGGCATATCAGGGATAAGAGAGTCATTAAGAGCAGTCAACTTGGTTTTACCAAGGGGAAGTTATGTTTAACCTGATAGCCTTTTATGAGGACATAACCAGGTGGATAGGTGATGGTAGAGCAGTGAATGCATTTTATCTTGATCTCAGCAAAGCATTTGACACCATCTCCCACAGCATCCTCGCAGCTACACTGAGGATGTAGCTACTACTGTTTGGATGATCGGGTAGTGAGGTGGATTGTGGACTGGTTGAAAGGAAGAAGTCAGAGAGCTGTGGTCAATGGGGAAGAGTCTAGTTGGAGGCCTGTGTCTAGTGGAGTCCCTCGGGGATCAGTACTGGGACCAGTATTATTCAGTATATTCATCAATGACCTGGATGAGGGAACACGGTCCTCTGTCAGCAAGTTTGCTGATGATACAAAGCTGGGAGGAGTGGCTGACACACCAGAAGGCTATGCCTCCGTTCCACGAGACCTAGACAGGCTGGTGAGTTGGACAGGGAGAAACTTAATGAAATACAACAAGGGCAAGTGTAGACTCTTGCACCTGGGAAAGAAAAACCCCATGTACCAGTATTGTTTGGGGACAGTGAGAGCAGTGTAGGGGAAATGGACCTGGGGGTCCTGGTGGACAGCAGGGTGACCTGAGACAGCATTGTGCCCTCATGGCCAAGAAGGCCAGTGGCATCCTGGGGTGCATTAGAAGGGATGTGGTTAGTAGGTCTTCACTTTCACTTCTACTCTGCCCTGATACAGAATATTGTATCCAGTAATGGTATCTAGAATATTGTGTCCAGTTCTGGGCCCCACAGTTCAAGAAGGACAGGGAACTGCTTGAAAGAGGCAGCGCAGAGCCACAAACATGATTAAGGGAGTGCAACATCTCTTATGAGGAAAGGCTGAGGGAGCTGGGTCTCTTTAGCTGAGAAGAGGAGACTGAGGGGTGACCTCATTAATGTTTATAAATACGTAAAGGGCAAACATCAGGAAGATGGAACCAGGCTCTTCTCAGTGATGTCCAACAGTAGGACAAGGGGCAATGGGTGCAAGCTGGAGCATAGGAGGTTCAATGCAAACATAAGGAAAAACATTTCCATTGTGAGAGTGACAAGACACTGGAACAGGCTGCCCAGAGCGGTTGTTCTCTGAAGACATTCAAAACTTGCCTGGACATATTCCTGTGTGGCCTACTATAGGTGATCCTGCTCTGACAGGGGGGTTGGACTAGATGATCTTTTGAGGTCCCTTTCAATCCCTAACATTCTGTGATTCCCACTCATTCTCCTTTCAAAAGATGCCAGAAGATCTGTCAATTTGCACACCCAGCCCAGTTTTAGTCTAAGGACTGGAGAGCTCTTGACTTTAAAAAGAAATAATTAAAAAATGTTTGTCTTATGAAAGATGGGTTTCTTGCTCTTCTATTACAGTACCAGTTACTGGATATATGGGATTGTTTTGTTTGTTGTTGGTTTGGGTTTTTTTTTGTTTGTTTGGTTGTTTTTTTTTTTTCTCTTTAGCTGTATGGAAAGAAGAAGGTGAAAAGGTCATGGCTGAATTTTTTAAAATTTCCTTTTTATTTTTTATTTTATTTATTTATTAGCTTCAACTATCCATCTTATGTAGTTAATCATCCTTAAAACCTCTCACAAGATTTCTGGCATTGTCTGTGAATTGTGCTCAGTGCAGAATACAGGTAGTTTCTGCATCTGATTGTTACTTTTATGTTGTTCTTATTTTAGTTGATTTAATGAGAAAGGTAGCAACATCAAATATAAAGACGTGGCATCTTATTCTTGCAGTGACAAACCATTATACCAGACAAGGCAGTGCTGTTCCAGAACGATGACAAGTGGACCTTAATTATCAATCTCCTCCACACTATTACAGAGAGGGAAGAAAAAGATTTTGAGAGGACTTTGCCTAGCATACAAAAACATAAAAATATTTAGCAGGAACTGATGAACCAAGAAAATTTGTGTTGAAAAGACAGCGCATATTTAACATCACAGTACTGAAAGTACCAAGATGTAATGGGCTATCCATCCTACATAAAAATTGGACCTTTTCCTGCAAATGCTCTGGGTTGAACAGGAAGCCTCACATCTTGTGTTATGCTTTTGAAATCTTTTTAATTTGACCTAAGTTCCCTGTAAGATATAGTTTGTTGCTTCATTTTACTAATTTTTTTTTCCCTTTGAGTAATTTCCTTTTGGAGCAGCCATGTTTGTATTAACACATAGGACAGTTGGTTACTATTTTCTAACCTTTAATTTATAAGATTTAGCTATTAATTTTCTCTTCATTTTTAATATTTAAAATAATTTCATTATTTAAAAAAATAAATACATTATTTATAATATATTACATTCTCCTATTTTTCCATCATTTTCATCCTAGAACTTCTCTTGCTGCTGAGACATAATATCTTCCATTTTATGGCTAATTCAAGCTACAGGAAATTTGATTAGTGAAATGCTATTTAGGTAAAATTATTCTCCTCTTTTGTCTATAATACAGCAAAGTTCTAGCCTCATGTTTGCCACAGTAGGCACTGTATAGGTCTCTCTCAATGCAGCTATCAGCTGTGCTCTATAAAGCTTATGATGATCTTAACATGAAATATTTTTCATAAGATCTATATACTGATATTGAATCCTGTTTGAAGTCTCTGCATTTTTTATTGTTTTGTTGATATATACAAAAATTGCATGTTCTTCAAGCAGAGGGAAAATCTGATCAAAGTCTATTGAACGAAGTATTATTGTTGAATCACTAAATGTTCTTCATGGTAGACACTTGCTAAGGAATTTCAGAGTACCACAAGAATGGAACAACGACTAGGCTTTCAGATTCCACTGTATTTGCAATTTTGTATTGAAGTTCAATTGAAATTTGGTAGTTTCAGACTGAAAGAATTTTTATATGGATTCAAAGTAACAAAACTTTTTTAAATTTTTTGCTTGATCTCAAACTGCTGTCAGTGTATTTATTAGGGTGCATAGAGATCATGATTTGTCTATCATCTGCTATAGATAGACTAAAATATGGGCTTTGCTAATACTGTGTTAAGGGATAAGCTAGATATGTGGAAAAGGTAATGTAGACAAATCTCTCTTGAAAAGAGGTTTGGCCCTAAAATCAATGTTGAAAATATAAAGAACAAGTGAAATACATGGTGTCACGGAGTTATTCTTCTAATGTAATATCCAGTGGTGCAAATAAGTGGGAGACAAAACTGATAACACCACTTTAAAATTTTCTGATACCTTTTCTATTCGTAATTTTTAATTTTTTTTTTTTTTTTTTTTTCACTTGACACCTCATGACTCGTAACAGTCTGAATACTTCTTAAACATACAGTATATAAAAAAAAGAAATTGCTGGCTGGCTAAGACCATGTAGACTGAATTTCAGCCTGAAGTGAATTTGACAGCTGAGTTATTTCAGGCAGTGCTGTAATAACAACATTACCATGCTGACTGGATACATACATGGAATATTCTTTACACAGGAACTTATTTGCAATTCAGAAAACAGCTTGAACTTTGAGCGCCAGTGAAATGGATTATAGCTTCACAGTGATATGCTGGAGCAGGTTTTCAGTGGTTCAGGCAACCTCTTGCTTAGCCTGCTTTAAGACTTAAAGGAGGCTGTTTCTGGAGAGATCACCCCTCCCTTTGATATTATAAAAATCACCCTTGCCTGTGATTATCTGAAGAGAGGCTTTTTGCCTTCAGAACATATCTCACTGAACTAAATGGAGCAAATGCACTGGCTTTCATAAGTTCATGGGGAAGAAGCCCTAACTACCTTCTAAAAAGTAATCTTTCTCTCTCGCTCATATACTTGCACACTGGGCAACACACTTCAAATTATACACATTGAAGAGTACTTTATTACAGTAAAAAGGTACATTTCCTGAAAATGGACTGAATTTGATAGTCATTCTTCTAATACTACCATCTTGTCCCTTCACTTCTATCAGTGGTTGTGAAAGCATATTTCTGTGTGACTGAAACTTTTGTCTTTTTTTTTAGTCCTTTATCTCATAGAATAAGGAATTTTATCACAGGTTAATTGGGTCATTGAACTGATGCAGGGACCCCCTTGTAACATTCTTAATTGTAGCTACACAAAGAGAGAGGTTCCTGAATTCAGATGATGTAAAAATGTTTTACACTTTTCCTTCTCTAGAAATATAAAGTAATTTTTTCATGGTGAAACATTGCTGGAGAGAGGAATTATGTAGGATACATAGGATTCACTCTCATCAATTGCATAGCAACATCTTTGTCTTTATTTTAAGATCAAGGAGTATGAGAATAGTACTCTGATGCAAAAATAACTGAAATAACTGCACGCTATTTTATTTTTTTCAAGCAGTCCTTATTTATTTACAGGATTACGTTCACAAAACTCAGTTCTTGCTATCATTCGAGGATGTGTGGGTGTGAAAATGCAACCTTTTTGAACAGTCTATATACTTTCTTGTAACTTCATTATCTTGGAATTTGTGTGAAACTCATGGTGAAACCTTGAATAGACTCCTGGCATTGAAGCACATGTTACTTTTGGTTTCCTAACTTTGTTATACTTGCTGCATGGGCCTTACATGAAAATAGAAGTTGCTTCTCAATAGAGGAAATGTCACTTCTTCCAGAGAGGTTGGTAATATTATACACTTGAAAGAGAAAAATGGTAGACCTTCATATATACAAAAAAGACTGTGTGTAAATGACAAAAGTTTTTAGTTTACTGTAATATAGTATTCATTTTGGAAAATATGAACAAATATCCAGGGACTGGCATTTGAATCAGAACTGCATCCAGGCAGATCTGACTTGCAAATTGAACCTGTACTACCGGCATAAACGCCACATTGCAAGAAACTATTGGCACTAATGCTGATCCAAATATTTGTGCCTTTTCAACATTTTCAGTAAAATTGCTTGAAAGAAGTCCTGCAGTATTAGAAAAGTTTGCAGTGTACAGAAATTCACTGTTAAAAATCACTCGGTCCATACAGTAGGGTTCTCTGTCTATTCACATGCTATCAGGAGCTCTTTGCATAACTGAGTAGTAACATTATCTGAAGTAAGTAACAATGCTTTCCAGGAGAAAACTCTGTGGCTGGCTATAAAATATGATAGACTATTTGTTGGGAGAGGTTTAACATCAAATGAGCAGAGGAAGCCAAAACCTCAGACCATTTTGAAAGACTTCCTTTCTCTGTTGTCTACAACAAACCCCTTAATATCTGAACCCATTTTCTAATGAAATTTTAGTGAACTATCTTGTGACATAACTATGATATTATCATGCAATACTGCCCTTTTTATGCCTCCTCATTGCTGAGAATGTGGTTATGGCTAGACTTGAAGTCACCTAGTAGTTTCATGTTAATACCCTGTTTGCTAATTTAACTTAGGATTCTCTCTGTGGCTCTTGTGATAACACTTTTAACAACTATTTGAGCAAAAATAATTGTTTCTGAAAAAAGGAATTAAAGGGAAAATGTTCCCATGTTTTAAAAGCTGCAGCCTTTTCTGGAGGAATTTATGCATTTCGATGCTTTTGAACACCATCTAGCAGGATGGTTCACGGTATTGTACATATCTTTTGTTGTCTAACTGAAAGACCTTCCAAAGCTGATTGATCTAAAAGCAAAACGAGCCACAGTTTGAAAGGAGTCAGAGGAATTTGAGGTAAATTCCTCAAAGACTTAATCTGTATGGATCACACTGGTCAGTACCAGGCTTCAAGTGTGTGAAAATGCTGAAAATTGCAGCAGCTGGGTCCTTGCTTCTCAGTAGGTGTTGAGGGCACTAGGAACAGTCACTTCAGATGATGTAGGGATGGTGGTGACAGCAGATGATGGGATTATGGGATTTCTTTGGCTTCATGAGTTACCATTCACCAGCAGAACCACTTCAGTTCATTGTGCATCTGTTCTACCACTGCAAATGGAAGGTGACTAGTTACAGAGGTGACAATCAGCTGATGAGTTGTAATTTATTAAGGGTTGTAATTTAATCACTTATACACCCATTAGCTGACTGTCTTCCATATTTCCCAGTTTCTTACTGACAGGAAGGAGACTGACTGGGTTGGATACAGAGGAGTGGCAAGACTTAAACAGAAAGAGGTGAAGCAAAGATAATACAATATGATTAATTCCTGAGCTTGAGCTGTATGTTGTGATATTTTGAGAGTTATATATACTCTTCCCCATGGAAGACCTATGTGCTGAGTTCCCAACAGGTAGCGTGGGATCCCATGCTGCAGGCTCTGAAAAGCATTGTTCATTTCACATCAGACACTTAAAACGAGTTTAAAAAATGTTAAATTGAGTTCCTCTGTGCCTTGTTTTACTAATTATAAAATAGCAGTACCAGTTCTGATTTTATTTAAGACATTGTATGAAGATGTAAAGAACTTAGATTCTAGAATGATGGAAAGAACTAAAAAATTGATGATGAAAACAAATTAGTAAGGTCTAGCTAGCCTACAGTCCTAACATGAAACTATAGAGATTAAAAGAAAAAAAAGTAGAATAGCCACATGCTGAACCCAATTTATATCATTATTCTCCTCTTTTTTTCCCCTTCTGTGGAACAGCTCTCTAATAAAAGGCAGTGGTAAATCCCAGCCAAAGCACAACTTCCTGTCACTAACAAAAGGTGCATTTGGCAAGCTCTGAGCTCATTTCAAAATTTATTTAATTTATTGGAGTTATACTATAATCATTGCAGAGGTGATATACTTGGGAGCATTAGTACACAGACAAATTAATCTGTTGTGCGTGCTTTTACTCCAGTTATGTGTGACTAGAATTAAATAGGAAATTTCAATACAAATCAATTACTACCCGATTGTATTTTGTAAGGGGTCTTCAGTCGAGAACTATTGATTTTCTTTCTCCGTTGTGCTTTTTTACTAATTCATCCATGGAACTCTATTCAGAGAAACACAAATTATAAAATTAAACATATTGAAAGAAGCATTATTTTAAGACTCTGCTGCAAAGTGGATTAAAATATTTATCTTGGGATTAACAGTATAGTGTTCAGGACTCTCATGGGTTTAGTTAAATACTTGATATAACTGATCCATAAATTTAAATTCCCTACTGCTTTTAATAAATCATAACCATAAAAATACACTTTTGAAAATAGTAACCTATTCTGTATCAAAATCATCTCTCTTCAAATTTAATAATTTAGATCTGGTTTTTTTTTTTTTTTTAACTTGGGAGACTGTTATGGACAGAAATATTTGGTAAGCCACAGGATCAGTGAGAATATTGTGATTTAAATGATCAGCCATAGTTAATGAAAACAGTTTTGGGAGACTCAGTATTCAGAATGTATCTAAGACACTCTATCCTCTTCTCAGGCCTTAAATAGTAGTTTTCCTGTTTTCTGTGAAATGTACTATTAGTTATGAGGGATACTGTGCACAAAAAGTAATTTTTTTGCCTGGCCATATGTTTAAAACTTTTTAAGAAGAATTATTTTGTTTTGCTCCAAGTAGAAAAATTAAGGAATTAATTCTACTTATAGATATTCTGTGGTCAGAATGATTTGTCAGACAAATGGTATATTTAAACTTTTTACTAGACCTGAGCCAAATAAACACATTCAAGTAAGGAGTGTTGCAAATGCGTATGCATGTGCTTAATAACACAAAGGTTTAAAATTTAGTCTCTCTGATCTTAAACCACCTTTCCCCTACTCCCTTCTTCCTGGGCTCAGCTTTGCTCTTGATTTTTCTCTACCTCCTCCTCTCCAGCGGAGCAGGGGGATGGGAAATAAGGGTTGTGGTCAGTTCATTGCACGTTGTCTCTGCTGCTCCTTCCTCCTCAGATGGAGGACTCCTCACACTCTTCCCCTTCTCCAGTGTGGGGTCCCTTCCACAGGAGACAGTTCTCCACAAATTTTTCCAATATGAATCCTTCCCATGGGCTGCAATTCTTCACAAACTGCTCCAGTGTGGATCCCTTCCATGGGGTGCAGTCCTTCAGGAACAGACTGCTCCAATGTGAGTCCCTCACAGGGTCACAAGTCCTGCCAGAAAGCCTGCTCCAGTGTGGGCTCTTCTCTCCATGGAGACACAGGTTCTTCCAGGAGCCTGCTCCAGCATAGGCTTCCCATGGGGTCACAGCCTCCTTCGAGTATCCACCTGCTCCAGTGTGCGGTCCTCCATGGGCTACAGGTGGACATCTGCTCCACCATGGATCATCATGGGCTGCAGGGGGACAGCTTGCCATGGTCTTCACCACAAGTTGCAGGGGAATCTCTGCTCTGGTGCTTGGACATCTCCTCCTCCCCCTCCTCCTCCTTCTTCACTGACCTTGGTGTCTGCAGAGTTGTTTCTCTCACATATTCTCACTCCTCTCTCCAGCTGCAGGTGCTGTTGCACAGGTGGTTTGGGTTTGTTTTTCCCCTTCTTAAATATTTTATCCCAAAGGTGCTACCACTGTCACTGATTGGCTTGACCTTCTCCAGCAGTGGTTCCATCTTGGAGCCAGTTGGCATTGACTCTGTCAAACATAAGGGAAGTTTCTGGCAGCTTCTCACAGAAGCCACTCTTGTAACACCCCTGTGTTACCAAAACCTTGCCACATGAACCAAATACATTCTAGTAGTGCAATCTGAAATTGTGCCAAAATATCTAGATGTGACTCTTAAAGGGATAGATGGTTGAATACTAACTAAACGTTATGGCTGAATGACTTCAATTATCACTGGGACTGGTAAATCTCATGAGACCAGAATGGTAGGCCTATAGAGAGAGCATAGTCTGTGGCACTGCTGCAGTAATTAGAAACAGCTGACAAGGTTAGACTACACACACAGTCTGTCATTGCTGTGTAAGCACCAGCAGAATAGCTAACGAAGCTGGGGGACAAATCATACCTGAAGGGTATTTAAGGGATTGCTAGAGAAGGAACAATTGTAACATCTATTTGCTTCTTGTTAGTTCAAAATAATACTGTAAAACAGCCTTTGAAGAAGGCTCCAAGCTTTTCCTGTTAGACCACTAGTCAATGTAAAAGAAACACTTTGAAAGGTGGAGGTGGCAAGGATAATAATAGAAAAAAAACCCTGGTCTTAAATGAAGCAATGAAAAACAGTCTATTCTCAGTGTAGCAGTAAAGAATATGAATGTAATACAAAAACATAAAACTATTCTGGACCTTGTCTGGAATTCTTGACATTCATATTTATTTATGCAAACTACATTAATTTAAATTCTTTGCAGACAGGACACATGAAAATTTTTGGAATTAAGTTTACTTTTGCAAGTGAATGAATTTGCAGTTCAGTATTAACATATAAATTTACTGGCCTTCACTGGTGGCTAGGAGAGTGGGAATGTCATTATTATTGGGAAAGATACTTTAAGCACAAGGAACTTGTATGTGTTAAAGTTGTTCAATAACTATAGAGGGTTACATGCTTTATTTTGCATAGGAGTATGTTGCTCAGTTGCTCTGAGCAACCTGATCTACTTGAAAATGCCCCTGCTTACTGCAGGGGGTTGTAAAGGTCCCTTCTAGCCCAAACCATTCTATGGTACGATGCTGTTAATCTCTGGAACTTTTATGATAGCTGCTAATTTTTCCATTTCTCTTTTTCTTTTTATAAGCAATCTATAAAATATGCCACCTTTGGCATGATTTAAATTTAAATTCAGCAGATAGAAGCATGTAGACATATGATGAGTGGATCTAAATTCAGGCAATTCTAACTCAGGCTTTCAGCATGGTTTTTTTTTCCCTTAACTCAAATGCAGCTGGGATAATTATTTCTTGTTTGCCCAGAATATCACAAAGCCTACAAGAATATAATTTGCTTCTATACTCTTTCTTTTTGTTGTAAGTCACACCTTCACTGCTGGAAGTAATTGGAGGAATCAAGCACCCTCCATCTCTGTCCTATCTTTGATTCTTTGAATGGGCTTGAGGACTTTAAAGGAAATGGGACTGTATTAGGTGTAGAGAAATTAGCTAAAGAGGAGCCTAGATAAATCTAAGACAGATTTTCAGGATGAGAGAGCAAGCTTCTTCCTCTCTGGTTTTGCTGATTGTGGTCGATGTTATGTTGTAAGTGTTGGAGACTTCCTGAGGAAGAACTTGCTGCCCTAGCAACTGATGAACTGTGTGGGAAATAGTGGGATCATGGCATAACTTCATCAACAAATGGAATTCAGCAGAAGTACTGGGTTCTTGGTTGGTGTGTGAAGTATTTCTTTTCCTTCAGTCATTCAGTGCTGGGCTGGCCTTAAGCAGATCTTCAGACACCTGTTTCTCTTCAGTGGGGTCAACACTTGAGGACTGATAGAAAGATCAAAAATGTGTAATGCTGTGATCAGTGAAGACTGTTGCGATTGGCAGGGTGGTGCTGAAAGAGAGGGGGATTAATTACTTCCTTGTTCAAGTTTCTGAATTATGATGATCCTTCTTCCCCTACTGCACATGGTAGTCAGTCTCTAATGACAAGGAATCACATCCCACTGTTCCAACACCTCTGTCTGTGGGGAAAAATGGTAAAGTCTTCATACAAGAACTAGAAAACACGTATCAGCACTTTATTAGCAAGTCACATGATCATGCATAGATTCCTAAAACAACGCTAACATACAAAAAAGGGCAGGCCTAAGGGTGAATTTTCTTCCTCATTTTTTGTCTATTGCAGTAAAAATGCTTTCAACATTATTTGTGCTGAGT
Organism: Caprimulgus europaeus; assembly: GCA_907165065.1. The sequence continues at coordinate 15,201,066 of OU015534.1, read as the reverse complement.
GAGTCTTATGGATAACAACATGTGTGTTCCCCGCCATTTGCTGCTGCTCTACTGTAGTTTGAAAAATGGAGAGAAGTGGCTTGTGTCATGGATATTGACGGTATCAATCACAGGGCTGTCATGAAATTAAGAAAGGCAATCACAAGGAGAAAGATCCATGAATGTTTATGTTCATTCTACTTCTCCATATTTCATTGTCAAGAAGGGTTGGCTGGAATTATGCTGCTCAAAAAAAGCACTGAAATTTTTCTTTTACTTTGAGTATATGACCAGAGAAAGCGACAGTGATACTTTCTGCTACAGGTATTGATCAGAGTGGACATTAGTGCTCGTTAAAAGGAACAGTTCAGTATGAAAAACAGAGCTTGGAAAAAAAAAAAATTGCCTAGGGGTAGCTCTCTTAATGGACTAACTCCCACAGACTCACACCCACAGGCACTGTCTTTTTCATAGTGCTCATCCCAGCTTTGTTGCTGTGCAGGAAGCCCACAGCAAGGATGGGGCAAATCCTCTCTTGCCTGTAGATTTACTAAAAGAGAGGCACCATTTGAAAGAGCTGAGTGAACCCTACAGATGTGCTTTTAGCATAGGCAGGCAATCATGGGCTTCCAGCAATGACTAATGTGAAAATGGTGGTAGCTGGATTCAGTCCATGGACATGTTGAATGTGACCTTACATATAAAGATATTTTATGCGTCACTGCATAGCCCCAGTGTAATTTGCAAATTTTGTATTACCTGAAAATCCCAGTGTGTGTGAGGCTGTGCATTGTATATAACTGTGTACACATATGCAGTTACCTCTGTGAATATGATGAAGAAAAAAATAAAAATACAGTCTAGACAGCTAGCAAAACTTTTTAAATCTGTGTTCTAATAGTCAAGAAGAGGCCTATTCAATTCTAGAATTTTGAATAGACCATTAACTTTGATCCATCTAAAAAAACAAACAAACAAACAAAAAAACCAAACCAAAACAAAAAAAACTAGAAATTCCTGGGCTTGCCATGTTTTCATCCCCAAATTTCTTTTCTATCATTGACACCCAAGAGAGATTCAGAAGTCTTTAGATACCTCTTTTTCTTATTCTTCCTGTTTATAAATATTAGTATACCTAACAGGGAAACTAAAATCCTTCAGCTCTGTTAGTAAATGCAGACAAATTATAAAGTCAGCACTGGGGTTTTTTAATGTTTTTTGACGGTACTCATTGCCATAGTATTTATATGGCTTGTATTATCCTCAAAACTTGTCTGAACAGAAAGAGAATACTCTTACCAAGGCTTCTTAGAGAAGTAAAATGACTGTATCCCTAAATAATGCAGAAGATCTATGTTGAAGTTGGGGGGAAAAAAGCTGACTCCTGAGAACTGTCGATTTGTCTTGTATAAAAATCTTTTATTCCTTTACACAGTGTGTGAGTGTAAATGTAAAGGAAGCCTAACACTGAAACTGTCTCAGACATACTACTGAATCGTACTTATAATTTTTGATGCACCCCATTTGTGTTGTGTTTGTTTTTTGTTGTGTTGGTTTTTTGGGTTTTTTGTTGTTTTGTTTTTTCTGGGGAGGGGGTGGTGGTGTGTGTATTATCAAGTCTCCAAATCAGGGCTTAAATTCATTGCTGATATACATCCTTTTGTTTCTAATAAGCCTAACCATTGGGATTTTGTGTTCAATAACTTAATATTAGCACTGTCCTTCTGTGGCCATGTACTGGATACGTCACTTTTTTCAAACTCAGATTTGTAGAGCTATTCTGACTTTTGTCACTTTTAACAACTCCAGAAGGACATAAAATATTTTAAAAGGTACAATTCCAATGGTGACAGTGCAGCACAAACCTGTGAGATGGCTCTTGAAAAACCAAGGTATTGTTACAGTATATCATTATCTGGACATTTGTCATAGAACAGGTTTTCATAATAAGCTTCAAAGAAGGTGGAAGCCCGGATCTAAGCTTTAGGTTTTTCAGAAGTACTTCTATAACAGGAGCTTTATATTCTCTGCACTTTGACCAGTAATCTCCACATGACCATTAAGGTTGAAATAAAGCTGGTTTCTCTATCTGACAATGTAAGGTGAAACTAAAAAGACTGAATTTTAGATCTTTTATTCTATTTTATGTCATTTAAATCCCTATTGCTTCCCTGAATTTCCCTTAATCTATCTGTTATAATGTACTGAAATTAGAGGTGGGACATAATTATCTGTGAAATACCAAATCCCTTTCAGTAGGTTTATTAAAGATAAAAGGATATAAAACCTGAAACAGGTTAAGGAGATCATGGAGAATGCTGGACCAGCAAACCACTTTTGTCATTTGGATTCCATATGAAATGTCATTAAAATAGTGTTTTTCACAGCATTACAACATGAACCAGGTCCATGGTTGTTCCCAAAATGCAGGCTCAATGAAGAGACTATTCATAATGCAGTTAACTCCTACATTTCATAGGTTTACAAGTTTTTGAGATTTACTCATCATGTCTCTAGGATCTATAACTCCAACTCTTGAATACCTTATATTTACAGACAGCTTGAGTAAATAACAGATGGTATATTTCACTTAATTATCTGACAGTTGGGTATACAAATAGACATATTTTTAAGCATAAAACAGGCAAAAAAATGAGAAATTTTTATGTCTTATTTTTTGTGGATTAATTTTTTTAGAGGTAATCAGAAGGATTTGTGAAAATTTTATGTGAAATTTATAGCTATCTCTGTGATTTTTTTTTTTTTTTTTTTTGGTTGCTTGTGTATGTCTCTGTTGATGCAAGTAGGGAGGTGATGAAGTCTAAATGAGTATCTTCTCATTAGTTTCTTCTCCATCCATAAAGTTCCTCATTTTTTTCAAGAAAGGATACCTTCTTCTAGTTGTTGTATAAGTGCAGGGAAGTGACTCTGGGGCACAGACAAGTCTTATTGCAGGTGCTAGCTCTCTCATTCTTCTTTCTTTCTTTGGAGAGTATATCCCATTTAGTTCCACAAATCTTAACCAAAAGATATTGCTAAGATATAATTACCTGACATTTTTACCATCTACTATTAGACATTTCATCTATCATGTTTATTTTCAGTCTTGTTTTTTCACACTTTTCTTGTTCTAGAGAATAGTGTAAGTAGTTTTAAAAATATACAGCTACAGTATCAGGTGGTCTTGAGACCAAGAGGTCAGACGAGTGAACTGACAAAGCATTTTTAGATGTGCTGCTTTGCCAAGACGGCTGACAGTTCTTCTGCTATGTACATAAAATCGCATATTGCTATGAATGCTAACTTGGTTGTCAGGAGCAGTTTCACCATTCTTTTTAGCCCGTGTCATGTAATATTCCTTTAAGCAACTAAAAAAACCAGCCATAATCCATTTGATTTTCTGTCTTCCCAAGAGGAAAATTTTTGACAGATGATAAATAGCAACTGCTGACAATCATCAATGTGAAGCTATCATACTTTTACATTAAATACAAAAACAGAGTTGTAATGTCACTAGGGATAAGACTTTTGACACATAAGAGACAAATATATAATCCTCAGAACTAAATCACTGTTGGGATCTAAGGAAGTGCAACAAAGCACAGCTGCTTTTAGAATCTCACAAAGTCAAACTAAAGCTAACTTTGATATCTGGAATCATATACATGTTCCAATCCAGAATATCTTGCTGTTGAGCCATAAGCTACTGTGATACATGCAAACATCAGTGGATGTATGTGCACAAAGTAGAAAGACACTTTACAGCACTGTCTTGTTTAATTAGGGCCAAAAAGGGACCAACATCAGAATAAAGAATAGTGCTTTCTAAGCCAGTGTTAAAGTGCCAGCTCTTTTGATTGTAAAAAGACAGTCACATTAGCCCTATTTAAGTATTTTATTCTATGCGACTTATTTCATACAAGTATTTTACCCATTTACTCATAAAAGAATTGTTAAAAATATAAATAGTAACTTGAAGTACACATTGTACTGGCTGGAAGTTTTAGCAATAAAATCTGAATTAGACTTTTGTCTGAGTATTTATAAAATTTTTCATCTCTCCAGATGGGAAAGTACTGCCACCATAGTGGTACTTTTAGCCTAGTATCTCTCCTAATGAAAAGCATAATGTGATATTTTACAGTAATTTTAAAAACAGAAGTAGTTAATACAGAAACTTGTTCTTATAACTGGCATTTGAGTCTTTGTTTATTTCTAGCATATACTGTGCAGTTTCTGTTCCATTCTTCTTTAATGTGGAAAGAGAAATTGGTTTGGAGAGAAATTGAAAAGTCCCATGTTAAAGAGAGGTTAAAGGTCCCATGTAAGAGATACAATGTGAATCTTGTAGTATCAGCATAAAGCAAGAAGTAAGCCAGGTGGGTCAAACCAAATTCACACAGAAGTGCTAGTCTAGTTGAAACACATGGGCTAAGGAAATTCTGTGTTAATCTGATTTTTTTCTTTTTTAAGGGAAAAAAAAGAGAACTTATAGGTATATAGGTTTATGCTGTGCTTTTAATTATTCCATTCCACTTTCACTTACACAACTTTTTATTGTGATTTGACAATGCAGAAAGTTTATAAGGACTGCTGTGTTTGTACCAAAGCAGCTTTACATGAAATGCAAAATACTTTCAAATGACGTTTTTGTAAAATGGAAGTCAATAGACAGCACTTTCATGCATACGCCCTTTAATGCAATCATTTTCTACCTCCTTTTTAGCATCCTCTAGCTGGGATCACCACAATTCTTTTGGCGTTTATTTAGCAGACAAACTGTGTGACTGAGCTGGGGATATCTTTGAGACTGAGATTTGAGATTGGAATATTCTTTCACTAACGTGAGATGCCTCAAAACTTCACAAGTCTCACTTGCCTAGAGGAGCACATTCTTATAACAGATGTGAGAGGAAATCCATCTTTATTCCCATCCACAGTGCTCTAAGCCACAACTACTGTCCTATGCTGTGACAAAACTTATCATAATGTAAGATTTCTCACTTAGCCATACTGACTAGCATGAAGGAATTTTTATTAGCTGATCTACAGCTGTTTGCCAAGAATCACTGTTGTCCTGCGTTATCTGTATAATGATCCCTGTTTCCCATTCAGGGACAGGAGATGAGTGAATTGCACAAACCCTCAATGCAAGACTTTCTGCATTAATTTCAGTGACCTATTTTATGTAGATATTAATGTTGTGAGGTTGCAATATCCTTTTTACTTTTAATATGTGAGAATGTAAAAGCTCTGTGTATTCACTTCAGAAATGTATTTTATATCTATGGCTTCATAGAAGTTTTAACTGGAAATGTTTAAGCCAACAGAAAAGGAAGTTTAGGGAGATAGCAGTCTATACCATTTGTATCTGTTAGATAAAAGTTGCTTTCATTAGTGTTCCATCATGTCTTAATGTGACAAGACAAGAAGGAATCTATGGACTGGATAATTTAAGCCGAAGTACTCAAGTGTAACAGACAGCAGAGAAACTGCATTTCTAGCTTGTGAAGTCTCAGAGGAGGAGGAGAGGTTTTTTTTATATTATAAACAGAACATCCACCATCAAACGTACTCTTTCATCCTTCTGGGACACTGACCATTCACTTTTAAGAGGCCTTGGGATCCTAATAGTGTGTTCTTCTCCAAGATATCCTTTTCCTGTCACAGTGTATGTCTTGCAGATCCTACAAAATTAAACTTTGAAATGTAGTTTTAGAAGGTAGTGCATGGAGAATGACACATAGTGAAAATTCATTGTGCCATTTAGGAATTGCTCAAAATGTCTGGAACTATGGAGATTTAAAGTGATGTAATGAATAGCTTTAATGAACACATCAAATACAGATGACAAATTTACAGATGAAATAGAGTCCTCCTTTGTGCTACGAGTTTTGGTGTATTTTTTTCCTAGGAGTGAACCTGTTAACAAAAGCATTTTTTGCTTCAAAAGAACTAGAAGGAAAATAAACTGAAGCAAAGTATATAGGTTCCATATTATTTCATCCTCTTTTAATATAGGTGCTGTATACATTGTTACTCTGATTTAAGCTTTTGCGATAAAAGATTTAAATTCTTATCAGCTCTACTAAATTAATGAGCTCCAGGTCTAAATAGCTGTTTGTGGTTTTGAGTTTTGCAGCCTGCCAAACATTTTCTTCCTTTCAGCCTCCTAAGTAACTCTGAACCAGCCAAAAACCTCAATGGATCTGTCTGATGAGGGACTTCAGTCCCACTGATAAAGAGTTTTTCTTCCTTCCATAAAAACACGGTGACTCTATTTGGCTAGTATCAAACATCTTAGTTGTGGTACTGTTAGAGGAAATAGTTCTCCTTGTAGGGGAGAAATAAATCTTAGTGAAGTCAATCAAGATGGCATAATACATATCAATAACAATAAAATAAATTGCCTAGTTTTCTAGGAACCAAGTAGTACAGTGTAATGACTTGAGAGAATACCTAGGAAATGTGTGGGACATTTGTGGGCATGTTATCAATTGATTGACTCACTATACTCTTACCACTTCCACTTCTTTCATCGAAGAGATGATGTACATTGAACTGAACTAACATTTCTTTGTATCCAATGTGATTGTTCTTCTAATCTGCATGTCTGTTTTTCCTGATTTCTATCTTTTGTGGCACACAGTTGCTAAAATACCTGGGAGGAGCTTAGCTGATGATGCATTCCCCAAAGATGATAGAAATCTGAGAACTACACAGATTCGCAAAGGGAGTACTGATTTGGGATTTATAGCTACAGTATTTTTTCTAGAGAAAATATTTCCTTACAGCATGTGGCAGTTCCTGGCTGAACTTTAGTTGCAGTTTTTTTGCTAATAGCCAAAAGAAAAAAAACATTCCAGACTATGTTATAGTTTGGTAGTTAAAATGTTTTCTGGGGTGTAGGTAATTGGATGTGAGTTCTTAGTCAGAAACAGAACAGAGAAGTATCCAAACTACTGTGTTAGTCTGCATTAGAGCTCTCCCTTGTTTTTTCATGGAAAGATTTGGGAAATCTTTATGGTGGGGAAAAAAAAAAAAAAGTCCTTCTGATCTCTAACGATAAGTACTTAGAATTAATCTTTGCACTTCTAGGATTGTCTTTCCAAAAAGTCTTTTAAATATAGAAATTGCTTCCTCTAGCTTGGTTTCCTCACTTTAGTGCTCATACACTATCTGTTGCTACATATATATGTAGGACTTACAGAATCTGAAAGTCCAAACTGATAAGGAAGAAGAAAGTGGGTAAAAAACCTATTCTACTATCCACAACATTTTTTAATAATTATAAGAGCAGTCAGTAAAATGTGCCTTTCTGAACAAGAGAGAGGAGAAACAATTTTATTTATGAAAACGGGTACTTCAGAAAAGTGAGATCATGTTTTCCACACTTGCAGAACTGTCCCCTTGCTATCAAGGTGTTTTCTTTCATTTTGCTTCAAGCATGTTTTACAATGGTGCTGGTAAGTCCTTCTGCAGATTGTGTTAGACATAGCACTGTCTGTCTGCAATGTTCAGGAGATGCTGAATGGGAGGCAAAGGAATGTAAGTGGTTTTGAGTGAAAAGCTTTAAATGCACATGTCTTGTCCTGTAGGAGCTGCTTGTCAGGGACTCTGTGCACCTAAAAGAATTTTTGGTTGCTAGGCCTTTAAGCATTCAAACAAAGCTGCCTCATATCTTGTCAGCAATCAACTCTGGAATTCAGACTTCTAATCTTTACATGTGAAGATACAAGGGTGCGGTGGGTTGACCTTGCCTGAATGCCAGGCGCCCACCAAGGCACTCGATCACTCCCTTCCTCAGCAGGATGGGGAGGGGAGAAAATAAGATGAAAAAAAAAAAAAAAAGCCCTAAACTTGTGGGTTGAGACAAAAGGCAGTTTAATAGAAGCAAAGCAAAGCTGTGCACGCAGAAGCAAAAGAACAAAATATTTACTCTCTACTTCCCATCAGCAGGCGATGTTTGGCCACTTCCCGGGAAGCAGGGCTTGTACGCATTGCGGTTCCCGGAGGACGATTGTAAATAACGAATGCCTTCCCTTCCCACTCTGTTCTCCTTGCTTTTATTTCTGAGCAGATGTCATATGGTATGGAATATCCCTTTGGCCAGTTTGGGTCAGCTGTCCTGGCTGTGTCCCCTTTCAAGACCTTCCCCACCCCCAGCCTACTCGGGGTGGAAATGTTGGAGAGACAGCCTTGATGCTGTGTTACTGCTCAGCAGTACCCAAAACACTGGGCTGTTATCAACACCTTTCTAGCTATTAATACAAAACACAGCACTCTGAAGGCTGCTATGGGGAAAATTAACTCCATCCCAGCCAGGCCCAATACAAAAGGTAAAAGTGAAACAGGTTTTAATCCTTGTTTCCATCACAGTCTTATCTTCTTGTTTCTGGAAAAATAAAAATAAATGCTTTATGGCTTTTGTGCACCATCTGCTTCCTAGTTACTCACTGCCTTCTTTTTTCCATCTTTCCTCTTCTTTTGTAACAATTTTTGTGCTATTATTTTCTGGAAGCTTCCCTCAGACTACCCTCCATTTCTCTAGAAAATTCTGTTCCCTTTCATTTACACGCCTTTTTTTGATTCTCTGTTCCTTTATAAGCCGTACATATGTTTCAGTTCTAGTTCAGCTTCTTGGTTTTTTGGGGGTTTTGGTGGGTTATTTGTTGTGTAGTTTTTTGTTTGTTTGTTTTGTTTCATTTAGGGTTTGTTTAGGTTTTCTTTTCCCTTGATTTTAGGAGATTTTGGGGTTTAATTTTTCCCTGCATGTTTATGGTGTCTCTCACTTTCGTTCTCCCAGAACATCTGCTGGTTGAAGTGCCAAATATATCACAGTGCTATTTTCTTTTTTTAAATCTAGGCTTAATTGACAGAAGATTTTGGTATGCCCTGAGTAGGAACTAGTTAAAAACCCTCAAATAAATTAATTTGTATCTCTTGATTGCATACAGCATCTCAATTATTAGTTTGTAAAAAGAAATGAAACCTGCTCTTTGTACACTATTTGATTTATTAATACTTTCCAATGCAGTGAGTGTCAGAAAAATAGCTTTATATTTATCTGTGTATTTTTTTCACATTGCTTATCTTACGAGGAGTTTATAAATAGAACATCCATTTAGTAATAGGATTATGCAATACTTTAACAGAAAAGCACATATAACGGTATCCTTAACTTGTTTTCCTTTCTCTGAAAAAAGTCTGAAAATGTATAGATTCCTAAAGACTAAAACTGAAGAGGAAGATATAATCTAAGTTATTCTAGCAATTTCTCTCTGTAGTTACTTAGAATTAATATTAAAAAATGTTTTATATCTTTTCTTGTAAAAACACTTTAGTATAGCATCTTGCCACCAAGTTGTGTGTTCAGATTTTTTGAAAGGTTTTAGTCTGTATTGTCCCGAGATTGAAAGATATTGAAGAATATCAAACAAGTTTAATTGGCTACATTTTTCAAAGGTATTTAAGTGGTTATTTTTTTTTTATATTGATAGTGGTTTTCTTCTTGAAGTGTTAGATTTTTAAGTACCCATTGCTTTCCATGGTCAATCCAAGATAGATGGTACTTTGAATATTTTAAATGCTTAAAAATCTGTCTTTAAAAACCTAGTCAAGTTGTCACACAAATTTTGACACATTTTCAACTTTAACCTTGGAATTATTTGCCTGCAGGAACATAAATGTGTGTATATTCTGACTTTTCATATTTGGGCCTGTACATATTGTAAAATACACAAGACGTTTTTAGACTGCATACTTGAAAAACCTTGCCAAATAGTTACAAATCTCTCATGTGTTTACCCTCAGTTTACCATATTGCCTAAGTATGTGCTTAACTTTAAACAAGCGGTTTTACTGACCATGTCTCCAAGTCTACTGACTGTGTATCAAATTAAGCATGTATTTAGATATTTAAGTCACAGTTACAATCTCTTACAACACCATTTATAATAATTTGTGCAGGAATTTTAGCTACGCAGTTGCCCTTTATGTCAGTATGAATTATATCTTTTAACTTTTTTCAACACCTTAAAAATCTAATGGGTTGTGAGTTCAATGCTAAGTATTTTTCATGTAGAACTCTTGTTAAGTTAATAGGATGTTTGCCTGTTAAAAGTTGCAGAATCAGAATAAATTAATCCAGACTGCTTTTGAGGATCTAAAATAAATAGAACTGCTGCAGTCTGCCTTGGCAAAGTATTTTATTGTCTAGCTGAATTACTGTTTGTACTTTCTAATATCTTATTTAACATTTTACTTGAATTCACTATCAGCCTAACATCAATCTATGCCCTTCCTCTTAGGATGAGATATAACACTATGATGATTCATAAATCATTTCGGAAAACCTGCAAATGCTGAAGCTGACTAATCATTCTTCAGAATGAATAACCCATGCTCCCAAATTGTTAAGACGTTTTGATGTCCATCTAGTGCTTTATTTCATCCTAGTGATGTCCTTTCTGCAGTGTAATGTAGTGATCAGAATTACACACAATATCTCACATGTGGCCTCTGTATTCTTTCATGTGGTGCCAGAATGCCTTCCATTGATAAATTATAATTCCCTCTTTATTCTTTCCCCTCTACCTTATCCAATTTCCTGCTCTGAACTTTTGTTTGCCTTTTGATTGATGCCAAATATCGTGCATGATTGTGAAAAACACTTTAAACTATCTTATTCTCACTTCCTTTTCCTGGTCTGTATTCTGCATTGTGCTTTAATTTAGACTTCAGTCTCTGTGATTATTTTTGGTCCCTAGCCTCATTTCCTTTTACTTCTTTACATGGAACTGCATAAACTACTTAACATCCCATAAGCCTAATTCTATCCAAATCATTATGACTTTGTTTGCTCTGTTCCTCTGTATTTACTTCTTTTCAGCTCTGTGTCATCAGCAGATTTGGCTACTTTTGAAAAGATGTCCTCCCACAAGGTCATTTCTCTATTAGCCTAATTAAAGTGATCTATGTGTGATCACTCATTGCACTTTTCTTGTTTGTGGAATCCTTTTTGTGGGACAGTCAATTGCCAGAGGAGTGGGTGGTAAGGCTAGTCTCTAAAACATGCAATCGTACAATCACAGAGCAGCAGGGGTCGTAAGGGTTCTCAGGAGACCACCTAGTCCCACCCCACTGCCAAAGCAGGTTCCCCTAGAGCAAGTTGCACTGGACTGCACCCAGGTGGGTTTTGAATATCTCCAGAGAAGGAAGGAGACTCCACCACTTCTCTGGGCAGCCTGTTCCAGTGCTCTGTCTCCCTCACAGTAAAGAAGTTTTTCCTCATGTTTAAGCAGAACCTCCTGTGTTCCAGCTTGTGCCTGTTGCCCCTTGTCCTATTGCTGGCCACCACTGAAAGGAGTCTGGCCCTATCCTCTTGAAACCTGCTCTTTATATATATGTAAACATTAATAAGGTGCTCTCTCAATCTTCTCTTATCTAGGCTAAACAGACCCAACTCTCTGTCTTTCCTCACAAAAAAAGATGCTCCAGCACCTTAATCATCTTCGTAGCCCTCTGCTGGACTCTCTCCAGAAATTCCCTCTGTCTTGAACTGGGGAGCCCAGAACTGGACACAGTATTCCAGATGTGGCCTCACTAGGACAGAGAAGAGGGGGAGGATCACCTCCCTCGACCTGCTGGTCATGCTCTTCTTAATGCACTCCAGGGTACCATTGGCCTTCCTCGCCACAAGGGCACACTGTCAGCTCATGGTCAACTGGTCATCCACCAGTACTCACAGGTCCTTCTCTGCAGGGCTGCTTTCCAGCAGGTCAACCTCCAACCTGTTCTGTTGTCCGGGGTTATTCCTCCCCAGGTGCAGGGTCCTACACTTGCCTTTATTGATCTTCATCAGGTTCCCCTCTGCGCAACTCTCCAGCCTATCCAGATCTTGCTGAATGGCAGCACAGCCTTCCAGTGTATCAGCCATTCCTTTCAGTTTAGTGTCCTCAACAAACTTGCTGAGGTTACCCCCAGTCCCTTCATCCAAGTCACTGATTAATATGTTGAATAGGGTTGGCCCTGGTACTGACCCTTGGGAAACATCACTAGCCACAGGCCTCCAAGTAGACTCTGCACTGCTGATTAAAACCCTCTGAGCTCTGTTATTGAGCCACTTCTTCACCCACCTCACTGTTCGATCATCTAACCTACACTTCCTAAGCTTACCTATGAGGATGCTATGGGAGACAGTAACAGAAGCGTTGCTGAAGTGAAGGTAGACAACATCCACTGCTCTCCCCTCATCCACCCACCCAGCCAGTCATGCCATGATAGGAGGAGGCTATCAGATTGGTCAAGCATGATTTCCCCTTAGTGAATTCATGTTGACCATTCCCGATAACCACGTTCTCTACAACGTAGTTACCCTGGTCCCAGGGATTCAGCTTATATGTGTTGCTGTTCAAGTGTCAGTGGAGTCTTGCAGTAGGATGGAGGGAGAAAATTCTGCAATTATGAGGACACAACTTGAAACCTGCTCAATAAGGACCAAGTACTACTTTTATTAATAAAATGAATGATGAATAAGTGCACACAAGGAAAAATCTGATAATCAGTATATCTGTGTGCCCAAAGCTCGAAGTATCTAAGCTACTTTAGAAGTGAGTTAGCTCAAGCTTTGGAAGCAAACCAGCTTTGGCCAGTTTACTCTTGAGATGACCAGTAAAACAAGAAAGAGTTTCTTTGTGCAAGACTCTGTGCTGTTGTTTCTATCCTGTTCCCTCTACCATTTAAAACTACCTCTTGTGAATTTTAGTGTAAATATATCCCTATATTTCAAATGACAAACAGAAAGGAGGAGAATAAAAACTTTAAATTAAAAGAAAGAAAGAAGTAAACATAAAAGATTAGTTGTCTTACCAAGTAGGTGGGAGGAAAAACAGTTTGTGGCGGGATTGACCTAAAGAAAGGAGTTAATCTGGAGGAGGATTAGAAAGGACTGCGATTGAAAACACATCTTTGTGTTTGCAACAGAGGACCCAAGTTCTGTACCTAAATTAGGCTCCAAAGAACTTTAGTTTCCCAATACATTCAGTTGGAGTGATTGTGTTTAACCTGTTGCAGATAAAAAGAATGTTGCTTAGATGTGGATTCTGATTTACAACCAGACTTCCAAAATGTTAAACTCTAGAACTCAAGAAATAATGAACACAAAAATGCAAAATAAAGTAATAAGGAAGGAAGGTATTGTTTACAAAACTTATTCCTGAGTGAATGTACTTCTGATTTTAGGTTTGTTATCAGAACATTACAGAAGCCAATGACCTTAACCTGAATCTCTTTTAGATAAAGTTTGCAGTGTGGAGTAAAGAAAAGTAATTATTTTTCACAAATATTTCAACACCTACTCAGTATGTTATTCTTATCAATACTGTTTATACCTAGTATCTCTAGCTATGATTTAATATAGGTGAATTCACAGGAGCAAGATTATGGAGAATCTAGCCTAGATGTCTTAGAACGGTGTTCAGTTCACCTACAGAGTAACTATTCTTGGTAGCTTAGACCAGAAGTTAGAGTTTAGAGCCATCACAAGGCTTCTCTAATTTAAGTAGTCTTGAACAACCTTAGCATGTACAGGGGCTGAATCAGAGGAATTTTAAACTATTATAACATTGCAAAGCTAAAGTAATTCTGATTACCTCAGCAGAATTACTTACATTGTGACTTACATCATGGTAAGTGAGAGGAATCTGGCAAACAGAATGTGCTAGTGAATTTACTATATATCACAAGATAGATGTATACACTTCACGTAAAACAGCCAGGCAAAGCGACAGTATGGCTACAGAGGGAGAGCATAAGGTTCATTTAGCTGAGAGCAAAATGAATTCTTTGCCTAAGTATTCCCAAAAGAAGGGTAAGGCAGCATTCCAGAAACTGCAATACACTCTCCCTGGGGAAAAGTGAAATGTTAAAAGGTTTTACCATCATACTAGAGCAGATAATTAGGCAATTATGACTAACTTTGACAGAGCACCAGGTTTAAATGCATTAGATTCCAGAACTTGGATGTAGATAGCTAGGGAAATAGTAGGGTCTTTGATGAGTAACCTTAAGACAGATTAGCAATGAAGAGCTAGAAGGTATGAAAATAATTCCCATATATATGTAAGAAACAAAGAATGATTCTGGAAAAGACATTGCATAGTAAATTAGTGTTCAGCAAGTAGATATTATTAGAAACATTGATCAGAATTAACTCAAAATCTACTTAGCAGTGCATATCTTTAACAGTGCAGAATAAAATTGGGTTCTTAAAACCATTGTTAGGTTAGCCAGCTAATCTGATTTCCTCATGTTACTGTTTCAGGAGCAATTTAATGCAGTCAAATAAGACTAAAAAGTCTCTGAATCCTGAAATCTTTCCTCAGTGGCTGATGACTGCATGGATGTGTACGGCATACGTTTCTATTTCCCCCTCAGAGCATATCAGATTAAGAGTATGGGTGATGTGAAAAGAACAGCTTCAAACTACTAGTATGATAGATAAACAAGCAGTGACTAGAAGATGAAGGGGGGATATAAACTCCATTCAGCCTTTGTGCTAGTCTCAGAACTGTATGTGTGAATGGAGAAGATTGGTTTATGCCAGCAAATGCAGATCTCTTAGGCCACATGGCTCAATGTAGTTGCTTAAGAAAACCAGTGAGTGAAGAGAAGCATCTGTTGTGCTGTCTCTGTTAAAATTAGTACAAGACCTCCAAACTTTTGACTTTGCAGCCAAAGTCAAAACTCATGTTCAGTTAATTCACCTTTAGGTTCAGTTCTTTGAATATGTCCATTGATTTGAAAAACTATAACATGCAGTTCCTTACTGCTGTGTTTGCCAAAACTATAGTAGGACCTCTGTTTAGGCAAATAATACACAAAGCCATAACAAATTAATGAGATATAGAACCAAAGTAAAGCTCTGTCACAGTTCCAAAATTAGCTAACAATATTTGGCATTTATGATAGCTCCTTTCACTAGAGATCTTCAAGAAACTGTTTGTTTATGAGACTGTATTCTAGATTTAGTGGCTCTGTGGTAATTTGAATCAGCTGTGAATTGATCTCATCAATTCTTCCATATCTTTCCTCTGTGCATATTCTTGAGGAAAAACTAGGTCAAATTCTACTCCTAGATGGTATCTATTTAAAATGAGCAAGGGTTATGCACAATACAAATGTGAAATTTGGCTTATAGTTATTCAAATGATCAGGGTAACAACTGAACAAGAAGTATTTTCTCAGCTACACAGAGAAATCCTATTATTTTCCTACTTTTGTGAAAAAGCAAACCATTTTTCTTTTCACTTTGGGCTTATAAAGAAAAGTCAAGGCAGTTTTCAAAAGTGGAAAAAGAGTTATTTTCACATAGAAATATTTGTGAGGTGAAAAACAGCTTTGTGTGTGTATTCACATTGCATTTTGCTTCCTATGGCAGCATGCATGATGCACACTCACTTTAGGTCAGACCAACTTACATAACAAATTTTCCAACCTTGGATTGCACAAAAGTGTTGTGAGTGCATCAGCAGAGCCCAGGAAGGAGAATTAATTTGCTTATATAAGACATGTTTGAGACTTTGAGCTGTGTCATTGTACGCTTATTTTTGAATATTGGGTTATAGATCTGAAAAGTTAGAAAGCATGCAAAGCAAATGAAAAGAGACATTGATGTACTGAGACAGGACTGAAAGTACACGCCTTTGTAACAGTATGCTTGCAGGATCATCAAATTGACTTTGTGAAAGCTTAACTAACTTGGATCTTGTATCCTTTGCTGAGATCTGGGCTATGCTGTTTCTGAAAATGTGTAGTCACAGAATACACATGCCCTGAGAAGTGAAAGACCTGAATTTTATTCTCAGGTTCTCTACAGACCTGCTGTTTTGTCTTAGCAGGTCACTATAACATTCTATAAATTATTTTTATCAGTGGTAAATTTGTTTTGTAATTTCCTTTGAAAATAAATTAGGATCTGTGGATAAAAAATGTCTTTTTTGCTGTTGTATTGTAACTAAGGCAGCTAAATCACAAAATACAACATATGATGCACAGAGATCTATTAAAGGTCTTTATTCCACAATAGGCTATGTGAATATAAACGTTGCAGTCAATTTTAAATACAAGCACACTATACAATTAAAAAAAAAAAAATCAACAACCAGCTTTAACTTCAACATTAAAATAGCTAGAAGTTCTTGACTTTGCTTACAGCTGATCTCGTTTTGAGTTTCATTTTTACAGTTCAGCTCTACATTTTGTCTACGTATGTCTAGATGGACAAATGTAAATAAGCGCAGGCTCCTTTACCTGAGAGGTGACTTAGTCTCACTTGGTCAGTATCAAATCAGCCCCAGTCCCAAAATTCTATAGCTGCTTTAGCGTGGCATTCTGTCACATATAATGAGACAGGTCAACTGTACTGCAGTTGTTATATGCCTTTTGAAACAGAAATTGGCTTATGTCACATCAAGCTTCTGCAGAATAGGTGTTTTTCTCACTGGTGTGAAGAAAGCTCCTTTGCCATCTTCCTTCTGAGGATATAATTTTTAGTTCTTAAAAAAAAAAAAAATATTACTTGGAAGCAGAAAGAGATACATCAAGATAAATCTTTATGCAATTAATGCCAGAAAACTGATTGCTTTCAGATTCCAAATAGTAGATCAATACCTGTGTATGGATTCCAAGTCCTCTAAGTCTGGAATCTAGTCCTGAGGGCTTTTCATAGAAATCATCATGTAATATTTGATTTGCATTCCTCTTTCTGGTAAATCTATTCATAACGGGATCATTATTAATCAGGAACTATTTCCAAGCTTTGTCCTTTGTTCATGCAATCAGAAATTGATTTATACTTCTCTGGAACTGAAATTTGAATTCATTTACTGCTGGTGCTTATTTTCTTGCATTCCTTGTTCCATTTATGATTAAAATAAAGACAAAAGCTCATACAAGTTGTTCTGCTGCAATACATCATGAGAAAAGTAGAAAAAGTGTAAATCCAGGGATCTGTGAGAGCAGAACAGTGTGCTGATCTAAGTCTTGGATGTAACATGTACCAGACATTCCCATCTCTTACACTGTCTAGCCCCAAAACAGGGAGAAGAGCTACACTGTGAAGGTTGTATCATCATGTTCCTGTTAATGCACCAGTATATCTAGCAACAGATACAGGGAACTAAAAAGGTTTGGCAATCGCAACTTCTCATTTTCAGTTATTCTTGGAATGCACTGAGGGAGAGAGAATGCAACCACTCATCTTTTACCCTCCTGGCCACTCTTCTTTTTCCCTGTGGACTCTCACATGAGCAATACAAAAGATGCAACCATAAAGAAGAGCCTTCTGAACACTGCTTTCCCTTCTTCAATATCACGAGGATCTGTCAGCTCTCTCTTTTAACATATTCCTCTCTATTAGCTCAGTTATATCTGGTCCTTTTATTTCTTCAGGTCACTATTCAGGCACTTTATTTACTTTTTTCAGGTAATCAGCTGACTCAATTATTTTTCTGGGAAAAAGTATTGTGCGATACATTTGTTTCCTTCTAGTGTTTTGAGTAGTTTTTTGAGATGTTTTCAATTGAAGTACTCTACGTACTACTACTATATGTAGTACTTCAAATATGTAACAATGAGATAATTGAGATGAAAACCTTTTTTTTTTTTTTTTCTTTTAATGGGAAAAAACAGGCAAATCTGAAATGTTTGCCATTATTAAAAATATGTATGTACTGAAAGGAATGTGATTTCAAGGATACTTAAAATTTAGATTTAGTCTTAAAAGAGGAAATAAGATGTCTTGGCTGAAATCACTGGCTGGCAATCACACTTTTCAACATTTTACCCGAGATATTATTTTAAAGACAGTTTCTAGTTCTCACTTTTGAAGGGGTAAATGCATGCACTGATGATGACAAGCAAAAATCCCCAAAGGAGAAGATGAAAAATGAGTGTGCCTAGTTTACATTGTTTCTCATATTGCAAATCCTAGCAGAGAGACCATTATTGGTTGTTGGAAGAGATAAGGAGTGTTGAAAACCTTAGTTGATTATGTCTGCCCCCACCATCAGCTGTCTTTGCGACATTAGGTCTATAATAATAGATGTTTTAAAGGAGACAGTATCAGTCCAAGAAAACTGAAATATGTTGCTTAAAAAACCACATTTCCATTTAACATTGTTATACTGTCTCTACATTAAAATATGTAAGTTGATTATGACTGTGTGGGTGTTGTAAAATATGCCTTTCTTAAACCACCTACAGGAGGTAATATATCACCCATGTCTCCACATCTCTAGAGAATGTCACTGATTACTTTTCCAGAAATGTAAAGGAGGTCAGTTGTCTGCTACCTTTTATTACTACTTACTTGAGCAACAGCTTTGAATAGTTTTCTGGAAAAAGAAAGAAAAAAATCCAAACAAACAAGTAAAGAACTTTAAATCCTAGAGGTAAATATACTTTAAATGTATTTGATTCACAGTTCAAAATGTAAACCATAAATGCTGCAGGAAACAATACGGAAAACACGGTAATTGAGAGAAAATTAAAAAAGACAGGCAGGGAGCTGGGGTGGGGGGGAAGAAAAGTCGGTTTTACCTCCAATTATCCTACATGCTATGTAATAACTTGTTTGTGTATTGGATAGACAAATCTAGCAATAAAATATTGCTGGTTTTGGTTATATATGCTACTAGTGTTAAAAGATATGAAGTGTCCATTCTTGCATAACTTCTGCTTGAGATTGCATTAGTAACTTTTTTCATTTACCTTTTCACTTCATCCAGAGCTGAAAGGCAAACCAAGGTACTGATGCACCCTGAGTTTTGTTGGGTTTTTGTTTTTTAAAATAATGATATAAAGCTAATTCACATACGGGAATTGACCCTTAAAAGTATTACAGTGAAAAAACTTTACCAAAGCTCTTCACACAAATGAAAACACTTCACTCTTTTGACAAAGTGGGTTTGTAAGGAAAAAGTGCTTCCAGTCTCTCTTGTTCCAGAAACACACACAATGTTAGTATATTCTGTGAAGCTGTTGATTCCATACCAAGATTGCTGAGTAAATCCTATGAGGTGTTGAGTGTCCTGAATGGCAGCCAAAGAATTACTGCCCTTCCTAGGAAGTGCTCAGAGTTATGCTATGGCTCACACCTTTATAGCCTAGGGTGTGCATTGCTGAGTACTTCATGTTGCTGTTTGTGTAATTAAAACAAACAGATATTGTAACTTCTCATTTGATTTCTATGAAAATATCAGGAACTTTATGATAATCTTAAATCTGTATATGAAACATAACAAAATATTGATTAAATGACAGTTTAAGGCTCTACATTGCACAAAGCATAAGTCGGAGAGGAATTCTGCAATCAACACCAACCTGTAGATTGGATTAACCAATCTATGGATTGTTACCAGGGTAAATCCTATCCATATGAATGGGTCCCTAGTGTAATAAGCATAACAAACTGAAGCATCAGATAATGTAAATGAGATTGGTGGTTCAGCTGATTTATAACAGCTGAACATTCACCCATATGTTCAGTAGTAAATATTTGCAAGATCTTCCCATAAATAATATTTTATTTGCAAGTGAACGTGGACACAACTGTCCAGACTCTAAACAAAGCTTAACACATGAATGCTGAAAAGGTTTCTCCTGCAGAGGCACACATGAAAATATATTTTTGAAAACAATTTGGTGTTTTGGATTCCCTTCTCTGTCTTTTCCTTTCATGCCAGTACATCAGTGTATCTTCACTATGAGAAGAAACTCCTGTTAGTTCACTCAGCCTCCTTTTCCTGTTTGACTTTTTTTAGTAATCTAATGTTTGTGACTGTTAAACTCAGGATCACTTAGAGTGAATGTAGTCTCCAAAGAACTGATGCTGAATTGTGGTGGGAACGCTGACTTATTATCCATGTCATCTGCCAGATGTTGTTACAGGTCTTGCCTCCCTCTCCTCTGTAACTGTGATACAGCAAGGTGTGAAAACAGTGAACAGAGGTATACTCACAGCAGCCTTGTGAGGTGAGGAGTAGTCTTCTCCACTTGCAGGCAGGGACGTGAGGCACAGAGATTGACTGCACTGTTGTGCACAGATAGTTGTTTGGGTCTCAAAAGGAGTGCTTGGCCTTCACCCATCAAACTGGACCTACATCCTAAAACATTAATGGGTTGTCGAGGGAGGTGATTCTCCCTCTGTACTCTGCTCTTGTAAGGCCCCACCTGGAGTACTGCATCCAGTTCTGGAGCCCCCAGCACGAGAGAGACATCAACCAGTTAGAAGGAGTCCAGAGAAGGGCCACGAGGATGATGCAAGGGCTGAAGCACCTTTCCTATGGGGACAGGCTGAAAGAGTTGGGGCTGTTCAGCCTGGAGAAGAGAAGGCCCCGAGGAGATCTTATAGCGGCCTTCCAGTGCCTGAAGGGCGCCTACAGGAAAGCTGGGGAGGGACTTTTCATAAGGTCAGTTAATGACAGGACAAGGGGAAATGATTTTAAGCTGAAAGAGGGTAGGCTTAGATTAGATATTAGGAAGAAATTCTTTACTGTGTGGGTGGTGAGACACTGGAACAGGTTGCCCAAGGAGGTTGTGGATGCCCCTCTCTGGAAGTGCTCAAGGCCAGGTTGGATGAGGCTTTGAGCAACCTGGTCTAGTGGAAGGTGTCCCTGCTGATGGCAGGGGGGTTGGAACTAGATGATCTTTAAGGTCCCTTCCAACCCAAACCATCCTGTGATTCTATGATCTTGGCTTGAGTTTTCTGTACAGTCTGTTTAGCCTCAGTGGATACCTCTCTGAAATAGTTTATGGGCAGCAAGCTTGTCTGCACCTTGGTCAGGTATCTTTTAGGCACACAGAATCCTTCAGTTACTCATCCAGTACCACGCCAGATCTAATAATGGAGAAATTAGCTGTAACTTGGGAATAGTAAATCAAGCCTTACCTCTAGAATGAGAAATAACCAAGTTAGCAACTACTGAAGATGGAAAAGGGTGTGATTATTCCCCTTTACTAGCCTTTTCTGTCCTCAGAATTTTTCCAACCTTTATGGTTGCAAAGGACACAATCATGAATGAGAACAGTTCAGCACAGTGTTATTGACACTGCAGAGTGTCAATCAAAACATAGTGCAGAGACAAAGTGTTTATGTTTGATAGCTAAAAACATTGCAACAATAGTTTGAATATCAGCTATTTAAGTATCCCTATTCAGCACAATAATTTAGCTCCTATAAAATTATAAATTAAAATCAGTGCTGAAAAAGAAAATAAAAATTAAAAAAACCTGATAAAAGAAAGGAGAGTGCCAGAGAAGATGGTTGCAGACACATAAGGTATATCTTCAGCCAAGGCACGTTAGAGGAGCTGAAGTTTCTTCTGAAGCTCCCAACCTTATTTTCCACAATTAATTTCTCTAGAAACACAGTGTCCATTGCATCTCTTGAGATTTAAATTGAGACTGGATACAAAATAGCAAGATGGCATACTGATCTTAACCTCCTTTTGATTCCTGTACTTGGGCCTCAAATGCTTCTCACTCTTAAATGTATATTTATTGCTTACTTCTTTTTTAAAAGTTAGCTTTCAAAGGTCTGCTTCACCACTCCTGTCCATTGTGTAGGCTTTTGCATGTATGAAAAAGAGGAGGAAAATAAGTGAGAGTAGAGTATTTCTATTCAAATTGGACTGTATTGCAGTCCTTTCTGTACAAATCTAAAGATTCTATAATTTGGAGGTAATACGGTTTTACAGGGCAGTGACCCAGTTCCCATTTAGATTTGGACTACTTTCTATTACTAGGCAATAAAGGGACTTTAAATTGGGTGCAAATAATTTATTTTCTTTAAACTATATTGGCATAACATACATTTAAAAAAAAGAAGTAAATGACAATGCACCCAGAGATATTAAAATACAAATAAAGTTAATCTTCAATATAATATCTTAGAATGAGAACAATATATATCTTTTTTTAGTTTCTTCCCTCTCTCCATAATAATGGTGAATCTCTTCTGAAGTTCATATTTATAGCTATTGCTAGAAAAGGGAGTTTTTCACCATATAGACAATGATCGTCAATGGTAAAACACCTGCTAATAGTTTTGTTTCTCACGTTGTTTTGTTTACCAAGTAATTTTTTATATTTTTTAAATCTATATAATGTCATGCAGGCAGATGTTAACTGGTGGCTTGTTTTCTTGTTTGGTCTGCAAGGAAGAAGTCTGCGTTTTTCATCAGGATACAGTTACTAAGGGAACAATTTTAAAATATGTGGGGATGAATATGCAAATAAGATGAAGTTGTGTTTGCGTAGTCTAAACTGCTAATAATTCGGAAAGCATGTAGGCATGCCTAATATTGAAAGTAAATGCTTCCAGAAACTTGAGCCATTCAGATCAAGATGCATACTTCCATAGTTAACAAAATGTGCTGTGGTTTTTCTACTAAGTAATGTGGCTCCTGAGTACTACCTAAATATTACAGATTGAAGCTGATTTCATTTCACATGATCCACTGAGCAGCCATCAGATGGTTATCTGTGCTGTAGTTAAAATTTGTGCGTCAACTATTTTCAAAGTGAAAATATCAAAGGATTTTCACAGCCTTCAGAGAGATCTAAACTGCAAGTATTATTTTATTTTTGATAGCCTTGAAGTGGATCCAGAACCTCAGTTGTTAATTTGAAACTGATTTCTATAGTTCAGAAATGTTTCTGAAACTTTACATGGTAATAAAAATGTCTTACAACCTCAAATATTAAATAAAACACTTTTTTTTTGTTGTTGTTGGTCTGGACCAAATACAAAACTTTATGCCATATGTTGAAAATGGTTTCTTCAATTTGAAGTGTTATACTGTGCTTTTACTTGTAGCATTTAACTAAAATGATTGCATTCATTAGAATCAAAGAAGTTACAGATGGAAAAACTATTATATCACTGAGCACATCTACCTGGTAAAAATATAATGTTATATAACAATAAGGTGGTCCATATTATTCTGTACTACCGATTAAGAGACAAAATATACTATAACGCTTTATATGTTAATCTGTGTTATAAGATTGCTGTGCTTTGGTTACCAACTCTATTAAGGACTGTTTGTGTTTGTTTTTTCTTTTTAACAAACTGCCAGGGTGTAAAAATGTAGTTTACCAAAAAAAAAAAAAATCATTATGTACATTGTGCAAATGTTTGGCTCCAAGTAGCATTTTGAAAGATATCATCAAAGAATTTGGTTACATACCTCAAAGATGGTCCTAGGCTACAGAATTAGTGTCAAAAATCAATCTCCTTTGAAGTGCGTGGATTTTTAGATCTTTGGCTTTAGTTAATATCTCAATTAAGAGTTAAAATATTTAAGTAGAGATTCAAATATGTTTTATCAGATAACCTACATATTTATTACTTGGTCATATTTTATTAGCAGCTGAATATATTTTAAATAGAAATACGTATAGTGCTAAGTGCAGTGTAAGTAAAACATTAATATTGTGATGCACTTTGCTTTTATCATATATGTTTTTAGAGGTATGCAAATAATTTATGGCTGAATCCTTCTTTTTAGGTTAGAGAAGTTTCTCTGGTGGTAATAATACTATTTCAGTTAATTCACATTTGCACATGTGGAACTGAAAAGAGAATGAGGACATTTAGAACTTTGCATTATAACTTTAATTATGTTTGTAATACATTGTTTTAGATTACATAAATATTTTCCTTGAACAAACATTCCTTTATGCAGACAAATATTTCCGGCATTAAATTAAAACAGGGAAGGGTGTGATCCAGAAAGCCTTGCAGTAAGAATCTGCTTATGGGGACATGTTTTGCCCTAACATAAACTGGCTTGGCCCTAAGAACTCGTCTAATATACGTGATGTATGGGTGTATCTCTTTCAACCATACAGTTCCTTTCCCATCTTGTCTCATGCCTGCTCAGAGCTAGTTTGTCCTGCTGCGTTGCAAGGTGTCCATTGAGGTCCCAGGGTGAACTAGCAGCACTGAGCTCCATACTCCCTGTTTGTTGGCTTGTTTCTTCCCCGGACTGGGGTTTTGTGTTCCCCAGCAGCTCCTGTGTTCCACTGCTGGCTACACAAGGTCTGAGCTGGGACCACATGAACTGTTTGTAAATTGTGCACGGTTCAAGAGCCATGGATTTACTAACCATGTTCTGCTTCTTAGGCCACGTGGAAATATTAATTTAATATTAAAATACCTCCAGATCTCTTATTTTAGGAGTAGGAAAAATATTTAACTGGAACAAGAGTACACAAATTTATTTGTGTAGAGCTGTGGTGCTTGTTTTGTTAGGGGTCCAAAATAACCATATATGAGGCAAAGTCTCCCATAGGACATATAATGTACAATGAGGTGGTGTTTGAGCTCACTTTGTTATTGTGAAATTTACCTATGTCACACCGGAGAGACTTGAGCAAGGGAGAGATTACATGCAGTGTTTGAAGAAAAGAAAAAGTAATACATTTTGCAAATAACACCTCTCTGTGGGGGGGTTTAAGTGCATCCTACATATTGGTTAGATAATACAAACTGAAAGTAACTTTTCCTATCTTTGTGGGAAAGGTAGAAGTGAATGAAGATGACTGTGGAAAAAAAATACAAGAGAATAAATATTTTCTATTAAATTAAACCAAATACAATTGAAGCTGCAGGGAAAATCACCAGTTAAAATATAACAAACAGTCTTTAAGTCTTTAAATTCCCACAGGAAGGAATTGTTCTGTTACAGGAATTCAGTATTATTAAGTGGAATTCACCCAACAGGGCAGGAAATTCCCTGTAGGACAAGCAGAAGTTTAAAGCTCAAGGCTGTATATTGAACTTCCACTATGTGCTTTTCTGTTAAAGAGAGAGTATTAAAGGGAAAGATAAAGCAACAACACTCCTCTCGTTATCCAGGCGTACTATGGATCCCGCTTTGCCCCTCATTAGTAACTTATCCCTTGGTTAACCACTATGGAACTGGAAATACTTCCTTCTCTACTGAACAAAATGAAAAAAAAGAGAAGGAAAATAGTTCCTACTGAGAAAATATTGTAGGAGTGATTACAAAGTGAGATGAGTTTTTTTGGCTTTGCACCTGAATGTTCACAGTGTTGATGTAATGCATGAATGGGACAAAGGTGTTGTTTGGGCTTTCTACTTCAGTGGCAGCCATAAGCCTTTGGTGCAATGACAGTGGCTGGGATACATATCATACATGCCTGTACACTTGTGCAACATATTTGTTAGCACATATAATGACATTAATGTTGGCAGAAGAAGCTGTTGGAGACTTTGAAATGACAGGGTAAAAACGTCCCAGTGTAAGCAAGGGGCTCTGTGACAGGAAGAGGCAAAGGCCAGAGAAAACATCTGTTACAAACAGTAAAACAGGGGATGAAGAAAATAGCGTGGGATCCAGAAGCACGTATGCCTTGCTGCCAAGCATACTGTAAAGAAGCTAACATGTCGGATTTCACCCCCCACCCTTCAATAGGAAAGGAAAAACAATGCAATCTGCCACAGCTGTAGAAAGTATCAGCAGAAAGAAAACAGATATAGGAATGGTGCTTCAAATAGCTGACACACAAAAGCCTGAGACAGACACCTGCAGAAGAAGGAAGGGCAGAGTCGGTAAAACACAAATTAAGTCTGTTATCTGTAGAAGGACTTAGGAAGGTTAAGGCAAATCAACTTAAATTGATTTTACCATGTGGATTATCTCATTCTGGAGTAAAGCAGCCATAAAACTTAGCTGCATGTCACACAGGGGTAGGAAAATTTTATCTTATGCATACTGACTTCAGACTTTCAGCTGAGCTGCCTTTCCTGAGTGTCCTGTACTCAGAAATTACAATGTGAGTATAACTTGCACTTTCAAGTCACTCCTGAAGGAAGTGTCACAGGTAGCACTATGACAGGCATAACGGGTATGCAGATTGCCCAATTAAACATAACCTGCTATTGAAGAAACTGTTGCAACAGCAACAAAATGCAGCACAAACCATGACGCAATGTAAGAATGCCAATTCAATATCTGTCCTACAAGTCCATAAATAATATACGTGACTTTTCTGTTTATTTATTTGGGCACTGAAATTCTTCAGGATCTTGTGAAACCTGCAGTTCTGAAACATAAAGTATCCTCTCTAATAAGGTGTGGTGAATAGGAATGTAGGTAAGAAAAGAGTCGTTATTTCCTAGCCCCAGTCACAAGGAGCATACACAGATTAGTAATAGATTTTCACCCTGAACTGCAGCTCAGGTCAGTGTCAGTTTAGTGGAGACTTATACTGTACATTGTCTGCTTTGTTACCACTGTGGTTTGAAAGCAATATATAACCATGGGAGTGCATTTGAAAATTAAAAGTCGCTGGTCTCTAAATAACAAGTGTAAGTGCATTAAGCTACAAGCACTCTTGCCTCCCCCACATTTCCTTCCAGTATCAGAGGGAAATGACAATGTTCAGCATATTTCTAAAGCTGTGGAGCATCATTCAGTTTCAGACTGAGTATCTTTATTTTATTCTGTCTAGCAAGTTGCAGCTAGATTTACCTCCTGTCCTCTGGCTATTAGGAGGAGCACACGAATATGTTCCTTCTCTGCCCTCCGAAAAATTTCAGCTCCCACTAGTGAGAGGAGTAAATTTTTCCTTCTCTTGGAAGCCTTATATCTTATTCACCACTGTAGTGTCTGGCTACTTTCTGGAATTGAATTGAGTGTTACTACTAAAACCTGGTGTTTGTGGGTCCTCTTGCCTTTTTTCCTTCTCACCAATACCTCTTTAAGAAACAAGTGCCTTTTGTATCACCACATACTGATATGTTGTTAGAGACAAGGTTCATGCAGAAGGGACTGAACTGTTATTCCTTTTAGTGTTCAGAAATCTCCCTGATGAATCTTGCTCACATCCTAAGGATTAACATGGTTCTTAAATCTGGTGTCAAGAAGTAATTGTCCTGAAGATAAGACTGCTCAGGGCAGATGTGGCAGGTTTGTTGTGCTTGCCTTGCTCAGTAGCAGGAGGTGAGGTACTCATCCTAAAATCACCCAGCAGATGCAGCAAATAGACTCCTTCCTTTCACAGGAATACAGGGTACCTATGAATCTCCTTTTCTTTAGAGTATACTAATTAATATTTTTTTTTAAATTTTAAACTGCAAATCTTAAATTAGACATAAGTTGGGAAGAAGTTTGTGATGTGTGGATGTGGAGTACTTGTTCCAAGGAGCGTTTCTAGACTAAGTGGCTATTATTATGTGATTGCCTGAGATTTTGGGGGACTATTTGATGATCTGTGTGACCTCTTCTAATCTTATTATAATCATTGTTGCTCTCTGCTTTACCATGCTTTCTGATGGTTGCTATGGAGACATCCTACTCTCTCTTCATTCTTAAGTGGGAGAGTGCACCAAGGCAGTATCTCCAATCCCCCTCTCTTTCTCACCTTTCTCCCTCTTTCGCACTTTCTGGTTGTCACTGGAAATCATGTCAGCTCCTTTTCTTCATCTCCAAAAGAAGCATTGATGCCCTCTTAGCACCAGTATGTTCATCAGCATTTTTCACTGTTCCCTGGGGAGAAGTGTGGAGGCACAGACTGCATCTAGACTGAGTAAGACTCGGCTGAAGCCAGGCTTGTCCTGCTCAGACTTGCAGATTACTCAGAAACTGCATAGCACATCTTGAAGAGGCACAGTTTGAACACCAGTAATCTAGTTTAGGTGTGCTGCCATGGAGCACTCCTTGCTGGCAGTTCAGCAGCATGAGAACTGGATGCTGTATTAGTTTGCCATGCCAATAAGGGACTCTCAAGCAGAATAATAGAATGTTTATGGTTAATTCAGAATGAGAAATCGGATGCTTTTAAACACTGCAGATTAAGTGCAAGTTGTTTCCAGAGGATGTGTATGGAGCGCATTTAAATTTGTTTTTTATTATCTATTTCGTAAATTATATTCCTTTACAGGATAAATTGAGTAGATTAGGTATGGAATCATCTGTAATTAACTGGGTGCTAGCTACTTAGAAGGGTACATACAGCTTGTGTTATTAAATAGCATCATGTCAGATTTAATGGATGTCATTACAGAAGTACCTCAGGGATCTATCCTTGGACCGTTGTTATTTATGATCTCTGTAAATGAACTGACAAGTCAGTGCACTGACTGAAATGTTCATTTTTATTCTGATGACACAGTCATGTCCTGAGCTCCCAGTTGCTAACTGAACTTGAAATTGCCCTGTATGTATTTTTGAGAGCTCAGCAATGGTTTAATTCTCAATGAAGTTGTTTTAAGTAATGCTAAGGCAGACATTCTGACTAAAGTAATGCAGAGCCAGGTCAGGATACTGTTAGTATAAAGCAGATCTAAAACTTCGATACAAAGGGAGGAAAAAAAAAAATTACTAATCCCCTATTCTATCCAAAATGGACAAATTTTGTTTTTCACATAATATTCTTTTATTGTAAACATAGAAGATTTTCTAGGTTTTTTATAATATCTGATATATTGTATTGATAGTATAAGGTGGATATAACTGCTAAATATGAATGTGTAGAAGGATACAGAAATTAATTAATGCAAACATATTTCTATTTGTACTGTGTCGGTTTGTAATTTTCTGTTTACTTGGTGTTTTGGAGATTTTTTGGGGTTTTTTTTCTCCTTCCATTTTTATCAGAAAGAAAAACAGTGTACTCCCTTTTCAGATATCCTTGTGAATCTCTCCATGCTGGAAATCTGCTGTTGATAGTGCAAATTGATTTTTATTCAATGACAGTGATATGACTTATAAGGAATATCTTCTGATACATCAGCTCTTGGGAGAAAAAGCCTGGAGGTTGGCCCCATATTCTGCCCTTGGGTTTGGATTAAGATTACCCTTGGGGGAAGGAGGCAAGTTCCAACAAGTCTTTATTTCCGCCTATAAATTGAACTACAAGGCACCAGAGACAAAATGAGGAAGCTGAGCTAATGCTGCTGGTCTAGAAAATTATGTTAGTGGCCCTGATAAAATTGAGGGTCTGACTTGGCAAATGGAATTTAGTGTACAATGAAAATGATTGAGGAGGATGGGTCAGAATGTGATTCATTCAATAGAAAGTAATCATCAGAGTATCATCATAAGTTGCCTGTCCATAAGCAAATGAAAAATGACTTGTGTTTCTTTTATTGGCTCTGCTCTGCCTGATTGTCTGTCAGTGCAACACTGACTGAGCTCAGGGATGGAGGAAAGGTGGGAAGGTAAGGAGTTGCCTCATCCCTGAGACATCCCTCCTTGGTGTGCACTGATTTTAAGATAGCTGCCACACTGTGGGAAGCACAGGCACGGTGGAGCCCAGGAGACAGCTGGCTATGCCTTTCCCTTTGGGTCTTCTGTATAACTCCTCTCCTCCACACACATATGCCCATCCCTGAGCACATGAATGGAGGTGCAAAAGGCCTTTTTACTGTTCCACACTCTACTGAGATAATCTTGCTTTTAGCTTTTACTGGTCTCAGAAATATAATATTTCTGTTTGTTTTCATTTTCACTGGATTTCAGCAGTTTTGCTACCAACTGAAAAATGAACCTGCTAAACTGACTGGAAGTACCAATCCTGTGACAAAGCAAGGGTTTCCTCTTCAATTTTCCACCCAGAGAAAAATATTCTCAACATTTAAGTACAGTCTTGTTTAGTGCTCATTCAGACAAATCCATTCTGCATTTTAAGTTTCCAAGGCTCTAAATGATGTCACTGTTTAAAAGAGATATATTGTCCTGATTAATTTTCCTATGCCAGTTTAGCATCAGTGTAAATTTGACTTCTTAGCATCAGTGTAAGTTTGACTTTTTAAGTCACCAGTGCAGTCAAGAGGTCCAGTTCTCTGAAAGGAAGATGATTTACTGTTCAGTTAATGATATGAATCATGTTTTTTTTGTTGCCTGTAACACATCATTGTACCCTTCTGGAAAAAAAACAACAGCAAAACCAAACAACAAAACAAAAAACAAACCATAAAAAGGATGTGTTTTAATTATTTTTAAACTATCAAACATTATTTAAGCTCCTTAGATGGTTCTGTTGGGCTTTTATTATGAGCTGGCCTTCCAATACCTACAGGAAAGATAGCAACTGGAATAGATTTATTTATTCTGAGATGATGGTAGTAGGTTTTTCCTATGGTTAATCAGTAAATACTGTAATATCTTCTGAACATGGCTCATATGGTTATTTAAAGCAGAACTATGGTTGTTTTAATATGGTTATTGTAGCCATACATTTTCTTTTTATGAGTTTTTATATAGCACTATTACTTATATGCTAATCTTAAGGATATTGTTATAATTTGTTTTATGTGTTAAGTATTACAGAGGCAGTTGCTAGAATCACTATAGTTAAGGGTCTTATGAGCATCACATCTGACAAACAATTGCTTGCTGCCAGAAGCCCAATGAAACAGTTATACCCAGGGTTGCAAATCACCTTTACAGACAGTTTACATACATTTTCTTCAAGCAGGGAAAACCATCTAAAATGCATTATGCAGAAAAATTTGCAGTTTTCTACAGTTGTATGCTTGTGTGCTTGCAAAATTTGCAGGCTACTAGACAAAAGGAGGTTCCCTGTCAGGATGGTCATAGGCATATTCTTCACAGTTGCTTTGCCTTGCCTTTTATCAAACAACTGTGTCATTTGATGCCTCTTTGTGCAAGTCCCATGGAAGGGACATGACACTCTATGCATGCTTTAGAGGTTCCTTATTTTTTTCTTGTGTCATGCTCAGTGCTTTATTTTATTTGTCTTGTTCTAAAAGCAAAGTGATACATTTCCTTTGAGAGGAACACTCAGAGGCAGCAGTGACAACTTGCTTTTCTAGACAAACTCCTACAGGGGCATTAATGCCAGTAAGTCCTGTGACAGAAATATATTCCTTATCCTGGACATTGATGACATATGTGCTTTGTCAAGTATTGTCATCAGGCTCACCAGGGACCCATATGACAATGACTTCTTAATTTTTCCTTGTGTCTCTGGGAGTGACAAAGTGGATTTCTGCTTTCCTTTGCCACTTGGAGTTATGTGAGGCAAACTTAAAGGATTTGTTGCTTGTACTGTCTGGCTGGGAATTTGTTATTGTAATGATTGTTGTTGCTGGGTATTTATTTGCAAAGATGGTAGAAAAAGTGCAAAAGTGTAGGGCTCATTTATTGGAATGCATTGCATTCAGACAGTACAACTTTGCAGATGAAAGGCCTGTGTCAAAGCGATGGTCTCACCACCAGAAACGGGAGCACCTCACTGTCAGTATTCTAGTATTAAACTCATAGATTTTTCTCTTCCTGAATGAGTATTTAAGCCTACATGGCACAGATGCAGTTTCAAGATTAGAGGATGTCTGCTAAGAGTGGGGCATTCCTTAGGAGAAATTATTTGAATTCCCATGGGCAAGTGGACATTAAATCATATATTATTGTGCTGTTCACTGAATGAGTAGTCAAAAAGTATGAAGAGAAAGATGATCAGTGCTCATTTCACTTGTGGGGTTATATTTTGAAGTCTATCTCCCCTAGAAAATATTTACTAGAACAGGGCAGAGAACTGAAATAGATAGAAAATTGTCCTGGCAGCTTTTATACACGAGAGGGACAACCAGACAGGCACTGGCATGCCTAGTGTTTGTCTTGTTTAATTTTGAAGAATTAAATACCAAAATTCAAGCTTTTCAGACTGAGTCTCCTAGTGGGATGAGGTTTGAGGATTACAATTTCATTCTAAGAAATTATAATCTTCAGAAACTGTAGTTTTGCATTCATTCCTTGCCTAAGTCCTCTAGGACACAGTGCTAAGCTTTCAGGCACTAGGCACTGTACAGTGTGTGTGGTTCCTTTGGCTAATAGTTTCAGTGATATCAAAACATCTGTGTGTGAATCACTGAAAGGAAATTAAATTAAATTATAATTATCACAGCCATTTATACCCTAAATTAGTTATCTAGCTATTCAGAGAGGTCAACAAGTCAATGGACTGAATAGTAACTGGCAGTAAGTGCCTTACTAGGGTAGGTTATGATTGCTGGCAATGTTGTGGCACCTGCAGGCAAGAGGACAGGGACACCACAGAGCTGGCATCATTTCTGTATAGGAAAGAAGCCATAAGGATGGTGGTAGTAGGTGATCTGTAATAGGAAAGTGGCATAACATAACAGACTTGTTACAATACATTTAGGGCTTAAGAATAAATAGAGATTCCACTTACTTTTTAAAGTTAAAAGACAAATAAATGGGACAAGATTTTGTCAGAATTTTTGTTGATCTTCCCTGAAATACTATCTCACTGAGCCAAACACAAAAGCAAGACAAGGTTTCTACATGCCTATATGTACCAAGGGAATGGTTCCCTAGTGATGATCCCCATATGTATTAATCACCCAGTTCAAATTCATTATACAAGCTAGAGAAAGACTGCATGCTGAAGTACCTAGAGTATTACTTTAGGATGGTTTATAAAATTTTAAATCTCTCTGATAAAAATACTTGACAAAAGACAGCTCTTCTTTGGACGAACTATGCTATTGCTAAGTAGAATGTCTGTGCTTTGTAGCTTGGGAAGGCATGAATCTAAAATACTGATGCTACGTAAAACAGCCCTGTCACCCATATGACATGGATGCCACTACATGTTCTCCACCAATGATTGATGTGACAAACTCCATATGTTAAAAGGAGGCTGAGGAAAATCTTTTTTTTCCCCAGATGGAAAAAATATGTAACTGTGGTACACAAACACTCTTTGCAGAGTTTCTCTGTTTCCTCAGCAGTAATAACATATCTAAAAATAAGACTTGGATCTGGAACAAGAAAAATATCATAGCCTACCAGCACCCTAGTTTTCATCATAAAAGAAATGTAGACGTTTAAGGGCATCGAGGAAAAATGGATTTTTATTTATAGTGACGATGCTTCTTATTATTCTGCACAATTATCTGGAGAGAGAGTAAAGAAGAGTGTTGCTCAAGGTGTTGCTTTCCAAGTAATTAACAAAAATATTTCAAACATACACAATGACTGGCAGATCATTCATCAGTGCATTTTTAGGGAAACAGCTCTCAGTAATTTAGCCACATGGGTTTGTGACTGCACCTTAAGGGAGCTCCGTAATTAAAGAAAAGGAAAAGAATTTAAATTGTTAGGGGTTCATATTTTATTATTACTGAAAGAAATAACACAACACAAGACAGATAATACATTACACAGTTAAGAGATCAATGACAATATCTTAAGATACAATGTCTTATATGTGATGTTGGTTTGGGGATTATTTTTTTTTTCTACACTTTCAAAAGAGAGTATACCTGGTAGGTTCACTATTTCTAGATTAAACTGTATTACTGCAAAATGCAGAGATTTCTAAAAATTACCTATGGGTTTTTATATGGACTTTCTAAAGCTTATATATGAGCAAAGAAATATCATTCAAGGATCGATGAGTGATAGGTTACCAATGTGTATGTTATCAGTCTGTAAGATATCAGTTTATAATTGGGCAGAAATATATCACAGAATGCTAGGGATTGAAAGGAACCTCCAAAGATCATTTAATCCAGTCCCCCTGCTGGAGCAGGAACACCTAGATGAGTTCACACAGGAAGGCGTCCAGGCGGGTCTTGAATGTCTCCAGAGAAGGAGACTCCACACCCTCCCTGGGCAGCCTGTTCCAGTGCTCTGTTACCCTCACAGTAAAGAAGTTTCTAATATCATAGTTAAGGCTTTAAAAGTGAAAAATATTAAACTTGGTTTAAACAAAACAATTCAATAACAATTTTGAGATAGAAATATAGATATTTAACTGAAATACACAATACCTTAATGCTCATTAATTTATCTATCTCTGTACTAAGACAATCTGATCAAAGTTCATTTGTTTCCATTTGATTTATTGAATACAGACATCTCACAATTCACGCAATAGCCTTATTGTGCAACCAATATTTTCAAACAATGTCATAAAGAAAGCTTATATTTTTAAAGCATTTAAGAGGCAGCAAAGGGGTTTTTTTATCTTTGAGAAAACAGATGTTCTGGAAACATTTTTCAGTTACAGGCATTCTGTACCATATTTGAGAATATAGAATATTTCTAATGAGTTTCAAGAATCCTTTGTTTTAAGCCTAAAACTAAAGGTTTGAAGAAGAGAAGCACTACTGATTTAAAACTCTGGTAACAAACTGATTGACAGTTATCCTTTAAATCTTTACACTATTTTACGTACTCATGTTTTTGTCTAAAGCATAAATGTTTTAAATAATTTGTTTTCTGTAAATAAAAATCATGATGACAACAGCTGCTACCCTGCAAAAAGAGATAATGTCTTGGTCTCTTAGAAGTTATTCTTGTTGATAGTTTGCCTGCAGCCAAACTTTTCCTGTTCCACAATTCATATGTTTATAGTTTGGAGTGAAATACTACTGTCAAGTAGGCTGCAGAGTGCATGAGTTTCTGTAGCATACATATGCACATTCTCTCAAAAGATATAATAAGTTTCCAGTATTGGGTAAGTCAGAAAGCTGTTTATTAGGTTCTGTTTAAGTATGGTTGGCAATAATAAGCTTGGGGTTTATGACTGTGATCATTTACTACTTTTGGTGCCAGTTATTTCTTAGCAAGCACTGGAACTTCCCTGGGAATTTCCTTAACTCTGGGAATTTCCTAATCTTTGTTTCATTAAATAAGTAAGCACTTACTATAAACATGTAAAATCTATTATCTTAAAAGTATCACAAGCAAAAATTATAGGTCAAATACTAATAACCTAAGATTAGAATAGGAACATCTTTTGCATGAATATTGAGGTGCCTACCATACAAAGAAAGAAACGACAAATTTGTCAAGTCAAAGGGATGAACTTGTGTATTAACACCTGGGCAAAACTCTTCTCACAGAGAAGTATCCCTGAAAAATATCAAATTTGCAAAACCGAGAAGATACCATCTACAGCAAAAGGTCAAGTGATTTGGTGTGAAATTGTTTGTTAGATCCTAACCCTGAATTATCCACGTCTTCTCCCATTTCTTATTAGAAATAGTACTACAATTTTGCTCGTTACTACGTTCGTTTGCATTGGTTTCAGTCTCTTTCACTCCTTTCCTAATTTATTTTTCAGCTTGTGCATTTCTCACAGCTGGATAACAAGCAGGAATCCCATTGCACAACATATAGCCCATGCTGATGAAAACTAATTCTATGCATGGATCATGCAGTGAAGCATACAAGAAGAAAATTTCAATGGCATTCTAGTTTTTCAAGTAATCGGCACACATAACTGGAACAAATTTTCAGGTGGATTTGGATCCTATTTTAGGATTCTCAAAGGGGACAGATGATTTTCAAAGTGGTCCAGTCCTAACACACATCCCTCAGGGATAACATTTATGGCTATGTTTTGAAAATCATTCATTTTCCAATGAGCTCACAAAATTCCAAGATCATAATTTAAATCTGTTTTACTCTATAAAGAAAAATATATTTAAATCAGAAATTCTGCAGGTAGACTGATTTGTTTGTTACAGAACATGGAACTCAAATTTCCTAGGCTTTACTATATTAAATACAAACTATTGCAAACCTAAATATTTGGGCCCTGAATTTTCACTTGTTACTTTACATGTAACTAATGTATGTTGCAAATCCGTTCATGTATATGAAAAACTGCAGTGTCATATGATAGTTTATAAATAAATATCTGTGATTTATAAACTTTCTATTGGTCAACATAGAGAAAGCTAACTGTGCCCTGCTCCACCTATGTAGGTGACAAACTTGCTTTTGTTACAAAGAAGCCAGTACTTGGGGAATAAAGCAAGGGACAGAATAACCTTTTGCCTTCAGCCACCAGGAAAATGATAATTGAAGCTGAAGGAAGGCCAATACTGCCCTGATAGTATGGAATTAATATCACAGGTTTTCAGTAGAGGCTTTGCTAGAGTTCTTACCCTGGGTTTTTTGAGCAGACAGTTCTCCCATACCATGTTGTTTGATTGTGTTTGTTTTCCTTTTAATATCCCCTGTGATTCGGGGAATGTGTATGGGGTTGATTTCCCCATAGCTAGATTTCTGTGACCTGAGCAACATGGACCAGAGTCTGTCTGACTGTCCAAGAGCATTTTCACTTGGGAATTGGCCCAGAGGGAGATTCCCCAGACTCATGTTTGTGCTTTATCCCAGCATGTACATGGAACTGTGGGAGGCAGAGACTGGGTGCAAAAATCACCAAGAAAAGGCTATCACTATTTGTGTCTGTTGGGAACTTCGTTAATCATTGTAAAGATCTATTTGATAAAATGAAATGCGTAGGAAAATCATTGCTTACTCTGGTTGCAAAACATGTTATCATAATTATGTGCTTTGAGTTTAACCATGTCAAAATACATGGTTTAGTCATCCAAATAGTTCAAATGAGAACATATGCCATTTAAATTAACTTGTTAGTTAATCCATTATAGTCCTCCTAAATACAATTCACTAGCTCTGGGAATCACAGCATATTACATCAAGATCATATAACACCTGCGATGATGGTAAAGCCTCATGCTAATATCCCTAAAGGTCTAAAAGAGCAGTGAAGTGCAAATCAGTTTCAATAATTTAAGAAATAACTAAAATCTTTCCTCAAAGCTTAGCTCACAAATGGCCTGAAAAAATATAGTAAAGGTGTATAAAATAATTTGTAATGTTATGTAACTTGCCTTCACATAAGTACTACTTTAGAATCTTAACCTGGAAGAATTCAGACTAATTTTCAGACTGGAGAGGTTCAAATCAGCATCATGTGAAACAAAGCACACTCAAACCAGACTTCAGTGCTTTAAATAACTACAATGCTGGCAAAATGGGCTGAAAACTTGGCCTCTTTGGTTTTCATGAGGCTGTACAGTTTCCATTTGTTGCCCTGGCCTCTTTTAATGGAGATCTGGGAGAAGTTGGTAATCTACAGCAAATGGGTGCTTTCATTTTCTGTGACTACTAAGGGCATAAAATATTCCAGATGATAGCTATTTTTCTAGGACAGAACATGATCAGGCTGGGTGGGAGCATCAGAAAAAAGCTCCTGTTCTGTCAAGTCAAGGAAAGGTGCTGCTGCTGTTGTGGGTAGGGCCAGGTGTGGGACAGAGGCTTCTGGTGTATTTGTTTCTCAGCAGTTCCCCAGTTGCTGCTCAGCCGCAGGAATGCTTAATTTTAGGAAAAATTAAAGGAGGTAGCAAAATCTAAATGGTCAGATGTGTGCTCTTATGAAATGCCCATGGTTTATACACAGAGATAAGAATGCATTGCATTTAATAGGCAGCAGTGCTGCTACTGTTAGCAAAACCTGTGCTTAGGAACCTCTTGCTGACTGTAACTGAGTTGAAGGAAGGCTTGAAGATAAAATGGCAAGGAGAGAGGATATACTGAACATAAAAAAGTCTGGCAGCATCAGTGGCAAAACAGTCTATAACCTTTATTGGCAGCATAAATAATAAAAGATGCCATCACGATGGAAAAAAAGTGCTATCAGGATCTTGGCTGTATCTGATAAGCCACTGATCAGCCACCTTGTGACATGAAGGTCTTGTTAGTTCTCTCACTAAACACTGGAGTACTCACAAATGATCTAATGGTGAAACTTTCTGTGTTCAGTTATTTCAGATCAATGGACAGTTTGCCACAAGCTGTTTTTCATAAAGTATAGACTTCTATGTACGTAGTCAGCTGTGACCATATTACATTCCTGAATCTATTCAGTCCGCAAAAATATTTGAATACTACCTGGTATCACATGAAACTTTTTGGTTGGTTACCAACAATTTTCTGCTTTCAGCACTTATTCCTCATGCTATGTTGTTTAATTATGATTGGTCAGGAAACCTCCAAATTTCCATTCTCTTCCTTGTCTCTCTGAGTGAGATTCATTTCTATTGTACAAATACAAATGCACTGACACACTTCAGTACATTTTAAAAGCCTCTTTCTGATCCTAATACCTCTGGCTACATCTTTGGAATTTACTTTAGTAAACATTCATGCCAGCAAAACCCCAATGAACAAGTTTTTTCAAAAAGCAAATACACAAATGACATTAATGTGGCTTAAGTAAATTCATTTATAAATACAAGCAAATATTCATGGAAAATTTAGCCCCATTAGCAGTCCCCAGAGCTTGTCAGTCTCAGATGGGGTCAAGGACAGGAGGATATAATGGTGTCAAAGAAAAACAGATGCAGGCAGATAACTGCTGTGTGATTCAGAGATATAATTCACCTGAAATAAGAAATAGGATCTGAAATGCAGCCCCACTCTTAAATACAAGGCACTCAAGCTTGTTTTCATAGCAGGTTGCAATTTTCTTAAATAGTCTGTTCTACGTGTTCTTTTCCAGCCAAAAAATATTATATGTTTCTGTACTTTTTGAAGTGGGTACTGTAGAGTGGTGTGATTACAGCTTTTAGCAGCCTCTTTTTGGCTGCCTGGGTGTCCTTTGGTAATTGAAAACTTGTTTATTGGCATCATTTGTTGGACCTTATTTATTCAGTTTCTCCTCTAGGAGCTGCTTTATCCCTTCTGAAGGCTGACACTTTGCATAAGCTTTGTCTGTTTTCTGGCATTGGGCAGGCTCCATTTCATTCAAGTGGATTTGTAATTTAGACACAGTGAGTAGCCACTAGCTATCTTGTCACAGGGTGCAGTGGGGATCTACTCGTTTA
This sequence comes from Caprimulgus europaeus, assembly GCA_907165065.1. The sequence goes on along the minus strand of OU015534.1, from coordinate 15,162,356 downwards.
GGGCTCTGTGGTGCCAGCCTCGCTGCTGGAGCTGCTGATAAGTACCTGAGCAAGGAGAGATGTGTCTCCTTGCACCGTGCTGGAGGGCTGCCAGGTGCTGCTGCAGCCACCTCCGTGAAGGCCACCCTCATTTCACTGAACGCAGCAGCAAGCAGTCTGGACACATTTTTAATTGGGAAGAGTTTATTTAACGTTTCTCTGTTTATCAAAGTGGACCCTTGTTAACACTGATCTCTTAGATTTCTGTTTAATCAAATTACATACAGTATATACTCAGTTTTGCTCTAAATTAAATATTGCCTTTTCATCCTTGTCAGCAGAATACTTCAACTTCTTTTCTTATTAATCCTGACAGGAAATAAAAGGTTTTTATCTTAGATTACTGTTTCTTTATGAGGGCTGACGAAGGGTGTTTCTTGCTGGCAGAATAAGAGGGAGAGGGATGCTGCCATAAGCGACCAAAGAGCTTCTTGGCTCTTTGTGAAAGAAATTCTGGGACTGTATTTGCACCAGTATAATCATGTTAAATTTCTTTTTGACCCCTTAGGAAAAGCTGCAGGCAATATTCTTCTAATAGGATAGTTATAGGACAGAGGAAGAGTCATCAAGTCTAGAGGCCCAAGTGGCTGTTGTAGCTGAGTCTCCTGCTCAGTTGGGAGAGAGGGCTTGCAGATCAATATTGAGTTGTTTCTTTTACTACATCTGTGGAATGGATAGCTAAGAAGAGATACTGAATTATTTTATTTGGTTTATAGGTTTGTTTGCTTAGTGCTTTATGTGGAGGATTGTGTTGGCTTAGTGCTTTATATTCTTCTATTAACACACATATATAAACAAGCATCTTCATATATATGTGGTGAGCATATATATTCTTTCTTTCTTTCAGTCAAGGTGGCAACTCAGAAAATATGAAGCCCATTTGTTTTGGTGGGGTAATGTGGGCAGGGAGTGACCAGGTGTACCTGAAACAAGAAAATGGGAAACAAGCCTACGTGATGCATAGTTTATATTCTTGTAAATAGAATACAGACTGTACATTCCACTGTCCTTGCCTTGTTTGAAAATTGCCAAAAATTAGCTGTTGGAAATTCTTCAAGAGTGAATTTTAAATGTTCTTGTTTATTTGCACTAGAAAATGAAATACATGGAGACATGCCCATACATATACATTCATGCCTATTTATAGATGTGTGACACAGGATAGACTTTGCTTTTACAGTTTGATGACAGATTCTTCAGTGCTCTGGCACAGATCCAGTTAAGCAAGCCAGACAAGAGGATAACTGCCTTCCTCCGAGTTTATAACAGGCCCACCTTCTCAAGTAGTTTGTGTTGGTGACAGAAAATTAAAATGCACGGATAGTTATTTATTATTTTAATAAATTACATTATTTCTAGTGCAGCAGGAATATAACATTCCTAATGTTTCTTCCCCAAAAATAAGTCTTTCCAGGGGACCGTGGTCAGGGAAGGGACCTGTTTACATTGGTGAAAATTATACCCTATGCAGCGGCTTTTCATCATTTTATTCTAAGATGACTGGGTCTACCCTTAGCTAGTCAATTTTAGAGTAGTTTGTCTCATTTTTGTACAATGACACAGACAAAATTTGGGTTTTTACCTCCATGGCAATGTTTATAATGATTAAAAAATCCCTGATCCTGTTTATCACCTAAATTTCCCTCAGGTTTGTCTCTTCTAAAGACTTGAAGTCATGGTTCTTTAAAAATGTGCAAAATCATAAAAATTAGACTATTGTTATTTATGAAGTGGTGTGACACTACTAAGCTCTTAGTCATTCAGAATCTTTAATGCTGAGTATTAACAATTTTTAAGAAAAACTAAGTCTTTTAATGAAAATAATTATTTATAAAATAATGAAAACAAAAAATTAATTCACAAAATACGGATGTATCTGTGAAAGCGTGGTCTACTGACAACCTATGAAGTAGGAAAAGAAGCTACATTTGTCAAGTGTATTGCTGACTATGGTTGTTTTGTGGTGTTGTTTTTTTTTTTTTTTAATTCCTCTACTCTAGAATTAAATGATTGTATTAAATCTTCATGAGTTTCTGGGAATTGTATTCTTAATTTTTGCTGTTATGCAACGTTTGCTCTTATCAGCAAGTTGCTAGTTTTCCCTTGCATAATACCTAAACTTTCTCAGTTTGAAATACATATTATCTCCTCTTTATTTGAAAAAAAATTTTTTGCAGAGGTTATGAGTGCTGGCAAAAGAAGAAAATTAGAGGGAGGCCACACTACTGAATGACTTAAAATGCAAAGCTATAAAGCTAGTAAAATGGTACCTAGTACCTATTGTAAAACAGGTAGAGTAATTACTGTCCTGAGCATCAAGAAGATGCATGAGAAATAGATTGAGAAGACAGATTTCTATTGTGCTTTTTTTTTTTTAATTCCTTCTTATATTTTCCTTTAAGGACTAGCTGGTGTTTATTTCTCCTCTTTTGCACTGTACAGTTAGTTCTAATATTAGTCCCACTAGCATTAGTGGGAATAGTGACAAACCATGTCACTTTTGCAAGGAGAACTTCATATAAAGATGCAAATATGTGTGGGTCTGTATATAACCATAGTACATACATTAATACATGATACCCTTGGGAGCTTATGAAGTTTCTCCTTCCTGCTTTGCTTCCTTTATTCTCATGGAAAAAATAACAGTGGCTACTTTTGACAATGTTGTGAGGTGTTTTGGATAAGATCTTTGATACCCTGGAAATAGAGGTCCCTTATGTACTCTGTGAGATATCCAGCAGTGTCCCTCTCTTCTATCTCTAGACTATATCTGAAAAGCTGCTTGGCCAGATGGCACTGTAGATCTGTAACATTTAAACATATTTTTGGCAGCCCTGTGTATGCATAATATCCTGGGTGAAATATTTTTGCTTGCCAGGCTAAAAAAGTGTGTAAACTTCAAAATCACATCTAATGACACCTGAATATCTTTCTATATTTTCTTGGCCAAGTACCTACAGAGGACTTGGCTTAACCAATAATTAACAGATTAACAAAAGTATAATTCTTCACTGCAGCTGTCACCTGACTCTTACCAAGGAATGTGATAAAAGTACTGACTTTTAAAAGTCTTCTAATATCCTGCATTTTCCAATCTGGGACTGCTGAGCAAAATTTACCTATAATGTGTCATAAGTAATTTATAGTTATGTTCATATCCTAGAGAATTTTTATGGTTTGGATCATAAACAGAACTATCTGTTACTCCTCTCTCTGTTTTCCCCATGGTTGTAGCACAGGCAGGCTCCTCTGTACTACATGTATATTAAGACTCATGTAAATAGTCTGACCTCTTTATTTAGCTGGGGCACACAATTAACATTATTTAACAAACACATGATGACATTTGGTGATATTTACTAAACAGATTACATTCACCAAAAATAATAACATTATTAACCCAATGGAAATTCACAAAACATTTGGAATGTAGGAAGCAGAGATAGAAAAAAAGTGGAAAGTGCTGACCAAAATTTCAAATCCTAGCTAGTTCCAGAAAGGCCGTAACCTAGTATACATTTGGCTAATTGGTAGTTAGGGACAACTGTAGGGCTAGTTTGCAGAGTGATGGATGAATCTTGATGCTTGTTGTTCTTCAGTGATATGGAGGTCTAGAGTCAGTCCTTTGCATTGATTCCATTAATTGAAATTCAAATCATAATCTTATGGAAGTATATTTGAAGTATCTATAAGCTGTGCCACCATCTTTTAGTTTGTTTTTATATAAATATACTCATATCTAGACTTACCAATATTTAGGCAATTGAGTAATATTGTTCAATTTACAGTGAGTGCTAAGACATGCCCTGTAAAAGGCTAAATTTCCTAAGAGGCACAAGTTGTGCTGTCTGATTATCAGTTGTTAGATGTCCAGTGTGAATTCAGAAGTTGAAGCTGCATGGCAAGGCTCCCAGCATTCATACATGGGGGAGTTAAAAACCTCAAGATGGGATTTAAAATTGCCATAATGGGCTGGCTTATTGGAAAGTAAAGACTGCTCAATCAGGACCTCACAGAGTCATTTTTTCCTCCTCATGTAGGTGCCTATACTATCATCCCTTCTCCCCTTACAAGTTTCAAGCATTGCTATCTTCTAAAACACACATAAAAGGGGAAGAACTTTTCTTTACAACAGTCTAACACTTAGGATGCAGGCTTGTACTTTATTCTTAGCATCTTCACAGACTTTCCAGTACTTTAATCCCTTTTTTCTGGTGGAGCAGATTTAAGTAGGTATTTCTGCCTCTTGGGAATATGCCTACCTAGTCTATGCCAGGCAGTAGTGGCATGCATTCTTCTCCTGGTGCAGCTGTACTATTATGCAGAGAGCTGGCAAGCAAGAAACACAAATCTGTATTTCTGTGATCAGGACACTTGCGAGGAGGAGCAGAGTGTTGGGTTCTGGTCCCTCTCTTCTTAGATGTCCGCTTCTGTATTTGATATTAAGCAGCTTAGTCTCTGGATCAAACTTGTCAAATGTTCTGTTTGTTCCTGAATTTTCAATTCTAAATGTTTGGGGAAATTGCAGTGAAGCCGATGAAGCTTAAGCATCTCCAAGATTATAGAGAAGCTGAATGGTCACAGTACATAAGTGTCTTATCCAAAACTGTGTACTTAAAAAAAATCTTCCAGCCAATGACAGTTTCTTCTTTTCAGAGCTACTTTTAGTGTTCCTCTCAAAGCTGATTGATCCTGATATTTGGTCTGCAAGTCTTCCATAAACTCTACTTTAACCAATTCATTTCAGATTGAAATGGAATGAAAAGATATAGTTAAGAAAGATATAGAAATCTTAAGCAAAAGCTGGGGAAAAAGAAGAATTTTTTTTTAAAAAAAGCTGCATTAAAAGATATTTAAAAACCCCACCCAAACAGTGAAGTAGAAAACAGCAGGGAGAAATGAAGATAAAAAAACAACAGCGAAGACACGAAAGAATTCTCAGAGTATTGTTTGAAGTACAGTTAATTCATAGATAGGACAGAGCTTAAAAGAATTGATGAAAGTATTATTGATTAAAAGACTAGAGGAGAACAAGATGACCAGGCATTCAGGTCTTTTATTCTTTTAGTCTTGGTTGGTTTGTTACTATAAAGATCTTAGCACCAATTTTTGTATTATTCCATGGTCATTTCCAAGTCCATAAAGAAAAATTGAGAAAATTGAAAGGCCTTGCTTTCCAGTACGATGAAAAAATTGGGCATTCCAGTGTAGAAGCTGGAATTTACTAACCTGAAAAAGTAATGTCTTGCTTCAGCTTCTCCAACCACTGCTTTGTTGGTTTACTTAATATGGATATGTTTTCTAGACTGTAGAGATCCGGTAGCCATTTTGACCAAAGGCAGTATTTACAAGTGGCATAAGAGCAATATGCCAGTGTGACATCCTTAAGGTTTATTATTTGTTTTTAAAGACCAGCAACAGCAATTGTATCATAATAGAACATGTCCCCTAGATGCCTCTAACTTTCTCCCTTGTATTCCACGTCCTTGAATACAACCCTGTTTTGGGGATGTTGAGTCTTTTGACATACCACTGACTAGGATCTTCTCCTAGACAGATGAATTGGTTACTTATATTGTAAAACATGGCATATGACATATGCTTCATTACATCCATGTCAAATTTATGTATTATTGCCCCTAAAATAGAGGAAAATCTGTCCTCTATAATATTCCCTTGGGTTGTGAGGCTTTTCCATACACCAAAGGGATCTTCCATATAATACCTCATATCTGGCAAACCTGGCACTCACTGTTGAATTTCGGAGAGTCTTTCAAACTGAACGTCAGGCTCCTGGGACATGTAGACTTTTGCCTTAGGATAGCAATCTTTCAGCTACCACTGAACTCAGAACTCTAGGAATTAAAAGCCAGATGTAGCTAGTTTTCACTAAAGCAAAGAACATGTGCTTTCTAGCAGCTGTGCACTCTCTGCTGAACTCAGACCTCAACAGAAACTGAGAGGCAAAAGCCACTGGTTTTCAGGAGAGGATCTTGTTTCTTGCCTCTTGAGCATACATCAATTTCTGTTCCCATTTCAGGCACTTGATGGCAATGAGATTGTGCCTTGTAAATATGGTCTCTTCTCTCTCTTGCTCTTTCATAGCCCTGAATCTGGGCTATGTGAGGTGAAAATGACTCCTTCTCTTTCCCTGTAGTTTAGAACCAAGGCACAAAAAGAAAGACAGTGCCGAGGGAAGGAAAACATTGTTGCTGGCCAAGTAGAGATGGAAAGATCAGGGAAGTGTTTATGAACCAAAGTATTAGAGAATCTTTCTCCCTCACATGTCTCAGTCTGTGACCTCAGCAGCCTTGCTCTTCTTTTAGGACTCCTTAAAAATACGTTATATTGTATAGATGTATTATATAGCTATCAGGATTCCCTTAATATTGCTGCAGATTTCTGATTGATCATGGCTTCAAAAATCTCTATTGCTATTTGGGACATACTACTCCACCAATGTATAATTTGGTTTTCTGAGCACAGATGTTGCAATGATGATTTCTGACCTCCGGATGTGTTTATTATTATCCGTTCTTTATAAAGAAACTGTAAATAATGATGAAAGTTCAAAGTGGTAGAAACTGCAAGCAACTGAAAACATAATTTCTCTGTTCTACATTCCACTCAGGCTCTCTAGTGAATATACGTTGTAGATTGTTTTATTCCCTGATATTCAGAGCCTGATGTATTTTAAATATACTCCTTGCTGTAAGCTCTGACAGCTACATTCCACTGGAATCACAAAGCTGTGACCAGAGAAGAAATCTCACTAGCACAGAGAGAACTAAGCTCATGAAACTTACCACAGGAATAAATAAAAATGACTCTCACCCTCACAGCATTCAGCAAAATTCGGCTCATTGAATTAGCTTTCGCTCATTAAATTTCTCATGCACAGCCACACTCATACACACACTTTTCTATCTCATTTTTTTCTGATCTCTGGAAAAGGGAGAAAAATTATTTATTTTTAAATTCTTCACAGAGTTGGTGATAATCAACTTGTAGGAAAATAGAAATGTAACAGCTAAACAATACCATCTTATTGCTTCAATTACAGAAAAATTATATCTACCTATTTTTTCAACCCCCGATGGAAGTAGACGACAACATAGTGTTATGAACTCCTTTGGTTTAGTGCTATATTCATAGGTGCTGAGAGGGAGTATAAAAGCTGGAAATGGTATGGAAGACAATATGCAAAGTTGTTTTAATCCTGGCTAACTGAACTTGCATCAACATTTTTGACATCTAGAAAGAGTCACATCCAGGTCTTTTCAAAGACTGTGTGAGACTGATTCTTTGATCACAGTTAGGAAAAACCCTAGATATTTTTTCTCCTCTGTTTGGAAAATTATGCATGGCATGAATATTGATTCTCTGACATTGGTGAGCAAAAGAACTTATCTTGATTTTCTAGTGAGAGTTTGACTCAAAATCAGAAACTGTCATTGGAAACAAAGATTGATGTAGCCTGGGACTGTGGTATTGAGCTTCGGATTTTTTATTACAATTCCTAATGTGTCACTCAACTAAGATTTCCTTTTTGAAGGGAGGCTATAGATCACTGTCAGAAGTTGTTTCTGTTCATACAGTTTTATTTTTTGCTTTTGTGTATGTAATAGTTTTATTGTTGACTGGCCATAACTGGATACCACCTGCTACTTCATATGCATCACTTTTATCCTTTTTCACAATGCCTGAAAAGACATTATTTGTGGAAGGGTGTAATGACAGAATATCCTGAATGTTTACCTTTAGAATACTTCTAGTTCCTGGAATCCATGTTACTGCAGTGATTTTGCATTTTCTGAAAATCTTGTAAAGAGAGGATGGTAGAATCCCAATCTTAATTCCTTTATTTAGACTTAAAAATAATTTATATTGAAAAAACATTTAATCTGTGTAGAATGTGCCTGGTTTAAAATTTATTGGACATGTCATAAAAGTTTACACATTTTTATTTGGCTATGACTCTAATGATTTGCCTATGATGAGTTTGTTTCAAGAGTAGAGGTAGTTTGATGGTCTTAATTCATCCGTATATCTATTCCTAGTCTCTTTATTCTCTAATTGTGTCTTAAATCTGACTTCAGTACCATTTCTACAGACCTTTAAAGATTATTCTTGCTTCCTGTCTGGTAGCATAAGAAAACAGAAGAATCGCTTCACCCTTCCTCACAAAAGTCTGGGAAATGGGCATGGGAGTTATATTAAGGATATATTTCTCCAGTTGAATGTGTTTGGCACCTCAGTATGTATCTGAATTCCAGAATCTATCCTGACCTTTATGATTTTGTCTCTATCTGACTAGACTATGTTTCAAAGAAAGGTCTTACTAGTTTTATATCTGAAATATATTATCTGGAGATGAATCATTTAAACTTGTACATGCAACTCTGTCAGAAATGCATATTTTCTCTTTTTTTTTTTATCTCTGTGATGCTCATTTGATGGATCCTTCAGTTGATCATGTTCATAAGTATCTGGGTTTTTTTTCTCTTTGTCATGCTGTTACTTCAGTGGAAAACATGAAGGGGTATGACATTTGTCTCTGAAATAGTTCAAGATAAAACCAAAGAAAAGATAACTTCTTATTTAACAGCATTCATTCGTATTGGTGCAAAAAGCTGTTCCATTTATGCTTATTCACAATACCTTCCCTATGACTAAGTGTTAGTTATCTAAGACTGGCATTTGAATAGTTACCCATTCCATTTTGCTTCTTTTCTAACAAACATGCCTATTTTTACACAACATTCTACTTGTACCACCTACACAACTTTAGGAGGTTTGAAGATCAAGTCAGATCAGCATCCAAAAAACTGAAATCTTGGTCTATCTGTCAAGCTACAGTGTTTCATTTGTAGCTACATTTCATTAGCTGGTTAGTTTCTGTCCCAGCACAAGTTATTTTTATAATTAAAAAAAAAAAAAAAGGCAAAAAAAAAAAAAGGCTATTACTTTAGGGAAATGGAAGAGATCCATATCTTTGGCATTTGAAAATCCACATTCAGTACTTGGTTGAATGACCCTGTATATTTATCACCAGAATATACCTAGCTACCTGCTGTCTTATGTTAGTATTTGTGAAGATGGAAAAAAAACCTTAGAAGTGTATTGGAACTCTTGGTAAACTGTGGAAGAAATTTCTCATATAACTAATCTAAATAAACACACAACCCAAGTATTGTATATCTCAACAAGACCAAAAGGACTCTGGTCACAATAATAAAAGATAATGCACTTCTGTAGATTTTTCACAGACAAAAAATTTATAACAAACAATTGAAATAGCAGGAAGACATTTAAATGTCTCTCTAGAATTCACACATCAGTTAAAAGCCTTTGATTGTAAATCTGAATAATGCTAAATAAATCAAATCTTGACAGTTTTTTCCACTAAATACCTTCTGCTGTGATCTGAATACCAGCTGTCTGATACTTTCAAATACGAAGCATTTTACGGAGTTGGATTAACTTCATCCCACCTAGAAAGGTGAAAATAGTGTTCTCACTTCCAGTTCTGTTAAGGTGATAATTAACTAGAAATAAAGTACTAAAGCTGATGCAGCTATTATATGAAATTATGAACTTGTCATTAGTCTGCATGTTCTATTGAAATCAATAGTAGTTTAAAGTCAATAGGGTATATGAGATGAAGAAAATTTGATCCTTATTAGACAATTTCTTATATTCATCTTTGAGAAATATCTCAAGGGTTTAACAAAGAAATATCTGATAAGTTAGACCCTGGGTTATTTACTGGAGAAAAATAGAGCAATCGTAACCTCTGCAATAGCTCTTGAGCAAGAATATGGAAATGCTCTTTCTAGGCCTGAAAGAATATTCAGAAAGACATCTGGATTATCCACTCTGTGTTGCAGATTGTCAAGGGAGGGTCTGTAAATTTCCAGGCTTCAGCTTCTTGACTTCTAGCTTCTACAGCTGATTTGTTGTTGGGGAGTGTTGTTCTCCCTGCTGTGTTGCTTTCCCTCTGAGGGACCTCTGAAGTGCACTATGATGCAGGTTTTCAAAACTGCCCGTGGTTTCTTTCCAGGCTACCTCTCTGTCTTCCATGAATCACTGGTACAGAAGCAGTTTTGAATAATATTTCATCCCAGGAGCAATGCACAAAATTTGGGGAAAATCAAAATTATATTAGTATTAGTATATTTATTATGTACTTATTATTTATAGGTTTTTATTTTATTATATTGGTATTGGTATATTTTTCTTCAAACAGCTGATTATGTTAATAAGTAAAGATGTCAGTTATGAAGGCTAGACTTCGTTAAATATTGATTCATAATTCACAAAGCTTGTCCATATTTTATTACACAAATAAATAAAAAATTCCAGAAGCTGTTAGTCTGTATGAACCATTCATGATTTTGGTAATAATTTTCAGGAACACTGCTGCTGACATGCCACCTTAGGGGCAACCTCAGTCATTTATTTACTTTTTGATGTGTTTGATGGAACATTGTCAGAACAGGAAAGATGCAAACCAATTAAAAATCCTCCCTATGCCCAACTGGAGTAATTTACCAACACAGAGGCCCTTTGATGCATTCAGTTTTATTATGAAATAAAACTGTGTATTTCTTACAGCTTTTGACGAGATTAATTTTGAATCTTTGTGTCAGGAGATGTACAAGTGTTATCTGTAAATGAGAAATGTATGCAAGGTACTCAACAACTGCTGAATTTCAATGAACTTTTTGGTTCTAATGTCATGAAGCTCTGTCAAATGTTAACAGAAATTAAAGGTAAAATTCATACGGAGCTTTCACAAATCACAGCCTTATCTGTCAACATTTTATAATAACCTAACAGTTATGATCTATCAAGGTATTAAAGTGCAATTCTGAGCCCCAAAGGAAAAATCATGACATTCTCAGACCAGTAAAATAACAATAAATATTTTTATTGGACAGAATTGTCAAGCTTTCCTTTCAAACTTCTCTCACTAATTGCATTTCAAACAACTTCTGTTACAAATACCGAGAATAGACAGGAAAAAAACCACTGAAACTGTTATAACTTTGAAATACTCTAGATACCAATGGTTTATGTTTATTTAACGTTTCTTTCTTCCTGCATTTTTTAAAATAAAACTGATATTAAATTTTTGATAAGGTAGTTTTCTGTACAAGAATGTTAAACTGTGGCACTAGAATTCTCATTTAGCAGAGTAGGAGAGACATTAAATACATAAAAGCATTCCATCTTATCTGTCAACATTTAAATTTCTGTAAAGACCTCTGCTGAATCCAGACACCGTACAGAAATGTGTAGCTTTACATTCAACTCCTTGGCCCTAACTTTGAACACCTATCAGACCTGTGAACTTCATTATGCTTATTCAAAATTGTATTAATCTTATTTTCTGGTGTTGAAAACATAAAAGCTTAGAGCCGGATTCTGGTTGGCGTTACAGCCTGGTTGTGCTGCTCCAAGGTTCAAAGGGCTAGAAAGCAAATCACAACAGTCAGTGAAGGGTTGGATCAGCTTCATCTGACTCCTCCCTAGCTTTTCAATGGAGAAGTTGTGGAGAATTTAAATGTTCCTATTGTAACAACATCTGCTTGGAATTATCTAAATAAAAAAATATCTGTGAGGATTATATCTTCCTTAGTTATCAGTTTGCTGTTGCTTTTTCACTGAATGATTCAGAAATACCTGTTTGTTCAAGGCATGGAAAATCAAAGGTTAGTTCTTATATATATATATATATGTATATATACATATATATGCATATATATTATACACACATATATATATATATACACACACACACCTGTCTGAGGGGATTAGAGCTCACATACCAAGCAGGTTCTGTGATGTTTAAGATGCACACTACTCACCGTCTAATATTGAAACTATTTTTTTTTCTTACCTGGAATGGTTTAACATTAAAAAGATCAGGGACAGGATGAGGTGCCTTTGAGGGCACTACTGAATGCCATCATTACAGCCCTTCAGAAGATTGTTCTTAATTTCTTGTTGTTTTAATCACTAAGTACTCTATACAAAGTCAAAGAGAGGGAGGGCACCTTCAAATGTCTATTTTTTCAGTTACAAAAGTAGAGGACTCAAGTTCAAACTTAATTTTTTTCTGCTTTGGCCCAGTATGTGCTTACACAAGCAAGTACACCTAACAAACGGCAACCTGAGTATTGAAAATAAAAGTGCATTTAAAAAGGCATTTCTTTCTCACATCTTACAAGTGGTATATAATATTTCTAGTAATTGTTTACACTGAGAATCTAAGGTCAAGGCTTACCCTCTAGCCTGGTGGTTAGGACATGTGTTTTAGAAACGTGGGTTCAGCTCTCTTCGGCTGGAGGTAGATGTTCAAACTGTATTTCCCATGTGTTGGGTGGAAGTTGTTACGAACTGGTCGATTTATTAAAAAGAGGTTGTCTTCTGTTATGGGTATCTGTCCTTTCATTTCATTTGTAATTTTACACAAGAAAGAGAGCTTTATGGGTTTTTCATTTCAGCAGTGAAAGTCCTAATCACTTTAAGTTTTATTTCTTCTGAACTATTTTTTGAGGAACATTTTTCTCTTTCAGTTCAGCTGACAAACCATAAATAATCTGTGTCTCCTTCTGTTATTAAACTTAGTCTTAGGATGAGGACAAACTGTAATAGCTGTAATAATTTTAGAACCTTTGAAGAGCTTTTCCTCTGTAGAAATACCAAGCAAATTTTTCATACCGTTATCCATTTAGCATAATTTTTGTTTATTTTTAATTTTCCACAAAGATACCCTCTGTACCTTGTATGTAAGTTTTGACATTGTTGATGTGAATCACCGTTTTGAGAGTTTTCACCCCACACAATGATACAGGCTTGGGAAGAGGGGCTGGAAAGCTGCCTGGTGGAAAAGGACCTGGGGGTATTGGTCAACAATCAGTTGAATATAAGTGTGCAGTGTGCCCAGGTGGCCAAGAAGGCCAACAGCATCCTGGTCTGTATCAGAAACAGTGGGGCCAGCAGGACCAGGGAAGTCATCCTTCCCCTGTACTTAGCATTGGTGTGGCTGCACCTTGAATACTGTGCCCAGTTTTGGGCCCCTCATTACAAGAAGGACATTGAGGCACTGGAGTGTGTCCAGAGAAGGGCAATGAAGCTGGTGAAGGGGCTGGAGATTAAGTCTTATGGGGAGCGGCTGAGGGAACTGGGGTTGTTTAGCCTAAAGAAAAGGAAGCTGAGGGGAGACCTTATCGCTGTCTACAACTACTTGAAATGAGGTTGTAGCGTGATGGGTGTTTGTCTCTTCTCCCAAGTAACAAGTGATAGGACAAGACACAATGGCCTCAAGATGAACCAGAGGAGGTTCAGATTGGATATCAGGAGAAATTTCTTCACTTAAAGGGTTACCAGGCACTGGCACAGGCTACCTAGGAAAGTGGTTGAGTCACCATCCCTGGAGGTATTTAAAAGATGGGTAGATGAGGTGCTCAGAGATATGGTTTAGTAGTGGATAGGTACAGTTGGACTCAATCTCAAATGATTTTATGATTCTATGATATTTAATCTACATGGTGCTGTAATCAATCCAGCAGAAATAACTTGTGGACAAACATGCTGTTTAGGAAAAAGGCATAAAGTGTCCTGCTTCTCTAGGAAAGAAAGTGCTCTAGGGTGAGCCTGATGCCTTAGACTTGGAAAGGGGGCTGGCTGGGACTTTCCTTCCTCATGCAACTGGGACAAAGATCATTGCATAGGGATCCTCTTGCATGTGATTTTTTGCAGGTTGTGGAAAGCATTTTTCATGTGCTGGGGTAACTTCACTAAACCCAAAGCTAAATGAAAGGAATACTTTTCCCACAAGAAGATTTCCTGTCTTCATTATCCTTAGTAGCTGTAAGCAAACCTGTAGATATTTGCTGCAGTTGCCAACAGGTTCCTCATCTGTGAACTTTACTGGCTCTGCATGATTGCATTCACCGTTTTTTTCAGAGTATTGCTTGGGTTTTAGACCCTGGAACTTAATATTTCTGACTGGACTTCAACTCCATTGTTTGATCAAAAAATCAAAAGACTGTGTTCTGGAACAAGTGTCTATAGCTTTGCTTTTGGTCACCAGAAATGTGATTGGAGGACTTGTAATATTCAGAGTTTTACACACAGCCTTTAGACAGTGGTAAATTGGAAAGAGCTTTGGTTTTGTAAATACAAAATCAGATTAATTCAATATGTTCCAAAGCTTTTTGTTTTGCATAGTTCTATCTCTTCCCTCTAGATGCTAGCAAGTTTGCTATTTCAACTAAAAGCTTATCCTTTAACTAGCTGCCTGAACTTAGAGTCTACATCAAGAAACCAGGAGATCAGATGTGGTGACTGGATGGAACTAAGATCAATTCACTTTGATTTCGCTTTAGCATTTCCTTTTTAAAATTAGTTTGTAGGAGCAGTTTAATTTTAATTGCCTGATTCAAATCACTGCACTCTGCTGAATAGGGTTTTAATGAGCTTGAATACAAAAGATAAACAATAAGCAATTCTTTGTTTTCAGATAGCTTTGGAAGCTTGTTTTCTAGTACCAGATCTTGCTTGCAGTGAGATGGCCACTGTGTCTGCTAAAGCCTTCAAGGAAAATGAAAGCAAAAAGCAGATAACATGAAGACTGCATTAAAATGTGAGAAACATTTCAGTGTCCAAATTCAGCTAGTAGTGTCAAGGATACATAATGATGAAACAATAAAGAACTTGAAGGAATAAAGGATCGGACAGTGTCTTTTGAACAGGTGGGGACATAAATAGTCTAACATATATCAAAAGTACTAGTACATTGTGTTTAGGAATGTCACTTTACTGTGTTCATAAAAAACCTCATTTAATACAAAACAAAAAGTTTGCTTAATTAAATGTATGCATATATAAATATATATATATATAAAGTCTTCATTAAAAAATTTAATATTTGGCATCCTTTATTTTCCTGTTTAGATAAACTAAAAAATGAACCTTAATGATTTTGATGCCCAAACTCCCATTAGGATTAAGTATTTATAGATAGCTTTGAAATCTCAGGTTTATGTCAGGAGAACATTAAAAGCAAAGGACTCGCTCCTGGAGAAGTTCAGGTACCTGATCATTCCCTGGAGACCCTTCACTGTCATTAGCTAAGGGCTTTCTCCATTGCAACCCAACTCCCTTCTTGAAGCAGGGAAACCTCCACCCTCTGTAACATCATCTTGTCACTATGGAAACAAATGCATTGCTACAATTTCTGCACTGGTGGGAAACAGGTAAGCTGCTAACCTGGCAATGTGACAGGAATAATTCTACTGTTCTAAACCTGAAATCCTTTATTTCACTTTTGGATGGAGAGAAAAGGTGGAATGTAAAACAGTAAAGCCTATGTTTAAACGTGTCACCAGTACATAGTAAACATCTTTTAGAAAACTGCACAGAGGAGGAAATATTTGGTTTGTCTTCCTTGGTATGAGCTCTTTGTTAGTGTGATTCTGAATGCACCTGAAAGCTTTGTACCTGCTGTGGTTTTGCTTGTTATTTTTTTTATTTTGTTTTGTTTCTTTCTTTTAAATCTATAAGTCAAACTAAACTCCTTTCTCAGTCCATGCATAAACAAATCCATACGTTAACTCTTTCACTGAAAAAAAAGTGCAAAGTGAACATTTGGCATGAGTCATTGAAAACATTTTTGGACAAATCTGGTCTGACTTCCAGGTTTATGACAAAAGCTGGAATCACGTAAAATCTTATCTGGTTCTGCTGAAGTATTTTTGTCAGTTTTCTCACAGCCTTCTTGCGAACCATTGGCAACAGTGTCAACTTTAGCACTGTCAGAGATCTGGATGGGCAAAAAAGAGCATTAAGGATCTTTCAGCAATAATTGTGATACCAGACACCAGATCTGATCAACATCACTGCTCTACAGCTTTGTCCTGCACCTTTTGAGGTTTTCCATGTGAGGAATGTGTTGTTTCCCTGGGCTAGCAGATAAAGCTGCTTGATCTGAACTACAAGCAGTGAAGAAGCATTTAGCAGCCTCTGTGCTCTCTTTTTGAAAATGTCTGCTTTATTCTTCAGTAGCCCTGCTTCATATTGACATCTTTAAGTAACTTTAAAAAGCAGTTTTCACTGTGCTCATCTTTCTACCACTTGTATTTAATAATTTCATTTCTAATATTTTTCTTTGTTTCCTCTTGCGGTCTTCATCCTCTTTTGCTGTTCCCTTTCTCTTCTGAAGAGAATATATAAAATATAATTCAGTTCTTTCTCAATAGCTATTTATAGCAGACAGAAAAAAGGAACATGAGTTTATCCTGTATGGGAACTTTTCCCCTTTGCCTACCCACCTTCTGCCAGAGGGACACTAGCTGATATGAAGCAATATATGATATCTCTTGAGATTCTCCAGCCTTAGTGTTGTCCAAATGGTTTTGTCTGCATGCAGAGAGATATTTTTTGTTTGTTTGTTTTGGTGTTGTTTGTTTTGTTGTTTTTCTTTTTTTCTCCAAAGAAATAGTATGTTTTGGACACATTCCCCTATCACCCTGTCATTCCTAATCTTAAAGATGAAAACAAACTACTTCTAGCAAAGCACTAAATTCTTGTCAAATTTGGAAACAAAGTTACAAAAGAGAAAATTATATTTTAAAAAATAAAAATTTCTAGTTTATATTTAAGTGAGAAATTGGTTTCTGATTGCTCCATTGCTCCTTCTTACTTGAGGAGCTGGTGACTCAGTCACCAGTACCCCAAAAGCCTGATTGTACAGGTTTGACCACAGTGAAATGTATTGTATGTTAAGGACAGCCTTTATACCCTGCTTATTCAGTCCTTTGTTAAGACAGTTGTGCTCTGGCTCTTCTGCTGACCTTTATTTCTCCTGGTCTGGTCTTTGGGTTCTTTACCTTGCTTCCATTCAGTCAGTGCTTATATAGGCTGCTGTAAATGTTTGCACTGTTAATTCTATTAGGAAATTGCAATCCCCAGTTGTCCTGGATTAAATTCCTGGAGCAAACAATGTTTATAGTTCAACATATGTTTTTTGTAGTCAGTGAGGAAAATAACCAATCCAAACCTCCTGTACTCCTAACAGACTTGCTTAAATAATATGCTTCATGGCACCACTGGATGTTTTGGGGAAGCCAACACTGCTTGAATATTTCTCTTTTACTGCTATTGTTGCTTTGAGAGCTTTGATTTTATAGCAACTTTAATCATGTGTATCCTATTCCTTCACCTCTGGCATTTTGCAAATATTCCATTTCTCAGTTCCTGCTACCGTAACTACCTTCATCAAATTAGAATTCATTGATCTCTTTCTCCCACACCCACAGGAGAAACCCCAAAAGGAGAACATGCCAGCTAAAAAAGAAAATGCTAAATGTATACATGTAAAAAAATCTATTAATTAAAAAAAAAAAAGAAGAAGAAAAATTACATATAAGTTAACGTGACTCCAAGGCAACGCTGGCAGCAATTTATGCACTGACAGTTAGAATTCAATGCTCAATAATACAAGGAAAAAAAACCTGCCATCAAGTGGAACAACAAAATGGACTTGTGTTATCCTAAAGATGTAAAAGAGCAATAAATCATATTAAGAACACTAAGACTATATTTACATTTTTCCCCTAAAAAAATAATCATTTTTAGAGGCTTTTATTTTCCTTTTAACATTTGTTTAGCTGCCTTTTTCAGGCAAAGCTGTAGGAGTTTCTGCCTGGTTTCAAGAAGTTTATAGAGCTGTACATGCTATCAGGAGCTATGGATAAATGTATCTGCAGGGCTCCTCGCAATTCCCATTTCTTGGCCAGTGTAAGATGTATTCTTTCTCACCACCTGTCAGTTTTTAAGTGAGGTGGAGAAGTATAGGGCCACAAAAATACTTCTGTCATGGTTTATTTTGTGACATACTAAAGGTGCATTGGCTGCTGGACCTGGCCTCTGAGCAAGGAGAATGTGGACACAAACAGATTTCTTATAGTTTGTAATGCCTTGGTTATTTTTTAAAATCTGTTTTTGTACATGAGAATGAAAGGAAACTAAAATCAAGCTTTGAGTGCGTTTCTGCAGCCTCCCTGCCCGCCCCCGCTCCCAGATTATTGTCCTAGGAGATACCTGGGTAATAAATGCCATTAGGAAAGACAGTACTGCTAGTTAGTCCCATGCAGGAGAGAGTAGCTAAAGATGGACAACAGTTGCGCAGAATATGGTCCTGAGGTAAAAGACAGTGAGCAGGACCAGACTGAAACTTTGACACTTTGGAACACAAAAAGTGCCAGAAGAAAGTGAGGGTGTTAAATACAGGAAGCTACAGTTGTGACACCTGCAGCTATGTGTCATTACCTGCAGAAACAGATTATTTTCTATGGGAAAAAGATCCAAAGTTGAATCTTTAATATGCCAAATTCCCAGATGACTCCATAGTCACAGGTAATGTAAGCAGTCAAAACTCATGACTTAGCACTGAAAAATATGAAATTGACTCTTAAGAACAATAGCAACTGGATTAATTTGATTCATCTTCTGGCTTCTGACCCAGGCTAGTACTACTAGTTCTCTTTTTATATTCTTATTTGCAACCTGATTCTTGTTGAGTCAAAAAGGAGACTGTTTTGATCCAAGTTGGTTCTTTTGATGGTAGTATATTATTAATTATATTCTGACTGTATATTAATAATGCATACTGCAATCATGAGAGCTACATTCAAAATGTATCAAAATTACTTTCTGACTCAAGAAGGACCAGATGCAAAACTACCAAAACTCTGCAAAATCTTCCTTTAAGACTTGTCCCATATAATGAGAAATGAGAGTATGTATTTCTATACATGTAAAGGCATAATATTTACTTGCTAAAATTCTATCTAAAGATGCAGGTCAAGGTTCTAAAAATTTCTAAATGACTGAGCAGTGTGAATCCTGACCCATCAAAAGGGTAACCTATATAGAATTGCCCACACAATACACAGTATTCTCAGCAGATGCACAATTTCCAAAGAAAGGAGCAAAATCATAGAATCTTAGAATGGTTTGGGTTGGAAGAGACCTTAAAGATCATCTAGTTCCAACCCCCCTGTCATGGCAGGGACACCTTCCACTAGAAGAGGCAGCTCAAAACCTCATCCAACCTGGCCTTGATCATTTCCAGGGAGGGGGCATCCACAACTTCTTTGGGCAACCTCTTCCAGTGTCTGACAATTACTATTTGAAAAGATAATTGAGATGTCAAATGAACAAGTATTTTTCTTAGCAATGTACGAATTTCAAACCTGAACAGAGAACACTGAACTGCATGCAAAATAAATGTGCTCTTAAGGTTTTCACTAGCAAATCAATAATGACGGGGGACTGTTGAGTAACACACCTTCTGCTGAGAATCTCCTGCATCTTACCTCAAGTGTAATCAAGAGAGAAGAGGATCCATTAAATCCTTAATAGCAGATGAAAACATCAATTGATCTAAGTAGTAACTTGAATTCCACAGAAATATTAGAAATTTAGAAATAGACCATGACTCCATGTCTTTACTCCATTCTTCACTTAGAAGTGATGTCATCCCTACATTAGATCTATGGGAGTGACTTGCAATTAGGAAGAGACCTTTAAGCAGCTCAACGTGCAATGATGACATTCAAGAGAGCTTGTTATAATTTTATAGTATGGTTAGTTGGACAAAGAGGTAATGGGAGAATTTTGCTATATAGCTTCTCATCAATACTACTGATGCTACTCCTTATGCTTGACCATTTGGACTGTTAGGCTTTATGTAATTAATTTTTCTTAAAGTGTTGAAAACTTGTATGTCATTTTCCTGTAGACTTAAATATGCAAACACACAAAGCATAGTGCTTTGTCTCACAATTCATTTAATAAACTGAGGAGCTATGGTTAATTGTAAGGTACTTCTGAAGTAAAGTAGCTTTTTTGTTTATGATGTAACATATTCTTCCTACTCAAATACAAAATTTACTAAACTGATTTAAATGACCAATTTAGTTTGCACTGAACTAATTACTATCATGTAACAGAACAAGAACTGACAGCTGATTTTTTTTTCTTGGTATAGTGTAAAACAAATAGAAAAAGATTTTGTTAATAGATAGACTGTATATACTGTGCATCTTTTTTTCTCCCTTCAAATTCATCTCAGCTACAGCCACTGATGTCTATTGCTAGCTCTATATGTCCATGCCACAGCACAATGTTATATATCAAAACCCCAGCTGAGCGTGACAGTGTAGTATGCCCAGTAAGATGAGATAGGTGGAATATTAACTCTATTAGCTCAAAAGGAATGTTGTGTTATTGCAGGTGTACGGTGTTAACATTCACTACAATGAGTACAAGTGAAGAGGTATGCTACAGAGTGAAGTTGCAAAATTGAACACTGCAGATGAGATAAATGTCTTTGGCCCTTTTTAGTGATGGTCTGTGCATCAGATCCTTCCTGGTTTTTTGCAGGTGGAAACACAGAATGTAACCAATGAGCTTGATGAAGCAGGGCAAATGTTACCAGAAGTTTTGAAATGATCCTCTTCTTCCCAATGGTCCATGAAGGAGGGAGAGAAATACTAAGAATAAATGCCATTCCAAGTGTTGTTCTCTGTTGTTCCTGTTGAGGTAACAGGAATTTATAAAAAGCAATTAAACTTATTTTTCTACCTCCAAGTAAGTAAATATTTCTCTGATATATGCAGGTAATTGATTTTCTGACCCAGGAAGCTCCATTATGCAGGGGGATTTTGTAATCTTAAAGTTAGCAGTTTGGTCCTAAAGACTGTTAAAATAATTACATGGCTGCAGGTGACTCCTTACATTTAATTTTCTATGAATGCCCAAAACCAATGTTGAGCAGTATCCCTTTCAGAGATATTTCAGTCCTTCGCTTGTCAATTTTAATTTATAATGTTGTGAGTTGATTAATATCCTCTTGTTAACTGCCTTTGTAGGACAGCAATCCAGAGTCTAAAGAGGCAGCACTTTGTTGATCTTTTTCTCTTGCTCTATTTTAGTCTGCATTAAAAAAACCCTGTATTTTATTTACCAATGCAGTTGAGCATAGCCACAAGTAAGTGTAATTTCCACTATGAGCAATATAGCATATTACTCATAGTAGAAATTATATATATCTACTCACTGTCCTCTCTAAAGCATCAGAATTCTCTGAAAATTTTACTTGCATTGCTAAATTGGCCAGAGGTCTTCTATTATACAGAATACTTTATTAAAGACTAAGTTACTTAGACAGCAAATATTTTTCGTACCTTTTCTGGATGGATCTCCATGGGTATGGGTGCAGGTTTGGTTTTTATTTAATCATCCCTCTCTAAACTATGTTGAAAAAAGGACAAGAAAATAAATGAATGGATCTTTCATCTACTATAAACTGCTCCCACTCTCTGCTGCTGTTAGATACCAGCACACACACTCCCTCCAACTTCCGAGCTGTGTACTGGCCAGGATAAGGGACTGTTTCTTTTTTCCTTCCACTTCCCAATACTGCCCTGCATCTTTCTCTTCTTCCTCTTAGTGATTCAGTCAAATTAAATTCCTAATTCTAGTGAGCCCTCTTGAGCTGTGAAGAATTACATTTCCCCCATTCTTTTCATTCATCTCTGAAATATATACTAGAATACAATAAGTTCCAGTATGTAGCATATAGTGGTAGGATTCTACAATAAATCCATGCTAAGTGAGACCTGCTCTACAGTTCACTAATCTCATATATTCACCTGTGCTATATCTTGCATTTCATCTCAGATCTATCAACAGAGAGAAGATCCATTTTTAATAATGTATTATAGAATTTACTTCTCTGTATTGGTCCAGGAGTGGAAAATATAGACTGCTTATATAGACTCTGCAATTTAAACTGTCATAGAAGTTCAAGATAAAAGTTACAGAAATTCAAGAAGATAGAGAAGACAGTGTTAATAAATTTGCTGTCAGGTGTGTAAATGCAGCAAGAACATAGGGCTGAATTCTGTCCCTAGCCTTTCACACCACAGATTTAATTTAAAATATATAGTCAAAACACTCAGTTACTGTTAAGTTATTTTATGTTCATAGAATCATAGGATCATAGAATGGCTTGGGTTGGAAAGGACCTTAAAGACCATCTAGTTCCAACCCTCCCGCTGTGGACAGCGTTGCCAACCACTAGATCAGACTGCCCAGGGCCCCATCCAACCTGGCTTTGAATGTCCTCAGGGATCGGGCATCCACAACTTCTCTTGGGAACCTTTTGCAGTGCCTCACCACCCTCTGGGTGAAAATTTTCCTCCTGATATCTAACCTAAATCTCCCCTCTCTTAGTTTAAAACCAATTCCCCTTGTCCTATCACTATCTGCCCATTTAAAAAGTCACCCTCCCTCCTGTTTATAAGCTCCCTTCAAGTACTGGAAGGCTGCAATGAGGTCTCCCTGGTGCCTTCTCTTCTCCAAGCTAAACAAACCCAGCTCCCTCAACCTTTTTCTGTATATGTTACCCTTATGTTTCTTTATACTATGCTGTATTAGACCTTATAGTTTTCTCAATCACATTTTTCGAAAGCCAAAAAGGCACAAAGTATCTACAGTCACTGATCTGACTGCTGGTGTTTTGTGAAAGTTTATGTCTGCAAAGAAATTACAAGAAAATGAGAGAAACTGGTGAAAAGACAGAAGAAAAGCAACAGTTCTCCCTCCAAAAGAACCCAAACCAAACACAAATACAGCTCTACTCCCCCACCCAGTATGCTTTTATCTTGGACCTAAACAAATAAACAAATGAATATAAGAGCTTGAGAGGATTGTTGCTGTAAAAACTGAGGGAGAAACAGGTCAAGAAACTTGTACCCTGTACTGAAAGGAGCAGAATTTTGCACATGCCTTTGAAGAAAGAAGCATTGCATCAATTTCTTCAGAGAAGGAGAACAGAGGAGAAATTGTCTCCTGACACAGTCCTGAATTTCAGTTGAATACTTAGGTCAAGAAGAGGCAGTAATTTGAAGAGCTTATCTTTAGTCAATATCATAATGAATGATTAAAGCAATTTACCTCATATATTTTAATAGCATCAGCCACTGCTGAAATACGGAATTTTTGGATAGTGTTTCATGTCACATTGTGTTTTCTGCACAAGGTGCATTAAGTTTCTGTGTTTATGTGATGTTCTTCACAATTTTCTTCTGATTGTTTTGCTGAAAGGAGTTCGAGCTATAAATTTTGAGCACCAGGTCCTGGTTTCAAACCTTCCTGTGTTCACAAATATTGAGAATTGTGGGGTTTGTTTTGGGACATTTCTCATTGTAATTAAATATATTAAACAATATCAGCCTTGCTGCAGGTCCCTAGGGTATCTCGCTATTAATCTTTCCTATACTGAGAATGGACTGCTTATTCCTACTCCTTGCTTCCTGCCTATTAACCAGCTTTTAATCACTGACAAGAATTTACCTCTTACCCTGTGGTTACTAAATTTCCTTAATAGTCTCTTGTGAGGAATTTTATCAAAACCCTTTCAAAAGTCATAAGTACATCATATTCATTGCTTCTTCTTTAACCACTGTATTGTTTATTATTTCAAATAATCATACTGAGTTTAAGAAGCATAATTCATGCTAGTCAAAGCCAGGTTTTCTTTCTCTATCATATTATTCTATGTAAAACCACCTTCTTTCTTTTAAATTATTGCATTAATTTTTTGTAGTGCTGCAGTGTGTTCAAAAAGTAATAGGAAATGTGCTGTACTGTCGTTAGTGATATGACTTTATTTTTCTAGTACTCAAGAAAGCTTTTCTGCCCACATTTCTTTTCAAGTGCTCACTCTCCCATAATTCATCCTGAAACAAAATCTGTTTCTCTTTCTGTTTATACACTGTATGTTGAGTTGGTTGGGAATATGTCATATTATGATTCTATAAAATATCAATATTTTTCTAAAGAAATGTGGTGGTTTTGCCTGGCTAACACTTGGCTAGCAGCCAAACACAGCTACTTGCTGACTCCCCCGCCTCCCCCTGCAGGGGGAGCTACTAAAAATAAACCTATCTCTCTCAGCTAAAAAACAGGGCAAGAATATAACATAAAGCAGCTGTCTATGATCCAGCTTAGCATCATCTTGGCTTGGAACAAAATATCTGTAAAATATAAATTATTCTTTATCTCAGCTGTTAATTCTCAAAATTATTTGAGATCAGGATTTCAGGTAATTCAGGCAGATTCAAGGACACACATAAAATTGCATCCCAATTTTATGTGTGTCCTTGCCAACGGGCAAATAACCAAAGGGAAGGAAGATGGATCCAGCTTAAAAAGGGGGGTCATGAATTATCTTTTCAGTACTGAAAAGCCCAGCATAACACAAGCAATTTGTCAATCAGTCTCAGATATCTTAATTCTCCTCATTGAGTAAAACTCAATTCTTGTTAGTCTCATGCTCAGCATGTGAAAGGATATCAAAGTCTGGCATGTGCACTAGAGTCATTGAGTAAACTGACTTCTGTGGAAAACTGTACTCAGTGTGTATTTGTGATACAGTGCGGCCCTGATTCTGAACAGTGGCTGTAATTAAAAATATGTTTTGTACCTCTTCTCATAATGTTTTTATGGCATTGGGCAATAATTGCAAAATTAATCAATTAAACCTCTAATTACTATTACATACTCTCCTAAAATAACAAAGAGCAAAAATACCATATAACAATTCTCTTTTATTTTCTAGTAGGTGATTTGTACATTGAAGAGTAATTAGCATGGCACTGAAAATACACCCAATTAAATTAGTTGGTGGTACTGCCTTTAACAAAAATATTTCCAGAGGACCTGTCGTAACAGGGCATTGATCCCTGATTATAGTACTTAGATACTACCATGGTTTGAATAAATGATGATAGAATATAACTTTCCACTACTGACTGCAGTACTTCGTATGCTTTTCCAGCTTTCTTGGCATCCCCCTCTCCTCCCACCCTCCTCTTACCATTTCCCTGGTGCTTTCTCTTCCTTCAGTTACTACCAATGGTTCAAGTGACAAATAAAATTTCTGTCTCTCAGTGCTTTTCTAGACTACAGGTCGGAACAAGTGAACCATTAGTCACTTCATAAAATCCTCCTTTGTGCGACCAGGCTCAGAGCAGTAGCACCTTTATGCATATTTTATGCATGTTTATGGGCTGCATTTCACAGTGCTGTATTTAGTTCCATTACAGTTTTCCATCATATTGCTCTTTTATTATGGCATTAATTATGTATTGTTTTTACTTTATCTTACAGTATTTTTTTGCATTATTTTCTTAGTTGTGTTTTATAATGTATATAAAGTTAATTTTAACAGTAAGACTGGCACTTTGTATTAGCCCAGTTGTTATTTCCTGAGCGCTTTGGTTTGGGTGCCTCTTAAATTCCCTTTAAAAAAAAAAATCAGCTTTAAAAAGTCTGAGACACTAAATAATTCATAAGTAAAGGGAATTTTTATAAATATGTAAGAGCTTTTTTAGGATGAGCTTCCACTGTCACCGTTCCAGGTCACATGAAGCAGCCATGTTGAAAGTGGGCCACAGTCAACCTGGGAGATGTGGTGAAACAGCAGCTAATGAAAGTAATTCAATGAAAACAGCATATAGGCTTAGACTCATAGCTATATAAAGGCTGTTCTCATCACAGACAGTTTTGATTCCTCACACATGATAATACGCAGTAAGCCTGTGAGTTGGCAACAACTGCATGAATGAGTTGGTTGTCACTTGTGAGTTTTTCCAGAATTCAGAGCACTGAGAGGAGAATCCTATTTCCTTTGGATATGAGTCTATAACAGAAAACACTGGGTTTTTTTCAAATGTGCTAATAGAAGGGCTACGTATGCCAAATAATAGTAAATCTGGTAAAAGTGAAATGTTATCATGGTAACTTGTTGGGATATATTGTGGGTTTTTGTGAAAATAAAAAAAATGTTGAGTTTGTATAGGAGATGAACTTATACCAAATATTTTCATTATACTACCCTGAGAAAAAAAGAAAAACTGATTTTGTGCAGTATTTAGGTACTGTGCTCTGATGAGGCTTATTTGAGTAACATCACCTCAGACTCTGGAATTGTAATTTTAGATGTCAATCCACGGGTATCACAAACTGTAACTGAGGTTTAATTAAATAATGTTATTAAGTCCTACCTTCTATTTCACATGGAGACTTGATTAATTGCTTTTTAAATTTTCTGTCCAGTCACATACAAGTTGTTCTTAATTTTTGGTGGGACGATTTATTCAAATCAGCCTTGATTTGTAAGATAATAAAAAATTGGCCAAGTCTGTATTAAGGATGGGTAAGAAATTTCGTAATATTGTTAGAATTGGAAGAAAAAATGTTAATTGACAAAAGCTTTGATTATGTCTTCCCATCTTATTTCTAGAACTTCCAGCTCTTTGAATTTATTACTTTAAAAATTCTTTTTAAAAACATAACAACAAGGTTAACAAAGCTGGGTGAGGTTTTATACTTAATTGCTAAACAACTGCAGATGTCAGAAGTTGTGGCTGCTGACAGCTTTTAAAAATCAGACCATGTTACATTTCATACTGAGCTTTTCCATATATTTTCTTCTGTTTTCAGAGAACAGAATAAATCTTATGAGTCTGTTGATTGTTTGAGAACATTAATTTTGAAGTTATTTGCCCATTTGAAACAAAGATTGAAAAAGGGAGGCAAAGGGAAAAGGTTGTTTTGTCCTTTGTTACTGTTTTGCTGTTTTTAAGAGCACAAGAATTCTTTGCCTCTTTCATACTGTTTTTCTAGCTGCAGGCACAGCTGGAGTTATAGCTTCCTTTGCTACCTGAACTCTGTCTCCTGTTTCCGATCTAACTTGGTGTGGGTGGGAAAGGAGAAATATGTAAATGTAAACAGAGAAAACAAATATTTAAAGATAACAGGTAAAGTGATCGTGAATGCACTTTCTCCCTCATTAGGTTTGCCATTTGCACCCTTTACTTAATTATAAGGGTCATGTTGCACATCTCTTCTGTTGTTCTTGCTTCAGTGATATTCATTCCTGGAATTTCTATGGAAAAAAATAAAGTCAGAAATCTTTCTGACAGGAAAATTCTGACAATTGTTCTCAGTTACACTTCTTTCTTTTATACAAAAGTGCTGAACTACTTGAACCCAAATTATGGCCCATGCAGAGGCTGCATGAGTTCTTTCTCCTTCCATATTCTCTTATCCCCCTTCCTTGTTTGTCTTTTCCCATTCAGGGCCACCGTGTGGTTGCAGGTGTGATGAAGGCAAAGGAAGGGGTGTGTGGTCATGGCTGGGAGCCCAACTATGCTTGGTACAGCATCAACATGTGGAATGCTGGGATCAGCTCATCGCTGACTCCCTGAGCTTATGGTCGCTGTGTGTTGGTACGAGGTTGTCTCTCTCATCTTTGGACAAGGTGGCTGAGAGGAGAGGGGAGTAGAGCCCAATTAGTGCCCTGGTGGAAGTGGGTTTTGGATGGCTTTCAGGAAGGCTCAGAGGAAACTCAGGGGCAGGCAAGTTCCAAAGCATGCAAGTGCAGCAGTGAAGTGCAGGCACCTTTCTCCAGTTACCTCACCAGGGTGACTTGATATTGCTGTCAGTGAAAGGCTGAGGTTTCTTCTTCCCCATGTTCTGCTCTTTCTTTTGGTTTTGTACTTTTGTGTGCAGCATTTGACAGCCCTGATGTACAAATCAGATGCATTAGCAGCTTTCAATGAACAGGCCCACAGGTATGATGTGAGTACAAGAAGCGCCCTAAATGCTGTTACAGAGCCTCCAGCTCAGCGGAGTGGCAACAGCTCCTGTTGGTACTCACATTCATGCTGGAGGCAAAGCAGAAATTATGAGTTGTTCCATGAATTTACTAAAAGTAATGGATGTAGGTACTGCAACAACAACATATGAAGCTGAAAGCAGAAATCAGCGTTAAGCAGAAATCACTTTTTAAAGAAGGATAATATAAAACAGCATTAAGTTTATTTTTAATTAGGCAATTATTTAGAATTCATGTACCTTTTAAACTAATTAATTAAATTCAAGATAGTAGTTTGTAATGCATCATTTTAAACTACACTTATAAATTTAGATATATCATTAGAATGAAAATAAATACAGAACTTAATAGTTGTGAAATAAAGCTAAGCTATATATTTGTGCCTTGTGAATACAATAAAAACAGGGAAAAATAATTTCACATTAAAACCTGGGTAACTGCAGGGCATTTACTAAAACTAATATTATCTTAGTTAACTTTCAAATATAAAAAAGGGCTGGGTAAATAACTCTGTATGAAATTTGAAGTGTAATTTATAATGAATTTGTACTAATGATATCTAATGTGCCTAGTTAAAATGCAAGCATTATTGAGAATAAATGTTACTCATTTACTTCAAAAGGAGTTACCAGACATATGTAATTTGACAGTAATTTAAAAAATAGAACAATATTGGCTAATAAATGCATGGTTTACAAATTTCCCTTATGAAAATGAGATGCATAGACTATAAGATTTTATTTAATTGTGTAATATTTTAAAAAAATCACCACTTGAGAATATTTTAGTTTCAAAACAACTAAAACAGAAATTTCTGAAAAGGTCTCTCTATGATGAATTCTTAAATAACAATAACTGCTACTTAAACCAACAGATGAATAATTTTATTGAAATGTTGAGTTAGCTATTATGCTGGTACTATGATGTATAGTTCTCTGGAAATGTTCAAGAATTAGTATTTTAAGTTCAGTTAATTTGTATGCCCAAAACACATATGGGTCCTGATTCTGTTGAGTGCTGTCAAGTAATTTAAGCAAAACCAGGCTTTTGCCCCATATATATTTTTTTTCCTAATGTTACTGTATAAAACCGTACTACTAGCATTAGATCTTTGTGTTCATTAAGAGAAAAATGCAGCAGAAAGAGCCACACTTAATAAAACAGTCATTGTTTTAATGAATGTATAATTAGTTCTACTGTAGTAAAGTGAAAATCTATCCTGAAGATAGATTTTCCTCAGATTTTCTTCACAGGCATGAAACTCCTAATTTAATATGGCATCTTCTAAAATATTTTCCCCCATATATCTTTTCACGTTTTACAGAGGAACTATTCAGTCATCCTTACGGCTTGCAATATAAAATTTGTTCCATCGTTAAGGGACTTGTAGAGACCTTTGCTCGTATTACTTGTTCCATGGGGAATGTGGGGTATTTTTGTTTCATTTAAAGTGAAGTAATGCTTAGTGCATCATTTCTGTTTAGAATTCACAAAATGGGAGATCTTGCAGTCTCACACAGCCACACTTTGTTTTGTCTTGCTTAATTTACATTAAAGAATCTTTAACCAAACAAAAAGAAAATTCTAATCTCATACCTAAAATGGTATATTTCATATGTTTAATAGCAAATCTTCCAGGACATTTATATTTAAAGATATGAGTGTTATAACCTGGCTTCTTGGGATATGCAAGGAATTGCAGAGTCACCTCTGTTAAGTGTATTGATATTTTCAGCTTGTGCAGATGATGAAAGGACATTGTGGCATTTGTCTGATTGTGGGCTTTTTTTGTAGGAAGTTGTCAAGATTGATAGGAATCATGTTAACTGTTTTCTGCAGGGGCACCTAGAGAAACCTTATACAAAACTTTACTGCATTGAACTTAAAAATTCAAACCTTTTTTATAATCTGTTCTGTAGCTGATATCCTAGGGCAGTACCTTGATTTGATTGCATTTTGCATCATTGAAAACTGATTCCAGTGGATTGGACCTGTTCTCCACTGAGCTGAAGCCATTAGTGATACAGAAAGAATGAGAACAAGCTCTACCAAAGGAGGAACTTTGCTGCTAAAAGGATAGTTATCTCACTACAAATGCTAGCAAAGGCAAGGCAGTTCTAGTGTCTCATCCATTTCACTAACACATATTAGGTAAAACATGATAAAAATTCTTCGACGAGGAGTTCTTTTTATTTATTGAAGATATAGTTTTTTGAGGAGAAGAGAGTTGCCTTAGTTTCTGCCCCAGTCAGTGAGACCAGCAATACAGTGCAGCTGGCCTGGATCGTGCCAGAAGAGGGATAATGGTTCCTGTTTACCTGACTGCCACATTTCTGCCTACCATTACCTGCTTTTGTACCTTGGCACATGGACCCTTGAACCGCTTGGTCCCAGTGTAGTTGCACTTGTTCCTTCATAAAAATTTTGGCAAAAGCTGAAGAAGGTTCTTAGGTTCTTACTATTATGACAGTATTGCTGTGTCTAAGTCTGATTAACAAAAGCATTTCCTTCCCCTCAGTGACAGCCGTTCTCCCACATCGGCTGCTGCTGATGATTTTGGTTGCAGCTGTTTAGTGGCATCTTGAGGTAGCCAAACGCTCAAATACCAGGTTGGTCTGTGACAGAGACGTCAGCTGCCTTGTTCATGCAGTACTTTTGTGACATGGATGAGCTCAGAGAAAGGGAAAGTAAGGGAACACATGAGCATTTTGTTAGATGAGTTCCACTTGTGGGGCCAGTACCATTTTCACAGACAAAATTATTCAATTCTTTTCTATTCATATGTCCATTCCAAATAAGGAGATCACTGTTTAAGGGAAAAGCCTCTTATTTATCTGCATATCAGCAAAACTAACTTTTCAGTAATGGCACGCCAATGCTGTAGTTTTAGTAGGAGTCCACTCCTAACCAAACTAAAAGGGCTCTCAGACTTTTTTTTTTTTTTTTTTTTTTCAGATTTTGGATAGTTTGTTCCTCATTTTATTCTTCTTCACCTACTCCTATGCTTCAGGCTAAAGGGGAAGAATGATTAGTACCTGCGCTGTGTTGTATGCTGTCAGTTTAGGACGGCTGCAGACCTTTTCATCTAATCAGCACTCATGTGTCAACTAATGCAAGAGTAACACTAAACATGTTCTGATCATCCCCCAGGGAAATGACATTTCATCTCTAGATGTACATTGTGAGAAATCCAAAATGTTTTTCTCATTGGACTGAACACTGGGTGAATATCGAGAAAACCAGCTAAATTCAAAAGGTCAAAGCAGACAATTCTGAGGTGAACAGATGTGACTGTATAAGGTTACAGCTAGATATTTCATTTGCACTTTTTAGATTTGTGTTGGGAACTGCATTTCTGAAACAGTCTCATAGGTGCTGTTATGCAAATTCAAGTGTAAATCACCAGGATACCATAAACCAAGCAAGTCTACACCTTCAGTAATACATTTATTGCACATTAGATGCGTCAAGGCAAAGTCCAAAGACATATCATTTTGTGAAGTAAAACCTTACTTAGATGATAAATCTAGAATGCTATGGCCCGATCAGTAAATCAGTAATCTTGAGCTTTTTTTGAATGACTTTGTTTTTCAGTTAATAACGAATTATCAGAGGAAAAACACTCAACAATGGCAGGTTGTACTGAGAAAAATGTAAGACACTTTCTCTAATGGATCCACACAGTTCTCATAGCCATTGACCACAGGCATCAGTGTACTGTCAAGCCATGTTCAGACTTCTATATATACAGGTAAATAGAACTGTATTACAGTAATCAAAGTGCAAGGCAATGTATTTTTATTGTAGGATTAGAAAAGGATTAGTGTAATTTGATACAGATATTGGATAATGAAGTGAGAATGTTGTCTAAGTGAAAAAATCCTGAAAGAAGGATTACATTCTCATCCCAACAGTTCAGAACATCTCAAATACATCATATTTTCACTAATGCTGAAGCTATAAGAAGTTCTGGGTATCCATGTTGAATATACTGATAACAAATGACACATAAGCTTTGTAAGTGTGCTTTGGACAAATGGATGCAAATGGTTCAGTGTATGAACTCCTAACCTGTTGGATTCTGCTGCAGTTCACGAGTCAAAAAGTTGTAGCACTTTTCACTGCTGCACTCTGCAGTTAACAAGTTCCTTGACTATACATAACTGATCAGAAATCCCCATCAGAAAAAAAAGTTTTTACCTTATATTAGTTCAATTTCCTAGTTTCTGCACTGGAAATAAACTCAATATGATAGTTTGTAAAGATAAAATGCAGAGAACAAAAATTCATGTAAGTAGAAAACTAAATATAGCAAAAAGTCCCATATTTATATCTCAGTAGTCAAAATACAAATAAGCATCCTTGGTGAAAACACATCAGTGCTTCCAATTAAGGTAGTATAATTGCATGCTTTGAAGTGGAACAATGGAAAATTCTGACAATCTATTGTATTAATATGAGGCACAGACTTCAGAGATGTATAAAAATAACATTTAATCTGTATAAAGTATCTGCTACTATATACTTTTTGTATAACATTTGTGTATTTTATGTAAACATGCACATTAGATCAATAGATCTAACTAAATAAATATTTATTATATGATATCTGGTCCAATTTTTCAATGTTTTCTACAGCTCATAGCTTAAAAAAAAGTCTAAACTTTTTACACATTAAATTTAAATGCATTTCTAGTAGGCATAGGTTTTATAATGAAAACATGTGAGGCTAAGGCCCTTTACTAAAGAAGGAGTCATCACCCTCATGGCCATAACTGTCAGAATTTTTACAAACTAATAACTCAGTCTTTATGTACATTTAGTCCTTGTACATTCTTGCTGGACTATGAGCAAGGGTAAAAATTACAGATGCACAACTTATTTGCTTATATATAGGCTTTTCTGCTTGATGTACACTGCCAGAGTCTTTTCATATTCTAGTGCAATATTGCAACTCTATTCTGAAGTCACAAAGTGTTGCTATCCCTACTTCAGAAATAAATTTTCTCAAAAAGAGAGGCAAAAAGCATTATTATATTTAAATATTACCAAAATGCTTGGGGTTAGCTATGGATCAGGATCTTGACTGTGCTAGATTTCATGAATCTATAAATCATGGGAATATCCTAAAATTATCCTTGGATCCTGTGGCAGAGAAGGAAAAAAAAATTTCAGTGCTGACCTTTTGCTAGGATCCTTCCTAGCAACACCAGCTGGGTACTTCTTGGTAGTAAATGCAACAGTGACCATCTTGAGTCACATTTGGTCAGGGGGCTTGCTTGTAAAAGTATCTGTACAGGCTGATTCCATGTGTACGCAGAGGTGGAAAATGTCACATTCTCAGTTTGATCAATCTGACCATACCCTAGAATGCTGGTGAGGGAGCACAGTGTCTCTGTGATATGGCAGAGCCTAGAAAGCCTGGAATAAGTTACTGATGTAAGTATT
The DNA here is from genome assembly GCA_907165065.1 of Caprimulgus europaeus. Next base: position 15,129,103 of record OU015534.1, on the reverse strand, counting down.
CAGTCATGCATAAAGTGAATAAATAAGATGCAGTCATCTTTGTTCAACTGAAATTTCTCATTCGCAGTTGTTGTTACTGCTCTTCACAATGATGTCCAGTGATAAGACAAGGGGTAATGGGTGTAAGCTGGAACACAGGAGGTTCCACTTGGATTTGAGGGGGAACTTCTTTACTGTGAGGGTAACAGAGCACTGGAACAGGCTGCCCAGGGAGGTTGTGGAGTCTCCTTCTCTGGAGACATTCAAGACCCACCTGGACCCCTTCCTGTGTGATTGCATGTAGGTGTTCCTGCTCCGGCAGGGGGATTGGACTGGATGATCCTTCGATGTCCCTTCCAATCCCTCACATTTTGTGATTCTGTGATTCTGTGATACTGGTAAATAAAGATTACTGATGTTTCATCAACTATACCAATGGCTGAACAATATAAATTACTGGTGCTTTTTCTCATCTTATCACATACTTTTTTTTTTCTTTTTTTTTTTGAAATTTGTTTTAGAGCATTCCTCAGTCCGAATAACCAGAATGGGTGTTTACACTTCAGTCTGTGCTCATGGGACTTGTTTGCCTTGATTATAAAATTGACATCTTATAAGTTAAACATCTCAAACTAAAACCAGCTGGTTTGTTGTAAATATTTATTTATGGACAGAGGTTTACATTAGTCATTTTTAAAAGATATGAGCCATAGTTATCTTTTTTGGGTGCACTCCTGCAATAGCATTCTGTACAGCTAATATTGATTTGCTTGCATTGTCTTTCCACGGGAAGGGAAGGCAACTTCCTAATGAGTAATTGTTGTTTACTCTGTCTCTTTAACAGTCTAACCATTGAAATAGTTTTTCTAAAATTCTGTTTGATCACCAGTGGGGAAACTGGGCTGGGATACAACTCCAGGCATGCAGATTGTGCATCAGGAAGGCAGAGGGAGATAAAGTGGGTTCATCCCCAAAAGGGGTCATTTAAGTCATTGATACTGCTTCTGAAGGGGTTTTTCATGCCAGTGCAGAGCAAAGGGGAAAGGGCATGTAAAATACTACCTCTCCGATTTGGAAATTTTTTAGACCCTCTTAACACTTAATGTCAAGTTACAAAAAGGTCAGGGCAGAGAATCAGAGCAATGGGTTGACACCAGGTGCCTGCAATTGCCTCTTGCTGCTCCCTGTACTTGGGATTTGAGAGCGTGGCCATCTACCAAAGCTCACTGCATAGCTAGCCTGCTCCTGAGGGATCAGGGAAAAGGCCAGACCAGTGTGCTGGTCTGGCCATGCCAACCCCACACTTTTCTTGTGGTGCTGTTTTTTGGGTTGGTTTGTTTGTTTGTTTTGGTTTTTGTTGTTTGGTTTTTTTTTTTTTTCTACAGGGAGATTTGGCACTGTTGGTTTCCTGGCTAAGAACCTGAAGCAAGTTTCAAAGCTGAGTCTAGAAAGTCTTTAGGTGGTTCCCATGCTCCTTCCTTGAAAGACTGTTCAGAGGCAAAGTATTTGAGTAAACCAAAGGTTTTGTGAATGGGAATAAATGAAATGAGAATCTCTTAAGATGGGATGTAAAGAGTGAGGGATAACAACATCAGTGACTGCTATGGCTGGTTGGAGGACTGCAGAACCTGCTATTGCACTTGCTGCTATCTCTTCCTCTGCTTTCGTGTATCACAGTTGCAATGTACTGCCACAACTGTAAGAATTTCCTTTGCTTTTCATTCTGGCTTTATTAATGTAAGAGAATTTTTTTACTGAAGCTAGGGTGAATTTTGTTGCTGATGTGTGTGCCAGCTGTATTTTGAAATGTAAAGTCTCTTGCAGCACCTGAACTGTCCTGCCCTGAAGCTACAAAGCAAAGACATTGTAAAGATATACTTTTAGGAGGAACTGCTCCACATTTCCCTCTCTTTTGTACAAGTTTCTGTTGCCATATAGTTGCCCTTGATAGCTGGCATAAATTTCCTCCATTTTTTTGCACACGATCTAATGCTGCAGTAGCTGAGGGAAGATGCAATTGCACAGTTTGCCTGTAATTTTAGCAATATGTTCTCCTGGCCTGATGGAATCACAGAATAATTCAGGTTGGAAGGGACCTCATGAGGTCCCTAGTCCATCTGCCATCTCAAAGTGGGGCCAGCTGGAGGTCAGACAAGACTGCTTAGGGCTTTTTTCAGCAGATCCTTGGAAAACTCCAAGGAAGGAGGCTGCACAACCTCTCGAGTTCCTGCTCCACTGCTCGGATAGCCTCATGGTGCCTCCAGTAAGCAACAAACCTACCTGCACAGCAGGTCTGGTGGCAGATAGGTGCCACTTTCCCTGCAGGAGGAGTTCTCCCGCTACTGTCACTTGCTGCATCCTGTTGGTGATGCTGCCCCAAACAGAGCATTCCTCTCCTAGTTTGCCACGAGGGAATTAAATCTATTTTGCAATTGCAGATCTGCAGGTGAAAGAGCCTTCTACCTGTTGCCAGAAGTTGCAAGCCTTCAGCCTTCCCTATCTTGGGATTGAAAACTACCACTTTTTTTGTTCTTGTGTCTTCTACATATTTTTAAGGACTTTTTAGTGTTTGTGAAAAGGGCACAACTTAATAACTCAGTAATTAATTCCTGGAGTAACAGTATCTTTACTTTTCCCCATTGGTACAGTATTTCAATCCTGATCTTCAAAAATCGTATCTTGAGTGTTAAGGCAGTTCAGAGTCTTTGGCCTTAGGATAGCACTGTCATGACAGACACTTATCGTACAGCGTGTGTGTGTCAGATGTTCAGAACGTGTTTAAAACAGAGGCTCCTACCACATTACATAGAGAATGCCTGGGGGTGATAGTGATTGTTCACTACTCAGTATTACAATATGGGGGTTTTTTTCAGTAGCTGCTATCTGAAGAAAAAGAGAATACAGAATTTTAAATAGAATGTGCTTATAAAGAATGTATTCCTTACAATATTTTGTCAGTGCAACACTGCCATACCAAAGCACTCTGAATTTAAGACAATGAGAAACAGGGATCTTTTTTCTTCTGCTTCTTTTTCTTCTTCTTTTCTCCTCTGTTGACTTCTCAGATACTTATTAAAAACCTTGAGAGCTAAAAACTAAGTACTGCAGCCTAAGTGTGGTAATGCTTTAATTTTGGAGTGTCACCCCTTAAAGTTAATAGAATTACTTCACATACACTTCATTTTAAGTGAAATTATAATCTTATTTTTATCTGAAGTAATTATGTGGTAATAAGTTTGTAGTTCAGAAATGAGAATGGGCTTGTGAATATGGAGCAAAATATTGGAAATATGGTAAAGTAGATCATTAGTGACAAAGTAATAATTTTCAGTGCAAAAAGTCTACTAAGAAACACTTTTTACGATCAGGTAAAAGGAATAAATGTGAGCATGAAGGTGTCTTCTTCAGCAGCTATTTCCTATGATCACATTCAGTGATGCGAATATAGCAAATAAATTATTTAAAGTACCTTTCCAATACCATCTGACAAAATCTTGCAACTACTAGTATTACTTTGCAGTTTATGGAGACTATTTAAAATGTATGTAAGGGAAGAAGTGTTAGGAATAATAGCCAGGGCTGGCCATGTTGCTGTGTAAAAGACTATAGGTTACATTGCTGTTGAATTTGGGTCATCAGACATCTTAATGAAACTACTGAAACAAAAATTCTCTGTGTTCAAAGGTCTATATTTACACATTTCTCTTACCTTTTCAACCATGTTTGTATTTATACATTTCTCATAGCTTTTCAACCAAGAAACTTAATAGATTTTTATATTCTTCATTAAATAACAGAATTCAATTAACTCTAGTTGAATCCACCTGAAAACTTCACTGGATTCTGCTAAGGTGCTGTCCTTCAGAGGCAAGGATACATCTATTTTTGACTGTCAGTTGATCCATTAGTGAACAAAGTCTTGTTTCTCAGTTCAGTTGCACAGCAAGTTTTTTGATGGGTTTTTGTTTGTTTGCTTGTTTGTTTTTTTAATTCCACAAATCAGTCATCTTACTAGGCAAACTATGTGTTAAAAATATCTTGGGAAATAGATGCATAATGGAAATGGCCTGTGTTTGAAAAGCAGTATGGAAGAAAGCATTGTTTATTAGAGAGGATTTACTAGATATTAATTAGAAACAAAATGATGGAGCTTCCAAAAATAAATATTAAAGTACTTGACATTTTGTTTCTTGTCTCATCCTGAGGTATTTTTGTACCACTTCCTTTTCTTGAATAATATAATCTTTGTTTCCTTTGCAAAATACTTTCATTGTTTTCAACTGTACTTAATTTTCAGAATGGAAACGACCTAAGAGTATTGTTGTCTGTCAAGATAAAACACAATGCATTCCTATGCTATCTTTCCCTTGTTCTGTCCCTATTTCTAGGCAGTTATTTGTGATCCTTTTCAGCTCTGTAAGTACTGAGCCTTTGGAGGAAGAACAAAAAAAATTTTTAGCTGTAGGGAATAAATACCTTGAATATGGTCACAAGTGGGATCAAAGGTGGCAACAGTTTCACCATCCATAATTAAAAAGAAAGAAAGAAAAAGAAAAATACACCAAATGAATAGGCTGGACCAGAAAATGGATGGGGAAAATTCCAACTATTTCTCTCTCTGGTATTAAGGTCAAGCAGATAACTTGTTTATTAATACTCTATTTTCTCCTAGTCAGAACTTGTTCTACCTACTACTATTGGGCACCGTCTATGTTCATTCTCCCTTTTATTAACTCATCCTTATCATAAACTGCTAAGCTTGGCTCCCAGTGAACTTTGTACCCTGCCAAAGTTCAGGGCCTGAAGTCAGAGATATCTCTTGTTCCTTTCCATGGACTATTCCTACACATTGCAGGGTGTACTTCGGGAAAGTCTGTCAGCAGTAATCTCATATTACCTCCCCTAGATTTTTTTTCATTTCCTCACTGTCTTTACTTTTCTTTGTGGTCAGTCCACATGCATCTGTAGCAGTATTTGTCAGGACCTGCTAAGTGGGTGGCTGGGCCAGTTGCATCCTGATGAATGTGAAAGGTTACATAGAGGTCAGCCACAGGCGTGTTTTGCAGTGCAAGCAGCACAAGGCCAGATTGCTCTACAGACAGAGGATTAACTATGTGAAAATACAATTCAGACAAGACCCTTGACAAATTTTATGAAAATGATCTGCAATGAGGAATTTGAGGAGGCACTCAGTGCTGCAGTCAGCACTAAATTCCTTGTATTTTACAACCCAATAATCAACCTGCTGCTGTGATTATCAGAGTGGAAGAGGATGAGTGGTGAGAATAAGTGGCTGTTGGTATGGTGCCCAGACCTACCAGGGCCCTGAAGCAGCTCCAGGAGGAAGCTATCCCCATTTGACATCCTTGCAGTCTAAGTAGACAATGAAGATTTGGGAAAGAAGAGATGCAGGTAGAAGGCCTTAATTCAGCTGTCTTTGTCCTATATTTGTTCTGATCAGAATCCTTTCTTCACTCTTTTCTCTACTATCTCAAAGCCAATGAAAAATAATAATGCCAGGAGATATAGTAGAACACTGTCACCTGAGAAAAATGTCATCTAACAGTCTGCAGCTTTATCAGCATTGATTTATTCTCCCAGACACAATTGTCACCAACTACTAGGGCTGCCAACAGTTTCAGTAAAATATCTTTAAGAAAATGTCTTCATTTTTCTTTTCCCTTCCTTTCTTTTCTTTAGAAAAAGTCACATTTTGCCCCAACAGGAGACCAAGTTTTCTGACAGATTAAAAAGTCTGAATCTGTAAAACCAGTGACAAAAGCAAACTTGGGTGAATATATCACCAAGCTGGCTTTTTCAGTTTAGTTAATGAATTTTTTTTTTTTCAGTTTCTTTTCTGTTTGTGGGAGCTCTTTTCCATTTTTGATAAACCAAATACTCCTGAGGAGGTATGAAATCCTATAGGTTGGAATTCATCCATTAAGAAGTACCTACATAATTACTACACCAAGACCATGCATGAAATCTGAGACCTGCCCAGACTTCCTCATGCTTTTGGCTGTATCCTGCCTGAATTGCCGTGTTCTCATGAACCTTTATCCACTCCAAACCTGCAAAGAAGAGAGTAGACAGTGCCCTGAAGAGCTGGCCATTACATAGCAATAGCATGAACAGTTCCCAAGCCAAACAAGATATTAAATAATACAGATATTGGGTAAGTTCAGTCAGTTCACCTTGACTGCAAAGAGAGAGATGAGGATTGGAAATGTTCCTTGTCCTATAACTGTTGTGTCACTTCCAAAAGTGGCAGAGACACAGTTGAGGCTAATCTGGTTGTAAGCTTTTATGTGACTGTCTTCCTAGGATGAGACTGAAGTTGCCAATCCAAGTCTGTCCTCTGTTTTCATTTCCTACTTGCAGTCTTCAGTGAGCCCAGCTCAGCTGGACTGGAGGATCCAGTTTGGAGGGGTCACTTTTGTTGACTCATGTTGCTTTTGTCCTTATCTGTTGAGGTCTTTGCTCGAAGATATCACCCATCACAAATTATTAAATAAGAGCCTCCAGAAAATCACATTTCATATGGATAAGAAACGATTATTACTGTAGGCATCTTTCAAGGTTATAAAGGTTAGATGTGCTTTCATCGGCTGTAGGGAGTAGAGTGAAGGGAAGAACTAAATATGTTCAAAGGACAGGCTACTCTGCACACAACATGGAATTCCAGCATTTCCTTTTGAGTATATCTAATGCAGCCTTTCAGCAGCAGGAGAGTAGTTTGTTTGTAATGAAATTCAGCTTCTCAGATTCTAGGAAAAGTTGAACTCTTGCTGTTCAGTGACTTCAAAAAGATTTAAGGATCACTGATCAATTGCTATTCTTTCTTGTATGTGAGGGGGAGGATATCTGATTAATGACCTATGACACAAGCTTCACCTGTCCACAGGAATCTGCATACCAGCTGAATACTAAGATGACAAATTAACAAAGCATTTTGTATGGTCTTTATTGAAAAAGACTATGTGATCTAGAGGTCAGTTTAGCAAGTGCAAATACATGGTTATTTTTAATTAAACATAAGCTTTTCTTGTCTTCTGAAATAGTAAAGAGGATTGGGAGGGAGTTTTGCCATCAAGTTTGGAGTGTGGACACACTTGTTTCTTTTATTGGTCTCAAGATTTATTTTCCCATTGTTAATCCTTCTAGAACTCAACTCTGCAGCTTTTTTTTTTTCTGCCTTTTTTTTTTTTAAAAGACAAGGAGTCAGTTGTAGCACATTCATTGTAAGCCTGAATCTAGTCTTTTGTTTAGTGAGGATAGACAGATTAGACACACTTCTGAATGACCTATTATGCATAGTAAGAGCTGTGTTTAACTGGAAAAAAAATATATAACAGCTGCTTAATTTATGGATATACACAACAGGACAAACAATTTCAACATGAAAAGCAGAACACTCATCATTCATAGAGTTGGCATCATTTCCTCACACATCACGGTTGCAGTTGGAACCTTTTTCTTTCAGAGTCAATTTAGTGCTTTTGAAAGGTGCCGGATGGTAACCCTGGAGACTGCAGCCCTGGGCTCAGCACAGGAACAGGTGCGGCGCAGTATGGGCAGCCACGGGGCAGCCTCTGCTCCAGCGCCGGCACTAACTTGTTCACTGCACTAGGAGGGAAAATCATCAAAGGAGAGAAAAGGAAGGTGCCAGGGTCCCATGATCTGTGTTCTGTGATTTTCAGCAGTGATATCAGTTTGGAGATAGACATCTGTCTACCAGGAACAGGGCTCTTCTCAGAGAGATGTAGTTAGTAATGAAGCATTTGTCACTACACTGGCACTGTCTTTTTTTGTCAGGAATTTGCTCATTAAAGGAATAACCAATAGATTTAATATGTGCAGAAAAAAAAAAACCCAAACAAAAAAGCCAACAACTAAATGACTGGAAACATGACTACACATTTAGGCAGTCCATTCTCTCAATTCTACACAGGCATTCTGCTGCACTCATTAATCTTCTGTGAGTACTTTTCAGTAGATTATTAGGAAACATCTGTTTATTTTTTATTATTTTGTTTCCTTATTGCATTTTCTATTTTATTCTCAAAACATTCTCCCTTGGGGCAAGAAAGCATGTGTAGTGGAGCCTATGATTTTCACAGTATTTTTTTTTTTTTTCAAAAATGTTGATTTTTTCTTAATTATATTTTCCCCTTTCCCCTTTCCCCTTTCCCCTTTCCCCTTTCCCCTTTCCCCTTTCCCCTTTCCCCTTTCCCCTTTCCCCCTTTTCTCCTTTTCTCCTTTTCTCCTTTCCCCTTTTCTCCTTTTCTCCTTTTCTCCTTTCTTCTTATAACAATGTATATTTCATAAAGTTTGTAAGATCACAGAAATGCACATTGAATTCATTTCTGTCTTCCATTGTTAGTGATGTTCTGTCTTCTAGGTAGGCAAGTTATAGCTCTCTTTCTGAGCATTATGCTACTGAAAGAGTGAAGCTGTATTTTAAGTTCATGGGTCCCAGAATTTTATTTAATCTTTTAAAAATCTTGGGCTCAGGCTATTGTTTATCTTAAAAGTAGTAATTGAGAATTTCCTTTGATTTAAGAGTCAATAAGGAGTCACTGTGAGAGAGGATAGATTTGCTCAGAGCGGCTCATGTATTACAGCATGTTGTACTAATTGGATTTTCCTAAGGTGTGATGGCTTTATGCCCAGGAACTACATGGCTGTAATCCAGCTGAGAGGTGACACATGTAAATAACAAAGGCTGGGCTTCATCTGCCAAGATGGGATGGAGCCTTGTAGCAATCCGTGGTAATAGAAAATGCTGCTTATGGATAGTGCTATGTAACAAAGCTGCATCAATGAATCCAAATACCCTCAAGCTATGTAATGAACTGGCTAACTTGGGGCCAACATTTTCAAAGAAGAATGCACCTTCCTTCATGTTTTTCCTAATGCCTTCCTCTGCCCCTCAGCACTCTGTCTTTTTTGGATTCTAATACAGGTGTTTTTATAAGTGAACTGATCTTATCTAAGCACTTTGTATACGGGAGATGTGGTAAAACATAGGAAGATCTTAATATCATTGTTTTATTGACACATAAATCTAGATAATCTGAAAAATTCACCTCAGTGATTGAGAGTAATATAGAAAATGATTGGAGAGAAATGATTCTTGTGGCATGCCACAAATGAATGAAGTAAAACTTCTCATTACTACTGTTTGAGAAGGACTGAAATCCATGTACTTCTGTATCCTTTTTCAAAAGATACCAAGACAACTTCTGAGAAAATTTTTAATGCATTTTTACAATAACAGTTGATATCTTCCACCTACTTACAATTAAAGATCCATCACTATTTCTAAGCAGTTTCAGTTTCATGGTCCAGTTTTACTCTAAGTTGTTTCAGGTCTAGGATGTTAGCAGTCTTCTAATTAACTTATAGTTAAATTTTGTCCATCTCATTTTTGAGCCTTTTGAAGTATATATGGATTACCACTAGACTCAAGTGAAATTGTATTGGATATGCAGGGTGGTCTTACCAGTGAGGCCTGGGAAATCATGGCACATTTGAAGAGGGAAGAGAACGGTCTCAGTTTATGTTGCTGACTGACAAATCAAAGGGGTTTCTGTCCTTTAACCATCTGCCCATAGCTCCGCCACTTGCCGTTGTGCAATATAATTCCTTAGTCTCTTTGGCCCATCAGCCCCACTACCACTGTATTGCTTGAATTCTTCATAGCTAGAATATGATTATAGTCCTTGTTATAATGATGCATTGATTACTTCAGTCAGGAATGTACTAAGGTTGTGATTTTTTTTCTATTTTTCTTAAGCTAGGGAAGATACAGGCTGAATTCAGAAGTGTTATAATGCAGGGTGTGATGAATGTGATGAAATGCCAAGACTGAAGGTACACTGTTGTTCAGCAGCTCTGGGCAGTGCAGCCCATGGGATTTGGGAAGGTTTTTCTGTAGATGTCATCCTTAAGTGTAACAGGGTGATCAGTGTGACTCAAGTCCTTATCATTACTGAGTTGTCTGTTTCAAAACGAATCTTTACCACAATCAATAACGTCTGAATAACAGCATCTGGTATTGCAGAATTTCAAGGCTATCTTGCATGTTTAGAAAATGAGAATCCACCATGTATCTAATTATATAAGCTGTTTTCTTCGTACATCTTATCTGGATAGAAGCAGACAGTACGGAATGTTTTTTAAAAGCCTGGTTTTACAAGATGTCTAGCTTCATTGGGGAGGTCCATTAAGTATTTAAAAGTTAAGGAAGTTACTGAACCTTACAGCCCTCTGCGACTAACTCTTCACCAGCTGCAGAGACCATTAAATATCCGTATCATATGTTGCATTTTATGAGAAAATAGCTAAAGCTTTTTTTGCAGTCTGAGGGCACTTAACCTCTGGGCAGGATAACATAGCCTGTGAGTTAGGGTGCCAAGGCAGTATACTCTTTCTTTTCCATCCTTTAATTTTCAGGTAAAGCCCATGCATCCACTACTTCAGATCAGTGTATATATTATTGTAACAAAATCTGATGTGTGAGTCTCAGGATTCATTGAGGTGAACTGCAAAACTTCCTTTTATTTCAGTGGCAGATCCTCGTATTTAGAAGGACACAGTAGGCTAAAACTCATAAAAGAATTAATCAAATATTCTGTGTTTTTAATTATACCCTAAATTATGAAATCAATGGAATTTTCTAAATGCAATTTATTTTTCACACCTATTGCTCCCTGTTCAGTTTGGGCAAAGAGAAAGGATTGATCCTTTTATTTTCTGAACCACATAATATCGTACTGTTGGGTTCACATATAACATAATAGAATGTTAAAAACCTAACAAATATTATTTTAACTGGTATCATTACCTGTGATCCTATATTTTTTGCACACGGAAAATCATAAAAAGCTAGATCAACCTCAGCACATTTATTACTGTGTAAAATTCCCTACTATGTAGTGGACAGCATTACCTGTTAACATGCAAGTATTCTACTTGTCCTACTCATAGAAGTGAATTTCTTATTGTTAAGAAGGAATAGTGCCATGAAATATGCTCTCTAACTTCAATAGAAGGGAAAAAAAATCTCACCCAGATACAGACCTGATTTTGATCTTTGGACTTAATCCATTGGGAGTTTTTCATTATTTTTAAAGTTTAAAAAATGAAGTTTAAAATATGATCTGAAAAAAAGTGAATATAGAGTACATGCTTATGCAGCACTGCATTGTAGAAAAAAAATGAAAAGAATGGAAGTCTTCAGCATAATAATATCTGATAAACTAAAAAAACTGCAAAAATGAAGCAAACTGCCATTTACAAGAGGCAGACTTCTTTTATGCAGGTGCACAAGGAACTAAGAAGAGACTAATGTTTGAACATAAATGAGAAATTAATTGACAACTCGCACAATTATCTGTGCAATAGTACAGTCACATAATTAGTATTAAAAGTACAAGCCAAAGATTATTATAGAAAATGCACTTTTACTGTAACAAAGACTAGTCACAGGAAGATACTAAACTACAGAAATATGCTTAAAGTCTGTTCTTTAATCATTCTCAGAAGGTACTTATTTTACTCACAGTGAAATGCAAGTGGCTTGTTTCAGCAGTGTTAGCATGGGAAAAGCAGTAACTGACGAGCACTTCTTTAAAATAGTCACTAATATGATAATAATTGTGTAAGCAACCAAATGTCTTATCCTAATGTGAAGAGTAGATGAACACCTTATGGGCTACAAAGATACTACTTTTTTCAACTTTGGCTGTAGTTGCATTCCAGATAGCAGTCTACCTATGCAACCAAAATAATTGGCAGCTGAACTTGCCTGTTCGCATAACACTCTCCTGTTTCCCAGATCTTGATTAATTTCTACCCCTGTGACATACACTAATGCTATTGGAAATAACTATATAGCCACCTGCCAATCTCATTGAGAAGGAATTTCTGCCAGTTTGAGAAGGAACTTCTTGGCTTAATTATATGTAGGAAAGTACCTGGCTATTTTAAGATCAGTCTAGAAGTTGTCATCTGGCTGCTAATTTAATAATAATTGGTATTATAATGCTTCCATGTGGTGAGGCCTTGCAGTGGTCCTGAAGCTATCATGTGTCATTAAGGTAAAATTTAGGATGCTGTTTTAGAGAAGATCAAATCTCTTATCTATAAAGATGCGCTGCATAGTTCTAACACGAGTATTTTGAAATGTTCATTGTCTAAACTCACAACTTATATCACTTTATCACAGATATCCTTTATATCTCAATCACTTAGAGCCACAATATGCAAAGTCACCACCAATGTCACTCCTACTATCCTCAAGCTAAGTAAAACATTCCAGGTAATATCTATCCCTATAAAGTCATGGCGCAAAAGAGCTTGGGATTTCATAAAGATACTACTGTTTACGGTTCTTAGGTTTTGTGCTTTTGCTTATAGCGTTTCTACATATTTATTTCCCAACCTTTAAGTTTATTTATGTTGTTAGGTTATTGAAGTGTGAATCAAGAACTTTATAGCACATCCTCATGGGAGATGTGAGATGCTGGGGGGAAGGTTAAAACAACTTCTGAACAATGTAGTTCTAATTCCACATTAAATGCTCAGATTTTACCCACAAAATTTTTGTTTTCTAAACATTGACCCAAAAATACTATATTTTTCAAAGGACAAATATATTCTTCCTAGTCCCAGCAAAGCTGATCCCTCCCTTCCTTTGTTTCTAAATGAAATGTAACACCTTCTATAGAATTGAAATTAATTTAAGCTAACAGAAATTGTTTGGGGAAAAGACATTTTAAATTTGAAGGATATCTTGAAGACAAACAACCTTGGAGTTAAAATATTAGAATGGTTTCACTGTTCAACTGGAAATATTCCTCTGTTTCATCTAAACTCTTTTATAAATCAAAAGACTTTTTGCTGATGTTCTGCCAAATGCATATTTTGCCTTTTTTGAGGGATCTGGAGCAGACGACTGATCTGGTTGCTGTCGTGAAGTCCCATGCACACTGGAGATATATTATTGGCTCTAGTCATCTACTTGAAGGATATTCTGGGTTTCCCCTTATCTTCAGTAACCCTGGCAATCAGATGCATGGAGGACAATAATCAGCCATTGAGTCTGCTAGACTTAGAGAGACTTGGAAAAACATCACAGAGTTCGGTATATAGGGGAAGGGCTGTTACTCATCAAAGGAAATTGGAAGTTCCTTATTCCAGCCAGGAGATCTGGTAAAGATATTTGCTCTATATGAAGTAGGATTTTTCACCTGATGGTGTCTCTTAACAATTTTTGTTCAAACAAAAAGCTTTCCTTGAAGTATGGCAGTTATTTTTAACCTCTAAACAAGAAGAAGATTTTCCTGCTAAAACAACAAACACAATGTACAATTTTGTAAAACCTTTGCTAATTGTAAAACTATTTAAATTGTTTTAGTATTTCCTTTTTTCTTTCATCATGCTTTTGCAATTGGTCTTTATGCTAAAGAAGAAGAAACCTTGAGAAAATAGAAAGCAGCTTCTGTTTTCTGTAAGTAGTTTTAATTCATTAGATTTCTTTATCCGTTGCTCACCCCCTCTCTCCCCTATTACAACAGCTTCTATCTCATGCCACAAGCAAATATAATTTCTGTTGTTGCTTCTTTGCAAAATCCAATTTGTTATGATGTATTATGCATGCCAGTATAATTGCAGAGGAGGAGTTAAACTGAATGACAGTTTAAAGAGGTGCATTCCTTTGGCTGTGTCACTCATAAAGAGCAGCAAAAAGAAAAGTGGGACAAATTGATGCCCTGATGAAAGTATTAATCTGCTAAGATTTCAGATGAAACAATGGAACTGCCCTAATCAAGCCGTATCCTCTAGAGAACAAAATGATGGCAGAGACTTCTGATACAGAGAAGCTTCAGCAGCAATATCGGTGATAATATCTGCTGTATTCTTTGTGTATGCATTACTAGCAATTAAAAAAGTGCTTGTCAGTACCAATCTTAGCATAAGCCATTTTTTTCACAGAAATGTGAGAGTTTTATGAGATCCCGTATAATGAGTTAGTCCTTTGCCATTTATTTTCTGAGAAAGAATAGAATAAAATATGTAATAATAATAAATAAGAGCAAAATAGCAAGGTAGGTAAGTATTTCACGTGAAATGTCTTTAAAGAAAATGTTTAAGATTTTCACTGCAAATGAGGATAGAGGTTATAAATACAACAAATTACACCTTTGTAATTCTGATGCTGGGGAACATGATGTATCCATTAAAATAATGGTAAAGTGTTTTATACTTTTTATTTTCTTCAACAAATTGCAGTAGTAAAAAAAAAAAAAAACAGCCTTTAAAGTCAAACTTTTATTTTTTACTCTTTACACCACTGAACTGCAATCTCTTTATAATATTTTAGAGATAACTGTTCTGATTATGTCTGCACTATTTTCTGAGTCTGTCCCAGACACCCAGATCAGATGGTAGCAGATGTGTGGGGCAGGAAGATTTAAGCAGCAACCTTTGATGCACTGGAGAATTCTTCATGCTTGAAACTGAAAGTTACTCACAGCTGTCTACTGTGGGAAAGGACCTTGCAATCCTGGATGATTCTTCTCCCCCTAAAACTGCCTTTCATTATCCTGCCCCAGGTCTTCAACAATATTTAGAGAGCTCCTCATGGTCCTTGACCAAAGGAATTAATTTATTGTTGGTCTAAACTAGTTACACTGGTCTCTACAGTACAAAGTTCTGCCTACAACAGGATCTTTCATAGATCTTTAATCTTCTAGGAATCAGATTAAATAAATCAACTCTTCAAATGAACAAGCAAATGTTTTGATGGTTGAGTTGAGTAGGAATGGGCAGCAGAGTCAAACTGGCCAGTGGTAGTATCATATCAGCTCTCTTCAGAGACATTGCATTTCAGAATAAAAGCTCCTGACCATTTCTGCTGAACATCTGAGCTAGGCACTGGAAACTTGTCTGTTACTCCTGGAGCCTCTGGTCATCAAATATCTAAATATTCATATGTGCAAATCACAAATTTGCTCATTCAATCATGTTAAGCTCTTATTTGTGGAAGCTTGGGCTTCCTGTAATTGTAAAAATCACCCCTCTGGACTTTTCACCATGTCTCAGCACATAAATTCTACAATCCTTATTAAGGACAATGTGAAATCTGAGAGAAGTATGACAGGTCCTCCTTCCTTCATAAACTGGTCAGGTGTGGATACTACCAGATGAGAAATGAGTCTGACATTGTAGGTACAACATCTTCCTAAGAAGCCTGAAATTGAGGTAACAGTAAGTTGTGGTTTTAAAATTTGTATTTTTTAATGGAAATGTCAGCATACTGCCATCACCTACTGTTTCAAGAAACATTGAATTTTTCTCCTTAGATCTGAGTTCAGACAGAATCAAGTCCCTGCATACTTATGGACTGAACAGGATCCTATGGTAATAGTTTTATCCCAGTGAAGATCTATTCAAAGAAAAAGACCTCATGCATAAAAACCTTTTCTGAGTGCTAGTTAGCAAGTCCATTATAAATAGAATCTGTTTATTATTTCCTCAGAGTTGTCTTATCAAATCCACATTGAAATGAGATCTATCTAAAATCATCTTTATAAATTGCAAGCAGACATATAAATTGAAGTGTTGCTATTCACAAAAAATAATCTTTTTACACGATATTTTTGTACAAAGAGAAATATTATGTTTGGTAATTTCTTTTCAAAGAGACACTTTAGGCTTCTGTAATAAGTAGTACTGTTATCAACACACACACACACAAGTCAAGTGACTACAAGTTGTTAGAGAAGTGTCGTGTACTTCAGTAACAAATATTTTTTACAGTTAGAGAGTTGTATGGTCCTGAATAGAACGGAAGCACTCAGACAACAAAACAAAGCAAAACCCTTCCAAGTTGTAAGCCTTTTCTGTGCTGGCTACCCCAACTGGCGAAAAAGTGAGGTACCAGTATGAGTATTGCATATGTTTTTCAAAGCTGATGACCTAAATTTTCAGAAGACTCATCTTTCCCACTGTCTTCAGTGGGTATGTGGGTGCCAAGTGCTTGGAAGAGTTAAGCCACCAGCTCAGGTGAGAGCATTCTAGCCCAGGCAGCCTCACATAAAGCGTCACTCCCAAAGAAAAGGTGAAAGAATCAATATACTGATGCATTTCAGACATATTCAGCTGCTGAAAGGACTAGATAAGCCCACTTAAGATAGTCCTGGGATCTGTATGGCCAGCAGCCTCAGGATCATGGATCCACAGAATGGAGATTGTCAAGGCACAGTATTTCATGTCTGATAGAAGCATAGTTCTCTCTAAAGTTCTGGTACTAAATGTAGAACTGGGGAAAAAAAAAAAAATAATAAAAAGGATTGGCTTAACTGTTCCTTTCCATTTCATAGAAAATGAGACACTTTGCTCATAAAAATAATCACTGGCTTCTGACAAGGGAATCCTGGTGCATACTTTCATTAAGTAAAGAATCCAGCATACATAGGATACATCAAGTAACTGATTTTAGAAACCAATATTGAAATTAAGAGAAATCAGTTAGTGCAGCTAGTGGTCATTTAGCCCCCATTTAACCACAGTGTTATCTCTGGGTATTTTTTACTTTTCTGTTCTTTTGTTTGAATGTCTGTTTGAAGACTTCAGTTATTACAAATTTCTCTATAAAGGTCACTCATTTGCCTTCACTGGGTGAAACACTTTTGTTTAGATAGAAGCAGGCAGATGTGAAAGAATTTTACGAAACCATTAAGTAAGGTATATAAAGTTTGGATCAGGCAAGCTTTTTTATAGTGAAGAATAACTTTGCTCTTAAAGCCCACTTCAGAAGACAAAGCACTGCTATTTCATAACTTCTGTAAATGGAGTCAAAACACCTCCATTGCAGCAGGGGTGGAAGGTGGGTCCAATCCCCCCCCGCCCATATTGGTTTAGACTCTTCATGCTGCTTTGAATGATTCCTGGTCATCCAAAGAAACCATATAGACGAGATGGGATCATGAGTTTATCAATATAATGAACCTCAGTGTCCTCGTATCTTGAGATGTAGTAATCACAGGCTAAAAAAGAAAACAGTATCAAGAATTAGAGAATTGAGTCTAGAGTATTTAATACAGAAAACTCTTCTTGGTTTAGAGGCAGCTGGTAGAAATTTTTACATTTTTAAGTACCAGAACTTCCCGAACAAGTTCAATTTTTATCACCTTCTACTATAGACTATAAATGTTTATGGACACAGCAGGATCACAGTTATTAGAGGTAAAAAAAGATCTCTTCAGCCATTAAGTCAGCTTCCTTTCAACCAAAACTATGTTGTTTTCTGTAGAATATGTACTAATATTTTATCATAGGTGAATTCCACATTAGGGCACTACCTGTTTCAGAAAAAAACTGATAAAATATGACAATAAATACTTGGCCTCTGCACTTTTCTCTTAAGTCTGTGCATTATTCAGTTGCATAAGGGAATGACCCCATATACGTGCAACTTCTTCAGAAATGCCCATTCTTGCTGTACAGCGTATATTTCACTGGCAAGGTTTAAACCTTCACCTGCTATGACATTAGTGCAGTTTCACAGAACAGCCCAGGCAACAACATGTTAAAGAGTTTCAGAAGTCAAATGTGGGTTTCAGTGAATCACAGCTTCTTACCTAGGCTTTGACCTAAAATCACCCCACACAATCAAGGGAAGACAAGGACAGAGTAGTCCCATTGCTTTCACTTGCAGTTCTGTGCAACTTGGAATAGTCCTGAATGTGCCATGAATTTCATACAGGCCTCTAGGTCATCTTCTGGCCTGTGTAATTCTGAGCAAAGAGGGAGAGCCCAGGCTGAGCAGCCCTGGGTGGTGGGCAGCCCTGGGTGGCAAGCAGCCTTGGTGCCTCACACAGAGCTTGCTCATGCTCTTGGCCCAGCGTCAGCACTCTGAGCCATAAGTGGTGAAAGTACACGAGAACCTCAGTAAGAAGATTAAACATGAATCCAACTCCACTCACCGACATGCAGAATCAGGGCCTGATTCCAGAATAAAGACTTTCTTCTATTTTCTATGCCTTTATGATTCATCTGAGTTTATTTCTTTGTTCTGAAATTTATTAAAAGAAAAAGTACATATCAAAAGGGAAACAGGCTTCACAATGTTAGCTTTGAAGCTTGTAATCTCCCACAGAAACCCAAATGAAACTTCCAACATGGCTTGCCCCACAGAGAGCAGGTGAAAACATGATTTGGAACAGCGTGACAATAGCTCTCAGGTCCAAATGCATCAATTAAAAAGAAAATCCTTCTGCCCACAAATTCTGCCTGTGTTCAATTAGAATGAAAATGTAACAGAAAACTAGATGGATTAAAGACTACTTGTTTTTCTTTCTCTCCAGTAGCCTAAATTCAATATAATGCAACTTTGTTGTTTTGTTTGTACAGATCTCATTGTTTGATTGGTCAGGCATTCCTGTCCCAGCCTTCTTCAGCTACTAAAGCTGCTAGTGCTGCTTGCATTCTTTTCATATTGTGTATACAATGAATTTGTATTATCTATTGTTTGTTCTAAACTTCTGACTTTATTTTGCCAAGGCTATTTGTTTTCAAATTAGTAATTTTCACTCCCTCATGCAATTCTTCTAAATTACTTTTTGGAGTACTGGCTATTAATATTTTGGGTAGCTTTGATGTTTTACTTTATAGTCTTCAATTTTATTTTACATTTCACAGGTTCCTAGTTGCAAATAATCCTACAGGCAATTTTCTCACATTGCAACTATTCCTTGAAAGATATGCTAATGTAGCAAGGCACTTGCAATACTGGGGGTTAAGTTAATCACCCAAAATGAACCATATTACTGTCAGTGGTATATAAAGACATCCCATAGTGAATTACTAAGCAGACTAGTATTAAAGCTTCTTTATAAAATACCAGAACCTGAAGGTGTACAGGAATAAGCATTCATTTCATAATCTATTGAGCTAAGGATTCTGGATTTTGTTATTTCTGGACTTGAAGATACCAAACAAATACAATGTTTTTCTTTCCTTTAAAAAATGTGCAATATTGTTTGAAAAGGATTTGTGAAACAAAAAAGAGAAAAAAAAAAGTAATTAGTGCCTTTATGATAATATGTTTGCACAGAGAAAGGAGTTGCCTGCTCTCTGTTCAAGCTAAGCAAAGGCACCCAAATAATAAATTGACAGATTAGATTACATAATTTAAAATGAAAATTGGAACAATTCTCATAGCCTTAGACTGATTTGCAAGTAGCCAGAAGATATGTGCAGTAGATACATATATTAATTTATTCTTCACATGGTATAATTCACAATATGTGTTTAAATAGTTCTTTGAAGAGACATTTCAGGCTTCTACATAGTAAATGTCTGACAGGTATTTCTACATGTCCCTTAGAATTCCCAAAGAAGTAAACTTCAGTTAGGATCTACTGAGATATGAATGATGAATGTTCTATCCAGAAAAATCGAGCACTGCGCTGGAAACATACCTCCCTGTACCTATAACTAACCAGATGCTATCAAATGAAGTGAACCTCTGCTGTAGCTGAGCACAAAGCAACATTTAGCTATGCAGCCTGAAGAACGTAGTTAGGATCTTCTGCCAGGTCTGATTTTTGTTGGTTGCATCATGTGCGATGCCACAGAACTGTTCTGTACGGGCAGTAGATTAAGCAGTTTTGGATAGTCTTAATCTGTTCTGTCAGAAGGGTACTTTCTCAGCAGACTGACTGCTTAGAGGAAGGCAGAGGTACAGTTCAGGGCTGCATTTTAAAACAGCAGTACAACAATACTTACAATTATCTAGATTTCTGCTTCTTGCCTGGAAAAAAATTGAAATAAGATTTGTTACATTGTAGTGATATGCATTTTTATGAGAACAAATATATTTCAAAGCAGAAAAGATAGAGAGTGTGCAGGAAAGGTTTATGTGGAACACTATTTATTTGCCATGTATTTTTGATATGTGTTCATTAAATACGCAATAGAAATGTCAACATTAAGTGCTGTTTAGATCCTCCTATAAAAACAAACTGCACTGGTATTAAAATTACAATGTACTAATCTTTGGTTAAATACAAGCCTTATTTGCTATCCAGCAAGAAATGTTTGGTTGAGTGTTGTTAAATAACAATATATTCAAACTAATTTAATTTGCCCTTCATTTATAAGGTCTGATAGATTGATACTGTGTCAGTGTAACAAGCACTTTCATGTACCATCATCTGACATTATATGAGTTGGGTTTTTTTTCCACTCTCACCCATTGACTTTCAATCACTAACAGTTATCACCCATGCCTAACTCAAAAGTATTTTTGCAGTCTCGCTGAACCATGACCAAGCCTTCTTACAAAGAGGAAAAAGCATCCATCTCTTTAAGTAATACTTTTGTATGACATAGTCATCTGACATAACCACAATGGATAATCTATTCACTAGTAAAGTAACATTTGAGATAGAAGGTTGTATTTGTTACTTGGAATTTAGAACTGAGTGCTAAACATTCCTAAGTTAGGGTATTTTGGTTTGAGTTGGTTGGGTTTTTTGCTAGTTTATCCATACTGATTTAAAAAGTTATCCCTTTGACCAGATTGAACTTTTAAATAGTTTTTATAATGATGGTTTACATGTACTGAAAAGATGCTTCTACCACAGTCATTGGAAAGGTACTTTTAATCAGGATATCCTGCTAGGAATATAAAATACACCATACAGGATTGTCATCCAAACCTTACCTGGACCATCAGTTTACAGGGTGCTTTAAATTGGGGGTTATGCAGCATAATAATGTCTCTTCCTTATAGCCTTTGCAGTTATTTTGTTCTCTGTAATGCAATGGTGAATGTTCCTACTGCCTATGTACGTAGAATTTTGGGAGGAGTCTTACTGCACTGTGCCATTAACTTAATAATGTTTTTAGAAGAAGTTCCATAGGTGTACAATTTAACTAAAAACTATCTTTCCACAAGTCTTTTAGTAGATTTACCCAGCAATCATTCAAGTGCCTGCAGTGTAACGCAGAGAAAGCTGAGCTAGATTTAAATTCAAACACTGGTAAAAATCTAACCAAGGCAGCACTGAGCTCAGCATAGCCAATTTACTTTGCTGAGAAGCTGGGTAAATTAGCTCATGCTGAGCTCTGTGCTGCCGTAGCTGACTGCTGGCAGTACTCAGGCTCACTACTTTAGAGCTAGTGTGGGTATCTCTGGTGTACTGCAGTCATTGCTGATGTACTCTTGCACTACAGTGTATGCATACACTTAATTAGTTGCTTTTCTGTTTCAATGGGTGGCTTTTTGTTAGGTAAGTTCCATGTAAGAATTTCCTAATTTTCTTTTTTTATGTTATAATTTTTATCATATCTCCTTTTCTGTCTCCCTTTCAAAAAACAAGAGCAGTTCAATTTTTAGTTGTTTTGTCTTTGTCCTCTTTCTGGTCTTGCCACATGTTTTGAGCTGGAGTGACCAGAGTAAGAATTATGTTACCTCCTTCCTTGTGCTTCATACTGCTATCTGTATCTGCCACATGTAAACTTCTTATATCTAAAATAAATATCGACATGGTTCCCCCACAGACTCTAGGGAGATTTAGTTAACATAATGCCATCATGATTGTACCTCTCCCTGCTGTGGCTGGGCCCAGCATCCCCAGGAATGTACATAACAGGTTTACTGCAGCCCAATACCCTGAAGGATGTGCATACCACACATGTTCCAGAACTACAAAGGAGTTATAGTGTGCACGAGATATGCTGACAAAAATTAAATTGAAAAAGGTGATCAGAAATAAATTTTGAAAAAATTAAAAATATCAAGAATAACTGATGTTCAGTAATTTTTATATTCCCTCTCCAAATGCTGGTATGCCTTTTTTTCTCTCCTCTTCCTGTTCCCATTTCTTTGTCCTTTTCTACACTGTCCACAGTGAGTATGACTCTTTAAAAATATTCTTTGATTAATATAGCATTCTCTCAGCTCATTAAAAGTATAAAAGGGTTATGTATTGCTTATGATAGAATAATTCAGCAAATATCTTATTATATGAGAAATACAAAGGAAAAGTATCACAAAAATGGTCTCCTTCAACAGCTTTATTACAGTTATTTATCTTTTTTTTAAATAGCTGATGAAATAGATACTACCATGAAGGGAGCCAGTCAGGTAGACAAACATGCAAGTAGGTCTCTGTACTTCATTGTTTTGTAGGATTGATGAAAAATTATCATATCTGGCAAAAATTCTAAATTCTATGGGAGGAGAAGGTTGCAGAAAAAAAAGCAGTACTGTATTTAGGGATTTCATTACATCCTTCATTAAGGATCAGAATGAAAAAACAGGATTTTAATAATGAGGTATAATTCAAAATAATTAGACAATTAGAATAAATGCCTCATTAAAATAATGAGATCTGTGTGCTATATAACAATGCTTGTTCTTCCCTCATTCCAAAATATGGAAACTTTGGTCAATATGTTGAACTCCCAGAAATGCTGTTCTGCCAAGGGTGGCTTTTATCATAGCCCTGAGCAAGGACTAGCCCAGACTGCATGGTGTTGGTGAACACTGCAAGACCTTGCCACTCAGAGGGACACAGCATGCCCTTCAGAGCAGATCAGCAGGGACTTAGCTGTCCTGAATGTTTTTTTTGAAATAATGGTGTATATTTTGTCACTTTAATAATGATATTTTGGGGAAATAGCCGACAGTAAAATGAGTGTTAGAATGACAGGAACATCCTTCCCTCCAGGCTTTTTCATGAAAGAAAAGTATTTCATTGCCATTTGAAATGACTAGAGACATATATTTGTTTGCATTCTCATATTGCAAACACCTAATCAAAATGGTATGAAGAGACAGGCAAAGCCATTACCAAGTTGAGCCCAAATGTGCCAGGTTTCAACCTGAGAGAAATTTGTAGCCTGAAGTTATAAGCCACTGAAAATAGGTGTTTATAATGGAAGTGCCATCTTAACCTTATCTGTAGTGGCACTACTGCTTTGCTATAATATCTCCTCTCCTAGCATCTGTGAAATTGTAATCTGTCCTATGGTTGGTAACCGAGGAGATGATGAAACCCAGGGATATGCTCTGAACTACCTTAATTTATCTGTACTAGGTTTTTACTGACATATAAAAAGGAAAGGTGAGCAGGGGATGAGGGGCTGATGTCAGACAGCTGAATGCCCCAGACATGCTTGGTAGAAAGGGAAAACGGCACCAGATGACTGTCTGCACCAGTCACCAGATTATCTTTTTATACCTCAATATATTTTCTTTCTCTGCAGCAAACATGGAACAAAATTGTTCATGATGTTTGAAGGTTTCATCTGTAGTATTTGCTTTTTCAGCCTAGTGAACCTAAAAGCAAGCCAGTGTAGGGCATCATAGTCCTGCTAATGAAGATGTTATCTCCGGAAACTTCCTGCATTACTCATCGTTAATGCCATCCAGTTGCCAAATAGTGGTGTGTACTACAATGATTTTTTGTAATTAAAATAGCTGTACCATTACTGCTTCTATCATATGGGCATGATGAGAGAGACCTGTAATACTATCTTAAAAAGAAGTCATGGTAGATATTTTTGTTGTATAACCCCCTAGTTATTTTTGTATCCTAAGTTACTTGTTGCCTTACCCGACTTCTTTGTAAATTGGCCAGTTGTATCTTCACTCACACAAATTATCTTTAATTGTCCAACAAATTAACTTATTTTTCAGCCTGTTATGTTTTTACCCATTAGTTGACAGTGGTGATCAAGGATATAGGATTTGACTCCTTAGAAGTATTCTTACAAAATTAACCATTTTCCTGTTTGAATAAGAACACTTAAATATTGGGGGTACAAGTGATGTGAGCCTTGAAAGAAGTCAAGATTTTAACCTTTGGCAGAGAAAGATTTGCTTTTAACTCAAACAGTATCTCATGTCTTGAGGTGAGGACCAAACAAGGTAGAACTTCAGTCCTTCTATCAGTCTGCAGGCCTGTTCGGACAAATCTGGTAAAGCTTTGGATTTGATTCTCTACAGGACAAAGGAACTGGCAGAAATTTCTATTTCATTTAGCATACCTTTCTGTAGCCAGTTTTAATTTATTTCATATGCATAACACACAACTGCTAGAATGAAGGGCCAGAGGGGGTCTCTTTTGGGCACATGTACCTAGCCCTCTGGCCTCATTCTCTCAGAAATTACCCTAGATAATACTCTGCTTTATCCTTGGATTACCTTCTGATTCTCTTACAGCTGTGTGAGTGCTCTTATTCTGGCTCACATAAATACACAACAGTCATCAATGATTTCTCAGCATTTCACATTAGTCAGACTTCTACTAATTCTGGGAATTATTTGACTATAAGGGACTATATTTGCCTGAGGGTGTATAGTTTGTTAGTGACCCTGGGGATAGGCTGCGTAGGCAGAGTTGGAGAAGCAATTTGTCTGTGTGCATGCACATGTGTTCATGGAGTTCTCAGCCTATGTGAAAAGAGCAGTCATATTTCTCATACATAGATGACATTTATAATATTAGTTTTGAATACACTATTCCCATATATTATTTTTTTTCTGAAATAAGAGTACAGAATGTTATGAAGAACAATATAAAATAGTAGGTATTTTGGAAAACAGAGAAAATCCTAAAACAGAGAGGTACATAGATATAAAATGCTTTCACCTTTAGGCCAAGTCTAATTGTCAAGAGCATTCAACACTGAGGCTGCAATTCATTACTTTCACAAGGATGTGTACAGACTCTTTCCCATATTGTGTCTTGTAATGGTGTTCTCCTAATTGTCAGAAGACTTTCAAACTGTTTTGATCTTCTTCTTTGTAGTGAAATATATTTTTTAAAAAACTGGCATTACAGTTTCAGATGTATTCCTGCAAAAAATACGATTGCTGTGTAAATAATGTTTAGGTAAACAGGTTGTTCATCTGAAATGTTAATTTTTCTAATACTTGTCAGGACACTTCAGAGTAGTTCCAATCCAAAACTGATGTAACACTTTTCCCATTCTATTTTCTACATATCCTGATACTCTTGTTCTGTCCATTATCCAGATGTCCTTCACTACCAAGATAATTATCTGAACAGCTGCAACAGTGCTGGGAAATGCCACCTGAAATCAGAGGAGAAGATCAAGTTCTGAGAAGATTTTTTGTTATTGTTGTTTTATTAGTTTGCAATAAGCTGTACCCTCTTTGGCAACAAACAAATGAGCTCAGAGACTTTTATCAGCTGTTCGCCTGTCATGTGTTTGCAGTTTTGAAATTAAGGTCATGCTTCCTAATAGGTAAGTGCAGAATCGCAAGTGAACAGAAACATGCTTTCAGGAAGCACTTTTAAACATTCTTGCTGCCTTTAGATACATTGGACTTTTAAAGTATAATGAAATAAAGAATTTTATTAATACCAGTACCATCTATAAGATATAAATGGAGATTTTAATAGTGCTAATTATCTGCAGACAAACTGACAAAATATCCTGCTAAATGAACAAGCAAGTGTCCACCTCAATGACTGAGCAGTTAATTATCTTTATCACAGATGGGGTAATTGCACACATGTAGTTGTGTAGTACTGTAAGAGCATGTTTCACGCATAATAACTGGGCCTAAATATCTTCCCTCTTTCTTTTCAGAGATCTTGATACAGACTGCAGCAAAACATCCAGAAGTACTGGGTAAGTCTTGTAATTGTAGCCCCTCTCTCTCTTCCGCATTACAGTCTTCACAGAAGTTTTGGTTTGAAAGAATGCAGGTAGCTATTGCTTGTCAGTCTTCATGTGTCATAGTCTTGAGTTGTTTGTTAAGAAGATGCCAGAGCTAGAAGGGTCTTCTACAGTACAAATGTAACCAAATTGTCCTCAGCTGACTTCCATCAAAAACAAAGAAATAAACCTACCAGACATTTAAGCAGGGCATTCTTAAGAGCCTTCAAAGTAAAACTTTTTGCTCTAACTGTATAGACACAAAAATGCCTGAGATATTGAGTCTTGGTTTCTGATTAAATTCTGTAGTATTTGGTAAAATAAATCTATCCTTTTAAAGTTAAAATATATATGTATATAAAATTATATGTAAATCAAATAGTTTTGCTTTAGTGAAGCTAGGTTAAAAACATTCTCTAGAAGCATAAACCAGAGGAACAGAAGCTGAAAAAAGCATTCATTGAAATTCATGCCTCCAGAACTTATACATTTATATAACAAATGTGTTGTGCTCTTTCAAACGCGCAAGCTAAAGTCTTTACTTTGCAAAGATGTCTCCTTCCTGACACTCACAATCCTTAATTTCATCTGTTTCTTTCTAGTGGTTATTTTTTAATTACCTTGAGTGCCTTAATTCTTGTTGTTTAAAAAGTTTGAGGTTTCCAAGTCCAGTTGTATACTGAAAAATTGCTAGTTTGTGAGCTAGCATTGAAGTCAGAGCTCACATATTGATCTAAGAAAAAAGTTACTGAGGATTGTGGGGATTTTCCCCTGACAAAAAAGAATGACTTTTAAGGCCTCCAAAGATGCAAAATTATTTCAGTGACATACATTAGTGATAATCAGTGTGTGTTGCCATGGTTCAGTAGAAGTCAGCACAGAACTTCACAAAACTCTTTCAACCTTTTCTCTCTAACTGTATAAATGTGAAAGTAACAATAAATCTTGTTGACAATTACTTCCATGTCTATTGGCAGTCAGTCAGCTGCAACGTGAACAGCATTGTGTACAATATGTGCAGCACAGCCAACACCCATTAACTATCTCCCTAGTTTCTCCTGTGACTTAGAGAACATGTTATTTTTCCCCAGTGAGCAGCCCTTTCAAATGCTGAATTAGTAATATTAGCACCAAATACTATTAATTTGTCAGCCAGGCTGTGTTTTTCCAAAGTGTTCACAATGGGGTCTGATAACTGCTTTGTAGTGCAGCAGAGCAAAGATGAAAATTCCAAGACTTTTGTAAATAATTTGTGCAAGACATAAAGAAGTGGTGTAAAATTTATTTTTTTACCATTAGAATAGTCAGTATGTATCAAAAAAAAAAAAAGAAAAAGAATTTGAACCCTATTCAGCAACAAACTTAAATGCATGCGAATATGGAAGCATATACATAAATTCTTTAATGGAACAGAGCTAGAAACGTTTTTAATAATATGAAATACTTGTTCAAAGAGGGTATTGTTAGGACCTTTATATTTTCAGATTTTAGTGGTTAGCTTAAATAATATTTATGAAGAAGAAAAGAAACCTCTCTGCTATAAATAACAAATTTCTATTGTATATCACATATTCATTGCTTGCATACAGTTTTCATTGACATCAGTATGAAATCTGAGCAAATAATTGTGTCGCATATGAAACTGAAAAGAACAAATGGATCGGGGTTGATAGTCTTATTTTTCTAATCAATTTTCCTGTGCAATTCTTACAGGCAAATGCACATGCACACTTATATGTGAAGCCATACACATATAGATAGATGGAGCTGCATCTAATTTTCATAAATATATAGCTATCTACCATCAGTATAAGCATGACATTCAATATACAACAGAGATTTAGCTGAGGAAATCTGAAAAATTAATTCAGCTTCTTTCCTTTCATGAAATTGTTTATTTTCAATTCATGCTTAGTCAAATACAGCATATGAATGATATATAAGTAGGAGTTCTTACAGCTAAAGCTCTCCACAGTTTTCCCCATTGCAAGATTCAGAACAGGTCAGCACTAAGCTGACTGATTTAGTACAAGGAGGGAAAGGGAACCACTTTGGTGGCTAGGGAAGATGTATAGGATTTGCCAGAATAGTCTGAAAGTTGGAAGGAGGCTTATGAATTATGTGTGATTATCCAAGGAGTTTTGTCCACACCTATACAGCACTATTTTTTAAAGAGAAAGGATGTACTGACTGCAGGGAGAGCATATGTTACTGAGTAGCTTTGTTATCTTTCACTCCCTAGACAATTCCTCACTTCCAGGACTAGGGAGTTGGCTGCCACACACTGGGAATTGCCACAGCATGAGAGACTACATACTGTCTCCAGTCATTTCTCAACAGAACCAATGAATCAGTTCTAGTTTCTAAAGGAGTCAGAGAAGTCCACAGAGTCTCTCTCAGCTACAACTTGAACGCCCATCTTAGGTTTTCAGCTGAATCATTTGTGGATATTGATACAATTCTAGGATTACTTTCTATGAGTTTTTTGTACTCTGAAAGTTGTACTATAGAAAAACTTAGAATGTAGGAAAAAACTGTATTTCATTCCTGGTATGTCAATATTGAATGGAAAAAAAAAGAAAAACCAAAACCAAACCCACACTGGGAGTGAGGACTGTGGCTAGGTTCTGACTGAGAGTTGTCACGGATTTACTTGACTGTAGGCCAATCACTGGCAAACAATTTCAGTGCTATATAAACTGGATCTCTAAATCCATTTTAGACAACTGGCCTGATTAAGACCCGCAGTTCTCCTCAGAATAGTAACTTAGGCAGTTCCTTGCAGATTTGATAATTTGGAGAGAAGAACATTGTCCAGGGATTCTGGATATAAGATAAATTTAATTACCCTCTAAAATGTGTTCTGAGGTGCTTAACATCTAGTTCCCAGTTTCGTCATTAACATTCCTGTACCCATTGTGTATGCTGTGGAACTAACAAAGTTTTGACTTAAAGTTTTTGGCATGGTTAACCAATATTTTTTTTTAAATATACTATCCTTCCATGGAAATTTCTACATAACAAAAATGAAATGTACTGCTTCTTGCAGAATATATTAGATACTTCCTCTTTCTTTAATTTTACTTGAATTTGGATAAAAATAGTTAATGGGAATATCCAGCATTAGCAGAGCTGAAGCAATCATATTGGTTGTAAAAACTGTCCCTATGCAAGACTGTTATTTTTTTTATTGAAGTGAATCTTCTGCTTTATGTTCAGCAATTGCCCCGTGTTTTAATTCCCTCACAAAGATCGCAAAAAAAAGGAGGAAAAAAAGAAAATATAAGAGTATATGCTGTTGATGTTATGTTCACATATTTTTCCCCACAAAGAAAAGGAAATTGCTAGAAATGTTGATTTGTTTTAAACCTTTCAACAATTGGAGATTATTGAAATACTAAATTACTGGCACACAAGAGAACTAGATGATTGTTGTTCCACGTTTACAACACAAACCAAATGATGGCTTGGAAAAAAAACAACAGCCGCAAATATTTTGGGTCTTAATTATCAGGCTTGATAGGCTGACGAACAAAAGAGAGAAGGAGAGAATGTGTGGAATAGTGAGCGGAAGAACAAACACGTTAAAAAAAAATTAAGCTTTTGTTAGGCTCAAAAAGAGAAACAGACTTAATTATTATTTTCTCTTCATTCCATTTTGGGAATTTTATCTGAAACTATAACTTACAAAGAGCAATTACAGACAAATGGCACCCAGCATGAATACCTCTCTGAGGTTTGATAGTCTCATCCTTGGCTCTTACATCAGCACAGTGATGTGTTTCCCATTGGAAACCAGCATGACTAGGAGTGTAGAAGAGAAGCCATGCAGTGATTTAAACCTATAGCTTCATTTATGTGCTCCATATGGAATTGCAACCTGGACAATAGTATCAATCCATTAAAATGAAGGGTTTATTCTAATAGAACCTGGCTAGATTAGTTAAAGTATTCTGCAATTCATGGAGAACAGCAGAGAATATGGAAATAATTTCCTAGAATAATCCAGAGAATTACTTTATGCTTCTGATATAGATCGCTGGGGAAATAATTTAAAAGCATTTTAAAATATCTTCCATTTTCTATTATGAGCCTTTGGATTTCCACCGTTTGAGAGAAGTGAGACATTGTGGCTTAGAAAACTAATTACAAAACATTAAAATGCTCAAGTCTAATGGAACAAATCAGACAGAAAAAAGATTTTCGTACAGAAAGATCAATGTTGGAATGGAAGCTGCAGTTTTTACGTAAGTATCTTCCTCTCAACATCTTTGTTATACATTCTCTTTGTTCCTGTTAGCTTACTAATTAGCTGTGATTTTTTTAATGCCCCTTACACTGGGTTAATTTTGTCTAACTCAACAGCAGGGGTTTGTGTAATAATTCACATAGCAATGTCAATGATTAAAATCCTTTCATTAACATGGTACCTTAAAGATAATGAATGTGAAGCTTTTAGCTAACACAATCTCTAGGCTCAGAAAGGCAGTTTTTGCAGAAAATAAAAAAATCCTTATACAGATTAGCTTTTGCCAGCAGAACAAATTATATCTTTGGGTGTATTGCAAACACAAAGTCATACAAATCAAAGAGCATTTATTATGAATACAATGATGTAGCATGATTCTTTTGACAAAAGAATCCTAATAATGTACTTGAAGAATGCAAAACAGGCATTCAGAAGTGCTAATTTTCTGGCATTTTTTGTAGACAGCACTGTCAAGGCACAGATAATCAACCGAGGGGTCACAGTGCCTTGAGCTGAATGTTGTCAGACATGTGGTGGAAGGTGTTTTGGGCTGGATACATTCTTTCTCTTCAGCCTCTTCAAGAATTTTAATCAGGTTTATCTGTCAGGATGCAAGAAGTTTGGTTCAATAATTAGGGAAACAAGATGAAATGCCATTTTGGAAAGTTTTAATAAGTGCTAGAACAATTGTTCTACTGAATTTGCTGTCTTTTCTGAAAAATACCCTTCCACTTACGTTCTAATGGTTCTTACATTTCATTGTTACTAAGTGTAAAACATGTTCGCTGGATGAATTCATCCCCATACAAATAGTATAACTAATAAAGAAAAGTGCCTTAGCAACAGCAGCAGGGTAACAACATTGAGAAGAACAGTAACTCTCATTCAAATCAGAAACAGCATTCTCCCCTTAATATATTGTACTTTCATTTCTATAAGTAAAATCTTGGATTTGAAAACTAATATGTGGTATATCTGTATTTTCTACCATCCCATTGTACTATACATCTGGATTTTTTTTTTTTAAGTCAAATAACATTTGTACAATAGCCAACTAATTTACATTAATAAATCCTGGCTTTAGCAGTTTTATTTAAAAACTAAGAAAAACCTGTTCTTTACACTATCTTTCCTGGTTAAGAGTGTAGGATTTTTGGACATTTTAAACTATTTTTTTTCCCAGTGCAATGGAAACTTCTAAATCTAAAGTTAAGGGGTCATCCTGCAAAGACTCAAGCAAATCTGTGTCTTTATTTATGTAAATGCTGTCATTGAAGTCAGCTGTGTGCTTGCTAAGCCTTTACTGTATTAAGATTTTTTAGCAATTGATCAACATGAACAGAATTCCAAAATGAGCTCAGCTCACATTTTCAGTGGGGTGATAGCCAAATGGGTCTTTCAGATTGTCTCTGCTGTGTCATCCACTCAAGTAAGTAATTCAAGGAGGAGGTCAGTGAATGGGTAGTTAGTGTGAACACTTACTGCAGCTGTAGCTTCTCTGTAATTTTCCTGTTGATAATTTCACATATTTTTGTCTTTAGTGCATTGCTGTTCCCATTGCTCCCATAAGCACAAATAATTGCTTCAATTTTTTAAAGGATAGAAAGCGTAAGATAACCCGCTAGAAAGCTGAGTCACTAAGCTGGCTACTAAAATTAATATAAATGTGACTAGGTAAAAGTTCCATCTGATGAAGGAATTAATATGAAAGTTGGAATAAATGCTGTTGTGTAAGAGACTGTCAAGACAGAGCTTCAGGGTTTGATTTACCCCATAAAATGCAGAATCTGTGAAAATTCTTAATCTCATATGTAAACAGAAATGGCCTGTATATTGTTATTTTTCTTCATATTTTGTCTTACAGGCAATAATATCCTGGTAAATTTGGTTCAGCTGAGCAGAGTTCTACACACTGTGTAACTTGCCTTATAGCTTTCCTCTCAAAAAACCCCTGCACTGGTCTGTATGGATTCTTACTTCCCAGAATACCTTGCAGCCTGAAAACCTGAGAAGAAAAACCTTGTTCTCCAAATAAAGCCATGCTGCAGAATATGGGGCAGCCACAGTTTCTTTGAATTCCACGAGTGAGGTCTGTTGCTAACTGGATGCTTTCAGCACTCTACTACTTCCAGGCCTATGACAAAATAGAGCACAATGCTGGGACTTGCATAGTGATATGGCATCATATCGGGACCAGAGAAAAGTTTTAGAAAAATGTATAGGCACGTGGGGACTGAAGAGGGAATGTGGTGCATGGAGCAGTCACAGTTTAATGCCATTACACCCAGGTAGTTCTGATAAATTGGAAAATATCCCTTTTTATCTACTTAGAATTTAGATAGCTCATTGGTGACACAAAACCAGCTTTCCCTCCTGTCACACTTTTGTTGTCACTCTTGGTACATCTTTGTGTTCCACACTAGAACAGTTTATCCCATTACACAATCCAAAGAACAATTTTGTAT
This sequence comes from Caprimulgus europaeus, assembly GCA_907165065.1. Next base: position 15,096,697 of record OU015534.1, on the reverse strand, counting down.
GATTCTTTGGATTTTATTGGCAAAACTCCACGAGTTCTTCCTGAAAAAGTAGCATATTGAATTCATTATTATAATGATTTATTTTCTTACAACAAATGCTTCCTAGACTGTTAATAACATCTTTAAATACCACAAAAGGAAATCATTGGTCCTGATGGACTCAAATCAGTATTTTTATTTTAGCAGAGACAATGAAAGGCTAACCCAAGACCCTCAGAAATTCTCCTGGGATGCCAAATTTTATCTGTTTAGTATTGAAGTAATATTTTCTGACTGAATATTGAAATAATATTTTCAGTTTGTTTTTATGTTTAGTATTTTTGGACCTCCTGAGTACTCATGGAAAAAAAAGAAGTGCTTGACACATTACTCTCTCCTTTTCCAGAGATGTCCTCTCAGCTCTATATTTCACTAATTTCCTCTCCCTTTTTTCCATTCTGGCATGCGATGCTCCCCTCACCCTTCCAAATAACAAGAAACTGTTTCTTATCAGTAAGCCTATTCCTAAAAGAATGGGCTCAAATGGATCAACACCCTGTCCACCACCTCTCTGTCCTAGATGAGTTGTGCTCAACTGATATATAGATAGTTACCTAAATAGATACCTGTTTCAGCATCTCTTTCATATCATGCTATGCCAATCATATCTTATTGAATAAAAAATTGCATATCTTGTAAGAGTTACCATACTCTCGTCAGCCTGCAGATGTGTGAGAGTGTATTTTCAGTAAAGACTACTAACAAAAGAACCAGACCTGTTGTTCCTATATATATTTTGCCATATTCTGATAGACATTTCAACTTCAATGGCAGCTGGAATGGCATACATGATAAAAGAGAGAAGAAATCAAGTGAAATTTAATAAATAGAATTGCATAATGGATGAAGGAGATATTTTTCTCTTAGAAAATATTTTGAAGCAGTTTATTCCTGTATGAATGGGACCATCATCCAGTTACTAGAAAGGCATTAGAACAACTTTTTTTTTTTTTAAATTGTTATCTCTCTGATTGTGAAAGGAAAAACTGTGAAATAAGTAAATTAAAATAGTTACATAGATTTAAATAATTGTTAGGTGTGGGTTTTTTTGGTTTTCTTTTTTTTTTCTGAAATGTCTGGTTGGGATGTTAAAGCTTCTAAGTGTATTGGGCTTTTGTGGCTATGTCTCACTGTGGAGTTTAGAAGTGGCTCTATTACAACTAGCATAGCACTGTCAAAGTCCTTGTTGTCTGGGCTGGGATTTAATTTCGGTACGTCACTTGCAACCAAGACAACCTTGGCATTGCAGTCTGTCGCACTATTTTATGAGCTCTATCTCACTGAAGTGCATTCTCTCCAGCCTACAGCCATAGCCTACTAGGCTGGAACAAAACTCTAAAAAATGTAATGAGAAAACTAATGAGAAAAGTAAAATCATACCAGAGAAAATTAATGGCCAGCCCTTTCTACTGGCTTTGTAGAGATTATGACCTCAGCAAAGCTGAATCAGTGTTCATGCTGCTGCTTCTGCCTGGAGCCATGCAAGATTTCATACGTCTATAAATTTGGTCCAAGGGAAACATATTTATGCAGCCAAAAGCCAGTAGATGTGCAGGTCAGGATTTGGTCTCATAGGTCTGAAGAATAACAGTATATTTTTAGCCTGTATGTGATGTAAGTAGGTGATCTGCCAGCTATAGTTTGTATCTTGTCCTTGCGGTAGACCTTGGCCCCAGTGAATCTTGTTGACCTGTTTAACCTATAGTATGGTGGTTGTGGTTCATCTTGTGACCTAGATGTACCTTAAATCCAAACAGAGATTATTGTGCCATTGTGATAGGCTTTGGAACAGCTCAAGGCAAATGCTGAGAGGGAAAGGAACAGAGATTTATAATACAGAGATTGACACAGTTAGAGTAAAAGTTTTCTTGATTCTCTAACTAAAAGTTTTCAAAGCTTTCTGCTTTGTGGAACAGAAACACAGGACAGACTATAATTCCTTAGAGTAACCATTATGATGTGTAACTATTTCTGAAATATCACTCTGAAACAACTCTTCGCAGTCTCCAGTAGGGGCAATGGTCACATGTAAAGAAAGGTCAGCTTCCAAGATGGAAAACCACCACTATCCAACTAAGAAAACATTGAAAATATTTTCAAAGGATTTAAAAAATTTCTATGGTTTTACCTTTAAGAGAAAATATCAAATGTATGGAATTCCTCTCAAAAAAGAGTTTCTATTTTAAATGCCAACTTTCACTTCGGTGTTTACTTGAAAATTGCATAATCTTACTAGTTTTGACAGGAGTTCAGATTTTGTGTTTGCAATCTATCTGTACTATAGGTGTTGTTTTATTGTCCATTGTTCAGAAAATCTCCATGTGGTGAAGGAACTTGAAGCAGAGATAACTGGCAAAAGTTACAGTCAATACAGCCTTGTGCTACAACCTGTGCCCCTTTCCTGAAATAATGAGATACTTAAGGTGTATCTGGGTACTACAGTATGCTTTAAATCACAGAAAGGTACTCCTCTGGTTGTCAGGTGATAATTTACTGATCATTGCAGAATTAGATGGCATTAAACTGAATTTATTTTAATAAACTGTACCGCTTGCCCAAATGGAAATCTCAGTGCTCTGAAGGATCTGAAAAGAACAGGAAATAAGCTCTGTACAACCAGTATCTCTTCAGTTAATATAAGTTACTGATGTAATTATCCATGGTTACAGAATGGGACTTGTTAGCCTTAGGTTCAAAAGCTTACTTCAATGTGAAATTTACTATTGGCTGTTACAAACACTAGAAATGCACATGCTAATATTAATAGTCTTCTTAACAGAAGATTGATGAGCAAGGATTTTAGCCTGCAGTGTCTTGAACTCACTGCCACATCCATTCTCCATTCGCCCTGTCCCCCCTCCCCCAATTCATGTTTCTCTTGATTTCACATGGATAGAACAATTTTTGGAGTTCATTTATTCTGCTTTTAGTTTGGCTAGATGAGTCAGTACTGAATGATGTGGATGATGTGTTTCTGCTTTTTTCAGCACTTCCAGCTTTTTGTGGTTCTATATCATGATGAACCCTAACTTAACCTAAGCCTCTCCCACAAAACATTGCAGAAAACTAATCCACCATAACTCAGAAACCACTTTAAGAAAAGGAACATGTTCTGAGGCAGTAAATTATGCTACTTGAACTCAGAATTACATAGATTACTCATTCTGATACTCATGAGTACAAAATGGGCACCTATTTGTGCAAGCAGGATGGAATAAGGCATAGGAAAGATATAAGTAGGATATAATCTGCTTTTAGCAAACAACTTGCTAGTAACTGCTTTATTGATTCTACTCCTCTCAGTAATTTTCAACATGAGTAGGTCAAATTCAGTAGGAATGTCTCAACTATGTGCTGGTAAATGTTTCTATTATAAATCTTAGGGACTCCCCTGGAAGAAAGTTCAAAATTGTATCAATTAAGAACTCCTTCTAAATGTATTTAGATACATCTCTGAAATTGGTGTTATCTGTGTTCCTGTCAATACAGATCACAGTGGATTATTTGATTGCAGAATACGTTAATCTGAAACAAAATTATGTCATATTCACTGGGTGGTACCAGAGTGGTCTTTACTCTGCTTTGCTGCAATTAGTTGGTAGTGATGGTGTGATGATGGACTTCAACACAGTGACAGTAAAAAGGGACACATAAATCATCCTGAGTGTAATAAATGCTTGAGAATTTGACAATAACAATTTGAGAGTCAACAGGGAAGCTTGGCACGATGAAGTGCGGTGAATCAGGATGATCAAATGATTTTATTAGTTTGCTTTTATTAGTCAGATCTATTTCCATTTTTTTAATATGACCAGGGAAAAAAAGTAATTGTAATCAGTTTGTCAAATACAACCCTGGCAGAGAGTATGCCACTGGTAACTTGATTTTGTTCTAACTGAACACACTATGTTTTGACTAATCTTCAGCATCCAAGATCATTTCTCTTAAAATGTCAGGAACATGAGTCAGACTAATAGTTTATTTGTTTTGTTTTGATGTTTTATTTAAAATAATCTCAAAATATGTTTCAGAGCTCACATCGTTGTTTCTGGCAGACATGGGACAGATGAAGCTTAAAAAACTAGAAAACTTAATTTGTCTTCAGCCCACAGCCCGAGAGTCTACCATGGGCAGTCCCAGTATAAGCTTTGCCAGTGCCCCTGTCCTCTGCCCCTGTCACGTGAACTTCACCTAAAATAATCACATACGCAGTGAGAGAAGATTCTATAACTGTGATAGCTAATGCCCAAGGCTCCCCTACGCAATGATGAACAATTATTATAAACTATTCCAAATTATAGACAGGAGACACTGTGATGGAGACTTTTGTAGACTGGACTGAGACAATTACCAAATGAAGGAAAATATTATTATTTTAGGAAATGTAACTTTTTAATACATTGTGAAAAATGATGAGGGAATAATAAATGGAGGGCATAAAAAGAGCTAATAATAAAAAGGATCTTGGTGAGAAATCCCACTGTCATATTTGCATTTACCCTGAAACTAATGCCGTGCACATTTTTGAATGCAAATAATTCACAAGAGGAAGCAAAATGAGGATGTTAATAATCATTTTTCCCTTAATGAGAAGCTGTACTTTGATTAAAAAGAGCTTTAAGGTGGCCTAAAGTAGGCCTAACAAAGGAGCTTTTTTTTTTTTTCTTGGAGGCTTTAAAGGAATGAGTTAGAATAATAATCTGTCACTTAAAATCCCCAGCATTAACATTGTTATCACAAATCTTATTTCAAATTAAAAAAGATGTGTTAGGAAAATTATTCATTCCATATGGGATTTTCTTTTTTACTTCAGCTGCTAACTTAAAATGCTTTTTCTTTTGGGAACAGCTTAAGTTTTTAGGTTTCTTTTCTTTATTTTTTAAATCTCATTCACAAAACTGATGGTTGTATTGACTCCTTATCAACTTCCACACCAAGGCTCTAGGTTGCCTTCCTCATTTTTTTACTTAGTGAAGGCTTATTAGTCCCAGATGGCTTAAATGGAAAGTGGCCTCCTGAATTGACTGGAGTGTCCATCTTCTTCCTGCTGCTTAGAAACACTCATGTGTTTCATATGAAATACTTTAATTAATTAAAATTAGGTTAATTCAGTTTTGAAAACACTATTTCCAAACATTAAGAATATGGAAATTACATGAGATTAGATGGGGACACCTTGCCAGTGTTGGCCAGCACCTTTTTATCCACTCAAGGCAAATCCTAAGTGGATATAATTCTATTAAATTAAACACACCTTTTATTAAATGGAGGTGAACCAGACTGATTTGACCCCATATGGTCTGAATCCTATCCCTCTCCACAACAGGGGAGTATAGTATAATTCTCTGAGAGTCATCATCATCACTCTGAAGAGCTAATCAAACATCCTTCACTGTCATCCCATGAATGCTGGAAGACAGTGGTCATGTTTTCTGTGAGGAATTCCAGCAAACAGATTTTAATTTCTTTTTGTGTATTTGTTTTCACTAGGTATTTTGAAAACAGTCTGTGGGTTATGTGTGCTCTGCACTGCATGTGGTGTGTGGCTGATGACAGATGTGTCATGTGATGCACTTTCTTTCTGATTGCACCTGTTTTCAACAGAAAAACATAAAATGAATATGATGAAGCAAATAATAAATAGGAGTAGTGTAAGGAACTCGAGCTTCAAAATGAGACGAGAGAAGTGCCCCGCCCCTGCAGGCAATCACATGGGCTGCCTGCCCAGAAGCCTGCCCCTTTTCTGGTCATGTGGCATAAGGACCTGGAAGTCCCTCCTCCCCACTACCTGCATGGGGGCAGCCACCGTGTTGTAGGGAGTCTTATGCTCAGTTATCAAACATACACATTTTCAAGAATAATATTCCTCACACAGTTCTGTGAGCTAAAACAATTAGTATGAATATTTAGAAGGACTCTAAGAGGGCAAATACTATTTAACTGAACTGTGGTTCACAAAAACAGAGTAAGTTGCCATTAACAATTTTTTTCTACAGTGACTGTTGAGCTGTAGTGTCCATTCACAGGCCACAATTAATATTGCCTGTCATTAAGATACACCACCGTTCTTATATTGCCCTTAATTACTTTGATTTGGTGCTCCTCATTATTCGTGAGCTGATAATGGCACGGCAGGATAGATGCATTTTTAAAAGCAAATGGTGACTTAGGGATTGTTGTTAGCATTTTATAGAATAAGTTTCATTGTGAGCTGAGCTAAGTAATCATCTTGGCCCCTGCAAGACTCAAATGAAGCAGGAACAAAGTTCAGTAAATAAGTTTAATTTTGTTCTGTATACCAACCTTACACATTTAAGTAATTTTCTGTTGCATGTTTATAGGTTTTTAAGACATTATGATCCCTCCAATATTGGCTTGTTTAATTCTCCCAAACAATGCATGAAAATAGTTTGATGAAAATAATGACTAAATATTTTAACATATTTTTCAATTAAAGAAACATTTCTTTGATTCTTTCCCCTGAGATTTTTTCGGGCTTTTTGTTAGTGTTGCAGCATGATTATACCCTCAGGTTGATCAACCAAAAATCGTCATCTCTAATGGTGCAAGGCTGCCATTTTTCTCCATGTTGTGTAGCATTAAGTCCACAAGTAATCAAACTCAAATGCACTCAGTTGGATTACTCGTTTAAAACAGCCGGCATTGAGGATGGCTGAGTATCAGTCTCAGGAACGGCTTCCCAATCATCTGAGCAAGGAATTATTTAGGGTCTGATCCTGTAACAGCTAATCTGCCTTGAACTACATGTGTGAGATTTATCCATGAGGTTGGTTGTGTGCATAAACATGTGCATAAATCTTTGCTTGATGAAGGCCTTATGCAGTGCAACTAATGAAATGAAATTAATTGTCCTCACATGACCATACCCAAGGTCCTTGGTAATTATTTCTTTTACAAGTATGTGTGATTTTTATGGGCTAGTTTCTGATTATGTGTTAGACTTAGAAAAATATTATTTCATGTGGCTGTGAAACAGTCCTCAGTAACTCTTTTCAGTTTTATTTTCTTAGTGGTGGTATAAGAATTCTTATATTTGTGGAATAACTTCCACAGCATTTGACAACTTTTATCTCAAGTTTAATAGGTTACAGGTTTAATAGTTTAAATTTTCTAACACGTGTTCACAGTGCTGCTTATATATATATATACTGAGGTATTCATGCAAAGCTATAAAAACAATCATTGTACACAACAAAGGATATTCTTTAAATATATATATAGGTCAATTTGGAAACTATTCTGCCTGAAAAGACAATCATATGCAATTCCTGGATTTCGTTTTGAGGAAATAATGCACATAGACACTCTTTGCCTTTTCTGAACATAATTAATTGTAGTAGATCCACTTTAATGATGACAGTGATATAATTCTATGCATATATTTATATATTTTCATATATATGTTTGCTTTGTTAATTTAGTTGAAATATTGGTGTTACAAAGTGTACCACAGCACTCTATCAGCTAATCTTACTTAAAGCAAAGTTTTTTAAAAGAGGCTAAAATAAACCTTGGATTCCCACTACAGAAAAGTTGAAATTAAATTGAAGCTCAAGCAATTACATTCAAAAGAACTACAAAGTCTTTGACGTGTACTATGTGTGTGTGTGCGTTCAATACTTTGGTATCAGTGACAATTCACTGTCTTGTGGCATTATTGTTTACTCTCGTGCTGATCTATTGGTTTGTCTGTTTCTATGCATACATGTGTGCACTTAATTTCCAAATCTTTTGTCAGTGATAATTTCAATGGAAATATGTCTAGGAACCTATCGTACATGGTGCTTGTGTTTGGATTCTACTTTATGCCCTTTTCCACAACTTATGACCTTTTAACCAGGCTATTTTTCTCTCTCTCACCCCCTGAGCTTTGTCCCCATAAGACTTTTGAAGTTTTATACCTTCAGATCTTCAGCAAAGAATAACAGGGGAGACAGAAAAAAATATTGGATAAAATGTCACAGATATAATCTAGTTCCAGACAAGAACTCTGACTTGTCTTTACTTAGTCTTAAGTTTTCAATTATATACGACTGTTTACAGTCATATATATCCTTTATATTCTGAGCCAAAAACAAATGCACATACCAACCACAGGTGTATATGCTATTGCTATAAACTAGTATTTACAGTTACTCTGTGTTGTTCCTCTGTCATTGGCTCAAGAGCAGCTATCCTTTATTTTCTAAGAATACCATATTTATTTGTGCAGCTGTAGAACATGACAATATTTTTCCCTGGAAATCAGGATTCACAAGCACTGAGAGCAATGAAGATATTCATGGATCATTCTTTCAACCATGTTGTCTACCTTTATGTATACATACATACATGGTTTCTGTTCAAATAATGTAGAGCTGTATTTTAACTTATGTTAGACTTACAATCATTTTAAGCTAAAAATACCAAGTGTATATTTTAAAAAGTAAACTTAATCACAAAGTATTCCTAAGGTAGCCTGCTAGCTCACAATAATTGCTTTTATATCTGTAAAAGCCAACAAAACCTGACTTTTACATCCCTAAGATTAAGATTTTCTATTTTTTTTTGCCAAGGAAGGAAAACATTTAATGTATTAAAAAGGATCATATATTTTACTGTGCTACATAAAGTTATAATCTTTCAGCATATGCTCTACACTGCATTTTCATTCTTGGAATAGGATTTCCCACCTAGACAACCTTTTATCAGATTGTATTAAGATTTTTGTTTTCCCCTTGACAGCTGTCATTAGTAGAGAAGTCAGTGCGCTCATCAATAAAGTAACAAGAGACCATATAGCTATAGTTTTACTCGAGAACACGAAATAGAATTACATGCATTAACTGTACTGGGAATGTTTTCCTTCTAGCATTGGAGGTTGGAGACTGAATTTAGATAGGTACTGATGCAGCTTCTAGATCTTGATTTTTCCGTGAGACATGCTGAATACTTTGCACTAGATCCCTAGTGGGAGTGACAGAAATCAGACCTTTCACGCTACTTGTGATAACTGCAAGATAATGATTCAGGAAGAGTCACTAATATGGTTTGAGAAGCATTGGTGATTTTTATTGTTCTTTGCACAGCAGGCATTAGGGCAAAGGTTTATCAGGAAAAAAACCTGAGGGTTAAACAGAACTAAAGAGAAATTCGAGCATGTTTAAACAGTTTTCTCCCAGGTGTTGTTCCAGCTTTTGATTTGCATACCTCTACCAAAATTAAACAGTATTTTAAACTTAGCAATCTTTTGTGTCCCTTTTTTAACCCTTAACTCCTGATTTGAGAATTATTAATAATATTAAATATTAGTCTTACAGTGTTAGCTGATTAGTAAATGGAAAAGATGTCCTATTATTACCCTTACTGGAACCATTTCAGATACTTAAAAGGTACAAAAGACATGCTAATATCAGAATCCTACTAGTGGAGCTACCCAATGAAGAATAAGACTATTCAATATAATACCAATTAAAATTAGATATAAAAGGGGATCTAGGACTAATTGGTTTTATCTCTAAATGACTAAATAGTTATGGTCTAGAGAAACAAGAATCTTATTATTCCTAATTTATTCTGTAACGGATAACTGCAGTGGTGTAGAGATAGACAGATAAATTCAATTTTAGGACTGGTAAATCCTTGCCAGCAATTTAAATTAGCTAACCAGTTAGTAAATGCAGAAGTGCAAGTAACTTGACCTAATGGAATAAAAGGTGTTTAACTTAAATAATGGAGTGAATACCAGTGTTTTTAGCTTGTTGGACCTCTCTATAAAGAGTGTTTTGGAGCAGATAAAGTAATTATTAAATAATTTGACATTGGAGATGTCAAATTAGAAATAAACTCTATTTTTTCTTTATATTCTTTCCAGACTGCACAATAGACAGTGTATTATGCATGTGGAGTGATTTGTTACTACTTTAAGTTCTCATATAATTCTCAAATCTATTTGTTGATTATAACAACTGATTAAATCTAATCTTTTGGCAGATCTTTTGCCAATAGTCACCAATGATGCTGAAACTAAATTGCAGAAATGATGGTTAATTTTTCATGGCACTATAATGCAGCTTTATCTTTAGCAGTTTACTAGTTTAGGAGGAATAAGGTGAAAGTGTATAAATATGGAATTAGTGTCTCAGTTCAAAGAGAGGTATATTTAGCATTTGTAGATTTCCTCGTTCTCATTTTCTTTCCTGGCATAGTGAAGGACTTTTTTCAGGGATTTAGGAAGTAATTCCTTCATTAATGTAACATGGTATATAGGTAATATCTTATGTTACGAATATGCAGTCTGCTAGCTTATGTGCAACAATGCTGTGGTTCTTCAGACCCAGAATATTTTGGCTTTGTTGACAGATTTCTCTGAATGTTATTATTTAATTAAATGTATGAGGTAGAGCTTTTGTTCAATCATGAGTTATACATTTGTTTCAAGTTAATCTAAACCATACCTAATGTCTTTGCCCAAGTCTCTGTATGTAAATGAACATCAATCACTAAGTTGTCTCTTACATTTTTCTAAAGCCAATTCTTAACTTTCTGAGTTTGTAAAGGAAACTGGAAAAAAACAGTTCCCTAGTTAAATAATAAAAATATTTTATATTCAAAGATATTTATGTACCAGTAACCAGTTCCATTACGGTCACTAGATTCTTTGCTCATGGAAAGAATATCAGACTATTTTTATGATATTATATAATGTCAGAAAAGACTGGACACCATTTTCAAGAGGCAGCTAATCCACTAACTCTACAAATTCCCAGTCTGCCAGAATAGCTCTGTAGTGTGAGCCATGAGCTCTAAGTGGTCTAATGCAGGCTTAAAAAACAATGACCACCACATTTTCCCCTAGATACTTAAAAAATGTGCTACTCAGTCTGTTCTTCCAATGAACTGACAAATAGCTCCAGGATAAGTTAACTGTAGTTTTGTGTGTATTTGTCTCTTCTAGTTGTTTGACTCATACTTGCAAAAATACAAAATTGAAGTGAACTGTTACTCACTGATGAGCTTTTATAAGGCTCTCTTTCATCTGGTGTTATTTGTGGCCATGCTGTAACTTTTATAAGTGCTCCTTTGCTACTTGACCTGGCTGTTCTCATAAAATTTGAGGGCAGTTAATGATTTTTAACAGCTCCATCCTTCTGTCAAATTTGGTTAAGAAATTAAAAAAAAAAAAAAAAAAAATGGTGGACCCGTGCGTGCAGAAGCAGACAGCATTTATGTGCAAGTTTATTTGCAGAAGAAAGAGATACTTTGGGAGAAAAAAGCTTTACTGACTATTCTTGCCCAAATAACTGCCCATTCTCATTTTCCCCTTTTCCTTTCATGGAGGGAAGGAGATTTTTTGTCTTTTTGTTGGGGGGGGAAGAGGGCAAAGCTTTCTTTTTAATTGTGCACTAATTGTGATTTATTGCTCTGTATCTTTTACAGTTCTGGGTTTCTCCAGAAAAGAGAAAACATGAAGAAACACAGTTTATAAATGTGTATTTTCAGCCTTACCACGGTGGGGCCATACATTCCAGCTGGCAACACATTAGCTTCCAATTTGAAAACCTTGAGCTTTGTTCCAGCTCAGTTCTTAATTAACTGCATGTCCTAAGGTTAGTGTATTAAATTTCATTCATATCCTCTAATCCTGTGGAAAGACGTTTGTGATGTCACTAAATCTGGGGCCTTACAGTTCAAACTCCACCTATATTTAAAGTTGTATTTTTTAAATGAGAATTATGTTTCTAGAAAGTAGGATTGTCAATTTTTGATCTTCACTTGAAGAATCTTCTAAGTGCTAAGGATATGAAGTAACTAATTAAGAGACTGGAAAGGTGCCATTTGTTTTGTGAGCTGTAATGGCAGTTGATCCAGGGTTTAGTACAATATGTGTGATGCCTGTGTATCTGCATGTGTCCTCACTGAAGAAGCCAAGAGTTGGCTTGTGGAAATCCATTGAACAAGAATTCAGCAGGAGTCTTGGAGTCCTTCTGTAGGAGGAGTCCTTCTGTAACTGGCTGGCCTAAAATAATTCCATTAGTCTTTCACACATGTAAGCAATTAATTCATAGCTCTACAAAACCCTGTTGATGTTTTAAAGAAATGTATATTTGTACCTGATATTTTAAAAGAGTTCCAAATGAAAACATTTAGAAAATTTTATCCCAGAAATGTGCCAAAACAAAGCAACCTTCCATTTTCTACTTTGTAAGGAGCTGACTATGTGAATTCAAACTTGCCACAGTGCTTGCCACAGAATTTGCACAGCTCACGTCAGAGATATTTTCCCAATTTAAAATTAGTCTGAAATAACTTTTTGTACTTTTTGAGAATTTTATGGTGTAATCCTTTTTTCTTAAATTACTCAAAATTTAAAAGAAATAAAATTTTAAAGATTTTTTTTCTCTTCACAAATTTAATGCTTTGAAATTAATCTTGGAAGTTTTTTTAAGAATATTTTTAACAGCTATAATTGGTTCAAGATCAAATCACTTCTTATTTTGCACCTTGGAGGTTGTTATGAACTTCTGCATTTCAGTTAATTGATTCTATAATTTCTTCAGTAAATGCTATTTAAATATTCCAGAAATTAATAAAACCAAAGAATAGTTCCTACTGTGAGGCTTGCCTACATGCTTTTAAGTCCATATATCATAGGTGAGGATATACTTGTAAAGTCTGATATTTCAGTTGTTTTGATCTTTTGTTCTCTTTTTTTACACATATTAATTATTATACCTATGAAGTCTAATTCAACCGTTTGATATGTGTTGATGTTTTCATAATATAACAAGGCTTTGTTTCTTGTGTACTAGAGTTATTGTCTAACTGTGACCACAAGATTCCCAGAGCTCTGTAATATACATGAAAAATATGTTCATGACTCAAGTTTACAATACTGACTATTTCCCTTGTAGGTTAAATGTCGGTAATTTAAATATGTGCATTGATTTTCTTTTTAATGGCTAAAAATGATATAATGAGACTAAGTTCAAAGCTTAGAGAAGGAAACACTTTTAAAAGCAAGAAAGTGGTGAACCCTACTTTTTGCCCTATATGATTCTTAACAATGAGTTTGCACAGTTCATTTCAGCAGGATTCAGTGTAGCTCATATATGAATATGGTCATTTCAAATAAATGTCCATTTTCTTCTATAAATAAATTGCATCTGAAACCTCTTTCCTACAAAGGAAGTTCATGCACTGAGCGCAGTTGTAATTTGAATCTCCTGGTAGGTCTTGAGTGGTTTTTTCCCACATCTTTACACTATGCCTGATCCCTCCCCGCCAGCTGTTAGTGAGCCTGTTTGGAGTGAATGACAGCAAACTGTATAAGGATCTTATTCTGACAGATGTCTCTGAAAGGGACTACAGAAAGAAAGTCTCTTTTGAAATAGGAAATTTTTATCCAAATTGCTGGAAGAAAAATGCTGTTGTATTAAGCAGTGATTCCACTGAATTTAGAAATGAATTCTCACTTCACTGAACTAGACACTATTCAAAATCATTGGATGTTTTGCTGAATACTCGTTAAGTTAGAAACTTCTTTTGGCTGAGTTCTGTTCACCTTTAACAGTCTATACTGTGGGCTAACTAAGAAAGTACAGCAACAGATAGTAATTTATCCTGTGGGAGATAAATTAATATAAACTGAGTAAATTACTTGGGATTTTTCTTATACTCTGAGCCATATTAACTCTAATACCTTGCAGTTCACAATTATGTGTATTTTCTCATCTGTGTGTGCACAGTTCTGACCTTATTGCCAAACGCTGAAGGAAGAACACAGGAAGACACACAACTGATCTGAAATGCCTATAAACATCAAGTCCAAAGTTTGAAGCTCTATCTAGCCTTCATGGAGTTTCTTCTGTTTCTTACACAATGTCTTGCCTTAAAACCAAAGGATTTGCTTTTATCTTCATCCACTATAGCATGTAGTGTCACTCAGTATGAAACTATATCCTTTTACCTTTGCTTTATGTGTGTTACCTAGTGATGCACTGGGAATGAAAGTCATCATGTAAATATAAATTATTATTATTTCAGATAAAATTGCTGTTTAAATTCTTCCTGATTTGAATGTATGTGAGATGTACTTCAAAGTGACTAAGAGAATGTATTTTAACTTTCTCAAAAATTTAGTAGGTATTAGATGTTAGGAGCCTTAATGGTTTAGAACATTTATTTACATAATCTGAAGAATGAATTATTTTGATAAGCTAAAATTTTGGTACTTCAGTTCATTTACTTTCATGTTGAAAAATGGTTTTTAGTCCAAATGAAGCAGTCAGTTACACTTCTAGAATTCCCTGGTTATTCTAGTAACTACTCTGGTTATTCTAGTAAACTGGCCTAAGCTTTTTCCAAATTTTACAAGGAATATGTTTTCCAGAAAATATTATTTAAAGTGGTCCTTTTGAACTATTTGCATACTTTAAGATGTTGAGGATTATAAACTCCATTAGAATTGTTTTACTTGAAGAGAAAGGAATGGTTCACAATACCCAAAACATCTCCAGAGCTTCATACATATCCTGAAAGCTTCTCTGAGAGAAGAATTACAGAATCACAGAATGGTAGGGAGATCATCTACTCCAACCCCCCTGCCAAAGCAGGTTCCCTACACCAGGTTGTACAGGAAAGCGTCCAGGTGGGTCTAATTCTCTGAGTGGAAATCTCCATGTTCTTTGACAATATGTTCTGTATGTATGTAGTGCTGCTGCTGATTCCCTTATGAGCATGGTGTGCCTCGTGCTTTGGAGAAGTGCCATATGGTAAACAGGGGATAATTTTCCATTATTTAGGTAAAAGTGCTATCAAGGATTATTGTCTTGCTAACTTTGTTAGGGTTCTAGATGATAGTTTGCTAATGAGTACACTTATCTTTTTTTGTTCATATGATTATGCAGGGATGCTTTGAATCAAAACTCTTCTGGAAGGCATTGTATATGCCAGTGCTTTTATACATTGGATCCTACTCCTTTGCTAGGTGTATAGGCAGCAAAAACACTGTAAAAGCTCAATGGAAAACCTTTCGGAAGGCAGTAATGGTGAATAGAATTCTACAGAGGCAGATGTCCATTCCTAATACCTTTATCTACTGTGCCTCAAATATAGAACGGATAAGGATATAAAGCTTCAATTAGAAAAATATTTGCCTTTGTTTTTTTCTGTTGATAATGTTTTGTGTCTGTTGCCCAGCAAACAACTGTGACCCTGTGAGTATTGAAAAAGTAAGTAATAATCTAGACAACTGATAATTGTTATTCTTATCTGAAAAAAGAAGGGAAAAAATAACAAAAGATTTGTCAACAACTCATTAGGTAATTTTTCAATATTTTCAAATATTATTTAACCCAAGTCACAATAGCTAAATTCCAGTGCAATAAGAAATTATTAAATTGGCATTTTTTCATAATGGAAAGAACAAATAATTTAAAAACAAAGAAAGGAATGACCTGAAAATTGATCCTATATGCGTGAATCAATCGTAAATGTTAAAAAACTCAGAACCTTTATTATAAGGAAATAAAGATTAGTTATTCATAAAACTACACTGGAATTCATCTTTGAATATGCAAAGCTACACAGTGATGCTTCATTAATATTCAAAATCACTATGGACAATGTTCAGATATTGATATCATCTCTTAAAACAGTCTCACCTGTCTAGAGAGTCCTTGTTAATGCAGTCCAGTGGATTTTCATGTAACTCAGACTGCTTAATTTTTAGTTCTGTAATTCTACTTACTATGATATACTTACTACACAATTATGCTATTTCCTACATACCCCTCTTCATACAATTGTTATGGGAGTAAAATTTTTAATTGAAGAAAATTATTACAAAGTTTAAAGATGAATTGTGAATAAATTTGATAATTTTATGACATTTTTAACATTTTTAGGCATCAAAAAGCAACCTCATATTTTGTATAAAGACACAATGTTTTCTGGAAGGTCTCCAGTTGTTCTCCACCACCCACCTACCAGCACAAAGGACCATGACGCACTCTCCCACATCATATGAACTGATTGTGATTGCATAGCTCTTTTTTCCCCCATCCATTTCAATCAGAAATCTGCTTCAGAGTGTGAGCCAACCGTAATTTCTATAAGATCTGCAGCAGCTATATCTGACACCCATCACCATGCTTCTGTAGCTGAGCTCTCGGGTGCCTCTAACAAATCTGTTTCCCTCAGATTGGCTTTAGCTGCTCTGTTCGGTGTGCCTGCAGTCTCTTTTCATTATAAACAGTAGGGTTGTGGGGAGGAGGAGAATAAAGATGAAACAAGTATATTGATATAAGTAAGTGATTTGAGGAGGGAGAAAAAAATCTGCACAGCAGAGCGTTTTTAAGCTTATGTTATTGCAAATCTGTGTTCCCTCTTTGTCAAGAGGGAAGCATCAAGTTTTAATAACAACACATGGCAGGCTTGAGGAAAGGGAAGACACGATTTTCTTGTCTTCTTCTCAGCAAGTATAAGGAGCTATTTGTCCATACTGGCCAATCAGTACCTGAGCAAAGGGTGGGTTGGAAGTAAAACAGCATATGTGTGACAGATAATAAATGAAGCAGACCATGGAATTAACTGAAGATTTGAATTAAACTCAGCCTACTAAAATAGATGGTACCCATCAAGAGTGTTAGCAAAACTTCCTAATGACAAAAAAAAGCTTCATACAGTGATGTCTTAGAAAAATCTCAACAAACATTGAGTATGTTCTTTTTCGACAAAGATGTAGAGAAGGTAATTGTGAATTATATCCAGCTGCATAGAGAAGGTAAATGAGAATCAACTCCAGCTGTGCCTGATTTCCATAAGTATCTAGGATTGCAGTTTAGGCTACAGGCCTAGATATAGCACAATTGACTGGAGGCTTCTTATTGCCCTTGAAAAAAAAATATTCTGATATCACTTCAAAAATATGTTATTGGCATGCTTGCACAGTGTGACAGAGCTAACTAATCACATGCAAAATATTAAGATAGATGCTGAACAAATGTGTTTGCCTTCCAAAATGTAATGACTGTATGATGTTTTAAGTGGGTCTGATTGTGTTGATATTAAGGTTGCTTAGAATTTTCCACTGGAGTACTGTGTTTTGTTGTCATATCCATGACAAACTATAACTCTTTCATTGATTAAAACAAACACAGTCATAGGATACACAGTCCAACCAAGTAATATTATATCATTCCCGTCATAAGGGTGTGTATATGTACACAGTTCAGCACTGTTATAATAATTTCATCAGTGTCTTTATGTAGCTTAAATTTTAACCGGTATGATTGTCTTCTTAGTATATTGTAATTTACATATACCCTCCTACTCATTAACTGTACTTATGTATTCAGTTAATGCATTGCTTCTAAGTAAAAGGCTATTTTATGACTTAAGCTGTGAGGAGAGAAAAAACAAAACAAAACAAAAAACCAACAAGCTATGAGTGGAACAAAATGAGACCTTTTGCAAGTAAAAGGCCCTGGAATTCCTTTCCTATTAGCTGGGAAAGAAAGTGATTTATAATATATGCTGAATGAATTCAGGTTTTGAAAATGAGCAAAGGGATGAGGTTGATTGTTCCAAGACTGCTTTTATTAAAAAATCTGGCATTGTGCTATATGTAAGGTTCACGTTTAAATGGTCCCTATTTGTCATAAACTGGCATAGTCCCACAATGCCAGAGTGTTTTGATGAAAGAGTGGCAGCAGAGGAGTAACAGACAGATAGTTGTCATCTAGATCAGCTAAAATATCACTTTACACTATTTTTTGGGGTTTTTTTAGAAAAAAAAAAATAAGCTGCTTCTGTAATTTCTTTCTAATGGAAAAAAAAAAAAGAGATTATAGTCACACCAACTGTTAAGTTGAAACCATTTGTTACATGAAGAGGGCTAACCTAAATTCTAATAGGTATGTTAAATATAAATCACAACCATCCAAAAGTGGTTTTGTTGAACAACTAAGATTTAGGTGTCTAATCTTTGGACATCTAGTCTCTTCTGCATTATCTGATTAGAACATGGTGGAATTATGACCTTAAAAAAGTTATTTAAACATCTGCATGGTAAGTAGGGGCATGCAAAGCTATGCGGTAAGATATATTTCAAGAAATCTGCTTTAAATTCCTCTTCTGTCTCGAGCTAAGTCACTTGGTCTAGGGTTGTAAGGTTGAACTTTGCCTACTTGGGATCTGCAGTCCCAAAGTTCCCTGGGTTATACACCTAGAACTGTTCTTTGAAGACCAGAATAATGTTAGCAGTTTTATTTTCAAATGCACCTGTGGAGAAGAAACTTCATGGTTAAGCGTGAAGCTCTTTTCGCTGCGAGATGTACATATAAACCCTCTCAGGATGAAGAAGGAATTTAACACATTTCCTATTTGTAGTGCGTGCTTTCCCTCCTAGGCTATTACACCATCCTTTTCTTGCATTCATTATGAAAAAATATTTAGCTGCATTTTCACTGAGAATAAATTCTGTTTGTACATTATGTATATTTTCCACCCTCCCCGGATTGTACCCTTCAGGATTTAATGAATCCTCTGCATAATATTTGGATTTCTATCAGGGTTAGGACAAACGCAATGAGCTGCTAAAACTGGAATGGTTTTGAACATGCTCTGAAACAGACTGATAGATCCTAGAGGAATTAGACTAAGTCAAACAATTAAATGCTTCTGTGGTTAGATAGTAGTGAGGCTGCAGCTTTTTCAGTCACAATTTTAGACTTTTCCTCAACTGCAGTTGAGGGGAGAAGGGGTGATTTAAAAAAAAAAAAAATCTGTTAGCGTTTTTCACAGCAATACCCAAAAAGTTGAAAGACATAATGTGCAACTTGGTAGAGAGATGGAACTCTTGTCTTTGAAGACATTGGTCTTGGAAAAGATGGATCAAGAATCCAAAACATATCATATTTATTCACAAAGGAAATAAAAAACAGCTTGCGTTTTTTTTCTCTTAGAGATTATCTTCCCCTCCCACCCCTGAAAAATAACCAATTTTAGCTGTTTCTGTTCTTCTATTTATCTGAACTGTATTAGAGGAAGAAGGACAGAATACATCTTCTTTTGTCAAGGAAATTACAGATAACAGTTTCAGTATTGGAGTAATCTTTTAAAATTGTCCAAATTCAACAATGCAACCCAGCCCAGCCAAGTACTTCAGTATGCACATAATTTTATTCACTTACTTAAATCCCTCTGACTTCAAAAGGATTTAGGCAGTGTTTAAGTGCTTTGTTGCAACAGTGTCTGAAATTGGTAGATGGCAAATTTCAGACAGAGAAAGGAAGGCCACAGTTTTTGCAGTCTGTGCTGGTATTTGCGTAAAAAATTGGTTTTATTTTTTCAGATGATCCTGTAATTCCTACTGCCTCCAATTTTCTTTTATTCTTTTTGTGCTTTTTGTTGAGCTATTTTGTTCTCTTTTTTTTAGGATCCTAAGTTATACACCACTCCTAGCCTCATTCTAAACCTAAAAGAAGAGATGATCTGGTCTGGTTTGGACAAGCAATGTTTCAGCGATTGCACATGACAGAGAAAATGTCAAGGCAAATCAGGCATATCCTAAATCAAAATGGATGGATCTTGCAAGAACACACCTCCAACACTTAACAAGGTAAATAGGGACAACTTCTAATGGGTTATTTTCAAAAGCAGTTTGGTGCTAACCCTAGTGAAAGTAAGTTACGATTGAAAATATCACCTTTTATGTTTTGGTTTTGCTTGTTTTAGTTTACATAGATAATATCTGCTTAATGTGAGTGATGTTTAATATGATTGATTGTCATTCCACTTTACTGGTAAAAATATTGCAAAGTGTTAAGATGATTAATGTAACTGTCACTTGAAATATTCATAAATTTAGCTGACCTACCTCACATACAAAGAGATAATATACCAAGGTTTATGTGCTTTGCTCACTTTGAGAAACACAGCCTCTGACTTGAGTAGGTGCATGCTAAACTATAAATATGAAGAGAAGGGAAAAGAGAAAAAAGAACACTGATTATTTTTTTTTTAACTTTTTGTTTCAAATCAGTCTTTAGAAACAGATCCTTTTATCATGTTTACACAAAACATAGTCCTCATCCTGATTTTAAATTTTGGACTGCACAGAACTTATTAGTTAAAAAGTTAATAATTAAAAATGGTATCCGTGAGCAGAAAATCCATGGATCAAAAGAGAGGGATAAATGCTATTGCAGTGTCCTGTGAGCAAACCTAAGCTTTGTACTGTTGCTCTTTTCCCCATTGAACAGAACAAACTTCTGGCACAAAACCTGGATCTGTTGCTCGGATAAGAAATGGAGTGTGTGCAGCAGGCTGTTGATGTGGGTTCACTGCTGGCCAAACTGCCTGTTGGAACCTTTCCTCAGCAGTATCTTCTGGGAGAAAAACATTTCTCTTCAAAAGAAGTACCCTCATATGCATTAAGCAAGTGGAGGACTCCTTAGCGGTATCAAGTAAATAAACAGTGTGTTTCATGTGGGCTTTTTTTTCCAAAATATTTTTTCAGGTAAGTTAGGAGCATTAACAGAAACAAACTCTTTAGGTGAAGTGTCACATGGCATACCTGCACTCAGTCTTACCTTAAACGCTATGACCTGGGCCTGTGCTACATACCAGCCTACATATTCTCAATCCTCTTCCGGAAGATCTAACATGTAAATATCATAGATAAGGTGATAATTGTTACTCTGAATGGCACCATTTTTTGTTTTCTCTTTTCCCCCAACTACTGCTGACTCACTTGGTCATTGCAGCTAGGTAGTGAGCAGCAGAATTCAGTAACTTATGCATTTTGTACAATTTTGTTTTAGATAGCCTGCTATGTGGTTGTGTAAAATCTTCAAAGGATTTATCCAAAGAACACTTCGGAAACACTTTTTTTTTTTTTTTTAAATGCTTCTTTTAATGTTATTAATAGAGTGGAACAGTTCTAAGCACTTGTTTGAGTGATATGCTAGAGCTTTTTGTTTCCAGCATAAACTGATGGAGATCAGCACTTTTTTGAAATTCCTAGTGCCAAGTGCTTATAAAGTGTTTATACCTACAATTGTGTTAAATTATGTTAATTAAGTGCTGAAAGACACTAGTAAGTTAAAGTGCTCAAAGAGTGCATTACTCTGAGTGTCACCCAGGGGCTCTTCACATCAGATACTTGGGGGACAATTTTTTTCCTTCCAAGCACCTTTAGAGCACTATGTCTTAAAGTGTCTTTCTAGCATTAATTGAATTAAAAAAGCAAGTGCCAGTTAAGTGCACATGATTTACTCTAATCGTTTGAAATGCAAATGTATTTTAGATTAAAATGTCCTTCCCTTTTACAATTCACCATTTACCTCCTCAATTGTCCCCCACACCTTTTCTCATTGAATATTCAACTGCTAAAAACAACCATGGGAAAGGCTCGGAATCAACGCCATTATGAATGATTAGACAGAAAATAGAATTATTCAAAGGATCAAATAACCATATTAAGGAAGCTAATAGCCTTTTGAAGAAAAATCATATTAGCTTAAGAGAAATGCTGTGTAGACCCAAGATACTCTGAGTTTGTTCTTCTTTTGCCTTCTCCTACCCCCCTGTGTTACGTATGAAATTTATACTGCAAGTTTTGAGAGTAGCTGATGAACTTAAATCATTTGTTGGTCATTAGCCATATGTTAGTCATCTACATGAGCTCCCAAAGACTAAATGGTTTGGCCAAGATGATCTAGTAAAAAGGAAGCTTATGCCCCACATTAGTTTCACTGCTGTTGTAAGATGGAAGAGCTACGTATGGCACTATAGATGTTTCGAATTGAGGACAGAAGAAAAGAAATATGGTTTCTGAAGGGGAACAGTTTGAAGATAGAGACAGCACTCAAGTACACCAAAATTTAATACATGTATCCCTGAGTAAAAAGAGTAAAAAAGCGTGAAGAAGTCAAAAAGAGTAAAAAACAAGCAAACAAACAAAAAACCAACATTCTGAAGTCTGGTCAAAAATAAACAGGCGCTTTTAGGAATGTTATTATTTAATATCATACTTCAAGGGTTATTCTATTTCATCATAAAATATACTTTTAGGTTGAGGGTAACAATCCTTATATTACCTAATTCTGACTAGACTCTAGTAAAACTATTTTTTCACTTTTCTGAGAGATTGTATTTAATCCCTATATCAATGTGCTAAGAGAGATAGTAAAGGACTGAACTTTGAACACCTTTAATCTTTCTCTTTAGTTTTCATTCTTGTTGCACAACCTCAGCAATCAGATTTCAACACTCCATTCCTCAGAAAAACTTGCAGATTTAGAAACTATAGTGAGATAAGATTCTTCTTTGACCCAAAGACACATTCTGCTGCATCTTTGGAAGGTCTCTTAAATAGTAATGTCTATTGAAATTTTCTAAATAGATAGAATTTTATTTGGTAATGACTAGAAAGTATCACACAGGTGGCAGGAGTCCAGAGGAGTGTAGAGGTGAGTTGTGTACTCCATGTAAATAGACATCTCCCAGTCAGTCTTCCACTGCAAGCGTTATCTGAAAGGTCCTTTTTAGCCTAGAGTTTGTAAACTGAATTGTTCTTAACTTCGTTCCCTGGGGAAAACAATCCATTTCACAAGTGTCACTCTCAATGTAGCAGGAGTGAAGAAGCCAAGAACTGGGTAAACACTGAACTTGTTTTACTAGTTCAAGGAAAAATACATTGTCAGTCCATCTGAAGCCTTTCTCAACAATTGCTTAGTGTGTGTGTGTGTGTATAGGAGCAGTTTTCACTGCTGTATAAAGCAGAGGGCTTTATGCTCTACAGATCCCAATTCAGCTCTTACCTGCAGGTTTATCCAGTTATTTGTGAAGGCAGTTACCAAGGGATTTAGAGTGAGCTGAATAAAGTCTCCAGAGTATCAATTAAATGTAGAAAGAAAATTTGAATTGTGATTAGTTTGAACTGTTATTGTCTGCTGTTTGGAAGGAAGGGAATCAGTGCCCTGATTACCTGCTGTAAGGTTATCTATTATACACCGCATCCCTCTTTTCTGTCCTTCTAGCTACTTGATTGCCTATTTATTTGCAATAGTCTTTGAAGCTAATAAACAGATTAAATTTAGATAGAGGACTCAGATTCACTGTTGGCACAACTATGCTGGAATAAGTGGAATTAGCCAGGAGAGTCAAAATACCTTGTGTTCTGACACCATAAGCTATCATCTGTCCTGCTGATGACTTCTCAAATCCCTCCAGCAGATGCTAGTGTGTGGTTGCACAGTGTAATTTTAAAAGGCAATTCATACAGGTCTGAAAACCAGAAGGCATTGAAATATAGAATGTACATTACCTAGTTGAAATAATTGTCAGAATGAGTAAAACTAAGCATTTGGAGGAGGGGCCAGTGAGAGAATTATTTTTGCTTTTGGACAATGTTTCATTTGGTTAGGTACCTTTTTTTTCTTAAGTAAAAGAATTTGGATTCAAGTCTTTTTAATGAGGTACATACCATCCACCGAATGTTGTGAGTAGTTAGACAAATGGTATTGGTTACTATCATATAAATAACTTCGTAATCAAAGCATCAGCCAACAGTTAGCTTCCAGCATTTAGTTGTACATGCTGCCATTGTTCACTAATTCCAGGGTATGATTGGTCTTGAAAATCTCAAATCATCTGGCAGAATTTAGGACATCTGCTGCTTGTCTGTCTAGGAAAAGAAAGGCTGATGAGCATACAAAATCAGAGGATCATTAAGGTTGAGAGTTAAAGTCACAGCCATGTAAAGAGCAGGACAAGAAAGGAGTACTAACACAGTGAAGTTAAAAAGGGAAACTTATAGGACACAGGGAAAAAGAAAATCCTGGGAACAAAAAGAATAAACAGTTAACTGAAAATATATGGCATCATATCCTAGCAGGACATACCACTTTTTACTGCTGGCCATGAAGCTGTCTAGGGTATGGCTGTACAAAGCTGTGGTGTACCAGAAGTGCCACTAACTTTTTAGGCCTTCAAGAAATGGTGAGTCTCTACTTTTTACTTTCCAGTGTCCCATTTGCATGAGGGAATGAAAATGTAGCCTTCAATAAAAATGTCTTATTTGATGAATAGCTTATGCTACAGAATTGTTTTAATGAAATGTTCATACATTAAATACTTGGCAATTATTTTCCATTGCTCTAAACTTGTATATATCTTCCTTATGCAGTCACTTTATATATAACTCCAGTGATGTGTTTTTCCGTCTACACCTACAGTAAGCTAGTTTTCGTAAGGATGAGAAAGTGCCTCCTGAGACAACACATTGCTGAGAAGAATTAAAAGACCAAAGGCAATAGATCTTTTAATTTAAGATAGAGCCACTTGCCATTTCTGTTCCTTTAAAGAGCAGTCAATTCTAATTATAGAGACTTATCTTGGATTAAAGAAGAAAAATACTAAAGTAAGCACTACTTCATCTACTATAACTCTAGGGTTAAGGCTTTTCTAAATGAGAATTATGTGTAGTGAGGACAGTAGAGTGAATGCCATCAAATCCTGAATTAACTGTTCATATAATGGAAATTTTGTTGTTCTGAAGGTATTTTCTTTTTAACTTTACATTTAAAAAGTGGGAAAAAATGGCCATTACTGGCAATTACCAGTTCTTTGGGAAGAAAAAAAAAGAAATGAGGGAGAGGTTTTTTGAAAGGAGGAAAGCATTTCTAATAGTTCTTGTAAAGTAATATTCAATTTAATCGACAGAATATCAGAATTCCAATGGAAGAAAATACTTGTGATCCATCTTAACTCAAATTCATTTTCAGAGTCCAATGCAAACAGTGAAGGTTTCGATAAAAGCTACAGACACCCTCGTTGAAAAAAATAAACATGGAAAGAATTACTTTCAGTGCCATTTCAAAGACAACTGTTGCATTTCCTCATCTTCCCCTTTTGCCTGATGTCCCTGAAATGTTTATTTTATCATATCTACCTTTTTTTCTGATAGAGTTTGTTCTGCACATGGAAATTCTTTAGTACTCATCAAGATATCTGATATCTTTCCCTGATTTATCATTTATCATGGGATTGTTTATCACTTTCCTAATCTGTGCTACAGATGTGCTGGCCTATATTTGGAGACTTCATTCTTTTCTGAGCTATCAAAAAAATCCATGGAAAGGAATGAGACAACAAAAATCAAGCCACCTCTAACAAACAAGGATTCACAGTCTTTGGAACGTTAAAAATAGTTCTTCTTTTGTCCTTGTCACCCTCTTGCTGTAGGAAATGTGATCTGACTTTATTTAGTACAATAAAAGATCAACTTTGTGCCAAACATTCTGGTATTTCATTTTTACCCACATGGGGAGAGTGGTAGAAATACTATGCTACCTCTCTCAAAAATCTTGGTATTGATATTACACAGCCTGCAATATTTAGCCTTCAGTCTGTTTCTAAGGTAGAACTAAGCAATCGGAGTATATTTTCCGTATATTTTATTATGGATATCTGTGATCTTACCCTGAAAATTACAAGCATCTTTTAAAGCACATATTCATAAAAAACAAAGCCAGAGAAGACTTTTAACATCCTCTGTTGTATGTAACAAAACCCTATATATACTCTTAATGTGAGTACTTTCTGTAAGCAACTTTAGAAGAGAATCAGCACATGGCCAATACAAGAATTTGGAATTAAAATAAATATCAAGACCTGAACAATATCTATTTTGTTTTTTCATGTTTTATTAACTTGGTGTTCAAACTAATATACTATTGGGTTATTAAAAGTTGCATTCTTCCAATTGCATTATACTTTTTTACTCATCACTCTGTTCTTGTATTTCTTAATAAAAGTGTGCCTGCACTTTCTTAAGAAAATAACCACATGATGAGAAGTCATCAAGAGGAACTCTTGAAGGATATTTACGTGCACAAAATGAAGTTATAAATATATATGAAAGATCAATGTAAAGTTATACGATGTATACCCAAAATTATCACAATGCAATCTCAATCAACTTTAAAGGAAAGTGTGTCTAAGTTTAGTTGCAATGATTATTTGATGTAGTTTGCTGAGTATAGATGACAGCTGGAAATCTGTTCATGTATTGATGAACTGCAAGACAGAACAAACGAAACAAATAACAAGCCTTGTGAAAGTTCAAATGTCCATTTGAATTTTGACTATTAGGGTTTTGGTATGTTATTTTTCTGAGTAATGAATAGAAGCATATGCTCTACTACAACTTGTCCATGTGTAGCCCAGAGGATGCACTATGAATGTAAACAAGAGTTCAGAACCTTTGCCTAATTACAGAAATGTATCTTCAGTAGACTGAACTCTACTATTCTGTTAAGTCTCCTCCAAATCATAAGGACAGGGATTAAAAGAAAGACTTGGCAGCGTGATGGGAGGTAGTGAGAAGTCTGCAGACTTTGAGGTCTAAATGAGCTGCCCTGAGATCTCCCTTTCTCCAACACTAATGTATTGGATGAGCACCTGGACTTATTTTGCAGCTGCGGCAAGGAGTGTATCTCTGTGGAGATACCTACCCAACACCACAATCATTCCTCACAGTACCTATAGAAGTGCTGATGTCAGGCTGGCCCCACACAGAGAAGACATTTCAGCTGGAGAGATCACCCAGCAGATCTGAGCAAACAGTGCAGGTGAAAAGAAGTGCAGTAGTACTTTCTCCTACAGCCTGTCCAAATATTTTTGGAGCACTACCAACAATCAGTTGTTCTAGACCCTGTTTGGGGGTATATTTTACTGACTTTTAAGATGGTTTCACACTCTGGTGCTGTGCTTTCCCAAATTAATGCTGTGTTCCAGTTCCATTTAATTAAAATATTTGTTCTGTACCAAAACTTTCGGTTGCAAATGGGAACATATTTTCCAGTGAGTGATCCCAGAAAATATTTGTTTCTCCTGTTTTTTTGTGGGGGTATTGAGCTGATTCGAATTCCATTTTTTAAGGACTCTGAGATCTGAACTTGGTACTTGCTGCTACTGGAAGCTCCTGACAGAGCACTCAAAATACTGTGTACGCTAGAAAAAAAACATCTCCAGCAAATAAAGTTGTAGTAAATTAATATTGTAGTCATTAGTAATCTAATTAGAAATCATTAGAAATCGAAGAGTAGTATTTTTCAGAAAACCTGAAGAAGACTCCAGAGTTAATGAATTATTCCATCCATAACTAACCTGAAAGAAGAGTATTGAATACATTTATTTAAGATATGAGTGTCAGGCTTGGGCCAGGAGAAAAATCTAATAGATATTTGGAATTTAAGTGTCACTGGAACAAGTTTGCATGGAGTATGAAGCTTCTGGTTATACTTGTTGAATACTATTTTTGCATACAGCTAAACACTTCTGAATTTTGGGTTTGGGTTTTTGGTTTGTTGGTGTTTGGTTGTTTGGGTTTTTTCAGAATGTTTCCCACACAGCATAATCAACTGTTCTAAGTTTCAGATTTGAAATGAACACACTTGATCAGAGACAAGTTTATTAGTTGCTTCTTACAGAGAATAAATGAGAAACTTTCACAGTTCCAGTGTAAAAATGAAAAAAAAAACCTGGCCAGATCCATGGGCTTATCCAGGTATTAAAATGAAACTTCAGTAGTGGTATATTTTCTGCCGGAACTATGACATGTTTCTTTAAAAGAGCTCAGATTTTCTTTGCAAATGGAACAGCCCAAGGATCAGTAGCAAGCGTCCAATATTCTGTTATTCATATGTAGCAATGCCAAGAGTAAAAGGGGAGGAATTGTTATTTAAAAGTCTGTGGAGACAGTACTTTGTTAATTTTCTTTAACTCTGTGATGAATCTGCTTTTAATACATGTGGAGAAGAAAGCAGTTCAGACCATTACACTTTCTAAACAGAATGTACGAAGAGAGGCAATTTCTCATGTGTTTGAATGATGTGCTTGTAGGTAATACTTGTCTAGCACACCAGCTTTTCAACTTTCAATCCCTGCATTGAAATGGCTCCAAATATCTACCACACTGAAGAACCATTTCCTCATCAGTGAGGAGATGACAGGTTATTAACTTTTTTTCTTTTTTTTCTTTTTTTTTTTTTTAATAAAATCCTTCATGGATTAAGCAAGTAAGTTAAGCAAGTTAATCACAATGGAAAATATGTGAGATTAAAGAAGAGACACAAAGGCTCCTCAGAGTACATAGTTGTCCCTTTTGCCCATTTAAAATCCTCATCCAGCTGTCCTTGAGTGGTGTGGCATGCCAGGGTGAGCATGAACGGTGTGTGATTCCTCCTGCTCTGCATTCTCCTAGTTGGGGCATTCGCATTATGAAAAATGCTCATCAGAAAGTAAGGGGACATAGCCCTTCTACAGCAAATTCAACTGCAGTGTTTGATAGCTTGTCTTCATCCCTGGCATATCATGATGGTGATAATCTCCAAGACCCATGGGTAAGTTCTCTCTGTGCTGTGTGGCTGGATTCAGTAGTTCAGATGTGACTTTAAATAATATTTGTTGTATATGTTGGCCTACAATGCTAGGCATACTTTTTACCTTTTTTTCCCCAAAGGGTCAAAGTCATTAGGCAATTCCAGTCTGCCCTCAGGCTGGGTTGCACCCATCTATCAAGTGCTTGATTTTATGTGTTTCTGAAGTGGTCCTGATAGCCCATCAGGTGTATGGGAGTCCTGGCTTCAGTTTCTGTCTGTGCTTGATGATTGAATCCACATCCCCTGATGGCTAGGAGGTATTTAGGGTGGAGATATTCCAAATATTAATTGAATGCAGAAACTGGAAGACAGAATTCCCTTCTCCTAGGTGAATGTTGAATCTGGTTAGGTTCTGGAGTGATATTTGTTCTTACTTTCTGCCTTTTGTCTATGGCTTCATAGTTAGGATGTAACAGCAAATTATACACATGTGATTTGTCTGTTTATTCAAGGAAACAAATAGTTTCACTTCAGTGGAAAAATTTTATGCTAGTTCTCACTGAGTTGACCAGTGCTGGGGTTTTTATTGGGCTTTTCACTATCTACAAACATGTTAAAAACTACCATCACAAGCCAAGAGCATTGCAGTGTTTCTCATCTTTATAGTTTGACAATGCACATTAAGAGAGAAGGCATTCTACCTTGTGATATTTTCCTCTTCCACAAAATGCAGTCTGCAAAATACAGCTATCTTATGTTAGGAATTTATTCAAAAGAGATTATGTGAGTAGCTAAGATTGCATGTTTTAAAACTGAACAAAAGCCATTTAAGGTCAATGTTTCTGTTTGGTTTTTTTTGTTGGTTTGTTGTTGTTGTTTGGGGTTTTTTTCCCTATAACAAGCAAATTCCTACTTTTGACCATTATTCCATAAATAATAACTAAATATAAGCATGTCTCTACCTTTTTAGAATGCTCCAGTATTCCTCTTTCCTTTGAAATCTTTTACCAGTTTACTGTTCAGTATTAGATAAGCAATACTGACAATTATATATATATATATATATATATGTATATTTTTATACATTTGCCAGAGCTGGCAAATACACACATAGTGAATAAATTCTTTCACAAATGTACTGTAGTTTATATTTGCAGAAGGAATACAAGTAAGAAAAAAAAATAATGGGTGCATTATAGGATTGAAATTACAAAGAATTTTTAGGCAGTTATACTGCAATTATTCAACTTGTAATTTGATGTTAGCATCTGTGCCATGTTTTTTGTTTATTTTCAACTTCTTAACATGGATTTGCCTTGACTACATGCAGCACACAGTACAAATAAAATCTCTACTACGACTATCAAATAGGCATAATCCACAGACTCAGCACCTCAAGGGTATTATATCATCTTTGTTAAACAGAGTTAACATTAACCCTGTGCATGCTCCCTGACATATAAGGACCCATTCTCAGTGCGTATATGGCTTTATTGGTAACATTTTAATGACAAAATTCTGGATATTATTTCTGATGCTAATATAAAATAGGTATGCTTCTTATTGCAAATTGGGACAATAGTTCTGAAACACTCCAGCCTTATCAGCGTGTTGCTCTGTCCCACTTCAGGAAAGCTCCCTTCAGTGCATTATCAGCAATGAAATTGCAGGGACTTGCAGATAGATTTGAATAAACCCATTTCTATGAAGGCATAAGAAGAAACTATCAGAAGTTCCAAAGTCAGAGCTCCCTGTTTAATTTTTTAATGATTTACAATTCTTGCTGAGGTTCCCAATATCAACATTCTGCTCAGTTATTTGCCCAGCAGTTATCCTATCCATATTTGATACGGGATAATTAGCAACTGGCCTTGAGAAGTGCAGCCCTTTCTACCATCTACACAATCAATGTTAGGAAGTGTTCTCCTACCTAGGGACAGACATGTATTTTCTGAAAAGCTCTTGATTTATTAAAAGGGATGTAATGATCATGAAAAGTGATAAACTTACAGCCTTGTATTGACAGTGTTTCTGTTTAGCTTCATTAGATGTGATGCTAACATCTGTCTGGTGAGATGGAGGCCACCTGCTCATTTTATGTAAGTTCTAATAATCATCAATTGCTAAAGACCCATATATTCAGCACATTAAGCAATGCCAATGATAAAAAATGAAAGTATTTGTAGTTCCTTATCAACCTTCCAATTTCATCTTTTATTGCAATTATTGTATTACAACTTTCCATAATTCTTTGAAAACAGGTAAGAGTGATAGATCTTCGTCCTTTCAAGCTGGCAATTTAAGTCTCACAAAGATACTAGCATGAGATGGCAGTGCTAATTTCACTGGTTGCCATGATGACTAGAGAATGCACAAGCTGTGAACGATCAGATTTGTAAATGGTTTGTAAACACTGGAGAAATAAGGACATTCTCCAGCATGGCTTGCCAACAGTAACAGGTGACATTAACAGGAGTTTACAGTAAATACTTATAAAAATAAACCCATTTTTCACTGCTCAGTGACCTATTAAATGATGCCTCATTCCTTCTTTCCTTTAAAAATAACCAATGGAGTCTAAACTCCACCGTACAGAGCAACTTGCATCATATTTTATTAGCTGGTATAATGGTGGGTTTTTTAAAAAAAAAGTATTTATTTCTTTCTTGTCTGGTAAGACCCTTTTCCTTTCTCCTAAGGGAGTTTATACTATGATGAATAAAAGGAGAGAGATAAATTGTATTAAAGCTATGTCAACCACAGCTAAACAAGCAACTTTATCAAAAAGACAGACCATTCCTGAAATCTTAAAGGGATGTTCTTTTTCACAAGGCAGCTCTAACAAAGTCCTAGAAAACTCTCCTACTATGAAATTCATATATTTGTTCAGCATACATGCATACCAAATGAGAATTTATGCTGTGTTAGACAATAATGCTCTTATACACTTTTTAACTTAATAGAAACAATGAGTTTAATATGCATATTAAATTGGAAGACACTATCTGATGATGTACATTTTATTTCTCTGCTAACAAACTGAATTACATGCTGAAGGTTTGCTATCAAATTGAAACCTAGTCAGTCCATAAAAATTATTTAATAACTGGTTCCTGTAGTGCAGCATTCCTGTCTCTCCCTTAAACTACTGCAGTTATAAAATCAATTTTTTTCTCATTCCGTTTATGAAAATGTTTCTCTCTCTTTTGAGCATTATGAAAGTGAAAAGGGGTACAAGTGTGTAGGAGAGATGGTGAAACCTGCCACATATGATAATGTAAAAGCTGGCTGTATTAAAGTCAGTAGGAAAACACTAGTGAGCAGGAATTATCACAGAAAGTACAGCCATATACACAATAAAGACTTTAAAAATAGTCAATAGCATTGTTACTACTATATATCTCCTAAACTGAATAAATTAATCATTTTCAGAGGGAATAAAATGTTTTTGAAACAGATGGTTAATCTTTGACTATTTAAAAAAAAGGTTTTAGTTATCAGTTAAAGTTTGTTGAAGCAAGTGGGATCATTTACTATGGTGAAACCTCTGAAAAAAAATGTTGCTTTACATTACAGGATTCTGTATGGCTGTACTGTGTGATTTTTCCTTGTGTTTAATCATTGTATTGTGTGATTCCTGCTCTACCTTTCCTACTCTAGGCAAAATATAATCTTGGAACCCAGTTCCATAATTTTGATATGCATATAATTTTACGTGGTTGACGAATCCAGCATGCAATGGTAAACAGCAGGGAGGGGCTCAATGGAAACTCATTTGTTAGTTTTCCCACTTGGGGGCTGTTATTTTTATGAATTACTGATATTGGACACTGTAGGAGTGCCCTTTTTCATATACACTGAAGTACTTCACAGGCCCCAGGAGTCACTAAGACTAGTGGATTTTAATAGTTATAGATCTTAAATGGAGGGTTAGAAATTGTTTCTTTTCATTACAATTACAACAAGGAATTAACCCCAAGGGTATCCACTTAATTTCATAATATATAGACTGGAACACTAATAATGTGGCTCTTCTAAAATGTAATAAAGAAGCAACTGCCCCTTGGCTCCCTGGGGTAGATTTTTGTAAAATGTATTGCAAAAAATTTAACACAAAGATTTTTCGTTAACAAGCTTTGCAATGTCACTAGCTCCAGTGCCCAAAGTGCTCCAAAGCTCATAGACACCAAGTACTGGCACTGGTTTTACAGCAGGAATTTAGTACCAGCACTTTCATATCGCTTCACTGGTACTAGGATAAACTAAAACAGAGGCAGAAGGAGTGGAGGGTAATTTACAATTAAGCACATAAAGAAGTGAAAGAGTAGAGGGAAGAAGTGGGAGTACAATAGTACAAACTAATTACTTCCTTCAAGGTCTACTTGGACCTATCGGCTAGGCAAGTTTCCTGTGTTATTTTAATCTTCCATGCCCTATTGCAAAACAAACCTTGGCCTTACAATTGGCAGCAAGTGAACTCCAGTATATTTGCTGTTCCACTTGCACTTGTGAGTAGCAAAGTAGCCTCTGACCTCTCAGTCATTATGGATGGTGACTTACGGATCAAATTTCTGTCCAAGATCTTAAATACTGGATCAGGCTGTGGTTTTAAATCTAGGTTGAAGACATTTCTATTTTATACTGAGAGAAAAAAAAAGCAGTTAGAAGAAAAATCCGTATTATTTTGGTTTGATTTTTAATGGTAACACTTCCAGGCTTTTCTAACAGAGGTTCTAAGATTGTTGGTTCTTAGGGAAAATTCATTAGGGAAGAAACCTTTGGCCAATGTTTTTTAATTATGCATGATACTCCCAGAATTCTGCATACCTACTTATGTTGCAAATATTGTTTGCTGCAGCAAATTTAAATAATTTGCCTTACTAATCATGAGTATGTGCAAATGCTCAGCTGATGTGTTGGTAAGCATTCCCTAAAATCGGATTCCCCTAGAGTTACTCAAGTGAGAATTTTAACAATAATTTGTGGCTTGTATAGATTTACTGGTCTTCTACTCCCAGATGCTGGGAATCTGAAATTATGATCTCTGAACTAACTTTTCTAGATAAACTGATAATTCCCATTTAATTTCTGTTAAATTTTCTATAAAGACACAGAAGCATCTGTCTTTAACAAAAGTTGCTATTGCTAACTGTCAAAGATATGCCAAGGCAAGAGAAAATAGATGTCTAGAAGGCTGCCAAGAAAAAGAATGGCAATTGAAAGAGTGAGATAGCACTTTGTTCACTAAGACAGTACATGGCAAGACATCCAACAATACATTATGAGCAGAGATGGGAATGATAAGCAGCACATATGCCTAGAATTGCCACTGTATCAGTTAAGCAGGCGAAGGCATAGCAGTGACTATTTGAAAGGCTGGGAGATCAGATCAGAAAGATCACAGAATCACAGAATGGTTGAGGTTGGAAGGGACCTCTGGAGGTCTCTTGGTCCAAACTCTCTGCTCAGGCAGGGCTACCTAGGGCCAGTTGCCCAGGACCATATCCAGACAGCTTTTGAATACCTCCAAGGAGGGAGGCTCCACAACCTCCCTGGGCAACCTGTGCCAGTGCTTAGTCACCCTCACAGTAAAAAGTGTTTCCTGATGTTCAGACGACACCTCTTGTGTTTCAGTTTGCGCCCATTGTCTCTTGTCCCATCACTGGGCACTGCTGAAAAGAGCCTGGCTCCAACTTCTGTGCACTCTCCCTTCAGGTATTTACACATACCAATGAGATCCCCCTGGAGCCTTCTGCAGGCTCTCTCAGCTGAAAGAGATGAGAGCTCTCCCAGATACTTGTAGGAGACATGCTCTAGTTCCTTAATCATCTTCATGACCCTTCTCTTGTCATGTCTCTTCTCTTCTCAGTATGTTCATATCTCACTTATACTGGGATGCCCAGAACTGGACACAGTGCCCTAGGTGTGGCCTCACCAGTGCTGAGTAGAGGAGAAGGATCACCTCCTTCAACCTGCTGGCAATGCTTTGCCAAATACAGCCCAGGATACCATTAGCCTCTATTTGTTTAACAAATGACTAAACAGGACAAAAGAACTGGCCTCTGCAGCTGACATTTTCAACTTGCAGTGAAGTACAGTGGGTTGCCTTCTTCTGAGGTGCCTTTGTGCAGTTTCAAGTCTTCTCTCACTTTTTTTTTTCTTTTCTTTTTCCATTCCTGTTTTTTTGTGGATAGTCACCTCAAAATTTTGACTGATGTGTTCCATCTTTAAAAACAAAATCGCAAAATAAACTGTGAGAAAATCTAAATTGATAAGTTTTGCAAGCTGGTTTCAGTTAATATTATTTTACTAGTATTAAATTTGGCATTTCTGGACTTTTTTTCCTTCATTGCCATTAAGTTAAAATGGGGAAAAGGATTTACACAAGAGAATTTATATTTTAACAACTTTCATCACCTTCTCCAAGTTGCAATGTTAATGTTCTTAAATGTATCCTGAAGCCACTTTACTCAATAAGAACAACAACAAGAGTAAAAATGTCAAGGATGAACAGAAGAGGGAGAATAAAAGTTCAGCATGTAACTGAGTTAGAAGCTGAAGGCTGAAAGAGTCTCCAAAGAGAAATGTTTCAGTATTAAAGAAGATGCTTGCAGCCATTTCTACCACTTGCAAGTAATTACTCATATGCAACTGAGTAATAATCGCAATTGAAATCATGTGAGTGGTTTCAGCACTCAGCGTTATTATCATGGATCATAATCTGGATTTTAATCAAGGACAAATTAGAAAATAAAATGCTATGGACCTCTTCAAGAACTATTTTTGTAAATGGTAAGTCAGAGCTATTTCACTAGGTAAAGTCAAGTTGACATTGCATCTGTGTTAGGAATTAAACTGAAGATCTTAGTGTAAAGGGCATCCATTTCCTTTCTTCATATGAAAGCACTCATGCTAAGTTTTTTCCATTTCTTCCATCTATTCACAAGTGATACAAGAGCAAGTAATTTCAAGGGAAATCCATGTTATAGCAAGATAACAAATGTGATGTACTTCACAAACAGTGTTATCTCCTTCAACCAGATACTGACATAGATACTATAGGTTAGGTGCCAATTTGTTTCACACGAATGACATGCTGTAAATCGCTCCTGCTGTATTGCCATGTATCTAGTCAGATTGTGCCCAGCCTCTGCGACCCTAGAATAGATTCATTTGTAATGTAAGAAATGTGTGGTAAAACATATACTATAAAAAATAGAAGTAGCATACTTGAGAGCTGGAATCGGAAATATGAAGCACCGACTACTACTTTTTCACAGGTATTGTAATTTTTGCCCTTTTTGTACTGCCTCCATCTAGCGCTAGGTAAGTATGTGCTTTGTTTTGCAGTAAGGGTGATTTCTGTGATAGGCACCAGATGTTCTGTAGCCTTTATTCTAAAGCTCCCATTCTTTTTAAATAAAATGGGGATGCATACCCTTTATTATAGCATGAAAATATGTTATTTCTCTATTTTATAGGTTTTTGAAAAAGCATAAAGAAACAAGTCATCATAAGTACTAAGGCCATATTTTTGTAAAGAATTGTTTTTGAGAAACTGGCTGTAAAGTGTTCTATTTTTTGAAAGCATAATACCAGTTGTGAACAGGACAAATTGTACTGGATCTCTGTATTGTGGAGAGTATGAGACAGCTATAGACTCCTGCCTGTGGAAAGACCAATATACAGATCATGAAAAATGAAGCTGGCTTGGACTTTTAGAGAAAGACAAGGAAGGGAAGAATGTTTAGAATACTAGATCCATGTGATGCTTTCCAACAGGTTAAGTCTTGGAAATGCCTCATCATAAACTCCCATAGGAAGCCTGTGTCAAAGTAATAGAATAAAATGCCACAGTGCTTACAGTCAACATGGGGGTAATGCTGAATGCATAGCTGGACATGTGATAAACAGAGTGAAGGGATGAGGATATAAAAGCATGTTTGGGATGCTGAAATTACCTTTTCCTTTGACTGGGGAGCAGAGATTAGGTAATTAGTAGTTTAGCAGTGCTTCATTTATTTAGATTCTAGACCTTTAAAGACCCTATTTTGCCACCTTTTCACTCCCCTTCTCCTCCCCCCCCTCCCCCCCCCAATATATGAACAGTTACAGCTGGAAACATAGAATTGAATCATAGAATAGAATCATAGACTGGTTAGGGTTGGAAGGGACCTTAAAGAAAAGCATGGCATCTCCATCTTCTGTGCATCTAGACAATCACTTCTGGAGTACTAGAAGGGAACCTTTTTTGCATTTTTCAATGTAATAGAGTTGAAAGCAGTTAAGACCCACCAAGTTTAATATTAGAAAACATGAGCATGTCATTTCATAATAATTTGTGCTGGTATTTGCTGTAGATAAAGGCTAAAAAAAACAGCTGGAGTACATGAGAACAGGGATTCTGCTAATGGACTTCATGTTCTCAGGAAAAGAAAAACCTTGGAATCGTCTCAGCTGAGGCCTTTGAAAATATCTATTGTCCCTGATCAAAAGTATAGTAGATAAAGGAAGCTTAGAAGTGGATGGAGTCCTAGAGGCAGGCTCTGGAAATTCTACCCTAGGTTGCTTTTGTTATGAGCTAAAGAGCACTCCAGACTTGCATTGGATTTGTTTAAAAGCCTAGAGTGTGAACATCAAGTAAATGCCTCGTATGTATATAAATATATATGTATACATGTATGTATATGTAGCACAGCCTTTCAGTGTTAAGTGAATTCAGTGACCTTCTATGTAAACCATTTATCCACCTTCTTGTCCAGATCAAAGCTGAAGCAGAATGTAAAGTTACAGGTAATCAAAGAACTGAACTCCTTTTTCAGATCTCTTTAATTATTAAAGGAAGTTTCTACTTAAATTGTTTTCAGTAATATAATCTATGACATTGTAGTTTAAAATCAACAGTTCTTTGGTTAGGGCTGAAAAATGTAACAAGGCATTTGAACATCACTGGAAATGACTGAATCCTTACGCATTACCTCGCCAGTTGAAACTACTGTTCCAAGCTGATTTTTCAACTATGGTATGTTTATGCCTGAAATCTCAATAAGGTGCCATAGAGGGTAATAGAAGGTAGTAAAGGCTTTTCATATCCAGTATCTCAAAGAAATGGCCAAAAAAAAAGAAAAAAAAAAAGCAAAAAAAAAAAAAGCTTTTCTAGAAATGGTATTCTACCTCTTACCCTAAAAATGGATGTACTAGCACAATGCTTGTGTGTCCTTACCTTGTGCAGTAGCGGATTTCACAGGATAAGACAAATATCTGAGCATTAAATTAATTTCTATGTAGGAGAAAATTCATGGGACCCTTGATATTTGTCTGAAAACAAGAATGCCACTTGATCAGCTGTTAGAATAGCGAAAGGATTTCTCAAGATGTCATCATCAGAAAACTTAAACCATCTGTTAGCAACTGCCTCAAAAACAATGGAAAGTAATTGAACTAGCCAGATCTCAGAAGCATATCCAGTAAACATCATGGTCACAACACTTTTTTTAACCTCCAAGTAAACTGCTATCTGAACTGATAAGTCTGCCTGTATCCTATCACTTTAGTAGGGGAAAATCATGAGGTTTTGCATGGGGAAAATTCTGCAGTGCCTTTCACTATTTGGTGTTGAGAGAGTCCTGGATAAAAAGCAGTATGGATTCAGTTCCTAAATGTCAAACTGTTTTCTGGCAGTTTGAGTCACTAGGAAGACCATGGTAACTGGTTTAAGGTACTATTGGAGTAGATCTCATCCCCGTGACTAGCAAATGACAGAAGTTGTTTAATTATTTGCCCTTCTGCATTAAGTGTAACTCTGCTGTAACCTGTGGTCTAAAACCCTTTCTGAAGATGCCTCATTTCCACCTACTGCAAAGCATTGTGTGTGAGTCCAGAGTGGCTGCTGTTTATCTGGAAGACTAGCCAACCAGTGAGGTACGTACTTGTACTCAGGAACAGAGGTCTAAAACATTAGCTGAGGAGGGTATTTCAACGTAGTGGTCTCAAAATGCTCCCTAGCCCTATGAAACAAATATTTGTAGATATAGTAGAGGAAAAGGAGTCTAGAAAGACTGGTCTTGCCAGGCTATCTTTGCTGAACATGTGTGCAGACTGGTAGGAGGAGGATATTAAACTCCTATTCAGTTAAGGACAACTTTAAGCAAGTAAATAATTTGTCATCTTTGATGTAGAAGGTTTTGTGCAGCATATGACTGAGTAGGGACTTAAATCAGACTGTGTTCAGGGAGTTTGTATATCAGATGTGATAATCGGTACTCAGCAGGTCTGCTAAAAAGGACTGTTGAAATACTTGAAGTGGTCTTTTCGTAAAGTTTTTTTAAATTTTATTTTATTTATGAATCTGTGTCTCCTGGTTATAAATTTCAGGGAACCAAAAGAATATAGTGCACCTTGTAACTAATCTTTTGGCTGCACCAAGGTATTATTAGTGTGGAGGGGCATGTGTTGAGAATGGGAGCAGCTGTTGAGAAGTGAGGGAAGTATTTCTATTTTTAAGATGGGATGTGCTGTCTTGTTCACCTCTGACAGTTTCAGATGTGTTACATTCTTTTATTAAATCATACTCCTTTTATTAGGAAAATCCAAGTGGGTTCTTCTTGCTTTCACAATACCTGTAGAATACACTAAAGTTCACTTGAGGAAAAAAAATCATTCTGCTTTCATCCCAAAGTACAGCTTATTGAGAGTTGTAAATAGACTACACTCTCGTATTCAAACTTGCAAAGCAAGGTTTTTGTCACTTTTCTCAGTAAAAGGCAATGTGCAGTCTGGAAGAACAAAGGTACACCAATGTCTAGGATGTAAGTAGGAACAAAATTCATTCTGATTTAAGCAACTTAATTATGACTTGATTTTGGTAGAGCTAGTAAAGTTTGTGCAGAGCATTCCTTTATATTAATAGGAAAGAAATGGTCTGGTCACAGCCAAGACATTTTTCATGGTCTTTCTTACTTCCCTACAGCTGTCTCTGCTGATACTCATCATTCTCAAGCATATTTATTAAAAAAACCCCTCAACACTTTAAACAAGAGTTGTTTCTTTTCCTCCGCCTCATGACTTTGTAAATAAGGAGGTGGGAGACTGGACATGAGAGCTTAAGTGCCTCTAAGGCAAAGAATTGTATCCAGGTTTTACATGTGATAAATGAGCGCTCTTGTTCTGTGAGAAGCCTAATCTATTTGATTATATTTACTGGACATGTCTAGAAGACAAGAAGATTGGACTATTGTCTAATTTATGGATCCAGATTGGACTTTGGTGGGGGCTTGGCACCTATTTAATTGAGTTATTTGAATGTGTGGTACATGAACAAAGAGCTATGTACAAAGAAGTGAAATGAATGTTCAGCTGCAGTTTCTTATGTGCTGTAGATTCACGTGGTCTTACCCACCTTTCACTGTTGGAACAGGTATTGTTTATTAATGTTATAAAATATTCAAAATCATAAAAGCATGTTCAACATCATAAAGTCATGCATTAAGTTTCTTGTTTGTGTGTTCTGGACTTAGAAGCAGTAAAGAAAGATGTTTTCTGGTGAAAAAATCAAATGTGTGTGGTATCTAACTACTTTCAAGGCTGGGTAGGTGGATTGCAGTTTTACGTGAAGGGGTCTGTGGGAGTTGAGTAGTCATGAATGTGCTGTCAGGAACTGATAGCTGGAGAGTTGTTCTAGTGAATCTTCTCTGCTTCCAATAACTAAACCACATAATATCCTCTACTTCAACACATAATGTAGATGCACCTGAATATTTTTTTATCTAGTTCTGTATATCTGCCTCTTCCTAATTTCCCACTAGAAACCTATCTTTGAAGTTTAGACATTTAAATACCTTAAAATGCCTGACTATCAATGAATCAAAAACAGATATAACAGAAGAAGTTACACAGGAGGCATGTTTATGGCAAACAACCTAATATTTCCATTGTATGTGAACAGGGGACCAACATCATAACATGTTGACTGTGACACTAAATGAACTACCCAACCTCTTTTTGTCTGTGTTCAGTAGCCTGCAAAATTATGATGATGATACCTATTATACACAATTGTTGAAAGAATTAATTCATTAATGTTTGCGAAGAATTTTGAGATCCTCTAGCAGAAGGTACTATACAATTGCTAAGTGTTAATTTATTATTCTTTATTATCAATAGGAAGTGTAGTATAAATCTTTGAAAAAGCAAACAAAAAGCTAATCAGGAATCTTATTCACACTGTCAAAGCTGGTAATGACCAAATAGTCTTGTTTGTGGAAGTACAAAAAAAAACCCAACAAACCATGCTGCTTGGTATGTTGAAGCAGCAATTAGCACACATTGTGGGGAGAAGTGGAGCTAGACCAGAAATGAGCCTTGATGAGCCTAATTGCCTTTAATTATCCTTAAACATTTTCTTATTGTCTGTCTTATGAAGGCAGAAGAAACCCTGTAGCTCTAAAAGGAAATAAGGCTTGGTTTTGTTTTCATCTTTTAAAGAGGGACATAATAGCCACCATGGAAACATGTTCTTAATCAACAACATTAAACTCCTGGCTGCTCTGCTTCTCTTGAAATTGCCTAGCTTCATTATTATCAGGGGAAGGAGGAGGGGAAAGGGTTTAATCACTATTTAGCTTTTCTTAGCAAATTAAAATATTAATTACAATACAATTATTTTATCTTTGCTTAAGCTATTTGTAAGTATTGGTGAATGAGAGCTCACTTCATGTTGGAGTAATTTATTCTCAAACTATTCAGAATTACTTTTTCAATTCCTTTTAAAAAATCATTGGGGCATGAAATGTAGTCTTCTGAGAGCCAAGAAAAACTATCTCTTTTTTTTTTGGTCTTGAAGAGAACTGCATAATTAAAGGTATGTTTTCTAAAAACTAAAATGTGATTACTTCAGCACAGTCAAATGCTATGGGAAGCTGAGCAATGGAAGGCCAGACACCTCCTGACTAATGGATGGATGTTTCTTTTTTGTTCATATCCATATGATGCAGTAATCAACCTGATTTTTTTCATTTCACAGAATAATGAAAAAGAGAGGAGGAGGTTTTTGGTGAAAGGACCTATTATAGGAAATCCATGGACTCTGCTGATATACTGCTCTAAAAGCTTAAGTGATATTAGTGACGTTAGTTTGGTTGCTGGAATACAGAAATATGGTGGGATTAGAAAAGTTATTTATATAATGAACAAGATCAGCACTGTTACACGTCTTTTATGATCATTGTACACCTTTTCTTGGTGTGTCCACACCACTTGTAATTTTTCACTGTGAACATTGTGCTGTCACATTTCATAGGAAAGAAAATTTGCAGAAAGAGAACAAATTAAACAATGTCTCTGCATCAAATTGTGGCTCAGTAATTTTTTCTTTTTAATTAAAATGTATGCTGGCATAAATCAGAATAGTTATTAACTGTAATGAAGCTATGTTGATTTATACCAACTGCAGATATAATTAATTCATCTATTGAGGTAGTCTTTGTAGAATTATATGGAAGGCTATAGGAAACACATAGCACTATGTCAAACAGATGTAGTCATACATGCATTGCTGTAGTCACTGCACAATAGAGAAACCAAAAATCACATTACTGTTTTTCACTAAACAGAGGCCTGTGACTTCTACATTCCTTATGGTTGTCTTGCAAAGTTTGTGGATAATGCTGGAAAAAGCAGAGCATGACTATAAGCAGCTGTGAGAGCATTAGCCTCTATTGAAATAGGCCTGCTAGTCAGCTCAGTGCTACTGAACTCCATTCTAAACATTCAAAAATGTTTAAGCTTAAAAGATATATAGGCTGATTGAATTAAATCAAATTACCAAAATTAAATCTATTGATAAACAGAGGGGAAAAGACAATATGAATCTTGCCATGAAAGTTACTTTTTTTTCTTTCCTTTTCTTTTCTTTTTTCTTTCTTTTTTTTTTTTTTAAACAGTTAAGTTAACAATTAAGAAAAAAAAAAATGAAGTTAAATTTGCCAGCGGCAACTTCTATTTCAGTTCAGTTCTAGACTCGACCTCTTTTACCATCATGATCTCTTCCTTTCACCTTAAAGAACAAATACTTTAAAAGCTTGGGGTATATGTGCAGAGAGGGTCAACCAACCCAAACAATATTTTTAATTGTAGCCATGGGATATTCATCTCAGAAGACATGCCATGGGGTCAAAGGATTTTCTTTTCTTAATTGCACAAATCTTACAGAGGCTTACTCCTAGACATTCTTGCTGACCTATATTATCGATGTGGTCTGACTCACTGGTCCTTATTTATTTTCTATGGCACATCATTCTCCTGCCACATAGCTGTGTTTTCTGAATCTTTTCTAGTTGTTCTCTTTATTGTTGCTATTGTTTTTATGCGACAAGTAAAGCTGAGAAAAATACATTATGAAACATGGCTACAGCACCTCTTGTGACAGCAGAAACAAAGAATATCTCATTCCTTCCCTCCTACCTAAGCACAGACAAAGACAACATTTGATTAATCCTGCAGGCCTGTATATAGATATACCATTGCTCACTAAATATAATTTTATTTTTTCATATGTGAGTGTTCTTGGCCTACGCGTGATAGGAAGAATTTCTTCCCAGGACCTATACCATTACAATGCCATCCTCTACTTGCAAATTTCTAATAAATTTGTGACACAGGAGATGAAGCTGGGTCTGTAGTCCAAGAAAGTGATTATTTGGAGT
Organism: Caprimulgus europaeus; assembly: GCA_907165065.1. The sequence continues at coordinate 15,053,562 of OU015534.1, read as the reverse complement.
GATGGAATGATAAAAATTGCCTATCTTGGAGGCTTTGAGGGTTTGGCTCATCCTGTAGGACTATTAAGACACTTTGTGAGTTATTTTATCTTCCCACATTCAAATGAATTTTCCTTATTGCATAGAAGCAAGAAATTTTCACAAGATTTTCACCCTGCCTAATGTTCAGTTTAATTTTCATTTTCCATAGAGCATATCTATTAAAAGCAGTATTATATGGGCTTGGTATAAGCAATGCTCTTCCTGTACTTGGATTGTCACTTTAAAGAGTTCATTGTGTTACAGCTGCTCATAGACCAGATGATTTTTATCATAGTTGCTTTCCCCTAGCATTCAGTATGTATAGCTTTGTACAGAGATTTACAGAGGTGGTTTAAACACACACAACTTCTGCTATTGCCTTTATAATTCCCTCCCCCTCTAGGTTTCCTGGAGTAACTCATGTAAATTCCTAGCTGAACTAAGAAATTAAATCCTTAATAGTAAAATATCTATATTATCTGCTTGAGGATGATGAATTAGTGGTTTTGTGTAGGATTATGTACATCTTGTGCACAGATGTTTGACCTTGCCTTTAAACATGTGTTACTTATGTATTTAGTGAGGAATGGGGTTGGCTTTCAAGCAAGAGGTTGGATCTGGCTCTTTGAAGGCTTTGTTTATGCTTCTCTGTGGCAGAATCAATGCAAGAGAGCAAATGATTGCTGCTATTTGTCCCTTTACCTGTGTCAGCACAATTCCCTACAAGCTGAGAGGAATTCAGGAATTAGAAGGCTTTTTGGGAGTAGAGGAGAGAGAAGTTAATAGGAACTATATTAGTACAGCTGCTAGATGTGTAACATTTTATTTGTTCTGTGATCTTTGCTTGCTGTATACAAGACAGCAGTTGAAGGGAGAGTTTAGTTCTGAAGTCAAATTTAGTATCTAGGCTTCCGCATAGTTTGGTTTGGATTGGAAGCCAGAAGCAGTTGTTTTCACAAAGGTGAAATCCTGCATCAGTCTCTCACTGGTCTTGTTGATTTCACAGCCTTTGTAGAGCTCTTAGCTCCTCTAGTTCTCAAAGGCACAACTTCATCTTCCTGAGGATCTTGACTTTGAAGAGTGGATGGGTTGTTGTGATGCCTAGGTCAGGGAAGACTTGGTTTCCCAGCTCCTGGTAAGCTTAAAGAGATCCTGAGCTAGGATCCAGTAGCCTGTTCTAGAAATGCAGAAATGTGAAGAAAGCAGCAGCTTCTGCTGAGTTCCTGCTTATGTTCTTGTCATATATATATATATATATGACAGTGAGGGCTATATTCAAAATCTTTGTTTGATATATGAGTACTTAAAATTATATACCACTTACTTTGAGCCTAGGAAATGTAGAAAAAGATTAAGAAAACTTTCAGACCTAAGAATTCATCTTACACTGCCATCAACAGTTTGCTGCATTCTTCTGTGACAGTTATTTTACTAGGTTGCATCTCTGTTGCTTAAAAAATTGCCTTTTCCTCTGCTAATATGGGGGGTAGCACACTGAAAATGAAGCAACCTCATAGACTGACCATGCAAGGTCAACCACAGTGGGGTCTGGCATGAACCTCTAAATTTGATCAGAGACAAAACCTTGAATTTTACTTGAGTGTGATTTTTCTCTTTAGTTTTGGAAAAGCTCATGTCCAACAGCTACTTGAAAGTAAAATCAGGAAATAACACCTCTCTCTTGTTCAAGACAAAGTGAAGACAAGGTTCTCATAGCTTCCTACTGATTTTAACTGAATGCAGTGTAACAACACTTAGGGACACTAAAGCAGTTCTTTAACTTGGCATGGTTGTGATAACACAGTCTTCAGACTAAACCTCACAAAGTTTGGAGTGTCTAAAGAAAGGCTGACTGTGTTACAATAGCTTAAGGAGTACTTCTGGTAGTAATTTAATTTCTCTTTGCCCTAACAACAGATCTTTCCATGCATAGTAAAGATGAGAAAGACTGAGAATACTTTTTTTTAGTGGATATGTTTATTAATATTCCTCATTTATTGGTTACTTGCAGTGAGTAGATAAAAAAAACCCTCAACAGTTGAGATCTATCCCTGTCTACTCTGTGATAACACATCTCTGTCTGTTAGTAAGCTCAGAACTATTCTCATATAAAATCATATTTTATGTGAGTATTTTCATGGTGAATTGGTAGTACTGGCAGTTTTGAAAATCAATTTATACTTGATGACAATAAATTTCAGATAGACATTGTGAAAGTTTGAAAACAATTCTACCCTTTGCCATTCCATAATCACACAAATATAATTGTGTTGCAGTTTGATGCTTTATAAAGGTAACTAAGATAGTGCTGGTATAAGAAACAGTACAGTGTTTGAAGAGTGGTCCTTTGCCAGAATAAATATGTTGAGTACCTCATCAGAGTTGCTAAGCCCATCTAAGTGCCTAGGGGTATGACTATACAGCTCCCAGCAATTAGTTATTTAATTGAAAGGTAGCAATTATTCATGGAAATGCAGTGTGCAAGATATACTTATCCTGGCAACATCTTCCTTGGTACAGTTGTGTTAATCATCTTAGATCCTTCAGTGTCTTCAACAGTGGAGAACCTGTGATGGTGCCCCTTAAGAATACGTATGGAGAATGGAAAATCTTCTAAGATGTAAATTGTTAAATTGAGAGTGTTCAAGGAAGCCTGACTCAAAACAAAACTGTGGTATATAAGTGTGAAAGTTTTTCACAAAGATAATTTTTCAAAATTTTAATTTGCGTTTTCAGTGCTATCAAGCATGGAAGCTTCTGTTTCAGGCAGGATCAAATTTGAAACTGTAACACTCAGCCAAACAATAGCTCAGTAGTGAAAGCAGAAGCCTTGACTCTGGAGACTATTGAGCTGATATCTTAAAGTTTAAAATCGCATTTCTGAACCTGCTAATAAACCACCACCCATGGTCTCCAAAGGCAATTTTGTCTCCTGTGCTATGCTATACTTTTGCTTGTACTCATTTCTGATCTTTGCTGTATTTTCTTCCTTCATCTCTTTCATTAATCAGCAGCAAGCTTGTATTTTATGTGCAGAATAAATGTTAGTCCAATGTAAACAGCTTATGTGCAGTTTATATACCACTGAAATTCAATTAATTTTATTGAATCGAAGGTGACTTGAAAGCTGCCTTCACTTGCATCAGCTATCAGCCTGGACTGAAAATGACCTTTTAGGCAATACTGTAGAGCCCATTGCAGCCAAGAATTGCAGTGTACTACTGTTATGAAATGATTTCTCAGACCATAGCATGCTCTGCCATAGCAGCTGCTAACAAGCTGATACCACTTAAGCCATTTGGAAACTCATGGGCTTTGGAATTGAATGTTATCTTCTGCTATTGGAGTAGATTTACTTTTTTCCTGGCAAAAATAGTAAATCCAAAGGCGAGATGTATATATCTACAGATATACAGATACAGATAAACAGTGGCATAAGTACCTCTGATAATTCAGAAGAACTTGGTAAAAGATAAACCAGACATATTTTTATGTATTTCTTAAAGTGTTATATAAACCACAGACAACACAGCTCCTATCACAGAATGATTGTAGCATGAATGGGCACATTCCTTCAGAAGTACATCTACTGAAAAATCTTTCTGAAGACTTAAGTCCAACCTCTTGTCTTCTCATTGTCAATGATTTTTTAGTTCCTACCACCTATAAAATTGAAGGATCAGCTTTTATCTAGCTGCACAGTTACCTGTAAGAAAGAAATCTTCAAATACAGCTGAAAGTAGATTTAGTCTAGTATTTGTCACAGGTTCAAGTCCAATGGCAATGCAATCCTGTCTATAGTCCAATCCATTCTCTTACAGTTGTATATGACATTGCAGAATTTTATTTTATTTTATTTTTAATAACCTTAGTAACAATGTTTTCAAGATAGGTTTTCATGCTTCTCCTTTCTATCTGACACTGTCAGCAATAAATGCCAAGTAATCAATAGTCTTGACCTAAGGTATATTTTGCAGACCAAGATTGGCTTTAAAATTTGTCAGGTCACTTTTTTCCCAACTTATTTTTGCTACGCTGTAATGGATAAAGGTGTAGGATAGACAAGGATGATGGAGATGAAAACTGAGTCTCTCAAGGTATCAGCAGAATCAAAGTCCATCTTCTTCCATTTCATTCCTAAATATAGTGAAAGGTGGCAATAGCATACCTGGCAAATCTTTCCCAGAGGAACTCCATCCATCATGAAGAACAAAACTTGAGACCAACCCAATATTTCCAGCTTGTCCTCTTAGGAACAGGAGAAGCAGTTGCCATGCCATAGTTTACAGGTGCTAAAGAGCAGGCAGGTAGGCCTCGCTATCATCTTCCAAATCCCCTGTTTCTAGAGTGGGCAGTCAGAATAGAAAACCACACCCTCAAATGCTGGTTTGTGATTGAGGAGGACTCAGCTGACAGAAGTTACCTGAGTCTGTATGGAAAAGCAGGCAAACTTAGGAAGACACATCTTGCAAGAAGAGAAACAATGCCTGTTTTCCACCTGGGTTGTTCCTGAACTCCAGAAGTACAGGCAAGCATATTCATGGAGGATTATTTTTCACCCCAAACTCTGTAGATTAAAAAGTTTATTACTAGACTGGAATGATCTGGGTCTTTTTTTGAGCAGGTAAATGATAAGATTTTTAGTCACTCTAAATCACTCATTTTCCATTTCTACTAGGACTTCAGAAAGTAATTGTTCCTTTTGTACCACTTTTTATGCCTTCTCCATCACCCTTCTTTAAGTTCCCATTTCTGTGTCTACTAGAGCTTTTGTAAATAACAGTGGCTGAGGATATGGACGTTAAAAGAGCTACTGATGTGGCTGGGACTTTAAAAGAAATATGAGCTGTGTATTTATATGTTGTATTTAGTTGTGACACTGAACTGTAATGTGTCTTTAACAATTGCATATCATTTGGTATGGTATGGCATTTGTACTGTAACTATTTTATGCCTTTGAGGATACATATGTGATTGAAACAAAGCTGAAGACTCACAGTTCACAATATTTCCAATTTAAACTACAGAATTAAATACAAATATAAAAGGATTTTTATTATTATCTCCTTGCTTGGTAGAATTACAAAGTACTTGAATATAAAGTGGCAAAGGTTGTAATATCTCACTTTTTCCTGCTAAACCTCTTCATAAGGTTGTGTATCTCTAACATGAAAATGTCTGAGAGACAAGAATTTCTAAGATGAGGTTAAATGAATGAAACTCTTGTGGATTTTCTGAAAATTTTGAACTTCACAAGCACTGTTACATATTTTACTAATGCCTTCAAATCAGCAGAAACGCAATTTCTTATCTTTGGGTATAATTTTTCAGTGATTAATATTAAATATTGTGTGGTGTTTTAAGGATCATGGCCTCAACTAATAAATATGGAAACATTGTAAACTTCTGTTTTCTGTTTAAAGGTATTAGACATGAGACAGCAACTTCTCTGTCTCATAGAATGGTCCCCTAAAATCCCATCTGGGATGCTCTCTGGGCAGATGTCTTCACTCAGTGTCTAAAACAACACTAGATAGCACAGAATCATTCTCACTGTTTATTACTTGGCTGCTCCTTGTGTCTTACAGGGGCAGAGAAATCTCAAATGTAATTAGACAACCCTGGAGATTTGCCCTATGAGTGCAGATCCAAGTTGTGGCTTTTTCACAGCTGTTCCTGAAGCTGAAGGGCCTGGTGGAAAGCAGCTGCTTAAAAATCTTGTTTTAAGAGGAACCTGCAACAGATGACTCTTCCTCAGTTTGCCATCAGTGCTTATGCTGGTCCCTCCTCTTTGTGCAAAAGGACTTTGCCCCACAGCTTTTGATCTAGAATATGTTGCAAGAGACTTGTTTGTCCAAGTCTTTCCTCAAACAAATTACTCTAGGAAAGAGAGCATGTGCAGTTAAACAAAATAATAACTAGTAAAAGTATCTGTCTCATAATACTGGAAAAGTATTTAAAACTAAAATCTTGAGGGAGATTTTTCTGGTATAAGAGCACTGTATTCTCCTAAATGTCTTAACTTCTGAGTTATACCACCAAGTGCACATGAGGTTTATCTGTATTCTGTGGATTAATACAGCAGAATAACTGTGATTTTGAACCTCCACGCAAGTTTGAAGAAATATATGAGAAGAGGGTCTGCCTCATATCTCAATAAAGATAAGTAAACCAAGAATTCAAAATTAGGTTCAGAAGTGAAAATGCAACTGTAGCTCATACGTATTCATTCTGTTTTGAACAGGAATTCCAGAACTTAGATATTTTTCAGCAAAGAAATGCTGGTATAGCAAACAAAGAAAAAGTATAATGCATTAAAACAACTTGCTCCAGTTGCCATTTATTTATTTTGTATTGAAATAATCATTAAAAGACTCTACAAGGCTGATGTTAGATAGTTGCTGGACTATCTTCATAAATCTGAGCCAAGTTATTATAATTTCTAATTAATAGAATATTTTCCTGCCACAATGTTGTAGCAGGACCGTAATAATGACTCAGACAGGAGTTTGGCCAATAGCTTTTAATTGGTTTAAATATTTTAAAGATATTTAGTTACCTAAAGGCACCTTTTAAAATGTACCTCTTTCATTTTTTAATTCTACCAAAAACTCAGCCAGAGAGATGCCTTTTGCATCCTGTCAGAAGGTCACCAAATTCAGTTTATTTTAGGATAAAGAACAACTAGGCAAGCTTTATATTATTGTTTAGGCATAGAATGGATCAAGAACAGCCCTGAGAAGAAGGACTTGGGGGTACTGGCAGGGGAGAAGCTGAACATGAGCCAGCAATGTGCGCTTGCAGACCAGAAGGCCAACTGTATCCTGGGCTGCATCGAGAGACGTGTGGCCAGCAGGTCGAGGGAGGTGATTCTTCCCCTCTATTCCACTCTTGTGAGACCCCTCCTGGAGTACTGCATCCATTTCTGGGGCGTCCAAAATAAGGACATGAACCTACTCGAGTAAGTCCAGAGGAGGGCCAGGTGGATGGTCATCTCTCCTATGAAGACAGACTGGGGCTGTTCAGCCTGGAGAAGAGAAGTCTCCAGGGAGACCTTATTGCAGCCTTCCAGTACTTGAAAGGGGTCTACAGGAAGACTGGGGAGGGACTTTTTTCAAGGGCATGTAGGGATAGAACAAGGGGAAATGGCTTTAAACTGGAAGAGGGTAGATTTAGATTAGATATTAGGAAGAAATTCCTTACTGTGAGGGTGGTGAGACACTGGAACAGGTTGCCCAGAGAAGCTGTGGATGCCCCCTCCCTGGAAGTGTTCAAGGCCAGGCTGGAGGAGGCTTTGAGCAACCTGGTCTAGTGGAAGGTGTCCCTGATCCTGGCAGAGAGGTTGGAAGGAGATGATCTTTAAGGTCCCTTCCAACCCAAACCATTCTATAGTTCTATGATTCTGTGAGTCGCAATTTAGAGGAGCCTTTCTTTAAAAGTTTTCCAGGGAAGAACATGGCTTGTAGTCAGCATTGTCAGAAGTATAGTTCTAATACACTTTAGAAATGCTTATATTAATTTTGCAACTTCATTTTACAAATTTTAAGCTCAGAAGGCTATAAGAGATATCACAGCAGCTGCTGTGATATCTCTTCTCAACAACATCAATACAACAAATGTTTCTAGATAGCCCCTTTTGAAAGTTGAACTAGAATTCAGATTCACAAAAATAAACAGGAGTTTTTGTGTTATTGACATTAATGGATTATTTTTATAAGAAAAATGGCAGGATTGGTTTATTTTAAAATATACCAAATAAGCTACAATAAAGATTTCCACCAGCTCTTTGTTGTTTCCATCAGAGAAGGAGGCTTTATTTTGGATCCCTCATTCAGTGCCATTATATCTTCATGCTTAAATCCCTCACTGGACAAATACTTGTGCTTATTTTAATGTATCATTAAAATCCTCGCCCTCCTTAGCCAAAATACTCAAATTATTCCTCCCCCCCCACCTCCAAATTTATGTTTCTCATTCTCCTTCGGTGATTTTTGGTTTTGTCTTGTCATCCTCCTTCCTTTCAGTCAATTTTTATTTTCTAGAGGCTTATGTTATGTTCAGGGTGTTTACTTGCCTTTCTTCACGTAATGTTGCAGTCACAGTGAATAACCTTAAAGAACAGGCTTCTGAGATTCCTGTCCTTAATTTTAAACTATTCTGGGCAAAGAATGGTGTCTGTTGGTTTTGCTTTTTGTTTTCTCCTAAGTGCAGATGACCCATTGTGAGAGAAAGCAATGAGCCATGACCTGTTACTGAGTGCTTGCAGAAGTCAGTGTATGAAAATAAACAAACTCATTCCCTGTCCTTCACTATGATTTGTACTATCCCACTCTTTATTGAGTGAAATGTGTTAATAAAGGACTTAAGTAGCAGCTAAGAGGGAGTTAGCTGTCATTTATCAGTTAATTACCCATGGAAACTGATGTTACATGGTAGTAGTAATCGTACCCGCGGTGTTAGGCATATGCTACATAAAAGTGCAGTCACCTTGAAATATTATGAGTGAACCAGCTTGTAACCTACAGAATACTATAAATAATGTAGTCTTAAGTACTACAGGATTGAATTTGTCTCTGAGTGGCCTATGGATAGATTGTGGAATATTTTATTTTTGGTTCAAGTTTTGGGTGATCAAATTGGTTGAGCTACTTTTAATTCCGAAATCAGAGATTTTTCTTTTACCAGATCTTACATTTGTGCAGTGAGTTTAATATTTCTTTGAGGAGGGCAGGGAGCAGGGGCGGGGGGGGCGGTTTTAGAAAACAGGTGGTGGAAAATCAAGTTGTAAGGGCAATTAAAGATACATTGGTAGAATTTGTACTGACTTCAATGGCTAATGTCTACAGCAGTAGAATGAAGGCCCTGATATGATACTGTTCTTATTGCTATTCTCTTTTAAAACCAGGCTAATAAGAAGTCAGCTGCAGACATTTTATGGTTAGGGGAGAAAAGGGTCTATGCAGCTGCTAGGTTACGAGTAGTATTATGTGCTTCAAGTACTTTGTGCTGCATTAGACACTCCTACTGCAGAAGCTTAGAGAAAAAACAGTACAAAACAGGAGTACATTTCTGCCTGGTAACACCTGTGTTTGTTTCTGGCTCTAGAATGAATGAGAAAACTTGGAAAGAAAGCATGGTATACAAGTATAGCAATCTATCTTAGAGTTTTATAAAATATGCTGATATACCTGCCCTCTCTTACAAACCTGTTTACTGCAAGTATTCTTGAAACCCTGGTACACTAATGTCACTTAGCCTTCTTGCAGTGCTGTAAGACACCAGGTTGTTGTCTCTCTCTGGCAAAGTCATTGACTCAATGAACTTTTCTGGTTACAAGGACTGGAGTATGTGAGAAATTATAATGTTGTCTTTGCAGCTAGGAGTGCTCAGCTCCTGCAACACAAGGATGACTTGGCATGAACTAAGAAAGACATCTGTCTAGAAATAAGGATGTGCTGCTGAGTAACTGCCTAGCATCTTATAAAAAGGGGGGCAAAAATAATAAAAAGAGGGTGGGAAATTAAAATAGAACAGTGGGAAATTTAAACTACGTGGGACTTCGTAGGCATATTGGATAGGCTGTAAACCTTAAAGTACCTCACCAATAGGGAAATAAGGGAGAGATTTTGCAGTCAGGAATAGGGTACAAAACTTTGTGTGTCACTCTGGAAGTGTGTTCCTAGTAGTTAGGACACCCGCTCTTGCAAGAGCATAATAAAAGTGCTTCACTGAAGAGTCTGACCGGAGTCCTTTAAAGCGACTGATTGCTCATTTCTCACAAATAGATACTAAGACTGTTCAGATTTTGTCGCTGGAGTGTCAGGAAATGAATGCAAATGATTGCACATCATTGTTTGTGTTTAGGTTGTCAATGTCTATTGTCTTGTCTCTTCCTACAGTGAAAGATGTACTGACTTCCCAGAAAGCTTAGAGTCAACACTTGTAGATGAGGTATAACGAGTGAGTAGCAAATAAGAACACAAAGAGGCTGAAGCAGTAACAGCAGTATGATGACCTAAAGCCTGTTTAAATCAAAAACAATATGCTCATTAACTGCAATTGTCTTTGGAGTCCAGAAAGATGATTCAAGAAAAAACAAACTGATGACACTTCAGTTTTCGTATATCAACTTATCTAATCTTTCAATAGACTTCCAGCAGAAAATTTAGTGAGTGAATTGGTAAGGCAGTTGACATTTATTTTGGTTTAGTTACATTTCTATGCAGTTATTCATCATGGTGTCTGACATGCATAAATAAAGGTTTTCATTATCCCCCCCTACACACACTCCCAGTAAAAAAAAAAACACCTTAATATAAATGTAATATTATAAAGTACAATATATTTGTAGTTTTAAATGTTCTTCTCTCCAGCTTTAATGTATAGCTTAATAAATGAAAAATAATATGCACCAAATTGCAAAAATTAGGCACAGGCATTCATTTCAGAGTCAGAGCTATTTGGATGCAGCTATAAATGTACCAGTTGTGCCAATGTGCCAATAACTAAACAATACATTTATTCTAGCTTTATTGTTGGAGCATTTACACTTGAAGTATATTATATGCTTTTGCTCACACGCTGTGCACCGTGTACTCTTTGTAATTATGGCAATCTGACTGGTTGCTAAGGTTGAAAAAGGTAACTGCCACTAGAAATCTGGAAAAGTGAATTAATTAATACATTTTGTTATGTAAGAGAGCACTGTCAAAGTTCCCATTTTATGTCAAGTTCAGAGATATGCTAAAATGCTGCCCTTTGAGGGAAAAAGAAAATAAATAAGGTATTCTTATTATTTCAGCTACATCGAAAAAGAGTCAGTTCAGATTTTATTCCAAAGTTATATATGTCTCATGTTGAAATCTGAGCTGTAAATGGTGCTACATCTGTGCAGTAGAACAGAGGTTAGTATTCTCTGGAAGCAAATCAGCATCAGGAGAAGTGAGACCAGGGTATAGGTAAAGATTATGTTGTCTGGAATGTGGAATAAGACACTGTCACCCTTTTTTTGAATAAGCTGTAGCAGATAAATTCTCAGATAGGATGTGTGTTACATAAAACTTCAAATTTGGGGCCCTAGCTAAAGGAAGACTCACTCCCAAACCAGGCATCGTAGTGGTTATTTTGTGTGGGGGCCCAGGAGGTGGGCACTGGCATTGTGTACTAGGCACCCAGTGTTGCTGTAATTGGCTTATACTTCCTGGAGCAGAGGGATCCATTGTTAAATCCTTTCAAGCTGAATCAAAGGAGGGACTTCAACCCCGAGATTCCAAAAGGATGACTACCTTAATTTTCCTGTTGTATCTCCATCTCTGTAAGAAGTTTTCAGGCAGACCAGAGGAAGTGAACAATTGTTTTTTTGCTCCAGATACTGCTTCAAGAATATAGGTTTTTAAGTCCCTACTGACAATGAACATAGTTTATCTGTTTTTCAGACAGCTGGATGGAAGCAGGAGCTCCTCTAAAGACAAATGGTGTGTCAGCAACCAATTGCAGGAATGATAAAGTATTCCAAAAGCTGTGAATATTGCAGTCAACTATTCAGGACTTATTTAATATCCCTTTATTCCAGCTTCTTTCATCACTTTAGGTCTTGCTAGTCAGAATATAAGTGGTTCAGTTGAATACATTTACAGAAGCATGATATAATTTCTGCCCTATTCCAATACAGAATGATTTACCTGTGTGTCTTACGTGCCCTTCTACTGTTCTTCTGTTTCTATAAAACAGAACTCCCAGCCAGTCTTTCCCATTTCCTATTTTGATCATCATCATCTTGTTTCCTTTCAGCTACTGTGAACAGGAACTGAAGATAGAATGTGTGTTTATAGGGAGCATTTTAAAACCGCTGCAATTTTAGTGCTGGACCAACCCTCTTATTAGGCAAGTGGAAAAGCTGCAATGTACACTCTGTAATAAATGTCAGAGAAAAGAAGAAAAAACCATCCTATTAGAGGCAAGCAATAGCCAGGAAGTAAAAGAAGAACCTGTGTCAAAAAGCAAAAAAAATTTCAAGAGCAGAACAAAAGTTCAAGGGTGACAAAGAAAAGGATCACAGCCCTTTTGGTGAGTAAATACTTTTAGACAGGTATTGATCTAGTGGGGGAAAAACTGTGTACGCTCTCCATTGTGAAATAGCACTTTCTGGGGGTGATGCACATAGGAACAATATTGCGAGTAGTGAACAGAAAGTATTTTTCCATGCTTGGAAAGCATTTTGAAAAATTGAGATCTTTTTTGTCCAGTAGCCAAGTCTAAGAAGCAACTAACTGAAATATGAAAAGATCCTCTTAATGATTCAGAAGAGAAATCATAATCTCACTGAAGTCAACAAAAACTGTTGCCATGGATTTAACTGGGGCCAGGGCATCACTACAGGCTTTACTGTTACGAACAGTAATCTGGTACTGATGGCAGAACAAAACATGGCAAGAAGAAATATGTTGAAAAAGCTCATGTTTTCTGTTCTTTTCACTTTTTCTCTTGTTGAAGATGTTACTGTGGCCCAGTGCTGTGCTTCGAGTACGTGGTACCTGCTATTTTCTACGAACTGGACTAGCTGACCTGGATTCCTTTCCTCATAGGGTCATTTGGTGAATGGCAAAAGCTTAAAATGCATAAATATAAACAGGTGAGTTGTCTTGTTTCCTACAAGGAAATAATGCACAAAGTCTTGTCATTCTCCACCCCCCAACTGTTCAATTATTCCTCACCTGTTGAGAGAAAAGTGATTAAGTAGTGAGCATTAAATTTACCAGTGATGCTATGTGAAGGAGAGCATGGATGTGGAACAGCACTGGCTCTGTGATAAGGTAATAAAACAGAGGGGATGAGCAACAGAGAGAAATGGCAGGAAATAGATGGTACCGAACAGCAAACCTCACTCTGTTCCCATTAACCGGTGCAGGTCTGGAATACTCTCACAGAGAGCAATCAAAATATGCTAATTCCATATTGGCATAAATTGACTCAAAACTTATTTGGGCAGATCCTGCATGCTCTGCCACTCCCTGTTGTAACAGAACACCTGCTTCTGTACTGCCTTGTATCTACAATGAAAGGATTGTGCTAGTCTTCCAGTATTTCAGGAAAAATATTCACAGCGAGCTGTACAGCAAGCCACAGTATTTTTCCATAATTCATCTAAGACAACCAGATATATTCATGATCTCTCAAACATAGGAGTTACAGAATTAAATTTCATTCCTTATATGGACTTTTTTCAGCTGGATGCTTTCAGTAATTCTTGCAGCCTCTAGCACCCAGGACTCACAAATTTCAGTATACTGAGCAGATTCACAGCTGTTGAGCCATTGGTTTTTTGGAGCTACCACTTTTTTCTCACTGACCTATCATACTTCTTTCTGGGGGACATAGCAGACATCAGCATCCTGATCCACCATTGCACATGGAGATACTTTAGATCATTCTTTTGTCCTGTTTTGGAGAATAACCAAATGATAAATATCATGCTTAACCATCATCACCATTCATTTAGGAGAAATGCAGCTCTTCTGTAAGCAAGTGGTGCTGGGGGATTGAAGATATATAGATTTGCTAGACTGAATGTGACTTTGTACTATCCACAGAGTACATAATGAAAAAAAGGTTCTTTTGATTTCAGTGTTTGCTAATGGATACCTTCTTAACCCTGTTCTCTACTGGTGTTGCTGACTCTTACACAAAGTATACTGGCTGTTATGCAGACCATTTCAAGAGCAGCCTATCGCTATCTTTATAGCAGACAGAGACCTTGAAAGCTATTCTATTCCTGATATTTAATCAGAAAAACGTGAAACATACAATTTTCTATATCACATAATGAAAAAAGACTTCATTTTATTGGAAGGGAAAGTTTAACTGCGTAATAAGTTGGCAAGGTTTTAGAGCCTCACTAGTTGCAACTAGTTGCTGGAAGACTCCTGTCAAACTACTGAAACTCGAAAATCAGTGTGTAAAGAAGAACACCAAACAAGGCTAGTGTTATTTGAACAATTCTTCTGCTCCAAAGAAATATATTTTATGTTTCATTTTCCTGACAAATGCAAATCAAATATTAACTGATTACATTTCAATGTAATCAGAATATTCTAGGAAAGGGTTGAGGAGCAGACAGAAAGGAGTTGTTTGTTTTTACCAGGGCAACAGTTTTTCTGTGTGTATGTTTAATGAATGAATCAGCTTACTTTAGCACACAATTGCTTAGATCGATAATTATTCAAGAAACAATACTGCCTTGGGAAACTCTGTAGTAATAAAAAAGAAATCTGGATGGGCTGAATAACCTTTTCAGGCAGATATTTATCTCCAAATGAAGCGATTTTTTTGTAAATTTTCTATTCTTTAGAAAATGCATTATTGGATGGTTAAAAAATAATCAGATTGTTAGTGTTTAGAGTCTGGAGTTCAGGGTGGCAGCGAAATAAAGCATTAATGGATGGTATTCTCAGATGTATAGCTGGGAAGATTGTTAGGTTTTAAGTGTAAAGTCAAAGTGGCAATATGAGCTGAATCTATGCATCTGTACTCTAGTGACAACTGTTACCATTACCAATATGAACAGATAGCAGATTCTAATTAAAGTTACACACTAGAGGGAATAGGTATTAAGAAAGAAAAGAAAATTCCATTAATAAATTGCACTTGATTTACTAGTTCACAAAAAAGTTCTAAAAATTAGTATCTGAAAATACTTTAAATACAGCATCTATCAAACCACAGAACAATAATCAAGTCAACCTAATTAGAACACTTATAACTATAAGCAGCATGTAGCATGTTCTTATCTTGATGTGAGGAGACCAAGTAGTCCCCTAAGTGCCAGTTAATCTACAACAAACTTTTGCTGAGACCTAGAAGACCCTGCAGCAGTTACCTGCTTACTTTAGACTGTGGCTTCTCATACTCTCTGCATCTGCATTAAGAGCAACTTCTGTGTGCACACCATGACTTGGATCATGAAAGGTTCTAAGCAAATTACACAGCACTTTGTAGGAGCAGTTTTGTCCATAAAAGCAGGCTAGCTTTCTTTATGTCTTGGCATCCTTTTTACTTACACTTTTGCTTACTAACTTAGTATTCATTCAGGCCAGCAATCCTTCAAATATGAGACAAACATTGTCTCTGCAGATACATAACTTTCAAGACTGGACATAGACCAGATTCCTTAAGTGAGGCTGAGGAGTATGATACTGTACGTATTACCAGCACCTCTGGACAGGCAACACTGCCTTGTTGATACTGATCAGTCTTGTTTTCAGGGAAGGGTGTATTCATAGCTTCGGAAAATTGAGCTAGATAAATTATGGGACGTCTATGCTAAGGCAAATACCTAAACACTTTCTCTTGCTAGGTGTATTGACTGTTTTCTTCATCTTGAGTGGTTTTGTGAGTGGTAGAGTTTTGGTCCATAGAAATAAGTTGTTTTAGTTAAATTCAGTTTTGAAAGTGTGCTTTGAAAATTTCAATACATACTTGGAATAATAAATTTCTAGATTGCTTTCTGTAAGCACATTGTGATTTGGCAACACTAGGCCATAAACATACATCAGCAAGTTGAAGGGGCAGCAGCTAGTGGTGATGGAAAGGGGAGAAATGAGAAAGGGCAAAACTAATTGTGTACCTCATTTGATTCATATTATCCTTATATTTACTTCTCCATCTGTCTGTATTCCCCTTCTCTCCCCAGCTTTTGAAAAGAAGTCCAGGTCGAGACTCTTCCAGCAGCTTCTAATGTGCTTGGAAACCCTCACTGTTTCATATAAACTTTCATGTGTTTGTGCTTTTTGTCATGAAGACAACCCTGTCACCAGCCCTTTCAGCTGTGGTTTATGGTCTCAGGAAGGTTTTTAGCAGTAGCTTCACATTAAGCTACTCCTGCCTGAGAAAAGTAGAGTGCAAAGTGCCCAGGTCAATATTTGCACCACTAGCATGACTGTAATTCAGCACAGATATTGAAAGAAGCAGGCTGTTGTGAGCAGGTCTGCAGTGGCCAACCACACTGGCCAGCCCAATTTTGATTCTTTTAGTTTCTTAGCCAGAAGCTGTGTGTAGGAAATGGAGGGTCCTGAGCACACCTCGGTGTTGTGGTGCCCACCTTTGGCTGGAGAGCATTTACACACCACCCTGGAGGCCGGATAGCATGGCTGGTACCATGAACATGGTGCCACAAGGCCTTTCAGCAGCTTCACACAGCCCCTCATGTATGATTATGTGGTGGAAGCTTTTATGCACATAACGTGTACATTATGTCAAAATGTGTGGAGTTTTTGGATCTTCACAGGCAGGATCTGTGACCTTTTCACAACACAGAAAGTAAACCTCATGTGATCAGAGCTGCCATATAATGAAAAACAGCTGGGAGAAATTTTACAGCCTGTTTTCCATAGCAAAGGGATACTCATGGGCTCACAGAGATTTGGAAAGATTCTCCAATGCAACTCTTGTGGCAATGAGGCAGCTGAAGTACAGGCAGATCAGCAGGTGCTGTAGAGCTTCGATGGTGGCATTTACTCCAAGAAATTACAGACTCTCTTATCTCCAGGCAAATTGTAATTATTGTCAGGACAGTAGCTTCAGCAAGGAAGGGGAGAAGCCCCTTTGTAACCTGATTTCTGGATTATGGCATTCAGAGGCTGCACTGGTACTACACATGACAAGGCAGTGACTCTGCTTGTGGTACATGGCTTCCCTTGGCTCACCCCTGATGTGATGTCATGTCTGTAACCTAACAGTCACCAAACTTGAGATGGTAAAACATGTTTAGTGACAAAAATGTATGTGTCTCTGAGGTTAAAATTAATTCTGCTCCTGAAGTAATGCCTGTTTCACCTGTGGGATGATGTACCTTGGGATTTCAGAGCCTAAATTCCACTCAAGTTTCACTCATAACAGTTGAGTGCCTTTTGTGTCTTGTGTCTAGCAGCTCCACTTTTAAGTACGTAGTGCAGAGGAAACATTGCTGAAAGAGATGTAACTGCTTAGGGCAAGAAAATTGTGCCTCTCTAACATACTAAAATTAAGTAAATCGTGCAGCTGCTGAGAGTAGAGGGAATGGTTGATGTAATTTATATAATTTATTTGAAATTAAGAAAGAAAAAAAAAATCCTTGTAAAAATATCCCAACCAAAAAGTCATTAAAGCAAACCAGTATTGAGGAAGTGAGAGCTAAAGTAGTAATGCATTAGAAACGAAGAGTTAGAGCAGGATTAAACAGTCAAATTTTTTATCATGGCAAAAGGCTAATGTTACAATGCCCCAACACTCTGTATTCAAACTGGTGCTATCTGAAAAAGAGGATGAACATGCTATCTGAAAGATGGCACTGCTGGCTGTTAACAGAGAATTATTTCAGTTAATCAGAATGAGGGAAGATTGTGAATGACCTGGGTTAGCAAAGTGAATAAATGGGCAGTGCAATGTAGATGAAATGCAATGCTGACAAATACAAAGTTGGGCACAGAGGGGAATAATTTGAAATATTAATAGGCTTTGCTGGGTTCTAAATTGACCATAACTATTTAGGTCATTATTTGCTATGATCAGCTTAGTGGAAAAAAAAAAAATGTGTTGTGAAGGGCTACTATGAAAACAAAAGATTATGTGAGAAGTAGGAGTTGGGGGAAGCACAGAATGGAAAGGAGGTTGAAAACAAGGAGTTTAGAAAGGAGTAAAGTAATAAGAGACGAAGGGGAAGTATTTAAAATGAGTGGTACAAAGAATACAAGGTAAGAAGTTTCTATTTATCCTGGTAATGCAAAAAAGCAGCAGAGTGGTATATTTAAAGGGAATGAAAATGAATTATTTTCATGAAAACCTCATTAACCTTTGAGACTCATTCTCTTAAGCAATCATGGAGGCTGAAAGTTCAGCAGCATTATGCTATTTTAAAGCAATTTTTATGCTACAAGAGGACTAGAACAGTTATTCCAGATAGCTACTCAATGCTGCTTGGTCAGAGATCCTGCTTCTCCATTGGAAAAGCCCATACAGATACTAACCTGCTGCTTTCTATTTGTGAATCATGCCTTTTAAAGTGCACAGATGTTTTTGTGTTCAGCTTTGCTATCTCTAAACTGGTTGGCAGTGCAGAGTCTACATTGTGTTGGGACTCCTACTCCAACACACAGAAGGAGGTGTGCACCCAAGGAAAAAAATAGTTAAGAATTACATAAACTGTTGTAGAAGAAATTTCTTTATAAAACTACCTATTCTGAATGTTATTTCTGCAACTGTGACTTCCCCCGTCTGGGATCCTGGAATGATGACTTCAGCAGCTGGTGCATTACACAGAATGGTCCTTTAAAATCTTGCTGCCAAGTTGAGGCTTTTATAATTTTCAGTAGCATTTATAACCACTCAGCTGCACCATGGTGTGATCCGTTTTACGTGCCAGGAACTTTGATGGGGAGCAGTTGAGATTAATGATGACATAATACAGTAAGAAGAGATATTAATGCTCTTAGGCATGAATTAATGAAATACCATTGAGAATTTATCCTGCATGAATAAAAGGATTTGGAAGTTGTCGTTCTAAAAACCACATGAAGGATTTTACTTAAAAACCCCCAATCTGTTGAAATAGGCAGGGTCCTAATGACCCTTTACTCCAGATTTTTGTCAGAGCTGGATGACTGAGCTGGATCTATCAATTGAATTCCTACTAATTTACAAAAAGTGTTTTATATAAAAGAGAGGCACAGATCTCTTGCTTCCAGGGCTGTGGCAGTGCTAATTTTTATCTCCAACTCAGTGCAAATCTGGATTCCAACCTGTGGTGTAGTTGTGGAGCAGAGACCCAGGATGCCAGTGGCATCTATCAGTCTAGGGTTCTTATCTCATAGTGCAGCCATACAGCAAGATCCTTGCTCACTGAAATGGTAGCAATGCTCTTCATAAATGTGGAGGGTGACTGTCACTACCTATTTAAAAAAAATCTAAGGTATGCTTTACTGTGACCTCGCTAGCATAAGTGGTTTTTGCACGGCTACAGCTGAGGTGGAACTGAAGCATTACTACTGTGTCCTGTCACTTTTCATTCTCTATCATCCCCGAGAATTAGTGAGTTAAAACCCCAGTGAAGATGTCATATATTTATAATTGCCTCCCTGTAGCTTCTCTTGATTTGAAAAATAATTTTATTCATGGACAAAACTTTACACTAGCATATGTTGTCACATAACCAGGTCTAGAAGACAAGTTTGTTAGTTTGAGTTAGTTGTGATTCTGTGATTCTGTGATTCTGTGAGTCAAAGTGGAATAACAACAGTACACAAGGACTGTTTACTTTTTTCTGTTTTTGTTCTGTTATTTCTGAGTAGTTCAGAAAAGAACTTTCCTTAAAAATTAGGACATAAAATATGACACATATTTTATCCATAACTTATGTCAATTTGAAACACCTTTTATTGCCTACATAAGTGAATATATGTAAACTTTATTAGTAATTTCATTTCAAATTTAAAAGCAAAGGTGTATTGTAGAATTCACAGATAAAGGTTAATTTTAACTATAAATGTATTACCAGTGTTGCATTTCTTCATGTTATGGTTCACTTATGTAGAATGAGATGTATTTTATATTAAACAATGCATAGCACCATTATACAACAGTTCACTAAATGCACATCCCATTTAATCTTTTGTAGGAATTAATATAACTGGACTGAAGTTACACGGAAGAATTGAACTGAGCCAGTAGGGCTAACACTGATACTAACAGGAGATTACTAGCCATAAGAAAATTACAGCTCTTCTGAAAGACAGTGCCGAAAATAGCAGCATATCCTTGGCACCGTCATAGGAACTGGTTAACTGATGACCCTGAAGAAACACTTGTTTCCATTAATTCTGCTGTCATTATTTCGCTATTCTTGAACTCTTCCTCTGAATTCTTCTGTCCTTCTGATCCCAAGACAAGATGGCAGGAACGTGAGAAGAGAACATAAAGAAATTACAATAAGCTGTCGGCTATATAATTATACTGTAACCTACTACACTGAGAAGTTACACCAACAGAAATTTGGCAAGGTATTGGCTGCTAGCTGCTAGCTAAACACAGGACACTCACTAGCATAACATTAAAAAACCCAGGCTCACTAAAAAGCAACACCTACATTACAAAGAAGCTAACAAAATAATTCCCTTATGATACTTAGGTTCATCTGGTTCATCTTAGGTTCATCAGCTACATTTTCTTGGTTTATGAATATTTGTTACATTTGCAATTGAGTATATATTTAAGATCACAATGCTACAAACCTTTTTCCAGCATGTAGTTTTGCCACCTTTAGCTAGACACAAAGGAGCACTTGCTCAAACTAGGGTTGAAGATTGTACTCTAAATTATTTGAGCACCACAATTTTTAAATCCCTAAGATACGATTTCCTAGGTAGAAGGCAAGTATGCTTTTAAGTTGCCAGACAGACCAAGGGAATAATTTTTACTCCAAAGAGTCTGCTGTGTACCCTGAATCAGAACAAATTCTTATTTCATAGAGACTTCAGATTTTTAAAGTATCTCTACTGAACAGAAGTAAACAGTTTCTGATTAAATTTTAAACATTCCAGTTACTCTACTGCAAACATTATAGTAACTTTTAAGTATTGAGGAACATAGTGCAAGAGTTATCAGTAGGATGGATGGTGAAGATGCCTTTTTCTTCAAGAACTGCTACAGTGCCACAATCCTGACTACAGGTATATTAAGGTTACCTGAATCCCACGGTTCCATCTCAACCTGGATTTATTTTTTTTTCCAGAGTTTGTTGTCTCAACAGCAGGAACTCTTGCCCAAAATATTCTTCTGAAATCCAAACCTTTTTCAAAAGTTTTTTCAAAAGCTTTATTTTCCAAATGGACTTTATACATTTCAATGTATTAGAAGGTAACAGAATTGCTACGGCTTTCAAATCAATTTTTGCTGTTACCATGGATAGTCACAGTGGCCACACAAGAAACCATGACCTAAGTGACAACAAGGCATCAATTTTCGAGTTATTCAGAAGAACACAATTTTGGAAGTGGTGACAAATGATGTCCTTGGAGTTATCTTTGAGACCCCCTGGTTGAAAGGGACAAAAGAGGCTTGGGAACCAAGACAATAAAGACTTTAGGCTTCCAATTTTGCCAGTCATTTGTAGACAACATCTTGGGCATCAGCTGCCTTATGCAGTTCTCTAGTCTGATAAAAATAGGGACAGTCATGCTTATTTATCTATCTCAAAATAGGGCTGTGATGGATTAATTATTTAGATAGCACTCAGAGTGCTATTCAAATGCTGCTTATTCATGTTTTCCCCACTGCAACAATATACCTTCATCACTAATAATTAACAGCTAATTACTGTTGCCGAGAATATGATAGTGGTGTTTACCACCTTAATTTCAGTACAGATGCCTACTTAGAAGTTATGTAAATATATTAAATTACAGTACATTTTCCTAATGACCTTGCTATCTCTGAGTTTGATCCTATTCAACTGTGACTAGAGTAATGAATAGTAAAGATGACCTCTCTTCTGTAGAGCTATACAGACAGTTTCTATTGTGTTCTCAACACTTAAATCATGAAATATGAAGAAGCCATTCTAAGCAGGATACAGCTGGGTCGAAGGACTGCTGATGCCAATTATGCTTCGTACATAATAATGCACATTTTACCTATTTGGAAAAAAATTCACATTTATTTACTGTCAAACAGGTGTTAAACTTTACACTGGATATTAGTGATGGGCTCATTTTTTAACAGGTTTACACAAAGGGATGAAAAAAGCAGAATTTTGCTAAAACCATTTACATTTCATTAGATTTTTATAATAAAATAAATTAATTACTAAATATAGGCAGAAGGAATATGGAAGAGTAATAGTTATGTTTTATTTATTTTTTTTAAAGGACAGGCACCTTTTATTCACGAGAAAGCTTGTGAGAAGTGTCCAGTGTCCCCTTTACCCCTTACCACCCAACCCTGATTAAAGAATGAACAGGGAATTGAGTTACAATCTTTGTTAGCTATACCAAATTTGTGCAAGGCTTGGCATAATTGGCTTCTAAAACAATTTTGTCCCCAAATTATGGGTTTTTTGGCAATAAAAATTCCGAACGTAAGAATAAAAACTAACTTGTCAAAGCAGAACACTGTTTACAGTAAAAAATAAGTGAAAACGGGTAGAACTTGCATTTTAAGCATACTACCGTACTATGAACAGAGTGTAAGAAAAACAGCTTATAACATATGTGCAACCAAGAGCTTTTCACAATATTTTCTTCAAACTCTTTAAAATTATTTTTTAATGACAATTATATTTCAGTTGGACACAAATGTATTTATTTTACCCTAGCAATAGAACAAAATATAATTTCTTTAGCCATTTTTTCATGAGAACGGTTCATTGTACAGTTGAGGAAATATATGAAATAAGGCCTGTGGCTTGATTGCTAGTGGTTAGACATGTATTCAATCTTTGCCCTAATGGAAAAGATTTGCAGTGAACTGCAAACAGATGCAGAATATCTCTCCTGCTTTTGCAAGTCTTGTCAGGAATAGTAAGGTACAGTAAATTTGTCCCACAGGATTTTAGAGCCTACACCTTGTATATAATACAATGTAGGCCTAGAAAAAAAAATGGTGCAGCCATATTTACAAATTTAGTTCACAAACTGCTGCAGTAAAATGGCTGGAAAGTGTTTATTTATCTTTTTTTTTTTTTCACAATTTTGTTAAATTC
Organism: Caprimulgus europaeus; assembly: GCA_907165065.1. The sequence goes on along the minus strand of OU015534.1, from coordinate 15,030,815 downwards.
AGCAGCAGAAGATATCTTAAAATACCTTGTTGGTATTTCTTTTCTTTGTAACAAATAATTCATTTTAGTATACTCTGTGTATATACAAAGTTTTTGTTTTATAAAAATTCACAGAACTGCGAGGTCCAGTCATCCCCGTTACTGGAGAACCACAGGGTCGACAGAATTGTCTCTTCAAGCAGATACGAGGGAGCCTGCACGGGGCCAATTAAGTCTTTCTAATACTTGTACGTGGCCTTTAATATTTCTTTGCTACACTATTAAAGGCTTGTCACTAGTTGCATTTGTCCTTCTCTAACATCCCCTTCTGGAATACATCCTTCCTTGTTAATGGGAATTATATAGCCGTCGCTATTACCCCTGCTCATTTGATAGTACATCTGAAGCTGATGGCCAGCTCCTAGGTTTGGCATGCTCTTGTAGTAAATGTCCTCATTTTCACTCCTCCTGGAGGGAGAGAGATCTTCTTCAACATCAGGGCTGCTCTCTGGATACGGAGAGTCTCTGAGATTGGGCATGCTCGTGTAAAGAGAGTCTCTGTTGGGGGACTGGAGGTGGTCGTCAGCCTCAGCCGTCAGCTGTGAGACGTAGCTGTCGGTTCCCTCGGTCTTCACCTTCTTCTGGGGCTGGTACAGAAGAGAGTGAGTCCGCTGAGGAATGAGCGGGGCCTCAAGCTCTTTGTGGTGGAGCTCCAGACCAGGGGTGTCGCTGTGCATCAAAGATGAGGCATCTGCCACGATGGCATCATCTTCGCTACTGCTCCCACCGATCACAGCTTTGGTTGGTAGCGTGCGCTCTAGGTTGTGGTTCTTGCTGCTGCCCCGCAGGTTGTTGTGCACTAATTCTGAAATGATCATTTTCTCAAAAGCAGTATCATTCAGGCTTAGTCCACAGTCTACAACTTGCACGCTGTCGTTATAGTCTCCATTGCGCAGTGAGTAGCTGTTGTTGAAATTACCATTTAGCGGTAGAGTATCCATGGCACTTGTATCCCTGGCATTGTTCAGTGAATGTCCTGAAATGAAAAAGGACCGCTCTGGTTACTGCCTGATGTGCTTTTTATCACTTAACTTTTTTTTTTTTTTTAACAAAATTCTTTAATGTAGTTCAGGACAAAGTTGTACTTGGAAGTAAGACTTGAGAAAAGTTAGGCTATTGAACATTCCCAAATGTAAACAGTTGCACACCTTATAGGAAAGATGCATTTTAAAAATACTAACGTGTATTTCCTGTGGGGAATAGTGGCATTTTAGTTTCTTAATTTAGTGTCAATTCTATGACTCTTCCACAAGGAACTGTTCACTCCATGCCCTTGCATATGTAATGCAAAGCAATTCATTTGGAAACATCTATGTTTTAAAATACACCACCATGATTTAGAAAAAGAAAATTAACAGAATTTGTCCTAAACAACACTAAATTAAAAAGGAATTAGATCACAGACATAACTGAAGGCAAATGTACAACATAAACCCACATAATTGGCAAGCAACTACTTTAACAACATTTCTAACATTTTTCCTTTTTTTTTTTTTTTTTGAGATGAAGTAAAGAAAAGAATGAAAAAAATGGGTAAATACAAAGAATTTATGTTAAACAAGGACAGCCATCTTTCACACTACAGGGACCGGGGCCCACAAGCACCATCCAACAACACGATAGACAGCAGGTGGAATGACTCACTTTGGACAACTCACATCATGTCTGTCTGCTCAGGCTATCTGGCCTAAGAGTAGCTGATATATAAAAGAAAGTAAAATGATTTATTGTAACATGATGAAGAATTACTAAGTTTCTCAGCAACTTAGAGCAAGGGTTCAGCAAATTAGATTACTAAGCAACAACAGCTTTTCTTTTCCCACTTAATGTAATTTTTTGCACTAATATTCTGTCTGCCAACAATGGCCCCAGGCTTCTAAAGGTCAAAGTTTGCCTGCAGTCTGCATCAGTCACAGTGACAGCGCTGAATGAACCAGAATAGTTAATTAAGAGTTAGGCCCACGGTTACCATGGGCATGGAAGTCAAATGCAGAAATGTTAGGAATTTCTGTAAGTATGGGTCACAGAAATTAAACCAAAGAATAAATATTAGTTGTGGAATGGGAAGAGGAAATCAGCCACGGCTGATATCTCATAGCTGCTGGAGGAATGACAGATTGGGTAAGTCTGCTGGAAACATGAAGTTTAAGGGGGGGAAAAATGAAGTCAAAGCCTTATGATGATTAAGGTCTTTATGCTTTTGGTTTTGGCTTTTTTTTTTTTTTTTTGTAACGTGATAAAGAAAAGGTTTTCCTATAGACACAAAGACATGTAAACCATGACAGCACAGTGCTTCCCAAGCAAAGAGAAAAATAAACAAAAAAAAAACAACAAAAAAAGCTTTGAAAGAAATCAAACAGTCTGAACCATGGAAAGTCAGATGGTTAGAGCACTCCTAGAAAACCACTTTATCTACAGGTATGTCTGGAAGTAAAGAAAGAATGGAGTGACTTTACTGAAATGAGACTGACCACTGTGAGGCTGCTGCATTATATGCAAGGCTTGGAGGAGTAAAAGAAAAAAGTTGTTTTGGAAAAGATTATACATTTTCCTGTTTTGTTGTTTTTTTGTTTTTGGTTTTTTTTTTCATTATTAAAGCTGCAGCTTATCCTAGAAAAGTCAATCTTCTCCGGAAATATTGTTTCAATTAAAAAGTAATTGCATTTTCTCATAAAAAAATTTTTGTCTTCAACTTTTTACAGAGTAATACTTTCGAAATAAATTCCAAGTAATTTGCAAATAATTTTTTATTTGTGTTATTGTTAACTCCTCTTCATGTGTACGGATTTAAACAGTGATGAGGGTTGTTTGAAAGGTCTCTTTAAGCTTTGATTAAACTGCTTTGTAGTTTTGCAATTTCATGTATGTTCCAAGATTTTTCTTACAATGGATTTAGCTGCACAGAACATATGGCATTTATAAAAGTAGACAACACATGGACCACATGCTGGCATTCATTTCCCTCATGAAAGTGATTTAATTCTGTAATTTTAATTCTCTTTTCTTCTGCTAAACAGATACCAAAATATATGTGATAATCCAAAATGAGTTTTCTATGATATACTGCAGAGTTAAGCATGCTAGAATATATTCAAATTGGTTTGATGGGGTAAATTTTGTTGCCCATGATCAGGTAATTAATTTAAAATCTTTCCATAGCCTGTAGCAAGATTACTGTGGGAATGTAAAAATATAAGTATAGTGCTACGCAGTTCTACTTGACACTGCTTTGGTTTTAAACAGCAAATTATTTCAGCATTGCATAACTTCTGTTACCAACAAGGTTTGCTACAGACCTCATGTTGTTTCCCAAAAAGCAGTATGCAAGTACTTTTTGAACGTGCAAACATTTCATTTGCAAATTGTGAACCACTTGCCCGCTGAGTCTACTTCATGACCGCTAGTTATGTTTTAATTGTGCCCATTAAAAATCATGCTGAAAAAATTTACATTTGATAGGCAAAGTTAAGTTTTACTCCCATACTTGTCTCTCTGTAGGTTGCTAGAGGAAAGCATAAGGAAAGTAAGAAAACAAGAGAATGAAAATAGAAACTACAGTTCAGTTAAAAAGGAAACTTGAAATAAAAACTGGAAACAAGGTTTTATGAGCTCTTTATAAAAGATTTATCGTTCCAGTTATGCTAAAGTCATCTTATGACTCATCAAACAGTAACTACTAGATATTTACTGACGAATTGTACTGTAGTTAAAAAAAACAACTAGATAACGTAACAACAAAATGTTAGGTAAGTGATGACACCCTTTTTTCCTGCAGAACTAAACTGTTCTAAGTGTTAATCTCAAGATTTCCCTACAGGAAAGCGATATACCATAAAGCTGCACTATACTATAGTTTAGATCTGTTTGACGCTGGATACAATTTTCTGCACTGGGGTATCCAAAGGTGTCAAGATGCCTTGCGCTGCTTTAGTATCAAATCTGTTCCATAAGTAGGTTTTCCTCAGCAAGCTTTAGAGTCAACCTTATATTGCATAGACATGATACCTCTAAGTGATATACATCTTGAAGATGGGCTCTCGGACCATGTGATGTCAGTCCTGTAATAGTATATTAAGATTTATGCCACCTGTGTTAAAAACATGGATAATTATTGGTAAATACTGTTATGGCAAAGGCATTACTATAATATAGTGCAGTTTTACAAGCTGACATCAGCAATACTGTATTTCTCGAACTGACAGAAATTCAGAACGTACAGCTAGGGCATTGCAACTTGAGTTTCTATCTAGGGAAAAGAAGGGATTTGGAGAGAGCCAAGAAAAGCGGTTTTATTCAGGAAGTATAAGCACACCTGGTGAGTTAAACACAGGAGCTGAAGGGGCATTACATACAACTGTTTCAGCGAGCAATGTGTTATAGGGGTTGTTAGTGCCATGTGGTCGAAGAAGAGGGTTTGTTAGTAGGTAATTGCCAGTCATTCCTAAAGCGAAAGAAACAGAAAAAAATGTCAGTTTTTTTAATTTTTAGGCTGACAGTTTCAATAAAGGATATTTTTTATTCATCATGAATCATGTAGGACTTGTCAAACGTAATTCAGTTGTAAATTTCTGAATGTATTTGAGCTATGTATTTGAAATGGGAGTAGGAAAATACAGTTAAATTCTAGTAATTCACAGATGCTGTCCAAATCCCCAAAGTAAGCATCTGGTGAGAGTGACATTTACTAATGTATACAAAATCACTTTTACACAAGAATAGCAATTAAATGTGTAGAGATTAAGGTAATACATAAAGCTATTATAACTTTAAAAATGATAGTATGGAACACTTCTGTCCCAAATTGAGATAATTTAACTTCTCACATTGGAAGGTATTGAAAAATCTCTTAGGACAGGACCAGAGCTGTTATTCACTTCATTAAAAACACACAGATAGTGGAAGGGAATTGCTGTTTTCAAACAGATAGTGGATGACAAACCGCAAGAAGCATATCTTAGCATATGCAAAAGTATGCATGCTGAGGGGAAAGCAAAATATTTGCTCTAAGAAATCAGAGCATTCACATTTTCTCCCGGGACATTCACGCTGCAAATTTATCTGCCAGGTTTTCAGAAAAGAATTCCTCAAATGACAGATTTTCTTCAAACAATCAGTTTACAAACAATGCAAGGTGAAACAAAATACTACATAAACGGATTTTTTTTAAACCCATTTTACATGTTAATGCAACACTATTTAAACAACCCTCAGAATAATTAGAAGAAAATTCAGCATATTTTTAGAAATTATTAAGAAGTCAATTAATCTCTGATTTCTAGCTACTAGAAGAACCCCCCCCACACACACACAAACAAAATGCTGTGATTTAAAACTTAATTTAAACATTTAATTAATGTAGAATTTAACTTTCTTTTCTATTGCATTGCATGGCTGTGCATCAGGATAAGGGTTTACAGACCCAAGGACAACTAAAGAGGCAGCTATATTTTTATAGTATAGATATTGTCATTCGGCAAGGAAAAGATATTCCACATATTAATGCTTCTGTACTACCACAGATACTTGGTAGCAGAAACGAGCAAAAAATTCTAAGCTTCAGAGAATTCTTGCCTGATCACACTAATCATATTTGAAAGTTCTCATCAGTGAAAAACTAGAAAGGTTTTATCATGGCTTCTTTCAGTTGTAATATACTTATTACTAGAAATACTAATTGAAATGTATTAAAATATATATAACATATAGTAAAATATGTATTTTGCTTGGGGTTTTTTTGTGTGTAGTATGTTTAATCTTGGTTAGAATTATTACCTGTAATTTACGGTTAAGTTATATATTTTTTTCAATCAAAATTTTTTTGCCACCTTTAAAAGCTTGATTTTTATTTTAAAGTAAAAATGACGCTTGTCATTAATTACTAATACGTATGTATCACTGAGATAGTGACAATATTGTAACTGAATAAAAATGATACCAATTTTTTTAATCATGGCAGAACATCTCCAGTGATTTAAGACCAGAGCTCTGAAACAGGGAGAAGCTTCCAAGACCTCTGTTCAACTCCGAATTAACTTAGGGTGCAACACGGTTAGAGCAAACCTCGAGTCACAGACATAAAATTAGCATGAAATCACAGACTTTTAACTAGTGTATTTACAGGATTTTAATAAGACACTGAAAGGGAATGTACTTCTTTCTTGGGCATGAAAACCAGACATTTCCTACTTAGGACTAAGTTACTTAATTTTGATTTTGCCAGAGGTACGTACAAGATTCAGATGGGGGGAGCAGTGAGACACACAGGACTTAATCACTTTCTATACGCCAAATAGCAAAACCAGAATCACCCTTTCTGAAATGTTTTCTTCTGCAAAATACCACAATTTTCATTCAAAAATGAAGTAAAATGAATCTTGAAAAAAAACAAGGGAGGAGAATTTGCTAGTTGTGGTTGGAGAGGTCTTTACAGCAACCCTGATGGTGAATTTTCTGCTTCAAACTTTCTGAGTTGAGCAGGAACTGGTCACAGTATCAGGGTACGTGTTCTCCTTGGGACATGGGTAAAAGAACAGACTTTGAATTTGGCTTACACAGAGCAGTCTTTTCTCCACTGATAGCTCAAACTGCCTTAAAAAAAACACAGGGGGAAGGGAAAAAGGAAGGGATGTTCTGTCTCAGTTAATATCCTTGTCTTCTAATTGGACACAAGAACGAGGTTACAGATTTCAAAGTCTATTTGAGCTGAGAAATTTGGAGCTTTGGTTTGTCTGTGCCTGAAAATCTGGATTCTATCCCATATGCCAGATACGATGCTCTTTGAAATAGAAAAGATAAATGATTTACAGACATCTTTTGCATAGAAATTATATCAATTAGATTTCACTGGGAAAATTTCTGCACCTAAAAATCATAGTCAAATATGCATGAAAATGTTACTGCACTCATATTTCTGTTTCAGATTTAACCTATAAAGGTTAGGAAAGATTTAAAATTATGATCTCGCTTTTAAGTTAAATTATTGATGAAACTTATTCAAGTACATTCCCACAAATGGAGGAATTCAAACTTCTATAGTAGAGGGCCAGTTGAGGGAACACTGTTTTAAAATGTGCTGGTGGATGACCTTAAAACTCTTGCTTTTAGAGAACATTTGTTCCAGAATATTTTTTTTTCAAAACATTCTTTTTAATTCTTCTGTCTTAAATGACATAAAATCTGTATAAAATTTAAGCCTTCTAAAACTGAAATGTTCCCAGTGACTGACCTTGATTAAGTGTTGAAGTGCTGTTGATGTCACCTGAGATAAAAGACGATTCGGATTGTTTTCTCACAGTGTCATTCCACATCCTCCTTATACGACTCTGTTAACAAAAAGCAGTGAGTGAGCCAGAAGCACAGTGAGTTACCAAAAGATTTTTTCCTACTTATGTCCTATTATGTAAATATTTGTGTTTATTTTGGCCTAAATTAAGTCATTCTTCTAGCACATAGTGAAATTTTATTTTTTATTAAAATTCTAATTTATTAAAATTGATTTGGATTAAATATGATGATATAAACCTTCGTATAAACCAGTCCCTAGTTACAAGAAAAATAATGTGTTTGCATTAGACCAAAGTAAAAGGAAATGTTTAAAAAGAAACCACTTCTACTATGCAGAAATATGCATTTGCCATCTAAAATGATAATAATGAGAAGACAATTAGTACTTCTGATTGGAACACATCTCAGTAGGCTTTTTATGAATAAGTTAAATTAAAAGATGCTGTCAAAATCTTTGTTACCTGAGTGCCAGAGGAATAGCGAGCACTAGTTCTTGTTGTTGATGCCTTCACTGAACTGTGGGGACTCTCCGTTGGTAGTCCACCACAGCAGTAGGAATGTCGGAAGCATTTCCCATACTCCTTACGTACCTACAGGGGTGGAAAAAAATTACTTAGCACGAAAAATAGTGTTAAATATCTCCACTGGCAAAACACATGAACTTTGCATTGAAACTACTTGCACATTTTTCAAGCAAATAGATAATTCTTGTCTGTTGAATTGCTGGCCATTAGCAAAATCAGTTACTTTTCCCCACTTCGAGGCAGCATTATCAGCTATCCAGATTTTTTTAAAAAATTATTTCCAAGGTATACATGTTTTTCATTTAGATGTACCTGTATAATCATTAATGACTTATTTATGGGATTATTTTATTTTGTCTTCATATTGTAGATTAATATAGTTAGGTTTACCTGAATTGAATGCTGTCTAAAAACAGTCCTTCTTCTATGTCCCTTTTATTTGAGCTTTTGATGCAGATACCATAGAAAGCCTATCTAACCATCCTAGCATGCAAGAAGGGCTGACACACCAGCCTTCGCACTGCTCAGTACTGCCCATTATGTTATCCCTTCCAAAGTGTGCAAAACCTGCAATGACTACAAAGTGTCTTCATAGACAGTTACTCTGTGTAACTCAAACAGCTGCTGGTTCATATGGTCACACCTGCTTCGGGATTGTACAAGGTTCAAATGCCCCACTCTAGGCAGAGCGCCAGCTATGCTGGTGGAGACACCGTCAGTGTTCCCGAGTCCGATTTTGAACTGTAAAGGCTGGGAAGTGAAGCGTCTTTCACTTTGAGGACCAGAAACTAAATTCTCATTACTGTCTTTGCTGAACCTAGAAATTGAAATATTACCTACGTATATGAGATTTTGGTCTGACAGAGCAACAAAAGCAATTAACGATTCCAGTATTTAGCCTGCATTTATTCACCTTCTGTTTCCAGTGAGCTACTGAAAACTTTAGTTTTGTAATTTATGTGTGTTAACACTTGTGAGGAAAGTAATCAAGATTAATTTACAGAACAGTTAATTCTCTAATATTCAGTGACTGCTACAACGACTACTACTTTCAGACAACAGAAGAGTGCATACACATCTTGGCAGCAGGACAGCATCAGTGAAAGGACACAATGGATAAAATTTGTAAAGATGCGTAAATCTAAATTTGTAAATCTGCCACCAGATACTTGGGAATCTAAGCGTACCAAGTTTCTAGGAAAAGTGGGATTTCAGCTAATCTGGAAATTCTGCTTGACCTATGAATATACCGGACAGAAAGTTATGTGTATGTAAAAGGGGGAGAGAGGAAAATGCAAAAAGTTAATAGTGTGGATTTACATATGCCACGTACTGTTTTCAATATTACAAGAATTTTACTCATGGAATACATACTGTGATGTTTCTATAAACCACAAGGTTGAAGAAAATTTGAATAGTTAGTGCCTTAACTTCAAGCTAGGGACAATAACTCATCTTTTTATAGAAGTACATGGTACATATTTTAAGGGAATTCCTATCTATATCAGCACAAAAGACATTAAAAAATGAAAACAGAAATGCACAGACATAAAATTATAATCTTTAACTCTGTAGTGTGAAAAACATAAGTCTATATATATCATCACTATAACACCTAAGACAACACATTCCTGAACACAAATGGATATTAAATGCTCCAAACCACTACACAGTAGAGACAATAGCAATCAAAACTGTATTTTTACCCAAATACCACCCTCCAGGGCTGGTTTTGCCTAATGCCTATATTGCAGTGAATGTACATTATCTGTCAGTACTGCACATTCCACTGTCATTATTTCTAAATTATAGCTTGTTGGAAGCTGATGGAAGCAACAGCACTATCATCTTGTCAGAACTGGAAACATAATAGTTTTCACTTTCACAATTCTATTTCTCTGTTCAATTTAGTGACCAACTAGTAATAACAGAATAAAAAGACTACATTAGCTATGCAGACAGAGGATAGGATGATATCCAGTCAAAGGCATCAAAACTTAAAAATCTTAAATGGCGGCTTCAACATTCTTTCAGGTATAAATCTTATTGCTCTAGGCTATGCTTTTTCACACTTGACTGGTACTTTATTATTGCTTTTTGCTGACTCCACTTATAATAAAAACAATGCACAGCTGTAAAAAGAAATAAAAAAGGAATCTGTTTTTGATTTTCAAACCAAATACAAGTGTTAGAAAGGGCAACATTATATGAAACCCTAATCTAGAAATTATTTGCATTTTGAGAATGTTTGCATTTTCTTCCTTCTCTTCTTTTTTCAGGCTCAATCTCCTCTCTAAGCGTGCTTTTGTTCTCTCAAAATGAAAAGAGTGAAGTGTTCATCTGGATAAAACTTTTTCTGTCTACCTAAACTATGTCTGAATGCCATTGTCCACACCAAATTTAGAGACGTTGGTGCTGTTACAGGTGGTACAGTTAAGGACATGAAAGAATGTGATTTTTGTGCTTACACAGCAATGTTTTATCCAATGTTCTCAAACCATTTTTATAAATATCAGTTAATTATGTCTCTGGTGAGCTAATTATAATGGGAGTCAGTAATTGCTAGGTCTCCAGCCTAAAAGTGGCAAAATATTTAGAATCTAAATATTGCAAATTGGGTATTTCCAAATTTAGGATGCATTGCATTTTATGTTAATGTTTTTTGGGTGGGATTTTTTAACATTTGCCCTTTCTCCCAACTATTTATAACTTTAATTTACTATGCCTTCTAACACAGGCTTAGTGAGCTTTTTTCTTTTGTCCTTCAATAAAGCACCTCTAGGGCATCCTTGGAAGATCCACCCTCAGTCTCGGGAAAAGATGGCGTGCAGGGAACCCAAAGAGAATCCTACCCACCTAAGCCCTTCACTTCCCTCTTTCCTGTTTGCTCCTCTCTGCCCTGCAAGCTTTCTTTCTCCTCAGTAGATCTGCTCCTTCTAGACCCCTCTGCTCCCATCAGACAAAGGGGAGCAGAATTAATTTAGCACACCCCACTTGTGAGAGAAGGCTCTTGCCAGGGTATTCCCATTTTTCCAGTTAAGAGCATGAAGCTGTTGAATTGCTGGAGGAGGCAAACACTTTGAGACCAGCTCTGAAGAGAAGGACTTGGTAGTGGTGGTGGATGAGAAGCTCAACATGAGCCAGCAACGTGCGCTTGCAGACCAGAAGGCCAACCGTACCCTGGGCTGCATCAAGAGAAGCGTGGCCAGCAGGTTGAGGGAGGTGATTCTCCCCCTGCACTACACTCCACCTGGAGTACTGTATCCAGTTCTGGAGCCTCCAACACAAGAAAGACATGGATCTGTTAGAATGAGTCCAGAGGAGGCCACGGGGATGATCCGAGGGGCTGGAGCACCTCTCCTATGAGTACAGGCTGAAAGAGTTGGGGCTGTTCAGCCTGGAGAAGAGAAGGCTCCAGGGAGACCTTATAGCGGCCTTCCAGTATCTGAAGGGGCCTACAAAAAAACTGGGGAGGGACTTTTCATAAGGGCAGGTAGTGATAGAACAAGGGGAAATGGCTTTAAACTAGAAGAGGGTAGGTTTAGATTAGATATTAGGAAGAAATTCTTTACTGTGAAGGTGGTCAGACACTGGAATGGGTTGCTCAGTGAAGCTGTGGATGCCCCCTCCCTGGAAGTGTTCAAGGCCAGGCTGGAGGAGGCTTTGAACAACCTGGTCTAGTGGAAGGTGTCCCTGCTCCTGGCAGAGAGGTCAGAAGGAGATGATCATTAAGGTCCCTTCCAACCCAAACCATTCTATGATTCTATGAATCACAGTCATGCTGCCATCTTTGGGAAACTCTCCCCATTAGTAGTTGTTGAGCATTAATGACTACTTTTTTCTAAGGTTTATCAAAGTCTGTAATAAAATTAGACCTCACTTAATTTTGTAATGAACAAGCACTCATAGTATAATCCCTGCCCATCACACGCAGCTTTATGGGGCAGATTAATGGGATCTCAGGAGAGGTCCTCTGAGAAAGAACTGTGAAAGAAAGAGAATTTCCAGGCTGAGAAGGGCTGATATTGTACATGATCCTTTGTTTGCAGTGCTGCAGCAGAGGCGGGATTTGTTTCATGCACACATAAAGGACTTTTGGCCATAAGTCCAGACTAATACGTACCACATTACCAATGGTAAACAGTACGTTTTCCATAGTAATTTTCCTTCTGAAGTCTCAAAACTTTTCAAGCCCAGGTTGGAAATGCTGCATTTATTTTAAACCCACCCAGGCCACAGAGCAGTTACACAACTCTCACAAGCACACAGAGCAAGAATTGCTTTTGAATACTAGTCCCCCCCTCAAACTACTTCAAAATACTGCAGTTCTGGACATTGCTACTTTTTTTCTCTATTTTTTTAAGAAAAAAAGGAGTTAGGGAACATGCATCTGTGTTTTTGGTAACTTACTTTCTTTTGAAGGGCACAATGAAAGATGAAAATAAACATTCCTTGGAAAGCATTAAATACTGTGAAGAGATACGTCATCACAACAGTCCCCTCGTTGATAAACAGCAGGCCAAATGACCACGTTAGGCCAAGGAGACACAGAAGAGCAAATGCACCCAGGACCCATGATCTGCAAAAGAAAATTTATTTTAGTAACATTACTTATGAGAATGCATGTCTCCAAATCCAATATTAACATTTCAGTTCCTGCAGTTGACTTTTACTAGGTTCATATTCAAATGTAAAAATTCCTTGGGTTTAACCTTTTATCTATTAAAGAAAGAACAATTCCATTTAGTACTCTTAGTCTCCAGTGAAAACAGCAAGAGTAGATATGACCTTTTTCTTTTTCAAGAACTGCACAGGATGTCAAAACTATTTTGAAATGCAGAAGTATAGCGCAAGCCCCAGTTACTCCATTGCTTTATCTGCTTTTAGAAAAAGGATTGATAAAATCTGGCTTAGCCACTAATCACACCATAGATTTTAAACAGTGGTGCTGCCATATGACGCCAAATAATGTAACACAAATGCACAAAGGTTAAACAGCAGATTAAAAGCCTACAGCCCAAATCTTTAATGCTCCGATAAACTCAGCTAAACTGAAGCTAGATGATCTAACTTCTGCATGAAGAAACCCTGCTGAAATGTGACAAAAATATGGATAATGCTCTACAGAATAGTCTAAAAAAAGATTCCATCATGAATAGATTAAGGAAAAGGAATTGTAGAGAACGGCACAGAATGAAAGGGAAAGGGAATTTAGTCAGTGAATTCCACATCTAACTAATGATCTTACTTGATAAATGGCTTATTATCTTCATAGCTAGAAAGCATTATAAGCAGAAAAGAGAAACAAAATTATTAGACAGAATTGAAACAGAAATTAATAAGAGCATTTTTAATTGTCTATAAAAATTAGTCAAAATTAGGAAATTCAAAATGCAGAGGCAAGCAATTTAAAATTATAAAGGCATATAATATTTAGAAACTCTTTAGCAAATCAGGTATCTCAAAACTAGTTAATTAAAATTAAGGGAAATCCACAATATTGACCGAGTTTGTAAAGTTAAAAGTCATGCTAGAAACTTGTTAATGTAGGGTTCTATCTTACCCAGGTAAGTCCGTATTATAGTATCCATCACAAACACGGTAATTACTGGTGTGGATGAGAAGACAGAAAGAGGAAAAGGAAGAAAAGAGAGAGATGCTAAAGATTAGCTCTCTCTCTCATCATGCAACATGCAATGAAGCTGATACTGACCTATCTAGAACATCTAGTTCACATTAGCCTTACTGAAAATCTCCCTTTGCCATTTTCAACATTCAAAGCAAATCTGTAAGACCCTTTCACATCCAACCCTCAGTGTTAGAAAGTTGCACCATCCCTTCAGTGTTGGTAACAAAAACCTTCAGTACAACATAAAGCTACAGAGAATACAGGAAAAGACTAAAGAAGCAAGAGCTGTCAAAGCCTTGTTAATTATGTAACACATATTAGTCTGCAAAAGGGATACTGCAGTACAGCACCATGATAAAGTAAACATTTGTTAAATTAGCATGAAAACAGCAGATAATCTTCAAGTTAACAATAATAATAGAGTCCATTCTCTTGGGAGAACAGGATTATGAGGAGAAACTGCTCAGAATCCCTAAATCAAAAAGCCATTTAACAAAACAAACTTAATATAATCATATCAGCCATGCAAACAGGAACATAATTTTTGAACTGCATTTTAAATGCAAATGAAATTACTACAGTGCTGTGGCATTTCCGTGAAATAGTTTCTTGGCACTAGTTCCAGTCTGAAATTATCTAATTTTGACTGGTGTTTGTGACATTACAGCAACAATGTGACGAAAGCAGGATTGGCTCTGTTTTCTTCTAATTGACATCTGCAGTTGCTGGGAGACAATGGCATGTGCTCTTAATGGAGAGTAGCTTTCAATCAGTTCAGCAATCAGAAAATAATCATAGTTCTCATACTTGAACACAAAGTACTTACTTAATGTTTTCCAACCTGCTAGAGTCTGGTTTCAAAGTGTTTGAGTGCTTCACCATTTTGCACAATGTGATCACCAGGAAGATAAGATTCAGCTGTCAAAACAGATAAGAATGAAATTAAACTACTTCAAGTAATAGGCTGAGTAATGATGATGTTACAGACTAAACAAAAACCTTGCAGTTCATTTTCAGATATGTAGTGAAACTGGGTAACTATATCAGACAGTCTGTAAAAGGTGACTGCAAGTATGGATGAGGCGGAAAAAAAAGTCAAAGTCCTTGTTTAATTTAATTTTCCAAATTCACCATATCATCATGGACCACCATACTTAACTCATGTCCACCACTCGTCCTTGTCAGCCTAGCTCTGCCTTCCAGCATGTTGTGCTCAGCCCCTGTTCACCTTTGCCTGTCACCTCTGGCCCTGTTCTCCATCTCTTCCTCTGAGGACTATGGTTAACCCTTTACTGTACTATACTAGTTGTCTTTTTATCACTCCATTCTACTTCTAGAATGTTCTTCACTTTTGCTGGTTTCTCCCTTTCTTTTTTTTTAATTCCCTTATGTTCTCACAAATCCCACTGGGGTCTTGAAAACAGATTAAATGTAACTGACAAAAGAAAAAAGAACAAAGAAAAAAGAAAAGAGATAAACAGAAAGAAAGAAAGAAAGAAAGAAAGAAAGAAAGAAAGAAAGAAAGAAAGAAAGAAAGAAAGAAAGAAAGAAAGAAAGAAAGAAAGAAAGAAAGAAAGAAAGAAAGAAAGAAAGAAAGAAAGATGGATGTAGCAAAATCATCAGACTTAGTGCCACAGACATATGCTGGTGGTGCACCCTCCCACTGCCCTCTTTCCCTTTGTAGTTTGGATTCTGTTGAAGTGAGACTGCATGCCACTTGAAGGAAAGGACTATGCTTATTCTTGTTGTGTCATTCATATAGATAACACTGGGGAAGATACTGAAAGTAATTTTTTATATTTTTCCTATTATGAAACAGAATCACAGATATCAAAGATACTAGGTGCCTTTCTCCCATGGATTTCAAAGCATGTGAAGAGCACAGGTAAGCCAAATACAAGGATGCCTGCAGAATATGGTTTGAAAAGTGGTATACAGTTAATTTAAATAATGAGTATGTGCTGTCCTATATCACGCAGACAATTCAAATACAATTGCATGTTTGAAAAGAGTAAGAGGTATGTCATTTCAGGGAGAAGACATACATCCTTATCTACTAGTACAATGGTCCACAAGAAATGGCTGAACCAATAGCTAAGAGAAGATGGAAGAATACGCTTGGACATCCTTACAGAACATATATCAGATAGATTATAACCCCACTCTTACAAACTTCTGTATATATCTGCAACTAGTTACTGATGGAGAATGATCAAGCTTAGTCTGTCACTTTGGGGAGTCTATGCTTTGAGACAGCATCATAATCCTCACAATTTTTGTAAAATTTGGGATACCAGTTCATACCAGATGTGTTCCTATAGCTGTGCCACAGTGGTCAGAAATGTCACTCAAATTCTAATAAAAAGTAAGTATTTAGAAGGCTCTGATCAGACTCTGTTAATAAACACAGGTATTATAGAAATAACTCCTACTGCTAAGGGCAATAAAGTTATCACTGCTGTTGCTGTCTCAAAAGGATGGACAGTATGAACTATAATGCAGTTCTCAACACCAGAACAGTGTTTGGAAGCTTTTCACCTCATCAGTCCTGATTCAAAGTAAAACATTTTTACAATTGTATCTTGAGATTAATGCAAAAAGTGTATGTGATACAAATAACAAAAATGAGCTTTTAAAATTTATTTCTGTTTCAAGGACTGACAGAAAATACTTGACCTTTACTTGGAAGTATGCATATGGTGAAGGTTAAGCACGACTTCCATTGCTGCAAAATGTAACACAAGTGTCAATATCTCATGACCCTGCTGACTGCCTTTTAGGATTCTTATATGTAATGACTAACCAGTTGAGAAACACTCCATTGTACCACTGTGATCATTTTGTTCCTCTTATCTAGGTTTCCACTGTACTGCATAAGTTCCTTGGGTGAGAAAACAAGTTGCTTCTCTCCCTGGCCTTTACACCAGACAGAGGACAGGGACTCTGCACGTGACCTGACCCTCAGTTCCATACCATTACAGGCAGACTTACTTCTTTTGTATTCAAAAAAGTTTCTCGCACATTTTGGTAGCTAATATAACATGAACTTCTCCAGCCTGCTTAAAAA
The DNA here is from genome assembly GCA_907165065.1 of Caprimulgus europaeus. The sequence continues at coordinate 15,014,272 of OU015534.1, read as the reverse complement.
AATGTAACTTCAATTTACTTTTTGTGAAAACAAACAGATTAAAGAGCTAAGAGACATGGCCCACGCCAATCCTAACATGTAAATCAAATTTGGCTGCAACCTATGCAACTGGGAGTGCACATTCCAGTTCAGAATAGTATTTACAGCACAGCTGGAAGCTAATCCTTGGCTAAGTAGCTACCCTGGAGTATCCTGTATTGTACTAGCAACATCGTTCTTGGATCAAAAACTCATAGATATGGCTTAGCCCATAAATGACTGCCTTATGAAACAAGAGGTTTTTATTGTCTGATTCTTTGTACGACTGAAATGCTGGTTTGACATATGAAAAAACAAAAGCTTGTATTTACATACTGAGGTTCCTTCAGCGACATGCAAGCAGACATGGCCCTACCTCAAAGCCTGAATCAAGCTCGCATATTAAATAGGTTTTACGAAGCTACTCAGCTCTGTCTGTATATATGTCCTTGCTGACTAGGGAATAACTGTACACAGCAGTTTCTTAACAGACACTTTAATTCTAATTAGGTACAGACCCCAAAAAGCAGCCACAGAAATATTAATGCTGTAATCACAGGAGCTGGAAAAGTCCTTCCAAGAAAAAAAGAAAAAAAAAGCAAAATATTGTACTTTCAAGACAAAGTAACTATGACAACAGAGCATATGATACTTGTTTCCCCATCACTGTGAAATATTGCTTAGTTTTCAGTTTCAGCAGTCAAAAGACCATGGTTTACCACTTGTTCAAACATGCTGTTACAAAATCTATCATCAAAACTCTGTTTTGCCCGCTTCCAAATACTGTAACCAAACCTTTCCATAGATTCACTTTTGGCTCCCTTACTGCTTTTCATCTAGAAATTGATTGTTTTGGAGGAACTCATGAGTTAAAGACTTTTGGGCATCCTGCCATTTTATTACACAAGACACCAAACAGTAAAGGAAGAGAACTTGTGGAGAATAATTGCTTTTAGAAGGAATGGCTGAATTACTTTTCTTGGTGAGAAATACATGGAGGGAGAAGGAAACACACTTAGTCCTTTTGCATTAATTTGTACCAACTTTGTATAAGGAAAGCTTTTTCAATCCTGAGCAGCCTGGTCTGAGCTCAGAGCTGAGCCTGCTTTGAGTAGGAGGCTGGACCACAGATCTCCTGAAGTCCCTTCCAGTCTGAACTGTTTCAGGACTGTGTGAGGACTGCACTGTTACTGATCTAAGCAAATGGATCTGTAGATGTTTTTGAAGCTTGACAGACGATGTGAGTAAGACACCTTTTCTTTATGAAGAATGTTCACCACAAACACGCAGTACTCCGAGGTCACATAAAGGCCTACATGAATGGAAAGGTGGGCTTTTGAAAGTAAACTTAAAGAGAAAAAATGGGCCTCTGACAATGATGATTTTCTCATCACTTCATATAACATAAAAGGCTAATGACTAGCTGAGTCTCATCCTGAGAACTGGGCTGCATCCATGCCAGATGAACCAAAACCCGCACCTAAACAGTACCACTCTCCATCAAGGCTAATAAAAAATACAAATACATCATGTAAACACACACACAGCCACAGTGTACACATCTGAAATAGTCATAAAATTACACCCCTGATAAAGTCAGTAAAATCTCTTTCATGCTGCACTCCTGAAAATTAGACCAACACTCTTTCAAAGGCTAAAAACGAGAATTTAAAAGTCTGGTCAGGCAACAAGTTTGAATTTGAAGATTCTGCTGTGATAGCAAGAGTGACAAAATACACAGTTACAGTAGGTGGAGCTATAATGTGAGATCTCTTAAAATATTAGCTGATAACAGTAAGCAAAAGCTTGGACAGCATAGTTATTTGTTTGTACTAGGTTTTTGCTGTAATTTCTAAAATATAGTATCCACTATAAGAGACAGGATATGGATTACACAGAGAACTAGCTTGATCCATACTCTGATTTTAGAAATGTATGTTAAAGTAAAAAAAAATAAAATTAGAGCACCTTTTAAAATACCAGTTTCTACTTATCTCTTATTATGACGATTGCAATTGGATAGAACGGAGCAAAATAAAGACAATTAGATACATAACAAAAATTAACTACTTTAAAATAAAAAATTTGAAGAATTTTTATGGTAATAATCAAACGCAGCACCCTGAAAGATCATGCTTCTTTCATATCCAAGACACAGAGGGCCATTCTGGTTTGGAAATCAGAAGGTACTAGACATAAAAACCAGCATAAATACAATTTTTGTCTTTCTGGCACCTGAAGACTAGGTAATTTTGAGAGGGAGTGTCTTCAAGGGAAATTAACTTTTTAAAAAAGTGGATGTAATAACCTGCACAGAAGACTAATGAATTGGAATTAGTTGCAGGTATAATGAATTAGTAGGAAAATAAAGCTAGATTTTGCAATAATTATGATAAATTTCCCCCTATGAGCAGTAGATAAATACCATTTATCAAGTGTCTAGTATAGAAAGATATATGCATATTATTTATATACCTAAGCTTACAAATTCAGTCCATTTTTTGTATGCAGAGATATATTATGTGTGCATCTGTATGTATACATCCACTGACTCTGGTGAAGTAACACCTCAACCTGAGTGCAAAGAGAAACCATCTTGCCTATTTTTACAGAACAAGACATCCTAGGAATTTTTGCTTCAACAACCTTTGGTAGCCTAATATATTGGCTTTACCTGTGACAAGCAAACTCCAGTAGTTTTGGCTAAATTAAAGTCCAACCAACATCACCCATTCCTTGTATAAGAATGGATCTACACAGAAGTCAAAATACTCAGGCTCTTCTGACCACAGATTACAGGAGTGCACTGTTTGTTTTATAGCCATGAACCTGCTCAATTGAATCACGTCCGCCAGAGCTTAGCAGCTTAAAATTCATTCCACACAGCCTGCAGTGCTGACATGGATATGATAAGACAGAAGAACAGAAACACCACTCTGAAGTAACCTAGCTGAACTGCACATGTTCTGACCCTTTTTGAACTCCCCAGAGCTTTTGTTACCTGGCAAATGCAGCTCTAAAACTGCTCTTGTATCTCCAGATCTTTGCTCTTAGCCATGCAGAAGCCTATTTCTCTCTGGGACTGGCAGCAAGAGAGGTGGTCTCTGAAGAAGGTTTCTAAATGAGTGTGCACACTGAACTCTTACTGAACTGAATCAATTATTAAAGATGCAGATGGAGCTGTCCAAACGATAAGAACAGCTCCTGACGTATCATGATCCAAGCTTTTATTAAACCATTTCAGGCATAGTAATGGTTTCCCTCCACTCATTACTTACATGCTCTTTTCTCATAGATATAATAACCCTGGTGCCCAAAGGCGTGACAGACTATGGAAACAGTGAAGTTGAAAGTTCCTCAGAAGACATACTGAGGATCTTCATCCCACGCCCCCCCTCCCACCTCATACTTCCCATCCTCATTTTGTGCAAACCTGTATACAGATACAAGAGCAAATGCTTATAAAGCCACAGAAGAATTTGTAAATTAAAGTAGTAAGCAATATTATCAAAAAAGATTTTACGTGCATTGACAGTGCTATTAAACTGAGAATCATAAAAGTGATTTGATTAACATGTTAAAAAGCTTACCAAGGTGAAATTCTCACATGTTACTGACACTAAGTAAGCTAAACTACAAATATGGCTTTTCAGTTACATGGCATATGACATATTATTTTTCAGCCATTACACTTCTCACACTTCCTCCAGTCTCTCTTGATTTCTCAGTTGGGACGATTAGAGGGCAAAGCAATTGCTAGAGAAGAATTACTCCCAGGAACTGTGCTGTGATTGCTACCTGCTGTTTCATATTTTTGAAGTTGGGAATACTGCTCCCAAAGGCCCTTTGCGTCTCAGCCTAAATGATTTGCTGGAGGATAATAATGTCACGGCCAGTAAATAATAGTGAACTATGTCTGTACGTGGTCAATATGATTAAATGTCCTTCACCTCTATTCTCACTCTGACCTGGTTATGAGGAAGTAAAAAAGCCATCAGCAATGCCCAAAGCTTCCCATGTGAAATGTTATTTTAAAGCAAGGGAAAGAAATAGAGGTGACTTAGCAAAATACTCCCAGTAACAATAAAATAAAAAGCTAGACACAAAAAGCAAAATTGTCACCACACAATCAGACTTGAGGTAACTGAACTATTGTGGCATGAAACTTAGAACCATCTTCTAGTAATGATTACATCTGCAAGAAACAACTCTGTGTTCAAAAACATTATCTATCATATTGAAAATACTAAGTGTATCTTTCAATTGTAATTGTAGATTTAATTTAAAAAACAATCTCTACCATTCTGAGACTTGATTTAATTTAAAAGTATTTAGAATAAACATGGTACAATTATTATGATCTATACTTAAATCTTACAAACACTAGAATTTTTCTAATACAACTCATACACACAAGTTTTGGCTTCTATACCTATTTCTTTGAAAACATCCCAATGAACTCAAGCAACTTCTACACTGAACAACTATATTTTCATAAGTGACTGCTCAAGGACTGAAATAGTTTTTTATATAAATAGAAAGTAAAACACATCTAAATATACATAAGCTTATTTCAATATTGAAAATACCAGGAAGGAATCAAGTACCTACAAAAGACTGGCCAGATATATTTTTTATACAAAGTTCTATAATCAAAGTGTAAGTTATTTTTACATGGAGAAGTAATGTAAACTATAAGCTACAAAAAGTATTGAAAAAGTACATCTGGCATACAGGTCTAGAGAAGTCAGAAATTTCTAAATTATGTCATATGCTTCAGGCTGAAAAAATAATGACAAAACAGAATTCCTGAATTTGGAAATTCAAAGGAACTGAACTTCTGTTAACATTTCACAACTCTACTGCTCTATAAAGGCAGAGGAACAGATAACTATGCAGACTTTCAAAAGCATGAAAATAAATCCTTCCAAACTGTGAGTAGTTATGAGAAAAGCTCTCTAAGTACATGGGCTATGTCCTCAGCACCAGCCTTCTAGAATATTACTCAAGTATAGCCAGATTTTAAAGATACTGAACTAGCAGAGGAAAACAAGGTAAGCCAAAATACACATCTTGCATTCACTTTCCTCCCACATTCCTATGTTGTGCAGTGTTGGTATTATTAGTCTGAAATAACAGGGAGATGTTTTTCAAGCGGAGTTGACAGATGACTGTGCTTTTTACTTGAAAGTGCTCAGAGAATGGATAATTGATGTCTGAACACAACATTCAATCTTAAACGGACAATGGGGCACACAGCTGTGGGTGTACAGATGAGTGTACATACATACAATGACTTTACTCAAATGATTACAGGAATGTGTATATGTTTTTTACTGGTTACATAATATTCTATTATTTATACTAAAAGAGATGAACTTGTACGTAGCATAAACACACACAGTAGTAGTCGTGGAAAAATATGCATATGCAAATACACATACAAATACTGTGTGAGTGTAATAAAATATAAGATTTATTTAATTATCCAAGGTGTTAGAATACCCTTTTGAGATAATTATGTTGGATAATTAGCAGTCAAATTCTGGAACATGTACTATAGTGACTCAATTGAAAGCAATAATAATGGCTCCTTTAAAAAAACCCGTGTGTTTAGTACTTCATTGATTTTTCATATGACTACACATGTCAATACGACCTTCAGAGTTCAAGCTATTAGGAAAAATGGCTATGCTGAAATGCTACCACAGCTTTGACAATTAATCATTTGGTCAGCACTCTTTTAAAGATTTATAAACATTTATATAACCATTTGTCACATTTCAAATGGTTTATAAGCATTTTTATGAAATGTTTTGTGAATAAGGATTGTATTGACTGATGTTATTCAATCTTTTTAACTTTGCTGTGAGTCAACCTAAAAGGAAAGGAAAAAGCAAAGTTCTTACCAGAATAATAAAGGTAACAGGTCCAATGAAACTCCAGATAAAATAGTTATCTACATGGAGCCAGCAACTATCATGGAAAAAGAAGAAAAACGAACAACTGCATTAGCACCTCAGTCCAATAAATGGAAAGTGCAAAAATACTCCTTAAGCTAACATTTTACCAGTAAACAATGATAAACACTGCACAGTATCGCTTAGTCCATGGCCCATTTTTCCCAACCTGAAACTCTTCTGATAACTCCTGTTTAATAACACTATTGAACTTGAAAATACATCATGAAGAACAGAAACATTTAAGAAGAAACAAAACCAAAACGAGCTCTCTCTCCTTTCTGTCAAAAGGTTTGGTCACAGGTGCTATCACAAACTAATGAACACAGCATCAGTAAATATTTTTCACAGGTTTTCCATGTAATCTTCAAAATCTGCTTTTAACTTTGTATCATATGTAAAGTGCTTATTCCTGAGGAATACAGGACAGAAAATGTTCACATGCCATGTTTTGCTGAAAAACAATACAGTATAAATAAACTGCCCCAACTGGGAGTTGAACATATATATGATACCAGACTAAATGACGTGTAAAACTATTAGAGTCAACTTCATTTAGCAATTTCTTTTTCATACATCCCAGTTCCCTGCTGAATTGCTCTGACTTGTCTTTCATCAGTAGCAAAATCAAACAGCTTTCTTGTAGTCAACAGTATCTTCCCATTCTGTAACTAATTTCATCAAAAGACAAAGTAAACACTACTGGAAGGCAAATTCATGCCTCCAGCTACTCAAATCCTCAGAAATATTTTCTGTCTACCTTCTGTCAGTTTTTATATATATCTGTATTTTTGTAAATAAAAGGCAGTGGCTAATTTTAATCCTGCTCTAGTTGTCTGGTAAAATATTGTCAAAATACAACATATGGGTTGGAATATTCTACTGCCATAATTCAGGACAACGGTTAGCTAGAGGGGCAGTTGAACAAAGTGATCTAACAAAGCATTAGCTTTAAAACTGGGTGGTTAGGCCTGTCAGATACTTTAAGTTGAGAATTTTTACTTAATATACATTTAAGGCAAAAAAGTTATTTACTTTTTCAATTTGTTTCAGGTCAATCTTTTGTGTTAAAAGAAAGACCATAATTTAGAATTGGTCTCTCTAGAGTACAAATCCTCTGAACCTAGAGAATTACAAAAGACTTGATTGTAATTTGTGCACAGCATTGCCATTCTTTTACCAATAAAGCTTTCAGATGGTATTTTAGTCTGTCAGGGACCCTCTGACAGCTAATAGGCTTTAAAAAATTATTCACTTGAAAAACACTCAGGTCACTTGCAATTACTTACGCTTTTTCTGTTCCATAGCTCTTATAGTCAATAGCTGCTGAGACACCAACTACTGTAGCAGGGAAGAGGTAGCCAGCAACGTAATAGTACTTCTTCCTAGAATATTCACTTTCAAATACTTCTACTAACATTAGATAAAGCTGCACTCCTTCTAGGCACATCCAGGCAAAGGCTGCCAGGAAGAAAAAGTGTAAGAGACCTGCAAATATTGGACATGCAATCTGAAAAGAAAAAGAAAGATGGAATATAAACCACAAAATCTTCACATATCTCCAATTAAATAGCATTTAAGAGAATGGCATGTACTTCTACCAGAGATCTCTCACAATTTCAAGAGTATTTTCCCCACCTGAAAACATACACTGTACATTTGAAAATGCTAATGTGTTCTCAGTAGCTACAGAAAGTAAAATAACTGAACAGTGTGAATGACGATAAGGAAATGGTGCCCTCATGCCCCCAGTCTTCAATTAGAGAGTGGACTTTTCAATTTTATAAGCAACTCTTTAATTTTGAAACTGATATGGTTTTAGGTCTTAAAGTTTAGATAATCTGAGACATGAACAGTTGGTTCTAGATGCATAAAGTATTACTGCTTATTTGAAATTATGAAGCAGCCATCAAGTCATTTTTATCCACTGTAATTTGGAAGTTTCTAACTGTTGTAACAGAAATCAATGTGAATTGCTTCCCCTTTGGCTGAGTTCAGGATGTAACTATACTGAATTATTAGATTTCAACCCAATGAATCGCTTCAGAATTAATTTCACCAATACTGTCAAAAAACCTGCATGAATGTGCAGGGTAAAAAAAAGTGAAAATATATAGATAAGGCTCTGTACTAATATATATATACACAGAAAAAAAGTTGTCAATAGCTGTTGAGACCTAAGAACATACAGAGAAAACATATATATGTTCCTAGTACGTCAACATTTCATTTAATCTCCTCTTTCAAAAGTTCAACCACCTGCTTTGTTAATAGCCAATGTTCCTCAACTGAAAATGAAAAACATTGCAGTAAGTGTGATTTAAGGTCATTGTGATATTTTTGGTGGATGTTAATACTATTTATGAACATGTCTATCTCATTTCCACACTGAGCTTTTTTTTCAATCTTGCTGTTTCAGAATGCTGAAAGCTTGGCAGTGTTGTCATGTTTTAATTCAAATCCATTTCAAACAATCATTTCAGAGAACAAAATCAGTACACACAGAGAAAACTTACCTTATACTCTGTCTTATCGATGCCTATTAGGAAAATGAACTCAGCAATGAATAGGTTGATACAAAGGTTCTTGTGAATAGTGTTACGATCACTTTGCAGGCCACGGAAAAAACTGAATGTGAAGATGCAGATGGCCAGGCAAACAAGAGAGATGACAATTCCCACCCAGGTGATGACAGTGAGAAGCAATTCGTGCACTCCATCTTTGTACTAGAAACAACCAAAAATGGAGAAAATTAATATGACTCTTTATGAGCATAAACAAAAACCTATTTTCACAGGTAGCATCCAGAAAAGTTATTTGTTCATTAAATGATATGGGCAAAATGTATTCAGTAATTTCTCAGTCTCAGGTCAGCTTCCCAGAAAAGCAAGATTAGGGTAAGTAAGAGAGGAGCGGGTTTGAGAGAAAAATGTGACTACTTTAGTCAGATCAGATAGCATTTTCACTTTTCCTATGGCTCACTGTAAACTTTGCAGTCAAGAACAAGTAGAGGAACATAATATTCTGAAAGTGCCACGAGTCTCTGATGCAAAGAAAGAGGAGAGCTTTCCCTGGGACCTCCTGTAAGAGTGCATGTTCTTTCCTACAGACCTGCAACTCCACAGCAGAGAAGCAAGCAATCATTTTCACACCAATTAGGACAAAATGCAGAATAAGATATGCATGTAATACATGTAATTCCAGCTCTAATCTCACGTTTAGCTAAAGAAGGTTCCTTGCATCAGTTGCAACAGAATCACTTCTGTCACCTCCACTACCTTTTCAGCAATCTTTCTGAATACAACAGATTTATCACAAGTCTCATATACTTGCAAATATTGCATGCTCTGGGCCCCCTGACATCCAGTAAGTGCTTTAACTAGACAACAAAATTTCAGAGTATGAGGCATTTAAACAACCAGCATGGAAGCTCCTTGACCTTCCTGATCTAAGGAGAGCTGGCACTTGGGCTTCCAGAGAACAGCCTGCACAGCTGCCCTCCAAATATGCTCCAGCTATACTGAGGGGAAGCCTGTAAAGTGGTTGTGAGGTTGGTCAGTAACTTTAGAATACTACTTGAAGAAAACACTTCAAGTTTTCTTGTTATTCTGCTTGTAATTTATGGGTGAGGAAGAAAAATGCTCCAGAAAGCAAACTGCTTTGGAAAGAGTGGGCAAAAGCTATAAATACTCAAGAAACTTCAGCAACTTTGGATCTTGCTAAAAATTTGAAGCTAGATCTTTGTAAGTTTGTTCCCTGCCGATGGCTAGAAACATCATTACCTACCACAATTTCCCGATGAGCCATAAGAATTGCAAAGTTGGTTAGGTGACTGCAAGCACACGTTGTATGAGTTTTGTTTGTGTCAACCAGTTTGCAGCCTTGAGTTGACCAGTATCCCATCATAGTCCTCTCCGAGTAGTTCCAGAAGGAACAATTTGCATTGAAATAATTATCAGGCTGGGAGATAAAAGGGTAATATAAAATGAGAATTTTACACACTAAGATGGCAATAACAATTGTTTAATATGTGTAAAGGGTAATTTAGATTAAACTTTGCATGTTTCGGACAATAAAGTTTTTCATCAGCAAAATTGTGGACTACGTTATACAAGGAAGATAACTAGTTTAAAAGGGACTTTATAGTCCGAAGCACTCTAAAGCGTAGTCTCAATTACTGTAGACCCAATTTTAAACAATTACAATTTCCATCTTACGATTTTATGCACTGATGGTACATTATAGCCATTTTTGCTTTGTGCAAAATTAGGACTGCAAATTTATTCTGAAGATATTTTTCCTGTAATTGAGAATTTGAAAATATGATCTTTTTCCTTTGATTCTCACCTTTGGCCAGGCCAAAATCATGGGAACAGACACCAGGACAAAGTTAATTCCTCAATGCCTATCTATTTTGATCAAAAGCAATCAAAACATTTATAAAAAGAGGTAAAACGAGAGGAAAATACAACCATATTTCTCTGTCATGGTAGTCATTATTTTCTTTCCTCATGTGAGACATGAAAACAGAAAGGACCAAACTAACGAGCAAAGAAACACATCAAATAAATTACCATAAAGAAAATATACACAAATTTAGGTATAACAATCCAAGATACAACACTCTACTCTTCACTAAATAAATGCATTTAAACAATTTGTATAGGCTCCCAGAATGTGGTCCAAAATGAAAGTAAAAATTTAAAGTGTTACTAAAACTTGCTACATCAGACCATCAAGAATCTTAACAGTTATTTTCTACACTGCTACTATGTTAAGAGTTAATTTCCACTTAGAAACAAATTAGTCATTTACATTTTCACGTTGATTCGTGAATTAGCTTTCATTAAGAATACACTTAAGTTCTAATAATCACTGAACCAGGCTCATTTAATTTTATGTTCATAGACTTAACTAAGCTCATGTCTCTGACCCTAGTCCAACATCTAAAATTCAAATGGAAAAAAGGTTATTTTCCTGCACTGCTTTTCTCTCTAGCTGATTTTATGACCTTCCCATTAATTCATTACCATAACTCACATCAATGTGTTCCAGCGTAAAATGCACAGGATCAGTCAGGTACACCCGGCTAGACTCTTTGTTGATGGAGGCTGCAATGACGTGGGAGTTGACTGCAATCGTGCTATTCCGCCCAGCAAAGTCACTGCCTAGCTTTATGGTTGCATTTTCAGTACTGAGAAAACGACCCAAACTTTTGTAAATGATGAAAACCAGTTTTGCTAATCCTACAAAAGAAAAAAATCCCATGATCATGTCACAGAGGTCTACAGAAAGACAGCACCCTGTACTCTAATGAACTGATGATAAAGCATTGGTAGAGAGGCATTTTCAGACCACAGATTTGAAGAAAAATGCCCAGGTACCCACAATCTTTGAGAAAAAGCCACAGAGCAGTTTTGTTGTGTTTTGTTTTGATATTTTAAGTAGTAGAGGTAATGTAGGTTTTAGAAAATTAATGGAGTTTCAGTGCTCTGTGCCAAGACTCACCGTTCCTGCTGTTCTGTTTCACGGTGCTTGCAGAGAGCTGAATCGAGTTGCCTCCTTTACTGCCCTGAGGAAATTTCAAGTCCTGCACCTGGCCCTCAGTAATGAGTACTGCAACGTCCAAAACTAAGCAGACCAGAGGAAAAAAAAAAAAGTTGTAAAAATGAGAATGCAGAGAAAGTCTCTTGGCCAGACTGCAATATGCCAGATGACAATATTTCCCCCTACTCCTTCTTTAGTTTTTGCACACTGCTGTCCTCATTTGCCACTGTAAGATAGATCTGTACAGCATGTTTCAAGCACACAAAGTTAGTTTAACTAAACCTAGTGCACACTACTAAAATGCTAACATGACATTAAACCTTGTTTTAATTTATGCCCTCAAAAATCCATTTAAAAATATCACACACACGTTGCAGAGAAATGCTCCTAATGTCTATGCAGTATCATCTGCTAACACATTCAGAACTTTATGTATTGATTTAGATATAAAGAGATTTTTAAAAGTCAGCATATAAGTATACTTATGCCATGTATTTAGCTAAATCAGTATTTGTCTCTTAAAAAAATTATTTTGCTTAATCTAATTCTCTATAAAGGTTTATAGGAAGCCATTTTATTGGTTCTGCAAAAAAATATTTAAATTGAAAACTTAGATGCCACTCAGCCTTACTTAGGTTTTAATTTTATAACAAGGCTGGATTCCTTTGGGTATGTAAAATCATATAGGTCAGAGTGGTCAATTTGTTGACAAATATCTGCATTATATTAAACTGATCTAACTATAGGTCTAAACTATGGACCAAAAAAAGGTACAAAATTAGGGAACGATTTCTCTTTCTCTAAGCCACACATATGCATGTGTGCTCGGAATTCAGTCTTGTGTGGCATCAGTAATGTTTTGCTAACTATGACTTAAAGACAGCTTATCACAAGAAGTGATGTTCAGACAGTCTACAGACCTCCATGGAAATGCTCGTGTACATCCTGAGGGATATTTTCTGTGATTGTATCTACGCTCCTTCAGAAACAACCGGTGTAGTTACTTTGAAAATGGACTGTAAAACCTTTTTGCATCCTTTCCCAGTATCTTCCTACTCACATTAAAAACTAGGCAGGATCATCTTCTACAGTTACAAATATGCTGACTCTGAAATGTAAAAAGTCTCATTTCTGCAATCTACTCCAAGTCTCCATTTCAGTATCCCTCAAATTAGCAGACTTTTGGCTTCCTTGTACCTCACTGACACTACATTAATCTCTGTAATAAGATGAAGGAATTTTAATTTTATACATAGCAATGATTTTTGCTTTAACACATCCCACGTACCAATATTTGCACATCTCTAATACCAAACCCCTTCATTTATCTGTCACCATTTAAATCCCAAATTATGCTCCAACTATCTTCAGCTATTCTGCAGCTTCTGGAACATAGCTGTTCGGCATTATGGGAGATGTAGTTCACTGAACACATTTTTACCTGATAACAGTCAATTTTAATACAAACATTTGGCCTATGTTTTGAGTGCCTAAAATATTTAACTGGCAGAGTATGTTGCAAAAAAGTAATTTAAATTCATTAGGAACAGTTTATATATACCAGGAAAGCATTTCTGCAGCTCTACAGAAAGCAGTTACCTCAAAAAATCCATACATGCCATTTAAGCACTGTTCATATCCCTAAGTTCTGCTAATGCTTTTACAGTGGTAAATCAACTTTGCAACATCAACTACTTTCCATTTTACACTGTATTAATGACACTAAAGAGGAATGCTAGTTTTGAAGAACTAAACAAGAAAAGCATTTTTCCCTTGCTTAGGAACATTTACCTTTCCACCAAATGTTACGCAGCTCAGCTTTCAAAGGGTATGTGGCTATCTGGAATATTTTTTCCTGATTTTGTGTAAAGTAGTACACACTGGTATAAATTATGCTTGAAAAGAAATTAACTTACCGATATTTTCTGTGGGCATTGAGACTCTAGTTGGTTCTAGGAGATTATCAGCCAAGACAAAAGCCCCTTCTTCTAATGTATCAAGTAGCATTGTGGCTGCATGGGCTTGTTCTGAAGAATTCATGTCTTTCCAGGACTCCAGAGCTTCAGGCCTGAGCAGGTTGTCCACTGTATCCACAATTGCCTGCATTCATTAGAAAACTATCATTAGGTCTGATTGCCCTAGGCAGCTGGGGAAAATTCCCAATGTTATCTGGTGACAATTATAATACTTAACTGTCAGAATGATTTACTGTGATTTAATGGCACTAAGAAACTATTTTCAACATTAAAATATTTTCCGTCCTCTTGCTGGATTAGCATTAATAGAAGTGCAGTTAGCCACTAGCATTGTGTGTTCTCTAAGAGGTAAACATGCAGATTTGACTCGTCTTGTGTCAGATATCAAGATGGTTTTATTAATGTGCTGAAAAATGTTAAAAAAAAATAAATAAAATGCTGAAAATAAATAATGTGCTGAAAAATGTAAAAATAAATGCCAGAAGTTTTGCCTGAAGCTTTCATCTTAAAGTTAATGTCAAAATGTGTAACTTCTATTTAAAAATACCAACGCCAAAGCTGACATTCTGCAGTTTAGGCTAAAATGACAATAATAGTCTTCTGGAACCTTAGTCCAACTCATGCAGCCATAGCACTATAAACTACTTGTCTATGACAAACTGCCTTGTTTATTACAGGAGGCATGAAATGAAGCTGACTCAGTGGATATAAATCAGCCTGGACCACTCTCACTCCCCCTCCTGTTCCTGTACCTGTTCACAGATACTTAGAAAGATTACTAACTCCCATTCCTGCACAAAGGTCAGTTAAAAAAGGAAATCAATAGAGCAAACAAGATGTCCACTGACTGTCCCTGGTATCAGTGAAGGCAAAACTGTATAACTTAATAAAGCTGCCATTTTAAAGTCTTTCTTGTTACAACTCTATCATCATGTTTTAAGGTTCATTAAGTTGCATATAAAGTAACAGTAACTAAGGAAGAAGAAGAATTCAGCAACATGATTACATTATTTTTACAAAATAATCCAATCAATCACATTAATCAGTTAATCAATTGAAGGCAGACTCTTACATTAATGCATAATGTAGCTGTGCACCGTGTATGCTGTGCATTGAGCATGCCATGCACTGCTGAAATACCCTGTTTACTCTGTCCTATCTACCTAGTCAAAATGTGTCATTAAGCATATATATAATTTGTTTGATCAATTTAAAATCATTGTGAATAGAAACAGACACATTGTACAAACAAAAAGATATTGGTCTGGAATACTATATTGTGCAAATAAACAAATAGGAAAAGCTGGTCAAGGCTATAGTCAGAGCAAGATTAATTAGCCTAATACATTTTAATATTCGCTTTCTGTCTGCATTGTGAGCCACCACGACCTTCCTAGCAGGTGGAACATACTTCGAAGTGGCATTAAAGCCTTTTTTCTTTCTCTAATGGGAGACAGAATAGTCAAAATGCTCACACTGATACTGCTGCAGCCATTAACTAGAGTGGAACAGAAATTGGTCTGCAGAGGCCAGATTCATTAGTTACCAAGAAATACAGATTGAAGCCACTAATCTGAGGTACAAATGAATCCTCTGTCACAAAGTGGGAACTTGCTTCATTTACATAGTGTAAGTCAGCTTTTGATTTGTAATTTCAAGAGGTTTATTAGTCTTATCTAAGCAGAGAAGCCCATTTGAGACCTACAGAAAACGACACCAATCGGAAATTAAGGTTGTAGTATGATTTCTTGTGTATCTCCATACGGCGCTGATGGTATGCATTCATCAGTATAAAACGGGTTTTATTTATTACAGGATAATCTAACTCTGCATTTTTCCTGTGGAAAATGATCACCTGTCCAGTAATATTTCTGAGGCATTCTCTCCTCTCAGGCAGAGGCGAGCAGGCAGTGGGAAGACTATGTGGGCCCTGTGACGCAGCTGTCAGAGCAACCCCATTACTACTCTTCTCACATTCATGTTTACTATTGAAAATGAAGAAAACTCAGTTTACTCAAATAACATCTGCTGGATTTGCCTTTCCTATTAAAAATATTTTCTAATAAAAACCTACTAAGATTATTATTATTGAGAAGAAAATTTATCTCCAGATCTTTGTGTACTTTTGTAAAATTTTTGCATAACTGGACATCTCCTATCCCATTCCTGGGCTGCTGGATAAAAGACAGAAGTGTGCTGTACAGAGAAATGTCTCTTCAGTAGGAGTCTGAATAACTTTATTATGTTGCAAAGTATTTCAAAGTCATTTTCAAAAATCATTCTTACATTTTCTATCAGAGGGTAAATCAGTATTTTAGAAGAAACTTTGAAAAATGTGCAATAAAATTTTTCAGAGACAGACATGATCTGTTCTTGGATTTTCTTCTCTTCTGCACAGGTGTGAGGTGGCATTACTGGCATGGTATTGCAGAGCAGGAGCTGGCCACTATGGGCAACCATTCTACAGCAGATGAAAGAAACTGAAAGTCGGGTGGCGATGTGTTACATGCCCTCCATATAGCCTGGTTCATGGACACGTGCCACGCATTTTACTACTAAAGTTAGAGACAAGTTTGTCTTTACATTTTATCCTGAAGTCACTGAATCTGTCCTTTTTAACAATTCTTACAACTGTAAGAAATTGATTTTACAAGGTATAAGAATACACAAAGAACAAAGCAGGCCATACAATGTACATTTTTCATGCAAGCAAATTAACTCTAAACAGTCTTTGATATAAAACACTACCAAGCTGAAGTAATTTCTGCTAAGTTGCCAGCGTTTTCCTCTACACAGAGTTTTAATATGAGAGATGTTACTTCCAATTCAGATAATAATCATTTCTGCTCTTTTAGTTTTGAACAAGTTGAGGTAAAAGAGGTATAAACTTTGATCTTAATTTTTTTTTCTGAGTGTTATACCTGTGCAAAGCCAACATTTGTACAGTTGATACAGGGCACAATACATATTTATCAAAGACTGAAATACATAGGATCATGCAGCAAGATGATAAAGCGTGGCAGGTTGCTGAAGCAGGGAGAAAGCAGGGTGACAACACAGGAGAGATACCTTAAGGTAAGCCCTGCATGTCTTCTCTCGTTTTTGGAGCTTTTTAGTAAGAAAAAAGAAAATCAGAAGTTAGACATATTCTGGAAAGCTTCAGAAATACCAAAAATTAATCTGGTGTTTCAAATCCCAAATTTGAACTATAGCCTGCACATTTATCTAGTTTCTGTCCACTGATGGCTATAAAAAAAAAAAAATTGCACAGGAAACATTTTTCCCCAACTTTTATACAGGTGCCCAGATACCTCTGCCCAAACTGTGGGATTCGTGTGAAAAGGTCAGTGGAGAAAATCCCTGTGTGGGCATTTGACCTGTCTCTGGGAAAACTCTTTTAAGGGCAGCTAGGGATCGTAAATAAAACTATTTCCAAAGTAACAGAGGAGTGCATGGAGCTCTCTCTCTAAAGCAGGCTGAAAAAATGTTTTGTTTGCAGCTTGTTAACCAAGCTGATGGAAGGGAGGGGCTGAGAAATACAGCATTTTCTCTGAGAAAAAGAGGAATGGTAATAACACTTGTGATTTGTATTTAAACCACTAAGACAGACATTTTCTCTGAAATGTTTCTCTGAACATCATTCCGGAGAAAACACTTATTCGTGTTTTAGATATGTGTTTGTATTGGGTTTGCGTGGCAAGGTTTTGGTACCAGTGCGGGGGGGACATGGGGTGGCTTCTGTGAGAGAAGCTGCCAGAGCTTCCCCCATGTCCGACCCGACACAGCCAATGCCAGCCAGCTGCAAGAACGGACCCGCCGCTGGCCAAGGCCGAGCCCGTCAGTAACGCCTCTGTGATAACATCATTAAGAAAAAAAAAAACCGTAAGAGAGGGAAAAAAAAGTGGCACGCTTTGCAGCTGGAGAGAAGAGTGAGAAGATGTAAGAGAAAACAACTCCACAGACACCAAGGTCAGTGAAGGAGGGGGAGGAGGGGGACCAGGCGCTGGAGCAGAGATTCCCCTGCAGCCTGTGGTGAAGACCATGGTGAGGCAGGCTGTCCCCCTGCAGCCCATGGAGATCCATGGTGGAGCAGATGACCACCTGTAGCCCGTGGAGGACCCCACACTGGAGCAGGTGGATGCCCGAAGGAGGCTGTGACCCTGCGGGAAGCCCGCGCTGGAGCAGGTTCCTGTCAGGACCTGTAGCCCGTGGAGAGAGGAGCCCACGCTGGAGCAGGTTTGCTGGCAGGACTTGTGACCCCGTGGGGGACTCGTGCTGGAGCAGTCCCTTCCTGAAGGACTGCACACCATGGAATGGACCCAGGCTAAAGCAGTTCATGAAGAGCTGTCAGTCATGGGAAGGACTCACGCTGGAGAAGTTGGTGGAGGACTGTCTCCCGTGAGAGGGACCCCACGCTGGTGCGGGGGAAGGAGTCCTCCCCCTGAGGAGGAAGGAGCGGCAGAAACAATGTGTGATGAACTGACCCCAACCCCATTCCCTGTTCCCTGAAGGAGGGGGAGGAGGTGGAAAATCAGGAGAGAAGTTAAGCCCAGGAAGAAAGGAGGGATGGGGGAGGTGTTCTAAGATTTGTTTTTTTACTTCTCAGTATCCTCTGATTTTGATTGGTAATAAAGTAAATTTGTTTTTTTTCCTCCAAGTCAAGTCTGTTTTGCCCGTGCCACTAACTGGTGAGTGATCTCTCTCTGTCCTTATCTCCACCCACGAGCTTTTCGTTATAATTTTCTCCCCCTGGCCATTTGAGGAGGGGGAGTGATAGAGTGGGCTTTGGTGGGCATCCGGCCTCTGGTCAGGGTCAATCCACCACAGTGTATTAAGGCATTTTTATAAATATCAATTATAAGTGATATTGGCACCTTTAAAAGGCTAAGAAAGTGCTATTATTCTGCAGGAAGTTAGATTAAAATAAAACCCTGCACCTATGCAGAATCCCACTGATTTTATTACATGTTCAGGGTTAAAAGGATCACTGGATAACATGCTGATTTGTTACAGAATTTCTGAGAGCTAATGCCCATTTCCCTCACACTAGTTATAACACATTCCAGATTTTAATAAGGGACACAGCTATGTATTTTAGGACCAGCCAGCATTCACGAATTGTATCTTATTCCCTAAAGAAGGTAATTGCAACTTTCCACGGTGTATTTACTGCTGTTTTCTCTAGCATGTTCCTTCCAGAACTAAAAGCACGCAGGAGTAAAGTATAGATTAATATTTCTGAAAGGAAAAAAATTTAAAAAACAAGGGCAATAGTTATCCCAGCAAGAGGAGGTGACAGGAGGTGTGTACCTTGTTATAACTCCTTCCAGCGGAGTCTTTTTCACTAGGCCGCAGCTCCTGCAGCTGAGCATCCAAAATGTCCACGAGCTGCTCCATCAGCCTCACTGATGAACTAACATCGCCAGCAAAGACGGGCCCTTTGGTGTGTTTAGCCAGTTCATTGGCCAGACTAGCAGCATTTTCTCCACTTCTGATCTGAAATGACAATTTATATTATCTCAGCAGGGTCCCTTGTTCTGCTTGTGGCTCTTAATTCCAATTCCCTGTGTACCTTTCTTGTGGTGAAATAACCATTTGCACATACATTGAAATCTGCAACTAATTGAGACCAATAATGTTCTCTTTATCTCAGAAGATTAAAGTTTCTTAGATCCGTGACACACAAAAGCAGTTCTTAACAGCCATAAAAAACAGAAATCAGACTGGGACTTTTGGGATAGATCTTCCATTCATCTTCATTTTTATTTTACTGACATTATCAGACAGTACGAAATCTATTTGTTCATACTAGTGCTTGAGGCATTTGAAAGTCAAGTAGTCTGGTACTGACAACAAATTATCCAGTTTTCATAAACTTGGTAAATCTCAGTAGGGAAGGAAAACACCGAAAGTGGCTCTGCACTCTAATCATACTGTTATTAATGCACTCAGACAAAAATCTATTTATTACAGTATAATTTTTCCTGAACCAAAAAGCCTTGCTGTATACCACAGTTTTTGCTGTGTGATTTATAATATCTGATTTATTAAGCAAATATAGCTTTTGGTTTTTGCACACCAGCAAAGCTACTTCGTTTTAAATAGCAATGAAAACACATAATCACAGACTCAATACAAGAACTTAGAGGGAGAGCATACTAGAACACACATGAACCTAACTGTTGTCCAGTGCTTTGCATACAAAGTACACATTATTCCCTGTACCTTAAATGAACAGAGTAATACAGACTGCTTCAACAGATTGAATTATTAATGCTCAGAGTTAAAATCCTTAATCACCAGTGTACACCCGATTAAAAGGTTTCAACCAACCTTCTGAGCCAGCTGATTTACCCAGTGTGAGGTGCAGTTGCTAAGATCAGGGCCTTTGGGGTTCCACGTTCCCGTTAAGACCAGGCAGAGATATGAGGCAGTTCCTACAACAGATGTACAAAACTACAGTGAAATGGAAATCATTTTTCCGCATGCATTCAGGAAATTGGCTCCACTGTGCTCCTAAGCAATGTTAAACTCTGAATGCCACTAATGGCAGTAGCTGACAATAAATTTAAAAAATGTAAGGAAATAATGTAGATTACAAACAGCAGTTAAAAAAATCCGTGAAAAGTACCAGACGTTTTCTGCAAACAAACAAAAAGCCCTTGATTTTTCCTGGAGCTCATCCAGAGTGGAGCTCATAATGAGAAATTCAGCTGTAAGCACATTTCACAACAGTCCTCGAGCAAAACCCTAAAATTTGACCTGGATTCTCAAAAGTACATGCGCAAGGTAATTCTGCAGATACACCCAAATGCCATTTGCAGATTAAAACTTGACCACTGCCTGTAGATACTGCATTTTCCAAGTAACAAAAAAACGTGTGACAGACAGCTTGAGATTAAAAATAAATTCACCATGAGAGAACAGCACACTGCTTTTGAAATCAAGATATACTTTTAAAGGCAATACCTCGTGTTCCTTTGGGGCAAGGGCGTTCAACCATCATTCCTCTTTGTGTCTGAGGCCAGCTAATCCCCCTGGCCTCAGTCGGTTCACAGAATCTCTCTGGCAAAGGGAAAAAACTTGTCACAGGAGGAATTTTGGTTGTGGAAATGGGTGGCGGTGGCTTGGGTCCTCTGCTTCCTTCCTTTGTTCCTCCAGCTAATGTTGTGCTTATGGGACCTTTCTGTGACGTAGTGCTAGTGGTTGACACTGTGGTTTTGTATAGCTCTGCTGAAGAGGTTATTGTCACTGCGGTAGTAGGCACTGCACAGAGAAAATTGGAGTAATAATAAAGTAAATGACTTCAGAATTATATAAAAAAAGTTCCTTAAATGTTATTTATGTAGTTTTAAAGGATTCTCTGGTGTCTCCTTTCATTTATCTTAATATTACTCTTTTCTTATTGCCATTCTGGGTGCTTAAGAGATAACTTTGATATTATTTTTTTTTAACTCCCAGCTCATACCAGTATGATGTTTCAGCACATTCTCCAAACAGTCTCTTCCATAATAAAAATTGATAGTTACATTTCTAAAGGCTGAAAGGCAGTAGTAGGGAGTTATCGGTACATAACAAACATGCTCAAAGCAATTAAAGACTACTTAATCACTTTTGCAGAAGGAATAACTCAATAGTCAGAACCATTTGAATCAGTGTGCCATAAACAACGCAGTCCAGCTTTAACAGCAAAGGCATTGGACTGTAACTAACGAGACCATTTAAAGAAAAAAAAAGACCCCAAACTTCAAGTCACCCACTACACACCTTTCAGGAAAATAATTACGATAACATCTTCCTACCCAGCACTCATTCTGCTTGAGAGAGCTGCAGTATGCCTGATTAGCTCCTAACAGAAGCAGCGCTTAGCATGTACGTGGTTTTCCTCTGTTTGAACATTTTGGGCCTTAGCATCCTTTTTTGATAAAGCAGGTATGAAGACACAACTCTTTCAAGCCAGTGGCAAGTACCTAGTTTAATCTTTTATGAAACACTAGGATCAGATTAGGCCAATTCGCTTCTGCCCGGGATCGCAGCTGCGCACTCCACTGACCCACGTCAGGAACGCATCGCTGGAGCTGCTGAGGTACAGCCCGAGCGATGCCAAGGTTTCGAGGCTTTGGAGAGATAACACTAGTTAATGATAGTGGAGATAACGGTCTGCAATTCCTGTTCATCACCTTCAAACATACACTGAGCAGGGGCTGAAACAATGCAAGTGAGCAAAGTAACTGAACCAGTTATCATTAATAATCTTCAAGTCTTCATTAGTGTTCACAGTGCTTTATAGGCACATAAAAGTACAGATCCTTGTGCTGAGAATAAATAAGCTAATATCAAGTATTTTTTAAATCCTAACTGATACAGAAATAAATGAAACTAATTTTAGAATTAACTTCAGTGGATAAAGTGGCTTTTTCTTTCTTTTTTTTCCTTCTGCTAGGCCCTGCAACTCTCACTTACTGGACAATGCACCTTCTTTAAATTAAATCATAAACAAAAACCAAAAGAGCTTCCTTGCTTTCTTCCAGCAGATGTTTTTTAAGTTAGTGTTTTGAATAAGGTTAAGTTTTAGTAGTTTGGCAGATAACAATTATTTCAAAATCCTTTTTCAATTATATTTCAGTTACAATATATTAAGAGTCTTAAATATGAATTTATCTTTTTATTTTCATATGCATTAATAGTGGATTTTTTAACACCAGTTTGTTTTTGAAGACTAAATGCAAAGATGTGCTTTTCATCCTTCTCTTGCTCACGAATGAGAAACTTTTTCAGAGGCTGTCTCCTCTTCAGTCTCATTTTTGGCTGCTTGAATACACGCTGTGTAACTGTTGAAGTCGTGGCGTAGCCATAGCCAGCTACTACAAAACCTATTGAAATCCCCAGATTTCAGATCTGTTTTGCAAGTGCTTGCCTGACATCTTGTGAAACTGCTGTAATTTTCTTTTGATTACAAGGCATCCAGCCTTCTAGTGCTTTCCCAATTAACATTTGTCAAAAGCATCTGCAATCACTTGCAGAAGTGTCAGGCAATGCCTGCTGAATCAGGTCCTGGGGAACAAGGAACTGGTGGGGATGGAGAATGATGCAGGGGATAACCAATTATTATTATCATCCATCCCCTACCACATTGTGCTAATTAGTATGTATTTAATCACTAAAATGCATATTAGCGTTATTGCAAATACTACTCAAAACCTGTAACATTTAGGATAACGCTATATCAGAAGCAAAATATCACTGTAAGAATTTGTAACAACTCTGAAGTTCAGTAGTGAGGTAACAATTTTCAGAACATATTTTGTGCTGCCCCCTGAGCTAAAATACCTTGCTGTCATCATGCAGCTTTAGGCAGAACAATTTTAATGCTAACCATTTAAATAAATTTCAAAGCATATTACCTATGATTCAAAAAAGTAGTAGTACATAGTTTAGAAATGTATTTATAATCTCACATTTTAGGAGAAAGACTTCAAAACACCTCTGTCACAAACCTGAAAAAAATACAGATAATTTCTAAGAGATTTTTCCCTTGAAGTAAATTTTAAAAAAAGAGAAGTCAGTATTTTTAAGAATGTACCAGGAAACTTCAGAAAGTGCTGGAAGTCTGGGAAAGAAGGTGGTCGAAAAAATAAGAAACGACTGAACACATCACTTTAAGGAATACATCTAGCTTTTAGAAGGCAGATCATTTTGTTTTTAATGACCTGTCGGGAACTTGATCTGCGAGGCCATTCTCCTCAGCTGTAAGAAGACACATGATAGCTGCCACCACCTGACGTGTCTTGTTCTGAAAGCTGAGGGTGATGGCACCTGCAGGCTCCCAGGCACTGTCTTGCAAAGCGCTGTAGCAATGTAAGATAATGGCAGTGATGATTAATATGCCGCAACTAAGAAGAAGAACAAACTCTATGTTGAGGTTATTAACCTACTGTTCCAGGCAGCAGGGGTGAGAGTCTTACAAGGCTGAAGATATGCAATTTTTGTCCAACACCAAAAAAAATGCTTTTATAATGTGAGATTCTATTTTGGACTTTTTGACTAGGCTTGACATGCTGGGGAGAAAACCCAAACCTGTTCTGCCTTCTTCCTTTTTTAAAAAAATAGGTGTATCTCATAAACAACTGAAGACAGACTTTGTAAAATTTAAAAAAAAAAGAGGAAAAAAAAAAGAGCAATAGGAAGTAAATCCAAAGACTCAAGTTGAGGGTAATTAATTTACATTTGTTTCATGCAGTTCCTAACAGCTGATTTAAACAGTTATGCATACTATCTGTTTCTAAAAATGAAGACACCACTGGAGTAAAACTTAACACCTGTTTAACAGTGTGATGTCTATAAAAAACATAACACAACTGCCTAGGACAGCAGGGGAATAATAACTTTTGTTTCCCAAACTGACAGCGAAGAGCAGATTTAGAGAAGGCATACAAGCTATCTGGTATTCTTTGCCAACAGTTTTCTATTCAAAGCAAGCATAAAATATGTTTTTAAAAAAACAAACCAAACCAAACCAAAAAACCCCTCACCCAAAATACAACTCTGACCTTAAATTTTAAATTGTGTTGAAATGTCCAGATGATGCACCACTTCTGGAACTACTAATGGTTCCATTTTAATCTCTGGCATCTAGGTAATTTTAGAAATCAGCTGCATGGATTTTTCAGTATGCTTTTATATATAGGTCAGGACACGTGAAAATCTATGTGCCCACCTTCATTTTCAAAAAGCGTCACACACTGAGCTGCCGAGTAAAGCAATGGAGACCAGAAACCTGTGCAAATCCAGATCTCCGTGCCTTCTGCTTATTACCACTCTATGCCTGTTTTCATGCTTCACTGAATAGCAGGGAAGTCACTAAGACTCACCTAATTACCGACAGGTTCCAGCTCTTATGCTAGCCAGTACTTTACCGACCCTGCCAAATCCTGCTTAGTTGAAAGCAAAATGTTTACGCAGCCATTTATAAATTTATACCCTGAAAATGGTAACAAATACTCTACAAAATTAGAAAAAATACCTATGATCGAGGAATGTGCTATCTGGTCCCCATTATGCTGTGTTTACTTGTACAATCCCTCTTCAATCAATGTGTAGTGTATCAGATTCAATATAATAGTAGTTTTAATTCACTTAATTTGCTGCATAACTTTATTGTAGATTCTTGGTGTTACAAAAATTTAGTTGCACTAGCTTCCTATTATTTCAAGCTCTTGGTGATAGTACTCCCCAAGTTTCTGTTCTGTTCACACTCACAATATCTGTATTTTCCTGCAGTGATCCAATAGAACTTAATGATGGTTATCATGGTACAAAAGGGGAGACCATTTCACTTTGAACAGTTTGCACAGTTAGTTCAAATTGGGATGAGGGTAGCTGAAATCTCTCCCTAATGCACCAACACGGAACAAAAGAATTTATCTTCTTTTTGTTACCAAGAAAACCTTACCATTTAATGCTCATATTAACTTTTTAGGGGGGAAATTCCCTTCATTCCCTCTTAACTTAAAATTCCTTTTAAAAATTCCTATTTCAGTGAGGATTCATTTGGTCACTTGGGTATCTCCTTTAGAAATAATGTAACAGGAAATATCCCTAAATATACTAAATATCCCTAAATAGGCTAAATTTACCAAGTATATAAAATCTCTGTTTTGTCTTGAATTTTTCATAGTGGCTTTTTGCAGTGCGTTGATACTTTTTATTTTATTTCTAAATTAAGGTTTTGATTTTAAAATGTAGTTTTCATACTTAACCTTAGAAAATGTGCTCTTCTGCAATATCTGAGTGGTACTTCAGCTGTAGCTCTGAAAACCATTTCTACATCTATGTAATACAATTCCAATGAGAAGAGAGAAGAAAAAACAACACATGAAGAATGAGGTTAAGGGGGGAGTTCTAAGGGCAGCAGAGCCCACTGTTCGGGTAAAACAGTAGCCTGGCTGCAGCATCCACAGTTTTAGAAATCTGAAGAATTTTCTTGAACATTAAGAAAATAAGGATACAGGGAGCACGTAACATGGACAGTTGCAAGAGAAGAAAATGGTGTAGATTTGCAGCAAGGGCAAGGTCAACATTAGGTCAATTATAGTGGTATTTCAGAGGTTTCAACAGGCAGATTTAAAAATGACAGAAACAAGTGAGAGAAAAAAGGCAGGTTTGGGGTCATGGATGAGTCCAAGATTTTGGCCCTGGGAGCAAATATAACCCTTGAGCTCAAAAGTGTGAGTCAAATGTGACAAATTCATCTTTCATGTAGGAAAAAAGACTGTTGTTTTTGAAGCACTCGGTAGTTGGAAGTTATGGTGTAGACAAGAATTGATGGCTGAGACAGATAGATGGAGGAGAAAAAAAAAAAAAAAGAATCAGTGCAGGTCTATAGATCATTATTGCTCCCACGGCAACAGAGGGAACACAGATTGCTGAGTTTCCCACAATGGCCCCAAGTTAACCATTCGAACAGAAAAGGCCATGACTTCCAATTTTGAGGCACTGACCTTGTGACACCATTAAATACTTGATATTAAAGTACCATTGCAAAAGACACTAAAAGAAGATTCCTGTGTTAGGTGACTTAAAGAATGTTATCCTAACACCTATGTCTTTGAGTAGATAATTAAGAAATCTGAGTTGACCACAAAAAAACCAAACCAAATCAGAACAGAAGAAACACAAAAATGCCCTTCATCACGAGTGGAAAATCTGATCTAATTTCCAATGAGATAAAAAATTCCAAATGTGTCTTATTCATATAGATCCTTTAACTGTGTGACAATAGAAGGACTGATCTTCAATTTATTTATGGACTTCAAGCTAAAACAAAGAGGAACTGAGACTATACAATAAATAAAACATAGATTTAGAAATGGTATAGAATCTTGTTATGGTTTTATAGTGGTACATCTCAAGGATATTAGATAATTCTTCCTTTAATTTAGCAGCCTTTAACTACAGGCAATTGGCTTAGGCAAAAGAGGAAATGAACTGAAACATATTCTTAGATATGTACAGATATGCTATGTACAGATCCACACAAAACTAAAATATTGGGTATTGGCTTCATATAAGGAAACGCAGCACTTGTGAATACATGCATCACATATTTAAATAAAACTGGTATCTTAATATGGTTTCTATATTTTTAAAAGTCCATAATCAAAATATATTTACTGATGTTGTAATGCATGTAAAACCCACACTCATAAATCACTCAAAAAATATTCCTTCTCTGTCTTCACGGGTGAACGGGCAAAGAGCTGAGACAAGAGGCAAGCATCCTGCAGTGTGCCCTGGACACCTTCTCATCTAGGCTTAGTTGGAATAAACCATTTCTCCCCCTGCCTTGCATGCCAGCAAGGAACCCCGGAACATAATGGGTGCTGGTGGATGCCCAATCTCTTTCTGATATAAGGTGGGATGTGGCCAGCACATTACTGTAACTTAGGATCTTGGAGACTTATAATAAAAACATCACAAAATGTCTTACTGGAGACCTTTGGTGGTTTACTAAAGCAAAGGAAGGATTCCACAAAGCCTTTTCTTCTCTCCCTGCCTCTCCTTAACACTTTTCCTTCAATGCAATGATTTAAAGATTAGCTTTTGCCACATTCATGGCAGCTGCCTGAGCTGCGAAAGCTATTTAGAGACTGCACCTCCATTTTAAGCTTTGGAGAATTTAAAATGCATCTTCATCTCAGTTAAACAGAATGAAAAGTGACATGCATGAGAATGTATGAAAATGAAAGCTTTATATTTTTTTCTAATTACATAGATGAGTATGTCTCTGCTAAGAGCAGCCCCACAGCCTCCCTGAGGAATGGACTACCTTGATGAACAGAGAGCAAAGCTTGCCAGGACTGCTGCCTTCACAGCTAGAGGTCTGGCCCCAAACACCTGGAACCTGCTTGAGCCTGGCCATGCATTGCCAGGGAGGTGTGCAGGAGGCAGATTGGACAGATTGTCACTCAGCTCTGGAGATCACTAATGTATTAGTTCAAAACTGCTTCGTTCTGCTGCATCTTACATGCTTTTGTACCTCAGAAAAGCTATAGGTATGTTGATAGAATTGTGTGCACACTACATATTTTGCACTGCTGTGCATGAATCAGCTTTGCTGAAGCAGGATAGCTACTTTTCATGTGGATAAGCCATTATTACAACTTTTTGAAGTAGAAAAAATGTCTGCTAAACATGCATACCAGTTAGATGAGAGAAGTGAAGCACTACCTTCATTGCTAAAGCAGCTTATCAACATTCTGCTCCTTGCTGCATGCATCTTCTGCCACAGAGCATTTCACTAAATACTTAGTCTTCTCTGCAGATGTGAAAGTGTCTGTGCCTGTTCATGTCATTTTTAGGGATTTCTGAGACTTAAAGACTTCCATCTTTCTTTTCTCTTTTGCCAGTTAGTGTCTTTCCTTTTAAGTAGTTATTCTAACTTTAAGTGAGCTGAACTGCAATTGTAATGGACTTACTAAGAAACCTGCTGAAAAGATGTCAGATAATCTTGTCTAACCTGGCACTAAGAACTGTGAAAACAGGGCTGCAGAAAAATATTTATGCTTGGTATTGCACATTAACCCCATACATCTCCTCTGGGACCTCCCAGGACACATTGCTCTCGACTGCTGGCGCCAAGAAGTTAAAAGGTCTGCATGTATGTTGTAATCAATTCAGAAGTCAGGTAGCACCAAAGAGACAGGAACAGACTTCTGGCTCAAACTTAAGTTTAGCTATAGAAGTCAAACTGACTGATGGTATAAAGTAAATAAACAATTTCCCAACTCATTCTCCAATACAGAAAAGTGAAACACTTGTTATTAAAAAAAAATAAAAATAAAAGCACAAGCCTGTAACTGAAATAAAGTAATTCTATCTCTCTTCACAGGTTCTGCAAATTTGCCTTGCACCACTGTAATGCTGTACTGCTCAGCATGATGCAGACAAACAACCCCTCTTTGCCTTTCTGCCACGAGCTAAGTCCAAAGATATCATAACATAGTTATCTGAATGGAAGTACAAAGTGATTAAAAATGAGAAAAAACAAATTCTTACCTTGGGCAGGATCAGGTGGGCCAAACTCCAAAGAATATCGAAGAATGAAGTTGTTATTCCACACATACAGCTGGTTGTCTCTGGGGTTGTAATCCACTGCAGCGATGTACTGGTACTGGTTGGGGAAAGGAACGTCAACGTGCTCGCCTCTGCTTAACCTGGTGTTGTAGATGTAATCAATGGTGTTCTTGCCAGTCTCGCTCTCATTGTCCTGATACACTGACCGCACTACGTACAGGACACCACATATCATGAAAGCATTGGATGCTGCGCGTTTGTCGTATGTTGTTTCCCAGGTGGCTTCAAAACGCAGGGTGTAAGGGTTCAGCTGGCTAATTACTATCATCCCGTTGTTTTGCTCCGTAGCATAAATTACCCATAAGCCATTTTCATCAACTGCCAAGTCAATATCAGTCTTTCCTCCCCATCGATATGGAGAGGTGTCATGGTAATTAGCATAATTGATTATGGCCTCTCCACTCTTAATTCTAGTCCTCAAGTCAAATTTTACTATGTTCCTAGTTCTTTCCTTGTTAAAAAAGACAGCGCCATCATACACTACAAATCCAGTACCATCCACTCGATTTGGGAGTTTATACGTCGTCTGCTGGCGTCCATTTTGGAAGTCCTCTAAAGAAGCATATTCTATCAAAGTATCGGTGCGATACGGAGTCCATGGCATGAAGTATATTTTATCTGCAGCCTGGAGAGGATCTTTGCACCAAGCACCTGCTTTTTGTTCAGCTTCATATAAATACGGTGAGTCCACAATTGCTTTCAACGTCCCCGGGCAAACAAAAACTAACAGTCACAGAGAGAAGTAAGACAAGAATTACGTCAAATTAAGACTGTCTCATAATAAAAAGAAATAAAAAAGAAAAAATAAAAGGTAGGTAAATCATAATGACTGTGTCAGGAAGAAAAAAAATCAATTTAATTGGCACTAGATTATACCTTATGTTATAATTAATGCAATTATCACCCTTTATCATCCACTTTTCTTAAAGTTACCATGTTCTTGCTGTACCAGTATGGAAAGTGGATGGGAACTGTTTTCACTAGTACAGACCAAGGCTCAATGGCATACACAGACAGCTGAAAATGTAGAGCTACTCTTGCATTTTCGTCTTAGACTTTTACTGAGTACACATTAACGCTCCAGAGCTTTTAACTGGTGTGCAGCAGTGCGCTAGGTCATTTCAGTCCAAAAAAAATCACATCAACTTGTTTAGAACTTTAAGAAGTGGTGAGGCTGAAAAAGGAGGTGCCTCGATTAAAAATAAAGGAACAAAACAAATCATCAGGTATATAGAGAAAGCAATTAGGAGCAGAGAAAACAAAACACAACCAAAGCAATGAATGAAACAGACCAGGAAACCCTGTAACCATGGCATGCTATGGAGAGGGTTCTGGAAGCCAGGCAAGATGACACTTGATTAACAAGAATTTACCCAAGGGTGAGAGAAAGAGAGGGAAAGAAAGACAAAGAGAAAGGGAGAGAAAAAAGCAAGGGAATCTTCCCTCCAGCCCAAGTATTTCAGACACTATACCCCGCCACCTACTTTAAGCAGCCAAGTCACTTTATTGCAAACAGTCGACTTCTTTATGAGGTGTACTTATGAGATCCTGCTGATTATCATAATAATAAGAGTGTTGTGGGGAGGGGAAGGGAAGAGGTTAACATCCATAAGGCACATAACAAGGAGCTGGGGTTTGGACTGTATACGTTATTTACCTTTTTGCTCCACTTCTATTTTAAGCATCGGAAGAAAAATAAAAAAGTGCAAGGAAAAAAGAAAGAAGATTAACATAAATTGACTATTAATCTAAAGACTAAATTAGTAACAGACGCTAAATATAGGGAGAATAAGAACTGCACTATATTGGATAAAGAGAAACAGACAACAGGAAAACCTAGCAGGAGAGAGATTCTACAGTTACACAAGTGAACATGGATCAATCATTTTAGTAGATTAAGGAGGCAATACAGATATGTTGGCATGTAGTTTCACTTAGTGAACCTGAATAAATAATGAATTACTTTACTAATGCATGCTATACATACTCTTCTTCTTCTCAAAGCATAATGCTATCAAGTTGGGTTTTAAGCAACACATTAATTTATCATATATGTGTGAGTGCACATATACATATTAAATAGATAATTATAAATCAAAAATGCAGTATATTAATTATATAGGTTTGTACATGTGCTTATTAAACCTTCCCCCATCTTTTCCCCAGACATCCTCCTGCTTTTCTTTCTTGTAAAGAAAGCAGTTTGCATCCTTTAGCTCTCTTTAGGCTTTATTTTACATTTTTCCTGAATGTTAATCTCAAGAACTTTTGCCACTTCTTAGTCTATAACTGCAAAGTCAGACTAGAAGGAATAAGCAAAAACATCTAGAAAAAAGAAGCAAAAGCACAGTAAGCAAGAGGAAAAGAGAAGAAAAAATTAACATTTAGCTCATTCAGATATTCTCCAGCATCACTGATTAAGCTCGAAACAGCAAGCTAGTATGCAAAGACAGTCATACTAAGTGTTTAAAACAAACATCCATCCCACCACTGTGCATGGCAAATACAAACCAAATCCAATTAACAAAGTTATAGCACTATAGCAATTTTTCCCCAAGGAAGTTTTAAGGAACATATTACAGGAAGATGTATAGCTGAAGTCCAGATAGTAAATAGCTTTCCAATAATTATTTGCAATAAAATCTGTTTCATATACTCAGTAGCTTTTGAAGCATGCTTTCTCAGTTTCATAAAATGACCTGGAAAATGACAGATGTACCAATCTGTGTAACAGAAGCTGCTGATACCAAGGAAGTGTATCAAAACTATTTGCACAGCTATTACATTTCCAGTATTACAGTATTATCCTGAAGAATGTATTTGTATGTTTCATATAAAGTTTTGGATTTTCAGTTTCATTTAACAAAATTACATACAATTATTTTGAGAGAATGGTATTGGCTGAGCTGATCTAGTGTTACTTCAGGGAACAATTCCAAAACTTTATGTGGGAATGGGAGGAGGTTAATATTCTCAAAATGAGCAGTAGTTTTCCTAGCCTTTGTTCATTTATACATCTTTAGAAAACATACTTGTTTTTCTGCAATTTGTAATTCTTGAGTTATCCGAGTAAATAGAAGATGTATTCTGAGGTGCATTCCTGGCTTTCACAATCAGTGTTAATGACTTTCAGATGATTCTGTTTCTCAACTTTTATGCATGAGTTTATTCCTCGCCAAATATCAATACTGATATTGTACCTGCTTAGAATTAGTAATAGGAGAGGGGTGAAAAGATAGGGATAACTAAAATCATTACTGGCATGTCTGCTCTGCGTGCATTGGTGTACAGCTGTACATTTTTCAGGGACAGATGGGCTTATTGAAATAAACAAATGCTGCGAAGTCCAATCAATACAGACAGAGAGAGAATAAAACACTTTAAAACGTTTTCTATTGAATTCCTGAGTCCAAAAAAGGCTTAAAATAAAAATGCACAGATGTACAAAATGGGACTTTTTACGTTCTTCTTTATAAAAGGGCTGACTTCTGTTACTTCAGTCAAAGTGTTAACATAAATTGCACAGCATAATTGAGAGAACTGTCAAGTATGGTACTCTTAATTTCTTTGTAATTTCACCAATAAAACTCTTATTTTAGGACAAAGCAATGCCTATCAAATTTTTCTAGAATTTTAGTTTTGTTGGAGATCCAACTGAGTATCTCAATAATTTTTTTTTTCTTTTTTACTAAAGAGGATTAGAAAATCATCAGCAACAGGTCTACACTTTCAGATGCAAAAAAGGAAGCTTTTCATTAAGTACTTTCTTATGAGGGTGATGAATACAGAACCCAGAGAAAGCTCCATCAAGCAGCTATGTATTTCTGGAAGCCAGCAAGACACAGAAGAGCTCATAAACTGCATTTTGTACAATGGTGACACCAACTCCAGTGTGTAAGAACTCCCAACTTTTACCACAAAACCGAGTATGATTGTTATTTGTAATCTCTCATGGACTGAAAAGCGTCACAGTGAGACAGAGCTAATTTTGCAGTCCTGCAGTAACTGAAGATAAAGTTTAGAAAAAGTAAGAACTATAACTGAACTTTGGTTAGAAGTGCTGTGATCACTAAAAACCTCCCTTCCTAGAGCCACAAAAAGCCTATCCCACCATCCTAACAAGTCTCTTATGCTAGGAGAGGTGCTATTTGCAAACTTAATGATTTCAGTTGTTCTGTACATTTAGATATGGAGCACTGGAACAAGTAAGGGAGAAAAAAATTAGACTTGATAACTTGATTTTATCAGATGTCAAAAAAACACCAGGATAGGCTTTGTGGGACAAGGAAGAAGACAGTCAACAATCAAAATGGCTACTGAAGCACCATGTGGTTTGAAATCAAACTTCAAAGCTGATTTTAGTAACTGGCAACCTTTTTGATGACTACTGGCAATGATAGCTAATGTTTCTTACAGTTCTGGAATTGGGCGTAGTGTCATCACTGTACATGCTGCAGTTGACAAACACCAAAACTTACTGACTTTGAAAAACAAGAATCCTAAGTTATGACAGACACAAAATTACATAATTCAAAGGCTAGGCCAATGCAATTGTCAATAAACAAAACCAAACATTTTAAAAGTAGAATAACTACATGTTAGAGTACAGGGTAGCCGCGCTGTGGCACTATACTTCCGAAAACTGGAAAAGAAAAGATTCCTGTAGATGGCAATACTCAATCAGTAGAACATATCCACACTTCTCTTCCTAAAACAGCACAAAAAATCATGTTTGAACATTATTTGCATTACACTTTTTCTCTACGAGCTAGCCTACTGGAACTGGAAACGTAACCTCTTGTCATTTGACTGACCTCATGGTTTGGAATCAGATGCACTGCCCCCTTTCTGAGAATTTGGGAATGAAAATATTGCTAAAGTAAAAGTGATCTTTGTGGAACAAAACTGTGGTTAGATTGAGGTAAGACATCACTCCTCAAAAGTGGCACGAGAGAACGGCTACAACAAGCCACCGATACTACACACAGGAGGAATGGTACTAGGGATCACTGTATGCAATACGCTTCCAATCCTACAAATGGTACAGAAAAAAAAATCAGCAAGCAACCATTTCACAATGACAGCAGAAATGAAGAAAAAACAGATGATCTGTGTTTGGCCTTTAACAACAGTGGAGGTTCAATGTGGTGAAGCAGTACAGAGTAGTACTTCAGTTTAAGTAGTCTAAATTTTAAAATTGTGCAGGGAATAGTATGGACAGTTTTGACATAGTGTTGCTTATGCAAGAACTCATTTCCTTTCTTTTTGATACATACTGTCACCACAGTGTTTTTGTATCTCAGACTTGGCCTGTTTCCTGTACCAAGAGAAAATGTGACTCTGGTTAAGGATTAATGCAGATCAAGAAATTCACGCTTATTAATAACTTAAGGGAACGATCAGTGCACTGCTCAAATTCCATTGCAAACACAGCTCTTTCTCTGTTGAGTTACAGGATGAGGGAGAAGTCACTGCAAAGAATGACCTTTACAAGAAAGCAAAACCAGTTAAAAGTGTTAAATCTGCAGAACTTTTAGAAATACGCATACATGTCAATGAAAAAAAAAAGCATTAATTATTCCAAGGAAATAAAAAGTATGTCTAAAGCTAGTGAATTCTGTCAGAGAGAATATTGTACAAAAGTATCAGTGCTGAAGTATCAATAGCTTCAAATTTTTCTACCTCAGCATAATTTCAGTATTTACGTTGATTTTTATTTTCTCTTTATATTAAAATTGAACCTTTCTTTCTCACTCCCCCATTTTTTTCACGAACCAAGTTTTAGTAACTTATTGATTAATTATTCCATCTGAATCTGCATTCACTTACGAAAGTGCCCCTGAAGCACAAAGTCCTCTTACAATGTTCCCCAGCTGGGGCATTTACCTCAGACTGTCAGTGTTGGGTTTTGCTGTGCACCCAAAGTCACCACAACAGCAGGTAGCCTTTCAAGTAGATCATGATTAAAATTGAAGTCAATTCCTGCTTTCAAAGTCTGTGAGCCAAGCCAATTTGTCTGCAACTGGTAGCGGGCAAAAGTACAAATTTCTATCTGGCCTATTGAATAGCTAATTTAAGTTTGTTTTCAGGAGAAACAGTAGCCTTAAAAGCCAAACACTTAAGAACACAGACAGACACTTGGCTAGCATCACATCATGGCTTCCTTCCACACTTCGTGAAACTAATTGGAGGCCCTAGTCTGCAAGTGCTCTGCATGCATAATGGGTCCGTGGGCCATAAACATACGCTTCTTTTCCATGTAACAGCACTCCAGCCCTAATTGTGAGGAGAGGAAGTAAGCAAGAATAAAAAGACTATACTTACTGTACGGAACACATTCATACTGAACTTCTAGATATTTGTATGTTCCAGGACAAGGATCAGGAAACACATCTGACCCAGTAACTACTATACACTGTGTTCGGTTGTTGCACCTGTAATGGGAAAAGAAAGCAAGCTAATTAATTGAAAAATACATTTAATTTGGAAGTTCATACTACAGTACTATATGCAGTGCTAACTTGCTTCACACTTGGGCAGTCCAATCCATAAAACAACAAAGTTAATTAACTCTAGATCAGTCAAAGTCCATAAATAAAGCTTCAAGACAGTATTTCAGTTCAGGCTTTATACTTGTAAATTTGGAGATCAATGTTACCTCAAATGTCACTCACTTTCACTACTAGATACAGCTGTCCCAAATATATACTCAGTTGATACTACTAGTCCATAAAATCAACGAAAAATGCAAAATGATATAAGATTTTTTAAAAGTGTAATTTTTAATTATGTACAATAAGACAAATGAGCAATTCTTTTCATCTTTAGAGATATACATACTGCTGAATGGTTTTACATGTTTGTTGTAATTCAAGGAAGTAATGCTTTTGGTTGGAAGAGTTATTGCAGACAAAGAGCATTAGCATTTCCATTTTAATTGTTTTAGGAGCAATTGGTGGACTCTAAGTTTCCTCCTTTAGGTTACAGGAAGAGGTAAAGAGCGACTGTTTGCAAATAGGAAAAACAGTTAAAAAGAACTTAAAGAAAATTAATTAAAATGTATTTTAGAGGAGAGTAAATATGGAAACATATGTATGATTTGCTAAACAACGGAAGCCAATGCATTTTGACAGAAAGAATATTACAATGCCTCTAACCATGAGGGTCTACTGAATTTAATGGTTTTTGAAGGTTGTTTTTAATATTAATAATCAGAGATTTTAGCACAGTATTAACTTTTCCAGTTAAAAAAAAAACCACAACAAACCCCAAACACCTATTAGCTTGGAAGTTAAAAATAGAAAAACACTCACCTAACCATGAGAAGTTGGTCAAAATGTAATACACAAAGAACAGTCAGAAGTGGAAGAAAAAAAAGGGAGAAGGTCAAGAAGTTTGGTGAAAAAAAGAGCTCAGCTGATCTTCTCAGAGGTTAGTTTTGTTTGTCAGCAAACTGAGTAACAGAAGTCTGAACTTAAGTAATAGTCTAGCCTTTGACTCCAGCTGTACATCAACTTCACTATTGCTCTACTACTTCCCACACTCCTTGAATACCGCATCTCAAGCTAAAATAATCTATCTTGTATCAATGGCTTCCCAGAGCTGTACATTGCCAACAGGTATAAGAATAATTCATGCTACCTCATAAAAGGTAGAGCAAGCACATTTGAAGAACTCTGATATAAATCACTTCCCTTTTTATTTACTAATCAAACTAGCAGAGAGCTGGTCAGGACATACTGTGCCTCTCACTGCGCAAACTTGGTAACAACCACTCTTCTGACTTTATCAGTTAATTATTATTTTCTTTTTCCTTTTCTCTCTTTTTTAAACTACTTATTTCTAGCCTCATAAGGCTCACAACTGCAGAACTAATTGGAATAGCCAGGGATTTCTTTATATATGCCACGGATACAGACAGATGGTGAGGAATTCACCTGTCACCTCTGTGCTGCTTGTGACGGTGACTTTCCAGAGAGCACAGGCAGGTCCCTGTGCTGCTGTGGCACGGGGAAGGCTGCACCACTCCCAACAGCACTACTTTGAGTGCAACAGCTCGTGCATTATATTGAGTCTGGAATGAGAATGATGCATCCGGTGGCTTTCAGACCTACACTGAACTGATGAAATGTGCACCCAACTTGCAGAGAAAATCACTGAATCTCTAATACAGAAAACATAGAAAACTGCCACTTTTTTGTACTCGCATGAAAGTCCAAGTGCTGCTTTTGTGTGTGCTGTGGAGGAGGAGGCTGTAAAAGCAGGAGAAGGCAATATGGCCCAAAACATCAAAAGTATTGTGTTCTAAGCCCCCTGTGGGTTTT
The DNA here is from genome assembly GCA_907165065.1 of Caprimulgus europaeus. The sequence continues at coordinate 14,977,312 of OU015534.1, read as the reverse complement.
CTTTATGCCCCATACCTTGGGCCGGACTGACCAGCATGAGAAAATTTCAGAAGTAAGATTTTGTAATTAATTTCTTCAAATTTCTTTCTGTATCTTTAGTGAAAATTTATGCTGAAGTCAAAATATTTCCTACTAAAAGACTCTGTGTAGTGCATCATTCAATATAATGGTTTCCACAGCTTTGAGCTGTATGAAAATTTCATTTTACACCTGAATGAGCAGCAATTAAGAGAGAAATATTGATTTGTTACAAAATAAAATGGATACATATTGGGAGAAATTGCTTGAGAATGAAACTGATGAAGGTCATATTTAGCTGTGGAAAAAACTAGCAGTATTTATAAATCTTATAAAAAAGACTGAGTCTTGTCTCCCTTTGAAAAGCTGTTTTCTTCTCTTTCATTTTCCCCGAGTGAAAGACTCATAATGTTGCCATTAGGAAATTGAAAAGAACTTCATGCTAGCTTGTATTGCAACAATGTATAATAACTCAGAAGAAAAAGTATTTTTTCCTTTGTACAGTAAGTGTCAGTGTCAAACTTCAGACACTGAGTGGCATTTACAGGAACTAGTTGACCTTCTAAAAATTTCTATTTCTTTATGCAAGACTTCACCTGCTGTGCATGCGGACACCTTTTGCTAATCTTTGGCCAAAATGAAGGAGACCCCAATTCCAAACCAATGAGCTATGCCCACTGCTGCATTACATAGCAGTGCTACAAAGCACACCACCACCACCACCTCCTCAAGAAATGTAATTACTTGGATAACTGAATGAATGGAAGCATTAGTGCTTTAAGTCATCGCTTTTTACATTCACATCACTGATTTTGCTGCATTGCTGGTTGCATTTTACAAAACATGAGTAATTTTAACGTAAGGTGATGATTTTCATGCACTTCTAAGATTTCAAATTAAAGACACTCGATTAAGATATTCACATGTAAAAAAAATGGAAATTTGAGGCAATTATTTGTTACACAATCAGTGGTCAAATTCCAATTCCAGTGAAACCTTCATGAAAAACCAACAGCAACTACAGCAGCTGTCAATCCCAATTCATGGGATACGGGGAAAAGATGAAGAGTAAGTGGATGTTGCAGAGGTAGTTCCGAGTCAAGCAATTCAGGGAATTTACACTACTGAGATTTGTTGTCTTCCAGAAAAGTCTTCTGTCTTGTTGTGTTGGGTTTTTTTCCCCACTGTACAACCAGGGATACTAACTTCTCTATTAGTTGTTGGCCTACAGTTCTGCTGCTGGCTGCAAAGCCTATTTTACTAACTGCTAAAGGTTTCAGCTGAGCTTCTTTAAGACAAGAAACACAGAATTCTGTCTGGTATTTTGGACAAAAGATATTCCACCCTCCATAAAATAGCACTAAACAGCAGATTATCATATAGAGCTACAGACTGTTGAAGCTACCACATCACTGCCATAGCAGAGCTTCATCATTTTGAGGAACCTTTATATTTAGAAACACTATGCCAAATGAGGAGGATATTACACTGTTATAGCCTTCAACTCAATCCTGTGACCTATTTTCAATCCTTTTTGTAATGGGCATGTCCATTCTCAGCGCTGCCACTTCATGGGATTCTCCAAAACAAGACTATAGTGGAAATACAGTTCCTGGTGATTTGCAAAAATTGCAGTGACACTATCAGGAAAAAAAACCCCAAATCCAAAAACCTTTACTGGACAATAAGTCTCTAATACATTTTAACCAATATTATTTTTTCTACATGGTCCATCTATTCAAACTCTTCTAGAATTGTTCCAACTGAAGGCGTGATACAAACCAGCTCTAATTTCTGCTAATTTAAGAAGTTAAATCACAAATACTTTAGTGTTTCAGTGTCTGTAATCTAGTGTTTAATTCTTCAGTAGGTTTTAAGTACCATTTAAGTGTTCTGCAATCTAGTTAACTGCATACTTTTCCAGCATATGTTAAAATACACAAATTCTCAGGTTTTAATGTACAGTCTTAAAATTCATATGATCTCACACTGAGAAACGTCTTCATGCTTAAGATATTCACAATATTCACAAAGATTTATGATACAATGACTTTGTCATTTACAAGGAAATAAAGCAGATCTGCAAAGAAATATAGAGACTCAGTAACAGTTGATTTAGGAAAGGTAATATATGAATTAAATGTGAAACTCTAGTTAGGCAAAGACTAACTATAGCACTGAAGGAATGATAATTCAGGTTCCTATGCTAGCAGCAGCAAGAGTTTTGCAAGGGGAAATGAGGGAAGTATCACTATTCTCATGATTGCAAGGAGTAATTGTGTACTCTAACACTTGTTTCTTCAGTATTTTAGTATGAATGAAGAAAGGTTACATTTTCAAAATGCAGACGCATCACTTAAGAGTAATCTAAAAATCAAATGGAGTGTTTAATTAACAGTTACAGTACAATGTCTGAACTCCTTTCACCTCAGGAAGACTGTTCAAATGAGGAATGGCCCTTTCACATTTCAGATTAATACAGAAAAAAGGAAAGCAAAGCAGTTCCAGCAGGGCTGTTGGCAAGTATCTTCTGCTCACGATGTAGCATGTCCCTGCTGCATCCATCCCCTTCTGTGCTCAGCTTTAAGGACAGTTGTACTTTCCACGATAATCTGTTTGCATTTCAACTCTAATCTTGATTTGTACAATTCCCAACAAATTGCTTTTGCTCTTTTTTTTTTTTTTTTTTGGTTATTTTATGCTCATTATTGCACTTTTCCATGTGCAACTTATGGAGATGAGATTCCACGTGCAATCTATTGTGTGAGGTGTTTTAATCAATAATCTTGTTCTGCTGATTAAGCAGGAGCTTCTGTTTTGGTAAGATAACATTAGTTTCTCCTGTCATGCTCCAAAAGCTATTGGGAATCTTCAGCAGATCATTAGATATGCTACAATAAAGCTTTGGTACATTCTCTTTTCTTTCTTAAATTACTTCTTCACTGTCCTATCATTCTCCGTCACCGCTGGCACTGCATTATTATTACAGCTCCCCTGAAACTTGCACTAGAGCTATGTCTCCAGGCCTTAGGATGCCATTTTCAATTGAAGCTTCTGCTTGAAAATATAAATTAAGAAAATTTCATTATCTTCTGCCAAGGGCCATTATTCACCACTGTTCTAAGGAAGATTAAAAATGCAAAACCTATGGACTTGAACAAATACTCCAGCATTAAAATGAAAAACATAGTGTCTCATGACTGGACTAGAAACTGAAGTACTGAAATCTGAGAAGCAGATTCTGGAAAGACATTAGCATTACATGGGTCAAACAGATTGACTGAGGGAAGAGGTTATCCATGGGTAAGTCACATCAGCCACATAAAGATACACATACCTCCTTTCCAAGTGGCTTGCAAAGTTAAGGTGTGCAGCAAATAACGTCCATGATACAATTTATTCTTCAAATGCTTTTGTTTTGCATAAATTACTTTGACAAAGATAGTAACATACAAGAAACGCCAATGTTATTTTGGGGTATTCCTAATGCTGCATTTCTGTGAATCCAGTGTTTCATTAAGCATGATAAAACTGGCAAGCACAGAAGAGAGTCAGGTGCACCTCACTTTAAAACAGAAAAAAAAAAAAAACAGTATAAAGCCCCATTAAATAAATAAAATTTGTTTTTAATAAAATTGTCAATACATTAAAAAAACCTATCTTGCTATGTTTTGAAACTTTTAAGTCAGATCTGACAGTATTTCTCTTTCAGCATATTGATTAAATACTTAAAAGCTAGCATGATGGCATGTTCCTGCATATCGCCTGCAGCAACCTGCTTAAACACCACTTGAAGCGCGTAAACTCTGAGTTGTAGCACCACATACTCCATATGGTATTCTTGTTCCTTATTCACCCTGGGTGAGCTGCAGTCTGAGTAAAAAGAGCTGGGAATGTGGGATGACTACACTTCGTGTACTGACTTTTAACAACAGCGTATTGCAAACTGAAAAATTCCTGAACTTCTTTACCCAGAGTAAATGGCTGTCTTCACATATGTATTCCTAATGGCTTACAACTGCCACTTAGATGAGGTTCTGCTTTTGTATGCATACTCACTACACTTCCACTTCTGTTATTAAACTCAAAGGTACATATGTATGAAGATATCAGGTATTACTTAAATGCCATGTTTTATTAATTTGGTCTCAGCAAGTATGTATAAAACTTACACATAAAATACCCAAAGAACAGAGATTTTACTTTAGGGTTCTATAGATACATACATATGCACACACACATACCACAGTAGATAAAATTATTTAAACGAATGTAAATTCTGAGTTTCAAATTAACCTCACAAGAAATACATTACTACATACCGAAAGCTAATGACTTAGCAAGCTGGGCCTAACCAAAGCCTGAAAAAACCCAGCTTTGCTACAAAGCCCTGATTTGAAGCAGCACTGGTTGGCCATCACTGGAATATCCATAACCCTCCAGCAACCGCAGCACCAGTAGCACAGCCTGACCCACGCAGGAAGAGTGAGCACACACAATCCTACAGAGCCACGCTTCCTTGAAGGTAAGATACACAATCCTGCAACTGGCTTTTAAAAAACACGGGATGCCACACTGACAATTTTGCTTACTCATGTATAAGATTTTCTAAAAATTACTTTCAAGTTAGAATTCCTAAAACCATCACGTGGGAACGAGCATGAAAAAAACAAAAACAAGCACAATTTTACCTAGCTCAGATTTAGTGTGCTGTCGTGGTAGTTTTTATAATCTAAGAAAAATAATGGGCAGAATTTGGCTGTAAGTATTGTGTCTAAATACTGGAGATCTTCCTGTGACCACTAAAGCAGTAAGGCATGCTATGAACTGGTTTGAAAATTCACAACCCAGCATCGTGATTCTCTATGTACTTGGCAACATGACCACTACAGCAATCAACCTGATGGTTTTGGATGAAAAATATTTGGGAGGAAAAAAACCTGAGAAAATTGTTTCTAGTTTCTTTTTAAATATAATATTGATGATTTGCTGAATCTTCCTAATTACTGAGTAAACATGACATAAGGAAACTAAATAGTGTATAATTACTATTGTAGATGAAGGTGCACCATAGTATTGTTTCCATTTGCCCAATAAATATGCAATAATATTTAATTTTATACAATGTAATCTTGTGGGAGTATAAAGGTACACATTAAGGATGAAAATTCCAAACAGACAATAAAACACAATAGAAAATATGCCCTTTCTTAAGATTACCCAGTTTGATTCAGTATCCATGAATGTGTATCAGACTTGCATGGCAAAGTAATTTAACAGAGATTTTTTTTTGCTTTCAACCTCTTCTTACAATTTTAATACATTTAGTTATGACCCATTTGCCTTTTAGCATTCATGTTGTCTAAGTTCAAAGCTGACACTGTTACAAAGACGAATCTTCTCACTTACTGACATCTAAGCTATCAGAAATATTTTTTTCTTGTTACAATTCTTTCTTGTTCCAGTACTTTGTTTACTGGTGTAAATGCTATTGTTATAGGGTTATTATTAACCTGAAACTAAAGCATCAATTAAAACAGGGAGAGGGGGGGAAAGAAAAGGTAAAAGGAAATGTGGATTTCAGTGGAATACATAACTCCTGTCTTATCTCTGGAATTTTTTAAGTGCTTTTATAGTCTCATCCTTCTATCCTTATTACTTTCTACCACACATGTGAAAGACCTAGTAGAACTACCAGAGCCTGTCAGGAGCTGACCGTAAAGCAAGGACAGGAAAAGTAGATATCAAAAGATGCAATGAGGTGTGCAAAGTAAACTGAACAATCTCCCAGTGAGGTTTGCACAGGTGCAAGCCAAACTCAAACATTCTAACAGTACGAAGCAGGAGAGACTTGCTTTTTAGAGAAAACGCTTCTAACGCAACACACCTGAGGAAGAAGAAATGGAAATAAAGTCATATCCATAATCTTGTCATATTGTTTATGTGTGTGCATATTTGCAAACAAAATACAGCATGGGATTACAGGCAGTGTATATCTTAGTACACCAACTAAGCCAAGCAGATCCGTACTGCTGAAAAGCAATCAGTTCAAAGCACCCAATTAAATGTTTCACCATTTAGACAAAATAAATAGCCTGCAGCTATGCTTATTTACTAATGAAAGCTTCAGTAGTGCAGCATCCTAGTATCTGAGCAATTTACACAGATTATTCACATTGAGTGAGCATGAGTGCAGTATCACACCTTGTGGGTTGAGCAGGTTTCAGTGGAGAAACATGGGATTGAGTAATAATATCAGAGCTTTACTAAGGCACGTTTATTTCTGAAGCAACAGTGCTAGAGCAGAGTGTTTAGAAAATCCAACTGAAAATCCTGAAGTGGTATCTGATCCTTAGGCATAATGCTGCAACAGACTTACAGGAGAAGAAACTCCCAGGCAGAGAGCAGAGGACAAGAGTAAAAACCCTTTAAAACTCTTTTTTGTAGCACTGTCAACCTTTTTTATCCATGGCTTGGCATTCAGCATATTCATAATGTAGTTAAAAATTATGTAACTTAAGAGAGCTTCTGAGTCATTATTAAATTAGTAACTTGAAGAATTGCAATACTGAAAAAGTGTAGTTTTACCCTTCACATTAATTTGCACAGAAGCACTCACTTTAATTACTAAAAGAAGGTATTTTAAATGACAGGTGTGATTTGTTACTGCAACTTCTGAAAAGCAGGAGCCTTGTTCACTTTTACTGTTCACGCTTTGACTGGACCTCCAGGTCCGTACAAATTCAGCCTGACTCACTATGGGTCTCCCGAGTTTAACACAGCTCTTCTGTTTGCAAAAATGCATATTCAACATAAATGTATCTTGCTCTAACAGGAATGTAAGACCCTAATTTACACAATTGTCCGCCGAGGCAACACGATTTTACAGGGAGGGTCCTTTGGTTTCACTCTACAATGGACAGGATGAGGACAATTTCAAAGGAAGAGTGTGGTGAGGCAACCCTAAATGAACTTTAACATATGCATTCCCCTTGATAATCCTCCTTTATCAGTTAGGAGCAATTATTTATAAAAATGTTCACCTACTGCAGTTCGCATATAGAAAAATGATCACATTTTTAACAAGGGAAATGGGAAATCACTATGGGATGACCTGCTTAGATTAAATTAGCAAGAATCTTGCTATCAGACCATATAAAAGATACACCATAATAAGATGTGACCTAGCAGAACCTTGGAGCCAATCTGTGATTTTTTTCCCCCTGTAACCCTTCCTAATTATCTGCAAAGTTACAGACCCTTTTGTGGCAGGTTATTTTTTCTGTGAATAGTGAGGGGTTTGGGGCTTTTAAATATTTAATTAGTCTTCTGATATGAGAATTGTTGCACATGCCAACTGCTTCTATTTTCAAACCGTGTTCATCCTAATTATGTTCAGATTTAGATTGGTCATCCCAAACCTCTCACTCTTGTAATTATTTACTCCTTAAAGATCATTCAGCAGAGAAATATTTTTCACCCTTATGGCTCTTTCTTTCCACAAATGGCTTTTCTGGTCCGTTAATTACCCACTCAGAGGATTAGAGTTTGTAATAATGCAAGAGATCCTGCATGTAGGATGAGTTTTACAGGGTAAAAAAGAATAAATTGTTTTTGTAAACTTGCCTCAGGGAATATCCCCTTTTTGGGTTATAATTTTCATCAACAGAGGCCATGTGCCCACCACTGCATACCTACCAATTCCACAGGGCTACAGAGTGACTCATTTCTACAACTCACCAGAACTCAAAGCAAAATGCTGACCAAGAGGCCAAATGACAACTTGGTTGTTTTATGACTGCAATCTGCTAGCAAGATGCTATGATACCTTTTCTCACAATTTTTAAAGCAGATTTCATGGCTTTAAAGTTATATATATCTAACTGATAACTAATAATAAAATTACAACTTTTCTTATTTCATCTGCTCATTTTTTCCAGAAGTACTATCCCTTGGTAGGTCTAATAAACTCTGCAACAGTGGTGTCATTTCCTATTAAAATATGTCTGAGAGTCCTCACTACAACTACTTTCTTTTCTTCTCAGAGGAATGCCTGTCACAAAAGCACTGTTATTCATTACCCACAGTGATGTCTGGACCTAATTATCATCTGGAAAGCTTGCAGGGCTACCAGGTATAGGACTTCCCCTGCAAAAGCATCCTTCTGTTCTAACTCGGAAAGCACAATCCCACTTCCTTCTTTGTGATTTGAAGTTAAGGGATTAACTGATTTGAGCTGTGGATTTTCTGATTCCCGGAACTTCCAGTTTTAAGCCCAACAAAGTTTAGGGGATTGCTTCTGTTTGCTTGCTTTTACATTTGCAAAAACCTTGCATATTCTGCAGCTGTTTTTTATGCAAGTCACGTAGATTCAGCCTCTGTAAAAAACGTCAGAAAATTCGCTGGCTTGACTCTGTCAGTGCACAGATAATCTTTAATTGTGTCAAAAATATTCATGATCTAATCCTTTTATCAAACTGTCTGCCACTGAAGGAGTCCCATGTGCCTACACAATTAAAACCCCCATGTTAGCCATACATAATACTGTATTACATTTGATGCAAATCCTTTTCTATTGAAATAAGCACTGGGCTGACAGCAGGAAGTGGCTGATAAGAAAGCAACAAGGCATTCCTGATGGCATGCATGATAACTGAGCACTAACTCCTATGTGTTCTGTCTACAGCACATTACTCAAAGTGCTCCTGTTTTAAATGCGACTGCAGGAGGTGTTCCTTTGCTGTATGTCTGTCACAAAGACAGCAAAATTATCTAAGAAAGCTAAATAGACAAAGTAAATGATGTTTTTCATACCCACCAGTGATGCTGGCACTAGAATAATATACTGAAGGCAGTATCAGTGCTACTACAATGTAGATGAGAAAACACCTACAGCTTCACAAGTGTAATAGTACATTTGGGTTCAATGCTGTTAACAAATTCAGTAAGCAGGGAAAAGTTATGGGTTCAGAACTGTCACATTATTGTTAGGCTTACAATCCAGCCTAATTAATTAAATAATGTGTTGCATAGAGGAGTTAGAAAAGTTTTGTGTTACAAAATCTGAGTTATGGTGAAACAACAATTTTACAGTGCTGGAAAAAAGTGAGTATTAAATACATTTCAAAATTGCTCCTTCATCACACAGATATATATCACAAGAAGCAAGATATCTGACAAGCAATAAACAGTAAGGTTAAAGATCACAGATTACTACTAAATAAGGTGCACAGATGCGTTTGCAAATACTACTGTATTTGTAAAATACAGATCTTGCCAGATGAAATGTTATAGAGCTCAGAGTCATCATGAAGTAGTAAGACTTCTTCATGTAAGGTGTTCTAACTATATGAGTTTGGTCACGGTAGCTTGCTCAATGAAATGATTCTGCTACCTAATTTCTTTGAAAAATGTCACTGGATCCGTTTTGTGTGTGTGTATGTGTGTTGTGCACACATGTGCACATGAGTGTGTGCTAGAAGAAACTGAAATTCAAAGGTTTGAATTTCAAGGTGATAGCGAATTATAGTGAATACCTGAAAAAACCTCATAGCTTTCAACAGCAAATATTTAGTAAAGAATCTGCAATGCAATTGTATTACAAAGCAAGTTTGATATGGAAAAATTCTACATGATGAGAACCTTTCCTCCGCACTGATGTGTTTACAGTAGGCTAAAAATATACTGAATACTGAGTATTTGGTCTATGTAACATTCTTAAGGCTGCATTAACTTCATTGCAGCAACTTGTTTTATAGGCTCAGTTCATCATGACCTATAAAATGTTAGGCTGAAGTGCTTTAAATATCTGCTAACACCATGTGCAAGCCTGGGAGTACAAGGCACTGTGCTGTGAAGCGGCAAAGACAGTACTCTTCTGAGAAAGTAGCACGCACTCTTATGTCACCGATATAAACAGGGTAAGCATGCTAAATAATGTATGAAACAGACAGACAATCTTTATATAAAACAGGAATTCTAGTTGAATTCTTTGTTTGATTTTATTTTATTAGTACAATGCTCATTTTTAAGATTGCTTCTTAGAAAACATAGAAGTCGACTATCATACTAAATTGCAGAACATACGTGCAAACTCCTTTCATCCACAATTATACCAAAAAAAAACCAAACCCTCTTTCATTTGTGACCATAGCATTTTGCTAATTATTGCTCTGCAATATGTAGAAAATAAAATGCAAAGCAGGGAACTATCTGTATCTTTCAGTAATCATGGACCATTTATTAAGCAATTAGATTGCAATTTTATTATTAGAGAGAAAAAAAAGAAATGTTGTAAAATACTGTTATTGCTTGTATCTTTGATCCTTAAACTTCTCAATTTCAGCAACCTCATTAATGTCAAAATACCATGAATATGGCCACTTCTTTTTACACTGTATAGCCTGGGCACAGGCAGAATCTATGGGATTCAATAAAGAAGATTTTTCTTGTTAAATTCAACTAAAAAGCTTAATTGAGCAACAAAGGTCATAAGGTTCTTTTTATTATAAGTAGGAGATTATTCTGTGGCAGAAGGAAATTTCCAGAATATGAGATCTGCTCATTTCTATACTACTATGTAGCTACTTTTTAATTTTTAAACCCACGTTACTCTTCTATTCCTTTTCTCTGAATTAAACAGCTTCACTGTAATAATCTTTAAATTCTATTTTCTTTGTGTTACTAATGAAAACTTTTTACTTTCATCGCTACCGCTGGCTTTATAGCACTGAAAAGTACTCATAATTTACTTACATCTATTTAATTCATATTAATCTGTCCTAATTTACGATCTATACCCTGCTCTGCCCATCTTCATGTACCTTTTCCATGTCAATTCTGTTTACTAAGTGATATTCAACGGATTTCCTATAATGCAATGAACCTTAACAGGCAGCTTTTAATTGCCTCGCATAGGAAACCACATCACTATTAATTCCACAGCAACAGTATAAAATAAAACTATTGCTTTTCAGACTCTAGAGCAATTAGACCTCTCGGCTATTTGGCTAACTCTGCTTCATGATACCCAGTGCAGTTAATTATATTTTTTGATGTTAATAATCTCTGTCAGTTTCAAGCATAACTCCTCTTTGATGAATATTTAAATTATATTTGAATAAAAAAATAATCTTGGTTACATTTCATATTCAGCAGTCATCACAGCTTAATAAAGGTCTCCTCAGCAAGGGCTGAGATAAATGGCTATATGAACACATGTATAAAGTCCTAAATCAACTTATCAGATAATGTAGCTGTTTTGGCGAAGTATTATAGAGGATATATTGGGGTGGGAGGAATTAATAGGCTTCAATTATTACAATATTATTCTATACAAACTAAATTTGGCACAGTTATATATAAGCAAATCAGAATTTTTCAGTAATGTAGTTCTGAGTGCAACTAAAACAGGAACTTATCTTGGCTAGACTAGAAATTCGAAAACTATATAAAATTTAAATAGATTTGTCCAAGCTAACACAACATTCAGCTGAAAGATGTTGAAGTTCAAGCAATGTTGTCGCAGTCAAGCTCTCAAAAACATTAGTAAATTACCAAGAGAGGTAACTACATACGTAAAACATATAGAATATGATTAACTGTAGGCTAAACATATGCACACCTAGTAGAGCCCATTTCAGAAATCAGAAAAAAAAAAAAAAACAACCTAGAAAATCACAGGCTGAAGCATGTATTTTATATGATGCTCAAATATACAGGAAACAGATATAATACTAACAATTTCTGTATACGTATGTATACTTATTTATATTCATTTTCAGCCATGAACAAGAAAGGAAATACTGATTAATGTGTATAAAACACCATTCTGCCAGGTAAAATATACACTGACTTAAGAAGAATTTAATGGTGGTTTTGCCAATAATAAAGGAAAGCAAACAAATCTAAGATATGAAAACTCTAAATAAAACATCAAGCTACACCCTGATAAAATAATGAATCCAATCTTTTTTGAAGTAAACTAAATCTAAATTTTAAATGTCATTAGTTGGTATCAATGATCCTTTTGTTGTTTCCTTTGTAGCCTGTCCAATGCCGTGATTACAGCAACGTGTGTGTGTTATGTGCTTGCACATGTGTAATATAATTTCTTCTGCAGAAAATAATAATAGAACACAATACAAAAAGATTATCAAGTGCCACTGACAGCTATTTCACCTTACCTGACTGCTCAGAACATTGAAATATGAGGATATGTATTTAATTTACTAAGTAATGCCATGACAGAACAACTCTATTAATAAAAACTTATATTTTTAATGAGTAAACTAGACCTAGCATTTTCATATTAAGAATTAATGATAGTGAAAATGCACAATACCAGATAAGGTTCTTCTCAGTCATGGGTAATACTGTGTTTTTCTGAAATAAAGCCAAGGACTATGGTATGCTTCATGAATATTCTAGGCTATGTGATTATGCCTAGTTTATGAAAATAGGCTACACGTATTTCTGCTTTTTTCTTTACATTTGAGTCATAACTACATCTTGTGATTAACACATAGAAAACAAAAGAAAATAAAACAAAACAAAAATCGATTCAGACATGGCCTGGCACTGTGAAAAGCTTAGCTAAAAAAAATAAAGAGCATTTTAAGATTCTGCTACATCAATATACTCACAGGAGTGACTGCCATACTAAGACCTCTGTCTCTTTCAGGTGAGTGGAAGCCTTCATTTTTAAAGGTTGCTTAAAAAAATGTATATATGGTAAATGTTTTGTGAAGCAGCTGTCAGTAAGCTGAAACAGAAACTGCTGGCATGCCAAAGCTAAAGAAAGACCTCATACACGAGAAGCATCAGTAGGACAGCAAATTCAATATGCATAAATTCCAAGAACGTACCTTATGCACATCAGCCTGTGCTATCCTACCATCAACACTGGTACTCCCCTGACACGAGGAGGACAGAAACACAAGCTTTTATTGACCAGAAAGTAGAAAAAGGCAAGGTAAATCTCTTGTTCTAAGACACTTTTCACTACATATCATCTCTGGCAAAGGGAGGCAATCTTCGCCTGCAGATGGAAAAGCAAGGGAAAAAGCAAGGATAGCAGCAGGGGTCAGCAGAGCCCTTGTCTGAGCCTGGCAGCCCCCCAAACGGCACAGAACAAAATCCTGCCCGTGAAAACTGTTTTAAGTCACATTAAGAAATGCAAATCTGAAGTGCACTACAGTTTAAACACAGAATCAACCGTGAGCCCCATCTGAGGAAGCTGTTTTTGAGGCACTAAAATGCTTCTTTCTTGTAAAGGCTCAAATTCAGCTCTGCAGTGACCCCACAGCAGGTTTTTCCTTCTACCAGCAAAGACACCCTGTATGAGGTTTGCTTTTGGCTAAACCTTTCACTCTGATGAGTGAGATTAACCAGTTACAGGAGATTTACCCACTATCCATCCAAGCCTGGAGTCCAGTGGAAGATTTTCTTTACTCATTCACATTATGGAACCGACCAAACTTGTTTACACTTGAGAGGACACTAATATGGTATGACACTGTTTCCTCTGCAGACCTCAGAAGCAGGAAGAAGACGAAGGGCTGGAGAGACGTGCCTCCTTCAGAGCAGAACTCATTTTGTCTTCTTTCAAAAATGTCTCACTCTCATTTACATATAGGATTTTTAAAAAATGACATATTTGTTGGACATGAGAATAGGTGGAAACATATTAACATCTCCATTCTCCCACTCTCCTGCTGGGAAGGATTAAGAAAAAAATAAAGTCTCGGGAAAAGGAATGGATACGCTGCTTCCTTCAGCTTTCCCTTGATCACTCTGTGGGGCAGGAGGCACCTTGCTTACATTTTGGAGATCCTCTGTTTAAGCGCAGCTGTCTTGCAGAGAGATGATGGATGTAACAGGTTAAGAGTATTACCATGTGAGAAAAGTTAATAGTAACAAAAACCCAAGCATGAACTCTTCACTGGTGTCATGAGGGCCACAGTAATTCAAGGTACATGTGTTGCATGTGCTGTAGATAAGACAGGATATGTGCAACAACACCAACAAAAAAATTCACTGCTGAAGAGGATTTATTCCTCTATTAATTCCTTTACTTTTCTGCAGTAATGTTTTAAAAGGGAAAGGTATTTTTAAAAGGTAAAGTTCTCAAAGTTAATTTATTTTTATATCTATGGTTACATATTAAAATTATCTTTGCTTTGTTTACACATATGTAAAAAGAAAAATTATACTGATTAAATATGTTTTGTAAAGAGCATATAAAGCTACTTTTATAGTATAAATTGTGGATGAAAATAGAGTTTCAAGGCTTTTTCACAGTGCACTATTGGTATTTCTGTTGCAGGTAAAAAATAATCTGAATATACTGCGTGCATGTATCTTTTAATGTGGATATCTGCATGGTCTGCAAAGTCTGTGGTTTTAAACATTTCAAATTTTTCCTCTTTTCAGAGTTCATAGCTATGTTCTCATTATCAGAACACAGATCAGAAGTTCCTATTTAAAAATTCAATGTATTTTAGACTTTAAGAGGGAGTCAATGTTTTCTTTCTCAAGTTAGTATTAGGTTGTCAACATTAAATACTTTAAATTTTGCCTCCTAGTAAATGATTCCATCAATACAGAGTTAGTAGGTTGCATTTTCTTTAAATACAAAACATTAGTTTTATACAAGCCACACCAATAGCTAAAACTGCAAATTACTCAAAAAATAAGGTGCACAGATTGAAATGAACCGGGAATTTTTTTAATATTTGATTCTTCAAGATTCAAAATTGTATTATTCAAAGTTATTATCTGGTGCACTACCCAAGTTTTTATTTAAATAAACAGGCACTAAAATATCATCTAATTGTACTGTACTGCACACAGACAGCTATGGTGTCTAATCATTTATTAATTGGGAACTTTTCCTAAACAAAAAAAAAATTAGGACTAGGAAAAATTATTCCAACTAAAAAAAGGCTATTTTTAATTCAGAAGAGAATAGTCCCAGCATACAAAAACGCTTCTTAGCAGCTTACTGTTTCACCATAAAATGACATACAAAATATGTCTTTTCATTTGAAATGTATTTTAAATATGTATTTACAAGTACTTTTAAATATCTGGTTTTATTATAAGCTAATAAAACAGAATTCTAAACACTGTGTGGTATCTATGAAATCTTTAGTGCCTGCCCTAACTAAAACCTATGGTCCATCCACCTGCAGTTGCAGAACAGAGCTTTGAAGTCGAGATTGAAGGCAGAAAGTCCTCATAAACGCACAGGCGGTTTGAATATAACTCATGCAATCCACCTGCAATCCACTTATGATGGAAGTGGACTTAAGACTAGGTCATAAGCAAATTTTATCATGTTAATTTTCAAATCTCTGTTGTGCCTATAAAGAGGCAGTTCTAGTTAGCCTTATCAACTTCAAAGTCTCGTGTCAGTTGCTGGCTACAGCCACACAAACACACTTTATGAGCGAGCAACTAGAGCAATTTCCTCAGGCTGCTTTGCATCTTGTCCTTCCCTGTTCATTTAATTTCTTTCTAAACAAAGAGGAAACAGAGGAGATTTGTCCCTGTTGAAGGATAGCAGAGCACCAGATTTTGATGATTTTAACACCTAACTGCCTAAAACAGGGCTCCTCCGCCACTCACTTACTTTACTCCCTCACCAAATATTTTAGAAATAAGCTTATTTCTATACTCAACCTTAGCACGTGGTGGGATCTCTAAAATTGGACTGTATACAAACGCTGGGGTTAATTACCAGAGAAGTGTGAAGGGGGAGAGAGATTTTCTAAAGGTCTAGTCTCTTTCTTCAAAGTTTTAATTTTAACCGTGCCAGTCTGAAGTTTACACAAAATCCAAACACATTCGAAGACTTTATTCAAGAGTAATTGGGATATAATTTCAAACATGGACTAAAAATTTAATAACTACTTTACAAAGGTAAAAACAAAGCAATGAAGTCATTAGTGTTCTAGTCAGGCTTCTTAGGAAAGAATTAAGTTTAAAATATTTTGAGAACTGTAGAAAAGAAAGAAAAGGGAGGGAGAAAAGATCACATAGTAGCTCGTTCTGAGAAAGAGGAGCTGATGCATCCGTGGACACTGGCAAAGTTTGTGTGATAACATCTCAAACTCAATGGAAGGGGAGTAGGGCAAGCGATTACATGGCTTTGTGTTGAACTGGAAACCTCATCTTATTTTTCAATCTTTAGATTTCACAGTATTGATCTCATTAAGCTAGTGTTTTCACATCATAACCGCAGTAAACGTAGTTGCTGTGCAAAAGCTGTGAAGTAATGTTGCAAATGAATGATGAGTATTAAACAATTGCTGTGGAACTACATTTAACTGCAAGTCTAAAACTGAATTGAGTGGTCAAATGCAGTGGTAAAAACACCGCTGGCTGAAGTGATAAAAACATGTAATTACTCCTTAAAAGTAAACACTGTAAGATTTTAAGTAGCAATGCAGAAACTATTGCTGTTTATTTCCAAAGGTATGGGAGAAAAGTTTGCCATGTGCACAAATGTTTTAACAGATGAATTTTTTTTTCTAGTCAGTTAAAAAAAAAAGGAAAACCAATTAATTTGATAGTCCTTCAAGTGAGATTTTTCTATGCAACTACTGCCATTAAAATACAGCTGACGTGATACTTTTAGATATCAGATCAAGGACATGCACTGAGAACTAAACAACAGTTTGGCGTAAACAACAAAAAGTTATCATCATCACCAATGCAGTTAGAAATAATGAGATACAGTAACTTTTAATATTTCATAAGAAATCTGCAACTTTCTTCTATGCTCACAATATTGCACAAACTTAGCAATTTTCAGTAAAGATTAAACAAGGCAGTGGATACAGTTTTTCTACTTAAAAACGGGATCTGAGAAAGAAAACTATGAAAACAAACTTCCAAATTAGTATAAATGCGTTACAAAAATAGAAAACAAAGCATCAAATGATCTTTGCAATTTGTTCAGACAAAATGAACAAAAAATTAAAAACTGTGCATAGATATTCTGAACCAATGTTGGATACGTGATCACAACTTCATTTTAATGTGTTCAAAAAAGGGAAAGAGTGGAAGACTGGTAAGTTCAAAAATACTCTCTGCTATTGTAAACTTACAGTTGATTAATTGAAACAGGAGGATTGAATTTTCAGCTTTCCAGTAACAGTTTGTCACTTTAAGCAAGTTTGTGCCTCTATATTTGTCTCTGACTAGCTTAATCTGTATATTTGCAGTGAACATAAGGAGGACTTTGATCAAAACACAACATGCATTTTACACAACAAGGAAGTCTACAGAGAGGCACTACATTTACAAAAGCAATTGAAGGTGGTTTCAAAGGGAGTTGACAGATTAGAGGATGATGACACTGCTGCTGCAGTCTCAATGGAAATCTGGCTTGATCTAATTAACAACAACGAACTGGAACCACAAAAAGATAATTCAAACATAATTTAAAGAAGTTATATTACTTTTTTACTAGTGCAGCAATGGAGCCTTTCCCTTACTGATCAGAGAACAAGTCACAGGTTGAATACAGAACAAGAATAAAAGGCCTGATATCCTTCATTTACCTCCGGTATTTGAAATTGAAATCTGAGATCTAGCCCAAACATTTAACTACAGAAGTAGAGAACATCCATGTATTCACACAAAAATGATAAAAAATCACAACAGTCACACTCATGACAACTTGAGTGAATCAGGAAATAAAAATGGAAGATTATTTTCAGCTATTTTGACCATATGTTACTGAGTTCTACTATGTTCAAGCAGAACACAATAAATAGAACACAGCATGTGGGACAACTTGCATGTTTCATTTGACACATCTATGTACATGCACCAGACAGCTCCCAGGTTATTCCCATCCTTTTTTTTCTTTTTCAGATTCCTCACTCTACGAAAAATGCAATGGGAGAAAAACATCCCACCAGTCCTGAATTTATTAATTGCTAACTTTCCTAAACTTATGTGGGGTGAAGGAAAAAAATTAAGTTTTACAGGAAAAAAAGCCAATACTCTTTATCTAGTCTTTGAACACCCTCGTGGTTTAAGCCATTAAGAATGCCAGTGACAGATTTGTGCTAACATTTCCACAGCTGTCAGTATTACGTGACTGCTGTCTGTGTATTCCACCTATAGGGCAGGAATTCCTGGGAGTCTTAGTTTCGATGTAGCTTTTGTACTAAAACCATTTGTATTTTCTCCTCCTCTGTCTTCTCTCACTGTTTACTGCTATCACTATGATATACTGTAACATATGCATATATGTGTATGTACACACATGTATAATGACATATAAACATCCTGGTATTTAATCATACTGGCATTTTCCACTGGATGCATTTTCCAGGTGGGAACTATGTGAGTTATTTACTGCATTCATAGGAAACATGCAACTTGCCAGGGAATTTAGAAGTTTTTTTAAAATGCAGCAGCCATTTGGACACATTTTAAGTGCTGCTTGACTACCTAAAAGACAAAGACACAGTTAATCTCTAAATAAGTGAATTGTTCCCTTCTCTTTGCAGTTATCTTCTGCTTTTTAACTTTTGCTCACAGAATTTTTTAAAAAAACCTTGCTAATTACAACTGATAGCTTTTATTTTCTTCTAATATTACTAGAAATAAATAATATTACCTCAATAGCAAATTGGCAACTACAACTCAGCATTTCCTACAGTATATATACCTCGTATTGTATTAATGCAAGCATTTTTTCTCTGTAGTTATAAAAATGGTATATGTATTCTTACCTTTGTGTCATAATTTTGTAGGCATCTGGAAGGAAGCATTCTGTATTCTCCATCTGGAAAGGGTCAGCATCACAAATCTTGTCATCTGTCCGTCCATAGTTAGCACTTTCTATCATTATAACATCGCTTCCTGGACACCGGAGGTCAATGGAGTAGCCTTCGCAGGAGAGCTCCCTCCGAACCAGACCAAACGGTAGTGCTGCTCGACTGAAACCTAAAAAATAAGAAAAAAAAAAAGGGATTGAACCTAAAGGATATATTGTATTGGACTTTTTTTTTTTTTTTCTGTCACATAGACACTAACTCTCATCAGTGCACTAAAGAAGTGCACCTTTCAACAGTTTGACCTGGTACCATTTATAAGTGAAGCATCTTTCATAAAACTGTCACATCCCTATGGCACTGCTGCTGTGTCCTTAATCAGCAATTCCTCCTCACTTCTAACCCTTGCCAGGGCAGACAGCGGCACCTGTCTGTGTGGCTACACTGCAGGTTCCTGTTCTCACCTCTTTTCTCTCTGCTTCTGTCTCCCTTCTGTGGTCACAGTCAGACAGGTCATGTCTGAAAGTGTGAAGCAGCAGAGCAGGCAAGATTTGCAAAGCCACAGCTCCAACTTCATAAGTTTTTTTTAATTTGTATCTTCCTTTCTTCAGGACGAGTTGGTTTCTTTTGCGTAGCTATTTTATGTCCCCCACAAAGACATGTATATGCCACCATATCTAAAATAGATGCCAATACTTCATCTAGTTTGTCTAGTCTTTATCTAGAACCTCAGTGCTCCTTATGGTGTCTTTTACAAAAATTAAAGCACAGACAGGTAAGATTTTGGCCAAACATATAAATTATCAGTACATCAAACTGCAGATGTGTACTGTATAAAATCTCCCTGTCCCCCCCCAAAATGACTTAAGTGCTCAGGGCACTCTCATTTTTAACATGCTTTTCTGAATGAGACAATTCCAAAGAGTAGGTAACTTCTTTTAAGAATAATGAAGTAGTATAGCAAATGTTTTACAAACAAGGCACAAATATTCATTCAGATATTTTGTCTTTTACAGACATTTCTTTATGCAAAAAGTATATTGTGCCAAAAATCAACTGTAGCTGTATACTATACTTTCTTGTACTTAGCTACTGGTATATTATTAAACAGAATATTTCTGTTTCTTACAAAATGTGTGCATTACTGTCTTCTGGAAGACAAGCTGGGTAACATGATAGTGTTAAATAATTATTTATTTAAAATAGTAAATACTTTCTAAATTTTCAGGAGAGTTACTGATATTTCATATTTTTTTAAAAAGCCATCCTAATACAGGAGCACAAGGCCATTAATATTTCAGTGCTGGCTGCTGGTGACAAGTTGTGACAGCAAAGAGAAACAGCTAGTAAGTACGGAAAGTTGGAGCTCTACGGTGTTTTGAAGGCAAAGAAAATAAACTTTTCTTATAAAAGAAGAAGCAAGGAAGCAAGGATCTAAAAAGATCAAGAACAACTTGAGATAACCCCTTGATAGTAAATTTTCACATGAACCAGAGGCTGTCACTTTTTCTACTGAATTAATGATCTGTGGATTAAAGCTCCTATGTATGGAGATGATTATCTGTTAGGACTGCAAAAAAGAGGTGTTGATAATGACCATGCTTGTGTCAGGAGTGGCTCCCTGGCAGCCACAACTCATCTTCCCATCTGCCCCTCCCTTCCCTGCACACCTCTGCCTTCCCCTTTGCACCAGCTTCTGTCCAACTTGTGTAGTAAACTAATGCAAGGGGCTGGTCTGACTCTAACCTCCCTCTGCTGCAGAAGAACTGATGAGGTCTCAGAGGACCAGCTCTTTGGCTGGGCAGGAATTCAACCTGGCACAAAGGGAAGGCCAGAGCATAGCAACCCGCTCCACCTTTACATTTTTTGGAATCATATCCTAACATGAAACCAGTACTGTTACTCTGCCAATATGTTTCAGTATTTGTTCATAAGGGAAGAAGCCATATTGCTGTAGAAAACAGCACAGTTCCATCTCAGATTCACTCCTGGTTGTTGGTTTGGCTGCACATACCATGCGCAATAGCAATAACTTCTAACTTTATTAGAAGCTTGCTGAAATATCACAAGCTGAAAGCTGGAAAGAGTTAAAACACAAATCCATCACATTAACACCCTACATGATCCTTCCATGCAACAAATTAATACAACAAAGACAGAAGCAGCTCATGGCTCAGTGAGGGCGTGAAATGGGCACAGAGAGGGGTACGCACAAAGCCCCCACCACACATGTATACAGCAGCTCTTTTGATTAATTACCATCGCAACAGCCACAGTGGGACCAAATATAATGCTGCTAGTGACTGCCATTCCTACATCCGATTGCTCATGTCAAAATTAACGCCATCCACTCCAGCTGGCAGCAGTGGTGCCCGTACCTTCCGCCCTCAGCAGGGCTTCCTTCCCTGGGCACCCAGCACCGCCACGGCCTGGCCAAAGGGAGTCTGGTCACTACATCCCTCCCTGCCTGTCTGCCTCCCACAGGAGCCCCACACGTGCTCTCACACAGATGTACAGCCCTACTTTTGGGTTTCTATCAAGGAGGGGAACAGTGACTTAGAAAGGGGACTTCTGCAGAAGGGCAGAGCAGGGAGGGGCAGGCGGGCAGAGGGTCTAGCCGCTGAGGTGCCGGTGGCTGTGCGTGGCGTCCATGCAGCAGAGGTCAGACATACGGGACATTATGTGGCCAGGGCTGACAAGCTACCTGTGGCAAGCACCAAACCCTCACTGCAGATCCTGCAGCACCACCTCCACTTCTGCTAAGAAATACCTTGAATCCATATACAAGATCTCCGCAGTTTGTTACAGAGATCGGCTGCCTGCAAATCTTATTTCATCATCTATGGCAACTGCTATAAGTTCTATGAATGTGTTTTATCCTGCATTTTTTCCCCCTGCAGGCATCCATGAGAAGTTCTGTGTTAGGACAAACATTAAAAATACTAGAGGAATGTTAGATCACTTCAGAGGCAACAGAGGACACACCTGAGATTGTCATGTAGGTGTTACATTGCCAAAGCAGCAAGCAATAAAGCAAAACAATGCGGCGTGCATCGGGTGGAGAGACTGCTCTAAGGAATCTCCATGGCGCAGAAAGAATTTTAACTAAATAAAATAAATACATTTAAAATCCACTCACAAAGCTGCTGTGATCTTTATTCTGAAGCTGTATTTGTAATATTTTCTGATCAACAAAGGAAAAATAAGCATATCAACAAGCAAAGTGTAATTCAATCCATCTTGCAACCCTGACAATCGAAGAAAGAACTAGTGGGAGGCCCTGTGAGCAAAAAATCAATATTGCAGCTTTGTGCCTGCAAATGTGAATACTGCCAAATAGCAGTGCTTGGGGTAAAATGAACTGTTTTGCTCCATTTTCTCCTCTCTGAACAAATGATTTTGAAACGACAGCTTTTTTTGGAGCTATAAAATGCCAAGCAATAACTCCCTGCGCTTTAGGCAAGTGATTGGAATAAATACCTCTTGGCAACAGGTGCAATGACTTAGGACTGAAATTCATTTACATTCAGGAGATAATTCCCGATAAACAGATGCACTGCCACAGGATGGAAGTAGCATTTGAATGCTACTGCC
Source organism: Caprimulgus europaeus (assembly GCA_907165065.1). The sequence goes on along the minus strand of OU015534.1, from coordinate 14,954,903 downwards.
TGGTTCTGCAGCACTCTGGAGCTTTTTAGAGGTAAGTATGGGGCTCTTTCAATAATTACTGTTGTAACTGGTAACTTTGTATCTCCAATGTAACTCCTCATGAATATTTTCAATACTGTATTTCTAACCAACTTGTGTTCAACCTACTGCTTGCTTCATTGTACCTTGCATAAACCTATTTTGTTTGGCTGTCCTCCTGCAGTTGAAATCAACATTCCTCAGTCTTCCTGCTAATCACTTCAAGGCAAACTGTGCCATGGATGACACCACTCCTGCTGTCCGCCGCCCAAGAACCCAACCTGCTTCCCGACTGCAAAGACCTTTCTGGTGCTGGGGCTGGGACTTCCAGCAAAACCTAAACATTAACTCAAGTAAGCATCTATTACCCAATGCAGCATATGCTGTCTCTGATTCATTCACGTTTGTATATATTAATCAGTGTTGTATGGTTTGTTTTCGGGGGTTTTTTTTGTTTTGTTTTGTTTTTAATTGAAGAAGATTAATACCTAATGAGAAAAAGAGTATGGTTTCTGTTCTGCTGACCATTTTGATTATAGAAAAGCTTCCTGGCAAACATATGTTTCCTGCATGTTTTATCTGCTCACAAATCAGTTGAGTGCAGGCTCTTCACTGAAAGAACAAAATAAACTGCTTTTGCAAAATCACATTTCTAAGAAAAAAAGGTAGAGGGGATTTGATTTTCAATGGTAATACACATTCTTTAATGTTTTGTTGATCAATCTATGTAGAAAAACACACTCACAAAAAAACAGCTAAATGAAATATCACAAAAAAAAAATCTTTCCTCTTGTACTGTAGTCTATGAAATGAAAAAATACAAGTCCTATGAAAGAAATGTAACTCAGAACCATGCTCCAGAAATATGTTAAATTCACAATTGGCTAAAAATACTTTTTCATAAGTTTGCAATGCCTTATTTATGGTCTTGATTCCTTCTTAATAAATTATTTGTCTTTAAAAAGGTAACCTAAATTTGTCAAAGTTCAAAAAAAAGTCAATAATTCACAGCATCCTGCCCACTAGCATGCCATCTTTTTGAGCTGTCAATAATAAAAAAATGTGCTAAGTTTGGTAGATAAAAGCAAAAGGCACCGCCACATTTGAATGTTCAACCCCATACAGAGGAAAAATAGTGGAATGTAAACAGGCTAACATCAGTACTCCTCAACATCAGAAGCAAGGAACCTTTGATTAAAACTTAAAGCACAGAGAAAGAAAACATGAAAATATAAAATTATTTCAAAGAATGCAGATGCTGGAAAAACTGAGAATCCAAAACAAATCTTTGCAGAAATAAATATATATGTCTCTGCAAGCAAGGAAATATTGCTTCTTGTGTTATTTGGCTCTAACAGGAAGGTCTTTTGAAAAGAGCACATCTTTTCAAACAGAGTGTTTACAGTTGTCTCTTTCAGAATCCCTTTTATTTTACCAAATCATGCAACATGATGATTCAAGTTCTACACAAGATGAAGTGATGCATCTTGGGCAGCATTTCAATAATATATGTTCAACAAATGCAAAGCCCAATGAAAACTGCGCTGAGAATCCTCTCCCTCTCCCAGCGAAGTGTGTACGTGCACGCACGGAGGGTGCACAGAGGCGGCTGAACATACTTCACCATCTGAAAATCATGCAAATACTCAACATGGGCTCCACAGAGCTTTTGTAATTCCACAGAAAAGCCTCAGCATCCTGCAGTTTCTAAAGAATCCCATGAACTCTGTCAAGGGAGACTTTTCTCCCTGTCTCTCAGCACTGTATGTATTTCACACAGACAAGCACAGTTATTTTGTTAAACAGCTTTTAAATTATCCAATCCTGGTCAACAGATCACTACCAACTACTACAAAGATAGAGGCAATTTAAATGACAACTGTGCTTTATAATTCTGCCTTTGAAGGGAAAAAGTCATTCTGGCAAGCATGTCTATTAAAAGATTATATTGGCACAGTAAGAGCTTCTGATACTGCACAGAGGTCTGGACTTCACAGCGCTCAGCTCTTCTCTCAGGGAAACCCACAGCCAGCCCGCGCGGCAGCCCGGCAGACAAAACCCCACTGTTCAACCGGGGTAAAATTAGGCAGGAAGGGATCATTTCAAAAATATTCTCCCACAGCTGTATTCTTTGCCATTTTAAGTATATACTCATTATTTTTGTTTAAGAAGCCGGAAGAAGGGGACATTTAGAGGAAAAGGATTATTTAGCAAAATAAATCTATTTTCTAGTAAAAGACTTCTTTCTCATTTACACTGAAACAAGGCAGCTATTTCATTGAATAAATTAGCTGTGAGCGGTGATTTTTAACACTGGTTTCTAGACTTCAGTTTCTCAGACGTACCGTTTCATATTTTAATTACTTTGCTGAAATCTGGAAGCCTGTCTCTTACAAAACAGAAACATGAACTGCTATTAAAAAAAAAGCTTTTAGAAATATCAAGTAACTAATGATGGCTTTTTATCAGTAATTTTTATATTTTATTAGATCGCTATTTAGTCTTTAAAAATTTGAGTATTTCAAAAATCTTTGACAAATTTTAGTGTTTTTGAAGATTCAGTGTGAGCATCAGAACAGTAAGTAATTTTCTGTAATTATATACTTAATATTCAGTGTATGTAAACATAAAGCATAGTGTGTCTGGTTAATAAAATTCAGGAGAGAAACCTGAGTTACGCCCTCTGACTCACACCAGGACGGATCCTGCCTTCCAGGTTCACTGAAACTTATTACAGTTTTCCTTTTACGTTTTTCCAGTCTCCATGCAATTCTCAAAAACATCCCTGTGAGGCTCTCTTCAGCAAAGAAAGAGTCGGGGCTTACCTGCTTTCTGCACCTTGTTGAGTGATTCAGCAAAACCTGAAGTGAGTAACAGCATCTCAGATTTTTTAAGTAACAGCCTCGATCCTTCCTGTGTATGGCTCGTTAGGATCTCATCTGAATTCTGAACAGCTCTCACCCCTTATTCAGAAGGGTGAGAATATATTTCTCCAAGGTAGCAGAATTAAGGGATTGTATTTTTGCAGGGATTTGTGTTTTGCTTTTTTAAATAGCAGGGGAGAAAAGAGTGCTGCAATGACAGACCTGCAGACCAAAGTCCTTCAGTCATCCGGAACAAGAACAGCCCAGACAGCAGCAGTGCATGCATCCCCACATTAGTCCATCATGTCTCAACCCTATTTTGAAGAAATCACCACTATGGGAAAAGAGATAAGTTTGGTCTTCATGCCCATTTAATCCTTCACCTCCCTGCTGAGGCTGCCACAAGAGTGCTAATTAATGCTAAATTGTGAAAATGGGCTTCTGCACTTTGAATCCCACCACACTAAAACTGGATAGAAACCACTGATTCCTTTAATGAAAGTCACCAAACCAGAGCCTGGTTCCTGGCAGCATTTTAGCAATGCCTATATATGGGAGATGGAAACCATGTGATCTAAACACGCGAAGTCTAAATATCTAGTGTAAAAATATGCATGTTCTTCAGTTCTCACTTAAAAACAAATTTTATTCTCATATGCGTGCACCTTTCCCATCCCTTTCAGTGGGAGCTGTATGCATGAGAGCAAAACTTTGCCCTCTTCATCTAAAATTATCCCAGTTTGAAACAGTATTCATCTGTCAATGGCATTTCTTTTCTTTTGCCAGCCAGATGTCTGTTCTCAGGCTGCAAGAATCTCCTTCCTTTTTTCCTTCACATCATACACACTTGATACTCTGCCAGCTCGCAGAAAGCACTCTACCCTTTTCTTTCTTGCTGTTAAATACATTGCATCTTCAAAATTTCTCAAGGCAAGTCAGTCCCATGGTCTCTGTAAGTCCCCCTCCTAGAGGTTATCTCCAGTTTACCAACTGCGAACTCTTTGAGCACACTACCTGTCAGGAAGGAGAAGCTTCTGAATCAGAAACAACCTCCGAAACAGAGAGGTAAGACACACAAAGGCTGGTATGTCAGAAACGTTGTGTCAACAGGATTTCCCGTTGAATTATTTCCTCTGCACAGGATGCCAGTAGCAGAATAAAAATAAATATTATTTTATTTTCTACAGAAATGTATTTTGACAACAATGTGTATTTACAGTTACCTCAATCATTTTTGATTGGAAACCACGTGTTGAGGAGGGGCAGGGGAAGAGAAAGAAAGGAGGTGTGATATCTCATCAGCAGTATGAGTGAACAGCTGACTAAAGAAACATGCTTTTGTTCCCATCTTTAAGAAACCCAAAGCCTTGTCACCTCAGAGGCTGATACAAACCATGCAGAGATGTACCATTTCCTTGGGAATATGTGCATTGGTGAAAGCTACATCACTCCAGTAGGTGACATGTTGGTTGCCAATAATAACCCTGGGTGTGCTGCATACATTACCTTCTTAAAACAGGTTATACTCTAGCCTGTTTAAGAAAGCAAGATATTTAATCCCACTAAAATGTATAAATTGGACTCTGATAATTCTGGCTCATTTTAAAGAAAATGTTATTCTACAAGTGCTGGAGTTTAAAATACCAAATACATGCCTAATACTAAAAAATTATCACAGACTTAATTAAAAATATCATACGACTGCTACCACATGGTAGTATTTGAGATCACAATTATCAAATTACAAAGGGGGGTGTTTTCTTGTTTACAAACAGAAATATATATGCATCAGAAATGGAATCACGCAAGAATGTAAGAGTTCAGATACTCGCTTGTTTCAATAAAATGATGGGGTGGAGTCAATTGTCATAGTATAATTTACAATGGAAAAATTATGTGGTTAATTTTCATGATGGTAAGCCACTTAAACAGTGCTTAAAAGTATGCAAATAGCACAGCTATCCCCCTCCTCATTCAGTATAGCTCACGAAACATTTCTGAGGACTCAGGAGTAGAAAGAAGAAACATAAAGGGTCAAAATCCCACAGATGAAACTGCTAAACCAAAATACCTTTTTAAAACAAGAGGAGGAATGTGATAAATGTACTTTAAGGTAAATGTGCCGTCACTTCTAATATTCCCACAAATAGATATGAGACAAGAGTAGCAGTCTTGGAAAATGCCTGTCAGAGTGAAAGGCTTTCTTCCTGACCTTACCTTCTATGAAATATTTGTGGATTTCTAAAAGACTATTATAGAGAGGATAGGGATATACCATACATAGTTTTTGCAACAAACTTAGGGTTCTGGCACATTCCAAGAATCATGGAATAATCCTACATTGATACTTGAGAGCATCCTCTAAATAATAAATTGCATGGAGAAAGAAAAACTATTTAATTGTTTACAAATAAATAGGCAATTTTAAAAATCCCAAGGAACAGATGCAGTTCTACCATGCTTCCTCGACAGCAAGGAGTAAGAACAGCAACAGAGGCACCACTTCCAGAGTAAATAAAAGAAACATGCACCTCTGCTACCTGGCAAACTGCTGTTAATCACCTATAAAGGAACTGCATATCCATATGCCTTATTGCAAACATGAAAGACAAGGGACATAAAGTGACAGGATAGCCAAATTTCATCTGGACTCCACCAGGGCTTCTGAACTGGGATTCTGGTTTTTAATCCTGGAATTTGTGCCCCCACCCCTACTGTCACAATGTGGATGCAAGAATGATCCAACCTTCTGGAGAACCAGCTAATGAGCATTGAAATGGGAAGAAAGAAAAAAAAAAAAAAATCAGTACCTTGGAAATCTCTGAGTACTAAGACAGAAAGTAAACAATTTTCCATAATTATGTAATGGAATTCCATAATTAATGCTGTTTACATTAGAAATTAACAAAAGGAATGAATGCACACTGTAACACAACACAGAAAGGAAAACTTTGAGTTTGCTAATTAATTCTATTCAGAAGAACATATCTAAAAGCTGAAAGACTACACTTCCAAAGTTTTTTATTGATCTTAATAGAACCAATAATAAAGGAAAGGACTAGGAAAGCTCTGCACCAGACCAGGGGAAAAATCATCATTAGGTGCTCGGATATGAGCTCAATATCCAGCAAGACAGAAATACTGCACTGGTATTACAGATGTGGAAGGTAAAGTAATTTCCTCACTAATTAATGCATTTTACATAGTGCTTCACTGTATCAGATCACAGTTTTCTTTTAACAAAATCTTTCCCTACATATCTGAAGCAAGTCTTTCAGGAGGAGGCAGCTGTGAAGTATAAAAGATCTGATCGCTTCTCTTTTTTCCACACCACCTAAAATGACACTTTCTTACCGAAAGCGCCGTGTTCTCCCGATACATTATTCAGGTGTACAAACAGGCAGAGGCTGCCCCAAGTCACTGGGAGGCTCCGACCCCAGCCCCAGCCGCCGGCCCCATCCCAGCGCCAGCCGCTGCTCGTACCCATGGGGACCACCTGCCCCTCCATCCCTGGATGTTCTTGTTTATTCTACAGCGGTCGGTTTTAGTAACCAAGATAATTTCCAGAGCCAGCTCAGAGCGTGATCAAAGCAGCAGTTATGGCAGCATAATTAAGGAGGGAGTTTGGAATCTTCCAGGGACGCCAAGGAGGGAAGGAGGAGGTTAGGGGTGTCCAAAAGAGGCAGGAATGAGCAGCTGTTAGGCTAACTATTTAAATTGGGCGTTCTGACATAACCATTTATAATGGAGACTTTAGACTCCCTGGAAGGCACTAAAGCTGGGTATCCTATCTGCTCTGCATAGTAAGGAAGCTGCATTTCTTGTGGTACAAATAGCAATTTTTGTAAGTTTGTGCTACCACAAAGCAAGCTGTATTTATTGAAACTATTCTCTGCAACTTATTCAATACCACGGTAGTACTGCAGTGCCTTTTCCATCTCTGCCACTGCTGAATTTGAAGTTCAGATCCTTAACTGGTTTCAGCAATGTATGGTCCGTGTTATCTTTAAGCAGATAATAAAGACAAAATCTGAATTTCAAAACCAAAAAGAACCCTACTTTTCACAACAGTTTTCACATACACAAGCCTTTAGAAGATTACAATGGTATTTTATGAACCAAATGCAAAATAGAGAGAGAGTGTTATCTCCCACTGAAATGCTGTCCCCTCAACGATGTGTTGAGATCCAACATTATACAACTCTTCATAGTAGTAATTTTGTAATATTTTATCTACTTCCAAGTAATAGGGAATTTTAGGTAAGCAGAATCTTAATTACCCCAATTAAGTTCTCATCCTGCATCACTAATGTAATTGGGAGCTTTGTCATTAACCTCAATGAGTGCAGGATAGATTCCTTAGAATTTAACCTGGACACTCAATATTCTTGTTCTAATGAAAAATGCATTAATGAGCTTCATTATACTACTCCATTTTAAAGAAGCATCTTCTGCAGTCAGTTTCCCTTAGCAGCCTAATGGGGCACTGGTGCATTACTGAGTTAGGACTTGACACAAGAGTGTTTAGGTCACTGTAAGTCTTTTTATTGATTCAAGGAGCTACATGTTCAGCCCATCAAGGGAAAAGCAACACCTATTGACTCACTTCAGGAACTCCCTGTGGTAAAGATGACAAAACGTGTATAAACTTCTGAAATTAAAACTAGGCTGGTATGGCTGAAAGACTATACATAGTGAAATAAACACAATTAAAGTTAAAATTCCTCCCTATAATTAAAAAATGACACAAATTTTCCATATAGTCTGCATGGAAGATGCTCAACCCATTTCAATCACTACCTGCTTTTTTCCAGTCATCTACTGGGACACATTCTGGGAAAACTAGTGATCTTCTGTGACCTTCATTTTATTTTATTAAATGCAGCAGACACCTCATGCTGAATATGAAATAAAAAATATGCAACCCAGGAAAGAGCTTTAAGAAAAAAATGCCCTTTGGAGGACCTAATTTCAGTCTTGATATATAATGACACAGATCTGCCAATGACATTTGAATAAAAATCTCTATTATATATATTGTTGTGCTCAAAATTCTATTCTGAATTACTAAATTTAGAACAGGCCCTGTAGACCACGACTCAATCAATGCTTTATAAATGCGGGAAATACATATTTGAAACACATAGTTAGAGCAGACTAACTGTACTTCTTTAGCCACATTTTAGGAGGATTTCTGTTTCAAAGAGCTATCCAACTGATAGTAGTAAAAAAATCTCTGAAGTATGAAAATACACTCTTTGTTTACACAACAGTGGCTGATGTATTGCTAATAAAGCCTTAAAGGAGAAAATAATGTGAACTGCCCAAACAAGGGAAACTAGCACTTGCAGGTACTATTTTATCTTTCCCATAGCTCTAAGAACAATTGAGAAGTCTCACTTGTTGCAACCCCTTGCCTTTGAAAAACGGGGGAGGAGACTGGGGAGGGTGGAAGGGGCAGTGGTGAGTGCAGATGGCTATTATCCCTGCTAGTGAGTACAGATTAACAAGTCATCACCCACCATATTCGTTGAATTTCAGTTAAATGCTGCCTGAGCGACCTGCCTAAAATCCCAAAGGCTAAATGAGGAGCCTAATTTCTGGGTGCTGGGACAGGTGTAGCTGGTCACAACAATTGTGAGGGGCTATTCAAATTTGGAAGGGAGGGGACTTATGGAAATCCCTCTCCCTAATTAAATCAGAGAATGAGAGTTTGAAGTGGTAAATAATAAATCACAAAGAATCCTCAATCTGGTTGCCAAGGAAACCAGTATGCCTCTGCCATAATTGCTGTGAGCCCAATCTTGCCCTTTCTGACATCCAGCCTTATCACGCATTCTGCTCAGAGACTGAGAAAGTAGCTTTTCTGTTGCTCTCAGGCCGCCCTTTAACTGGGAGGGAGCTGGCCCGAGCCGGGCCGCACCAGCCCAGTGTCCAGTCGCAGCCTGCTCCCATCCACAGACAGCAATGAGGGGTGAGCCCCAGCACATGGACACCCACTCTCCCATTAGAAATGGGACCAACTGGCTTGATCATGGCATCGGAAGGTCTCAGCAGCTGTGCTTATTAGAAAGGCATTCATAATTTACAGTTACTAACACCCTGGGCTTGGCTACCTTGGTGCCTTCTCCCAGGAATCTCTAGTTCCCCTGTGCTCCTACTCCCTTGAGCACGTCCTCCTGGACACAGGAATCAGCTGCTCATTTTACTCCTGGACATGTAAGATGCTTATGAAAGAGATTAACAGGGAAAGGGAAGTAGAAGACAAAATAAATGCTTTCAAAAGCAAAACAAAATAGATTGGAAATTGACTCCACGCCAAGTCATTCAGATAGCTTACTCTATCAGTCTTTTTCCTCTGTGATGATAATTATCTTCTATAAACATATCCAAACTTGTTTTTTCCTTCTGTTTTTGGTGTAATCACACATCACCACTGGATACACACCAAATTTTGAGCATAAGCAATTCCCAGTACTTCAACACCAGGAAGGCCAAAAAGGGGAAAAAGCTATATTAGTGTCTCTATCTCATCCTTCAAGAAATCCTGAAGCAGGTTTTAGAGGAAGTATCTTCAAAGTAAGGAAATAGGAGGAACAACGGGAAAGTACATTATGTTCCCAGCTGAATTTAAGCAAAAGAAAATCCAGAGAGACAGGGAAGGATTGTGGGAAGGAAAAAAAAATAAAATCTCCCTTTAGGAACTACAAACTACCAAAAAGGTTTCTGAAGAAATAACTCCAACTGATTCTTGTTTGAAATGCTACAACTAGTTGATTGTCTCCTTGTTATTTTACCAATGGATATAAATCTTCTTCTGATTCGTAAACCTATTCCAAGCAACCACCAAAACAAATTTATTCAATATATTTTTATAAATGTAATGTTAGCAAAATATGTTAGAAGTAACAAGACTGATAAACCCTGGTGATTTTAATCTTTGGCTGTATGTCAATTCCAATGATCTTTGTTTCTTTTGAGTACTTAATGAATGCAAAGGATTTATCTCAGAATCCCAGTTTCAATGGAGGACTCTGGATACTCACTGTACAATTCCTGAACTTTATAATGACATTACATTTGGATAAATGTCATTTACAAATTTATTTTTATCAATTACTCAAAGGGGTGTAACATGTTAACAGTACTTTCTTCTATCCAGCTACTCCTCAAAGCAAGCTATTTATTAGTTGACTCTAGCAACTGTCTTTTTCTTTTTTTTTTTGGTCAGTAGATTCACAGAATCACAGAATCACACAGAATCACAGAATGTCAGGGATTGGAAGGGACCTCAAAGGTCATCTAGTTCAACCCCCCTGCCGGAGCAGGAACACCTACATGAGATCACACAGGAAGGTGTCCAGGTGGGTCTTGAATGTCTCCAGAGAAGGAGACTCCACAACCTCCCTGGGCAGCCTGTTCCAGTGCTCTGTTACCCTCACAGTAAAGAAGTTCCTTCTCAAGTTTAAGCGGAACCTCCTGTGTTCCAGCTTGCACCCATTGCCCCTTGTCCTACCACTGGACACCACTGTGAAGAGCCTGGCTCCATCCTCCTGACACTCACCCTTCATATATTTATAAACATTAATAAGGTCCCCCCTCAGCCTCCTCCAAGCTAAAGAGGCCCAGCTCCCTCAGCCTTTCCACATAAGGGAGATGTTTCACCCCCTTAATTGTCTTTTTGGCTTTGTGCTGGACTCTCTCAAGCAGCTCTCTGTCCTTCTTGAACTGAGGGGCCCAGAACTGGACACAATATTCCAGATGTGGCCTCACCAGGGCAGAGTTGAAGGGAAGGAGAACCTCTCTCAACCTACTAACCACACCCCTTCTAATGCACCCCAGGATGCCATTGGCCTTCCTGGCCACAAGGGCACAGTGCTGGCTCATGGTCATCCTGCTGTCCACCAGGACTCCCAGATCCCTTTCCCCTACACTGCTTTCTAACAGATCACTCCCCAACCTATACTGGAACCTGGGCATCTCAATAAACCCGGCATCTCAATAAAACCTATGGTGCAACACAGTTTTTCTGCTGTAATATTCAACTATTTTGACATAAGCTAAGGACATAGGTAAAAACCTTTGTTAAACAGATCTGTAGATGCGTAATGCATAAAAAGCAATAAATGCTTGCTCCAGAGCAGGCTCAATCAAAACAAAATAAATGCTCCTCCAAACTGAACCAAACTCAACCCAAGTCCCATCCATATTCCTCTTCCCAGAAAGTGCAATGTAGGTGTTCAGTAGCTAAGAAAGCTCGGACAAATCCATCTTTGACCTTTGTTCCAAAACAGTTCATAGGATCAGAGTATTATATGATAATTCAAGTTGAAATGGACTCCTGCCTCTTCCTATCTGCTCAAAATATTCTTTAATCCAAATACCTCTTCCAGCTACAAAATCTAAATCACATATGGGAAGAATTATTCCTACACCACTTAAAAACTGAAGCCCCTGTAGTTGTCATCCCAGTTAAAAAGGTGCAATTATGGATTAATCACAGCCAGTTACAATAATGCATATTAATATCTGTATCACTGTATATGCCTCTAAAACTCAATCACCTTAAGAAAAAAAAATGAAAAAGACAAATAAAGGTTTCCATTAGAAAAGATAACACAAAAGCAAATGAATGTGCCGTTTGGGCAAAAACAGGTTCATTTGCAAAATATGCATGTAGCATCCATCAGAAGAAAAAAGGCCCTTAGCTGATTTACAGATAATTTACCATGGCACACTCTTACTACTATTTTATTCTTATTTGAGCAATTAGTCTGGATTCATGAGCACAATGACAGCAAACAGTTTATTTTTATGTCTTTTGCTAAATTTCAGCGATCTTAAACCTTTAGGGCTAAACATCTTTGTGATAATCTATTTCTGTCATCCAAGAGTTTCACATTCTTCAAGATGCAGTGTCACTGGCTTTCCATGATACAACACACTGGAGAAAGAATTCAATATTATCCAGACCCTGCTTCTTCATAATCCACAGTGAAAAAAATACCTGTCTCTTCTGTTAGTAGGAAACCATAACAACCTGATATTTCTCCTCTGAACGATTTTCCAGGTGGTCAATTTGATTTGTCATTTATTTAGAATTTTTATGTCCTCTGTTTGAGCAATCTCTATCCATCATCTTTTGTCTTCATCTTTTTGATTAGACTCCTGCAATCTTGAACAAAAGCCTTCAAACCTTTTATTTTCTACAACACTAAATCCCTGAACTTCAATAAACCGCTATTACACAGGGAGATTTTGGAAGGCATTATTGCTTCTTTATCTGAAACCAACTTGTTACTCATGTGATACAAACCAAAATGGAGACAGTTTGTCCCATGGTGGTGGAAGCCAAGGGTGTCCCATCCCTTTATGCCAGTGCTAGCCCGCATGGCGCAGCTGGTACACTGCCTCCATTGCTGCTGCAAACTTCAAACTGGCGAAAAGCTGTGCCGCGGGGTCACGCCGTGCTGCCCATCAACTGTTGCCAGATCTCGGTTCGTTAGGTTGGGCAAGGGACCGCTAAACTGAAGATAAGCAGTTTCCAAACAGTTCTGAGCTCAAATGCAATTTTATTATGTCTCTGTACAGTATCATGCAGAAACATCCACAACTCTTTCCTGCAGTAGTTATGAGAAATGGTTATTAATTTTAATTGGCCTAAGCCAGCTTTTAGGGAAATTTTATCTTCAGGCTTCATCACCTATCTGAATAGCCTCTTTCTGCAGTTACCATTGCTATTCATCTAGTAAGAAACACAGGCAATACGTTCTGTATTTCCTCAAAGATTACCAACTAAATCAAGCAATGATGACTGGAAGCAAAACAGAAATAAAAAATTAAAAGCACTTCAAAACAAACTGGCTGTGATGCTCATTCATAGGCAACTTATCCATTGGCCTCTTTCTGGGAGAGAAGGATGATACTGAAAACAAACTCAAGAACAGCAAACTATAGCATTTTTGTTGCTGGAAGTGAAGAACTTCGTCAGTCTGCAAGCAGAAGATCTAAGGGAGCAAGGAATATTTAAAAGAATCAGCTCAATTAGCACTGTGAAATTACATGAACTATGTACTGAGGAACAAGCTCTGGATGCAGGACAATGTTCCAGTGGATCTTTTCTTGCCAAACTCTCCTTCAGGTCCCTGATGGAATCGGATGTACTTCACAATCTCCCATTCAAAACAAAAATGAAAATTGTCTTGGTATCAGATTCAACATAAAAACATCCTAGCTACATGGAACGGATAATTTTAAAGGTTACTACTGCTAATGATTTTGAAATACAAAACATTTCCCATTGTATTGACAATTTTACAGACTTACAAATCAGAAATGCTTCAATTTTTACAGTTCAATTTTAAGCATCTTCTCTTAGTCTTTTGACGCTGATGCTGTAACAGCCACAGGTGACAATGTATCAGAAAAATAAACGAGGGTTATCTCACCCAGGTAGCTAGCAAGAAGGTTTATGAGGGCTTTCCCATCACCCTTCTTCACCTGTATAGCAATAAACCAGCCAGTGGGAGAGACATGGGAGCTAAATTTGTTCAAGTTTTGCTCAGTAGGGTTTCTGGAACTAGGACACTGCAGAACATCATAGTGGAGGGAGTTTTACCACGAAAAACAAGTTTAGCACTAATATGAAACACATGACAGTTTGGGGTCTAAAACGTAATCAGTTTGAAAGGTCTGTGCTTTATGAAAAGTAACCACTAAGACACCAGCAGAATAATTCAATGAACTGGAATATTTGGCTTCACTTTTTTTCTGAAAATATCACATTTTCTCCTAGGCTTGCAAACAGACTGAACAAGTAGCCTTTGCGAGGAGTAATTTAGTAAACAAAAAAAATGTTACCTTGTGAATTAAATCTACTTTAAATAGAATGTATGGTGACCACAATTCATATTAACATGGCAAGCTCTTACAGAACTCCTTTTCAAGGAAAGAAATACATTCCTTGTGTGTTCAAGTATAGAGTCATAAACCATATGAGACCCTATTTATTTCAAATTTCCCATGATGCCATTTAGTCTAGCTTTTAACCTTTTATGTGACATTGAGCTATTTTACAATCATAAAATAGTAGAAAAAACGACCTGTTAATTTGAAAGGGACACATTACAACATCTCTCCCCGGCACTATAATATTTTAATTTCTTTTTTCAAGGCAAACCAGTTGGAAAGTGACCATCTGCTAGTCTGTTAGTACTATTCAAGCAAAGTAATGCACAAAATGTCCTCCTTTCCCAGCAAGAGTAGGACCATTAACTAAAAGGAATTTAGGATATTGTCACATGAGTTTAACAGATAGACTCACAACAAAATAAAATCTCAATTTCTTTAATTACTGTTAACTATATTAACTACAAGGTGACAATACAAAACCCCTGCACATTGTGTGACATCTTGAGTAGTACAAGAAATCTGAACCTTTCAGAGAAGTAAATTAGTATTATCAAATTTCCTGTGCAACTTGTGTTCTCCTGTTTTGAGTGTTAAGCTAAATGCAAGAATACTTTTACAAGTACAGTTCTATTCTCACTTCAAAATACACAATGTACTTTGGACCCTGGGTAAGTTTTCAATGCCACTTAAGGTTTTGAATATTTCAAAACAGTTGATAACAGCAGTGAAAGAGAAACTCTACAAGCTCTCCACGCTGATAAATATAGGACTTTTTGGATGAGTAAAGCTCAATGGAGCCGTAATCTTGGCTGGCACCTGTACATGATACTATAACACATACAGCTAGAACTGCAAGTTTGTGAGAATAAATTAAACTAAATTCACATTCATGTTAGCACTTTAAAAGATGTTGTCAGTACAACTTTGTATGCATGCAAGCCACTGCACTTTTGAAAGTTTTACCCTAAAAGGTTTAGAATTTGAGCACACTGTCTCTAAAGGTTAGGAGATGCACTGGCTGTATCTTAATCGGCCTTTATCCACATTATTCATATCTGTACCTTCTCAACATACCCAACTAAACTGCAAATTAGGCTGAAAATGAAGTAACTGCACTTCATTTAAACCGTTAAATTCTAAGAGAGTTTATCGTATCTTGAATTGTGAAATATAGCAGATGTCAAATGCCATTACCAAAATGTATTCCACAGTTGCTGTAAATCTGCAGTATATTTTACTTTTAAAGCATTTTTCTCTTCCTCTTCCTAATCTCCCTCTCCCTATCAAAAAAATAATCAAGCAATTTGGGAATTACACTAGCTGTAAAATAAAAATATAAAAGACTTTCTCAGCTGTTTTTTGGAACAAATAGATCTTTTTGACCAGCTATTAATGATGTAGTAGTCATATCCATTTGGCCAAATGTGCAAAAGACTTACCAGTTTCCTTATTTTTTTTTATAAATTTTGTAATAGCAGTAAGGCACTTTGTGTATTTCTTGGGGGATACTGCACTTCAGGGACTGTTAAAGTCACTCTGCCTTCAGCCTTTATCACGCTAGGTGAGGTACAATAAACATTGAGAAATGTGCTGCCTATTGTGTGCCTTGTTATAAAGTTCATGTCCAGCAATTCTCCTGTCCTTTCTGTTTGAATTTCCTTTCTTCCCAAGCCTTTCTCAGACATGTTCCCAGCAAGTCTAACTGATTCATAATGATTTTGGACGACAGACTGGTGTTGAGTAGTACATGCTCAAGTTATGCAACAGCATCATTCACATGGCTGAAAACTAACCTACTGTGTTAGGCGCACTGCTCACTCAGATGCTGGATTCCAGCCCTTTTTGCCTAAAAACTTCCACTATTCCGTAAGAAATCTACTTTGCTCTTTACTGGTGTTGAGTTTTCCCAATACACACTACCAGGCTTAAACTAAGTCAAGCAGACCTCACTCATTATTTTTCTTGGGATTAAGGGTATGCTTTTAATAGTAATTCAAGGAAGGTTGTATATCATGTATGTAACTTCTTTTCCAAAGTGTCAAATAAGTCAGTGCTATTTTGCAAGGCGCAAAGAAAACTTCTAGTATAGAGCTATGCGGAAGATGGAGTGATCCTCCAAACGTGCTTGGATGCCACACAGAAATTCAAAAGTAACATTATTTGCAATTGCCTTCGTTCTTAGACTGGCTGAACCAGACAAGAGGGAAGGCCAGATGATGCTACAAACTTATCTTGCTGTGAAGACATAATTGTTAAGTCCCTGGGTGGCTCTGACTGTCATACAAAAAGCCAGGCATGCACATAAATATGTATTTATTTGCTGTTATGCTAATTTTGTTAAAAAAGATCACTAGTTTATCGGCTGAAAAAATGTATGCAATTTTGAAAGGCTTTTGAAAACATATATGTCTGACTTGACCTTATGACCATTTTCTCCCCCAGGCAAACCAATATTATAACCAGAACAACACGAGAGGATGAACATTGTTGGGGAGTTGCTCACTGTGCCTGTCATACCCCCTTAATGCAACTTTGATTTGCCTTTGTTCTGACAGTAGCAAACAGCTGCTTGTAAATGAGCCACAGTCCCTGGGCTGCCTCCCATTATTCCACACTTTTGTTTGACAAGGTCACTTGCTGTGGGGATTTTGGGGAGAAAGAGTGTGCAGCCTATAGAATTAGAGTTAAACCACAGGCAACCCAGCTTGAAGGCTCTTATTATTTTTTTTTTTTCATAGCACCAGCAAAGCAAGAATAACAAAGGGAAAATCTTTTGCTCTGTGAGCAAGTCAAACTTCTCTTTTTCCCAGTGTTGATTTCATAATCCTAAAACTATCTTATAAAAAGCAAGTCGTGTTTCCATAAATCCCCTTTCATTCAAATCTTAACAGAATTTATATGAAAGACATATTTAATTACAAATCAGGATTAACAAAAACAGATTAATATTGTTTTGTTTATCTGCTGCTATAATTCATCAGAAGACAATACCCAACTATAGCTAACACTAATTCTGATATTTATGCAAAAACATGAAGAAACAGTCTGAAAGTTTGATGCTGGTTTCTACAGGAAATTGATTTATTTTTTTATAGGAACCGAGACAGACTAGTCATCCAGAAAGAAAAGCATCTCATAAGCAAATCACTGCTATGACAGCTGCCCATTTAAGGACAAGCAGACATTTCTTTAACGTGAGAGTTTACAGTGGTGAATTAAACTGTAAAATCAGTATATGAAGACATTAGGATAGTATCTGGTGCTATCAAATCATCCCTGAACCTTCATTTTCCATTTTGACCTATGATCTTAAAGACAGTGAAAACTACCATTTAGGATAGCCTGTTTCTTTATGACAACTGTTTTTGAAGCCACATATAAACAAGGAATAGGTGGCAAATATTCAAAGGGATGGCTGGTACTATGGGAGGAGACAGCCAGTGGCAGTCTGCAACCACAGATGAATCACAATAGAGTGCTTTCCAAAGTTCCAAGTGAAGAAGGAAGAAGTGCTCACTTTAAAAATGTCTTTCAGGCATTTCAAGGAGGGTCACTGAAAACAATGAATGGAAATCAGTCCAAAAACCTCCCCCAGCAGCCAACTGTGCTATTCCAAAGGGACAGTCCCAATTGTTCAGATTTTTATCTCTTTGTCCCAAAAAGTGACTGAGCTCTTCCTGTTCTTAATTGTTTGCTTCCTAGTTTTTTACTAGGCCACTGGAAGAAATAATGTCTTCATCATAAAGGCCTGTGCATCTGGATTAAAAAAAAAAAAAAACCAACTTACAAACATTTCTGTAATCTTTGATTTCATTTTGGTGTCTCCTGGGCGTTCTCAACAGCAAAGCATGGATGACCGTTACAGAAGCTTACATATCTTCCCTGGACAGACTGAAAAGGCTGACCGAGCTTGGAAGATTAACTTTAGGACCACCGGATTGGGATAGGGATAGACAGCCTCCTATTCTCTACCCTCTTTCAGCTAATGCAGCTTAAATCTCACTCCACCACAAATCCTTCAACAGTCACCTACGTGCAGGTAAGAGAAGTCTTCCGAAGTTTCAGCTGGAAGTAGTTTTCCTTGCCAAATAGCGGTTACAAAACACATAGTTAGTGCCATACCTGAAATATTCTAACTGAATTACACTTATTATCCACTGCTAACGAGTCATCATCGGCAACAACAAAGTCTAACGATAATGCAGGATGACAACAAACACTTTCCGATAAAGCATGCTGAAAACATTCTGGTAGTTGACTGTTAGAGTGCAGGACAGGAGGTTGTTAGCCTCATTTGTATTCAAAGCCAGGCAAATCACTAAAACTCATTTACATCCTTCCATCTTTCTTAGTGCATGTCAACAGCAGGTGGTCTATCAATACTACCTTTGAAATAAGTAGGTGGTTTAAATTGCCTTCAAATTTCAGTAAAAACCCTGAATTATAGAATAGACCTTGAGTCTTAACTTTCTTGTTTTCTTTGTGTGGGCTGTAATAGAACATGCATAAGTACAGCACTTACTTTGTTCGTATTTTAATCTACATTAAAAAATAAGTTTTACACATAAACCTAGGCACCTAATCTTGAACATTAGCAAAGACAGTCACAGACACAACCATCTCAGCAAAGCAAGTTACAGAAGTTTATTTGCAAAGGTTTGAGTAAAATCCGCAACAGATTATGAAAGACTTCTATATACAATTTTATTTAAAAGCACACATTTTTAGGATAAGCAGATGAAGACTGACTGCTGAATCCTTCGATGCATGTGTTTAAGTTTCACTGCTGCTAGCCCACTGGAAACTACTCCTTTGACTAGATTATGTTCACTACATACTTATGGGGACATATGTCTCTTATTTTCCTTTGTGGCACTGTGACTATTCCTAACAGCCAGTTTAAAAACAGAAACGTCTGTTGTCAATCAGGACCCATTTCTGATGAAGTGAGAAGAAACACTGCCTGAGACGGGAATCAAGGACATCTTCATGCCCAAATGAGTACACAGCCAGCAGTAAGTAACATCACAAATGTGTTTATACAGAACCAGAATAGATTAAAGTAACTAAAACCAGCATTTGGTTCCTTTTCCTCTGTGATGTTAGCTTTCACATTTTGACAACTCCCTCAGAATTTCTACGAAATTCAGTGTCCATCAAAATTAATACTTTGATGTCTGGTTACAAGCTTCTATAAGAAATGGTGCCTTTTGAAAGCAAACACAGAGGTCAGTAATAACTCGCCAGAGTCTGCAGATTATGCTAAAGTAGCTCCCACATTTTGGAAAGCGGGTGGAGAAAGCATAATACATTGTCCCAGCATCCCTGAAGTTGAAGCTGGGGTCAGTCCCCACAAACCCGTAACAACCCGAGAGGGTTTGTTTACTACCCTCAGTTGAGCATTAGTAAAAGTGACATGCATGATCCACATGTAACCATTTGATTAAGGCGTGGTTGCTAATAAACACACATATTTGTTTATACGAAGGAGATTTTTCTATGTGAAAAGAGGTCAGGATGCTGAAGGTGCCCCCTGTGCTACTAAGCATAAGGGAGCAGTTACTTCACAACGAGTTAAAGACTATTTGAAGACCAGGACAGTCATTAAGCTGTATTTACTGTCTAGACAGGAATAGCTCCACCTAACCATTCCCAAAGGTTGTTAGCATTTCTAAAAATTAAGCGGCAGCAGGAAAAGGTTAAGATCAACTCACTAATTAAGTTACACTCACAGAAATCTGGAGAGAGGAAGGGAATGTAAATTTGAATGGCATCCCCCTGTATGAGTACCGATTCTCAAATGCAGGTTTTCCTCCACAAAGTGAAACCTTAGGACTAAGCATCTACGTGCAAGGTTGTGCAAGGTTGATGCCCATTCATAAGGCTGTACAAAAACCCCATCAACTAGAAACAGACAGAAGAAACCCTTTGGAGTTTATCTAAACTACCAGTAGGCACAAGCAGTGTTTCCATTTTACTTCCATAATGTAAATCTGTGGTCTGCTGGTAAATACATTCTCTGGTCTTTTTTAGCTTTTGGTGTTAAAAGGTGAATTCAAGATAACTGCCAAACAATAAGGCATGTTCCACACCTAAGTTATGTTAATTGTTATGATAAAAGCAGAGATTTGGGTCACTTCCATGGTACTTAGCAAATTCCCAAGGGCACTTGACAGGAAAACAGAACCACTCCACACCGGCAGCAACTGAGATAAAAAGAGATCCCTTCTGGTGACAAGCATTACTCAGAAATTCCTTAGCAAGCTGTGAGACAGGATTTTTTAAGAGATGCCACAGGACAGAAGATCTGCTCTACAGGTTCATGTAGGCGGAAACCTTGAGTAGAGCTCGGAGAGGTCTTTGGTTTCCACTGACACATGATGTTCTCATATATGTTATGAAATGTTGTTTGTGCTTGTTTTCATACTGGACATGAGAAGGGTCTGTTGATGCAATAATAATTAAATGCTAAGCCAAGGAATAATTGCATGAGCAAAGAATGGGTGGCACACAGAACCACTGCCATCCATACCTCTGGAAACAGAATGGATGAATGTAAATCAAACTGTTTAGAATTACTGAAATTGCTGTTTAAATCAAAGTTCAATTATTTAAATTGTTGGGAATAAACCTGTATCTAGAAAGTCAATTTATCCTTACTGACATCTGTATTTTTATTATCAAAGAAAGGATAACTCAGTGATTGATAATAAAACATACTGATAAACAGATATTAAACTGAATTTGTATTTCCCTTTGCCCATTTGTAGATGTCTACCTCAATGATAATTTCAGTTGAGACTTTTGCATTCTTCCTCTTTTGTTATACTAGAAAGGGTGAATAAGTCTTTTCTAAAATTAAATTGACTATCAAATCTTAATTTTACTTATGTTGGACCTTTTTCAGGGAAAAACAGACTGGAATTCAACTAAGCCTTCACTTCTTCAAATCTTGTGGATTATTGCCATTTAAATCAAGTTCTTCAGCTCTGCTACGTTACAAATGGACATACTAAAAAAGCACAGCATTTTCTAAATTGTTTGGTGACCAGGTCATGCAAAATTTTAAAACGACTTTAGTCTCATCTTCTTGCATCCAAAAATTTAGTGAGAGATCAGAAGGGAAAAAAAAAAAAAAAAATCCACTTTCACTGTTCCTAGATAACTTTAAGAAACTTGTCACAGGTGTGGAATAAACAATAAACAGAAATTAAAACTAAATCCCAAACTATTTCTGTCTGCAGATGACAGCACTCATGCCTGTTTAGCACCCCCCAGACTTTTGTTCTAGATCAAATCGATGCTTTCACCATTCCTTTTTCTTAGAGAGGGAAGCAGCAAACGCTAGCGCTTGAATATTGCTTATGAAACGCAACCCCTCGAGAAGTTCTCTGCCTGTGAGGGAACCACAGCCCACAGCGGTGGGCCTGCCTGCCCCTGCCCAGCTCCCTGCCTGCCTGCCCCTGCCCAGCTCCCTGCCTGCCTTCCTCCCTTCCCAGGCACTGGGGAATTAATGAACCCAGCTCTGACTCCTGGCACCACTACTGCTCAGACACTAATGACTTCCCTCCCTTTCTCCTACTTCCCTGTGGGCAGAAGCTGATAATAAACTCTGCATATGGCACTGGCACTCTTACTGGGGAGAAATAATAAACTCTGCAATTCCACCTCTTCTTTGCCCATCTCTCAGGGCGGGTAGATTAATGGTGAGGCCTACATTTCCCCTCCACCTCTCTCAGACAAAAGGTTAATAAACCACTCAGCATTTGCTTTTCGTGGAAATGATATGTGTGGATTAATTAGCATTTCCTAGGTAACACATTAATACCATTGTGAGTTCTCAATACCAGGTTGTTCCAGAGACCTATTATAAAATTGTAACCCAAAGGCAGTTGAGGATTCATTCATTTTAGGACTGAACAAATAATTCTACCTATGAGTAGAGCTGTAACTTGGCCTAGAACAGAGCACAGACAGACTACTGCATCAGATCAGGAGCATGACCAGGAAGGAGCAGAGTGACCTAGTTAGAAGCTTTTACTGTCTTTTGAGATCACTGGCAGCAGGCCTTCATGCTTTAAGACAATTTACACTTGATCCAAGTTGGAGGATACATATCTAGCATCAGGCTATTCTAGAATATCACCTTGCAGGGTTTCTTGTGCCACACTGACAGGTGGGGCAGAGCAGACCCCTTCAGCCTCGAGCTTAAGGTGGCCTCAGAGGAGATAAACATTCACCCCCCTGTCAAGCACAGAAGACAGTCCCCTAAGTTTCCTCTTTGCATGAGTGTGCCTGCATGGGTGTGTTCTTGTGCAAAAGGTGGGAGATGGCATCCAGCAGCAAGCAAAAACAGAACCACTCCTGGCAGGTTTGCCTTTGAAAGATGCTAAACGCAGGAACAAATGCTGACTTACACATCTCAGGTGGAAGGAGATGTCCGCAAGCAGTCCTGAGTCCTAACTCAGAGAAGTGCCAGAAAAATACATTTCCTACTGGCTAGCAATGAACAACTCCAGGTCAGACCACCAGCAGCTTCAGATCCCACTTGGAGGTACCACTAAATGTATAAGGAGCACAATGACCTTAAAAGTGTAGGAACACGTACCTAATATTAAGCAAAACCAAGATTGAATGTCTGATCTCCAAAGCTCCCATGCCAATATTGCAAATCTCTAAAGATTATTGCTTCCAGAATTAGCCATTACTTACTGATAAAAACAGATATGGAAAAGAAAAAATACAAAGATCAGCTATATACACATATATGTGCCAAAGAAAAGATGCCAGAACTAAAAATACACTGAACACAGTATCTCAAACGATCTGTACATTTTTATATGACTTGATTATATTTCCAGGAATGCATCACACAGTTTCAGAGCAAGGCATCTGCCAAACTAATGAGAGCCCAAGAGTCAAAAAAAGCACAAATAAGTACTAAAAAATAAAAAATCCCCAAACTGTAAGTAGACTCTACTGTCTAAAACTGCAGGTGCTTAGGAAGAAATTATTTCTTAACTGTAACATAAACATTTATAAAAGACAACTTTTTCTTCATCTGATGTTCATCAGAAACTTTTGCTCAAGTCTCAAGGCAGCAGCCCACAACTTTTGCATCTTCCAGCACAAAAAAAACCCAAAGAGGCTGACACTGGGGATGGGAAAAAGAAAACCTTGAAGAGCTGGCTCAGAGTCACTAAATACTTCAAATCCAAATTTTAGTCACTTCAACATGTTTGGAAGCGATACAGGTTGGCCAAGAGCCATCCTCAACCCAACAAGTGTACCTCACCAGCTGGCATGACACAGACAAGAGCCCCCGACACCTCAGGAGGGAACAGTCGGGAACAGATCGGGTGAATTAATGCAGCACTCCAGGTTGCATGCCTGGGCAAAACTGTTTGTTCTTCAGCTCCAGTTTCAAAATCAGTCAGTTTTTAAACCGCTTGTTCCTCAGCTCAGATTTCAAAATTGGTGTTTATGTTTTATTGTTTTACAGTTCGGCAAGATCAAGCACAATTAGCTTATAAAATACTATATTGACTTTCCTCAAGGTTACACACTTGGGCAGTCCTGGGCACACTCAAGTTTTATGCCACACTATACTCCGGCAGCTGTTGAAGTTACTATGTAAACCAAGACAAATAAAACTGAAGTCAACATCAAAGTAAACCTTGCCTGCATTTGCAAAACCAGGCCAGGCCCGCTGAAATGCCACATTTCTGCTGCACTGGGAACAGTAGGACTGGGGAGGAAGCAGGTATGCAGCAAGGGCTGGGGCAATTTACTTATTTTAAATTCTACTGGTTTATTTTCTTTTTGGATTGTTTGGGGTTTTTTAAAAAAATTTTTTGGAGACATTTTCTTGGAACTTTCTGATCAGAGGAGGCTGCACATACCAAGCCAGGAGTTAGGAGTTTGAATGAAGGAGGACAGAGTTTCAGAACTGTCCTGTGCTGGAAACCTGTCGGGTTTTGAGATCCCTGTGTTTTGTGCAAAAGTTCATAGGATGCTACAGGTCACCAGGGAAGGTCTGGAGGTAGAGGGGCTCAGCATGCAAAGCCTGCAGCTTCTCTGAGGCCAAACGTCTATTACAACATTAAAGAAATGGCTCAGGACCCGTTACATGGGGTACAAAATCAATCCAAGAGAGGGTGAAGAGATTTATGTCTAAGTATCTTCAGGAAGGAGAAGCTCACTAGTAACTGTCCTCATAAATACAGCAAGTGAAAGCAGAGGTAAGCAGAACACAAAGCCGCAAGGAGCCCTGCATGTTTAAAAGTGGCACACTTTAAAGCAAGGAGGAACACGTGCTCTTCTTTGAACACAAAGAGGAGTTCCTTCTGACCAGTTCTGAAATTCAAAGTCCACCTAGGATACATGCTGTGACATATCCACGTATAATAAGAATTCCTGAAGTCCTGTGCAGGACAAACAATCCAAATAGTCAACTTTATACAGGATTTCAGAAAGTGACATCTTGGGGAGCAAGCATCAGATAGTCTTAGAGATTTTTTTGTTAAATTATTAGACTAGTGGAATGGCAGAGTCCACCATTCCTAATGATAAAGTTTAAAAAATAAAGAACAACAAAAGAAAATAACAAAGAACATCAGAATTACCCCTCCTGAGCTATTCAACATAAATATTCTGGTACAGTTTATAGCTACAGCTAAGTAATTCAAACATTATTAGTATATTTAAGAGGTACTGATCACTGGTTCTTAAATGCTTCTGATACACACTAGTGTATTTGTTTTAAAAAAATGTGTACATTCTAATTATTCCTAAAATAGGGAAAAATATGAGTGAGAAAATTACTGTTATTCTACATTATCTTCCACCAGAAATTTGAATTTAGACACAGGCTATCAATCTTAAGAGAGAACACTATTTTCAGAAAGCTTAGTCTCAAGTTTTATTTTATACTTCATTCTATTTTCCAGAAACACACTTCTACAAAAGGATTTCCTCAACTCCTGGCTCCAGACCTACAGTGAAAATCCACAAATGCATGCATGCAGTTGTTTTGTAAGATCTCAGTTTATTTCCTAGCAATTACTACTCACTACTTACAATGATGCGTTACCAAATTACCCACTCCAATTGCTTATTAAAGCACGAACCGGGTATCTCAAGTCTGTCATAGACACAATCCTGGGGGTGCCTCTTCTGGTCTCTAGAGGACACTACATACATCCCAAAACATCAGTGCTACATTACCCTTTCAGTTGCATGAGGTACCTTCTAGCTAATAGCCCAATTAATCATGAGGATGTACTTGAAAAGAAGTTGAAATCTTGTTTGGATAATGAAGCAGAGATTATGGGATGCCTAAGAAGAAATTGTACTATACAAGCACAAATTGAACATATTCATTATAGTGGTACAATACGCTTATTAGAACTTTAAAAAAAAAATAATTTACAAAATCTTAATTATCATTTTACAAATTAACAACTTCAGGTAAAAATGGATGTGGATAGACTAAGGGGTCTGAGGAATCGAATAGGGTCAAATTGTAATGTTGTTGAGAATCCACACAAATTAGTTTTTTATTTATAGTTATTAGCTCCACAAAAATGCTCAAAAAATGGCATCTTCTTTTACACACAGATTGCATTGAAGAGGTTGAAAATTAAGAGGAAAATATCTTTCTAACTGAAGATAGAACACAATTTAATATTATTGACCTACAATTGTTGAGTTTAAAAACTGGTTTTAAAATCTCCAGACTTACA
This sequence comes from Caprimulgus europaeus, assembly GCA_907165065.1. The sequence goes on along the minus strand of OU015534.1, from coordinate 14,929,366 downwards.
CTGCCCATTAAAGAATACTTCAGTCCAGCTACATGAGGCCATGAGGCACTGGAATCTTGTGAAGTTGCAGAAGGGACATGTCCACAAGCTGACCCTGATGTTGTTCTTCCACAAAAGATGTCACAGCTGCACTACTTCTTGCATGAAGATAAGGACTTCACAAATACAGAGTAAAAAATAATCTCACATGATTCTGCAATCTGCATTTACATGCAGCCAAGTGGTAATTTGTTGCTTATTTTTACAGCTACCTTTTTAAAGCAATTTTTTTAAACTATTCATTGGATTCAAAATAGTCAAACCTCATCATCTAGTTTCTCTAAATTTACTTCCAAATATGGAAGTATCTGTATTCCAGTTACTTCAGTTATTGTAGTTATAATCGTCTCTATTCCAGTATTCCAGCTATTCCATGAAACTGGTAATATAAACAGTAAAATGGGAGAATATGGAGGACTTGAATTTTTTTCCTTCTTAGGCAGTGAGCAATCCTAAGCATACAGAAATCTTGTTCTATTAGAATTTTAAAGAACACCCACCCTTCATTACTATCACACTAATAACTCGGTTTCCACACCTGAATTAAAATTTCAAAACAGGAATGAGACTGATGAACATTGAGTACTTTTATATTGTATGACCAGATGCAAATCTACTGTAACTCTGGCTGAAGACACCACTACTGGATAATCAAAAGACAATAGCTTGACCTCTTCTGTGCTGTTATCCAATTCACAAATAAAGAGCATTAAAAGAGATCATAGGAAAGCCTTAAAAGTACTCAGCATTATAACTGTTTATGTTTCTGTTAGCCCTGAACATTTAAACAGAGGTAAAAATCAGTGGAGGCACTAAATGCTTGTCAGTTCTAGGGTTTGCATGTATATTTTCAGACTCTCAGGAAAACAATATATATTTACACGAAGTCATAAAAACAAATCTTAATAAGAGAAAGCTAGGATTGCGTTCATTGCAAGTAAAGTCATCACAATTAAACCTCTTCTCATTTAATGAGGATCTGGTCTGAAATCTGTCACCTGCAGGAATAAAACAACTACCATGAAGTTTTAATTTTATTATTTTACCTTAATCTAATTTAATGGCTTTTTTAAGGAAATAAAATCTTACAAAATCAGATCTGTTGAAATACTTAACGAAAAGGGCACCGGACTACTTAAATGGGCACTAAATTCTGTGCTCACATATAGTCTCATAGAGGCTGGTAGGCTCTACTTTCATGGATAAGCACATCCTAAAGAGATTACAACATCTTAGGCAAAAGGCTATTGAGTTACAGTGTGGATTAAATTACAGAATTTGGTAAGTGTGTAGTATCATGTATCAGCACATCCACCAGTTTAGTTCAGGAGATAAATTACTAAAACTATGCAAGAAACTGAATATCCTCTTATGACAGTTTGATGCATTATTGATTTTTTTTTTCCGTTTTTATTTCCAAAACAAATTTCATTTCATTTTCATTATTTAATTCCCATCAATTCAGGCAATACACAAGACTTTTTTGTCTGTTGAATGTCTTTGTGCAGAAAATATTTAAGTAACTCAGTGGAAAATTCTGTCGTAACTATGCTTTTTCCTTCTAACTATCGGCAATTATTCTCCCAACTCACTGACAGAGTTACAACCAAGTTAATTTTTATATATAAAGGCTGAAGAAAAAAATTTTTACAGGAATTCAGACAGTTATCAGTATTCCAATATTCCAGGTTACTACTCATCCAAAGTAATAATTATCCCCTGATTCAGCTTACCAGGAAGTCATCTATTTAATTTTTGTCCTTCTGTTTTAACAAAGGTTTCATAATGGAATTTTTTCATTTCATTTCAGTTGCTTACACAGAGTACTTTAATGCTAAAATAAAATGATCTATATTAGATCAGCCAAAAAGCTCATTATTCATACTTTAGGCAAGCAAAGCAGGTAACTCTTTTAAGCACTCGATTCTGTTAAATCTTAATAACAAAAATAATATTTCTAGGATATTTGTACACTACAGGGTAATATGAAGCAAGCCGAACTATAATAATGAAGAATAACCAATTTAAGTATTTTCAAAAATATGTCTCTTTATGGGAACTGTTCAAATATAACCCAAGAAAGAAACAACTATATTCAGCCTCTGGGAACTTTTGCTAGACACAATTGTTTTACATTTATATTAGATCATAAAACATAATTGATATTTTCAGAAAACCTGTTTAAATTAGATGAGGAAAAGCTGCTTCAGCAGTAACTTCATGCTGGTCAACCAGAATGCAATACTGTCACCTTCATATATGTTTTGTATTTGAAAAAAGCAGAGTATTTCATAGAACCAAAACTGAACTACTAGAAACAGGGAAGCTAGCACAATTACCACAGTGAAAAGTTATTCCTTGCCTGTAAGAACATAAAGGTATAAGTGCATTTTAAGACAGACAAAGAAAATCTGGCAAAACTGCAATAATATTTTTTGTGTGCTAAGAGAACATATTTCAAAATATATTTTAGCAGTCCATGTGGCCTGAGGGCTATAGATTGTACAACGATCAGGTCTAACTGTATAACAGCACAGAATAATTTGGGATCCCCAGATTTCCTTTTACCTGTAATAAACTATTGTTCAGTTCATTCAATAATGGAATATTCTACTTGGGTCAATGATGGCAGCTCAGGCAAACAAAAGAAGCCTTTATGCTCCATCTAGACGTTGCAAGGTGCTTATTCAATTTCTTCTGCATCAGGGGCACTGTTCCCTACCTAATATGTATACATTTGCTGAGTGTTATTCAGCCTTTGTTGCTTCTGACCCTCACTTGGCATTTAATTCCCAGTCCACCAGGGTATTCATGCTTGATGGCACTGATGCACACACTGAATGCTTTATTTATTTAATGGTACAGGGAATGAAGCTATAAACTGTATTAGACAATATCCTGTTTAAAGGCGCCAATGGTCAGTGTCACAGCATTACTGACCCACGTCTACAGCGGTGAATACGTCACTGGAATTTATAGAACAGTATATAATGATTACAGATCAACAGCAGTAAGGAAAGAATAAAGTTTCAATTCAACATCCTATTTAAAATTTTTCAGGAATATCATTAAGGTACTGAAAATGTTATGTTCTCTGTTTTTCAAAGATGCACATTAATCTTCACAAAGATGCACACTAATCTTAGCGGCAAAGAAATTTTCCTCCAAATACTGCAGTCCCTAGTAAAAACTGCTGATATTACAATGAAATTTAAGATATATCCCCGTGCAGCTATGCAGAACTGTTTTAACTCATAGTGCTCTGTGCCTAAAGCAGTAGACAGCAAATTGTAAACAATTCGCTTACAATTTGGTAACTAGTGAAGAAAAATACTGACCTTCAGTCAGTTGAACAACTTTGTAATTTATAACAATAGAAGTAACGTCACCTACATCGATATGGTATGTTAAGGTGAGCTTTTCAAAACAGTAGAACTCATGAATGTTATTTAAATATTGTCTCAAAAGTTCTGTTTTCTAAAATCAAACAATATTTGACCAAAATATTATGGAAGTGACCAACACAGCTGGGGCCTACTGAAATTTCCCTATTTGAATTTACTGACTGAAGGGAAATACTGCACAAATGCTAATAGGCAACAGCAGCAAGAGGTATTTTAGAGGAACTTAAATTATTCTGGAAGCCTGGGACCTAAGATCCATAACAGCCTATATCATCCGTTGTTTTTAATTATGTCTTTTAAAAAAGCTCCCCTGCTGTGTTTCTGAAATACTAAATGGCCTCCACAGCTACTTGGCATAACTCATTCTAATTCATGATTACAAGATGGTATTTTCAGACTATTCCCTCTTTCCCAGCAACTACTTAAATGGGGAAAAAAAAAATCATTTTGTCTTAATTCCTATTTAAACTATCCATTGGAGGCATAAAATTTGAAATGCAATAAATGCCAAGTCACAATACATAACATTTACATTATGTTTCTGCAGAATTCCTATGTAAAAGAAATTTTAAAAAGTTAAGCATGCTGATTTTAATATTTGTTTTTAAGAGAAAAATCAGATTGTAAAAGTTTTACTTTTAAGAAGGATAGCGTGAACTGAGTTAAGATTTGTTTCCAATTTTTATTCTTCTGTGCTGGATACAGAATTTTAAGATTTCAGCCATATAAACTGAAAGTAAAATGTTCTGCTCAATACAGTAGACACTGCATTTCCTACCTGGCCTTCCACCTTCAAATGTTGAAAGTTGATCCATATATTTATCCTATAAATATACTATAACTATTACTTCTAAGAAGGTTATGCCCTTAAGGTTCAAACAAAACACACTGGAAGTCACACTTAAAGGAAAATATTCAAGCACTTTGTAGGACCCGTCCTTTGCAGGATCACCCCCATAAACACTGACATCCTTTTTCCTTCTTTATGCTCTTATTTCTAAAAAACTACCTATTCTTTTTAAAAAAATACTGCCATTAAGAACTGTATTACTTGCACAGAAGAATTACCATTGTTATCTCCCTGAGAAAAGAAGAGGAAGGTAATGGAAAGGGAAGGGAATAACCTAATGCTTGGGGTCATAAGGACTAAGCCTTAAACAAAGACAGAATAGAGAGTACTCATGAATTTGCAACTAGTTAAAATGTGCCAAAGACTGTGTTTTCTCTCTGTAAGCTCTTTTGTGCCACATGTAAGCAGAAGTCAAGCTAACCCCAAAAGAAGCAGTATCTGATTTTCTGGACAGCCTCTCTGATAGGATGTAGCTTGGGCACTGTTTATCTGGAATAATGCTTGACAGCTGCATCCCCCAAGCACATGCTCTGATACAACGTCCCAAGATGGGTGAAGCATGTATAACAAAATGAAACTTAAAGCAAGACAGCCGAATCAGACTAAATCCCTGTTTCATGGAGTCCTTTCTTGACTGAAAGATGTGGGGACTGTCTCTTGGTAGCTTACAGAGAGAAACCACCAGGTCTAGGGGGGAAATATAGAGTAATTCCTTGTCTTTTTCTTTTTTTAAACATTGATTTTGAACAGCACATTAGAAAGAAGGATGACAGAATCAATAGAATTTAAGATGCTTTTGTAATCTGGGTTTAACATCATAGTAACACCTCTAATCAAAGACAGGGAACCCATTGTGGCATCTTGACACCTACATCTATCATGCGGATACAGCTTTTATTGAGCTGAATTAACAACTTTAGTCAAATAATTAAAATCTAGCTACCCAAAATGTCAGAGTAAAAGTAGTTTCACACTTCTTCATTCTTGTAAAAGTGTGATTTTGATCTGCCCATTATGCCAGCTGTTTTGTGTGTTTACTATAAAAGTAATCAACTAGTAGAACAGAAAAATAAATTGTAAAACAGCAAAAGAAATAACTTTATAGTAGCCTGACACATGTTGAAATTAGCACCAATTTTACTCCATGGAAATTAAATCCACCTATAAAAACTGATAATACCGCAAAACTATAAGCAAGGGAATACTTATAACATCAAATCCAACCTGGGTTCTATTTTTCTCCTTAAATAAAAAGGGTCATAAAAATCTCTCATTTCCTCCCAAAAGTGGGAGTAAAAAATATCATGAGTTCTATCCTACAGTTTGTCTTCTCATATCCTGTTGCATTGGGAAAATCTGATTCTCCAACTACAAACTGAGTTTAAAAAGACCAAGGCTGTCTTTTCAAATGGCATAAATGAGCATCACCCCCCAAAAAAACAGAAAGGGAGGGGGGGAGGAGGGGGGGAAGAGTTTGGCTTTCATCTTTGCTGCTCCTCTCTTGTTTTGGCTAGGTGTTTTTTGTGGATCACCCATGCTGCTTTAACAATCAGGGTTCAGACTACATTTCCCTAGGGAGGGGCAAACTAAAGTTGAAAACAGGTTCCAGGGGTGGAGAAGAGGGGTAAAATGCTTTTTTAAGTGGTCACACTGGCTTATTTTAATCACAAATGAGTATAAACTCAGTTTTCTATTACTCCTAGCAGTTGAAGGATTTGTTGATTTAATTAATAATAATTGAAATACAGACAAGGCAACAAGTCTTGACAATTCTCCATATTAGATATTTCTTTGCCTTTCTCTTCTATTATTATTGGTACTGGTGTACAAGACCATTTACACTAACAGATATGACCTTTTCAAAATGAAGGAGTAAGCATGAGACAGGGGAGGGAAAGGAGATGAAAGATGATGCCAGTGCTGCAATCATTTTATGTTAAAGGCTCTGCGTATATGCGTAATTCATACCGCTGAAGTCAGAATAATTTGAGAGCTGAGTTTTCAACAGCCTGTATAAACGGTACGTTTTGCTTCAGGAAAAGTTGCCTTCACTGAAATGCTGGTAACGTGTATCTAATTGTGTCAAAATAAAAATCACATTTTAAAAAAATCTTCAGTGCCTTAATTTTAAAAATAAAGTATAATACAGTGACTATTTTCTTTTACTACCTTGACGTGAATTATTTTATCTACATATATCTTTGTTTCAGCCAGGTTCTTTCCTTACTAACTGCATTAATGTTAATGAGAGAAACACATTTTCCATACAGATGAAAAAAACTTCATAGTCATGTCTTCAGGTTTGTTTTTTTTTTTTTTTTTCCACTTCTCTTATGGCTTAAAATGCAGAGTAGGTACTTCAAATTATGAGACTTGTACCACAGCAGTAAAGACCCTACAGCAAAACACTTCCAAAGGGCCAAGCACTGTCCCCAGATGCACAGCATGGCTTCTTATTTATTGTAGTGGGACTCTTAAACAGACAAAGAAGACAAAAAATAATAAGCACCTAGGGAAGAGATTAAGTTTAAGTAATAAGAAAAAATACATCTTATCTTAAATACTTCTACTTTTTGTGGGAAGGTGCTGACACACTTCTCACCTCTGCAAAGTAAAGAGTAATGAGACAACTTAATCCTTTCATATTTCGACAATGCTAGCTATGCTTAGAGACTGCAGTTAAAATTTCTGGCGAGAAATTTTCATTCCTGTGACTCGGATCCAAGTCCCAACAAGCACCTAGGCTGATAGCTCCAAGATAACTCACAGATCGGGTTTCTAGGTTAAATTAATACATCCCTCTGCTACTCACTTTAGGCCGAGTAAGGTGAACTGAATTTCATTAAGAAAATCTGGAAAGTGCTGTTTGAATTGGCAAGGAAATAGGGAAGGATGGTGGGAGGCAGAGACTACCAGCTGAACACATCTGCAGCCACAACTCAAAACGTTTCTAGAAATCCACAATCCTATTGGATGAAGAGGGGGGAAGATACAAGAACATGCGTTGAAGAATGCTCTCTTATCCGAACTGGCCACTAAATCAACATTAATTTGAATGCCTTGATGCTTCAGGGAGATTAAGAATTGCCCCAAAGGGAAACACTGCAGAAGAAAGGGATTAACAAGAAGTGAGATCTAAAAACTTTTTTTTTTTTTAATTGTAGACAAGTCAGAAACAGAGAGCAACAGCTGAAGGGGAAATCAGAAAGAAAATGAAACTCCAGCAGACGATAAGGAATTGAGAGGTTTCAGATCTCTCATGAGATTGTTAGGGCTAACAACCCAATTCAGAGAGATGCAAGATACACGTTACGATGTCTAACCCCTTATAACAGCAACAAATCTGACTAGCTACAATGTAGAGAATAAACATTACAGGTAGATATTTTAATTGTAGTGCTAATTCAGTTGTTTTTACTCTTTGTTTAAAAGTACACTGTGTTCATATGGCTAAATGGTTTTGTTTGGGGTTTTTTTTTTGCATCAACCCAAAACAAGCACATCACTGTGGGGAAACCTGCAGTGGGTGACTACAGGCTTTTCTCCTTCAGACACCTACCAAATATTCTCAATCTCACAAAAATTAACTAGAAAATTTGTACAATATTTGTTTTTCATTATTCTAGTGTTCCATGTGAGAAACTTCATATTACTCATTACAATTGTCTCTCACATACAATTATTTAGACTGAGAGGCTGCAGCTTTACCTGCTTAAGAAATATTTTCTTCCTCCCACCCTGCAGGAACATCTTGCCTTGCTGCTGTCTGCCTCTGGCCAAACAGGAGACCTTGCTGCCTGTGAGGCATCTGCCAGGGGAGCACCTTCCTCCTGCATGACCCTCACACTGCCACTCGCCAGGCTGGTGCTAGCAACCTAACAGGAAATGCATCCCACTGCTGCCAGTCCGATGTCCTGGAGACTCCCTGTACATGCTAGGCAGACAAACATTTTTTTAAAATTCAGAAGTGTAAAAGGGTCACATTCTTGATTAAAAAATTGGGAAGAGTTAAGAAAGAAACATAAAATAAGAAAGCTAAATTGTAAAGCTTGTTTCCCAAGGAAACCCTTCCTGGTTCTTGCACTGTCTTGGTTCCCTTGGCAGGTTTTCAAGCTCCTCCTCTACCCATAGCTAACTTGCTTCACAGTTACTCACAGCTATGTTTCCTCTGTTCCTTTGTTAAAGATGGAGTCCCCCCAGGGTTGCTCACAGCACTTGCTCAGGGCTACCTTCCTCTCCCTTCCATCAAAGTGGAATATCTTAGTTTCTTATCAGGCATCTCTGCCTTTCACATTTTACAGCACTAGTGATATCAAATAGGCTATGGAATTTGTATTTTTCCCTCCTGCTTTCTGGAGTAAAATTTTATTTTTAGAAAATGCAATTCATTGGACACCACTCTCCTTGCACTAGGGAATCAGCTTTCATTCAAATGACATTCAAAATCTACTATAAAGTATGACTCCAGATTATAAATCGAACATATTTAGAAGTATTCAGCATATACACAGCTTACTTATTACCTAATGCCTCTTTTTAGCATTTTATGGAGGTCACACGCAACATACGAATAATATGGCTAGCATCTACAACGCCTTTTCCAGGTTACTGTCTCTTACTTTTTTGTATCACCTTGGGAGTCTTGTCACTACAAAATGCAGTTCCCTCCAGCTGAATCTTGGTGAAAACACTAAACATAACAAATCTGTATTTCTGGTGCTGTTGTAACATCCAGTTTCTTTGTTCAGATTTGGATCCATTAAGCTCCAGTAACAGAAAATATACTGTGCTAAGAGGTGAAAGAATACAGTCCATGTTTCTTAAAATAACAGTAAGATTTTCACTTTGAACTGTTTTTAATATTTCCTATACATCCCAAAGGAATCTACTGCCTTTTGCATGAACCTAGATTGTCCTGTATGGTACAGGGTAACCTGTACAAAAAAAATGCGATGCCTTTGCACCAACAACTTGCCATATGAATAATCAAATCATAAGAAGACACTTGAGAATAGTGACAACTAAACTTAGAAATAGAACTGAACTGCACAATATATTTAAATACTTTTTTGTTGTTGGCATAACAAAGGAGAATACACGTTGAGTATAGGAAATATCAGTATGATGAAAACAATGGAAGAGTTTATTTCTATAGCTCAGCCTCTCTCTCTCTTCCCCCCCCCCTCAAAATAGTATGTGACTGTAGTCTTCATGGTAAAAAGCTGATCCAAAAGAAGCACGCATTGTGGGGGGAAAAAAAAAAAAAAGAGAAAAAAACCCCAAACCTATCTTTCAAATAATCAGTATATTGGAGTTAAAAGACATAACACAGTACTGTACTAAAAACAAAAGGAAATTTTAATTACAGGATATAGGAATTTAATTTGCTCAATATGACACATTAAAATTTTATTTTAACCTTTTTCACCATTTTAAGAATTATTGTTTAACATACCATGTCATAAACATTACTCTTAAAATAACTTTTTCTTTCAAGCTAAAATATTTCACTACAAATATTTTCCATTTGTTTCATTTAGAGGCATTTTTTTTCTTTTATGAGTTTTGGAAAGGAGTGAAAAGATCATGTTTTTGTGAAAATAACCAATTTTCTCTGAATTCAGTTTGTTTCTACATGATGAACCCCAGCTGAACTCATGAATCTCACAGTAAAACTTCTGAAACAGCTACAACAAATATCAGAAAGACAAGAAATGGCTGACCTGACTTTCTGTTCAGGCTATTGCAGGATGAACAGATCAGTCTCCCAGATGTCTATTCATGCCTGGACTGGGGAAGCTATTATAATGAAAATCAGAGTTAAAAGGTCTGGAGCCTTACCTGGCCTGGAGGTATTCTCTGAAAATCCTGTTTTTCCTGGTCTAGGAGTGGCCTAAAGAGGTGACCCCTTGAACAAGGTAAATGAGTCCTTCAGAGGCCTGAAATAAATTCCTAGGTGCAGATACTATTTGGTCTTTGCTATTTACCCATTTCACTTGGGTTAACGAACTTCAGCAGAAACAAGAGCTGGAAAAGGCCACTGTCATAGCCTCTCATGACTACATTTTAGACCTAAAATGCAGGTACAATGTCTAATGGCATCCATAAACATACTTGTTGTAACATGTAAGAACCTACAGTGTGCACCTACAAAGAATTGTTTACCTCTGTCTCTAAGCACATCAACACTTTTACAAATATGTGGCTCTTGGGACAGAAAACTGAAGCTTTCTAGAAACTAGGACATCAATGGGAGATTGAAGAAATAGTGTCAGAGTTAACTTGATCCACCATAAAACTGTGCTGCCATAGAAAGGGGTAGCCCTGCGTTCTCCTCCATGTCCCCATCAACACTCAGCCCCTCATGCCTTTTCCAGGGTTGGGAAACCATTTGGGCCAGCACCATGACTGGGGCTGAGCCCCAGCTCCTGTCTGCACGGAGCGCAGGGATGGCCCTACTCACAAGGAGAGGGGGAACCAGCAGTTGGGTTGGGGCAGAGGAGGAGCAGCATCTCCCATTCAACGGCAGGCAGACCACTGCCAGGACAGAATTAATCAAGAAACTTGGACACCTGTTTTAAGTCCCCAAAGCCCATGAAGTAAAATGACCAGTGCTGCTGTTGCATTTCAAACAAGCTCCAGTCTTCTGGAATTAGCCAGACAATTCTACCTCCAGAATCAGATTAAGATTTAAATTAGAGTTAATTGATTGAAAAAAATTCTTTGATAAGTTAATTGTTCTTTGAGCTTGCAGAATTGCTGCCTACAAACTCAGAGACAGAAAACAATACAGATTAAGCACATGGAGAAAGTTTAAATTAATTTTAGGGAGCTGGATCCAATTATCATGAATATTTATTTTACTTTAGATTGGCACTAACAGAAACATGCATTGCCAATAGTTTAGATATGCAAAGAGAAGAGAAAGATCTAATCCATTACATCAAAACCCACACACTGATTTTTAAGGCAGTCTGATTTGCATAGAGTAACTGCACGCACAGTTATTATTCCAGTCCTTTTAGGACTACAGATTCAGGATAGTTTCCCATCTCTAAGATGCAAAAAGAGATATATATATATACACATACATACATATATATATACACACATATATATAGATATATATATAAAAAAATAGAAATTTATAATCATCCTTTTGGTACCTGCTGAGTTTTTAGTCAAAACTATTCATCTGTGAATGTATATTTTATGCAACAGATGCCAGAGGAAATTACTTGACTGTAAACGAATTAAGTTATTTTTTAAAATAATGTTTCCCTTAGCATCCTCAGTTTGAGAGGAAAGGAACTCCGAACACTCATCAGGGTTTCGGTGTTTACTCCCACTGTATTTTAGGGCAAGCAAGTTGACCTTTCGTTCCACGATTTATTCATTTATAGAATGAAGAAATGTTAACACAACAGCACTAGAAGTTAATTGTTCATAAAATGTTCTGAGGATACTCAATGGATGCAGATAGCTGTTCTCTTCTACTATCAAACTTACATTTTCTTCTCCAGGAACTTATGGAGAAGCAGGGAAGAAAAATGTACCAGCTAATGGGTTGTTGGTGGTTCAAGATGAAAACACATGGGAAGATTTCTGAGCTGCAAGTTTCCATGCCACTCAGATAACCTGCTCAGTTTGCCTTGTGGGGTCAGGTCTGCAGTACAGCTAACCTGATCCTGCAGCAAGCTGCCTCTGCTGAGCCCCAAACACCCTCCACAGCTGGCACCAGGACCAGCACAAGAGTGGCAGGGCATGAACACAGACAAGGCAAGAGTGAAAGGAAACAATGACTAATTCAGCGTAATCTGTGCATGACATAAATGTGACCTAAATTTGATTAGTCCTCCTAATCTAAACAAAGGCAGAGAAACACCTACCCTTTTATGAGAGAGCATTTCTCATAAAAGTTATGTGAGAATTTGTATTGAGTGCCGTATTTTTTAAGGTTTTTAAAGCACCGAATTCTCCCCGTTTGAAACGAAAGTTAGGCAGCTAACACATTCAGAAATACACCCATAGTTGTCAGCCTTGCCTCATGTATTAACTAGAGTTACTCTGATCAGTTTTGCTCCTACTCAAAGCAGTATTGAAATGGAATTTTTTTCCTATCTGTTGAAACACAACCTCCTTGTTTTCTTGCAGTTACCTTGCAAAACAAATGGGTTGCAGAAGAAATAAAAGAGAGGAAAAGAGAGATATATATGGATTTGTTTTCACAGAACCATATGAGAATTAACCTTGGGAACAACCTGAGATACTTTAAAATAGTATTTGGGATTGACACTGATGTTTTTTGAATGCACTTAAGGCCACTATTTTTAAACACAAATTATCATACAGCAGCATGAACTCAACATGAGTACATGAAGAGACAGTAGGAGTCATTTTTAAGCTAGTTAAAAAAATCCTGATGATTTGCTAGATTCTGTAATTATCGCTTAACTATCTATTAGAATATTTATTAATGCTTTATAACTGGTTTTAAAGAGTGCATCATTAGTAAGTAAATTTTCTCCATCATGATTCCAAACTCTGCTCTGAGTTTTTCAAAGGTATTGACATGCATCAGGCTTTTTTTTTTTTTTTTTTTTTTTTTTGCTTTGGGTTGTTTTTTGTGGATGTTTCTTTCCTTGGTTTTATTTGTGTGGTGTTTTTTTTTTTTAATTAACAAGTTGCTACATAACAACTCCTGAGTGCTAGTAAATGTTAACTTGCAAACTAGAGGCAAGAAATAAAACAAGCATAAAGGAACAACTACTAATAAAATTGTCTTGGGCATACACGCATAACTGAGAAACTCGAGTGAACATCATTAATTTTGGACTATATAGAATGCCTGAGAATGGAAAGTGTAATTCTTATGAGAAGTGTGGAAAAATGCAAGGAGAAATCATAAAGAGACAGATGTTGCACTTACTCATAGTAAGGAATATATCTATTATATACACAGCATTAAAGAAACCTAAAAGAGCAACTAGATGACATCAACACTTCTGAAGTTTCTTTGGATTTATTTTAATAAGTATCAGGTAAAGGGAGGCATAATTTAGCTGTCTGAATTACTGGATTATGAATTAAAAGGCTCTTTTTACTATTCCATACTCAAACCACAGTACTATTAAGCATAAGACTGTAATATGAATTCTTAAAGACTGAGAAAATATTATCAGTTCCGTAAGTGTTTAAGTCTAGTCCAAAAAGAACATGTAAGGCAAATGCTTCGTAAAGCCTGCCTTCTTGTATAAATGACAGATCAAAGAGGTATTAGTAAAATTATATAATCCTGTTAAACTGGATCCTGGAAAAGGAGTACTGAAAGGCAATTTAGACTCTACCACTTCCTTAAACCACCACTTTCTATTTATTTTGACTTGCAGGTCCTTGCAAAACTCTTACTGGCATGTACATACTTTCCTTTCTGCTCAAATCACAGGACAGGACAATCAGGTTTGTTATCAAAAAACCCCAACATAACAAACACATGCACATATTTTTCTTGGGCTGAGTAACAGCAGTCTCTGCTTTTCACACTGACAAATTTTATAAAGACAGAAAAATTATCTCAAATTTGTAATCTGTTTTTTACTGAAGCCTAAAAAAAAACTCAAATAAAACAACCAAAAAAAGCCTCCCCTACACAGATGGATAGAGATTTCTCACATGTTTTGAATACTGTATTGTCACCACAGGACCACCTGCAATCCTGCACTGTCCAGATAGGTGTTCTCAAAAACACCTGGGTAAGCTGCTTGCCCAAGGACTATGTACTGGAGATAAGATAAGGTAATTAGCGAATGAAACTATTCCTAGCACCACTCTCAACATTAAGTTCAGAGCTGCAGCAGCAAGCTGGCACCTGGTAGAGGGAAATGCTAGATGTGATCATTTCAATTTACACATTCAGCACTACATCCCATATGCTTGTCAATGCAAAAGTGTCAGTGATAACAGAGATACCCTAAGAAAATGCTCTGTTGAAATGCTGACATGAAGTTTTTATGTATGAAGCAGACCCTCTCCTCTGGACCATCTGTAACTACTTCCTTTTCTCATGAGGCATATTCTGGCTATAAAAATCTTTTCATTAAAAAAAAAATATTCAAAATTAAGTTTGACTTTAAAGAGAAAATTATAAGCCCTTAAACATCCATAAACCAAGTTTATATGTCCAAGTATCATTCATATAAATGCACTACTTGCTCAGCAAGAAGAAAAAACTGCTGAGCAGAAGTTTGCTGCAATTAGAGACAGTGAAATCTGTAACTGTGCTGCAAAATTAAAGAAAAGTATCTAGTACAATGACTTGTATCACTAAATAAAGTTAACCAACTGGCAAAATATGACCATTTTTGTCTCCTGACTCTGTGATATATTTTTCCATGTCTACGTTCTGCGCACATCTTAAGCTCACAGGTGTTTTTCCAAAACATTTTCCAATGATTTCATAACCAGAAATTCTTTAAGCACAACAAAAGTAGGAAGCCTACTTTTGTGAGAAGTGACAAGTTTTCTGAATTAGATGACCAACTAAGGCTAAGGAAGACAATGCAGAGAAGATGAATGATTTCCTCTGCACAGCTGAGGTTTGTGAGATGGCGTAGATCATCAGAAAAGGATGGCGGAGACACCAGAGGGAGAGAAACAGGATGAGAAAATTTACAAGGCAACAGTGTATATTCCTTAAATGATCGGGAAATGGGGTGAGAAGAGAGACAGAGAAACCTGCTTCACGATAATGTCTTTAAAAAGTAAAGTCTACAAAAGGCAAGGAGATTCATGACCATAATAATGCTCTCCAAAACCTAAAGGTACAACTTAGGATATTTAAAAAAAAAAATATTTAATTAAGCAATGAGTCAGGATCTATCTACCAGGACTCTGCAACTGGATAATTAAGAAATGTCCACTGTAAGCAGGCTACTTTGTGCATTTTAGTATTTTGCCACCTTCCTCTGAAGCTTCTAATACTGACTACTAGTCAAAGAAAAAAATCCGAACTAGGAAAAACAAGATACAATGAGGCAATTTACAGTTCCTATAAAACTGTATGCAATCCTAAAATCCCTAAAGCACCTTTAAAAGGACTAGCTTATCTGAGAAATGAGTCCTTCAGAAAAATCTTTTTTCCCCTCTTCAGGACAGAGGTCAGATGCAACTGACACCTACCTAACCACAACCTTATAAAGCCACAAAAACAGTCTTCATATTTGTACTTTTAAACACTTGCAGACAATTTGGGATACCCTTCACTATCTTCATAACTGAATCAAGGAGATTCAGGCTCTAGATACTCTAACTTTAGACGACAGTCACACAAATTAGCATTAATCATATTAAGAGTCAAACTGGTACTAGATTGTAACGAAGAACATTTTAGACCTGTTTTCGCTCCTGAAAATAAAGTGCCCATTCATCTGGCACAGTGGTTGCCCAAGCTCCAGCAGACACACAGATCTTGCTATTTCTTTATTTACTTAAGGGCTGGAGCACTCAGACAGCTGTACCATGACCTACACCTCTCCCACTTGTCAAATGCCTGGGTGACACGGGGTTCAGAGAGGTGACTGAGGGAAACATCTTCCTAAAAAAAAGACTGTCTCCTCCCAGTCCTGCTCCCCCTATCAGTCCACCACAGGGCCACCACACGGGTGCCAAAGCCAGTACAAGAGAGTTGATGTGGTGACAGAGCAGGATTCAACGCTCCCCACCACCATCACATGAAAATATCATAGCTCAGCGTTATGTGGCTCACCCCACTGATGTGCACGTACCCAGCAGCACAGCCGTGCCTGACCTCCGTGACACCGGCTCCCGGGACAGGCGCAGATGTCCTCCCTGCACAGGTGCGTGGAGGGCACCCACAGCCTTGCCCTTGACCATCTTCCAAAGGCATACTGCCTACTGCAAACATCTTCTGATAATTAAATCGTAATACTTTCACTTTGGAAAGCAAACACCTGACATGGAGAAGCTGTGCACATCTTCACATGCTCCAGAGACTTTCCTAAATAACTGTCAGCAGTACTAATTGAAAGCAGGTAGTGTTAATATGTTAACAGCAGACATATGATCAAAAATACATGAAAAAATTGGAATTTGTCAGGGGAGAGGGAAGAAATTCATGTGGATCTATTATTGTGCAAATTTATTTTTTAACTATTTATTTGGGATCTAATTTAGAAATTACTGTTATATAACCATATGCTTCGTAGGTGGGTTTTCCCCCCATCCCCTCCCCCCCCCAAACAGCATCAAAGTCTTACACCGACCTCATTAGAGGTACTTCATGTTCTGATCTCCTAAACACACCATACACAGAAAACAACTGCAGTGCTTCTCTTAAAATCTCTGACTATAAGGTCTAGGTCTGTATTCAAATGACACAGGCAAATCCGACAGCCCTGAAAACAGACTTAGCACTTGAGGTTGCCAGTGTGCTATTCTGCTGTCTATTCTCCTGAGTCACCAGAATAAGCATTCCTGTAACCTTCAATACTCTGGTTGAGGAAAACAAAAAAGGTGACTGTGAAAAACCCAGAGAAAAACAAAAAAAAGCATTCTAAGTCTAGGGATGTTAGCCTACCATCATCAAAAGGAGACACCTACCTATGCTGCAGATCTCATTTAGGAAGCATGACCATATAAATGCTCAAAGAATAAAAATGAAATTTTAGCTGAGCATATAAGTACACATTGTTAAAAAAAGAAAAAAAAAAAAAATATATACATATATAAAACCACCTGGTTTTAAGCTCCAACTATGC
Source organism: Caprimulgus europaeus (assembly GCA_907165065.1). The sequence continues at coordinate 14,912,297 of OU015534.1, read as the reverse complement.
AAGTAATTTGTTCAAAAATTAATTCCCAATGAAGGGTATACATTTGTGTGGGCAATACAAACAGAAATTGATTCCAGAATCTTTTATTCCAATACTCCTTTCACCTCTAATATCACTAGGTTACCTTAAGGACGTAGCATAACTGAGAATTATTTTTCATGGAACAGCAATTTTAAATAAATGGGATATTTGCAATAAGAGTTTTATGTCTAAAAATGCTTTCACGTCTAAAACATTAAACATCAGGCAGTAAACATAGCATGTTTTGCCTATTTAAATGGTTAACTGGCATAAATAAATAAATATTTCAAAAATCTTTTTAACAACTAAATTTTTAGTTAACAAGGTTCTAGGAAAAGTCACGAAGACCGAACTAAGGTACTACAATGTTAATTGCCTTTTTATTGATAGATCTATTGTTAATACTTACAAGAATTGACTCACTTCTGAGTGCTTAACTAACACCACATTATCAAGATATTAATGTTTTTAAATATACCTTCCCTGCCCCACCCCGCCTACAATCTGATCCCTTACTCCAAAAGAAAATAGGATCAAGAGAATAAATTTTGGTCAAGTTGTAATCATTCATACCATGAACAAAGATTTTTTTAGTAAAGTTTTTCTCTATTATTGTCCCTAGGTTTTTTTTTTAAATCAGCAAGATTAAAAAAAAAAAGAATTAAAAAGTCTGTTACAAATGGCATTAACATGGTGACAAATTTAATACCAAATATTCAGAAAGTCTCTATTCAAACTTCAAAAAACCTTTTGTAAAAAGAAGGCAACATAAAAATGCTGTTAAAATGTATCTACTACAAATCCAAGCATCAAAATAATGCATCAAATAAGTAAGATTACATATTATAACTGGTGGTGTTGCCAGGACTGAGTTAGGATTCTGCTGATTTAACAGTGAAATTCCAAATAACTTATACAGCAAATTAATTGTGATACTGTTATATAAATAATTGTTATATTACTAGATTACAACGTAACTTGGAAATAAAACACTAGTGGTTAAATGCATTTCTCAACTGTTTCTCTGTCAGCTCTTGGTTTACACTCTAGAACAAAACAGAGTACATTATAAACCCTTCAAGACAGTTTACATATGGATAACTTCCAGACTTTTGTATTCTGAGTTTTTAAAAACGTACTCACACTGACGCTTTTTTATATGTGGGGGGAGAGAGAGAGAGAGAGAGAGAGAGAGGTATCTTTACACTAGTATAAAGATATAGAAGATTTAAAATTTTTAATTACTAAGCAGGATTTGAATTGAAGGCCTAAACCATTTTATGCATGATATGCTATACTGATTTTTTTTTCCCCAGCTGGTACATTAATACATGAAGTGATGTTCTGTGGACTCCATCCACCTTTACAAGTAATAACCCACATCACAAACCACCGGTTTGCCCTCTAGTACTTTCCATGCTTCACTCTTCACGCATGCCAGCTTCATCTGTTGCAAATTAAATGATGCAAAATCGTAAGCAGCGAACTGTTCATTTTTGTTTACTAAAAGCATATTTATCTTAAGCCACTAAAAAGCATGATCAGTTCTAAACCACAAACCCACATTTTTCCAACAGTCTTTCAATAAACATTAACAATAGCACAGAAAAAAATCCCAGTTTTATTCTTAAAGTAATATTCTATAAACTAAAAACCAAAACAAAAGACAAAATATTAAAGGCAATCCGAAAGCCTAAGTTAGAGAAAAGAACTGGGGCAGCTCAACAGGGAAAAAAAAAGACAAATTAAAGTGAAATACTGTGGAAGGGAGATCAAGTCACACGCATAGTCAAACAGGATCAGTGGCGAACAGGCAAATCCAACTGAAGCTCACTAGGAAGATGATTAAAGCAGAAGTGATATGAAGTCTTTCAAAAGCAAACATTTCTCATTGCTTTTCCAACTAAAAATGCAGCAGAGAGGAGAATCTAGTTTCAGTGTCAACTACCCCTTAGATTTCCTAAATGAATTACTGAATTCAAATTTAACAATAAAATTGCTCAAACGGCACCTTGCATTAATTGCACTTTCTGCTGGAACGGAACAAAACTACCTAACTCCCGAGAGAGACATCAAAATCCCCAAAAGGGAGAACACAAAAGCCAGTTCTCCTTCCATCATCACGATCCCTCATAAAACTCACCGAGTGCTGTATCCAACAACTGAAAGTTATGTGGTCCCCCTGGGTTTCTCACATGTATGTGTTGCACAGGCAACAGATGACAAAAATTCATTTTGCTTCCCATCTAGTCTCTCCCACACACATTTTATACACTGAGAAAACATCAGTGATTATTATACTAGTATAAATCGGGAAAACAAAAAGAATGAAATATTTCCAACCACCTGGACTGGTCCAAGTTCAGGGAAAACAACTGGGAAATCTCCCCACCACTGCCAACAAGCTCATGTTCATTTACACTGTTCGCCTTAATGTCACTGGATGAATTGTCTCCCTGATTGAAAGGACCCGGAAACCAAGCTAAAATTCATACAACTCTTAGTTCTTTACACTTCAAAAGAAAGTCAGGAGATAGGGATTACAGAAACATAAAGAGCACAACTGGGTTTTGAAAGCCAGTGGGGTAGTTCAAGACTCTTTCTGGAACCCCATGAATTTGAGACACCTTCAAACAACATAATTTCTTTAGCTCCTATCTACCAGAAAGAACTGCATATTCGATTTGTCTTATGATGTCTTTGGATTTGAAGTATGGCTCATTTACAGAATCACCCATACAAAATTTATCCTGCGTTTAAAATGTAAAAAAATTAGTATTCCTGAAAAAAAGTGAATGACTGGAAAAATATCCAGTGTTCGTGCATCTCATTTGAAATGTCAATCCAAACAAGCCATCAATTCATAAACTAGTACTATCTATAGATGTGAGTAAAACTGGAGTTGCTCCAGCTTTGACAGAATGAAATTTTATCAAATTTGAAGTGATTAGAAATAAAAAACCTGCAGTGTGATCTTACCAAAACACCAGCAGACATATAACAAGAACAGAGTTTATATTAAGGACCATGTAAAACTGAAAGTGCAACAAAATTATTCAGGAACCTTTACTATATATGTATGTGTTTTATTTCCTTATTTTACTCTCCTCTAATTTTATACTTGGACAGTGTACAACACAATGAAGTGCTGCTTTAGAGACATATGATCCAAGTACAAAGTCATATAATAAACAAAAAAAAAAATCAGAGGCAGCAACTATAAATACTCTTCAGCCAATGTTGATGAGTAAATATGATACTAATTAACCACTGTAAAAGGCCAGACAATTTTTAAGTGTCTTTTCCATGAAGGTTACTGTATAAATATATACAACTGCATAACAACATGTTGGGAGTGCCTATACTATTAAGTGCATCTATGATGAGAGTATGCGTGGACAATAAGCCAAGAACTTCTCCCTTTGAATAATTTTACCTCCTCTTCCTCACATAACACCACTAGCAATGCAGTCCCAAACATGGAAGAGGGCACATACATGAAACATATATTAGACCTGTTTGTTAAGTCCTTCTTCTGTAGTGCTTTTGTCCTACAAACACTTGCTGCTATTATGACACCTGTACAACATACAATTAGCACAAAATGTATTACTTTTCTACACCATTTACTCACAGAGGTGGACCATGAATATTAATAGATTTTCCTACAAGTATAAAACCCATTCTGTGCTTGCAGAACTTGGCAATGAATATTAAATCTAAAATCATTATACTTCATGATAATTTTTATAAACTGATTATAAGGATAATAAATGTTATAAGAAAGCCAGTGCTAAGGCATTCACTGATATCAGATGATTCAGGCAGTTATACTTCCATCTTATACTATGACCTAAAAGTACAATATACAGACTATGTTCTTAAAGTTTTATTAAAAAAATCTTGTTACTAAGACAAATAGTATTCTTCAACTTGACAGAAAACAGAAATAAAAATAAACACTTTTAAAATACAACTGTCAATAAAAAAAGATATATTTTTTCCATATTTAGTAATAAAACATTAAGGAAGCCTATTCATTTTTTAAAAGCCATGTAGATCAAAAAATGTTACTGTGTTCTTAGAAAGGCACCTTACCATAATAAACTAATTAAAATATATGCAGATTTATATTAAACAAACAAAAAGCCCCTTAAGCTTCAGTGGTGTCAGTGCAAGTTAGCTGAAGGTGAGTCCCCTCTCACTGCAGCAGTCAGCTGCATGGCTTGCCTCACCCACCGAGACCCACATTGGTTATGGCAGGAAAGATGGTAAACTGAAGTAATAGCTTAGAGGGCTCTGAAAACATAACATCTGCCCTTAGCACAAAACCCTGTGTTTCTACAGTTTTACAGGGTTCTTTTCTTCCTCTGTATACAGAGCTCAAGAAGTTGCAAAATCTCCTCTCATAAAGGAGAATGTTTTTAAGTAACTGAGGAAGAAGACAGTACAACAAAATAGTAATACTACTATCCATCTCATAGTAATTACACATTTATACTTTTTTCTTTGCTTAAATTACAGGACCTTTACACTAACATTTCCTAGCAAATTCTCATATAAATGTTAGTACAGTATTTAAAATGGTTCTTTATGCATTCTTCTACATGGTGGTTCTACATTTTAAAATAGTGGTGGTTTTGCTTTGCTTTCAAAAATGTAATGTTTGGGCATAGGATCCTGCATACCTCACTGCTCAGGGAATATATGAAAGGATATTCACTGCCAGCATGTTAAAGAATCGCTGGCTTTTCCAGGCAGTCTGTCAGTCTCTATTATCTGGAAAAGCACTTTGAAAGTTTAACAGACATTCTTCTTTAAGAAGAAGTTTGGTCTCACTGTTCAGATCAATTTCCTTTTCAGAAGATGCATTGGGCCTGCAATTCCCTCAGAAAAGGAAAAAGAGATGTCTCAGATAAGTATGCACCAGAACATCCTAGTGAAAAACAGCATGCTCTTCCAGGAAATAAAATAGGACTCAGGGCAGCAGCTGCTTTCTGTAGAAATGCAATTGCTCCCTTCACACAGATAGGTTCTTCTGCATAATCTGCATTAACCAATTAAGAAAAAACATTTGCTAATCATAAAACACGTTAGGTATACATAATAAAAGTGAAGATATTATTGGAAGGCTTATTAGAGTGACCCTTCAAAGGGCAGGCAATAATTGGCTGGCCTTTGTACATTGGATGTGCTTATGGATGCTTTGCAATCTCTGTTAAACCAAGTAGTTGCTTACTGTGTGCTTCACCAAGCTCTCACTGTGATAAATTCCCTGGCTAGAAATTAAATTAGTGCTCCTACTTGGCTCTTGCATAATTGTGTAATGGCTTTCACCCCTTGTAGAACTTAAATCCACTAATTAACAGAAGTTGATTTCTTTTTAAGTCCAGGGTACATGATATTTTTAATTTTTATCCTGAGCAAAATCCTACTAATACTTCCTAGTAAATGTGTAGGAAAACCAACATGCTTCTAAAGTTTGATGAGTACCTGTGCCACATGCCTTACACACTGTAAGTCTGAGTGGTTTGGCAGGAGGGTGAAGAGCTAAAGCAATACACTAAAATAGCAAAAAAAATTGTAGTGGCCCGATGTACATGACCTGTATGTAGTATGTCTTTTCTTTAGTAGACGCACTAACACTGGATACAGACTTAAAACTGCTACCAATTTAACACTCAGCTCCTTGTCTGGCTTAAGTGGCATTTACAGGAATCTATATTTCTCAGTGTAATGCTAATTAAAATGTATATTCAGAGGCAAAACAGGCTGGATTTTTTTTTTTTAATATTAATGCCATTTAGGAAAACAGAATTAAATAGGTAATGAAGGCATGATGCTTCTTCCTTTGGACAAAGTGTATATAATAACTCATAATAAAAGAATTAAAATTGTATTAAACCTTGATTAAAATAAAACGTAAGTAAAGAAAATTATTTCAGTGCTTCCTAAGCAGCATAAGAGAATAAAAACAAAAGGTATCTAAAGCGAGTAAAAAAGGTGGACTTTGTAAGTAAGATAAAGCTTAAAATATCAAAACTTCAACAGTCCAAAAACCAATCTGAATCAGAATATTTAGCTCTGACATCTTTTTTCATATGCATATTAGTGTATCTTTCTTAACTTGTTCAAAGAGAAACCAATAATATGTATAATAAGCTTTTTACTCTGCTTTGCTATGGAAACAAGGCATCTGTGATCTCACTCTCTGACTTTCTGTATTTTTTCAGATAATTTTTAACTTGTTGGATGATTTCACCTAATTAGGAAGGGAAAAACAAAAAAGAAAAAAGTGGTGGTGGTGTTAAGTAATTAATTTCCTACAGTTCATAGGAAACAGGTAAGTAAAGGTTCAGGACTCAACAGTATGGGACCGACAGGAGGACGAACCCCCTCATTTTGTGAGACCAGAGCCCCGATGGCATGGGATGGAGGCAGACTCCAGCCCAGCTGCAGTGGGAGCTCCAGTCTCTCCCAGGAAACCTGTCACGGAGCAAGGTCAGGCTTCACACAGCTACCTGTGTAACTCTCATTCAAACTACTTTCCAAGATAGTTCTTTCAGTCGGTCTTTTGTAATAAAATCGTAGTTTTAAAGACATAGCTGTAGTAGAATATGCTAGAAAAAGGGACAGAAAAATAGTTTCTGACATGACACTAATATTCAACCTCATTACTTCAGCTTTTCATTCCTTTTTCCTGCTGCTCATTTTTTTCCTTATTTAGGGCTGCATGCTTGCTGTTGATCTTAATAACAATGTTTTTCAAGCCTCTATACAACATTAGCGACCTGTTGTTGGTCAGTGTACCAGCAGTATAGAAAAACTCAGTGCAGTTTTCCCTCCAGCTGCCAGCACTCATCTGTTCCAGGTTCATTTTACCTGAAGGAATGGAGTGCTTCAAAAGCAACCACACCTGGACTGCGCTGGTCAGGAAAAACAAAGTGAAACCAAGACCTTCTTAACTGAAGATGATTCCTATTTGGATAGGTAAATAAACTAAACTAAAATAGAATTGCAGCCTTCATATAATTGTGCCTGCTTGCAAATTCCCTGGCGAGTTAAAGTTAAGGCACTGTGAGAGAAATGAAGTCTTTATCTTGATTGGAAAATGTTTCATTATATGAACAAATTAATCACTTGTCCACACCCAGGATTTTTTCTTCTCCCTTTCTCTCTGTTTAACTGTGCAGAAACATCAAAAAATAACAGCAGGGAATTCAGCCAGATTTCATCTCCCCTACCAACTGCAACAACCTGCCTATACACATAAGATTTCCTTTAAAAAACCCTAAATTCCAAGCGAGAGAATTAAAGATTTTCCTATTTCTAGCAAAAGTTAGATGCTCTTATTTTAACCTCTGTTCATGTTCATACTTCGAGGCATGAAGTGCTACTAAAGCACGTTACACTTGGCATCTCTTATTACTGAAGCAGAAGGCAATGTAATCTTGTGAGAAAGTGTAATAATGCAGTATTCATTTTGCTTCTGTGGCTGGAAGCCAACTCTGTATTAATATTCATTTCCAGTATACAGAGCCACAATATTTCATTTATTTTAAGAATTTACAATTAATTTGGTATGATTCTGTTATCTGCTCCAAATTTCCTTCCCCGTTTCTTTTAGCTGAAAAAGCAGCTCTTGTATAGACTTTTAAAAAGTAAATTCACAACTGAAGCATCGAAAGATTGCTACTGGCTACTAAAAGCAAGAAAAATAGGGACAGAACAAAATGAACTTGAAATATTACAGATGACAATGAAAATTAGCTTTCTGCAAATGGCAAAAATTCAATCTGCAGAAGTTCTCAGTTGATTTTTTCCTTTTCAAACTCAGCAGATAAAACACATTTTGCAGCATGCTGTTTGCTACTGTAACCAAGCCAGAAGTTGTCTGTCCGCTTTTCCTTTCTGTTTTCAGTTGTTTTCAATCACCACACAGTATTAAACTGCAAGTAGTCTGGTGAATCTTTGTAACATGTACTAGATAGAGATTCAAAACAATTACAGTAACAACTAAAATCCTTACTATTTTAAAACTTCAGAAAAATCATAAACAGACACCTTTACTTCCTACCTCTCTGGTTTCAACTAGTGAAACCATTTTTGCTATGTAAGTGCATTTATAATTAACACAAGTTATAACCTAACCAGTCAGTTGTAAGATTTGTAATTCTGTTTGCCTAATATGCATTTACTTTCCTTACCTGTGAAAGACCTGAAAAACATTTTACCTTCCAGCTGTTGGCACTTGCTTTCCTATAAAAAATGAGATTCTACCCAAGTCCACAGACTCAAAAGACACCAAGAGAGCAGTCAGTACAGCAGCTATCAAATCACAAAATGATGAAACCATGCAAGATCTGCAGTGTGCCACAGAAAATGCCAGTTTTCTAATATATCCTGGCAATATTTAAGAAAGAGGGGAAGGAGAGAAAACTGACTGTGAAAGCTTTTTAAGTGAAATGAAGACTTCCCCATGTTCAGAAACCCTCATGAAGACTTCCCGATGTATGTGTATGTTCACACAAACATGTGAACAACCTATTTTAGCAAAGCTTGTCTGTCAGTACAACACAAGATTCGAGTCTCAGTCTAGAATAAATGCTTAGGAAATTACGCAGTGAACATGGAAGACTGCACAGAATATTTAAATTTTTAATGTTGAGTTTTGCCATTTTTGGGGACTAGATGCCTTTTGTTTGTACAGATTTGGGAAAGAAGAGAGGGGGAGGCAGCACAGCTCTCCTGAAGTGCCTCTGAAAATGAAGCCTTAAAATTCAAAGAATTTTGACAAGCTAAGGTATCTATCTGCTTTAAAAGATGGTGAGATCACACCACAGATGCACCAAAGAAGCCTATATATTATACATCAATTACTAAATAATGTAAAAAGGCATGAAGGTGCTACTTTATTACTATACCAGTCTTTTCACCTGCAATCTAGTCAATCACAATTATTATACCCAGAAATAGTCTCAAGTTCTATACAAATATATGTGATTAAAAATTCATAAATCATGTTTTCCTGATCATTCATTTGCGTTTCTCTATTACTAATTAAAAGGGCCACAAGAACAGCTGAGAAGACAGACTGGATAAAATAGAGTTTATGAAGAAAAGCAGGTAAAGAATAGATGATAAAACTTTTTTTAAAAAAGTTTTTTTCCTTCCTCATACCTTTAAGAGCTATTTTAAACACCACATTTGACAGCAGTGAAGTATTTTTCCATTTTTTTTAAAAAGCAAAAATATTTTTAAGTAGATGCTATTTCTGTATGCAGTTTTATTTCCTGAAAATTAACTTGCATAGTTCTAATCTTAATGAAGTGTTTGCCATTTTATTTTCAGCCAGCCAAATTAGAAAAGTAAAATAGGTATTTCATTTGCACTGTTTAGTTATTTGAGATCACATTTAACAATCTATACATTGCTTCTAATTGGTTGCGCTATGAGAAGAGAATAAACTGAAAGAGTCCCCAAAATAAGGCACCTACCAATCAGGGATATTAATACTGTCACTTCAGTTGCCTGAACGCTACATTTCAGTTTCAACACACCATACTGTATCAAAACCAAAAAAACCAAAAGTTTTCCTTTTTCATTAAAAAAGAGAGTAATTTGAATCTTATAAATTAAACCTAGAACATGCTACAGATACTTTTAGTTTGACATCCTAAAACTTCAATTCATCTAACAGAAATTAATTGTACAGACCATTCATCTCATCTGCAAACCCAAGTAAAAAATAAACTAAAACTTACCTTCAGTACACTGCAGGAAGCTGATAATAAGCAGAAACCAAAAACTTTGCATTCTGCAGCCAGAAGACACCATTATTGATCCCTGTAAGAATTTTCTTTGTATTCCTTAATGAATCCCGTTATAAAAGCCCAGCATCATCGAAACCAGTGGTCTGCATTATTCATCTTCATACCTGGAGAAGCAGAGGATTTAGAAGAAAAGAAGAAAAAAAATCCATGAATAGTTGAACACCAATAATTTGGAGTACTAAATTTTACTTGACATGAAGACAGAAATTTTTAATAAAAACTGACAGTACACCTGTACCGTAGCTGGGAATTTGGCAGGTTTGTTGGATGTAATATCTCAAGGTCAGTGATCATTAAACAGAATGCCAAATAATGATACATGTTAAAGTTGAAAGTATGAATGTTACTGATGTACTTGCACTAAGACACATGGGGGGGAAAAAAGTTTTCTCTGAATACAAGACATTGGATTTGCAGATAACTAGGCTAAGCTTCTCCCACTCCCCAAATCTGACAAAACCTGCATTTCTCTACCTTAAAGAACAACAATAAAATTAAATCGAGGGCACTTCCATATTTCTTAGTGATTCAAACCACGGAGTGGCTGAGAACAACAGAGCAATTCTGCTCAACCGTAAGGCTCTGCAGGTCTCCTCCCTGTTACGGCTCCGGCGTTCCCTTCATGCTACACATAGGTTGTTCTCCTCGGACGAAAAGACCTAACAGCAACTTTGCCAACAAAATACTCTGGTGAGGAAGCCTCTCTGTATGACTCTACAGTTTGCCATATTTCCACCCAATAACACCTTCAGAGAAAAGGGAATGTACATAACAGGTGAGACTCTCCTGTCCTTAACCTCTGACTGAGAAATGTGCATGAAACTGCTCCTGTAAACGACGTATCAAAGGAAGAATTCTTAAATTCTTATTGTTTGTATTTGAAAAATATAATTATGGTGATAGAGTGCCATTACTGTGATAGAAGATTTGACAGCAGAGTGCTCCTTTTTGCTAATGACTTAATCTCTCGTCGGCCAACTGAGTAACTATGTACATCCTCTTTCATATCTCACTGCACAAAGCTTCAGCCACAACTATTAGTTTGGAAAGCTAGAGAAAAATTATTAACTACAGAGTTGGCTCTATGTATTACAGATATGTGAAACAACTCTGGAAGAATGACTCTCTGAACGCTGAGACAATTGTTGATTCAAAGAGCTCAGTCTGGTGACACATTGGCTTGGTCTCTCCCAAGACCAATGGATAGGACTGTGTGGATGTATTCCTGAGATATTTGAAATTAATGTTACTTTAAACGCATAAAACAATGAGTATGTAAAAATTTAAGTGGCAGGATCCAAGGGCCACTTATAAGTCTTACAAGTACTGGAGCATGTTGAGGGCTTTAAAAATACATTTACCCTTTTGGCAAGGAGCACTAGAAAGGATGAAGAGCACAAAATGCCAGACAAATAAATTCTAGGAACTGCAGATTATTTTCAGAAGTAGAAAGGGACTTTTATATTAGTCAATGTTAATATTAATCAATGATAAGTTTGTTCCCTGAGCACATACACAGCAACAAGACTGACACTCATTTTGTTCCCCAAGGAGAGAAAGATGAGAATTAACAGAAAACATTATGGAATAATTCCTCTGACTCTCAATGGAAGTAATGTGACTGTAGCAGAACAGGAGATTATTAAATAGCCAAGTAGGCTTCCTTACTTGTGTGGTGGGTTGATCCTGACTGGATGACAGGTGCCCACCAAAGCTGCTCTATCACTCCCCCCTCCTTAACTGGACAGGGGAGAGAAAATACAACAAAAGGCTTGTCCTTATCTTGTGTGGGACAAGATAAAGACAGGGAGAGATCACTCATCAATTACCATCATGCACAAAACAGACTCAACTTGGGGAAATTAGTTTAATTTATTACAAATCAAATCAGAGAAGGGTAATGAGAAATAAAGCCAAATCTTAAAACACCTTATCTCCACCCCTCCCTTCTTCCCAGCTTTAACTTTACTCCTGAATTCTCTACTACTTCCTCATGAGCCGTGCAGGGGATGGGGAATACAGGCTGCAGTCAGTTCATTGCATGTTGTCTCTGCTGCTCCTTCCTCTTCATGGGGAGGACTCCTCACACTGTTCCCCTGCTCCAGTGTGGGGTCCCTCCCATGGCAGACAGTTCTCCATTAACTTCTTCCCATAGGGTGCAGTTCTTCATGAACTGCTTCAGCATGGGTCCCTTCCATGGGATTCAGTCCTTCAGGAACAGACTGCTTCAGCATGGGTCCCCCATGAAGTCACAAGTCCTGCCAGCAAACCTGCTCCAGCATGGGCTCCTTTCTCCACAGGTCTGCAGGTCCTGCCAGGAACCTGGTCCAGAGCAGGCCACCCATGGGGTCACAGCCTCCTTCGGGCATTCACTTGCACCAGCATCCACCTACCTATGCTGGATATCTGTTCCACCGTTGTGGACCTCCATGTGCTGCATGGGGACAGCCAGCCTCACCATGGTCTTCACCACATGTTGCAGGGGAATCTGCTCTGGTGCCTAGAGTACCTCCTCCCCCTCCTTCTTCACTGACCTTGGTGTCTGCAGAGTTGTTTCTCTCACATATTCTCATTTTTATCTCCATCTGCAGTTGCTGTTGTACAGCAACTTTTCCCCCTTTTAAAATACGTTATCACAGAGGTCCTACCACTGTCACTGACAGGCTCAGCCTTGGCCAGTGGTGGGTCAGTCTTGGCATTGGCTCTGTCTGACACAGGGAAAGCTTCTGGCAGCTTCTCACAGAAGTCACCCCCGTAGCCTTGTCGCTACCAAAACCTTACCACACACACCCAATATAACTTTGCTCCTCTTTAAGAGAAGTGATACCACTTCAGTGTGGGCATCCCTCTCTCACGACACAAGTGTGCTTGTGATTTCTCACACAGGGAAATGAAAGAGATCTGACATCTGAGGCAAACTGATTTTATGTTTATTTATACATAAAACCAAACCCCTTTTCCAATTTCCAACTACAGATAGATGCTCTTCAATCACAGGCACTTTTATCTGTGCATATTTCAACAAAGAACATGCAATAGCAAACAGCGTGCCTCAGGGCGGCACAGCCAGGCTGGCACAGACCTATGGGCCTAGAGGTAAAAGATGTGCCCCCAGTTTACATGGCGATACACCAGCTGCTACAGGACAACTCAGAAACAGTCATAAAGAGACGGTCATATTGTACCTCTAGATCTTTCACACTAGGACGAGAGTGTTTTGAAACTAAAAAAAATAATATATATATATATGTATATAAATCCACAAATGATGCACTGCATTTCAGCAGAAATTACAATTGCAAAGGAGCTCCCGCTGAATAAAGAAAAAATTGCCACCGTGATATATCAAAAAAAAACCAAAACAAAACCAACCCTGGAGATAGTTCAGCTAAAAGCTTGGGAAGAGCCTGGATTAATTTTTTACCTGTAGCACCCAAAGGAAAAATCATAAAACTATTTCACAGACACTACAGACTATCAGTATAATTTCAGTAAGCAATCAGAATAATCCAAGGGAATAGATGAGGAACAATAATGGCAAAAAGTGAAATTAAGTCAGCCTGCTGATTGCTCCCAGTCTGTCCAAAAGATTCTGAATTTCTCAGACTCAAGTTTTATCATTATTTCCACAAGGTATCACTGCACACTCAGATTTTGAGATATCTTCCTTCACCTTCAATTGGACAGTGACATACCTGTGCTTTATCACCCTTAAACTCACTGTTTCCTTGTGGTCTTTTTTTAAACTGGAGAGGGAAAGAGTTGTTTTAAAAATAAAAAACAACAATCAGAGCACCACTTACAGTACCCAACACGTCTCTCTAGGAAACAGCTGCAAAATTTATGCCAGAATATTTTTTTTTCCCTTTTTAAATCAACTAAGAGTTCCTGACTTTATAAACCGACTTATTTTAACAATTTTAATAATAAATTGCCATTTCTGAAAGGACATTTATGTTTTTGTTATAAAAAAAACAGCAGAAACCATTCAACTAAGAATGCAAAATATTTTAAGAACAAATTTAAGTGCTTTGAGCAATATATTGTTCTCTGTAGATTGTTGTAGCCTACAGACATAGAATTTAACTCAGTGTGCTGCTGTAAAAAGAATTCAAAATAAACTAACCAGCCCCTACCAGATTATCAGTAACATATGTTTTCCTAAGAAACCAAAAAAAAAATTCAACAGTGTTTGAAAACTGATGCAATAGAGTCTAGTTTTGTTTCTTTCTTCTCTTTTGAATAAAAATCAAAAGCTTCACAGTGAACAATTTTTAATGAAACCTATATATTTAAGAAACTGTTTGGCTCCAAGTAAAAGAATGGTGCAGTTCTGAACAAACTATTCATCACCATAACAAAAGCTATCCCTGAAAAAGGTACCCAGACATGAGCTGGAGCCAGAGAGTACTCCAGCTACAGACACTGCCGTCAGCCTGTCCTTCTGACCATCCATCTATCAGCCATACGGAGACTGTCAGTGGCATCTCACAACAACAACAAATCCCAAACCAAACAAGTAGGACCAGGAAAAGGCATATTAAGTTACATCTCTGTAAACAGAAAAAGGAGATCACGGTGAGTGGCTGTCCTGCACAAATAACTTATTTCCCCTCAGACCTTAACAAACCTTTTCTTTGGATCACTGACTGCTTGGGATTGTGGGTGGGGCAGAGAGAAACCCCCTAGAGCAAAAGGTTGCTTGAATTTCAGAGTGCAATAAAAACTGCCCAGAAAATTTCAGTTGTAACTTAAATTCATACCTCTGGGCCATACTGCAGTCTCTCACAGAAAAAAAAAAAACAAAAAACAAAAAAAAAACCACCAAACCTCCACTGGAAACAGAGTGGTTCACCTTGTCAAGTTTCTTTGCATATGTGCTGTTAAAGGACAATAGATCAGTAAGGGAAATGTTAATGTTCAAACCTGTACACTGCGAAAGTATTAGGCATCTCTTCATACCATACTCATAAGCTGTGCTCCAAGCCCTGAATATCTTACTGCCCCTGCCTTGATTCCCTGTTCTTCTGTACTTCTGAAACTTCTTACGGATGGAACACGACCGCTGCAGAATACGAGCCACTGTTGGCTGTCCCTCTCCCTGCAACATTGCCCAAGAGCACCTCAGAGGTAAGAGAAAGCTGCTCCAAGCATGCTCCTTGAAATACTTTCATCTTTGAAGAGCAAGATCTCTAAAGGACTGCTGCATCCTGACACTATTCTGTTTAACCTTCCCAAGGTTTTATTTTCAAAAGCCAAAAAGGGATCTTTTAAGAGCTTCCAGACAACTGACACAGCATGCTCAAGAGCTGCTTTTTCCCTTCTGTTCCATCCAGCTTTTCAGTCAATTAAGACGGAAAAGAATGCAGAGATCTTTCCAGCTAAACAAGGATGTTTTTCTTTAGCTCAGTCTTTCAGACTAACGCTGAAGTATTTTACAATATAGTGATTTTACAAATCTTAGAAACACTGTAAAGCAGTCAAGCTTTAACATCTCTATTACAGAAGTAAAATTTACACTAACTTTACAGACAATGAGATACAGAGAGGTAAGGAACATCAGCCATAGCTGCACAGCTCATATGCACCGAGGAACTAGCAAGACCCTGGCAATCCTTCTTATAAATCCTGTATGACCTACCTTGCCACACATGCCGCACCCCCACTGCCTTTCATAACCCAGTTTATGAAACTAAGTAACTCTGTAATATAGCTGAGACACTGCAGAGGAAAGGAGAGGGAAGAGAAGGCACGGGTGAGTAGATATATATTCACACAATGTAATAGACTTAGTCTCCTGAGAAATCACATGTCCACGTGCTTTCCCATCATGAGGCTTTCCCAATTTAAAAAATAAGTTAAACTTCCTACAATCTGTAACATACGAATTTAATTAGAGCAGTGTGATTAGTAAAACTGTCTAAGCCACATTAGTAAAATACTAGAATGAGACTAATATTGTCCATGGTCCAAGAACTACAGTTTTATACGTATCTGCAATGAGACCCAGCTCTAGTCTTCAACACTGAACATTTCTTCAGATGTATTCAATGTTGATTTATTCCTAAATCTTCAATATGATTATTCAAAAAATGACGTACATTAATAACTTTTCCTTAGTGCTGCAGTACTAGATTGTAGAAAATCTTCAAAGTAATGGGATCTTACAAAAAACCCTGAAGACAAGTAAGACCCCGTGCTGGTTTAGTTAGCATCCTTCTAATACCAGTGGTAAATAATCAACATGTGAACTGTTCTAATTAAACAAGTCACATATTGCAAGAAGAAAGGAAAGGTTAACTCTGCTCTGTCTAAAAATGGTTAATAAAGACTTATTTTCCATTAAAAGAAATCCAATGCTTAAAATTTACCAGAGTCTTATCTTTAATTCTGTATTCAATGGTTCCTATTAGTTGTCACCTTGAACACTAGGATTTCTAACCCAAAACATCTCTTTCCAAGTTGCATGGTAGGAATACAGTATCAGGGAAGGGAATAATACAGTAAGAATAAGACTTGACCAAGGTCATTCAATCTTGCAACAAAAAAAAATTACTTCAATGCATTCAGCTGTGCTGTGCTCTGCAGTGACATACCCGTTCCTGAGGAACACCTGAAACACTGTGCTATGAACACGCTCTCTAAATTTAGAATGACCACAGAAAAGCTCACTCCAAAATACCAAATCTACCTATGCAATACATGACTCTAATCAGTGCACAGACACTATTTTAACAGTGGAACATCACAATTTAGTCCAGCAGTCGACAGACGCTCAGTGGTCTACTGCAATCATTCACAGAGAAAATAAATAGGATTTAAGAGGAAAAGATAAAGATTTTCCTTTTTCATCAGCACTCCAGTTCAGCTTGGCCTCACTCTTGTGTTTTACAGACATGTTACACAGCGCTCCATTCCCGACAAGCCAGCTTTACCCCATCTTGTTAACACAGGATAAAGCCTGGACACTCTAGGGAGTTTTCATTCAATAAGCCAGCAAAGTAAACCTTTGCTAGCACTAATAAGAATGGCTTTTTTTGGCTCCAGGCATCCTCCCTTTGCCAAGTCTGAATTTCTCTTTTTGCCTTTGCTAAACGCTCAGAATCAAGGGGAGGACAGGGGGGGAAAGTATCACTCAATCCTCACTGCAAATTCCCTGTATTTCACCTGAACCGACACCATGCCGTTACATCAGACCACCCTCACTCAAACAGCGCAGGTAAAACCTTTTTAACACTCTTGCCCTTTGTGCCTCTACATCTTCCTGGGGTCTCAAAGATAAATCCCCAGCATCCAAAGAAGGGAGGAGGGAAAGCGATGCTGTAAGTCAATTACAACCATTATCAGCTGTAATATCTTAGTGTCATGCTGAGCATGTTAAATATGCTGATCACTTTGGACACCAGAGGCACAGTCTGAGGCTGTTTGCCATTCTCTTCATTACACTGTAAAACAAATAGCTCTCATTTTCAAACCTACATAGGACAGATTTTATGAACATCAAAAATAAACAAGAAAATAATGAATAGCCATAAAACACACCGAGAAACGTATGACAAACCAAAAGAAGCAATCATAGCAGCTGAAGAAAATTCAAAGGCTTTTCCAACTTCTCGCAGAATAGAAAACCTCAAAATAATCTATTTATATTAGAAGATATCATTCCTTTCCCTCAAAAAGAAAAAAATCACTACACTAACATCAACCAAAGACACTGCAGTCTTGTAACACAGTAAACTGTTTGTTGACAGCCTTGACAAGGCTTTGCAAAGGCCCGTATTTCTCAAAGCTGTTATGCCACTTAGCTGATCTCTTTTTTTTTTCCTCCTATCCAGTGTTTTTCACAGCCGAGAACTTGTTTGAAGTGGAAGTAGGCTGAAAAACAAAACAAACAGAAAAGTCCTGGGACTGTGGTCAGACATGTCCGTACCTGTGCAGTGATGTGGTGTTTCTCTAGCTGGCTGCTAAGATTTCAACACACCCGATCTGCTTTACGACCGCTCATCACTGGGTTTAAGCAGGGAAATGAGTTCAGATATGCCTTTCAGAGCTGACACACTAAAGTAAGACAACCTCATTAGACCATCACAGAGCCACCAGCAAAACGCCCACAAGCTACTAACGTCGAAAATAAAATAAAGTTATAGGCAAGAGCAGACAAGAACATATTTTTAACCATGCATTTACAGCATTTTCACCCATGCTGTAACAGGGCTAACGGGGGCTGGATAGCCCCAGTACACTGGAACTGCATCCAAACCACAGTCACAGACAGCCGTGGGGCAGCCTTGGCATCTGGTCTTTGTGCACAAACCTCAGCTTGGTAGTACCAATCCCCTAGAAACTACTACACTTAAGACTTCTTTTCTGGGTATGTGCCAAGGAAAAATATCCAAAAGATTCATGAAGGTACTGAGATAGCATCCTTTTTAAAGCATCCCATTTTCTGCCAGTTGTATTTAAGATCAGTATATGTGGTCTATATTAAATATAAATGATACTGTCCAAGTTTCAAGAACAATCCTGTGTGGACAGCAAAGTCACTTTTGATTATTTTAAATAATTCTATCAAAACCCTTTGTTGTTACCAGAAAAATACCAACTCTCTAAAAAGTAACTGAAAAATATTTATCATTTTTAAAAAAATCAGAAGCAGGAGGCACATACATATACACACAATGCACTGTGTGCAATTTGTGGCTTATTTTTTGCTTAAAGAGGAATATGGTTTTAATGTTAACATCTGTGAGACCATGGCCTAATCATTGTGCAGTGAAATATGAAACAAAATCAATGATGGTACGTAAGATGTAATCTCTACTGTGTTTGGCTCACTGCACTGAATCCTTGACACATAAATCATTGTTACTAGCCATTCAGTGAATCAATATTCAGATTCCCTCTTGGTCTATACATATGACCACCAAATGAAATAATAATGACCAAAATCTGTCATCTATTAGGTTATCAATATTACCAAAAGGGATTTCTTGGGAGCAATGAGGTAATCTAGGATAAAATATATCACATGAGCATGCAAAGAAAGAAATGTGAAAAACCTGTGACTAAATATAGAGACAGCAGGAGAAAGTAATTTTTAAATACCTCTTCTTCCATCATATCCTTAAGTATTAAAATTTACATAACATCACAATAATGCATTTTATGAAAGACCATGTCAATAATGCCTGCCTTTAATTATGTTTTAAAACATGCTGTACTTGAGCATTTTTCTTTTTCTTCTTTCAAATAACCTCTTCTCAAGTTACTACTAGTTTTGTTTCTTTTCTCTGAAGCACAATTAATATTACAGTGATCAGAGAGTAGTATTTTCTTACCAGGAGCCTGATAGTCAGGAGCTCCAGAAGACCACATTTTAGTTCCACTAAAAACCACCACCAAACAACAAACTTCTAAGAGTAATTCCATAAAGCTGTATTTTCCAAACCACTCACAAACGATTCAGTTATAAAAAGGTGGTGGATCACCTCTTGCAGAAACACCTGGAAAGCACTGTGCACTACCATCCTATAATCGGCCATGAGCTGAGTAATTTGCAATTTTGACAACAGAAGAAGGGAAGAAATGATAGATACCTCAAATACGTCACCTCTGAAAGAATAATCAACTAAGAATTGTCTTTAACAACTTTCTAAGCACATAAGAGATTCTCCAGGCAAGTATGACTTACAAGTAGAAACCACTGATTTTACATAACCCTTCGGAAGACCTTGGCTTGTATATTAAGTGCCAGAAAAGAAGCACATGTTGACAGAAGACGCACCTTGTAGGTTCACTAATTTTACACACCAGTAGCACGTAGAAGGCTGAAAACTCCAAAATCATTAAATAAAAGTAAAAAAACCTCTGGTTTTCTTCCCTCATAATTGGCTTTTCTCATGTACATGTTCATGGCGAAAACAAGAACTTAAGGGTGAGAAGCCATATATGACAGTACTGCACAGACAGCACTAACCCTTCCTTGCACCTACACACAAATATATAACCGAATTAGGTAACTATTGCTCACACATCATCAAGAATATAAGAAACATATGCAATAAATACGGTAAATAAATCTTCAGTATCTGTTCAGAAAGGGCCTGATTCTGCAATGAAACAAAGAATTCACTTCTGTTACTGGATGATGGGCTCTGTAAAGATGTATGAGTCACCTAGGCATCTAATGGTGCAACTATAGTTAGAGTATTTTCTTGTACAATTTAATAAGCAATGAACATTCAGGTGACTATTCTTAACTGTGTGAGGCAGCTAAATGAATACCAGTCATTCATCAGAACTGTACCACTCCTTTAACTGGGGTGAACTGTGGGCTTTCTTATTTATTCAAACTATAATAGAAAAACATAAAACTATTTCAGTTCATTTTTTATTCCTTTTGTAAAAAGGCTAAGTCAGAAAACTATAATGACTACATTTGGAGAATTTATGAGCAAGAAGAGCTCTAAATTATAATTCAACAGAAAGGTTCCTTCTACTTTTATAAACCACTGTTTAAAACTCTTCTCCCTACCATCTTACATAATGTTTTCTCTTCCTTTGTGGCTAGGAGGGGGAAAAAAAAAGTATTAAAAAAAAAAAAAAGTATTTTGGAAACAGTAAAGGGCTTTCCCATGCACTGTGAAAAGAGAAGTGTGAAGCAATACCTTATATTAAAAACAATAGAATATGGGTTATCTCCAGTATTGCCATGAATGCCACAGCAAGCACTTAGCGACACAGTATCCCTAAAGCACTTTCACTCAGAGAATTTTCTAAAATAATGTATACTTTTTAACGTATTCAAAAGAATGAACTCTCTTACTGGAGGTGACTGAAAACATATTTCCCATACATTTTAATTTTTTTAAATCATCCATACAGCACAGATGAAATTTAAGATACATTTTTAACACATTTTTTAGCAGCAACATGACCTCTGATGTTCCATGGTTTCATCAAGCAGACCAAGAACTCTGTGTCAAGCATTTACAATTTCTTTTAAATAATATAAGTCCTGGTAGCTCAATGTGACAATGACACTATCACCTTGAAAAAATTTTTCTTTAATTATGTTATGATTTTAAATTATAATTTATTTACCCTTTCACAATTACCAATATTTAAACGCCTTTATTTTGTATTATTTTACCAGAAATTAAAGAGAATTTTTTTTTAAAAAAACCCCTGCTCTTCATATGTTCTGCTGCAGTTCAAGTACTGTATGTGCAACTAAAAAGAAAAAAAGGAAGTCTGCATTTGCCTATCAACAATATTTGTAAGTGAACAGAGTGAAAAGATTACAAAATTTTAATAAGAACATTATATTATAGTAGCAATAATCTAGGTGTTTTACTGGGAAGTGAAGTGGATTACCGTAAATGAAATTTTAAATGTCCTTTCCATTTTATAGATAACACAAAATGACTCTTTTCATGTCTCCAGCGATAAGGATACATGTGCCACACATTTAAATAGTGCCTTCACCCTATCCAACCCTGCTCATGAATTAATAATTCAGTGACATTAATACAAGAAGATAAATGATAAAGAGGTTACAGCACCAGGGCCAACGGTACACATATACTTCTTTTAGAACAGCTAATACCTCTCTGCCAATTACAGTTAGAACTTTTTAACAGTTTTCAATGGCATTTTTTACAATCTAAATAGCAGCTTATGCACACACAATTTCACACAACTCAAGCTTAATAAATCTCCTGCTGCTACCAAACAATCATTCTGGGGGATTAAAGTGCAACATCTGCTAACATTAATAAGCATTTTACATAGCAATATGTATAAAAGCAGTTGCTATCAGTCTTCTGAAAAAGCTTCTAGACTGGTTTGGCATAAATTATACCTTTATCGTTCAACTGGTAACGTTAGCTTACAGCAACAAAAGGAGCTATATTGCTATATAACTGGAAAAAACAACAAAATTATATACTGACTGCAATTACCATTTGTAGTGGAACATTTTCAAAATACTCAAAAATTAAACAAAAAATGTATGCATGCATAGTATTTCAGGTAAGAACCTGGTAAAGTCCCACAGTTTCAGTACTTAGAAGAAATTGAAGCTATCAATCTGTTTGCAAGAGACAACTTCTCTCCTAATACCAGTGATAGCTTTTTAATCCACCTTGGGCTTTTTTATTTTTTCTTTGTATTTCTAACAAAACAGAATCTACTGTGAAAGAATGTGTGCCTTTCCAAGGCATGAAAAAAATATCAAGGGGTTTATTTAATTAGGAATTCCAGCATATATTTTAGGTAGAATTTGGCAAATGAGCGTGCTTTGGAGTCAAGAGACATGTAACATCAGCTTGAGCCAAGAACACAGTTGGCAAACAGAGCCCAGACTTTTAAGCACAGCCCTGCCAACGCAACTCAAGCCCCGCAGTTCAACCCTGGACAGCGAGTGCCAGAGCCTGCCAATCACCCCTTCTCTGTAGTGTGTAAACCAAAGTCCTATTCTAGCTCGTGTTACCATTTCATTGTAAAGCCGTTTTCAATATATTTTTAAAAACATGGAGAGGTAAAGTAGTTCAGGCTCTTCCTTCGTAAGCCCTACAATCTTAGTATTTTTTAAGAAATGGAAAAGAATCAATAGTCAACCCTGCAATAATAGATATTATAACACTTGTAATACTTTTTTATAGTGCTCCAAGATAATCTTGTTGTGTGGACACACACGTGGGCGAGTATCTGCAAGCTCATTTCTTTCTTCTATGCAGAAAGAAATTTGTATCAAAAATATCCAGAGACGTGACAGAACAGCAAACTGGATCAAGCAAGTATGGAGAAAATATTTAATCTACTTTTTTAAAAAAATTAGCAATTATGATAATTTGTCATTATAATTTTTTTAAACATGATTGTTTTAACACTATTTTTAAAGTCAAAACATTGCTTTAAAAATTACTATTACCATATTCTCCTGACATCGCCTACATTCTTACTTGACATGTTATAAGAAAGATTAAGAAAATCAAAGCAATAAGATGATAAAAAATACCAGCAATACCAGTGCTTGACAACTAACACTCAGGACCTTTTGATGCTATCAGGCTTTAAAGTACCTGAAACTAGGGCTGAAGCCAGGCTTAGCTGAGAAAAAAAAACAGTCATTTAAGGAGAGAAGGAAAAAGCTTAAAACAAAAGCTAAGTACATTTAGCATCTATGTTTTCCTCAGACTGATGGTTCCTTTCAGCTGAAGTCTGCACCTGCAATTCCCATACATATTTCAAAGATTAGAATCACTGTCACCAGAGGAAGCACATGGGGATTAAGAATCCAGATGCCTCAGTGCCATAAAGAATCTTTCTTAAATATAGCTTGAATTTTAGATTATAATTTTAAACCAGGATTTTTTTTTTAAATTACTGTGCACTGCCTGTAAAAACACAGCTTTATATAAAAGTAACAAATTCTTACTTTTTTACTTGTAGAATAGAAAAATATTGTATTGGCACACGACTTTGTTTTCAGGCTATTCCTCCAGCCGCACTCTTAATTCTCACATCAGACATATCCCCCACCATGTGCTAGCCTTACATGTTCTTGAAGATTTAGTGCTGCTGTAGTAGTCTCATGGCTATTTCAAATCCAGGTCACAACTTTCCACAGTTACTCAGATTAACATTTGCAATCTGATCTATTTTAACACAAGAATCAAACAGCACTGAGACAAAAACGAGGTGACTTTTTTGCTCAAAGATAACTGAATATTAAATATGAAATCTAACAGGTTTTAATCATAACAGTTTGTAAACAGTGTAATATATATGTCTGCCCTAATTTAGTAAGATGGAATTCTCGCATAACACTCATCAAACTGAGCAAAAAAAATTGTTCTGGCATTTCACTAAATGAAAATCTTCAGTTCCCACAGCAAGAATGAACAAATTTAGATTTTATTAATACCTTAAATCAAACTCACTTTTATGAAAGGCAATTTACAAGTCATCTTCTCTTATGACAGCAAAGAACTGAACAGGGTCTTAAGCATATTTTTACAGACACTTTGATGATGGTGTAACCTTTTGGTCTGATTGTTATTTTTAACAAAAAGAGCATTTTCTTTGAAATCCAGCAAACTTGTTTTCATTAATATAGTTTTAAGCCTTCACTGACAAGAGTGGCTGACAGCTCAACAGATAGAAGGTATGTTTGAGAGTTGTCCTTGTTTAGAAAATGCATGCAGTTTTACCAGTTTCTCATTCAGCAATGTGAAAAACTCAAAATTTAATCTAGATCCCTGTACTTCACAGCTTGTCCAAAGACGTCTTATAGTGCAAAACCTTCACGCTCACAAAACCATGCAAGTTATACACACGCTCAATGAGACACCTTGATTCAACTAGTGCTCTACGTACTTTAATATTTTAAGTTTCTAACACTAAATAACACTATCAAGCCTTCTGCATTGCAGGCACTTCTGCAACAGATTATGAATCAGCTGCACAATGAAATCATCATCAAGTAGACTCCCCCGTACTGACAGTTACTCACCAGAAACCAGTGAGAGTCACACCGGTGACCGGGGTGGGGGGAAAAAAGGAAAAAAAAGGAAAAGAAAGAAGCAAAGGGAACAGGCAGAGGTGGAAGATGGCATCCCCCTCAGCTAGTTTCAAGTGCAGTAGAAGTGGGAAAGTCCTTGGGTAGAGCACAGAAGGAAAGCAAGCAGATGGAAAAGGGAAGGTCCAAGGAAAGCCGCAGCAGCACAGGCAGGCTGGCCCTGCCGTGCCATGGGTGGATGAGTTGGGGAGCCTGTGCAAAACAAAGCAGCAATTGAAGGAGCAGAGAAAGACTGACGATGAAGGATCACAAGTCAACAGGGAACAGAAAACATGCAGCACCAGTACAGAAAAGGGAAGGACTTGATCCTGTGAAATAGCTGAGTGCAATTTGATTTCCTTGAAGCAGACTGCCGGCATTTAGGATCAGTTGCCACACTCTCAGAACACAATGTACAAGACTGACTTTCTATTTGGAACAGAAATGCAAGCTACATTGACTGCAACTACTCGCTTTTTAATCCATATGAAAAACCCACCAATCCACACCTTACAAGAGGGGCCAGCACACACCTGCGATGAGATGCATGTCTACATGTGTACCTGTACACAATTAAGAAACATTTGCTGTTCTCCATGTATTCTATAAATGACTGATAGTTTTACAGAGTCAGAATAATATAATAATTTAAAAAAAAAGCTGACCACAATTTCAACACAACTGTTGCACATTCTGGGAAATGTTTTGTTTAGAAGTCAAACCCAGAAGAGGTAGTGACAGTAATAAATGTACAGTTTATTTAAAGGTCACTATTGGGCTGAACTGAGATTTTATTTCTGGAAGAAGAGAAAGACGAGAGGATGAACAACATACACAAAAATGGAAAGGAAAAAAAAAGAAACCAAACCTACCGGTCCATCTTCTTGGATACATAAGAAGCGACAGACAGAGCCATGACAGAACACTTCACCTGACACTGCCTGGTTAGCAATATACTCTCTAGAAGTTACTCAGTTTTATTTTAATATCTCTTCAGTCAAAAGATGATTTGACGTTTTTAACCTAAAAATAGCAGCTTTACAGATCTTTAAAAATAAAAATATCAACACAAGATTAATATGGTGTACAAGACAAGAAGACCTCGCAGCAAGCACTGTGTAAGACTTCAACATCCAGACTTTTCACCCCAATGATTTCTGATCATCAAAATAAAAAACAAATTCACTGTTACAGTATTATTTTAGGACAGTTAAGTAAACATCACTTTCTAGCTTTTCCACCGTGTTGTTATTTACTGACTATAACATGTACAGGTACAGTCCAGCTGGCTGAGAGTGGAATAAAGGAAACCAGGCTCTTCCTGGCTGGCAGCGACCTTCATCTGTGACTCTGGACAAGAACCTCTTCTGATCTGCTTCATAATTTTATCATATGATAAACTGGACACTTTGTGGTTTTGAATGAAAAAGTACCAGATTAATAAATACTCAGACATACACATACTCAAGCATACATATATTCATGAGCAGACACACATTTACTATTGTTCAACTTTTTAAATTATTTCAGTCACTTTCAAAAATATATTCAAGAAACAGAGTCTCTAAGAATAGCTCAAGATAGGCATGCCTACTTTAAAATATTTAAGTATATTACTAAATGTTGCATTCCTCGCTAGGAGTTTATCTTACAATGACCACTAACAGTTCTAACTTCCAAATAGCAGGTATCGATTGCTTCAACATCCACAAAGCACCAATTTCTTAAAGCTGGACTTACACAAAAGTCCATTTCACATTTTTCATTTTGAGCCCCATTCAACAAGCCATAATGATGATTTTTTTTGGTGTATTGTTATTCTATTACAGATATTGGGATATAACTCATTAAACTGAAGGTTGAACAGGCTGTGTTATGAGAGGAAAAGTACCATTGCCCTTCTATTAAGGACCAAAACATCAATAATTCAAGGTGATTGGGAAACACTATTCAACAAGACAATTAATTTTTAAGAATGTGGTGGGGATAGTAACAAACATCGCAGAACAATTTTAAATTTTACAAGAATCATCAACAAAGCTTATAAATATGAATCTTTTGAAATAAATAAATCTCTCCTTGGAGCAGGGTAAAAAACCTGGACTCTAGGAGCCACAACTCTGGAATTCAACCAGCAAAGCTACAAGCACTGCCAGTGACGCAGCCTGCTGTGCAGGGATGCTCTGCTGCTCCAAGTACGCACTAGAGTACTGTGTGCCGTGCACTGTGCCACACCACTTTAATAAAGTTTTTTTTTTATCTTAAAGCTAATCTGTTGTAGGTTCCCATCTAGAAGTAAGCATTGAGCGAAAATGAATGTCAGTGAGCATGCCGATTTAAAATAAAGAAATAAATTTTAAAAGGAATAACTTACCAAGCAAAAATTAAAAATGCAAAATACAGTTATCCTCTAAGGGGGCTCCACTTCCTACATATTTGTAAAACCACATGGACTTCGGACATGTCATTACCCAAGATGCTCCCACAAGCTTTCCAGAGTCCCGGTGCTGTTCATCTGCACCCCTGCACAGGGAGCAGGGGTGAAGCCTCCCCCAGACCCAGCACACACATGTGCCCTTTCCGGGAAGAGAGATAAGCAACTCAGTGTTTCCCATGGAGCACAGGATGAACCTCTCTGCTCGTAAGTGCTCTTACGGTTTCCATAGTGAATGTCATTTACATGAAGGCATTATAAAGGTTCCCACATGAAAATGCATCTCTGGCATAATTACATTCTTTCAAGTTACTTTTCCTCCCACTTGCTTTAGTTGTTAGGTGAAAGGAAAATATTGACAAAAACAGGACATAAGGGGGACATAAGATAACCACAGACTGAAAAACATGAAACCACCAAGCCATTTACAACTCTTTTTTAAAAAACTTTAACTCTTCATTGCTACTGGGCAGCCTGAGATCAACTACACAGGGTAAAATACTCCTTAATTTATAGCCTAAGGGTTCTTTCATGTTTAAAAGGAAGGAGCATGTAAAGAAATACAGTATCTTTCTCAACCCATCTGTTCTTTGAAATGTCTTCATTAAAATGGAGATTTTGACTTTTTGACTGTGAATAACAGAAAAAGGACAAACACGGTTTCCGAGGATCTTAATCTGCAGAGAGCGCACACAACGCTCCCCTGTTCCACCGACAGCACTTTTATATCACAGGCACTTTCTGAAGCGGAAGGGCAGAAGAGACTACCTCCAGTTCACAATGACTAGCTAAATTAATCCTAATTATACTTTTGTTTTATTATGAAGCAACTGAAAGAATCTAGCCATGAATCTGGATTTGCAGCACAGAAGGACTCTGACTTTCCCAGACATGAGTGGCAGCCATGACGGAGCCATCACTGCATGCAGGACGACAACGGCCACGGATCAGGCTGTGCCACTAGAAACCTCTGAATCACATACCTGCAGTAAAAAAGTCACTCCTGATTTTTTTGTTTTGTTTTGTTTTTGATGGAAACATCTTGTACACATCGGCATTCACAGTTTTTCACTAACACTGCATTAAAAACACTACTTGTTCAATGGTCAGATGGACTTGAGGGAACTGCAGAGCACCTCTTCATACCATTTATGAGCCATAACAAAATTTGATTGAGCATATCTGCCCAGATGGTTTAGCAGCAGCTAATATTTCCTATATGTACAAAACCTGGACAGTTGTTTTTTCAGGTAACTTAAACAATGGCTCTAATTGAGTGATTGAGGAGATATTAATCTTATCTCTCAACTGCACTGAAGTCGTGAAGAGAGTTGTGCAAACAGCTTAACCATAGCACTGAAACAACAGATTTTCCCACTGCTCCATCTATTTTTCATAAATCCTTACCAATTAGTTTTAATAATCTGTTAATACTGCAGCTTTATTTGGTGTATCTGTTACTATGTATCTATTTAAAGTATAAACAGAAAAAATTTACCGACTATATTCCATCAGACCTAGTATAAAATTTTAACTTATTTGACTTTCCTTCAAGTAACATATAGGACTTCAGTAACTTTTTTTTAATATATAAAACTATATTGGACAAAAAATATTGTTTTAAATAATTGTTTCATATAGAGACTGATTTTCTGTGAAAAATATACAAGAACTAAGAAATGTATTGTTTACAGAATCTTAGCAATCTGTCACATGCAACAATCAGTCAAAGCTGGACAAAAAATTAAGCTAAATATAATTAAAATAAACGAAACTTTTAAACTGGCCATTAATTAGATAGGTAATAGAAAGATGTTGATTTCACTGTAAGTCGTTATATTATCTCAAAAAAATAAAAATTGAAGGGGCTATATGTTCAGAAGCAGGCTAAAAACAGTACTTTCTAATCATGCCACTCTCCAACCACTACTGTAGGTATCACTATAATCAGCAATAATACCATTAGGAGGTAAGATGTAGTAACGATACACGAATTCTGTACGGGTGACAGAAGTATAAGGAATATACATTCACAGGTATGCTTCAAGGGTTACACTGTTTTTACATGCTCTGTTCAGCAGATTTTTCAGTCATGAGCCAAGAACTGTTGATTACTTGCATCCCATTTGCCAAATACAAAAGCTTTACTAGTCACAACAACACTGCTGTTCCAAACAGACAAAGAAATAATAATAAAAAAGACTGTGGCTGAGAGGGGGGAGAATAAAAGACAGACCTATCCCTTCTTCAGGGTTAGTTGTCTGTATGCAGTTAAGTATGACTGAGTGCAGCTTCATTTTTAATGCACTCTACAAGTAAAATTACTACCGTGTAAATTTGTGCTTTGATTTATTATCTTGCAAACAGAAGAATATTAATTTTAAGAACCCATTCATTACAAGATTTGTACAAGAAGAAAAATGGTTAATCTTTATCTTACAGTTATATATACATATTTGAAAAATGTTTGAGGAGAACACATTAGGATAACAATTTGGCAATAATATTTCTGTGTACATTTTCCTCTTTCAAACACAAAAATTGTCTTCTAAAACATTAGAAAACTTCTTAAATTATAAACGTGTGTAAAACAAATCCATTCTAACCTATTTTTTAATACTTTTAAAATAAATTATTATAAATAATTGTAATATTTAAAGCATTATTATTTAATGCTTTATCTCTTATTGAATTTTATGTATTATTTGCCCTTTTATTCTAAGTACCGGCTTCTTAGTTAGGGTATGCAAGCCCAGCACTGCCCTCAATAATGCAGTCACAGTTCACGCTCTTAAATCGGTTGGAGCTCCACATCCATCAGGGGGTAACATTCGTCCTTTTGTGTTTTCTTTTTACTTACAGACAAAAGATAAAATCGTTTTCCACAGTTCAAAATGAATGAAATGTGAAGCCAATCTAAGAACCTACAGGAGTTTTTCTAAAATAGAAAATGTTATTCTTAGGGTCACAATTCTTGTTCTGAACAAAGCCTGAAGACAAAGCTCCAGAATTTTGCTCTAGATCTGTAAATACAAGGTGTACGAGTTACTAATGACAAATGAAGTAATATACTGCTACTCTGATTACAAAAATAATGAAGTTCAAATATTCATTATTTAATGCCGTATTGAGGTCCCCATTATTTTCCAGCAATCCACCAGAAAACATTTAAACCTGTGTGCAACATTACCTTCTATCAGTACATTTTCAGAAGTGTAATATTTCATGTCAAAAGAAACAGGTGCATCTTTCTTCTGGCTTCTGGTAATCAATAACAATTTAAAACAGATGGGTACAGGATCTTTCTACGTAAAGTCTTGTAGATAAAATTAATCCAAAACATACAGAAAATGTTGTGTCTTACAAATTTAACTAATAGTATCCACGTATGTGTACAATTTATGGAACGTATATTGCAAAGTTCTTTTACAATGGGAAATGCTGTCTGTAAATGTTCTTAATTTCGAATGACCTAATTATCATTTTGTTACAGTAAATCAGGGAAAGAAAAGTATTTTGCTTGTTTAAACACTCATTATTCTAGTATTTATTGAATTTTACCTCAAGATATCAACTTAAGTTGTGCGGCTATTTCGCCACACAGTTTGCCATTCAGACTGCTCAACACAGTTATTCATAAATGACTATATAATCTAACGCATTTTGTTCAATCAGTCCATATAAATATTCTTTATTGATAAAACATAATTAGTTTTATCAAGTGTGACTGGTACACTGCTTCTGCCAAGTAAGTGAGTATTAATGTCTTATTTTTTTGTTTTAAAAAAAAACAGATGGAAAATTTTAAGAATCAAGGAACAGCTTGAATGTCACTTACATGAAAACTGTACTGTACAAGTATGACATTATTGTCACTTCTATTGCTTGTAGTAATTTTAAAAAGTATCTAAGTTACTTACCACCATAAAAACCTGGTGCTAATGAAAACGTGTTATGCTACAGCTAAAACTAAGTAACATGATTTTATTCAAGTAGGCTCTTCCAATGTAGCAAGTAAATTACCATTGTTCTACCTTCAAAATACAAGGGTGTTAAAAAATGTGTTTTACTGCCAGCTGTATTATTCTCACAACAGAACTGAAGTTACATATACGTCTTGATTTTCATATTGTACAGCAATCCCCGCTGAATGGAATTTCTGAAACATCTCTTACCTCACCAGGAAAGAAAAAAAAGACACATTGTGTAAAGAGAGATTATGTCCATTGCCTCCCCATAATTCCTCAACAAGATTGAATCAAGAAACCTCTTTCTTCATCATGACTAATACATTAGTATTTTCCCATGCAAAAAGGATGATGCAACTTTTTAACTCCCAGCACCTATCAAAATTCCTATGAAAGACATCATTTATATATTTTCTGTAAATCTTACCCTTATAATCCTATTGGAGTGTAATTGCTGTGGCTAATATTCTTACCCTGTTATGAAAATGCTCAACATAAATGTGGCACTGAGTTGTTAAGATAATACATGATCATGCTGTGAAAGGGTAATACCTATACAATAGCCCTTGCCAATACCATAAATCTCTTTATTAGACAACAACCTATTACAGGAGATCTGCTTAACTGTTTCCCTACTTAGAGGGCCATTTGGTGTTACAATAACAAGCTGACTTTTCACATTAGCAAGGATTAGCCAGTATAAATAATAAATCACCACCAAGTTGCTGCTCTTTTAGATATGGTAAATCTTTCCTGGTGTTTAAAAGAGAATCCAAACGAAAACCCTAAGACCAAGTCAGGCTGAACATATGTTAAGATTAAAGTTCTGTTAGTTTAAACTAACAACAAAAAAAAAAAAAATCAACTCTCAAACCAATTAATGTGTCAGATTTATTACAGGAGAGCATGTTACAGAGAGCTGTTCCTGTTTTATGGAATGTGCATGCATACTACTTTATTTCCTAATAGCTTCATAGCAAATCATTTATAAATTTACTGTAATATTTAGAAGTGAAATGATTACCACCATTTTTCCAGAGATAAACAGTGCAGAATTTATCTAAGTACCATCTATTATGCTTCTTGCTCAGCATGCAAAACTGTATTACAAATGCATTATTTTCTTCTCTTAAGTCTTAACTTTCTGAAGGATCATACACTTTCATCACCCTGATAACCGTAATACAAATTACAAAACCTACAATACACCAGCTAATTTCTTTCATTGAGCTAGATTAAGGAAAACCACCATTTAAAATAGGTAATTTCTGATTCTTCAGGCTAGTTTTCAAGTTCCGATTTACAAATAAACTTAGGTTATGATATTCCTTGTTCTTTGTTGTCAACATTTTTCTAAATCTTAAGACAGCAATCCTTACCACTTTGCCTGCTCTAGTCCAACTATGAATTCATCAATTAGATATGGATTAAACTCGTTCACCTTTTTATAATAGAGAAAAAGCAAAATTAAAGAGTTAACCTTGTATCTGCAATCACCTTGATTAGGATTCATAATACTGCTTGCGTAAATAGAAAAGACTTACCTATTGCTTTTTGGCTAGCACACTATACTGCATGAGATGCACCGAAGACCTGAAAGTACTGTGTTTTCTCTCTCATGCTGACATGACATTTTTAGAATCAGAGAAGACAGTTTATGCAACAAAAATCTGCTTCCCATCATATAGAGTAAGAAAACTGTCCTCTTGCACCCTGATATGCAAGAATTGTTTTCCTCCGTTCCTTTTTAAACTTTCAGCAAAAATGCACTTCTGAAGTCAGTTTTTGCTTACTGACGTTTTAAGATTTTTGCCCCCTGTTATTTACTGTTACTGATGAATAGCCTTTTTAAAAGCTATCTTGCAGAGCCTTTCTGCTCTGCATAACAAAGAAGGCACCGTGAAATGAAATTGTACTTACTGGAAACAATTCAGCCCTGAATGCCTTGATTACTCTGATTATCTCATATACAAGCTCCCTCTGCAGGTAATAAGAAGAATGAGCAAAAATATGTAAAAAATGTGGGCAACAGCTGGCATAAGAACCCAAATCATGTCATCATTTTAAAGAGACTCCTCCAGAAATCCTTCTCCAATGTTATCTGATATAAGGAGTTAACACAGAAAATATTCTCTTTTTTTTTCCAGCTCTGTGTCTCTTCTTGTCCCCTCTGAAAATATAAACATTCAGCTTCAGTCTTTCCTATATCAAACTACACAGATTTCTTTTTCAAAGGCACCTAATTGCTTTGAGGATAAGAAAAAAAAAAAAGGGGGGGGAAACTTGCTCTGCTTACCCAAAACCAAACAGAAATGAAAGACCACCCCAAACAAGAAAACAAGTTCATCCTATCTGGTGCATCTCTCTAACCCAAAACAAACAAACAGCAGCATCTCTCATTCTATTCACTGCTGGGAGATAAAACCCAATGCCACTTTCGGATACAATTACACATGCACTCCGCAGAAGTGTAAAAGCAACTGAACTGAATGGTAAGTTATCTTGAAAATTAAAGAGGTGTCTATCAATTTATATCAAATACTGAAGTAACAATGTAGTTTTCATCCCACTGGAGGGAAACTGCTTTTCTTCCAAAAAGACATCACTCTTACTTTAAAATATCTTAAGTTTGCTCACCATAATAGCACGAGCTTTCTAGATAAAAAAACACTTCAACACAAATGGGAAAAAGCTTCAGTGAATGAAGCTATAAATATTAAGCAGATCAAAATTAAGCCTTTGTCCTATCTAACCTTTAGCACACACTTAAAAAACTGGTAAGCCATCAGGCAACATAATTTCTCTTCTAACATGGAAGGAATCAAAGTATGCCTGTGGTTTTGTTTCTCTTACAGAGACAAATCTCACTTTCTTTACTTCTGCAAGTAGTGCCATTAGACTCATGAAGAATACTCATAAAATAAATGCATATGTGTAGGACATAGTCACATATGCCCTGTGTAACTTTAGTTTTAACTAGAAAAGTAAGCTCCAAAATATAACCTCCAAAGGTTTCAATGTCAGCTTAAAAAAAAAAATAGTGCAAATAACCTCATGATATTCTAGTATAGCTACAGTCATTACATGGGACACATGCAAGACAAATTTGGGGTGTTCACTTCAAGATGATGAGACTGCCCCATACAGAGCTCTTTGCAGCTGGAATATCTTTAACAGTTGGATCCACAACTGGTTATTATCAGATACTACTACATACCTCCTCAAATCGAGGGAAAGAATGAGGAAGTAAAGAAAGCAGGGGAGGGAAGAAACCTAACATTTTGGAGAGATGATGCTTTATTCAGTCACAGGGTAAGATTATTGCCTGAAGGGCAAAAGGATTTCTTCTCACTTTCAGATTATGTCAGCCTGTAAGTCCCCTCCTTCTCTAACACAACTCCAGCCTCAGCCCAGTTTTCTGGCACCGCAGCTCAGCCAGGAATACACCTCAGCTACAGAGGTACCTCCTCTCCTTTAAGCCCTTTATACTGATTTACACAAGAATCAGCCTCACCGATTGACAATCTGCGTTTAAGAAATGCCTATTACACTGAAGTAAATCAAAGCTGCAGGAGAAACTGCCTTTCAATATTAAAATAACAAATTTACCAACAAAATAGTTATAGAATTGGTCTTCTGGAAAACACTCTTTTTTTTTTTTTTTTCCCAAACCAAAGATTAAATCATTATTCATTCTGGGAAAGCAAAGTTTTCCAAATCGGTCACTTTGTGTAGAAAAAGTCTAAATTAAGCTTAGAAGAATGAATAAATGATGCCTGGATCAGATTAAAACAATTCTGCCTACCATCAACACTGGCATCAGGAATTTCACAGAGAAGTGCAGAGTCAACAGCAGAACTTGTTCTCAGAAATCTTTTCTTAAAAGCTACACTGCCTATTGCGAGAGCACTGTTTCTGAACACTATTCACACAGGGTATGCCGTAAAAAAAACCAAATACGATACTGCCAGAGAACATACAGAAAGGTGAACTGAAGTCTCCTTCTGGCATGCGATCCCTCTCCACCACTGCAGCACTAATTTCAGAGTAAGGAGCTCTCTATTTATACCAGATCCCATCAACAGCAAAGCAAGTACAATACTCAAAAACAAGGTCAGTCATCCCTTCCCCAGCTGCCAGAAACAATTTTTAACAGTAATCGGTATTAGATTATTCTATCATCTAGATTCAGAGCAATAATCGGTTTGAGGTGTTGACTGATAGGAAAATACCAACAGAGGGCACAAAGGAAAGCAACAGCGTACCCTAAATGAGCGATCTGGCATTTTGTCATGTCCAGAGACAAACAAATAAACAGAAGTAGCCTAATTTTTAAAGCACAATTCTCCACTGACAAATTGTTTTGCTGCCACTTTGCTGATATCATCTATTTTTTCAACAGTTGCAGATACAACTCTAACTGTACGTTAAGAAGATACACCTCTCCAGCAGCAGTGCACACCGAGCGCTGAGCTGCTCCCGACACTGTCCCCACCACGGAAAGTAGCAAAGAAGCTCAAGAAATAGGAAAATTTCTTTCTTTATCAATCTCCTTTACCAGAAAAGGTATGAACACTCCCAAAACCTAATCTATGCATCAAGGCATTCCTAATTTAAGAATTAACATATTGAACACACTTTTATTTGTACAGTATCAGAATCCAGGATCTTAAACAGCAGTCTTAATTCCTGTTATTTCATTCCAGCTTTTGTAGCTCATTGTGGCCAAGTAACACATCATTAAAATACAAACATACTAGAAAAAAAAAAACAACTCATAGACATTGATCAGTGTCAAGTCAATCTGCATTACATTTTTTAAACTGTTCATTTTTTTTCCATATATTGCTGCTTGTGCAAAAGGATGCATCTTTCTTGGGTGGTAAATACATTGTAAAAACAGTTAAAGCCAAAAGACAGTCATTTCAGAGTTACTGGCTACAGCAAGGGACAAAACAGGCAGACCCAGACTCTACCATTTTTGTATGAGGAAATGGCATAAGATAAATCTCGTATGACAAAAAACTGCATTATGTTAGAAGGAAAATATTCTTAAAATTGCATCTACATAAGAAAGCTAAGTAGCTTCTTATGAGCTCTAACTAGATTTTCTCTGAAGTTAGCTACTTTCACTACTGAAATGCAGACATTGATACTTAAATCTTTTTGTGTAAATGTTAGTGTTTATAATGTGCTCCTAAGAGATCAAGATTAGGAAAAAAAAAAAGCCCAATAACCACACAACCAAGACAGGCCCTGTTTTTCTCAGCCCATGATCACTTGTCAAGCCATGATTAATGCTGTGCTCTGTAGAGGGAGACATTACATCTAGGCTACAACAGACCTAAATTTTACCCTAAGGCAGAAGTCTGATTTAAACATCTCTATTCAAAGTGACATTTGTCCTCTCTTTTCAACCAGTTTCCTCTGAAATTCCAGTAAACTGACTTTGTGACCTACAAATGGTCCATTGATTCTAACCTGTCGTGTTGCCTGTCCTTGTAGCCAAGTTAGTTTTGGTGACTGAATGAAGCAAGATGTCATGCATTTAAAAAAAAAAAAAAACTACAGGAGCAGAGTTCATTAGGTGCTCTATTAAATGTTCTGTTGGATTACAGTGACTAGAATTTACGGCTATAAGGATTTCAGCTTACACAGAAGAGACAAAGATAAATACTGAGGTCAACATTAAAAATCAGAAAATATTTTTATATTCAAAAGTAACAATGGCCTTCATATTCTGAGGTGATGAGCAAGAATTTTTTTTTTTGTATTACAGACAAGAACACGGGCATCGTCAGGGCCACCCTGAAAAGTAATTACATTTTATCTCTTGCCTTTCACTCTGAAATGTCTGCTAAGGTATTTACATTTGTCTGTTACAAGAACAACAACCTAGACAGGAGAAAAAACTAGTTGTGATCACTTATCTCAAGCAAATACTATTTCTCCAGTGAATGGTATTATTCCATCTATTTTATAAAGTTATTTTTAGATCCTCCGATTTATCTGTAACTGCTATTATAGGAATAAAAGTAAGACATGCTTATACCTTATAAAGAAATAGCCAAATAGCAGACCTGGTCATGTAGAATAGTCAATATCCTTCTTACTGAACATGAAAAATGGCAACGTTTGATAATATTAAGCAATTTAGACAGTGCTGGCAAGTTCCTACTAGCCAAGGTAATCTTATTTCTGGTGCTTTTCAGGGTAAATTGATTTTTTTCCCTCCTCTTAGCTGCTCTGATAATTGAACAAATTTATACAAGCGTGATGGGATTTTACTTAGCAGACAACACAAAAAACATTCCCTCAACATGAAGTACCTTACTCATAAAAAACAATTTTTGTTGTAATTAAGCAAACTGTATTTAAGCGTACTTTGTGCCAGGACAACAATCAATAGCATTTTGTTGGAGACTGCACTCTACCTGCAGGTGTTAAGCACTGTGCTTCCTTCAGTCAGGCTGCAACGTTTTTGATTATTACGCCCGTCTAAATAAGTTGGGTAAACAGCAGGCTAGAGTAAGTTGAATCATTACAGTAGCTTATAAAAATCAAAAAGAATCATGACATATGGAGATTACATATTCTTCTAAACCCCACAAAATACCCCATTTAATGTAAAAACCATAACCTGAGATGCTACCATTCTGAATTTGATGGCTTCCCTCCCCCCCAGAATCAATTTCTAGTTAACTATGAGTTTGTATCTAGAGAATGCAAGAATGCTGTAAGACCTTATCATTCATTAAGCAAATATATTTCTGTAACTAAATTGGTTACAGTAAGTAACAATCTTCACAGCCTACGCTGCAAAAACACATCTCGTACATTACAGGTTGAAAAAATCATGAACTTCAAGGAATTTTTCTATTGAAAAGGGCTTTAAGCCTGTCATCTTCCACCTTTTAAATGAAGAATGCTAAAAATAATCGTATTTGTTAAATAAAGACTGGAAGTATTTTTGAAATGAGGTATATATTCACATTAAATCACAAGTTACCAATATTCCAACA
This sequence comes from Caprimulgus europaeus, assembly GCA_907165065.1. Next base: position 14,874,456 of record OU015534.1, on the reverse strand, counting down.
GAGCCACCTACTACTTTTATCTTAAGAACCGTTAGAAACAAAATGCAGCTATCTTTGGAAACTATTTAAATATTAAACGTGATTGTTAAGAGTATTGAGAATGGCCTTAAAACAGCTTTTTGTTTTTCTGTTTTTTTTGACATCCAATTACAACCATGATGGTTTAAATCTTTTACTTGTTTCAAACTGAGGGTTTTAAAAAAGATAACAGACAGCTTTTAAGCTCAAAAGCTGCACATAAATACTTAAAAGGTGAATTTCTTGCAATTTCAAATCGCTTTTGTGCATCACAAACATCAATCCTAAAAAATTCTTCGAAAGATCTGTTTAACGTGACATCTCCAAGTAACGTCTGACTATAAATTTCACTTGCCTGTGCTCCAAGGCATATTGCTTTATAACTGACTGCTTGTCTACCTATGCACGAGTATTATTTCAATTATACACCAGATGTAGTTTAACTACTTCTCTTGCAGCTCACCAGGTAAAATCATTAATCGTTACTTCCAGTTCTTCTATTATCAGTTATCCACAGATATTCCTCAGTGGAAACGCAGAGGAGACAAGGAGCATTTTTTTAATATAAAATATCTCCAAGTGCTTATTGGTAGGTTTTTCTTCATTATTATTAGGCATGGTGCTATCCTCAGCAAGAGCCATACTAGAAGTTAACAGTATTTTCCTATGTGTATGGAAACATGGTGGACACAGGATGAGCAAGAGCTTGGAAATAAATGAACTTTTTAGAACAAATTTCGGTAAACACTTAGGACTATGTTTCTACCCTCTCTAAGCATTAATTATATTAGATGGATATTATTATTTGTATGAATTTGTGACACATTATATAGAACTGTATTGTAAATATAACTTTGATAAATATTTTGCCTAACTAGATACTTCTCCATCCAACATCCTTAAATGAAAATCATGACCCTTTCTAAAAAACTGTTATTCAAGACTGTAGCATTTTTTCTTCATTGTAACTATTTCATTTTTAAAAATATGTATTAATCAAAATGCCACATCTACATATTGCACTTTCAGAAATAAAAATAATCATATTACCACATATTGTTAACCATAAAGATTACAAACTCCTAGGACTACACTACCTTGCTTATTTAAATTTTAATAAGGTGCTTCCTTACTAGAGAGACTAGAATTCCTGAGTAACCCCCTTTCCTGACTTTACACATTAAAAGCAATAAGAGATAAATAAAACATTGAGAAAGCTTCTGAAGTGATCAAATAAGAACTAACTAAGCAAACTTCGGTTTTTTTAAAGCTCTCCTCTTGCTCATTTTAAGAAGGGAAACACCCAGAAGCCTGGTGTTAATGTCTCTGCTGATTGTGAAAATTGCAGCAATAAAAACTCCAACTGCTTGTCTTAAATTAAGACTTGCAAGACTACATGTGAGATCTGTATCTTTACATTAGTTTTTATAACATTTGGAAGTTTGGTTGCCTGCTTTGATGTTGGTCTATTAATGAGCAGGGGAGCCAAATGCCAGGAAAAAAAAAATGTTTACTAGAAATTCTCAAGTCAAAACCTGAAGTAATTGGTTTGCTCTACCCCACATGATTCAATATCCTGATTCCCCCAACTACCAGCTCCCTGAGCTATCTGAACGTCTATGCTTTTTTGCTGTTGCCAACACATAGTAACCCACAGTGATTGAAAATGGCAGCTGAAGTGCTGCTGCAGCACATTAATTTTTTCTCTAAGTGGTCCAATTTTGTCATCTGAACATTAAAAATCTTCCTTCCACTACGGTTCTTTTACATGTAGAGAATTTGGGGTTGTCATCATATAAACTGAAGTGCAACATTTTAAAGACAATTTTTAGATTATCCCTAATAGCTGAAAGGATAATGCGCTTTCTTTATAGCACTCTGCATTAAAAGCAGACTAGTTAACAGCAACTTAAGTGTGATAATGGCAATTACATCAATATGTTCCTTTTACACCACCAAAAGGTACTACTTCAGACAGCTGAAGACATTAGGTAAATAAACTGCTGAAAATTACCTTTAAGTAATGACACACAATTTTAGGACCACTAAACAGATCTATTTACAAAATGCCCAAATGGTGGTGTCCATTTAAGAAAAACAGAAATCTAGATAAATTATTTAATTAACTGTAGGGTTTTTCGTCAAGACATACTATACTATATATACTCAGCTCCTTCATTAAATGAAATGAAATTGAAGTATGAGTGAAGACATCCTACTCTAAAGGCACATCATTTTCATGGCTTAAAAAGAGACAACCCCTCTGCCAAGCCATCAAATGGAGAATGAGGAGAGGGAAAAAAACAAACAAACAAACCCACAACAGACCAAATGCTACATACAAAGCACTTAGACCAACTTTTTAAAAAACACAAAATGTATGTTTTAATACCTGTACTATTCAAGTACAAGGTTTGGAAGGAAGGAATAGTCAAGGAAGGCATAGGCATTCTTTTTTGCCAGATATACAAACCAGAATACAGTCCTCAAGAAACATCTGGTCTCTGGAAAAGATCACAACTTATTGACAGATAACTGGATTTTGCTTGGGTTTGGGTTTCTAGGTTATAAATATTGATTTGCAAAGATAATAAAAGGGCAGGCTGGGACACATCTCCTTTCAGTCTAGGAAACAGTAACAAAAGAATAAGAAACTGCAAATATGTAGTAATGTAAAACAACATACAATGCGATGAATGTTCTACGCTGCCACTAAAACAGCACTCTTGCCATACTTGGTTTCAAATTATTTCTTAAAGGGTAATACTAACCACAAATTAAGTTATCTTAGTAAACACAGTATCACTGACTAAATGAGATTACAATAATCACTTATTTTCACTTTTTCTAGAATAAAAAAGAAATGGAAACATATGGTCGGTGGTGATCAAAACTTCTTTTCAAACTCTCCATAAAAATATCTATTATTCCAGCTTACCCACCCATTAAGGAGGGGAGCATATTTGTTTCAAAGGTCTGGAATCGAGTGGTCTTTTATTACAAGATTTCATTTGTTTTCTGGAGTAATTAGAAAGTCTTCCCCATTCAGGCCCCGGACGCAGAAACGTGTAGGCCATACCCAGAGCATGAGTGCGGTAGAAAGGGTTTTCTGAACCTCCCTAACAGAGAGGAGACATCAGAAACCACGCAACAGTGCCTGTCATAAAAGGTCACTTTTTTTTCCCCTCGGAACAACCCATTAATCAATAGAGTGTAATTGGCCGAGCGCTCGCAAGGGCTCTGCAGCGATGGGACCTTGTTTTTCACTCGCGTAATTGCAAAACAGCAAAAGTTCAGAAACATAACCCAAATCCACCTCCCCATTTTACCCCTTTACAATTCCCACTGCCCTTTGGGCCTCTGCTTGGAAGCAAATGGAAGACAAGCTGAAGTTTTCTCAATTGAGCCGGAGCTCAGAAACCTTTGATATGCTAATGCCCTCCTTCAAACGGTAAGAATTCACACTTGCATTAATTCAAACAATTTGTGCAGAATGATGCGAAATGGCACCTCTTTTCGTGGCAAGCAACAAAAGGAGGGAGCCGGAGCGTCTAAGGAAGCCAAACAGCAGAACATTTGTTCTGCAGGGCTCCTTCCGTCGCGCACAGGGGTATTTCCACGCAAAGAAAAACACACCTGAGCACCAGCAGATCTCTCGACTTTCTGACAAACCACGTTCAAACCCCAGCAGGGCCCGCGCAGACTAACAAGATGTTATTTTTAGAGCCAGACACAGCAACGGTGCCTCATGACACACTCTGTTTTCTGTCTCCAGATGGCCCCAGATTTCTACATGTGAAAATAACTAGGGAGAGGGGAAGGAAAAAAAAAAAAAAAAAAAAAAAAGTTGTTCTGGCTCCACAGCCGACAAAGGGCAATTTATTCCCCTTCCCAAAGGCACCCCCGCCCGCCCGGCACGCACGGGCTGGCGGACGAACGCCCGGTTGAGTTACAGAAATAAACCCGCAACAGGTCATTATTTACTGCGCGGATGCAACTTTCCCCACTGCGCGGGGAGCGCCGAGCCGTGGCGGGGCCTGCTTCGCGGGCCGACCCCCGGCTCCGCTGCCCCCGCGGCGGGGCGGCCGTCCGGCGGCGGGCGGGGGCTGCGGGGACCTGCCGCGGCTGCCGCAGGGCCCTCCGCAGGGCCGGGGCAGGGAGAGCCGGTTGGGCTCCGCGGTGGCGGAGAGCGGCCGAGCGGGTCGGCGGCAACGCCGTGCTGCTCGCCCCCAACGGCAGCGGCCTCACGGAGGGGCACGTTCCTCCCCGGCGGCGTCGCGGGCCGGCAGGCGGGTGGCGGCCCCCCGGGAGTGCGGGGGGGCTGTGGGGGACACAGCGGCCTCGGGCAGCGGCAGGCGAGGCAGACTCTGAGGAAGTGTTTCCCCGCCAGCGGCTCGGTGGGGACCGCCGGGGGAAGGGGGGCGCAGGCGCCGCGAGAAACGAGCGGTGAGGCTGCAGCGCAGGGCTGCGCTTACCTCGGTTTGAGAAGCCGAAGGCGGGCCGGGATCTCTCGGCCCGGCAGGACCTGCGAGCCGGGTCACCCCGCCGAGCGCAGGGCTGCGGGAGAGCGAGGCGGAGTTAGTCCCGGGGCTCAGGCGGCGAAGCGGGGAGCGGGCGGGCGAGCGCCGGTCTCGAGCGAGGAGCGGGAGGCAGCTGGCTCTGCAGCTCGGCAGGCTGGGGCAGCGCAGCACGGGAGGCGGCTTCTCCTCCAAGCAGCCAGCCGGGAGGCTTTGCTGGGGCTAAGTCAACATTTTCCTGCCGTTTCCGACACTCCGCTCCGCACGAAACGTACGATACAGCCAGGCTTTGGCCCGCACGCACAAAAAATTAAATTAATTTTTAAAAAATAAAAACAAACACGAAATGGAGGGGACGAGGGGCGCAGCGCGCAATGTGTGCCCAGCCTCTGGAGTCCTTTCTGTGCAGCAATCAGGAGACGGGAAGCCGCGGCGATGGCACCAGTAGCGAGTAGCGGGGAACAACTCAAAAATGTTACGATGGACCCCCCCCTCCTCTCTGTCTCTGCCGCTCGCACCGACCGGATTTACATCTCCCGGGATGACATTCTGGCCTCTGGCGGGGTGCGGGTCCGGCCCCTCCTCGGATTTTCTCCTCTTCCTCCCGGTGCTGCTGCCCCGCCAGCGACTGGAGACCGGGCGCTGAGCTAGTAACGCGCGCAGCAATGGGAAAAACGCAATACAGACACACCAAAAAAAAAAAAAAATCCCAATGAATTGTATCGCAGCCTCCCTTTGCTCATGCACCTCTCCGTGTGTGACTGGGGATCGCGAAGTCCTGACACAGACTCTCCGCTGGTTCTGAACTGGAGTCACCTCCAGCCTCCTCCCCCCTCCAATCTCCACCCCCTCTCGCTCCGCTCTCTACCCCTGGGCTCAGCTAATCATATAAACATATTATCACGTAGAGCGGCACCGGCGAAGGACAAAAATCTCTCCCTTCCTGCCTTTTTTTTTTCCCCTTCCCCCGCCTTTCCTCCAGCTGGGGGGCTGAGGGCTAATAACGAGCGCCCGGCCGCTCGGCACCACAGGCCGAGCAGATGGGCTGGGCACCAACGCTGCCCGCTCCCCCCACCATCGCCACGGCTGCCGAGGGGCGCGCACCGCCGCCGAGAACCCGCGCACCCCTGCTCTGCGCCTCGGGCCCCGTCGCTCTCCGGGGCCGGGGCCTGCCGCCGCCCCCTCTCCTTTCCCCGGCGGCTGCTGGCGCGCTGCAGGCCGGCAGGCGTCTCCGCGGCACTTTCTCCTTTGCCGTATCCTCCAGCCCGGCCGCGCACCCGAACTCGTTCGGCGGGGGCCCTGCTCAGGTGCTGCAAGGAGCGAGGCTGCCCGAGCCAGGCCGGCTCACGGCACCGCCGTGTTCCTTCCCTCCCCGTCTGCACCCAAAAATAATCCACCGGGCTGGGCGAGTAGCAAGCGAGAGCAGGCAAGGGGCGGGAGAAAAGGGAACCTCAGCTCCCCGGCTTCTTCGGCCCCTTCACTTCCTCGCACCAAAGTTGCTCGGCTCCGCCTCGCAGAGCGCGGCTCCTTGCGCCCCTGCGCCCGCACCAGCTCTCAGGGCCGGCGCGCCGAGGCACGGCGATACGTTGGGGAAAACGTGTCAGGACAGGGCAAACAGCACTTGGAGACGATGGAAAGGATAGGAAGTTGACTCATTCCTGTGCTCAGATACAAGACGCAGTACAGTAGTGCTCTTGCCTGCTTTCCAAAATCCGCTCTTAGAAACCAGGGTCTGGGGTTGTTGGTTAGTTTGGTTTTTTTTTCCCCTCTGTATTGATGCAATATACCGAGAACCCGCGCTGACCTTGCAGGACGTGTGACATTACCAATTTCCAGCTCTCAAGGTCAGGGAGAAAGCAGCTGGCCATGAGCTAGGGCTCGTTTTGGCGAGGGGCGCGCCTCGGCCAGGCCCCATGGGGCCGCGGGGGACGAGGGCCACTGGAAATTGCCGCTCCGCGTCCCCGCCCGCCCCGCGCTCGGCGGGGGCTGCTCGGGAGGAGCGCAGGGCTGGGGTGGCCGCAGGGAGAAACAGCGGTTACAGCCACCGGTCAGAGCGGCACAGGCCTCCCTTCTCCGTTGTTGGGTTTATTTTCAGCCATCCCCTCCCTTTTCTAGCTGTGGCACTGAAATAAAGTCTCTGAACTGTATCTACCCACAGAACCGCGTGCACAAGACAGGACCACTGGAGGCTTGATCATCTCTTTTAAGTTCAAAGCATATTGACAATTCACCTTAAAACACCCACGCCACACCAGGAAATCAGGATCATTACCTTTGTTGAAGTTAATGATTTATTCTTTAACTTAATTATTTTGACTTCTCTGTATTCCTGTGCAATTAGTGTTCCTGTTTAGAAAATTGTGACATATATTAAGAGAAACATACCATGTTTAAGAAGGAAACTGATCTTTTAGACCTTGCAATGTGAGGTAGTAAGAATGACAGAGCTGGTCCAGGGCTCTTCAAAACCACATTAAATTTTCAACAGTGCTAGCAATAATCCCAGGGATTAGTATCTAAAAATCACTGAAATATGAGCGTGCCATAGCCACGCTGACCTTCCTCAACGCACAGTACCTGTCGAGGAGACTGGAAGTGGAAGAGCAGTCCCAGGCTTTTAGGACCACAGGAGGAGTTCTGCCATAGTGAGCAGGGGCTCTTCATGAGGCCAGTTTCAGCTGGGTTAAATCTGCAAACTGCCTGAAAACCAAACTCGGCATGGAAGGAGAGGAGATCATGTGTCTGTGCTAGTTTGGTACCTACTATATACAGTTGAAAGATAAAAGTATGTGTTAAGTGTGAAAGCAAAATATAGCAAAAGAGCAGATTCTCTATTTTTTCCCCAACTTTTAAAATCCTTTGTGTATCCTTAGTATAGTTGATTGTCCTTTCTTGCTGAAAATAACCTTCTAAATATCTGTATAAACCCTAAACAACCCTTTGCGCATTAAATCATACAGGCATTTTAATATATTTTATTAGAAACTGATTTTAATTGAAAGGGTTGTATGCATCTCTTATGGGAACATGCTTAACACGAAGGTCATAGAAATATAAAAATATACATATTGATTTGCTATCATTTAATCAGAGTTTTAAAACATACCAATAACAAATCTTTTTTATTATTATTTTGATCAACTAAATGTAATTGCAGGTAAACAGTGATAGTTTATACTTAGTTGATGAGAGTAGGATTTAGCCAGAAGCAGTTGAGAATACAAGAATTATGTAGGGTTGACGATTTTCCTTTGAGAGTATGTGACAGAGAGGAATTCTTCTATTTGGAGCAAAAAATGTGTTGGTTTCTGAAAATTTTTTTTACCCACGAAAAGATTGAAAAGAACTGCAGAACTGGGCCTTGTGTTAATATATTTGCTGAAGTTGAAGTGAATTCACCTACGTGGATTCAAATGCAAGACTGAAGTTTATTTTCCCCCTTTTCATCAAAAACTTCTGGAACTGTATTTCTTTCTGCATGCAGAAATGGAGTTTTACAGCTCTAAGTTTTACAACTCTTAAGTTGTAAAACTGAGTTTTAAACAATTGGTAAAAATGTAGACAGAGACCTTTCAGCATTTGTTTCAAAAACATATGCTTCCATTAATTCTCATTAAATCTGGATTAAGATATAAGAATACCTGGCAGAGGTGTATATTGTTTTGGCAAGTAAAATATTATTATTCAAGCGATTAATTTTACTTCATATGAATCAGCATCTGTTTCTTTAAAACAGGAGAATTATACACACATGTACCCAGGGCATACTTGAATCTGATCCTTTAGGTTTTACTCTGCAACAAATATTGCCAGATTTGAATATTAATATATAAAAATGAATTATAACAAATCAAGTTTCTTTTCACCATTAAAACTAACTACTAATCGCTTTTTGCTATATCCCTACAAAACATCTATATCATTCCATACAGATTCTATAAGTACAGACAAGCAGATTTTCCTTAAAATCTTGCTTTCCTGCAACAGGGCAAAATACCTAGCTTGAAAACACTATAAGAAATGTTACAATCTTAGCAAAATCATTTGATAATAGTTTATTTACCCCTTTTACTAATGTTAAATTTTGTAGTGTTTCATGTTAAGCTGTATACTTGGTGTATATTGCTCCCAAATTGCTTTGGTGTAAATTGCTGGATCATGTCCTTGAAAAACTAAAAGCAAATTCATAGTAATTTTTAGAAATAATCTTATGAATCAGTTAGCATTTCTAGGGACTACATGTAGGACAGTAGCAACTGGAAGAGATTGAACTGTCAGCTGTGTACTTGAAGGCGATGCGTCTGAAAAAGATGATTTAACTTGCGGCAAAAATTACCCAAATTATGATGTCTGTAATATGATCTTGTAGACTCCACTAGAGGGTTTTTTTTGCCATAGAATTGTAGCTTGCATCCACCTATTGCTAAAAAGGTTAATTTAAAGTGTTTTAATATCTTTATAAATAATATTTTGTATTGCCCTAAGTGTCAGTTCCCCCATGAGAAGTGGTTTACACAGATTTTATGCAACCTTTTTTTTATTACTGAAGTTTTATGACTGAACTTTAAATACTAGCGACTGACATTTCATTCTATCTCTATGTACTCCTGTGAATAACGTATCAATGAAGTTATAATTAGATATAATGTTAACAAAGACTGACAAAAGAGTTTGTATATATATAGTGCAGTAGCATCAGCTAAAATTGGTGTAATATAAAGACACCATTTAATTGGTATAATGTAAAGACATGGGGTTTTTTCCATGGTACATGGAAAAGTAACAAACCATTACATGATTTTACCATTTCAACACAAAACTAAAAGACAAAATTTTGCTTGTTTCATTTAGGAAAATCCTCAATTAATTTTGCAGACAAATTTATATAAATAAAGTGTGAATGATACAACCCATAAGAGGAAATATCCAATATATTGTCTTAAAAGTTGGGAAATATATCTTGACAATTACCAGTCTTTTAAACTAAGTAATTGATTTTAGTGTCACTTGGGAGAAAAATGAAACCCATCAATAAAATAAGAGAATTCTGCAGCTGTTCCTAACAAATAAACGTAATGAATTTGCATTTTACATAGTTTACTTCAGTAATCAATTTTAATGGCTCATAATCTATATCATTATTTAAGAAATGACAAAATCATTGACTTACTCATAACACTTGCTAATTGTTTTTAAAAATAAATTCTACATATGACTAAGGAAACACCCATTTCCATTTGCTTTATGTTAAATCAACATCTAACCACTCATGGTGATTTCATTCAAAGAAAACAGAAGGAACACATTAGCTGTGTGGTTAAAGAGATTGATGGGCTTCAAACATTTTAACCATGGATGGTTTTTTTCCAACTGTAGAAACTCATGTTTTTAATTTAAATAGCTTCAAGAAAATGAAGATCATTTTATTCAACAAAGCTGTTGTTTCTTATACAGAAATTAATTTAATTTTGTTTAATTAAGGAATATAAGAAACAACCTTGTTCAGAGAAAATGCAACTATGAAACAAAAGCATGTGTATGCCATGTTAACTAGGTATTCTGAAACAGAATTTCTGTGTCACATTAATAAATTATAGGAGATCAATGCAAATTTTGCCAGTGAATTTAGATGCAGTTTTTTATGTTCATGCTAAAACATTGCAGTTGCCTATCCACTCTCTGAAAAGGAAATCTGGGGGAGCAGTGGAGCTCAGTGTTACTGAAGAAGTGCATTCCTTACTTTGGGCTTTAGGTATTTATGGGTGTATGTTGGTGGAGAAAAGTTTACAGTTTAATGCTGCAGGCATTTATAAAGGCCAAAGAGCTTTCAAGATTGAGCTGTTAGGAGTCATGTAGCAGAACACATTTAAAAAGAGACAAGTACAGTTCCCTGTTTTCATATGAAAAACTCAGCACAGAAGCTGAAATGATCATACCAGGGAAGGAACGGCAGTGCTGAGATTTTGGGGAAAGAGGTATGTCATGTGATCCCAGTTCTCCAAATAGTTTTGCACATTTCTAGGTTCCCTTTTCTACAACTTCTGTATCTGCCTAGGCATTACTTCTGCATTTGAGCAGCAAATAATGTTTGGTTTTTTTTTTAAGGAAAGAGGCAAGGCCCATGAGAATAGTAAGAAATTAAATAAGATATTCTATTTAAAACAAATGTAATTTTACCTGGCAGATATGGAGCTCCTTCTCCTCCTGCCCCTTACACCACTATGTTATACAATTTGCTGTGACTTTGCTAAATCTCTGTTATCTCTTTTACTCGGTAATTTGCAGCCAGAGAGGTACCCCATATCTCCGACTGGCATGTGTGAAGATCACTGTGTCTCTCCTCACCTCTTGTTACCTGACTGCTTGATATAACAGAGTGGGAAGATTTGAAACTGAATGGGAGAAGGACTGGATATCTATGCCAAGCCCCTCGTCCTCTTATGATTTGCTTTATCAAACTCCAGTTGCAGGTCTCGAACTTGCATTCATTACAGAACGCTTTTAACTATAATATCACCTGGGTCACTGGCTTCTCTTCTGTTGCTCGTGTGTCACAGAATGAAAGGTGATGCAAAAAAGATGAACAAAGAATGGAGAATTTGAAGGCAAACCATTGTATTTGCACATATGAATCCATGAAAGCTTTTATCTTCTTACCCAAGCACCTAATATAACTATCCTAGGCACTATTAAAATCCATGTTCTTGATGGCATAGGCCAAGATTTGAAGAGATACTAATCTTTATCTGCAGAGCTCTACAAACCCATAAAGATTTAGATGCCTACATCAGGGTAAGGTTAAATTTACTTTCTTGAGAAGTTATGGGATAAAATATATTAAATTCTTGGACCACCGACCAGAACTCAGGCCTCCCCATTCCAGCTGACTGCCCAGATCATTAAGCTAGAGAGACATGTTCCCTCTGGTGCTCTTACTTTCTAGCCCAGTGAATCCTGAATCATTTTCTGCCCAGTGCATGACTTCAACAGGAGAAGTGGAGAATATCTCCATCTCCAATCAGGCTGTGGGTTAGAGAACTGTTTAGCTGGGGAGAGATAGGCATTTGAATCCCTTCAGGCAGAGGAGAGAACTGATCTTGTTTCACACACTTTGGACAAGTCTCTAACTGCTAGTTGTAGAATTAAGCTATACCTTTAAAACAAAGTGATGATTATCACAGGGTTTATTGACAGGCTAACTGTGTTGGTGGATGTCAGGTGCTCTTAGAGTCTGTCAACTTCTAACTGCTCAGCTTTGTTTCACAGACAGCCTTAGCTGGGCACAGAGTTCCTTAGTCCGGTTTATCTTGACTGAAGCACCATTCAACATGATAAGCATTAGAGCCGTAGAAAAAATTTAATATAAAAACATGGAACTGTCTCTTGAACAGAGTCATCTTCCCCAGGTAAGCAGCATTGAAGCAAAGGCGTTTTTAAACTTATGGGCTTAAATTCCTTCTATTTCTCTCTTTAGGAGTCTAGTTTTTTGAATTCTATATGATGCCTACATGAAAATCTTATCCATAGTCACAATAATCAAGTTCAGACATATGGTAATAGGTTATGAACAGGAAAGAACAGAGTGCTCACAATCAATCACAAACAGAAAAGAAGCTCCCACTGAGTCTTCCTGACCTCATGATTGCAACTTTCAAATTCCTTTATTGTGAGGCAGGGCATGAAAGCCATATTTGCTTCCAAACTTGCATATTTCAGTTCACATTTACTGTTTTCCCAGTGTGCCACCGGGTGTTTTTCTGTGAGAACAAGTGGAGTTTTTTGTTGATTTCTTTTTTAATTTAGAATTTTCAATTGGTAGCTTCAATCAAGATGATGTGTAAGTCATGCTTTATGTACAGTTCCTCTGGTTCTGCTTCCCAGTTTCCCATGCCACTCTGGAAGTGTTCATAACCTCAGCTGATTGATTATACTTGCTTTGATTTTGTTCCACGATTTAAACCAAGGACTTAGTCCCTTGTATTTTTTAATAAGAATATATTTTTTCCTCTTGGTACTGATTGCCATTGAAATGCTGCGAGTTATGTGATTGGCTCCCTCTGGAGCAGATACCAGAGAGGCATCATGGATCACTGGTCAGAGATCATAGAAACGGCAGCAAATTCAGTCTCTCCCCCAGCCCCATCAACTTTGTACATCAGCACTGCTTTGCAGTCCATCTCAGCTGGCATGGGCAGAGCATGGAGAGGGAGACCCAGATTTGTTTCCAGGCTTACATCTTCTAGTTCACATGTTGTCACGCTTGTGCTACGTTGCCACATGTAACTGGCAGCTGTAGGAACAGTCATTTTCCTTCACCGAAATTGCCTATAAAAGCCTCTGTTTCAGTAATGATTTGTTATACATTACAAACACCTGCAGCACATGGGAATTAATATCAGTAAAGTATAGGGATCAAAGATATTCTACCTTTTTTTCTTTAATTAAATGATCATTTACTTCTGACAGACCTCAGTGTTTTTGACAGATAGTATTTGAATCTGATTGAAGGTTACGCCTTCCTAAAAACACTGCAGGCAAAGAATGATACTACTACCACGCTCCTGTTGTGAGGAACATCAATTGGCTGCGTAGTACTACTGCTAATTATAAATGTTAAAATATATTTGATAATTAATTAAGATGCTATTCCCCATCCCACTATGAGCCCTGGCTGCTGTTTGTTGAATAATCAGCACCAAAATATGATATTTTCTTATTATATATGATAAACCATGGTACTACATTTAATATATCAGTGAGGTAACACACACTCTTACTGCATGCTTGGAAAGCAAAGTAAGAACTCTGTATGCATTTATACAGGAACGGGAGAATTTCCTGCATATGCAACCACTGAATCTTGCGAGGAATAAACCACAAATTTCCACTGTGAAATTTAGGTGCCCAGTTTTGCCTTTCTGTTTTCTCTTCCTCTCACCTCTCTATATGGCTACATTGGTTTAATTTCCTTTATTTAGAGTTTTTGTTGATAGTAAAATTAACGTGCAAATTCCCTATCAGTTGTATATATTAATATAATTCCCTCTCAAATACAGCTCATTGAAATTAGCATTGGTAAAAGGTGAGATACATATTCATACAGTTATTTACATAAATCCCATTCAGCTTTATGCACCCTAAGCTTTAATGCAAAGTATCTACTACCGCAGGTAATTTTAGCACAAGCAAAACAGCACATAAGTGACATCTGACTTCCCAAAGGTTGGATGTCTTTTAATAAATGGATTATTTGATGAGAGAAAATTCTATAAGAGACTGTTTTTGACATTGTAATTTTTATTAATAAAGATTTAATTTAATATTCTGCATGTTTTAACTTTGCCACTTAGTGCAACCCAGTTTTGAGTTTCCAAGGAATTTATTGGTCAAAATTTATCACCTTACAATCCATTATCATAGTAAACCTTACAAATTAGACCTTTTACTACAGTGCTGAAGTTGGCAGACCAACTCTATGCTGCCTTGCAACTGAATTAAACTACATTTTCAAAAAGATTAGTACATATATGGTAACACATTTGTTTCCTTTTGGGAAACTAGTGTCCTTACAACCAAAAGTTGAAAACAATTATGTATTTTTTCCAATGAATCGCACACAATTGGTTCTTTGCATATTTTATAAATTGTGCTTGACACCTACTTTATGATACAGTATAAGATAATGTATTAATCTGTTATTAAATTAAACTTTTCAATAAGAACAGTAGTATGAAGCAACATGTAAGGTAGTGTACACACTAGACCACAAAGTAAGTTTTATTAAAATAAGTATATACTAGGAATTTATCTATGCAGCACACAATTTTTATCAGTTCTAGTCACAAAAATATCTTTAAAATCGGTTGCAATATGCATATTGACCTGTAGATTATTTACTTGGATTTTAGAAAGCTAACTATGAGAAAAATCATTAGGTCATTATCTATATAGGTTCGGGGAATTAAGGCATCGTCTTTTCCTTGTTGTGAAAGACATTTGCTACTAAAAATACAAATTGAAATCTACTATGTGCAGGTGCAGATTCTACTTAGCAATGCAGCTCTGTTTGTATCAGTGATGTTTTCCCTAGTAAACAGAGGAGCTGCAAGGTCATGAGACAGACAATGGCACATATCTCTCAGAAAATTATGTTTTACTGTATAGACTCACAATTTTTATTTTTCTTGAGGCCTAATGCAGCAACACATTGTGACTTATAGCAGTCTCTATTTTTCACAATTTTCCAGTTAATGAAAGTAATGTTTAAATACTCTGAAGTTAGATTATTAACTTCTACAAAATAGAAACAGATGTGTGTCTTAGTATGCCATTAAATTTATGATTTACATAGTATTCTTGAATACAGCTGAGCAGAGGCCAATGATTCTAATTTGCTTTAGATTTACAATAACCTGATCTGGTTTTTGTAAGTACTGAAACACTTTAAACAAAATTAGAAAGCCGTTGTGCTTTGTGTGATTAAAGATGCAATTCCCTTTGGGGTAATGAGAAGAGTTAGAACATGTTTCTTTCTTTATGGGTGTTTCTATTATAAACACGAGTACCATATATTACGTATTTTTCTTACTATTTCCTTGTTTTTAATTATAAAATAAACTGACTGAGTTGTACTGGAGTTACATTGAAACAATGCCAGAATCTAGCTAAAGAATGCATACAGAGGTTCATAAAAATCCTTAAAATTCTTCCGAAGGTCTTAGGGTCTTGTTAGAAAAAATTAGTTCCTTATACTTTGCAGAGACCAAAACATCTCTCTGATTTGAAACTACACAGTTTTAAGATTTATTTTAAAAGCTAATGCATTTCTCAGCTTATTAAACTATGTTAATGCATAAAATTTTACAGGACAAAGGTTCAGTGTATTCATAGCAATTTATATCTGGAGACACAGATTTTTCTGCATCTAATGGCAGAAATGACAACTGGAATGAATGTTATAGTTTAAAACATGGCGTATCTATGGGTAAAATCAGGTTGTGTTGTTGCTTCACTAAATACTGATTTTTTAAAGAAAGAGGCAAAATGAGATTAGGTATGTCAGATATAAGTAAGTAGCATGCAGGAGGAATACCCTGTGTATGAATATTTAAGGCCTGATTCAAAAATTCGGAAGATCAGAAGTTAGGCCTATAAAGACAGATGGATTCAGAGGTAGCTAGAAATGAAGTCTTTCCAAATTCTAATCCATGACTCTAAAAAAGATTTCTTTTATGGCCAAAATGTACACCATTTAGCAATGTAATTCACTTTTCACATGGAAAGATGATGTAGCAAAAAAGTGTAAGAAGCTGTTTCATAGGGACTTTTTATAATAATTTTTAAGGCTACCTCAACTATTCTTTGCATATTGCCCCCCCAAAATAAAACAGATTTTATGAACGTAGAAGTACTGAATCAGGCCTTTTATTTACATATACCCTGGAGTATAATATTATTTCATATATTATGTTATTAATTTCCTATTTTACATAATGCATTGAAGATAATATATGCTCAATATTATATATTCATATTTAACCATATTACAATATATGTATTTATATTTATCTTTACCTCTGATGAAATGTTTAATATTATTAATCCTTTCATTTTAATTATATATAATTAACTATCATTAAAGCAGGCACATTACATTTTAATAAAAATTTAATCATACATTTGCTCAAGCACAGGATCAAAATGCTACATGCGGATTAGATGTTTTAAAAGTGATTGAATGCATTCAATTTATTTGGTCACTCACTCTTCCAGTGCACTTAGAGATTGCCATTTGTGCTTCACTCAAGAGATCTCCAAGGGTAAGCTCCCACACTCCTACCGCATTCTTTGACTTGAGATTACACTGTTACACAGTGGTATAGACTAAGCCACAAGCACAGTTCTCAGCCTGTACGTTGCTCCAAATTCTGCTTTCAGTTTTACTAGTGCACCCCCTGATAGCTATAGCACATGGTACTTTTGCATTTGGCCGTAGATTGGTATAATGCAGCACTTGTAGAATTTTTGACCTAGGCAGACTGATGTGTACATATTTAATTTTAAGAAAGGATGAGGATTACTATGAATTTGTGCTGGGGGATCTGACAGTGGCAACTGGAATGAAAAAATGGTAGAAGAAAAATTTTCCATCATATATTGAGGCTGAAATGCATGTAACTGGACTAGTTTTTTTGTTTCATCTGAACTTTCTGGGAAATATTTCTGTTACACACATAATTACCCAGAAAAGAGGCATTAAGCTGACAACAAGAGATCGGCAAACACAGTAACTAATCCAAGTAAAGTTTAAGTTATCACTAGGGAAGAATTAATATTAGAGAATTGTTTGTTTCCTTCTTGAAAAATTAATATAGATATCAAATAAATTATTGGTAGCAATGAAAGGCATCAGGACATTGGAACCTCATGCTTATTTTTCACAGGCAGCTTAACAAAAACTGAGGCCCCACTTCTGCAAACACACAGGTTTAGGTGAGCAAATTTTTGCTGAATCAAGACCATATCCCCAGTCCTACAAATACTTATGCCTGTGAAATCTCATCAACAATATTAATTTAGAAGTCACAGATATAGGGAAATGTGTCGTATTATGTCTTGTATTAAAACTGATGGTGAGTTTTGGAGAAGGAGTTTTCAATTGTTCTGGTAAATTCATAGACACTCACTGAGTCCCAGAGTAAGGACTTGAGTTTGCAGCAAACTGTTGTTCCCGGAGCTCTGTGTGATTAACTTGGAGACTGGAGGTAAAAACTGGAGATGAGAATTCCAGATGTCTGAGGCAGAGCACCTGAAAGGAAAGCTCACATTTTAATGACAGAGCATGGGATGGCCATTATAGGAATATATTGTATTGATAAAAAGGGAAAACACCTGGTTAACAAAGGTTTTATAATGTTTTTTCATATTAGTTATTTTAAAGTCATATTAAGCTTTTGGAAGACTTTGGTTCATTATGAACACTCTATTTCGTAAGGATGCTCAATGAGTGCACTTAGGATAATTTATTTTCCAAACGACTCCGAGTTGCCCAGACCTGCTTCTATTGAGGTCAACATATTTTTTTTCGAAAGAGAATTAAATAAAATATAATATTTCTTCAAAAAGAGTCTTAGTTAAATTTCTTAATTGTCAATTTCCTTCAAACAATTACTGCATGATAACATTTTTTAATAAGTGAAAATCCAATACTTTTTGTGATTCCTTATATTAAAGCCCACTCTAAAAACATTTGTCTGGTGCAATTACTCAGCAACTCAGAATAAGTGGGAAGTTCAAAACTGTATTTATATTGGTTTTGAACCTTCCTAATGTGATTTAAAATTACCTTATCCCAAAATACATTTAAATCTCAAAGGAGACTGTATTTTAAATGTTTCCATGGCTGGAAGGCTTCATACATTCAAAAAATATTAACTAAAAATACAATGGACCCTTTTCTATTATTTTCTTTGTATTTCCTGGAGCTATTTCACATTAATATTGACATGGGTAGGAGCATCCAACAAACTTCAGAGTGATAATGAGGCCATTTTTAAATGGCCCTTTTGTTGAGCAACGAAGCTGTGTAGAGAAGGGCAGATTTTGACTATTTGGTTCCTGCCATTCTGATCACTCTACTGCAGAAGACTCTGGTCAGAAAGTGTAAGTGTCTAAAATCTACAGACTGCCTGTTTTCAGAAAATACCTAAATAGAGATTCCAGTAAAAATCTGTAGGAGAACTTTCCATTTTTTACTTATGCAGAACTGGTCTTTGTTGAAGAGCTTCTGTCTTCATTATTTAATTTCTTTGTGGAGCTTACAGTCAACATGATCCCGTTGAGTTCTTTATTTAATATGTTTCAGAGCACAGGACACCTGCCGACTTCTTTAATAACAAGTTGTCCTCAGTTGGCTTATATGTGAAAACTGTGCAGCAGAGGCAAGTAAAGAATAACCTTAGACATTAAGACTGAATCCATTAAAAAATAAAATAAAACTATGTCCAGACTCCACACCCAAAGTCCCTAAAATAAATTTGCAAGGGCTTTTCACAGCATGGAATCCAGGAGGATTTTTTTTAATTGAATTCTGTTCTGTGTAAGTGCAGCTCAGTGGAATTCAGTTTCCATGTAGGCTCCCAGGAAAGAAATACATGCTAAGTATTTTTATTGCTAATGCTTTGGATTTAGTTTCTTAAGTATTATTAAGATTGTGGACAGAGTTGCTAGTGTTTACCGTAACACAGTGCTCCGTGCCTTTTGTTGGAGAAGGTACTCTTTAAAAAAGGCTTGGCTAAAGCACAGGAATTTAACCATGAATAATTTCCAGGGCTTTGTATTGTATTAGTAAGGCTCAAACTCTACCTCTTTGTACAAACACTATGAATTTGGTGGAAAATCTCTATATTCTCAATTCAGCCTTTTATTTTTTTGTCCCATTTTAATATTTTCTTTACATTGTTGGAAGCCTCTTTCACACCTTGTTAGGAGAAGGATGGGGAAATACTCAGAGATGATTCAGAAAGCCCTACAGTCTCAGTCCTGCAGTTTGTAAGTAAGGGAAGAAACCCTGCTAAGATCAATGAGTCATTCTGCTCTGAGTGGATGGTAACTAAAACAGGGAAAACAGACTTTGATCAATTAGTTTATCTTAATTGGCTTCATTTTGCACTCGTCCACATAATTTCTCCCATAATTCTTCCAATGCTGCTGAAACATTATTTTACTACAATCCACAAAACTCAGCTGATTAATAAAAAGTATCTCACAAATGAAAACTACACTCAGCCACTGTTAGCTCACACTCAGATTGTTTTTCTTAGTCAACAGAATCCTAAAAAACGCTTTTTGCCTTACAACTATAAATAAAACTGTTGACTGGCAATAGGCAAACTGTTAAAACAGATAACAGTTTTATTTTATTTTTTTAATGCTAATCCTTGATTTCAAACAAAGAAATACTCTGAACCAGAGATTCAGCCTTGTTAATTATTTCATGTTACAATCAATAAATTAAGCAGCCCTTATCCATCCTTGGTGTTATGTGAAAGTGGCTCACCTGGTGAAGGAACATGTGCTCTGACCTTGGATTCTGTCACAAAGTTTAGACCTAATCCAGAGTCTGCCCAAATCTGTATTAGAAAACAGGCTGTGCACTGTTCATATATTTCCCTTTTCTCTAAGAGGAAATGTCTCAGTTTACTATATTGTCTACTATACATAGTCTACAGTATATTCTCCTTATACTCGTCTTTGTATATTGCATATTATCTATTGTCTATTTGTGTAATATTGTCAAATAATCTTTAGGTGATGAGTTAATAGATTTTTTTTTTAAACTGTGTGTCTTTTATAGATAAGCTTGTTGATACATGTGTAAGGTTTATTAATACTTTCATTAAGTTTGTCAGGAACTTAGCATAGGGTCTTTAAAATCTGTCTTGCAACATCTTGTGCACACAATCTCTTTTCAAATTCTGCTTATGAGTAATCATTTTATATGTGTTTAAATCACATTTAGGTTTTCTATAGACACATTTCTTACTGTATAACATATACTGTTGCTAGTTTTGTAAACATGTTTTCACTGTTACTTCAAATAACTGAGACAAATCAACACCTATTCTGCAGGATGATAGCAACCAGGACAGCCTATATGTTTGATTATCAAGGGCTTCAAATCAGGACTGATACTGAACAACACACAGAGCAAATGGCAAACCCAACCCAAAGAACTTCTGTAGCGCTACCTCCTTTTGAAGTTACACAAGGTTTCCTTTTCAGTCTCGGTGTTGCTGATGTGTCACGGGAGTGAGGGGTGGGGTGAGCACCCAACACTGACCTCAACAGAAACCTCCCAAGCTGAAGCCTAGCAAACCACCACAGTTTCAGTGCATGGTGTAAGAATGGGTCTACAGGGTTATTGCATCCTGTGTCTGCCTGCAATGACAATCCAGCAAAATGATGCTGGATGAATTTAGATCTGGGCATTAACAGCTGCAGAAATATTTATGAATACCTACTGGCTAGGGATTCGGTTGGGATTTGGGTCTGATTTGATACCAAGTAGGAGCAGAAGTTATGCAGGCCACGTGGATCTTGTCCTTCTCTGCAGCTCCCTGCAGCCAGCTTCATCAGGGCAACCTTCAGGAGGAAGACTGCACTCTCCAAAGATTTTTTTGTTATAGTTCATCTTCCTTTTATTGTATTCTAATTCTGTATAGTGCAGCTAAGCTGTTCACAAAGAGATAAATTATATATATTTTTTCACTTCAGCTCATGTCTCTTCTTCCTGTGCTACATACAATTATTTTGTAGCACATGAGGAAAAATGTTTATGTTCTGTCTAATTCAGTCTAAATAAAATGTTAAAAGGTGACAATCTCTTTAAACATTACTGATCATTACTTACAAAACTATATTTTAAAATTGTGAAAACAAATATTTTGACCTTGTGAGCTATGGAAATATTTAAAAAAACAAATCTGCTATGCTTTTTTTGGCTAATAGTTGTGATTTGCATAGTTGAACCTTGAGTGCAGTCATAAATAGCTACAGAATCCAGCTTGGCATAATGCCCAGCAATGTTAGGGTGCCAGACAAAAAATCGGGTCAACCACTTACCAAGTAAGTCATTCTGTCTCAACAAGGTGATGTCTAACAAAGCAGCTACAAGGCTGAAGACAGATAACATATTCAGCTGCTGTTCAGAAAGACAAGAACTTTTCATTTATCAGGATAATCTATTCCTCGTAATCACTACACCGAGTGAACTCCCTCTTGTAAAAAAGAGAAAAGCCCATCAATTGTTTTTGCTAATTAAGATGAATATTATTCCTGTGAAATGAACCAAAAAGTTCTGTGTAACCAGAATCCCAGAAGAGATCTATAATCTAAAGGAATAATTGCACACAGTTTTAATTGAGAAGAAAGTGAGAACTATTTTTTTCTTCTTCAGTTTTTAGCTGCAGTGGTCTTCCACATAGGTTAGTGGGCCTTTATGCTCTCAGTTTTTCTAAAATATTATTTTCCATATATTAAAAACAGTTGTGGAATTAAAAATTCATGACAAAATGGTTATATATTTAATAAAATACTACTACTGAATATTACATCTTTAGGAATAATTTGAGGTAACAGATAATTTATTAACATATATAGAAAAAAGTGCATTTTTAGGTTAAAATCTAGATGTTGTGACTGTTCATAGTAATGTGCATTTAATCTTTATTCATTAAGCACAGCAAGAGTTAGAATTCAGAAGGAAAGTGTATTTTCTTAAAGTGATATAAATTATATTTAAGAATTTATTTTCTTCTGTGATACTTATCTTGTTCTTAGGATTAAAAAAGCCATGCAATGTTGAAAGGGAGTAATATGAGGAAGCTCAGCTTCCCATTCCTTAAACAAAAGACACCCAAACTATATGTATATTTGAATTAATATTTACATAAAGGAAATCCATAATCAGCAGAGTAACCCTGTATTCCCAAGCAAGTCAGGGAAAATTCATTGAGGTATAAATGGTTATACATGTAAAAAAATAATTCTTCCAAAAAGAATCTATTGCTGCCTTTGTTGTAGTAACCCTTAAGGTCCAAGCCTTTATCCTATCTTCTTTGCTTATAGCATAAATCACACAGTTGGCCTCAAAATAAAAATAATTATAATTTCACTTAACATGCAAATTTAGAGTTATAAATTACCTCAAATCAGGATACTGGCTGAATACATTTGTTTTCATGAAAAATGAAATATTTGTCTCTCTTCTGCCCTTCCCCCAAGCCTTCTTCACAAGATCAGCCTCAGGCTAAAATGGTTTTAAGTAGACTAAAGCTGCTGGTAAACACTTACCTTTGACAATATTATTGCCTAATGAACATTGCAGAAAAGGGAGTATGCAGTGCAAGTGTCTGTCTGTGGCTGCAACCTACATGCGATCCTTGTGCCAAGTACCTACTGCTAATAGGCAAATACACACAAAGAGGCAGGCTCTTTGATGGTTTAATCCCAAACATACTTAGCTGTCACATAGTTAATCTTTTCGATTAAAAATGACTCTTGAGTTCTTCTTGAACATTGTTGTTTGTGGATGAAGGAGGCTAAATGTAGTTCTCATGCCTGTTTGGATTGTTCTTTTTATTTATTTATTTATTTATTTATGGGTTTCCCCCCATTAGTTCAACATGACTTTTCCCTCTCTTTAATCACGGATATGCCCCTAAAGGATCCTCAACTCTGATCCTTTTGAAATAAGCCGCTGTTAGCAGGCAGGTAAAAATACATTACAGATTTTGCCAAAGCAGACCTCATTGTTATTATCAGAGGACTAGATCTACAGGTCAAAAGCAAGTATTTCAAAACAGCTTCACCTGCAGGTTTTACTTTCCTAGAAAAAAAATTAAAAGAACAACTAACCTTCCATCTTCATCAGAAAGTTCATCACAAAACTTATGTTTTGCTATTGGTTTTCTTAAACACTGGCAACTTTGATAATGTTTCTATCAAAGACAACAAAAAATCAGTCCCACGTATTTTAAATCTATAATTGTTTTAAGCTCTTACGCATTAAAGTTTGTGAATAAATCTCCTTTTTTCAAGGGTCTTTTGGGATTAGGTGGAAGATCTTTTAAGTGTAACACTAAAAAGCAGTCACATTTCAAGTGAGAATTTGTGCTCTGATGGGATATTTTTCAAGTAATATTTCTTTCCACTTTAACAGTAGTTTCACTTCATGATGGTTCTAGGTTGATTTCAGACTACATTTTTATGTAGCGGGAAAGAATTTTTTTTGTAAAGTGAATGCCCAAGACCTGTTGGAAAACATTTCTCCTTAGCAATGTACTCATAGGATTCAGTATAGTTTGCTCAGAAGTGTTATTTTAGGATGACCTTTACACATACAGTATGATGAATTTTTCTTTTTATTTGGTTGTAAAGATGTTATGATCAAGGGGCAAAATAAATATTGCCTTTTTCAGCCATAAAGAAAAGAACGACAAATGAAATAATCTTTTTTAAACAACATGATAGCATGCAGAAGTAACATCTATGTTTGGAAACTACATATTTTTAAATTCACAGATATAGCAAAGCCCTAGTGAAACATAAATAAAAATCACTTTTATACAATTCAAATAATAATGCGTGCTATAGAACTCACCCTTTCTCAACCTGAAGAATAGAGCTATTTATGTTCTTCACTGATAGAACAATGTATTTGTTATGGGAATTTATACCTTATGATAAATTGTTAAAAAAAAAAAGTTGAACATTCAGGGGTCAGCAGCATTTCTAACAAGGATATTAAATCCTAACTTATTTTCTTATGAATAATTAGCATAATGTTCTGCAAATCTTTTCTAGGTAGCTTACAGGATTTGAATATTCAAATATTTTCAGTTGTATAAGCCATATAATTATGAAATTGTACAGTACAGTTATTTCTCAAGCAATTTGTCAATCTTTTCTTACAATAATTTACCTTATGTTCTTTGTTATCAGAAACAGAAATCGCTTTCTGCTTACCATGCTGGAAGAGACGGAATTCATCATTCTGCCATAAAGACCCTAGAAAGCAAAGAAAATATTATTAGTTATTACACCCTTATCTACAGGGATTCTATCTGCCAAACAATGCAACAGCATCGAAACAAAGAATGAAATTATGTGTTCAAATCATAGATCAATAGTTTAAGGCAGCTCTGAATACATATTACATGTACTTAGCGGGTACCGGATTAGAAAAAAGCACAGGCTATTGTGCATGTCTGTATTTAGAACTGCATGCCAGCTGGAATTTATCTGCTAGTGTTCATAAAATACAGACATAGGATCATGGCATCCAGCTTGTGATTGTGCTTTTGAAAATAAAACCATGGGCTTACCGTCACTGTGCTATGGAGTGGGAGAAAACAGGGTAAAGCATCTACATAAAGGGTTAAGATGAAGAGAGACAATTATCAATGAAATGTTCAAGATTTTATTCTTAACTCATTAAGAAATTTTTATTATGATTTAATCATAATAAAGTATCCTGGGCTGCATCAAGAGAAGTGTGGCTAGCAGGTCAAGGGAGGTGATTCTACCACTCTGCTCTCATGAGACCCTACCTGGAGTACTGTGTCCAGTTCTGGGACCCCCACATAAGAAGGACATGGACCTACTGGAGTGAGTCCAGAGGAGGCCATGAGGATGATCCAAGGGCTGGAGCACCTCTCCTATGAGGACAGGCTGAGGGAGTTGGGGCTGTTCAGCCTGGAAAAGAGAAGGCTGCAGGGAGACCTTATAGCGGCCTTCCAGTGCCTGAAGGGGCTACAAGAAGCTGGGGAGGGACTTTTTACAAGGGCAGGTAGTGACAGGAGAAGAGGTAATGGCTTCAAGCTGGAAGAGGGTAGGTTTAGGTTAGGTATTAGGAAAAAATTCTTTACTGTGAGGGTGGTCAGCCACTGGAATGGGTTGCCCAAGGAAGTTGTGAATGCCCCCTCCCTGGATGTTTTCAAAGCCAGGTTGGATGAGGCTTTGAGCAACCTGGTCTAGTAGAAGGTGTCCCTGCTCATGGCAGGGGGGTTGGAACGAGGTGATCTTTAAGGTCCCTTCCAACCCAAACCATTCTACTATTCTATGATTTAAAAAAAAAAAAAATCATGGTTATTAAAATAATTAATCAGCCTTTATATTTTGCTTTAGAAAAAGATTGCTCATGGGTTCTAAGTTGGCAATGGTTAGACTGGGGTACTGAGAAAGTACTAAGTACACCACACCTCATCAGCATGCTTTAACTGTGACATGGAAATAAAGGAATGGATACTAGTTAACTCTTTTTTTCTGCTTTCTTTTCTATTATCTTTTTCAGTCTGTTTTTTTACCTGACATCTAGCTATTCTGAAAGAAATGAATCACTCCTAGCAGAGTTGCTTTAACTAAAGTCTGAACAGAGTGATCACTTTCACTCAATATCTACCTAGAGAGGTTTTTAACTTTCATATAACATCTTGTGCTGTATGTTACAACTGTGCAGTTTGAGAATAAAAAGTTTTCAGGATAATAGGCTAAATTCTGCCAGCATTTCTCACACAGAATACAACTTTACTCCTGCTGAAGGGGCCATGGTTAGGTACAGAATCTGCCAATCATCTGCCTCATACATAGTTTTCACAGGTAAAACAGATTTATGCCAAAGAAAGAACAACATCTAAAACCCACTTGTTATTCTTAACTATTTGCATTCTTTGAGAAAATTAAATCCTAAGATAAACATGCAAGGGAGAGAATTAAGGAATTAAATTAAAAATTTTGTTTAGAAAATGTTACTATAACCAAGAGATACAATCACAGACTGCTTAGAAAAAAATGTTGATGTCTAGGTAGGGCTATTACCCTTAAAGAGGAAAACTAAACCTTGATTCCAGGTTCTCACCATGACTGAGTATACTGCTGGATGAAATATAGGTATTTACAGGTAAGGGAGTGTCCAGATAAAGAATTCCTGGTACGGTACAGGAATTATTTCCATTCAAGGAGTTTACCTTGGGCAGAAAGGGAGTTTCCAGGGGTTCAGTGCTGCAGAAATTCAGACAATCAAGGTTGCAGCACAGCACAAGATATAGGGAGCCTGGATAAAGCTAACGTAAATTAGAACAGTCCCTGAGGGCTGCTCTAATTTACCCGGAGATTCGTTGGCCTGTATCCAGCCTTGAATCTGAGCATCTACAGAGATGGCTTAAAGCCACTTTTGCTCCATTCTTTGTGGGCTACATTCTATACGGTGCTTGATATGAGATGTAGCACAGAATATCTCTTTTGCTTCAATTATGAAATGCAGGAAAGTAGGGTCTCCCTCTGCCAAAGAAACAACTTTTCACATAAGCTTAAAATGAACCATTTGAACATCCATCTTGGTTTAGCCAAGTTCTCACAAAGCACTGGCTTCTGTGTCCTTTCCAGAGATCTTTGCTCCTCAGACCTCACAGTTTGCAAACCGTGCTGTTTGGGTGAAGAAATCATTAATCCTGCCGGTTTGGGACTGTTACATAAAAAATCCATTCATTTCAGCAAAGTAGTATTTGAATTTCCTCTACACAACTTCTGAGTCCTCCTGCCACAAAGCCATAATAATTTTTTTTTTCCAAAGCTATTTGTAAACCAATAAAATGTCACCATTTAATAAATGAACAAAGGTTCTCATTGACTTCAAAAGGAATTACATTCACAAAAGGGTAGATTTTGCCTCTAGTTCTTCACTGCTTAATTATTAAGATTCTACAACATGAGTTACAATGTCGTAAGATACTAACTGAAGACTGTGGTCCTGTGCCCTGCCTATCAGGTACATATGCAGGCTTTGAGACCGATATACAAGTTGTTCAATACTTTCACACAAATATCCTTTTGAAGTTGCTGCAGCAGTGTTTGTGCTTAAAGTTAAGTGCATGTTTTAATGTTCTGGTAATTCATGGCTTAAATCCTTACATGGATTCAGGTGAGCAGGGCAGCTGAAAGTAAAGTAAGTTTAGTGTGACAGCTAATGCATGAGTTCTTTTTGGACACAAATAATTTTTAATAACAGGTTATTTGGTGGTATATAAAATATGGAATTATTATTTTAGCAGGAGTGAGTCAAGGCTTCTCCTAGCTTTTGCTTTCACTGGCTGAAATAAATAATCTGAGTGAATGTGAGTATGACCACCCAGTTCTCAAATTTTATTTAGGAAATGCTAACACGTCTTTTATTTCCTTTTTAAAATATCAGATTCGTCTCTTAATTTTGCAACTACTTTCAGAGTCTCTGGCACTGGCATTACAAATGTAAAAAAAAAAAAAAAATCAGACTTACTTAATTCTGTAGTTCCTCTTTGCTCACTACAGTTTCTGAATCAATAAACAAAATCACCTATTTTTAATCACTAGCTCCTGAAGAGGGCAGCACGTTCTAGATATTATTGAACTGTAAACTTTGAGATTACAGCCCAGGCTTTGCTGTACTTCACACAGAGGAAGGGGGAATAAAAACATTCTGGATATTTTGCGTAGACAGTTCCCATGATACAGTAAGTCAGCAAAAGTTCTAGGCTGTTACAGACCAAGGTCAAAACTGTATTTGATTATTAAAGAGAACATTCAAATTAGCTACCTGAAGCAATGCATTTAGAAAGAGAGCAACAAAATACCAGCAAGCAGTACTTCCACAAGGAATATGTTTTATCTTTAACACTGTAGATAACTTTTCCTATTGGCAGTGCATTGACTATCAAAACTACTAAAGGGGTTAGATTTAATTATCTCACTTCTTTGCACATTTCATCTCAATTGCTATGGCAACATTCAGTTGCCTCAGCAGCAATGTACACTTTAATCAGATATTTCCTCACTCATTTCTCTGTGCACCACAGCAATGTAGTCAAATTTACAGCCAAACCCTGATGCATCTGATAGCACCTCTTAGGAATTAATGGCTAGGTTTCCCCTGCCCCTCACCCATAGCTGCAAATATTTCTAGAGTTTTGTACCCTGATGACAAAGGCTTTAAGAGATGAAAAGTGGTTATATTTTAAACCTTTCCTACTTCACTGATTCTATGTTGTTTTCTGCCACCACTCCCTTTTTACATGGCTTCTACTCACTTGGGAACTCTTCCCATCAAGCTATGGGCAGATCTTCTGGTCGCTACAGGAACTCTTTCAGGGCTGAGAACAGGAAACACAATAATTGGGCAGACAATATGGTTCCTCCCATATTCCACCCTGCCCTGAAAAGCTTTTTGTTTGATTACTCAGCCCTGATTAAATGCTTCGTCAGAGCACATCATAGCTCTTTAAACTTCTTGGCCCAGAAATCAGGAACATAGGCTAAAATAAAAGTAATTAGGAGTGATGAGCAGATACTGGGGCTCCATATTGAAATGCAGACAGCAAGAAGAATCAGGAAGCTAAAAGTACACAGGACTTACTAAATTCAGGTTATGAGAAGTCTTGATATTTCTGACATAGAATCATCTGGTTTGAAAATATGCTACCACCAAGGTACAGTGGGGAACAGAGATAAGTTCCTAATGGTGCCTAGCTGCTACGGTGAAAAACACATTAGGAATGCATTAGATGATAGATTAAATTAGATTGGATTACAGTCAGATATATAGGAAAGAATTATAGACATAAGGCATTAAAACATGATTCTGCATATTTTGAAGACTGTCTTTAAATAGTCAATTAATTGATTTTGCTTTTTTGCATTAAAGAAAATATTCTACACTGCTTTTTCTACATGCATTTTTCATAGCTATTCATCTGTTTACATGTAATAAACTATCACAGCTCATTTTCAAATAAGGTCTCGGATTATTGCTATCTTAAATATCTTTGGAAACCCTGGGTAAATACGGAGCTGACTTGTGCTATTGTTGTCCCAGAGAGGTAAAATGGAATCAGAGTCAGAGCCACTGTACATCTTGTTAATGATAACAAAGTCTGATCAGCCCCCCTGACCATGCATTATAAAGTCACTCTCTACAGTTTATCTCCATGTGAGCCATAGCAGCTTTTCTAGAGGCTTCATAATTCAAGATCCTAAAAGCATCCTATAAAAGCATCAACTTACTAGGAAAACACAGGAAAACGTGTGCCCAGTATGTTTTCAAGTATGGCAAGGGATCTGATCATGTATAACATGAAAGTCCATGTTACACAGGATATTTGTTGAGGATCTGGGGAGATTTCACCAGCTGAGGTGCTGAAGCCTGACGTTTGTGGGCCCATGTCATATGACAGCACTATCTCCTAATCCATCAGTGAAGTTGCTATATTTTTAAGGTTGTGAAGGAGAAGCTACAAGTTACAGAATCTACAATGCTTTTTCACATCAGTACTTCTGAAGATGTACGCATATACCCTTTGAAATCAATAGGTCTAACCTTATAAATGAAAACTATTTATGTTTGCAGGGCTGGTCCCAGTAGTTTAAAACAGGCATTATTTCCCTGCAGCTTTGTATATATAATATAAGCTTTACATATAACTATACATTATAAGTTTTAGTAATTTGCCCAAACAACGTTTGTGCCATAAAGGATGCAAAGATCATTTAAAGTTCAAAGTTTGCAATTCTATATTAAAATAATAATAAAAAAACCCCCACAAAAATGCTATACCTAAAAAATCCAGTATCTATGCATAGCTAAAGATTACAAAATGTTTGCAGTATAACTTGTTCCACTTAAAGAATTTATTTAGAAGTTGATTCATGTAACATGGAAGAGCTACGCTGATTTCCACCAGCTGAGAATCTGCTGCATAGTCTTTGTAATAATAATTTTATATTGCTGAAATTATCTGCACCATATACAACTGGAAATCTATGCCAAACAATATATTCCTTGTTTGAATAGTTTATAAACTGAGGACTTTCGTAAAAGATATTGCAAAAACCCCCACAGAACAGTGCCTTGTCATTAGAATATGCTTTTTGGACCTTGTGGGATTTTACTGCAGTACAGAAGACAGGAAATTTGACTTTTTTCTTTATGGGCTCAAAGACTATATGAAGAAAGATGCATGGAACAGAGATTATCAGAATAAATTGAAATTTACAGAGTTAATTTATGTTCCTCTGTGCACATTCCTGTTTAATTTGTTAATTTTATGAATTTATGAAATATAACTGAGTTAAAGGCTGATATGTTTGGCATTATTCATGTACATTTCCAGTATAAATATTCCAGTTCTGGAACATATTTTCCTATCCTTTTGATTCTTGTCTAGGATTGTATGAAAGACCTACCAAACAAATATTAGGAATAAGTTACCTATAAAAAAAGTATTTTAAACTTTATCAAGCACTTCACCTGTTTGTGTTTATTTGTAATAATCAAAAGTTAAACATTTTCAAAATAGCTTTTTGGTGAGGGTGTGCTTTCTGCAGGGTACAACAGAGTATAATACAATGTAATCTTTAAGCTAAGGCATGTCACACAGTCATATAGGGGACACAGAGTTCTTACTAGGTTTCTTATCAGCAGTTTACAAATTTTTGCCATGAGTTGCCTTTAATTTTCAGTAATAGTTTGTTTCCTCCCCACCATTCCTTTCTTCTCCAAGTAAGTTTTTTCTTTATCTCTGTTTTATCCTAACCCCATGCCTTCCCTCATTTTAAGTATAATAAACTACATGTTTCATAACCTCCAAAACTCAATTTGGCAATCCAGCAGTGTCCCCTTTCCCACCAGCACCAGCAGAGCTCCTGGCATCCTCCCACTGCCCAGCACCCCCCTGGTCTCTGCAGGCACCTTCTCCAAGAGCTGCTGCATGCCACGTATCCATCACAGAGCCTCTTCCTGATCCACCAAAACCTTTTCTTTGGAGAACCACTCATTTCCCCTGACTGGGCCAGCTCTTTGCAGTCTGAATGTCTTGCCTCAAGAAGAGGATATGGAGTCTGGCACAGGTAGCTGCTGCAGCTCCATTTTTCATATGGTTGCCAAAGAAAGGAGAAACTTGTGTGACAGAGAGACAGGGTAGCATTACAGGAAAATTCAAAAGCTAAGTAAAACTCTCCAGTTTCATTTTTTTGATTCCTACTTCCAGGCGCTCAACATATTCTGCTTCTCCCTCTCCCCAGGGTAAAGCCTCACTGCTTGGTATATTGCTTAGAGCAATTTCTGGTCAGTTCTCTAGTCACTTAGTTTCAACTCTACTCAAGTTTAAAGAACCTTTCTATAAAGCCTAATCAATACAGAGCCCATTTGCCTTGTTTATGGAAGTGGCCATAGTATTATTTTTTTACAGCTGAACCAAGCTGGAGAGTAGAACTACTAGTGCTCAGCTTTTATGTATGTTACACACACATATACATATGGATTTGTATATACAGAATTTATGTATGCTCTTACTGTAGCACTAATTCTCCCTAAAGATATTATTATGTTGTTAGACAAATTAAAATTAAACAAGAGGTAAAAATGCACTTGAACTGAAAACTGTTAAAAAATGCCTACAGGCAAGACAAAAGTGAACAGCAGGAATTTATCCAGCTGTGTGTGTCTAGGAGTTCCTCTGGGCCAACCGACTGTTCTCCCATTTCTGCTGCAGGAAATGCAATTTCAAAAAGATTCACGTGTTGTGACTTCCAAGCAAATTGACATGCACATTTTTTGTCTGTCTTTAAGATAAAAATGGAGGGAATTTCTGTTAAACTCATTAAGCTACAGAACTGAATGGAGAGGGATGGTGGGAATACATAACAGAAGACCCCAGAAACAGTAGGAGTAAGACAGAGATCTACCCAGAGGTCAGAAAAGTGATGGCAGGGAGTTGCTGACAAGCACATCTACCAACATCTGGAATCAGTGGAGAATGTGAGATCAACTTTGGGAACTTTTCTGAAAAAAATCTGTCCCGATACAGTATTTCTAAAACTAAATGCAAAAGAAGCCTTTTTTTGTATCAGAGGATTCAATGAAATCCCATAAAGAATACCCAAAATGTGCAGAACTGACATGGCAAAAGGTCTGCCTATTGAGATCAAAGACATAATCATAAAAATCAGTAGTAGTAGTAGTATGTGTTAAATATATACTAAATTTGGATTTGCAAATCACATTTTATAGAGGTGCAAATGGATGCACTCATTAGAGGTGAAGGTGAACAAACTGAATAAATTGTTTGTCTTTGCAGATAAAATTGTTAGGTTTACTAATTCAATACTAATTTACTATTTCTGTCCCTTAATTCAAACCTCAAAACAATGTATGTCACAGTGAAAGAATTTGCTGTGTAAATTATTATATGTTTTGCACTAAGAAAGAAAAATGAGATTACTTGATATCCCAGTTACATAATGAAATAAGGAACTGTACTCTAACTAGTTAATTCAGTTATTTTCATGACAGTGTTAGCCAACAGTTATCACCATCACAATGCATCTTTGTCGACTTAGAATTGCTTCAAAATCAAAGAGCATTTGGACCTGGAGATGGGGATATGAAGACATGGTAAGAAGGAGGCTTAAAAATGTAGTTCTGTCTCATTTTTCTAATACTGTAATCTCAATAGTAGCACTGGAATTACTCCAAATTTGCACCAGGACAAAGAAAGCATCTATTCTTCTGATCTTATGTACTTAGAAACTATATCTTACTAAAGAACTATGTTTGTAGCTCAATTGCTATACAATGAAAGGAAATGTGTGAAAATAAAAACAAAAGAAATATTAATGCATGCATCAGAATAATATAACAAATAGGGATGTGGCTTTCTCCTGGTAAAAATGGAAATTAATCTTCTCTGCCACTTTGAGCACTTTGGCTCTAAGCTCAAGTCTTATAATCTAATTGATGCATCATGAATACTAAATGCAAGTCACTGAGATTCATGTATTTTTTTGTTATATGAAACTAAACAATTTGTATATGTAAGACTATTTTTCCTTCAGAATAGAGCTCTGTGAAACAAATCTAACCTTAAATTAAACAATGGCCTCAAAGACAATTGTCACTATAGGGCACTTCTATGTTTAAAAGTGCCAATGTAAAATGTACTGGTGGTGTCCAACAGATCTGCTCTTTGGACTAAATCCAGATTCCAAGTTACTGGGAGAGCCTTTTACTTCTGGATCAAGCCTCTTGTGTATATCCACATTTATGTATGATTACTTTAGTGGGAAAAGTGTTTTTATTTCTACTTCTGATGGAGTGACCTGAATTCTCTTTTGGCATTACTTATTGTATCAACAGTGAGATTGATGCAGTCTCATTGCATTTAAATTCTATGCTATACTAAAACTGAAATATCCCATTGAAGAGTAGCATAAAAACTGCCAAGGTTTAACTGGGTGTATGAGATAGAAGGAGCCCAGCTGGGCCTTTTGCAGCCCATTTGAGTTTTCCAAGTTTTGTAGTTTTGTAAAAGATATTTTTATTAGTGAACTGAGAAAATTAGATACATCCACTGAGACTTAAAGCATGTGGAAACCTGTTCTGACATTCTAACAAAGTAATTTTTCAATATGCAACTGCACTAAAATACTGCCTTTTGTGAAACAATTCAATTGTTAAATTATTTTTGCGTATGAGCAGAACATATTTAATAAAACTTACTTGTACCCTTTTTACACGTTCAGATAATAAACACTCTGCTTGCACTATATCCATGTTGCTTTCTTTGGCAAAAATTGGCATACACTGTGCATTGATATTTTGTTTATTACATGCAATATTTTAAAGAACATTTGTGGAAAGGATGTAAAAAATGAGGTGCATGTGCATGTGCGTGTTATAGCTGAGACTGCCAAAGGAGCATGGAGAACCTAGACCCCTAGCCCTGATTGAAATTCCATGGAAGGCAGGCAATCCCAGACTATGTATAGAACAGAATTTCTCAGTATTTATTCAGGTATGCACCTTAAAGCA
Organism: Caprimulgus europaeus; assembly: GCA_907165065.1. The sequence continues at coordinate 14,840,523 of OU015534.1, read as the reverse complement.
AAACTTCAGTGTGATCAAGTACCGCACACATAGTAATGAGCTTTGCAATTTCCTGAATAGCTTTTATGAGGAGGGCTCGTGCCTCTGCCTTTCTCCTCCCTTTGCTGCTTGTGCCCTGCTTTCTGTTTTCTACTTCCTCCTTCTTAAAGCCTCCACAGCAACCTGATGCACTTAGCAGGAACTGGGGTCATTGTGGTGATCAGTGACTTGGGCGGTTGAGCATTCAGCCATTGATCACACTGAATAGATTCATATATCTTAGGCATGGCATCAGAAGCAGCTGCTTCTACTTAGGTTGCCAGCTTTCTGTCACCTCGAGGATTCAATGAAGTTCAGAGGCAGAGTGAGAAGGTTATATAATTCTGTCAAGAGATCATGTCTGTGAGTTTTTTCATCTCTTAGACCTACATGTCTACCCTTTGGGGGTATCACAGACTGAGAATTTCCAATATATTACATACCATAACACAGCAGTATAACGAGTGCAATATAAAATATATAAACGTCTTTCTTTTGAACAGAATAGCAGGAGCCTTCACTCTTTCTTTTATGAAAGAACATTACCTAATGCTGAAGAGAAACCACAGCTATATTCATGTGTGCATGCACATGCTTTGCTTGTAATTTGAAACACATTTTCATAAACTGTCAGATACTATCTTATCTAGTGTTTCTTCTTGCTCTTACATTTAAATATTCTGTGCCCAATTTGTAAGAATAAAAAGTAACTTTAATCGCTTGGATAAAATATCCACAGTTTAACAACTTTACTGAGAAAATAAAATATATTTCACTGAGTCATTAAAAGGACACTGGGAACTTGAACAGCACAGTTTTGTCTAAAAACTTGTTCTGCAGTGTAGCTGAGAAAGATTAAAGACTTTCCCCCCACACACACCTCTTTTTTTCCTGCTTATTTAGCACAGGTAGTTTGTTCTCTGGCTCACATACACTGAAGTACAAAGCTGCCACAATTTTGAATTTTCCCAGCTTTATGCCCTGCCCCTCCACTGGAAGATTGTAATCCCATCGACAGTCCAGAAGATTAGGGCAAAGGCTCTTTCACTGGCAGTTTAAATTAACAGGCAATGTGAATGTAGGTGGCTCAAGTACAGGCACATGCTTCTCTCTCTTGTCCCTGTAGGTTGATAGTAATTTCCAGCAGAATTGTAAGATGGACAGCTGTGAGCATGAATATCTGGAATCATGGCAGTTACATCTGGCAGAGCTTGTCTGTCAAAGACCCATGACTGAAAGGTTGGTTGGCAGTGCGGTCTCTGCAGGCAGAGATCTGCTGGAGAGAGGCACTGGAAAGCTCAGGCCTAAAAACCTCTCTGAAAAACAGGCAGCAGTCAAAGAATGAAAATAACAACAGTGCACAGGACAAAGCAATGTTGCAGTAAAGTCCAATTTCAAAGTTTTAAAATGATGCTAAAATGATTCACAGGACTCAGGCTGGCTGTATGCACTGACCTGAGTTCCTGTTAGGGAAAAGGATGTGAGGGGCTGAATATGACAGGGTCCATGATTAATAATGATGGTTATGATAGTAAAATTCTCTGGTCTTCTAAATGATTCCTTTAAACATTCACAGAAAAAAAAAAAAGTAGATATTTGCTAGGAATTAGAAAAAACCCTACAACATTCAAATGAGTTTTTTAAAAAAATTGGTCATCTTGAAAAAATTCCAATTGACAGTGTCCCTTTTAATGATACACTTCAAAGGTTTATGAAATCTCCCTGTCAAATGAGGCTACTACTTTAACACGTATTCAAAGAGGTGTATGCAGCTTGAAAACATATTAAACAGCCAGGAAAAGAGGTCATATTCTGTCATACAAATGCAGTTCCTCGGCTTTAATGAATCTGGTGAATTTAACAATAAACATGGTATATAAATTCAGTTGATTTACTATGCAATCTGCTACTTAAAACCAGTGACATAAAGACTTAAAGCTTCCTATTCTACCACCTTGCCATTTTTATACTTTATCATAATAGAAAATGAAAAGAAAGCTATATCAGTCAGTATTGCAGGATCCCATATCAGTTTTTCATCAGGTACAAGCTCTTAAGAATATGCTTCCTCTATTTTTTAAAAACTCTTTGTCTGTGTTGTTTATAGCCATTTAGTTAAAAAAGAAGGAAATATCCAAAGCTAATCTATAGAGTTTGTGATTTTTAGTGTCTGTCTTGGCTATCTGGATGCATCAGCTCTATTCCTAATTACTTGGTATCTTGTAAGGCCCATTTGAGTTCACATTAGAAGATCAAAAAAAAAAAAAAAAGGAAATTATGGGAGTGGTGTTTTTAACTAATTATAATTGAAATTAAACCAAATGCAAATATATCTCTCCATGTTAGGTTTGGCATAACCCATTTCAAAACAAAATCCATCACTTGGACTAAAACTAAGGTGACATTGTCACTTTAAATCAGAACTCTGTATTTCAGCAATTGGCATCTCATGAAGTAGTTGTGCCACTTGCAAACTATTCAAGGACAATATTAAACAACATCTACAACCTTCCTAATATTATTTAAAAGAAAAAACAGTTTTTTCATCTCTCTAATTTCTTTGCCTCTTCAAATGCCATTATTAACATTCTTTTGCACACATCCTCCTTCCTCCTTTTCTTTCAATTTTAATTATTTTTTTTCTTTCTAAATTAATCCTTTGTTTGAACTGTTACTTTTGAGAGAGAAGAAAAGTTGTACAATGAATAGCTGAATGTTTGCCAGTTTGCTTTGGGTCCTTTTATCCTCCTTCTCTGAGGCCAGATCCTACAAGGTGCTGAGCATCAGGCAACTCACTAAAAGATGAAGGTGCTGAGATTATCTAGGAAGAGCCTAGCATATTGCAGGATCATGCCTTGCATAGCAAGTTCTCTATGTGATGACTATTTATGTTTCACTGAATAGACTTAGCATAAATTTTAACATCTCTGATATGATTGGGGATTTTTTATGGACAAAGAGGTGATAGTTTTCATGACCGTTATCACTCACTACTTTGAGAACGAAGCGCATAGCAATGCCACCCAAAAAAAGTCTGGCAATGAACCAGATGACATAGTTACAAATGTGCACAAAAATAGGAATACATTAGAGGCAATTACAAGGTATGTAAGCTCTTCAGTGCTGAGAAGGCATCCACATCATTCTAAGTCCTGCCTTAATCAAATAATAATTCAAAACAAACTTACACAAAATGACCAAAAAATCATGGAATCGAAGCATGAATGACCCCCAACGTACTATACACTTTGTACTCTTCATCTGGGTTGGTTTTTTTTATATTGTAGGTTCAGCATTAAGGAATATTGTGAATACACATATTAACTAAAATAGAAATTACAATCTTTTAAAAGAAGCTTTTGAATTAAAACCAGTAATGTTAACCTATTTTTCTTACTTATAATTTTTCAATCTGTTTTACAGACAGTATACGTATTTGCTATTTCTCCACTTCTTGCAGGTAAGCATTTATGATTTCTTTCACAGATGCAGTAAACAGTAACAAAGCCTGCTCTTGGACCTGAGTAGTGCCCACATCAATCAAATCTGAACCGCACAGGACGTTGTGCTGGGGCGGCCCACCGCTGTCCTTGCTGCCCACTGCCTTATGCAGGCACAGCTGCAGCAGCTCTGTGGAGACTGCTCTTACTCACACAGTGTTGCCGTGACATAGTAAGTCCCTGCAGGATAGAAACTCATACAACCCACAGTTATCATGAGTTAACTTTAGCAAAGGCATATTTCAATCTCTGTGTTTAAAAGCTGTATAAATTTTCTCAGGCTTTTCCTTGAGATAAGAAAATAACGTTTATGGCTGTGTTGAGCGTTACATCTATCCCAATGATACCATAACCCACAGATACGTTGCTGCTTTTTCACTTCAAATGTGGACAGCCAGATTATACCTAATATACCTATACATGCCAATATAATACAGTGATTTATGTTTACACATAATGCTCTAGCTATACAGTAACTTCTGTTAAAAAGAAAAGCTGAAAAATTTGTATATGAAATGTGGTTTGTCTAATACATAAAAGGCTCTGCCAATTATAATTAACTCTATGGGAAAATCTCAAGCAAGCAAAGAATCTGAAACAGATCAAACTTAAGCAGCGTCCATTTGCTGCATCTACGAGGTACACAGCAAGGCCCACAGACTAGAAACAGTGCTGTAAATCTCACCCTGAATACCAGTAATCAACTGGGGTGTTTCCAGGGAGCTCTTGGTAAACACTGTGCTGATGATAGGCTCCCAGTAGTTTGCTGTGCAATAATTTGTTTAGAAAAGGCTATCAGTACGTTTCCATTCAAGAATAAGTAAAACCCTTACCTAATTACAGAATGATTTTCCATCAGTTATATCCTTTCATGATTCTACACCAAATAACATTCATTAACTCTATGTATCATAAAATCTCCTATTAAAATGTAGCTATGTTGACTTTCAAGGCAGAGAAATGGCAAGGATTTGTTCTCAATTCACACAAGCTAAAGAGTTAAGAAATACTAGACCAGGAAGAAAAAAAAAACAGGAAAAAAACATTCTGAAATGTTCTTACTCCTAAAAAATTCTTGCTCCTTTTGAACTAGTTTACTCAGCTTATATCAGAAAATATAAACAAAAATACTTAACCCTTCAAAATTTACTCTTTTTTAGCAATTAAGAACAGCTTTCCCTAATCATACTCTTTTTCTGTCTATTTTGTTGTTTTCTAACTGGCTTTCCAAACAAACATACATGCATATAATTCCTTTGAGTTTCATATCTTCTTTCATCACATCTCCTACTTCCATTTTTTTTTTTACATAATTTCTACTGGTGATGCTTTGCATGCTTCGAGCTTTCAACAGCTTAGATCTGAGGATTATATTTCCCCTTTATCACTTACATACACACAAAAATTAAGAATATTATATTTATAAATAGAAAATTTCTTGATGTCTTACTGTGTCCACAAACTTCTCTTTCCGTACTTACATTGGTCTGCCATAATCACTCTCTCAGACTTTCCTATCATTAACCTCTTTACCGTTCTGTACTCTCTGCCTTCTTTCTTTCTCCTTCATGTTCATCAACTGCCTCAATAGATTAAAAAAAAAAAAAGTGAACTGCTTTAGTTAAAATGATATAACCCACGTTAAAGAATGTTCTATTTTGGTTTAGCTTCTTAACTTGTTTTTAATCAATTTAAGCAAATTGAAAACAGACACTTGGAGACCAATGCAAGAACATTTGCCCTGCTCCCCCTACATCTCTTTTCCTTCCTTCTATCAACAAGAAAAGCTTCTGGTGAATTTGTTGATCCTTTCTATCTTTTAATAGTCATTCAGCATCAGCATGTATCTACATACCAGCAAAAATTTTCTTTTATCCTATGAATTTCAGACATTAGATGGTCACCTCTCCTGTAAAGACACCAGATTATTTTATTCTATAGTTGGTTCACAGTGAAGTTCTCTTTTTGAATAACTTCCTAACAAGTAAATGAATGCACTGTTTTCCGCTGGTTGAAAGTGCCTCCATCAGGGTACAAAAGCAAACTAAGAAGCCTTTTCATATTTCGTCTCATCTCAGGTCATTGAATTGATTCTTTATATAATACTGAATAGACTTCAAGATTCTGTAATTAACATTCAGGGTACTGCTAGTACATGATTTTAGCACTCTCTATATTATGGAAATGATTACTTCTTTTTTTCTTGTGGCACTGCTTTTGCTAGCTGTTCCAAAGGTTTACCAAAAACTAGATGTTTCTGCCATCTATGCTCTAAAATTGTTGTATCAATGTAATTACCTTTCTTTAGACATCAGACAATGAAAACACTTTTAAATAGCAAACTAAAATGCTGTTTTTAAAATTGGCTCACAATTAGCCTAGATGTTATTTTAATTTGTTTTCTTATTCCTTTTCTAAGGAAGTCCAGGATTCTTAAGAAGTTGCTAGGTTTGCATGAGGATGTGGTTTTTTTAATAATTGTAGTTATCATTGTGTGTCATTAAAATGAAAATATCTGAAGTACTTCAAAATAAGGTGCATAAGAATTCAAGAATAAATGACATTAACAATGAGAGCACCTCAAAGTGTATAATTTTACAGTACAAAAAATAAGAAAAGCGCAACACAAAATTCCCATACCAGCTCAAGTTCTAAAAACCTGTATTGGAGCCAAGATACCTGGTGTCTTATCTAAACCTCCAGAAAATCAATTTCCAAACACTAAAATGTTACAGATGGAGGATCTAGCTACTGAAATCCTTCTTTAGGGGGTAAAACCAGAGTTTTAGGGCACTGAGATGGCATTTTTTGTAGGCATCTCACATTAAATTGACTTTTCCTGCCTTGACCTGCCCCAAGTCCCAAGGCTTTGGAGATGTGATATAGTGTTTTCTTTCTCGTCTGCAGCAGTTTTCTCCACCAATGTAATTCAGATGCATATTGTCAGCAGTGAGGGAGGCCATGTGATTAAGTGAGGAGAAGGAAGAAGAGCACTCTGTCTTTCATCCTGATTGAGCCACTGGAGGAATGTGTGACTTCGAGGAGCTGCTTGGCTTCCTTAAGGCCTCGTCCAATTTACTGGTCTAGATAAGAAGCCTTGCTCTGAAAACTATGGCCATATAGTCCAAGTTAAGCATCATATATAAATAAATGAATTTTTTTTTTTTTTTTTTTTTTAAATGTTTCTACAGAACATTGTTAGTGAGGCAGCCAGGGCTCAGGAAATGCAGCTAATTGCACTCTGCAGATACAAAAGCAGTGACGGATCCCGTCTTTCCTAAGCACAGGTCTATCATGCAGCTAATGCTTTCAGACTCCTGCAGGAGAAAGTAAAACCTGATTGTTTACCATAGCCAGGCAGGAAAGGTTGCCTATCCACCAGTGATTGAGCCCCAGCAGCACTGGCCTTTTGAACAGAAAGAGGCTGAAAGGTATTTATAGACTAAGCAGCCTTCTGTTCCTTGAGGGAAGTGCACCCTTAAACTGAAACGTGCGTAGGATGCTGCTAAACACCTTGCCTTATAAGAGCCTCTTCTCAGGGGTAAAGTGGTGGAGAGTAAACAAAAAGGCATACAAATGTAACACACTTCTATAAAATGCAATGAAACATATTTTGATACTGATAAAAGTATGATCAAAGGTTCAGATAAACTTACTGCATGAATTATATAGTGCTTGTGTACTGAAGAATACATTTAAGTAACGGTTTGATTCCGAAAATATTTTGAAGACAGCAGAGAACTATATGGTTCTGTTCAATTTTGATTTTCACGAAGTGCAGTTATTTTTGTAAAGACAATTGTTGAAAATATTAATGGTATTGGATAGAGCAGTTCACAGTAATTGCTACTAGAGTCTTCCTGGTGATTGGCAGTCAATATTTTCACATAAGACTTCCCTCAAAAAATGTGCTCTTTAGTCTGTACCAAACCAAAAAATACAGAGAATTTGAGTGAGGAACAGGAAAGTAACCTTGTTTCATTTACAATGGAAACCATTGCAGTTACAGAGCTAGTACACTGACTATGTGTCCCTATATTCTCTGAAAACAGTTCACTTTGGACTGAAGACCTCCAGTAATAAAAAACTGCTCTCTTACCAGCTGTACAAAGAGGGGAAGTGACATCACTCTGAAAATAAATATAGAAATGGGTTTCTGGAAATATTTATACTTTGTTCATGGATAAAGTGCTGAATGTACAGCCAAGGAGAGCCCACTGCTCAGCTTGCACCACTTGAAAAGGGAGAAGTTTTTAAACTTGCGAAGATTCTCGCCCCAGGGACTTTTTTTTTCTTTTAAAATAACTGACTCTTGACACAACCTTGTATATTTTAAAGGCCAAACATTTTCCTTATTCCCAAGTGCTTTGTGAGCCTTAGGGATATATTGTCCCTGGCAAAACCAAGATAGCAATATCCTGGGAACGGGTGATTTCCATCAGGGACAAGGAAATCACTCCAAACCACATTTCATTCTGCTTACAGCATGAGACGGTTGCAAGGAAAGTTCAGCACCAAACCCTCAACCAGTGTCCTGAAAGTTATTCTAATGTCTCAGCAGAGGATAGATCCTAGGACTCCAGTTTTGCTGTGATATTTCTTACATTATAATTAGTATTATCTAATTAAGGGGTGACTAAGTATTGAATTTCCAATTAATTCTGAAAGAAGCTGGATGGCTGGAAATACCTACCAACATTTGAGAAGGAGCTTATCCTTAATTGTTTCCTGGAAAACAGCTTTCAAAAATCTTTTTCATTAACTTCTAAACTCCTTCATGATATGGATTTCAACTTAATCAAGAGAGCTGCTCTTATTCTAATGAACACATAACATCCTATGAGAATATGGCCAAGTATTTATATGGGAAATAATAAAATAGTAGCTAGCAATATAACTCTTAATGTGCAATAAGAGTGTATGTATGTGAATACAAATGAAGGCACCATCATCTGTCTCTCTATGATCATGCCTCAGCCACTAATAGCTTGTTTGCAAAGCGATGCATGGATCCAGATATTGCATTGCTTTGGCTTAGAGTGAAAAGGCTGCTCACTGAGAACAGGTTCTGTTACATCACAAGGATAGAATAATAAAGGGTCTAAAGCAACTGTTCAAAGAAATAAATGATTAAGAAGCAAAACTTTAGGGGAAAAGGTGATTTTAATTTCATCAGAAATGAAGTGTGATTCAGATTGTGCTGTTTTTTCAGTTTATAAATTTTGAATTAATGTAGCATGAATTATGTTGCATAAAACAATGACAATACATGAATTATACTCATGGAAATTACTCATCTGTCAGCCAGTGTCAGGTACATTCAGAAGCACATGCATTAAGTTCTGCACTGTAAGTTCAAATCATTTGTAGGTGAATAATGCTAGTTGCAAAAATGAAAAAAGAAGAGATAAGGAAAATTTGGAATCCTTCTGCACTGACTTTTCTTTGACCCAGGAAAGAACAATGAATGTTTGCTTTTCCTTGGAAGGGGTGCCGACAAGGCTACACAAACAAAGAAGCAGAAGCTCAGCTGGTGCAAATTAGGGCAGTTGCACTGACTTAATGGAACTGCATCTTTTCCACTAGCTAAACATGTGGACACAAATATTAAAGGTTCCCCTAGTACATTTTTTCAGTACAAGGATCAATCAAGAATCCTTTCACAAATCTTCAAACAGAGTTTTTCCCAAACACAGATTTTGCAGATCGGAGTCTGATTTTCTGTAAAATTCTTTTTAATGCCCCAAAATACTTGATTCCTCTCATATCTGTTTTTCTGCATTCAGCTTCTGCATTATTTTGTTGATTCTGTAGTACTGCAGCAAAAAAAATTGGCAGTCCTTTCAGTTCCTTCTCAGTTCACTAGCACTGTGCACTCATCAGTAATGTTCAAGGAGGCCTGGCCATGCATGGCTATGTGCTTCCTTCATTCCTTCTTCCAAAAACTAACTACAATGTCAGAAAATGAGCAAAGGCCAAGCCTGTATTTAGCTCAATAAAAAGGCTGTACTCTATTTTTAAGAATTCTTTTCAGATGGAGAAACAAATTCCTTCCACATAAAAGCATATTAAAAAGTTAAGGTATATTGTAAAAAGAAAAACATCTACCAGATTTCACTGGTGTGTGAAGGTGTATCTTCTACATAGGGCTGAAGTGAAGTGATATCATATTTGCCTGAAAACTTAAAAGCAAGCCTGTGATTACTAATCATTCTCATCAGTGCTATTTGTGTCAAGTAAACTTGTAAATCCATTGAAGTTAAAGTTTTCTGTGGATCTCTTTCTAAATGATTGTAGAGTTTGGCATAGTGGCTAACTGGGCAGACTCAAAGCATCCTGGTGTACAGTTCTTGGACACTTCAATTGTCTGCTCTATCAGAAAGTTCAGGAGTTTTCTAATGCTATTATTTGGCAAATGCTGCCAAGTAACTGCTCTGCTATTGGCTCTTGGGAAGACTGGTACTCCAGCAAAAATCAATATAGCCCAGTAAAAACAAAGGAAACCAAATGAAGATTTGTTAATGACTGTATATCTTCTAAGCTTACGTGTGTTCTGCCATAGTAGCTTGCTTTTACTATTCAATGATATGTAAATTGAACACCATGGTTAGAGGGATTTCAACGTAGAAAAGCTTGTGAAAATAAATGTAAAAGAGAATAGAAAAAAATAATACGAAGACTGCAACAAGAAGGAGGAAGTGAAGTAGAACTGGGAGAGCAAACTGACCAGGAAAACGAGGAGAGTTTTATGACCAGACATGGACACAGGGAGTAGATCCTTCAGAATACAAAAGGAGACTGAACTGTTACAAAACTTCATTTTCAGGAGAATAAAAGAACATAGGTTCCTTACTGTTAATTTGAAAAAAGTACTTTACCTGAGGCAGGGGCAGGTGGATGCTTTCTGTTAATTAAGCAAGAGCTGATCCAGGTGGAATTCTCTAGCAATAAGGGCATCTTTATCTGTATCCCTTTTGCAAGGGTCATGTGAAATCACTATTAAATTACTTCTTGCCATTCTGATTTTGATGTTTTGCTGAACTTTGAAAAATGGCTGCCAGCCTAAACTTTGAACTGCTTTAAATCACTTCTATCCAGGTGATAATGAATGCTTTCTAGATTTTATCTGTAAAGTGGAAAAAATAAACAAGAATACATTACTCACCCTGTAAGATTTTTTGGAAGCTGAAATTCATCTAAAGGAACACTTGAATCCTGTCTACCACCCACTGAAGTAATTAGGAATTTCAGCTAAATAAAGAATAAAGGTGAGACTGAAATGCTCATGCAATCAACCTTCACAAAAAAATCTAATACAAAGTTAAAACTCTTTTGAGATAAGTGCAAACATGAGAGTGCTGAAATAACACTGAAAGAAATGAAGGAGGCTTTTTAAAATTCCCAACTTGTGCTTTCCTCTAGTGTAATTCAAAACTGATTAAAAGTATTAAATCCTTTCTATGTAAAGGGTTAATAACAAAATTCAAATAGTGGTGTGGTGTCCCATGGATACTCAATAATGAAAATTCAAATGCTCATTTCTTTAAGCCTTTTGTGTCCCTTTTCTAGATAATTGTTTTTTTGCCTAATTTTTGAGACTATTTAATAACACCTCCTGCTAGACATCTCATGTAAACTCAGCAAGAGGAGGCATCCTGAGTAAAGCTCATTTTAAAGCTCAAATTCATACTTTTCTTAACAAAGGAGATCCCCACTGTTAGAGTTTGGCAACTGCCAGGCCAACTGCACTGCGGAAGATTGGATTAGGGGGGCAGCTGACTGTGCAGTAAAGTCTCCACTCTCCAGCAGGATTTTTATGTAAATTCCATTACAATTCATGCTTTTTGGAGATAATGAAATGGATACAAAACACTCCAAGGTTTCCAAGTCAGCAAAATAATGAACAAGAGTATTCAGAAATCTGATTTAATACATTTTTAACATTTGGACCCTTGTATGAATAGGATTGGCATTTGTGCAATGTATCACATGGAATTTGCTTTTAATACCACTGTTTAAAACCCATAGCTTTTCAGGTTATTAGTGATGTGTGAACATCAGCTATCAAGAGTTTTTCTCAGTTTAAGCTCCAATAAGCTGTATCACTTCCCATGTGTTTGCCTAAAGGCAACTTTTACCAAAGAATCAGCCAAATATTTTTGGAAAAAAGAATATTTTCAACTCAACGGCTTTATACAACAGTCTGTGAATATGTCACACTGCTTCTTATCAATGAGCTTCAGATAAGAAGGGTCTGGGGTCAAGAGGGGCCATTACCATGATCTGCTCTGTTCTTCTGCATAACATATAGCATTTCACAGAATTATAGAATTACAGAATGTCAGGGATTGGACAGGACCTTGAAAGATCATCTAGTCCATCTCCTCTGCCAGAGCAGGATCACCTACAGTAGGTCACACAGGAACACATCCAGGTGGGTTTTGAATATCTCCAGAGAAGGAGATACCACAACCTCTTGGGTCTGTTCCAGTTGTATTTGCTCTGATCAGAGTGTATTTGAACTGGAACCTGGATGAATGCTTTGATATTTCTTCAAATTTGTACGTTTACTGATTACAAAATTAAAATGTGTATATATCTGTAAAAGTGCACATAGATCAAGACCTGACATGTAAGCACACACTAAGCATTTTTAGACCAGAAATACTCTCATAATGTAGAGTTCTGCCTTTCTTCCAATTCAACTGATATGAAAACCCCTGGTGCAAAAGATGCAGTGAGAATACTTCCACTACATTAAAGTACCCAGGCCGTCAGGTTCATCAGTCAGTTTAAATAGTAGAAAAGACAAAAGACATAATGGGAGGGTCAACACAGAACATAATACACATGTACTACTTGAAGAGTTGTGCAAGGCCTTTGGGTACTTCTCTTCTGGGGTTTGTGTGTTAATTTTAGTATTAACTTATTATTAGTGGTAGTCAGGTTCACAATGCCCAACAGGAATATCTACTCAGTAGCAACATTCAAGGCAAAACTACTGCTAATATTGATAGTGCTCTGTGTTTTTACACAACTTCCCTATTGATATAAATTCATCTCTTAAGGTAAAGTGGAAACAATCCACTTTTAGGCACTGAAAGAAGGACATTATTAGCAATTGTCTGAACTACATATGTAGAAAGGTTAGCAAAATTCAGAAATTAGAAAATAACGGCCATTTATGTGTAAAATACTAATCTTCCCATGACCTTTTGGTGTAAGTTTTCTTTCAAACAAGCATCTATTTATTGGATTAAAAAGAAAATTTACAATAAAGTTTCTCTTCAACACATATAATAAAAATAGAAACCAACCAGTGTTCCAAAAATCTTTCAAAAAAGGAATCGACCAAGATCTGAACCACAACAGACTTTATATGATGTGAAAATATAGCTATTAAGGTTCATTATGATGATCAATGAGGTTAAAAGGTGAATTTATGAATTAAAATTTGTAAGTTCTGTTGTTTAACAAAAAACATTGAAAAGCTGCAGAAAGTAAAATCTGAGAAACAGCTATTCTTATTGTTTAGACCACAAGATCACACTGGTCATATTGTATCATTTAAGAGTAAATATAATAGGCTTTTCTGAAACAAACAAAAGGAGTAACAAGTTATAAACAAATGTGATTTGTGGGTTTTTTGTGGTTCCAAATTGCTAATTTATTTATAATCACATACCTTGCTTTTTCTAGGCAAACATCTTGCCAAATACACTAACTTCAGGAATAAAATAGAATGTGAGAAGCAACACAGAGAGAGCACATGTTGGGATCCAGCTCTGCCTCCCTTATACTGAGCAGTAATTACTCTGGAAAGTGCTATTAAGCTAACTCCTCAGTGGACCAGATTCGGCTACCTATATTCATGCAGACTAACATACTAGCCATCAGTTAGTCCTCCTGGGCCATGCTCTGAACATCATTACATGGTGAGCAGTTACTAATATGAATAGTCCCACCGATTTCAATATAATTATTGAGAAGAAAGAAATTTCTCAGGATGGGTAAAGTCAGTATCAAAATCAATCTCAACAGGAATAAGGATGGCAGAATCAAGTCTTCAGGGAGCAGCCAGTCAAACACAGTGAAGAGTATTCATGTTTGATAGCCTAAAAACTGAGATGGAAAAAAGCTTCTAATTAAGAATGATAGGAGTGGAAAAACTTACTTCTTCTTGCTAGAATAAGAATATACCCAAGATACAGCAGAATCAAAAGAACAGTAAAAATGCCACTCTTTTTTCTGTGTTTAGGAAATAATCAGAGTTGAGTTGCTCTTTGTCACAGAGATATAATACTGTCTTCAGGTGGTCATTGTTTCCACATCACCTTTGAACCACACAAAACTCTTGTCAACATGCTCCTCAAATATTCTGTTGTTTCATTTCAATGAGTGATTTATAACATTTCACAGCAAGGAACATGTCACATCCATTAAACATTAACACTGAGTTGTAGTTTCCTAAATCATAGCTATCCACTTTGTAGTCTTGTGCTTTAGTTGTGTTTCAGAAAAAGAAAAATACAATTGTTTGTACTGTCAAATATTTATTCAGCACTGGGCTCTACTGAAATCTGAAAACAATGAGAAAATTTCTTTTTGCTTGTTTTTAAAAATACCTGAGTTTGCTGAAATAGACAGTGAGGAATAGTACAAATATGATAAACTATTTGATGAGACTTGAACTGAGATCACAGCACAATATATCCTCATATGTGGGACAGCTCATGAGGACTGCTGGAAGAATTCCCTCTGAAGGAAAAACCCTACAATGGCTTTACATAAGAGGATGAGAAAAATCCCAAGAAACTGAGATTTTTTTTTTTTTTTTTAACTGAAGAATAGACCTAGTGGTTTTGACTCAGAAGAGAGATGTTTCCACTGGATATTTGCTCTCCAGCTGGCCCTTCACATTCATTGTTACTGCTGCCTCTGATGCCTTCTGTGAACACAATTTACTAAATCACTTGAGCACATATTTAAAATTATGTACAAGAATAATCCCAGTAAAGTGAATGGAACTTTTTATGTGTTTAAAATTAGACACATGCTAAAATGTAAGGCAGGATGAAACACATAATCCTCTCAACAGGATATTTTCAAGTTGTACTTGAAGCTTGGTGAGTGAAAACACATACAGTCATAGAGCAATTCACAACACCATACCAGTCTTGCCTCTGCAACACTCATTTCAAGCTATTAGACCCTGGGTCCATGGGGAAGATGACTTTGTAGCACACTGGAGGTGTAGACATCCTTGAGCACTCTTTGCTGGCTGTGCAGTAGAATCTGCTGTGCTCAGAAAAATGTGTGTGTTAGGGGAATGATTTGGAACCAATGCTTTCTAGAGCATTCTTAAACTCATGAAATCAAGTAATAAAAAAAATTTTTAGAGTATCAGTATTTTTTTTCACTGGAACCTAAGTAAAAGCCTTCCAGTTACCATCTAGTTATACTGGACTCCCTTCTTAACCACCCAGCACCCTAAGCATGGTAAAAAGCTCTGCTGCCTAACAGAGCACTCTGGAAATCATTTGGGGACCCTGAGAAGCTGCATATACTGTTTATAGTCAATTTTGTAGTCGATGGTAGTTACTACATTTCAAATATAAAGATGTCTACACTAAATAATGTGAAAGAGAAGACAAAGCAACCCCATCCCAACATGTGCAGTAGACAATAAAAGCATTCCTGTACATGCACATGAGGAAATTACCAGCATTCCCCACATATTCATTCAAAGCAGTGAACATGCTGTGCTGGATGCACATATGCATTAGAGAAACAAAATTGCTTTAAATAATCAAAATACACAAAGGAACATTTTTCTGTGTGGCTGGAAATAACCCTGACAAATGTTAATGTTTTGCAAATGAAAAACATTCTTTAAGAAACAACAGAAAAAACCCAGCAAATTTTCAGATGCATATGAAGTAAGCTCCTATATTAACCTCTGTTATACTACCTAGATGTATATAAAAATCACTGTGTGATGAGCAAGTACATTCAAACTTCTTTTTTTATGACTTATGAATGCATTTTGACAAGTTCCAGAGAAGGTCAACAGCATGATTAAAGATATGAAGTAGCTTCCATATGGTGAGATACTAAAGAATAGTGGACTATACGAGTTTAGAAAGGAGAAAGGTAGCAGCAGATGTTGTTGATGTATAAATTAATTAATTAATGATAGGAAAAGACCTCTGGATTTTACCTTGGATACATCAACAGACAAGAGAGCTTCATCCAAATTAAGGAACAATGATTTTAATGTTCCTGCTATTTTGTTATTCAGCATATAATTAATAAGTGAAACTCATTGCTGCAGTAAAATACTGAGATAAATTGATTGAAACAAGATTAGTCACACACATGGCTAAAACCAACATATTGATTAAAAACTGGACAGGGCTATATACAACTTCCATTTCTTGGGCTACTAGTTTTGATGCCTCAGAACATAACACTGGCAACTGTAAAGTCTAGAAAAAAGCCTTGCACTGGTAATTTTTGGGTAGGGGAGAAAAAGATACATATGGCCTTTTGTCATTGTCTCTAAATGGTACAAAACATCACACAAGGGGGCTAATTTTGCTATGACAATGTCTACATTACATTTCCCTGCAAGCCATTTTTTCTAATTGAGAATAGTGACAATATATAATAAGTAAATAAAAATGAAATTGAAAAGCAAGATTGCACTGTACCTAGTATCTACAATAAATGAAGCTCAAATCCTGCTGTTATGTTTCTGACAATTTTAATAATAATAGATCATCTTGTCTTAGTTGCACATTGAGAGTGGGCTACAAGGTATGTCACCCACAAGAATGACTAATATGTTATGCTTATCACTTAAGAAACAGCACTATCTGAATTCTGCTTGCTAACTATAGGGCAGTGCAAATTACCCTGACAGCACTGTGTGTTCTTTCTATACCTTGCTTACAGCCCAGGGTTGCTTAGTCCCAATGTATTAATAAGTAAGTGCAAGTATTTCAACAATCAGCATTTTAGAATTTGCATGCAAACTCTCATGCTGTGTAATTATAGGCAGTGCTGGCACTCAAATTAATTAGAGTTGATTTCTCTGTGACTGCAAACTGGTCATATCCCCAGACTTGTTCTAGTATGAAGTCATCACCCTATATTCAACATGACACTTTATGTCCCTAGCATTCTTAGCAATGCTAATATGCAACAACTGTAAATTAGGCAATATTTTAGAGAGCAGCTGACAACCGCTGGTTAGTTGTTGAGTTCTTCCCCCCACCCCGACACTTTCCACATAAAAGTAAGAAACCAGTTATTTCCATTGTGCTTGCTTTGTAATTATCTCAACTAACAATGTAAACAAATTACATACATTGTTTCAACAGATACTCACCCATGTTTGATTAGGGGTTACAGAAAACTTATAAAACACAAAACCCAACAACAACATTAACAGTGTTTGTTTGATGCTAACATACAATTAGTCTCTGACAATTTCAATATTAATTTAAAACTCCTTCTCTTTCTTTTTTTCCCTGAAATGGCTTTTTATTTTTAAAAGGCGTGCTCTTGCCAATCAAGAAGAGGGAACTGGGAGGAAGAGCAGAAGAGCTGACAGTTAGATCTGATTAAGATTTTAGGAATCCTTGTCAAATAGAGTGGAACTGTAGCAGAGACAGTTCTTCGTAGCACAGATCCATTAATGCTGATTTCTGGGGCAGTGCTGAGTTGCAGCCCCTTTCACAATAAAGTCTTCTGCTCTGGTTTTGTAATTTGGCTGAAAGAAGTCCTTTCTTAATACAATTTTTCACCAGAGATCTCCTCTGAGAAGTTAAAATATTATAGTGATCTTTTATTTCACAAATAATTTTGCAATAGAACCATTCTCCTATAACCATGGAAAATAATATAATCAAGTCCATTGGTATTTTGCATTTTCAAAATTTCATACAGAATGCTTCTTCAACTACAGAACTAAGGTACTCCTAGAGAGTTTATGACTTTATTTCCTTGGAGCCATGGACTGCTCTTGGTGGAGAGCCACTCCCTGAGAGCTTCTCCTATTTATACCAGTAGATTTACCAAGGGACACCAACAGTTTAAAAAAATTCTCTAACTCTCCCACTAAACTAGAAAGCACACTGCTGAGTAGGATCAGGTCTCTTTTTCTCTCCACATAACCTGGCCCTAGGAAACGTCAGAGTTAATTCCTTTAAAATATGACAAAAGAGAAATACACAAATGGATATCCTGATAAAGCAGCTGATGCTGTTCAAAAAAGGACAATGAAAAAGGATACTTCCCCCATTAGTGCTGCCATGACCACTTATTTCTTTGCAGCATTGCATTTACTGATTACTTTTGCCCCTGTCAAGACTTTAAAGGAAGAATATGGTCTTTTAAAATTACTTTTAATGTGAGGTGCTGGGAAAAAGTCTATGACACACCACCATTATTTTTGTAAAGTACAGGCTCTAAGTTCCCCTGAGAGTTCTTGTTTGCCAGATACAGTTAGTTAACTGTGGCAGTAATGACAAAGGCTTGGTTCAATATCATGCCAATACATCGCTTGAAATGGGTTACCATGATTTACACTGGAAAACATTGGTTCAGAAGGAGGACTTCTGTATGCTAGCAATATTAATCAACATAGTAACTTATCTTCCCTCAGTTAGCACAGGAAGTGCTAAAATACCATGAGAAGAACAAAACCCACTTTCTTCAGCTTGAATTGAAACACCATTGTGGCTGTTATGCTCATCCCTTCAGTGTTGAGCATGTTCAGCTCCTTCTCCTTCTGGATTTGAGGTCCATTTCCATCACTTACAAAAAATGTAAATCAGAACAAGATGTGTCAGCTCAAATTGCTTTGACATAGTAAAAACATGAAAATGCTAGAAAAACTTACTTTGAGTTAACAGAAACTGAAGACATCAGAAATAACAGGGGGATAAATATAGACTTGGAAAATATTGCAGAATCGATTGAGCTTAAGCAGTAAGGATATTCTGAATGCTTTTGTTAATGTTTTAAAACTTAAGCAATGGCCATATATTCTGTGAGTCCCCATTAAATTAAAGAAACATGAAAACTAGGCAAAGGCAAAAACTATTCCTAGGTCATACCTTTTTAAATGTTGGCCTCTTTTCAAATGCAACAGTATATTCACATACTTCTGTTCTCTGCTTGGACATGCCAGGCCCAAAGACTTGTCTCTGTAGACAGTCTGAACTTCATCCTCACCAGTATTTCTGCAATTCAGATAGTTCTAGAAACAAATATTATTTTGTGGAGTTTCTTGTTTATTACAGCATGGCAATAACATTCTTTGAGCCATGTCTACAGTGCTAATCTATACAGGCTTAAGCACCAACATTGCTAGTACTCCAATTGAGAGAGCAAACCTTTTTACACATGTAGCTGGAGTTTGCTCCCAGGGAAGACATAAATCAATACCAAAAAATGATAGACTAAAGGGAATTATTGTGCGACTCTCCTTCTTCAACACTGGGGATATCATTCTCGGTGGTTTTGAAAGCTCAGTTTTATGGTACTGGCTAAAAATGCTATAATGTCCATTAAATATTTCAGAAGAAGACATTCAACATCACTGATAAATTGTCCCTACCATTGCACCAGCACAGTTTCAGTGGCAGAGTAAGAACAGGATTTTGACCACAAAATCCATCCTGGGGTATTAGTGCTTTCTCAAAAATGCCAGTGAACTCATGTTCTTAGTCTGCTAATTCTTGTTGGATCTTCCTTCACAAATGTGCATAAACAGGATCACTTCAGATTAGCACATACCTCATTCTCAGACAGGTGCAATTGCATGAGTTGGAATATACAGGAATGAAACTAGAGGTCAGTCACTGATGCCCAGACCTCTTTGCTGACCCATCACACAGGCCCTGTGCATACAGGAGAAGACGACAGATACAACTCAACAAAACATGCCTTCAGTATAAGGAGCTCTTCCATTCTGATGTCTGGAAGACTTCTCCTAAGTGCTAAGATAAGGTGAGATATAAGATAAGATGAGCCCTGTTCACCATCTCTGAGCTTCACATGCATGTCATTATCAATCCATTTCATACTAGAATTACATGGAGAGAAGTCAACAATCTGTGCCATTAAGGTCCAGAGTGTGCTGCACTTCTGAGTTGGCTGAGCCACTTGAAAAAAACAGTAAGCAGAATGGGACCATTGGATAAAAATATTATGTTGTTATCACTGTTATGAAGACATAAATAGATGATCAATTGATTAAGTAAACTATTGTCCTTCTTGGGAATTATTTAGACATGCCCTGTCTGTCTGGAGCAAAAGAAAATAACTTTGAATATAGACCTTTAATAAGCCCATCTGATTGTTAATGCAGAAGCAACTTATGTTTCTTCAGAAATTACCAAAATCTTTGGAGACAAATTTTAATCTCTTCTTGTTCAGTAAAAGAGATGTTTGGAAGACATGATCTATATAGTCAAGGGTAATAAGTGTATGAAATCCCCAAAAGGATGCTTGGAAATAACAACACGTAAACCAATAGTCTTTTGCTGGATCCAGCTCATGTCCACTCAGTTAATCTTAAACGAACTATTAGAAATCAAAGAGTCAGAGCTGCAGATTTTCTAATTCCTTACAGGTGATACATGACCTAGAGCACAACTGTTTTTTCTGCGGTAGACCTGTAAAACCTTACCTTGAACTAACTTTACAATGAATAAATTTAAATAAGTGCAATGCATAAAGTTAATCTCAGGTGTAAACATCACAGTTAATGCCATCTGAAAAGAAGAACCAGATACAGCATGTGTGCAATCAACAACTCCACAATCTACCACATAAAAAAATGTGGAACATAGACCTAGAAAGGACCCTTGAGTTTTCAAGACAATAAATTGAAAACCTCAAAATATCTTGTACATTAATTCAAAATGTGGAAGCCTAGAAAAGAAATCTGTGTGGCAAAATATCCTTTCCAGGCAAAGAACATACTGTTTACCCCATGGACACTATGGGATTACTCTACCATGCCATGTACAAACTAAGAAGTTGCATAAAAATTGATTAAAAAGCCACCAGTTATTGATCATACAGTTAATCAGGAATTTTGGTGACCTGAAAGCATAAACTGGTCAAAAATAAATGAATACGATTTATTATACTGAATTTATTTTAGCAATTTGATTTAAAGCAGAAAGTTGCTGCTTAGCTTTTGTCTTCTGGTTCATTGCCATATTTTGCAGCTCAAGAATCTCAAAGCTGTACAAAAAATTAACTTCAGAGTCCTAATAAGAGACTGCTGAAGCTGACAGAGAAATTGTTGAGACTGATTCTACAGCTCACTCTTTGTGACTGAGCAGATGTATTTCTAAATTTTCCTTCCCATCATTTACCAGCTCCTTCTCCACTATTTTTAGAATTGAATGCTCATTTTCTGAACATTTTCCATTCTGTTTGGTTTGTTACACATTTGAGAATCAGTAGGTCAAATGTGCTCCAGACTATTTTGTTAGACTTGTTAAAATCAAATTGAAACTGTATGATTAACGATATGAATCATCTGTGTTGGTTTTTTTAAACAGGAAAGTAAACAAGTACTTGTCTAAAGCTCCACCTGCTTTGCTGCTGTTATGGTGCTGTGCATATCAGAGAAAACAATTCTCCCTTCTCAAGGCTGAACTAAAATTAGGCTCCACCTGCAAGATGTTAGTGAAATCTTACACAGCTGCATTCCAGAGACAAGTTCCACAGATTGCTTTTGGAAAGCACTGTGCATTTCTGGCAAAATCAAAATCAAACTTGTTAGCTTTTTTTGCCTAACTTTTCAAAAATGTATTATTAATGATAAAAGTAATTATTATCACACTAATCATGCTGATAAGTAATCTCAAAAATAGATCAATTTAAAATGTAATGTTACACCCACATCCCACTGTATTTAACCACTTCTTTGCAAATGCAGGCAGTAATCATAGTAATACTTAGTACTTAGACAGCACTTTATTCATTTATAGACACTTCTGTGACACTCATCACCAGAGTAACTTTATTTTCTTTATTATGTCTTCAAAGTGCTGCACTGACATTAGCAAATTAATCCTCACAGCACTTCAGTAGGAAAGGAATAAGTCTGATGGTGCACTATTTACTAAGCAAAATTCTACTCCTATGCACCCTCAACAGCCTTTTACTCACTAACAGGGTGAGTAGGAACAATAGAACATAGATCACAAGGACTACAGAGCTATTAAAAATATTCCAATTCCAACTTTGAAATGACAGACAATATTGCTATTGACTAAACAGTAGGAGGGCCTAAACATATATTCCTACACTTTTTCACAATACTTCTTTCTGACAAGAAAATAAATATTCCAACATACGGAACCGTCGAAAGTGTCCGCACAACTGTAAACACAACATACCTAAAACAAATTAGTGTTTCATGTAGCAAATGGGAGTGAGCTTTGTAGGCTTTATTTTTCCAGATAATATGGGTTTTTAAGACCTTCATTTAAAAATAGAGCTTGTGCCTACTGAAGTGACTTGAAGTGAAATTTGTGTTGGTTTTCATTCACTGTGCTTACAGAAAGACAATTGCTTACATATGCCTTTTAGTAACGATTTAAATGTAAAGTGGACTAACTTGATATAAGTTAGTTAATATAGTAATATAGTTAATATAGAAAACAAAAAATGAAAACATATGTTGTGTATTTGATAGCTCCTCTGCAGATAAAATTTAATAAACAAGAAAACATATTATCAAAGTAAGGCTCTGGGATGTACAGTGTCATTAAGCAGTTGCAACACAATATAATCAATACCTGTAACTCAGGACAGACCCATAATGGATAATTAATGTCACAATTTATTTTGCATGCTAAAATACTATAACATAAAAATAATCGAATCAAAATAGCCTACCAACTGCAGTGCCTGAGTAAACATTTTGTTTACTGTGCTGCCCAGTTGTTACTGCCAAAAAAGAAATATAAAAGTAGGTTTAACTTTCAGCTCCTAGATAGTGAACTCCTCTCTCCACACTACAGGCCATTAAAGACTTGACGGCCCCTTGAGACCAGGCAATTCTATTGCACAATATAACAAAAGAATCAGTACACTGGTGGTGTGGGAGTGGACTGGGGCACTTATCTAAGTTTCATTCATTGCAGTAGCCCAAGGGAACAGTGCATCAAGCCAGCTGCACTGGTTCAGTTCATCCTGTAACTTTACACTATTTTCCCTCTTAAGTCACTACTAATCCCTCGGGTTTACATGTTTTTTTGGGCGGCATCAGAGAAAAGCGGTGTGAAATTGCCTGAAAGCCTCTTTATAAATAAGACTTATGATATAGACCAGTTCTGTTGTTGAAAGATTGAAAGAAATGCCCCTGAGAATTGCAAGAACCATTTTACAAGTCTCCCACTGTGATTTTTTTTGTCTCTGTCTAATGACTGATAACTTTAAAAAAACCTCCCAACAAACAACCATTTCCAGATTCCTCTTTTACCTTAAGTCTGTCTTATTTGCTTTTGTTCAGCTAACAACAACGTATCCAATACAAAATATCCTTTGCTTAGATATCTTGGCTATCTTATTACTAACAAATTGCCTCTTTTTAAAGATTTGTCTTATTGCCTGGAAAGTTTTAATGCCCTGGGACAATTTCCCACCTGGCTGTGTGAGTGTGGCTGCACTGAAGGCAACAGGAGGTGCATTCACTAATAGCAGGTTTGGATTTAGCCCAGGCACTTCACATGCATGGATGTGTAAGGCATATGCTACTAGTCTTGTGTTGCTGCCTAATATTCTGTGCGTCAAACTGAGACACAGTGAGCGTCACAAATCCAAGGAAAGGTTTCAAACTGACCTTGCATATTGTTTAAACCCAACCCCAGCTGTCCTCATGAGTTTGAAAAGCCATTTCATATGGGGCAATGTCTAAGATTGGCAGAATGTGGTAGTTCAGGGATAAACGTTGGTTTAATCACGCAAGAATCTGTTACAAGATGCTGGCAAAGATAGATTCTGCGTAATTCAGAACTTAGATGACTAGCAAACTGGGTCTCATTTATAAGAAACAAAAATAATCTGTGGTTAGAATTTATTTTTAAATGTTAAAGCCTGGAAATTCTCACCAAGACTCGGAGTATTTTAAATCTTTAATGATATAAATCACATCAAATGCATCGTCTCCTGATCTCGTGCCTGACTTTTTATCTAAAATCAGCCTCTAAAATTAACAGTCTCAGAGATGCCATCTTACATAGTACCATCTTGTTGACTCTTCTAGCAGCCACAGTGCCTTGTTGCTGATGATGATAGTTCTCAAATGAGTACCATACAAGATACATCTGTAATGCCCACCAAACATGCTAAGTATTAGTTGTCTTACCTTTGTGGGATTAAGTTTGGAAAATTTGCTTTCTCAAGCTTCACTTCTCAAGAAAGTTTGTATAGTGCAGGAGCTGATTATACCACAGCCTTCAGTACTCTAAAAGTAACATTTAGAATCAGTCATTAGATTATGTAATGTTGTCTGCTTTCAAAATAATTAATATAACCCCTATTTCTGAACTCCCAGTTTCTATTTCTTTAGTGTTTTTTGTTCTGGGGAGGGAAAAAAGATGTTGCAGAGAGAGTTATATCTTATGTCAATCTACTTCAAGTACAAAGCTTTCTTCTTATTAGCATTGGTTATGGTATTTGAACCACATATTGAAACAACTGTAAATTTGCTTACTGGCTTTCCACTAAGTGAAGCTTAAGACATTTGAATTTGAAAGGCAATTTTTTTCTTCAGGTCTAGTTGAAGATCTTGACAAATATATTTGCCTTTTAACTATACAAAATGAATTATTAGTTTCAAGACATTTTAATTTGTTTAGTTGAAAACCTGTATCTATACCTATCTATTTGGCACCAGACATCTTGAGTGGAAATTAAGTGATGCTTAGGACAGATTTATCTTTTAGACAGAAATATGGGTGAAATAGGTACAAAACTATGTCTGTGTTGATGGTTCATTGATCAATTTGCTACTGATTCTTTCATTAACAGCATCAACTCACTTATATTGAAACCTATAAAGCTCCTTAGCAGACAAGTTGAAAAGTCATTGCTTTTTGATGATAACTTTCTTTTTAAAACCAGTGACAGAGATCCTATCTAATGGGGTCAGTTCAAGGCCCTGAAAAGCAGAAAGAGAAGCAGGACTGATAAGTGAAAAATGAAGAGTTTTGTCCCAAATGACTTACTTAGAGAGTACTTGCTTTGGAATTACTCTGTATTCTCTCACAATTTCAATCTATATTACACAGTATGAAATGGAAAAGAACTAATTAATGTGAGTGGATAGAACTGGAAGGTAGAATGACAAAAATTGGTATATTTCTAAACTTTCTGTGAAATGGATCCTCTCATCATAATGATTGGGATGTATATTTATTTAATGGATGGGCATATTTCCAAAATCTAAGGTTTTTTTTGTGTGTCAGGAAGTGCTCAAGAAGCACTTATCACGTGTAGTAAATGTTTGAACAATTCAGGCAATGGAACATTTTTCCATGGTTGTCTGTTTACCAGCATCTTTCCTCCTTGCTGCACAAAAAATACCTGTTAACTTGTGCAAGCTCTTCATTAGGGAACAGGTTCTCCTGCTTGGACTCAAATACTTTTGAGTTTGCTTGGAGAATTCTGTGAAATAATTCTGTAGGATAATTTGAAAAATCATATCTAGTTTTTTGGGACTTAGCAGTTAAAAAATGTGATGGTACATTAATAAGCTTTACTCCTACTTCTGATAGAATCAATCATTATAAAGTGACCCTTACTGTTTAGTTTCATTATCCCTTTTATGCATGGGATTCCTGAAAGACATGCTATTTCATGCCATATACCTGTCCTGAAAACAGTGGATGAACAGAACAATAGCATGGCCTCGAGTGCTTTGTTTATCACAGCATTTTTCTCAGCAGCAGTATGTTTCTATATGGCAGAAGCTGCTTTTGACATGCAGATGAAGTAAGATGGTCAATACAGAGTCTCTCCTTTCGGGGCATTCCAGTCATTCCACAGTGGGACGCCTCCTCTTTCAGTGTCTCTAGTCCTTGGCTTCCTTTTGTAACTCAGTGTCTTACCATTGCCCCTTTGGCACAAATTCCTCAGCAGACACGTTTTGTGAATTTGATCTCTCAAGCAGAGTTTCTTCCTTTCCCTTCTGAAAGATTCTGTGGCCAAATCTTTACTCTGACTTTCTCTTCTTGACAAATAGTTGTTCTCAGATGCTCTACTAATCTGCAATTTGGTGCAAGCTTTTTTTAGCTGAGAGTGAATGAGGAGAATAGTAATTCTGGATTGTACTGCCTCAACAATATGCCATACCCTTTTCTCAGGGGAGAATAATAGACAGGGAAACTTTGGACCTATTCATTAGTCTGACTGATATTTTTTTTCTTAGTTGACAGCTAGCACTGAGAGTACTTCAAAGGTATAAGATAAAGAAGAAGGAACAGAGGGCCAGCACATCCATTAAATCCATTTATTTAATAAATCATAAAAAGCTTCAGAGTATGAGTGAGATGTCTACAAGTGCACAGAGCTGGTTTTCTCTCCAACCTCACTACCACTGTTAGGGATCAGTAAGCACAGGAAAGCATAAGATTTTGTGAATGGCCACACTTTGACCTGAATAAACATCAGTGCTTATTTATAGCAATCTGTATAGCAAGACAAGAAGGCCCAGTTTTGATACAAACCAGCTAGATCTTCTTGAGCCAGCAATGAACAGACACAAAGGGAGTCCAACACAAGTTTGACATCAGTATCTAATATGTATGTAACATCTTCCATAGCAACAGTCATAAGAAGGCTTGGCACAGAAATCTCACAATGTAGCTGTGCTAGATCAAAACTAGATTAACTTGGCTTTAGTCTATTATTCCTTGAGATAGTCACCTCTGGCACTTGCATCAGCATTCACATTCCCTTCAGTCCCTTGGTAATTACAAATTCCTTGAGGCTAAATGGATATTGGAAGCATATGTAAACCCACTTGAAGATCTAGGTCAATAAGCCTTTGATGAATTGATGGGAACCAAATTGGTGCCAAATCCAAACTTTCTAGCTTTCTAGAGAACCTTCATATGCTGAATTTGTGGCCTGAAGATATTTAGTTTAAATAAGTTATCACAATCTATATATGAGTTTTCTTTGTATCTTGTCTAGTGTGCTACTGTGGCCAATGATATTACAGGTCACTTTAGGGTCAAGAAGAATAGCTCTACTTTTCTTTTGAAGTTCACCTTGAACATTCACTACTGAGTACATAGTAAATCCAAGACTTGGTCATACATGCTTCATGTAATCAGAAAGCCTGACTGTCATTTACTAGCTGTTACCACCCGCTCTGACACAGGTGTAGGTCAATAGAGTCATTCACTCCCAAGAAGTATAGCTGCGGCTTCAATACTGAACTGTCAACTGGCAAGAAGGGATAATTCGGTGCTGTTGTCCTAGTTATCATTAATATTGTTATCTTTTATATATTTTCTTTTGAGACTAACTGGGTGCTTTCATCTTGGCTGAGCAGTTCCAGTTAGTTATGCTTCATACTGCAACTTTTTTTAGTTTATTTTAATTTGATTGCTTTAAAATTTTTTGCTTATGTTGGAAATATCCTCCAGGTGTGTGCTGACACTTTTCTGATAAGTCTTTTGTTGTAATATATCAGCTGGCTTTGAATTTGTCACTCTTAGACAAAGAGGTAAAGAGCATACTTGAAATTATGATGCACAATCTACACCTCACACATGACTCAGGAGTTCTGTTTGGCTTTTTAGAGGAGAACAAATCAGTGGCTCTAATTTTGCAAGGTTCTGTGCACTCTCCAGAGTGCTGGTAGCAGCTGCTAACTGCCAAATGCTATTTACAGGGTTGTACCTCCATTAATCATTTTGCAGGTGCATGGATAAAAAAAAAAAAAAAGTTTTTCTGGCATGATAAGGTGTTCACTTCAAGAAGTTGAAGTTAGACAAAACAGCTATATTGATGTTAAGTCTATGCAAGAAGAAGGGAAAAAAAAATCAGTGCTTTCCTCATAAAAATAACAAAATAATTTGTGACAGAATTATTTCAAGTTTTAGGTTTTTCATAAAAAGAACTAGGTTTTAGAAAGGAGACCACAGAAAGAAAAGTACTGTACTTTTAAAGTAAAATATTATCAGGTGTTCATAGTACTCACTATAGTTGTAGTCTCAGATTTATATTTTGCAGGTGGTGTTTTCCCAGCCAGGTCTAAAGACTGGATATTATTTTTCTCAGAGTAAGTATGAAAAACTGAATAGTTGTTGTCAACAATGGAAAAAACAGCCAAAATTCCAATTGTATAGATCACATAACAAGGATGGTTTATATAAGGTAGTAGCAATTTTCTATGAAGGTTTTTACAGACACCTCATCCAGGTTACTCTGAAGTAAACATCCCATTAATTGTCCACACTGTCATGTGTCTGTAAAAAAGTACTTAATGCACAGCTTTGGGGCGTTGGCCACTGCACGTGTGTAGGTAGGACTCAAATAATCTTGGTCAGGCTGCTTTTGACATGCTAGCAAGTCTTCTTGGCTTTCATGTATGGATCATGTAAGTTCACCATAAGCTAACAGTTATCATAAAGCTTCCAGTAAAGTCTCTAGTGGTATTTAATATTTTTTTATGATAGAGAGAAATAAAAATGTTAATGTCCTATAAATTGAGTGTGTAACACTGAAAATTGTACTGGATGGGACACACAAAGCTGGAAAAGAGCTGGAAAGAGCTGAGACATGACTTCAGACAAAGCCTCCTGAGTGCACAATAAGCTCAAAGAGATCTTTTATGCCTGTTCCCTATTTTTGCATTAGGCAGTGGAGGTGGCCTCACTGCTTATGTAATGTCTTGTATAGAGGCTTGCCTGATCAAAATGTAATCGAGAGGAACTGTGGTTTCCTTTGACGTATACCACCAGTAAATTTCCTGTCACCATTCTGCACTGAATCTGACACTATAGAGTGTACCTGAAGGAGAAGACTCTAGTCCTAAATGAATATTCCCTAATTTATATCTAATGTTTTCACTCAGTACTGTTTTCTTAGATTTCAACTCTATTTTCTTCAATTTTCAAAGCCTAATTTGCTTGCTGGAAAAAAAGATGCTCATTAAATAGTTTCATTAAGTGTCAGTTCCCTGCGGCAGTTCACGGCTAATGTTAGTAGTTAGATATCTGGCACCAGAATTGTTATCGTTCAGCCTGTGTAAAGCATATTCCGAGCTGAAAGTGATTTGGAGAGGGAAATTTCAAAGGTGACAGCTGTTCATACCGCATCGAAAACTGCACTGCTCTTCTGTTCCATGAAATTTTTACTTCTACCTTGACTTTAATATATACTCTGGAAATCTGCTATGTCTCAAAATATCACTGAAGCAGCTCATGACAGTCCTCACAAAAATACTCTGCTACATCATGGATGCTATATTAATATGTAGAAGCGAGAGACACAGAAGACAGTTGTCAGATACTATAAAGTCTAAGTGAGCTAAATTATTTCTTCTAAGGTGTGCTATGATAAGCATGAAATCTATCTTTTTTTTTTTCCTTCACTTCAAATTTAAAAAAACCCCATTAATTATTAAGTAGATTTCATTTTTCAGACTTACTAGTAATGATGCTAAGAAACTTCACAAACAAGGAGGTAATCTGCAGCCCACTAATTGTCCATGAGCATGGAAACTCCTTTCAAATCTACCTGCAAGAGCCACATGTGATTGCTGTGAAGTGGGATGTCTCATTCGTAAAACAGCCTACAACATTATTTGCATTGGGTCAGACTAATGGAAACAATTTTTCTATCTTCCATTTTCTTTTCTTTTGGCTTTACTGCTGCTGACAGCATATAAAATGTCGTCTATTTCTTCAGGGTCACATTCCAACTCTGCTGGTTTATAAAAGTAGCTTTCACTGATGGTAGATCTATGGTGTTCTAACTTTAAGCCTGAGTTATGTCTCAGAATGAAAATGAAAGTAATGTATTTCCATATAAGTGTCACACTGATGTTAGAAAATTATGATTTAAAAATAGGATTAAGAAGGACTTTTACAACTCATCTAGTCCAACCCTCTGCTCAAGGTGGGATCCGCTATGCTTTCTGTAATTGTCAACAGATGTTTGTCCAATCTGTTTTTAAAGATTCCTGTGATGGAGAGTGTATCATTTTATTAAAAATAATTACCTTTGCAAGCTTTGGAGTTAGAGCTTTTCTGTATTAAAGTGTGTTCTTAAAAGCAAAACCTGGAATAAAAGGTTGTACATCTAAAATACGAATTGGAGAGTTTTAACATCAGAAATATCTCATATAATAAATTAGACTCATCAGGAATGTGATCAAAACCAATTTTAGTTAGGCATTAATTTTATTTATTTTAAACTAGGCATTTCTTTGACTTTCATTTACTGTGTTGTACTGATTATGCAAATAACTTTTCACTTGCACAAATTGTTGTCCTGAATTTGCTAAAAACCCCCTCAACCTCATAATCTATTTAGCTTATTTATTCTTACTTTGGTTTTATGTAGACATTACTACCATCAAGGAGTGAGTGGTATCTGATAACAACTAACAAGAAATAAGGAAGCTATAAGGTAAAAAGTGCTCTGCACAGTGTACTGTTTGCTGCTGAAAAGAGAACTGTTGATGGACAAGAGACAGTCCCTGGAAAGTTGTTTGGCCAATAGCAGCTGTTAGGCAGTAGTATAAAACAGCCTTTATATAAAATGCCATTTTATGGTTCCTAGTACAGAAGATCAAAAATTAAATATATGGTGGAACATAATTAAAGGATTAATAGCCAAAGCTTCTACATAAAGGGAGAGGTTTCCAGGAAAAAAAAAGTGTGTTATAAGCATTTTTTAATGACTAGGCTTTAAAAACAAACTCGAAAATAGAAAAACAACAATTCTCTTGTGCTGGAAAGGTCACAGTAAACAATTCCACACTGGCTTTATCCGCCTTAAGAACTAGGAACAGGTTTTGCCTCTTTAACTTGCCAAGATGTGAGTCTCAGCCTTGTGGGTAGCAAGAACTATGAATCAGAGTTCCCTGGTTTCAACAGGTAATCCAAGGAAAAAGTTCACTTATTTAAAGTAGTTCACAAATACAATGCATCTGAGCAACACATTTTGTGAGTTCAACATCCATACTTTTGCCTGCATTCTATATTTAAGCTCAAGTGGCTACTAACACTTGTATAAGGAATTTAAGATTTTTCCTAAAGAAAATAAATGGGTTTTGTTTGTTTCTTTATTTCTTTCATTGTTGTTTTTCTCCCAAAAGGCACTATCTTGGCTTGAAGAAAATCCCTTGTCTCATGGACAGTTATGCAATTGAAATCTCCAGTCTCTTGCATTAGTTTCTTTTTAATAAGTCATTAGAAAAATAGCTGTTGGCAGGCAAAAATAGTTAACTACACCTTTTGTGGGTAGCCTGAGTGAGTTAGCCAGAGCATGAAGTAGGTGACCTTTGGGATTCAGAATGCCCAAGCCGTCAGGGAGCTTCCAAACATTCTCTTTGGTAACAGATACTAAGCTCTTCAGCTCAAACTGTGTTGTTGTATGTTTTATTCATAGGCCATCATAAGGGCCGCCAAACAGATTATCATGTTTACATCAGGCCTCCTCAGAGAGATAAATTCTTTAATAGTTGAACTGGCAGGGTCAGTCAGTACAGAGATGCCTGCCGGGCAACCAAATAATAAATAAGAAAAAAGGAAAGAAAAAAAAGAAGAAATAAAATCAAACATTGAACTACTTAATGATGTCCTTCAGCAGTCACCAATCAATATATTTTATCTCTTGCTGAAAAGGTTATATTAAGGTTTCATCATTTTAGCAGCATCATCCTTTTTCTGTGAAGTAAGTAATTGCAGAGGTGCATGGAAAAAGCAGTCTAGGAAAGTGTAACTTCATTGGAGCTGACAAACCTTTACAAATACTTATTTGTGATGTTGCATCTCTTTAGTGATTTGGGTTCCTTGTGTAATCGAAGTGCCACATAGAGTTTTCCTATTGTTTGTTGCTGGAAGTAAATGTGTTTTAGCAGGTGCAGTGGCACAGAGCATTGCTATTTGTGCTTAAGACTCTAATTTTAAAGCTGGATATAAGATAAAACAGGTTCAGGGGACACAATTAATCTACAGCTGCATATATATGCAGTCACTCCATAATTTGCATTTTTCATATAAACATAGAATGGTTTGGGTTGGAAGGGACCTTTAAAGATCATCTGGTCCAACCCCCTGCAGTAAGCAGGGACATCAACTGGATCGAGTTGCTCAGAGCCCCATCCAACCTGACCTTGAATGTTTTCAGGGATGAGGCTTCTATCACCTCTCTGAGCAACCTGCGCCAGTGTTTCACCACCCTCATTGTAAAAAAAATTTCTTCCTTACATCTAGTCTAAATCTACCCTCTTTCAGTTTAAAACCATTACTCCTTGTATTAAAAGGAAGTATTGAAAGGCCACATAAGGTGTCCTCGGAGTCTTCTCCAGGCTGAGCAGCCCCAACTCTCTCAGCCTTTCTTCACAGGAGAGGAGTTCCAGCCCTCTGATCTCTTTGTTGGCCCTCCTCGGTACCTGCTCCAGCAGATCCATGTTTTTCTTGTACTCAGGACTCCAGAACTGGATGCAGTACTCCAGTTGGGGTCTCACTAGAACAGAATAGAGGGGCAGAATCACCTTCCTTGACCTGCTGTCCACACTTCTTTTGATGCAGCTCAGAATACGGTTGGCCTTCTGGGCAGCAAGTGCACATTGCCGGCTCAGGTCCAGCTTTTCATCCACTAGTACCCCTCCACATCCTTCTCTGCAAGGTTGCTCTCAATTGCCTTCATCCCCCAGCCTGTATTGATACTGGGGATTGCCCCAACCCAGGTGCAGGACCTTGCACTTGGCCTCATTGAACCACATGAGGTTCACATGGGCTCACTTTTTGAGTTGAGGGATGGCATCCCATCCAACACTCAGCTTGGTGTCATCAAAAGTAGTGGAGTAGATTTGTGCACTGCACCTAATATATTCCTTTGGAACAGGAATTACCTCTTCATTTTGGTATAGCAATGTCAAAAACAAGAAAAAAATTAACAAAGAAAAAATGGAAGTTCATAGAAATAAAAGGACAGCTAAACTGTGGACTGCCAGTATTGCTGCCTTTCACAAAAGAGATGTTTGACACATGTCTTTGGTCATGGCTTGAAGATCTGTGAATACCAGAAATACGAATCAATACCATGCCAATAGCTACAGCAAATGTTTGTAAATTGAAATACTGTTTTACTTTGGAGAGATCTGCTTATTAATTCACAAACAGCAGACGTACTTCATTGGGCAACCAGCTTCCATTTCCCTATTATGCACAGATTCATGGCTCAGTACCTCACATACTGGCAGATGAAAATATTTTGAAAAAAGTATTTTTTGTACATTCTGTTGTGTTAAATTCAGTTACATGGCATCTGATTAGACTGCTGGAAGCTAGAGTGATGAATTGCAAGAAAACATGATGAGACATAACAAGCTGCAACAAAGTTGGAGAGAGTGTAAGAAATGTGCATGTGGCAGTGAGTCAAAAAGATACAAAGGTATGAATTCAAATAATCAGCAATGACTAAGTGGCACACCACATAGCGTGAGGGGCAACACAAGAAAAATTTTCTCTTTCTTTCATCCTGAGTTGTTCCATATTTGGCTTACAACTTTGAATACGTAATCTCTCATGAAGGTGACAAACAATTGAACCAGCAGCTGGCAACTGATGAGACATACAGAAGCTTTGATTCCTTTGCTACATATCGGGAGGAGGAACATTTTATGGGGACCATGAGGCTACCACTGTGACACCAAACTGAACACGGCTTGTTGCCCAATATCTTTCTCATAGTTATATTGAAAAGACTGGTGAAATTTTGCTGCTGTGCATATCACAGAATATATATCTATCCAAAAAAGTCAGCAAAATTTGGATTGTGTTTTTCTGCTCAGTTTGTGTTTCGATTATTACAGTATATTTAGGGTATGAACTTTTTTAGAGTGCAGTATGTTTAGCCTGACAGAGTATATGGAGCAAACACCTGCCTCTTCATAGAGAAAGTGGATTTAGGAATGATGGAGTGGGCTCTCGTGGTGTGCTTTATTTAGTTTATTTATTTCTATTTACCAATGAGGCAAAAGGCTTACAAACTTCAGCCTCTTCTGGTCTCCAAAGACAGGCATGGAATATTTTATAGGCAAGAGAAGGCATAACTGCTATATTTTTCTGTAATTCAAAGAAACTTAATCTTCAGCATTTTGTATATCATTTCAGACACTGAAAAATTTAATATAGCTTTTGGGCCTGTTTCTCAAGCCAGTAAGTAAATTCCTGGTACTATTCAGGGAAGCATTGTAAAAGGAAGTAGAAGAACAGGGCAACCTTATTATATTGTATCATCAGAATTATTTGAAGAAATATAAATGAAGTACTATAAAAACATGAAGAAAAATGTAGGAATGGGAAAAGAGCCTTGTACTGTTTGTGTTTTTCTTTTGCTACAGACAGTTTCAACTCAGTTTTGTAAATTCAGGACATCTGCTTTATTGCACTAGAGGAAAAGAAAGGTAAGATGTAATGACAGGATTTGATAGTGTTCTGATCTTATACTCCACACAGCTAAGTTTTTTTTCTGTAGTTTCAATGAAAATGTTGCACAGCACACTCTCTAATTTAAATTACACAGTATTTTCCCTCTTTGCTACCAAATAATACCTTAAAAATATAAGCCAAAGTAGAAGGGAGGTGGAAGAAGTGAGAAATGAGGACAGATTACAGCAAGAAGAGAGAAAATGTTGGAAGTGAGGATTTTCTCCAACTCTGTCCACTTACAGTGATTGAATTAAAATATAACATGTTTTGCACTGCCCATTCACTGAAAAGCACTGGGCTCATTACCGTCTGTACTTGAAGATGTGAGCCAGCAGTGTGCGATTGCAGCCTGGAAGGCCAAGTGTACCCTGGGCTGCACCTAAAGTGGGGTGGACACCAGGGTGAGGGAGGTGATTGTCTCCTTCTACTCTGCCTTTGTGAGGCCCCATCTGGAATATTTGCATCCAGGCTTGGAGCTGAAAGATGTAGAGCTGTTGGAGCAGGTCCAGAGAAGAGGCACAAAGATGATCAGAGGGCTGGAGCACCTCTCTTATGAGGAAAGGTTGAGGGAACTGGGCTTGTTTAGCTTGGAGAAGAGAAGGCACCAGGGAGACCCCATTGCAGCCTTCCAGTACTTGAAGGGAGCTCATAAACAGGAGGGAGAGTGACTTTTTCATGGGCAGATAGTGATAGGACAAGGGGAAATGGTTTTAAACTAAGAGAGGGGAGATTTAGGTAAGATATTAGGAGGAAACTTTTCACCCAGAAGGTGGTGAGGCACTGGAACAGGTTGTCCAGAGAAGTTGTGGATGTCCCATCCCTGGGGGCATTCAAGACCAGGTCGGATGGGGCCCTTGGCAGCCTGATCTAGTGGTTTGGAACCCTGTCCACATCAGGGAGATTGGAACTAGATGACCTTTAAGGTCCTTTCCAACCCAAGCCATTCTATGATATACCTGATGTGGTAGATTATGAGCAAAGCTAACATGAGAGATGAACATTGCAGTAGTAACATCGAATACCAGCCTTTAGGATAACATGATATTTTAGCGAGGCACCAACTGGAGAAGGGGAGAGAGGGAAGGGGAAAGGCACCAACCAAATTCACAAATCCAAAGGGTTAGTTCAACAGCTTCAACAAGCTTTCCCTTTTAGTTTCAAGAGTTTGGGTGTCCTGACCAGAAAAGCATTGTTAAAAGTACTGGAGGAGAATCTATACCATTTGAAAAAAACACCTATGGGTATCTCTGATAGATCTCTGATATCTGATATTTGGGGGCAGCTGCAATGCAACATCACCGGATGTCAAAACCCTCCAGAGACAGTAACTAAAATGGAAAAAAACCTGTTCTCTTTGGATTCTTTGTACCTGTTTCTTCCTTACCTTAGTTAATCCATATCTGATTTTCTATTGTGAATTAATTGATAAACACAGCATAACCGAGGTGGTCCTTTGTGTCTAGCACAAAAGACCAAGTTTTGGTGTAGCTATGTATAAAATCCCTTTAAATGACACGTTGGAGACTGGTCTTTAGGTGTGTTGCACATCATCATCATGGCTTTGAGTGAAGTTGTGGGTATTCTACATCTCATACATAAAGAAAAAAGAAAGGAAAATCCTAACAGGAGGACTCCAACATGGCCATATTTACTGGAAGCACCATCTAATATCTAATAATAGTATTATATAATCAGACCAGAAGTCACTATAGTCCAGTGCCCAGTAGCAGATGCTCAGGAGAGTGTAACAACAGGACAGGTATCCAGTGATGCTTCTCTATTATAATATTCCATCTTTCAGTCACCTGCAGTCAGATATAATCTGAGGCAGTTCTTGGTGGATCTAATGAGTTTGACTAAGTGTTTTCTGAATCCATGCAAATTCTATTATCTACAGCCCCCTCAGAAATAGTTAGCTATTGTTATGTACTAACTATTATGTATTTTTTGATTTAAACTTGCTATCTGACAATATCATCTGATGCCAAT
Organism: Caprimulgus europaeus; assembly: GCA_907165065.1. The sequence continues at coordinate 14,804,297 of OU015534.1, read as the reverse complement.
TTTTTTCATATCATGAAAGACAGTGAATAACTGTTCCCTAATCACCTTCTCCATGCTACTCTGATTTTATGGAGTTTTATCATATCCCTCATTAGTCATCTGTCCCAGACTGAAAAGAATCTAGTTATTCCTCTTTCAGAAACTGCTCCACACCTCTGATCATCCTACTTTCAAGTAACTTTCAGGTTCTGATATCACTTTAAAAAAAAAAAACAAAAAACAAACAAACCAAAAAGGGGAGGGAGGAAGGTATAGTGGGTTTTTGGTTTGGCATAGCACCATGGACTCATACCTGATGTAATAATGATTGCTCCTCTTCCTCTCTTGATGGTTTTTGCTCATTACTGAGTGCTGAGTCATGGGTTTTTTTGTTTGGGGGTTTTTTGTTTGTTTTGGTTTTTTTTGTTTTCAGGGAGACAACTTTTATGACTCCAAGACCTCTTTCCTCAGCAGCAATTGCTCAGACATTCTGCAAGTGAGGTTAGGATTGTTTCTCCTGCATGCCCTTGAGTTGGGACACAGGAACAAGAGTTTCAATATTCAAGATCTGTATGGATCTTTCATGATTTGTGGGATTTGTGGTTTCCCATTTACTGCTCAGAAAGAATGGAGGAAAGCAAAGCAAATAGAAAAAGAAATCTCTGTGATAGTTAAGGAGCTTTTGTGGGTTTCCTATGACTTCAATACTATATTTAATATCAAAGAAATTAAGCAGCTGTCGGTACCAAGATGGGAAAATCAATTATTTTCTGACATTTAATTTGTACTTTTGAGATGTAACGTAACAGTAGTAGAGTATAAATGTTCTGACTTTCCTATTGGCTAATTTCAAACCTTTGATTAAAACTTTCATTTGAAATAGTTTCAATTTTTTTATTTGACATTTTTACCAAGGTTGCCAAAACTCTGTTTTAAATAAGAAAAGAAGGTAAGACGTCATTTCCTATCCCAGGTTTTTGAACATTCCTTTAAATCTACATCTCCATTTCACTAGAAATTCATGATGTAATGAAATTGAAGAGATAGTAAAGCCATAATACAAAAAGTATTAGACTGGCTGTATTCACCACCTCATCCAATATAAAAATTAAACTGTTTGCAAGACAATGAATTTTTTTGACTTCTCTATGAAAAAGTCTGAATAGTCCTATGCTAGGGAACAAAGAAACACAGGGAGGCAATGTGATGTGATTGAAAACACAATTAAACCTTTCCCAGTGAAAGTGGATCAGATTAAGTGTTTCAGGCTTCATACCTTTATCAAACTGTGCACTCCACAATATTTTATCTGTCTATTAATATTTTTCTGTATTTGTCTTTAGAAATATCACTACGTGCTGTAAATATCCCCACAGCCACTTGTTAGTGGCTCTAACTCAGCAATGAAGTCATGTTCTCTGGGCTGGAGCTGAAACAAGATCTAATCTTATTCCTACTGACAGCAGTAGAAATACAATAGAAAATGTACTGTTAAAATTAGTGTCCCTTTAAGTATCAGTTACATTTTTTCATAACTAAACTTATTTAGTCATGAATAAAGCCAGATACTGCAAATATTTATAACTAAATGCTTTGCTGTCAGAAGTCTGTCAAACTGGAATGAGTAGGACCACTACCATGAGCAAGTGCTACTTGACAAAATGAGTGTTGGACCAAGCAAAGCTTCAATACTGTCACAGTGATCTAGACAGCAGAGAATTGGTCTGGAAGGAAGGCTGCACTTTCTCTGCTTGCTATGCTCTGGGATGCTTTGCCACTCATTTTGCTTCTCTTGACTCCTGGCATGCTAATGCTCTGGTACAGTGCAGGGGTAGCTGCTCCAATCTGGTTCAGGGTCTGTGGGTATGAATGGAATGCAAAAGTTGGTTTGAGAGGTGAGGTACATATTCATTTTGATAGGTAATAATCAAAGAATCATAAATAGTTTGGCTGGAAAAGATCATTACGATCATCTAGTCCAACCGTAAACCTAGTATTGCCAAGTTCACCACTAAAGCACGTCCCCGGGTACCACATCTACACATCCTTTAAATACCTCCAGGGACAGTGACTCCACCACTTCCCTGGGCAGCCTGTTCCAATACTTGACAATCCTTTCAGTCCAGGGTTACATCAGTCACATCCTGACTGATGTGACTAACATATTTAAATTTATGATAGAGTTAGGATTATGAATATATGGTTTAATGTGCTTGGTAAATTCTCTCAGACAAATATGCTTTTGTTCTGGCCATACAGCATTAAGCACAACAGGGCCCTACTCCTTCCTTAACTTCTCCATGTAATACAAGTAATAAATAACAATATATGCTCATGGGAGGATTTAGTAGCTAAGACATCTTGTTTATTACCTTACACTATACATAATTCAAGCTTTATTTTTGTTACTTTATTTTTTTTTAGTAGACTACTTTTCCATCTTCTTCAATCAGAAGTCAATAAACTATACTTTTGTCCTATGTCTAACCTGTCAAGGGCTCTAAGAGAAAATATGTTTTAAAGGAGTAGGAGTTAATGGTCACTCCTGCACCATAAATTGCATTGGCAGACATACTAGTAGCTTGTAGAAGTAAGGATGGCTTTCTCCTTGAAAGCTCTAATGAGACGGGAGTAATATACAATCTGTGATTGAGGTACACTGCACTGCAAATTCGGGAGCTTTTAAACAAGTTGTAATGCTTAATAATACTAGAAATACATTCCATCTGCTTCTTTTCTGAACTCAGTGAGATAAATACTTGTTATACTTGTGGAATTTAACTGCCTCTGATTTCTATTGCTTTCAAAATACTTAATGATTATTTTATACATGTGAAAGTAAATGCCCTCAAGGATTGTCTTGAACTTGACCACAATGAGTAAAAAGGAAAGACACCAAATTCTTATGGAAACTTCTTGACAGTTTTTGAGTAACAGTTTTTTAAATCAGTTACTACAAATCTTTTGTAATTCATGTAACTATTATTAAGCATCATAAGTCTTCCAAAACAATTACAGCCAATAGTAGTATATGAGTTTAATTATGTGATGTGTTTTCAGACTATGTAGGCAACTGCTGCTAGAAGGAGACTTGCAAGGAAAGAAAGAATGAAATTTCAAAACTTGATTGAAGCACTCTGGGAATGTCTTTTTGAAGAAGTAAGACAACTTAAGACTGGACTTGTTCTAAACAGTAAAATGAGCCTCACTTCTAAAGATTAAAACTTGGCAGATAGGTAGTTTAACTCCTGCTACCATATCATTTAAAGCCTGCACAAAACTGACAGCTGGGCAAAAATCATAGCCCTGGAAATAACTTGATACGTATATCAACCCCAGAAGAAACTAGGTTGATTGAGTCTATAACCTGTATTCATCTATAACCTGCAACCTGCTCACAGTCAGTGCATCTAATTAGTTCTTTTACTTTATGAGAAAAACTTTCAATACAAAGATTTTGTTATGTCAATATGCAAATAACTAAGAAAAAAAGCATTCCTAATCTTTAGAGAGGCTCAGATACCACTGAACTTTATATCAATTCCAGTAGTTAATGACTGGACATAGTTAATGACTGTATATGTCTTTTGTGTTAGTCTTATAACCTTAGTCTTTATCCAAGCTACACCTGTTCATTCAGCTACTCAAAGTTTGTTACATATTAAAGACCATTGTTTTTTATTTCATCTATGTACTTTAAAGTATTTTCCACTAATTAAATTGTAAGAATTTCATACAAAACAAAACTAATTCCTGCAGGAAATAATGAAAATTGAAATCTTAAAAGCTGAAACATATAAAATAAATATATACCATATAAAATAATAGATTAATTAATTTTAAAAATGAAATTATAATTTGGAAATCTCAAAACAAATGTCTGCCATTTTCTTTTGAAAGTGAATTTTAACTCAAGAACAACAAATTTTCTTCAGAACTATAAAATTCAAACACTGTACATTTGTAGTTGATATTCTAAAGTAAATTACATTAAAATTATATTTACAGTCTCAATTTTGAACAAAACCTTTTTCTTCAAATCAATGCTTCCTTTTATCTTGAAATATAAGTTCAGAGCTTCAAAAAGTCTGGCAAGTCTCTCTTGTCCATGCAACTGTTCAATGAGCTCTAGTTGTGTCGTTTGTCCCTTAAAATTATACACTTCATTAATACAGGAGTCAATTAACAGTTGACTACTTTTATGATAGGTCTACATATAATTTTATACTATGTAACAGCATTGCTTAGTCCAAACTGACAGAAAACTAAAGTGTTATTGCAATATTGGGGCCTCTTTTAAATTTTTGGTTTTCATTGAGGTGCAGAATTATTACTAGATGGAAATCTTTCTGCCATTTATGGTTGCAATAAAAGACACTGTTTATTTGGCCTACTTAGAAGTATCATGAACTACTGCTAATGCCTTCATTGGAAACTGTTTTACCAACTTGGAAAAATGTAATACTCCATCTTGCCTCACAATTCCTGCTTTCAAATACTGCTGTCTACTATCCTATCATTTTGAACGAGATTATATAAAACCTGCTGTCTGTTACTTTTCATTATTAGAAGATTTTCCAGCTAGACTTCAGGCTCATAACAGAAGAAGCACTTGATTCAACTGCTGAGAGCCATATATTCTGTTGAATAAATCCTGATCCTTCGGTGACTTTTAAGACTGACATACTACTGAAAAAGAGCTGGATGCAAATTTTGCTTATTATTCTATGACCATGTTCTGAAGAATCAAGCTTATTAGCTGTCTTGAAACCATGGACTAGAGGAGAGCATTTAGTCCAGTTGTCTCAACTTTTTTGCAGAACTCAAGTTTTTGCAGAACTTTTATATCTGGAAAAGAGGAAGCTGATTCACATTTAATTGAGGGAAAATTGTTGCTGATTATCATTCAGAAAAGAAGCAAAAACCAACACTGTACCCTCCATCGAGAACATCTGTTCTTTATAGTCCAACCTACAGTAACCAGAATTAAAAACTATCTGGATTCATATGTGTTTGTTTCAGGACACTGAGTGTAAGCATACTTTTTATCAGCTCCACCAATGTAGGAAACACATTAGCATTTACTCAATTCAAGCTGACCCCCTGCCAACTCTTGGGTTAAGGGCTCCATGACAAAACCTATGGCAGATAGAAGAGGGAGTAGAGACTGAACATCTGAATTCCCCCTGCCACCCTCACACTTCAGCTCTGACTGACTTTGTGAAGTTAATTTCAGTCACTGAAATACTGAATAGGCCTTCATCAGCCATCACATCACCAGTGATCTGGTGCAGCATGGTTTTTTGATGGTGAGGTGAGCATGGATAGACTTTTCTGTAGTCATCATGAGAGGCTCCTACACAACTTATTCTTTCAATGGTCCTTTCTCAGGGTAGTAGTAGAGGATAATTTGCAGAGCTCTTAAATTTACATAACTTTTCCAGAAAGTCTCCAGTTGACATAATAAATTCATTCTCTACTCTCTGGTGGGATAATCTATCAGCAGAGCTCATTAGCATCTTTTAAAACAAAGCCTCTTCTAAAATCCTGTTGACATCCCTGAAATTTATTACAAGTCATAGAAAACAGTTCTGGAAAGGACCTCTGGGGGTTAATCTGTTCTAGTATAACTCAGAAGCCTGTAGACCACTGGTGAGCTGCAGAAGGACTGCTGCTCGTGCCAGCTAGCAGGCATCATCAGGAGCTGCCTCCCAATTGTTATCAAACGCCTCTCAGTAGGAAGAGGCAAAACCTGCTGTCAATACCTGCAGGCCGCATAATCGGGACCTGGCTTCCCACTGCAGTCAGTATCTGCTAGGAACCTATATTTGTAATTACTGAATGGAAATTAAGGTATATATATATTTAAATCTTATAGTACAGTTTAATCTAAATGTGAAGTATTTTATTTATTGCCCCTCTTGCTTAGTTGTTCAATAAGAGTTGGAGACAAGATAGTCCACAGACTTTTTGAACAGAGTTGGATGATCCTTTGACTACAAAAGATTGAGAAAAACAGAACTAGTTCATCTCCCTGCTAAAGGCAGGATAGATGAAGCCTATGTTATTTTTGCTTCTAAAATTGAGGGTGATTTATTCTTTATATTAAAAAAAAAATCACAGACATAATTTTGTTTCCAATAAAATAGCTAACAATTCTTCTTACATTTTATGTACTGTTTCATGGCATTTAAAAAAAAAACATTTTTAAAGATATCTGAGAAAAAGCCTTAAAAAAGCAGAAGTGGACAAATTTCAAAATAGAAATGACTCCAACCTTATGTGAAAACCTAGCTATAACAGAAAATAAAAAGCTACTTTATTGGTAAGGAAGAAAAGATATGTTCTAAACTTTGAACCACAGTCTGTCACTGGGGTTTGAGATGAAGATCTGTAGTTTGAAGATAAAAGGCCTCCTATGCAAAAACTGATGAAATACTGTACACTTACAAAATCAAACTGAGAACTTTCAAAACTATACTTGTGCCTGATTTGGTTTGCCTTATGAGATACAAATGTTACTGGCTTTCCACATGACTGTGGAAAATAGCAAACACCACTACTCCCATGCCATGCTATGAATCACCCCAGAGCATCCTCTGGAGGATTTTTTGGTCTGTTGCCCTTCCTTCCTCATCACAGAAAATAACATTTCCTTAAGACTCTATGTAGTAGAACAGAGTTAATTGCTGCCTTTTCTTACCTTATAGTTGAGATTTGTTTGAGGAGATTGGGGGGAAAGTCTGAAAGGAACTGTTCTTACGTTAGATCCTGCTGCCTTTCATAGGAAAGGAAACACAGGTGCTACTGTACTCTTCTTGTGTATTTGGATTGTGTCATCCTCTCTCATTCCTTTGGATATCATTTGTGTTGCACTGTGCTTTCCCAATATATACTAGGCCTATGACAATGGTCATAGTATCAGAAGAGCAGTTTTAGTGTGGTCTTGGAATAACAATAACAATAGTAATAATAATAATAATGATAGTAATAATAGTAATCCTTCAAAAACATAAAAGCACACTAGGGAAATTTTATATTTCACACTTTCTGTTTCCCTACAGGTGCTTGGCTTTGGTTGGAGAGCAATGCTTTAAAACCCATGTGTTAATAAAATAAAAGAATAAATGTCTACACAGAAATGTCACTTTAAAAAGAAATAAAGACAACAAACTGAAAAGTATTATTCCACATCTGGAATTCTGCCTTCATCCTTGAAACGTCAGTTAACATTAAAACAACAACTGAAATATTGTCTCATGCTACCAAAAGCTGTTCCTGTCCATTGTCACAATAAGAACTGTATATCAGTGAAATTAAAATCACAATTCAGTCATTCTGAAGCAAGATGGGATGATTGTGAGTTATTATTTCAGAAGTTAGGTTTGCAGATTTATTAAAAAAAAATTGTTTCCATCATGAACTACAACTGCATCAAACAATCACAATGTTTTATTTGTGCCATATTTATGTCTGAATATGATCATGTTATTTGCTAGGTGAACAGAGACACAGGATTTTGGGAGAATTAAAGATACAAAAAGAAGCATTTTGCCTTTGTGTTCCAACCTCAGATCAGTGTTAAAAAAATCCCAGTGACATGAAAAATAAAACCTCTGGCACAAAAATATAGTTACTTTCCTGCCATTAATATGCAGCAGATTTAGCCTCAAAATAATAAAAAAAGGAGGGTGAAGGTAGAGGCGTTGAAGACACATGATTTTACATGGGGAAAAAGGCTTTGGCAATCCTGTTACAATCATTCTTGTTTAGCCAAAGACTTTTCCACCTCTGAACTAAACTGGGGTAGATTGAGAGCAGTAATAAAAAATGGCTGAAGACTTGGACAGAACTACTGAGTACTAATAAGGTGACCACTTTCAGTTGCTAAAAATTTACCGGTGACATTTTTATTTTTCAGTTTTGTCATTTAAGTCCTAAAATACCAATATAAATCTGCAAATAATTAAACATACCAACTCCACAGATATTTCCCATAACCCATAGAAATAAACGAGATATATGATACAGCACACATTGCAGCTGAGTTCCCCAACTTACATAACATTTTAAAAGAAAAGCAGAGTAAAAGTGACATGACAGCTCTTTGAGGTCATGCCCCAGTATGTTGATCCTACTATATTTAAAGGGTAAGGTTGGGTCACTAACTAAATAAGAGCAGTGCTGAAGATTTTTTTTTTTGTTCATTTCAGTCTTGATGATCCTGGCAGAGGTCTCACTTATTAAAGTGTGTTTGTGTTTGGAGGCAGTTCCAGAGGGAATGTCTTAGATTATGCTCTTAGAATTGTGCCTGAAATTGGAAAAACACTGCTTAAAGAAACACCATGATGGCACTGAAGCTTCATTCTAGCCTGGTGCACAGTTAATGCAGTCACTAGCTAAAATACACAACTCTGCCCTGACAAGAGGTAAAATGCTGGCATTTTTGTTTTGTGTAACGGGAATGATATTGCTCTATGCACTATTATTGAATGTGTTTCTATACAGAAAAAGAGAGAAAATGGAGGTTCAAAAGAGAGAAAATATTCCATATTATTGTGGTATATTCCATCCAACGGAAAACATATGTTTATTTCAGTATATTAAGATACATCACAGGATATATGAAGGTATCATACTAACTTTTAACATTCATTTGTATACAGGGAATTAGAGGTACCCGGTGAAATACGGTGGGCATTGATGTTAATTTAATTTGTAACCTTTTCCCCCTTTTTCCTTTGTAACCTTTTTGCATTTTCCCCGTTCTTACTTATAAATAAATGAAAAAAGAGGGAGGAAGGGAGTGTAACTTAATTGCACATTATTTACCTATGAAGCTTTATTTAAATGACAGTAAAGAAATAGTACAGGGAAACCTAGGGAGCTTACAAGAGCTGGGGAGAAAATCTGAAAAACAAGAAAAACAACATTCAGTAATGAAAATGAATAAGTCAAATGCTTAAGGGAAATAATCTGAAACACAAATATACTCTGGAAGGATGATAGTGTTTGGAAAGCACCAAAATAGTAGTGAACAGCAAATTAAATAAGGGCTTGCAATGTGATACAGCACTGGGAAAACAAACAAATGTGATTTTGGCCAGCGTATACAAAAGGATCACATTCAAAGTGAAGCAGTGGAACTGCATCAGAGGAGACAAAGTATTTGGGAATATGCTGTAGAAAATAATGGATGAATGCAGGCACCTACAATGTGATTTACTGGGTTAAAATTCAAAGCTATGTGAACAGGTGTAGCTTCATAAAATTTAATAAAAATTTACCTCCTTTTTCTATAATTGAATTTGATTCATTTTTTTTTCTTAATTTCCATAAATTTAGTAGACATCTTGGAATTCATCCTGTAGTTTTAAAGAAGACCACATCGGAGAGCAGCAGATCAATGAATCGTTTTCCAGTTCTATTCTCAGTTCTTTCCCCAATTTATGAGCTAGGTTTTTTTAAACATCCATGGGAAACTGAAAATGTTTCAGGCCCAACTGTTGGTTAGTTCAAAGACTGCAGGCAACTCCCAGACTTGCATAGCCTTACTAGTAAACATGGAGAGCTCATCAGTCTCAGCTGAGGCTGCAGCCTGCTGCAGGCACATAGAGCAGACAGATCCTGCCTGCCCTTCTGGCTGCTGGAAGATAGAAATATGCAACTAGAATTCTATCTAAAACAATTTGCTTGATCTTTAGGTCTTTTGTTCTGAAAAGTTACAGTCACGTTAAGTTATTTATATGGAATTTCTGAAAGCTTCTTATACCATTTTTCACATGACAGGCCTCTGCTTAGGCTTGTAGCTGCAAGCAATCAAGGAAGAAGCACTGGTTTCATCATTCCTTCAGTGCAGAGAACAGAGCTGGTCACATCAGGTGACACAACTGCTACAGAAGGCCTGAGACATGGGCTGTTGCCTTCACTGTCTTTGACCTGTCAGACAGCATGCATAACATATGTTACTGGTCCTGATCCTTTGCTAACCTATGCCTTTTCTGATAAGCTACAGCTGTGCATAAACAGTGAAAAATATCAGCACTAGTGTACTTGGAAATTCTGCATGTGTATCATTGCATTTGTGCTTTGCACTCACTTTACATCAGTAAAATTACTTCACAAGATGTTGGGCAGTAGAGAAATAGGCCAAATATTTGCAGTCTGGGAGCATTAAATCTCCACACTGCTGCAGATGTAATGTTTGCTTCAATACCCTCATATCCAGCTAGACAGTCGTAGTGTTGACTAAGAGACCAGTGGTCTCACCAGTTTGGAGGGGAGTGAGCAGTTGATCGGTAATAGCAAAAGGATGACATGAAAAAAAGTCTGCCATTTACTGTAATTAAAAGTAAAACCCAACAACCTATCTGCTCTGTTAGAAGAGACAGGGTAAGCATGTGCAAGGCCATTGCTCAGTGCTCTTAAGTAAACAAACAAAGAAACACCCACAAACACAGAACAGATGTTTGATTCACAGCAGCTTTAAAATGGTGGGGTCACTTCTTGGATGTCTGCCACTTTCCATGTGGCGGTATATAAATCACACAGAGTCTGTAATCTATATAAAAATCTATATAGCTAGACAGAAGAATGGGCTACAAATTTGTAGCCCAGGGAAATTTGCTGATGGCATGGAGCATAGTAGCATGCTGAAGAAAGAACTAATTTCAAGTTCAAATAAAAGTTTTTAATTTACAATACAATTTGGCTGCTGTCTGTACCATATGTGTCTTTCAAAGTAATAAACAAAAATAGAGTATACACAGGTGACTGCAGTGGAATTACAGTGGGATTATTTTGAGAGAAATTGTAAAATAGGGGGATCTTTTCATCAAATATCAGTTAAATGTGGAGAAGCAATTAAATAGAAGAAGAAAAATCACCAGGAGAATTCACTATACAGGTGAAAGAGTCAAATGAGTGTTTTTCAGTGCCCTGAGCCAAGGTAGAAATGTCTTTGCTTTTACTTTAAAACCCTTTTCCCAACAACCTGTTTTAGCACTTGGGAAGGCACAAAGAAGGAACAGAAAGATAGAGAGAATGATGACAAGCTATAAATCTCAATGCTTAAATTAAGTGGTAGGGCTAGAAATACAGTACAGTGTGTCACTTGTTACAGTGTGACAAATGGTACTCCATTTGCTAAAGTCATTTACAACTGGTCATTAATAAAGGGGCTGGGGCAAGGGATGCCACTTGTTAAAGTTCTAAAAGGAAAGTGATTCAAAGTAGCTGGAAGTCTGAGTATACACTTCAGAGTACTGGCCAGGAAAGGATTTAATTCTTCTTCTTAAACACAAATATTTTACTGATAATGTGCACTGCTCCCCCTAGGATTATAAAATCTAACCATAACAGACAATACTCCAGATGCGTTGGAAGGAGAAATTACTGTGAAAACCTTAACACAAAGTAGTTACTAAGAAGCTTTACCCTTGTATTATAAAACAGAGGTTTGTGGAACATACTCCTAAACTGTTGTTTCTCTGTGCTCCTAGTTCTGAATTTGTTTATTCCATAATTAAAATTCAACAGTCTGATAATACTGAGTACTCAAGTGGCTGTAAATGTCCACCTTTGCCAGACTGGTAAAGATGAAGTGTAAGCTTCAAACTTTTGGAGCCCAAGCAGCCATACAAGCTACAAAATACAGGGAAATTAATCGCCAGCTTCACTGGAAGGTTTTGTTTGGGAAACTTAAAGAAATGGCACTTTTATCCAAATGAGAAGCAATGCTTCCTAATATAGACAACATATACAAATGATGAGCTACATTATAAACAAATAACCTCAAATTGTAACATCAGGGTTATCAGTACCTTATTAAAAACAATACATATATTTTTAACTATGAGAGAGAATGCAGAAAAGGGAACAAGGACTATTATGAGCTTTTCTGTTTAATGTCTTTTCTTTTAGATGAATATCTGTAGTTTACAAAACACTGTGCTACACTGCGCTATTCCAGGGAAACTGATTTTACTTCTTTCCTGATCACTTAGAGAGGAAGTGCATTAGTATTGACATTGCTCTGACATGGACCACATTCACAGTTACCCCTATCTCCTACATTCTTTCTGGTAACCTTTCAATTATTATGATAATTGTAAGCAAACAAATTGAAACAAACGGTAAAATCAACACTGCCAGACTGTGCCTTATTTTGTTTCTTTTACTTTTATGGACATTTGAATGCTGTTTGGTCAGGATGGCGTTTGAGTTGAATTTATCAGTCTTAGAGGACAAGCAGCAGAAGCTAATGTTTTACCCAAATGCAGACAAAATAGGCATGTAATTACCAGTTGTTTCAATGTGTTTATTGTCAACAGGTAATGTGATACTCCTACTTTTCAAGAATTAAGATGTCACAGCTCTTCAGATTTGCTTCTCAAAAATACTTAAAATCTTCTTATGCTTTTTATTTAGATCTCAAATATATATATAATTATAAACTTGAACTTTAAAATGCTACATAAACTTTTGTCATGGAAATTAACTTGGAGATAATAGAGCAGTTAAATTAAATGGATGTCTTCATAAATGGAAAGGAATCTTGTGGATATTCTGGTTTGCCAAATTTGTTCTTTTTTTTTTTTTTTCTGCCAAAGTATCAGACAACATATTGTCAGTCCAGTGAGTAGCTTGCTAGCCCTATTCAAGTTTTAATGTAGTGAGAACTATAAAGGTGTGGGTAACCTTGCCAATATTCAGCAAAAGAATGTTATGCCATAACTCTAATTTGAGATCTGTGTATGCCATAAATAGATAATAAAAGGAGGTTTAAAGCATGACACGGTCTCTACAGTCTGATTTTAGGAATAAGGCATGCTAAAAAGTGAAAAATGGAGAAAAGAAAAAGGCGACTAGGAAAATTTTGGTTCAGTTGATAAAAAGCACCCTAAGTAGAAAAAGGAACTTGCAAATGTCAGATGAAAAGTTGGATCTTACTATAATCAAGAAAATTGTCCCGTTAAAGGGGCCTCATTATTAGTTTACCTCAGAAATAGTATTGCTGTTCATATCAAGAATGGCATGTAGACTGTCATTATTGTATAAAACAAGCAGATATTATTAATGACATTATGGCATCTGTATAAGTTAATCTATAAGAAGTCCTACATTATAGAAGAAGGAAGACTTAAAGGAATTTCAAACACAGTTTCCAAGTTTATTTTTTTCTTGAATAAAACGATTTTCTACAAAATATTATTTTTTTAACAGTTCTGCTCTCAAAATGACAACATTCTTTGAGCTGTCTTGTTTTAGCTACCAATGAGCTACTGACCAGACCTACCACAAAAAGTATGGCAAATAAAACTCAGTCTTATTTTTCTACCAATACACAAAGAGAAACTGTAACAATGTTATTGAGAGATGGTTATGTTTCATAAATGAGCAAACAGATGCCAATTCAATTAATACTTTAGCTGTGAGATGAAATAATATTAGAATTTGATGTACTGTACACAGAAAAATAATAATGTTTTGTACAAATATCAATCACATCTATAAGTCTGATAAGCCCAACTGATGGCAGACTGAATCATGATGAAAGGCCAGCTGAACTGTACAAAGTTTCTCAGTTAGATCTGATCAGCGTAACTTATTGGAATTTGACAGTGAACTTAAAATATTTTTTTATTGAAAGACCATGAGAGTACAATTCTGTTCAGAATTCCTTCCTCCATGCACTCTTTGTCTAAGAGTGCCTGATGATTTACAATCTACCTTCATTTCAGGGACTATTTTTGATAGAGAGGCTCACTATTGTGGGCTGATAAAAGATCATGACACTTTTGAAACACGAAACTAAAAACCCAAAAATAAAATTAATGAAAGAGTATGTTGGGCTAGAACACACGTATATGCATCACTTAAACCATATAGCTAGAAAAGTGTTACGAAACATACTGTCCTGGATCAGTAATATTTATGCATGCATTAATGAATAAGTGGCAAGGAAAGAAAAGTACAAAGTTTTAATTGTGTAAACAGTAATCTGTTATAGAATATAAGCAAATTGAAAGAAGACTGCTTCTTCAGAAAAGTTATTCCTTGGGAAAAATTAAGCTGTTGCTTAGTGCTGGTTTTAGATCTAATACGCTAGATATGAAAATTTAGAAAGAAAGTAAAAGAAATGGCTTAAAGACTTAAAAGAAAACTAATAGAACATGTAAACTCCCTGAATACTGAACAGCTAGATAACTATTTTTATATTATCTTTTTCTGCTCCCTACTTGCAACTGTGCCTTACCCTGTCTTTGTTTTCTGCAGTATGGTAGTTTTAATTTTAATGCTATAAATCTTGGGATATGACTTTAAACAGTAGCTATTAATATTTATTGATAAACTGAACGCCCATCTAAAAAGGGGCAATATTTGAATGGTCTATATCCCTTCCTAAGGTTTTCAATTAGAAACACAGAGGACATGTTAATTATTATTATAATTATCATATTATTTTTATCTACTGGTGTTTTCCCATCTACTGTCATCTATCTTGGCCTAGCTTCCATTTTTTAACCTTTCCAGACTAAGACAGTTTGTTGCACTCACATATATGTGACATGCAATATACAAAATGTTTTGTAGAGAAGACAACAGAAAACATTACTCCTTAAAACTTTAAGTCAGACTCACAACAAATATAAATTGGTACAGCTCCCCTGGCTTTATGGGTGTTATCTGATTTTTGGTAGCTAAGAACCTGCCACAATACTTCCTTTTCATTCTTGATATTTTACTTGTTTTTTGGTTTTGTATTTGGTTTTGGTTTTGTTTTTTGACTGTTACAGCAGAAGATTGCTTTGGCTGTAAACACAAACAGCAATGCCTGTGAAATAGCATTCATATACTCTGGCAGTGTATAGATTAGACAGGCTTAGTGCATGCAAACCCATGTCTGTATTTTTTAAGTAGGAAGAAAGGAAGAATACATGAAATACTGAACTGAAGGACTGCAGTGATTCATAACTTGCTCTCTGCACTGCTGTGACTTGTCACTGGTTGTTCACAACTTCAGTACAGCCTCTGGGGATCCACAAGAGTTTATGCATTAGCACAGTATTATTTCTAATCCTGCTGAAAAGTGCACAGAAACATACATGATTCAAGTCTTTGATTCTTTCCACACAGT
The DNA here is from genome assembly GCA_907165065.1 of Caprimulgus europaeus. Next base: position 14,789,179 of record OU015534.1, on the reverse strand, counting down.
AAGAAAATGCATCCACATGCAATTGAACTGCATACAAACTCCTTTAATCAAATGAGTATCGGTGCAATCCCTACTCTACTTCAGATAGGGAGAGCCAGTCTGTGTGATTGAGCATGGGGTGCAGACCCATAGTAGAAACAGTTCAGTACCTGGATTACCAAAGAGAAAATACAGGGTGTTGTCTTGCAATACACAGGCACTCTGCATGCTTGAATGTGCTACCTAGTAACAGCTATGCACAAAATCCTGTAAGTCTTAAGGATAAGTTACAAGAATCCTTCTTCTGGGAAGATGACACAGAATGATGCTTTTCATGCCAAAGCATTAAGGCTGATTCACTGGAACAGAATACAGAAGCTAACAGCTGGTTAGGTGAAGAAGAAATGTGTGTGCACGGGCTGGGAATGAAAGAACAGGTCAAATATTACAAGTACTTGAAAAACAGAGCTTTATATCAAATAATTTTACCAGTTCTGACAGCTGATGGCTAATGTCTCGGATTGCCTTTTTAGGCAGGGTAGAGGTAGACCCACTTTTGAAGTCCTGTTGATTTGGGGGAGTTTAAAGACTTGCATTTACTGAAGAAGGGATGCATTACAAGAAGGAAGGAAAGAAAAAGGCTTTCCTCTTATCATCCTTCCGTCATCACCCATAGAAAGGAATTTGACCTCTTGATTGAGCTGTTTTCTTGCTTTGTTTAGTAGTGAATTGTTATTTGCAACGGGCCTCTCTCATCCATGAAGTCCTAAGCTCTCTCCTATAGGGATTTATGCTATGGAAGGAATGCACATCAGTAATAAAGATCAACAGGATTATAGTTACTTAATTGGACTCTGGCTAATAAAATTAGCCAATAGATATGAAAGACTTGTTTTGTTTTCTTTTGTTTAGTATTACCAACAATATTTTCCCTCTAACTCGATGCCAGGAAGAGAATTCCTAGTTTCCTAAGCTTTTAGTGAATTTTGCTTTCTTGTACATCGTACCTATAAATTTAGGAAGTGCAAGCTTGTAATGACTGTCCAAATCTAAATTAAGCAAAGTGGTAGCTACGTTTTACAATGCAAAGTAATTTAGGATTGCTGTGTGCTATCACAGCTTGATTATAGTAACAATAACAAAACTCACAGAATATTTCCTGTTTGTTTTTAAAGCTTTGCCCCTTAAGGTTTTACTAGAGGAATTCCATATAAGCCAGCAAGCCACAATTCCTTGCCTTCTGTTGTGTTTACTTTTGCCCAACCCATTTCACATTTGTCTATCACATTAATATACTTGCAGTTATTTGAACAGAAATTATACTATGTATTTTGACTTCTGAGCAATAATTGGAAGTAACAACAGAATCTTAAGTAGTAACCTATCTGTCTCCTAAGTATCATTAAGCCTCAAAGTTATTGAGAATGCACAAAACTACAAAGGAATTGTAAAGAAATGATTTCATCTGTATATGATTTTAATCAAGCTTGGCTTGCTGTTAAAAGGCTTGTTTAATGAAGACTGCATTTCCCTTAAGAGAGTCCTGACCATATAGTTCACTATCAGCCAACCAAAGCTTATTGCTGTAACAATAGCTTGAGGGTTTACCACAAAAAAATAAAAAAGCAAGCCACCACCAAAAAAACCCTCCAAAACAAACAAAAACCCCCTTTCATTTCAGTCTGTTTCTGATCACTTATTTAGAAAATGACAGGCAAATAACAGACAAAAAGATCAAAGTAACTGATAATTAGTGAAAAGTCTGCTTGAACAAATATAAACTTACAGAAGGTAAATAATATTTTATTAATATAATTTTCAATCCAGTTATTTAATTAAAAGAATCAGTTCATCTGGGATTTTCTTCTTATGCTACATCATTATTTCTGCTACTGTCACTGATTTTAAAAGGTGAAGTCAAACTCTGCAGCTAAACTCTTACAAATGTAATATGTGGATCTTGGATTTAATATTTCTAATGTAAATACAGAGAACTGCTTTGCAGAACTATGAAAACATAAAGAGACAATTCTGTCTAATGCTAACTCAAAAGTGAAACAAATGTCTTTATCTTCTAATTTTAGGACATGCTCCTGCAAGCATTCATATTATTGGTAGAAAAACACATAAAGGAATACTTTGCTAACGATCCCAACTCCTGATTTTATGGCATTAATAAAATGAAGTAAACTTCTACATCTGTCTCAGTGTTTGCAGTCAGGATTGGTGCTTTAGTGCCAGATTTTGAGAACTCCAATTCACACAGATTGTTCCTTTGAAGTTAATGAGATATTTGTATGAGTAGGGGCTACTCACTTGAGTCAGTGTTTTCTGGTTGGAGCCTTAGTCTTCCTGTTGCCAAGTGTACTTAAGTTTATAAGACCATCCATTTCAACATATTTTGTTTAGTTAAAATGAAGTACTTCATTTTTAAGGAAAAAGTTATATTGCCAAAAAGTATAAACAGGGCTAACTTTGACTAATATAAATATTTGAAAACCAGAACTTTCTGTTACATCTTATAGAAACAATCCTAATGCAGATGACAGAGGGAAGAGTGCTTTTATGGAATAGATGGTTCAGCTGAAGTATAGCACAGAGGAAATTTTAAAAATAAATATAAGGAAATGTCTTCTAACAGCCAGCATATTTGGATCAGGTACAGAATATTTTTGCCTAACAATTACATGGAAATTCTTTACATTTCCAGTTGCGCAGCACATTATTTAGACCTTAACCCCTCTAATTAAGAGGACTCATTAAATTTATTCCTATTGCCTGCTTTAAAGTTTATTTGCTAATAAGCAACTGGACAAGAGATGTGTGAAATGAATAGCTGAAGAAAAACTCTGACAGCAAAAGAGAGGTCTGGAGGGTGAAGTTGGTTTATTAGGCACCGTTTGTCATGAATGGGTCTGCTGCACGTACAAAAGCAAATCCTACTACCTTAGAAGATTAATTCTGAAGGAGGCACTCTTGGGTCAAAGTATACATAAGCGTGTGCCTAATCTCAGAGAAATCAGGCTATTTTCTCACAGCAATTAAGCAGAGGTCTAGGGTTTCACCCACAGTGTATTTAAACACAGGATACAATTAAACCCCAAAGTATTAATATCTGTGCTGTGCAAAATTGCCCAGGAAATAGATTTTGCCCTCTTTCAATTGGAAAGCAAGGTAAATTAAGGAGGACGACTTTATTTGAGTAAAAATTATCCTGAAACAAATGTAAATCATTCATTTTCAACTGTTAATTCCTTATGTACACTTCTTTTTTTCTTTTTTTTTCTTTTTTTTCTTTTTTTTTTCTTTTTTTTTTTCTTTTTCCTGCTCGCATAATTTTCTTTGGAGTGTACAATGTTCAGTGGATATAACTGATCAATACAATTTCTTTAAAATAATTTTGTTTTCATGGCTAGTATGACTTCTACAGGATAGCAGTTCAACAAAAGCATTTCGAACAAATTATGAACAAAATGCTGCTCTGTGCTGGCAATCTTTAAGATCAAGAAAAAAAAGTGACTGTAACATCTTATTCAGCAATGAGCGGTTACAAATGATCTCTTTCCTCCTTGATGTCTATGGAGCAATGTAAGTGGAAAGAACACTGTGACTTAAATAGATTTAATTCCAACTGGAAATGTTTCTGGAGAAAAGGGCAAAACTCCTCTAAACACATAACATAAATTTAATTGCATATGAACTGCTTTGCATTAATGTAGTAAGAATTAAATATTTTTTAAAAAAACAAACAAACAACTTTTTTTGCTCCCTAAAAATTCTCTCTGATTTTATGTTCTCTCACATTATCATTTAAAATAAAATTCACTTTTGTCTAGCTATCATACTTACATAATCTATTTCACTCCCAGAACACTTTATAAAAAGAAAAAAAATATCAATCTTTGCCCCTTCACTTTAGATGACTGGCATTTCCTATCAGAGCAAGTGTTTATACACAAAGTAACACACTCTGCACTGTGATAAACCTTGTCTCCTGTATTTTACACTTAGAATTGTTACAGCTTTACTACTGCAGAAATGTACATAATATAAACAAATTAATTATAGATATCAAAGCTTCTATGTATCAAGTTTTAGTAATGCTGTGGAAAATCTTAGTATTTTGAGCTTTCAAACCGATGATGTGTTGCACAGGATGCTAATAAACAGTCTAGATAGTGAAGTAACATACAGAAATTTTTTAAAAGAAACAAAAAAAAAATACTTCTCACTGATCACATTGGTCAACAAGGCACTATTCTGACCTTTAAAAATGCAGCATATCCCAAAACAAGTTACTTCTTAAATAGATGCTCTTCTTGAGTGCAAGTGACCTTTTAAATGATTATATCTCAGCACTTGCAACAAAAATAATTTCACCTATCACCTTTACACTGTTGATGCGCTGCATTGGGTGAATCCATAACCTTTTCACAATATGTAACATGCTGCACAACACAAAATTACTTGTTAACTTTAATTAAATCCCTTCAGAAAAGTCCTTCTGACCTCTTTGGAAAGAAATCTTACTAAATGAAAAAATAACCAACAAATTTCATATTCCTTCACAATTGATAGCTCTAAATGAATCTGCACCATTTCAGAAAATTATCTTTCAGAGCAATGAATAAGTTTGCTTCTCTAAATTTTTCTTAGTAAGGTTTTTAGATAAATTCCAGTAAAGATTAAAAAAAAAAATTGTTTAAAAATGTTTTTTTTAAAAAACTTGTTTAAAACACAATCTTCTATTTTCTTAGCAGTCTCTAAGAGAATGGAAGCTTGCTGAGGTCTTTGAAAAAGGCCTTAAAATAGCAACCTAGTTAAGTCCACCAGATTGTAAACTTCCCAGGAAAGGTTTCAGGACAAAACTTACCCAAGACAAAATGCTTTATTCACTTTATCTTTTAAAGTAGCAGATTTGGGGTTCTTTTCTGAGAAAGAAAATTATAGACCAAAACAATAGATATAAAAGGACCCTGACCACTGAAATAAACAACAAAACTGTCCTTGAGCTAAATTTGCTATTGTTGTAAAAATGATTGTAGCTGGCATAGAGTTGTGACCTCTTTGCTCAGTACAAAATGACAACAATGATTTTAAACTTTAAATTATGTTAGGAGCAAAATCAAACATAATATATACTACCTTCAAAGTCCGTGATTAATTTAAAGGGACACAAGAGTTTGCAAATTCTATTTCACTCAGTTCAAATTAAGGATCAGACGTCTAAAGACAGTTAATGTTTCCTGATTACAAAAAGAAATTTAGTAGGCCTCTGTCTACACACATGTATGCAGTAATAATGGTTAAGCATGGGCATGCACACATTAACATGAATTACATTAACATGAATACATTCAACGAGGAAGAGATTGATTTTATACATGTTATTTCAGTTCACACACAGGCTGAAGCTATAAATACTACAAAACTTCATAGTCTTCTTCTGTATGACACTGATGCTATAGTTCACTTTTGATGCTGAAATGAACATAATTATTTACTATGTTCTCTGCAATATGAATTAAAACAGGAAACATAAATCTTGATGCATTTTTATCTTTGGATAAAGAAAATAAAATCTTTATGAAGACAGTGGGTTCTAAATGACCAATGTGAAGAATTTTTTAAAAAACAACATTTGTTGCTGTCTTTACCATATTTTTTAAAATTCTGTTTCAGATGTACCTAGCAAGAAGCTTATTTACTTGAAATGAAATCTGTCATTGTCAGGGAAGCATGCCTTATAATTAAAAAAAGCTCTCAATACTGAAAAGAAATTCACAAAGATCTTCCTTTTTTGTGAGTGTTCTGAGTTAGTAAGCTGCTCATCTTGCAATAGATACAACCTCCTGATGTAAAATCAAAATTAGTGTCCAATGATACGCTGAAGTACTAGAACAAGCAATGAAATGGAAAGACTTAAGAAATATGGAACTTGCTGTAGCTTTCTCAAGACAAAGAAGATGAGTTATCTGATTGGTGTGTAATCACAAAGTTAAACAAACAGCAATAAGGCTAAACTAATTCACTGTCAAGTCTACATGTCATCCTGGCTGGTTCATTATGTGCGTTTGTGAGAAACAATATGGAAGAGACAACTGTACTGAATCAAATAACTTGTAAGAGTTTACACTCCTATAAAACTATTTACATTTTGCCAAATGAATATTTATAACAAGTGGCTTCCCTTCACAAACACTATAGCTCAAGCAGCTCCCTTTCATTATCGTATTTAGGAAGTACAAACACTAATTCTGTGAGTCAGCGACAGAGTCTGTTGTAACTTGCCAGAAAACAAGGCCTGCAATACTAATATAAAATCTAGGAGAAGCATGCTCTTGCTCACAGTTTTTCAAATGTCCTAGCATTTTTATATCTCCAAGTCACAGGAATTCAGTTTCAATATTGTATCTGCCCTTCAGCGTAGCATGCCCCAGTGAAACAGCCGGTGAAGTTTATTTTGCACTTTATCAATACAGTGTAAACCAGCATGTGCTTACTTCCATGGGGTTACTGAACCCAACTTGTCTGTGTGCACAGACAGCACTTTGGCCACAGATGTGACTGGTTAACTGTACAAGCAAGGAGGATAAATCCACACAACAATACTTCATTCACCAAGGAAATCTGCTGTGGATTACAGCTTCTCTATGGTTACGTCTGTTCTTAATTTACTGCTTTTATTCAGTTTTCAACCATAAATGAGCCCCTTATGAGGCATTCACTATGCAGAATTGACAACTCTTTTTATCTGCTCAAAAAATATTTTTGGATAATAATTTATGGTTACGAAATATTTTAAGCAGTTTGAATAGTTACATTATATTCTTTCAGTACTTAATGATGCAGTATCCCCTGTAAAAATGGAGGCCTGGGCAATCTATTGATTTCACATACTTACAACAAAATACAGCAGCCTAGGCCATACAGAAATACAGATTTTAAAACTGCATATATCATGGGAATGGCATTGGGGTTTTTTTTTTAAAAAGCTCTTAAACAGCATCTCATGAGGAAATCCTGGACCAGAACTGTGACTAAGGGCCCTGTGGATGGGAACATAAAGAAAAGCCTTTTGGCAGGCATGATATTTTGTTTATGGCCTTTATTTTTCTCTTTTTTTTCTTTTTTTAAAGTTTGCAAGAGATGTAGTTTTTAAGTACTACTCAGTATAAAAAAATGTCACGCTGATGTTGGTAATGCTGAGGATGGTTACTGCATTATTTATGTTTTATGCATGAAACTGAAATGTGAGCATGGGTATTTTAATCTTGTTTCACCATCAAAGATAGTCTCTCAATTTGTATGCCAAATTAATGCACTATCTACTTCGTAAAAGCCATCTAAAGGGACTGATTAGCGTTGGGCACTAAGTGATGCTAAGGAAAGAAGGTTGTGAGTAAGCAGAGCTGCCTAGGAAACCAGCAACGTGCTGCAAAGCTACTGGTGTGAAGGTATATTTTGTCACAGGCCTATATCCTTTCTATCAGTTCTGACATATGTCCTCAGAGGGACATCATCCATAGAAACTATAATTGGCGATAGAGGAAGGCAGCCATGTGAATGATACGGAATATTCTTATTAATTGAGACAATAGTGATGAGGCTTTAAAAAGCCTTCCAAGATGACAAAGTCCCCTTTGCATTATTTTAGATTAATTTAAAGTGTTGGCACACAAAGCTTTACAACTTTATTCTTGGCAGAATATGAGTACTTTCAGACTCATTGAGACTCGGGGATTCTTCACTATTAGAGAGTAAACTCCCTGTAGATAAACAAAAGAAAACATTTGAATGAGGTACTTGCAGTGTTTTCCTCATTAGCAGCTACAGTGTCTTGAGCAGCTAACAACTGTTTTGGGAAAAGCATTCTTGGCATTAACAAGAAAGGACATTGCTTTTACAGGCAAGAACACTTTATGGCTTTCTGAAACATCCTATCACAATACCACATGTAATCCAAATAAAAAAATACAACTGAAAGCAAAATTAAGTGTTAGGGTACTTTAAAAATAAGTACACTTGTATATAAATACAGCAGAGAAATACTGAACTGATTTTAGTTTAGTTGGTTTAAATATTGCCCCTGAAGTTTTATAGATTCCAGTTCTTCCTTTGTTTGCTATTTAATTGCAACTGGTTTTGATTTCTTTATAAAAATAAAAATTACTTTGTTTAAGACTGAATATCCTCGTTTTCATTTAGTGGATGCAGTCAGAAAGCTAGGTGTAGGCAGACATTTTCCGCGTGCATTTAAAATTCCCCTGGAGTGGCTGGATAAAACACGATGGCAGATACTCAGCTCTACAATCACAGGGACTGTGCCAGGGAGCCTTTAGAGCCTTCTGAGTATAAAACTTCCCTGAGTTAGAGGTTACCTTTTAATTGTGTGCACAAGCATGCACACACACTCGTTTGTGTGCTGGGACTGTAGCTATGCTATAATAGTCTGTATGCTTCTTAATCTGTATTTATGAATGAAAGTTTTAAATTTAGCTAAAGCCAGTAGATAGCCGCAGGGCTACTATCAGTTATCTTTGGTACCATGATCCAAACTTAGCACTTACATCTCACTTATTATGTAGAGATTTAATGGGTGGCAAAATCTCTAAAAGCGTCATAAGTCTGAGGACTCAGCAATTTCTTTTGCATGACATATGCACATGTCTAAAAAAAAAAAGAAACGCCAAAGCCATAAAAGTTGCTGCTGTTCTGAAGTGCCAAATTGGCTTGAGAAGAGCCACCTGGATTTGGATTCTTGAACAGCAGTTTTCCTTTGTGCTGCCCCTAGAATCTACATTACTTCTACTACATACAAAGATAGAGGACAATTTCCTCCTAAGAATCAGATCCTCAGATATTTGTGTGTATGCACAAACTCCGTGAGGTGGCTAGTTCAGCCACGACACTGAAAAGTAGGAGCTGGAGTTGCTGGTAGGACGTTAAATGCTTCTGTAGCATTTGGACATTTTATGAATTTATGCCCACATAGCAGCTGAAAACTCCTAACTGTCCATTTCATTCAAGAATTTGGATGAGGCAACAACTTCATCAGTGTTTTCCCTTTCTCTTTTTACTCCTAAACTCAGTTGTCTCAAGGTCTGGGTAGCAAAGGGCTGCTCAACATCACATTGCTCCAAGCTACACAGCTGGGGTTTTTCCTAACAGCTGAGTTTCATGAACAGCAAATTAAATCACCTATCTGTGTTTTCCAGCATAAATCAAACGAATCACAATAATGTAATGCTACAGGTCTGTATTGAACTGACAATGACAAGGACACTGCAACATAATATCCCCACTCCACTTTGAATTCTACCCTTATATATTGCAGCTAAGAATGGATCTGTACCAGGATACCTGACCCAGGTGGATAATCAAATGTAATCTATCTGACCCATCTGGCACCTGAGCCAGCCTCTGCTCTTACATAATTTATATTTCAGGGCAATGTACTAATTTGAATCCTACCCCTCATCATAGTGCATGTATGAGCAAGCACTAGTCAGAGGAACATTTAACACTGAGTTCTCCCAACACATCACAATTACAGAACCACCTGTGCTAACAGCTTCTCCCCAAGCTACTGCAGAAATCTTCAGCACCTCAGAAGTCAACAAAATGCAATATTAGCTTATGGTGGCTGAATGATAAAGCACAGAGAATCAAGTAGGCTGAAACACCATCAAATTATTGCCCTTGGAATTTTTTTTCTCTTTACCTCTTGTCTCATAATGTATATTTACACTTAGGCAAAGTGGAACAGATCCTGAAGATTTTGTACATGTGATCTGGCCTACAAGCCAACAACATGTAAAGATTAACAGTTTGCTTAATGAGAGTTTGCATGTCTAACCTTTGAAAATCAAAAATCATAGAAACATTCAGGCTGGAAAGGACCTGGCAAGGTCACTTAGTCTAAATTACTGCTTAAAGCTTTCTCAACACTGAATTTAGACCAAGCAATCAAGCATTTAGCCTTAAGCAGGAATTTAGACTCGAATATCCCTTCTCTTAGAGAATCCCACAACCTCTCTTGCCAATCTTCTACAAAGACTAATTATTTTCATAGCATAAGTAATAAAAAATTCTTGCATCTAGACAAAACCTTCTCTATACCAGTTTATGACTGTTAACTCTCATGATCTTGTTGTACATCTCTGTAAAGATCTTGGCTACATTTTTTCTGTAACCTCATTGTAGATATTGGAAGGCTGCTGTTAGATTCCCTTGGAGCCATTCCTTCTCAGCCTCTCCTCAATGTCAAGAGCTCCAATCTCTGACAGTCAATCTTGTAGGCCCTCTGCAGAATTTGATCTGTTTTTTTAATGTCTGTCTTGTACTGGGGGGGCAAAACTGGTCTAGCAAATGCTAATTAAAGGGGAGTTGTCACTTCCCTCGATCTACTGGCTATGCTCCTGATTATACAACCCCTTTAAGCTGGTAGTCCTCATTACTGCCAGGACACACTGATGACTCTGCTTTAGGTGTTTTTCAATAAAATCCCCATCTCCCTTCCAGAGCTGCTGTGTAGCAGTCCACAGCCTATACTGACTGATGCAGGAGCCTAATTTCTTCCCAGGTTCAGGGCTTTAGATTTCTTCTTGCTGAAATTAATTAGGTCCCATTGTCCCAGTTCCTAGTTGCTCCAGATTCCTAGGCCTGCAGAATTGATGAGTTTCTCCTCCAACAGGTCACTGGTAAAGATATGAAGCAGTGCCCATATAGATCACAGATGAACTATACTTTCCAAGCAGAGTAGTAACCATAGGCCATTACCTTTTGAGCTGGATGATCCAACCCATTTTTCACCCTAGTAGTTCACTCATTTAAACTGTGATGTCCCAACTTCGATACAAGAGAAGTTGTTTTGAAACCCTTGCTAAGATCATTGTAGGTGACACTCACGATGATATCACTTGCCAGGTCCAACTCTAGCTTCACTTGCCAGTTTCAATTCTAGCTGAGGTTTGGTTTTCCTAACACCTTCCCTGCTTGCCCAGGCAAGGCTTCTACATTCCTCCTTAGTATCCTCTCCTTCCTTTTGTATATGTGCACCTTCTGTATATGTCCTTTTTGCACTGGAGTTCAGTCGTGAGTTTCAGTCATCCTTGTTTAACCAAGATGTTCTCCTAGTAGTTAGCATTTTCCTGAGTATTGGGATCAGTGCTGTTGTGTTTTGAGGAGTTTGTTCTTATCGATCTGCCAGGTTTTATGAGCTTCTTTGTCTTTGAACACTGGCTCTCATGGGACTCAACCTACCAAAAAAGTCTTCCTTCAACCAACCTGCCACCTCTTCCTTAGAAAAGCTCCTAGAAGAGTGATTTGAACAGCACTTTAATGTAAATGGCACTCCCCCCACTTCCTGCTTCCATGCCTGCCTTTCCTAAAAAGCCTGTGCTATCTACCCTAACTGCACTCCAGTCCTACAAGCCATGCCACTGCATCAGTTGTCCCAAATATGTCACAGTTCTGCAACCACGTGTCAAGCTCCAGCTCCTCTTGTTTACTTCCTAGGCTGTGTGCTTTTGTGCACAGACTCTTGAGATTGGCCCCAAGGGCGAGATTTAGTCTTTCTGGTGGTTCCCTTCCTCCTATCAACCTACCCTGTATACTAACCACCTGAACACCTCTTCCCTCACTTAATTACAAGGTCATTTCCCATATCGTAGTCCACATAGTTTAAAGCCTTCCTCATCAGATTGGCAAGCATCTTGTAATTGGTTTTGCTTGCAGTGGTTATATGCAACAAGATGCAGTTGCCTTCTACTTTTTCTTGAAGTATATATAATAGCATAATAAAAATCAATTATGAATGTTCTGATAGCAAAGGAACAGGTTTTTTCTACATTGATGCAAAGCTCTTCTAAAACCACCTTTATTTTCCCGTGAAACCTTACCACTAGCAAAGATGACACAGCTAGAGGGAAGGATGACTTTGCACCTATGCAGGCTTCAGGCTGATGCAATGACTCCTTGGTGCCACAGAACAGCCTAAGAACAGGTCTGACATGCTTCATAATTAGAATACTTCAGGATCAAAAAGTATAAAGCTGACTTAAAATCTATGCCAACTCCTTCTGCAATTGAAGATCTGATACTATAAGCTAAGTATCCAGATGTCAGTGCCAAAAGTTCACAAATACAGACTAAAAGCGTAAACAGCTGAAACTTCACTGAAATGAAATGTTCACGTACTGAAATTAAGTAGGTTTATCAGCAATAGACTCAGCACAAATTAGAAGGCAATGAGGGCAAGCTAAATGAATGTCATTTTGCCCCTGTCAGGGCATCAGGAAAATGGACTGGTAGAGCTGGTGAGCAGATGAAGCTCCAGTTTCAGAAAATGGCTCTGGTTTAGAGCAGAAGTCCTGCTGTTTTGGCTGGCTCCTTTATATTATAGAAACAACAGCTTAATCCTAATTGGCACACATATCTTTTCTCCACTGATAAATAAAAGGAGCACTGGAACGCTGTATGCAATTCATTTCAGCTTGTGTCTCGGATATATTGCAGGCGTGCAGTGTGTGGGGCTGTGCCAGATGGCAGAGTTGCATCTGCAAAGTTACTCAGTGGGCATCTCACTACTAGTTTTCAGGAAGCAATGCTCCATTTCTTTCTAAGATTGAACACTAGGAGAGAAATGGCAGCTAAAGCTGCTTCAGCTTTGTTTTTACTGGTATGATCTGTAACATGCCACTCCTTGGCAACAACCTGCTATTATTTCAGCACCTAAATATATTAATAAGAGCCAATCCTTTAGGAATGCCTAGGATATTTTTGAAAATGGGAATTCACATGACTAAGGGCATTTACCAATAGGCTGCAGCAAATGTAATTGCAGAAAATTGCCAGATACCTTCTCCTACTATCTGCTTTGCCCCTCTGCTGAGTATGGAGAATGGAATGCATATGTGCTTTTCAGCTGCTTAAATACAAAGTCTCAGAGCTTAGATTAAAGGTGCCTTGATCAGCAGTTTAAAGTAAAGCCCTCAGACTCCTTACTGACATGACTGAGATGTGGGTGTGTGTCCCAACCTGCCTGCTCTCCAGTGGGAGCAGCAATCTCCAGGAGTGGGGAAACAGTGGAAGATGATAACATCTCACACAGCAGTTGTACTGCAAAGGAAATGTGTGCCAAAGACTTTAGTGCCAAAGGCTTAGGTGCTTAAAGATATAAGTAATATATGAATTTACAGAACCATCCACTTGAATTAAAGCATTTGTCTTTCACTGAAACTAACATATATTTATGAAAAATCTCAACGAGCACTTCTCTAAATCTTTAGTTACTTAAGTTCCTTTAAAAAACCAGTCACACATCAAGTATGATAATGACCAAGGCTCAGATGAATGGACTTAGACACTTTGAAAAAGTTTTTCCCAATGGTAATGCAGGAAAATAATTCTTTTTATGTATCAAACTCTATTACAGGAAGTAAAAACTAAGGGAAAAATTATATTCAAATAATTATTTTTGACCTTTCAAAGAAAAAGAAGTGTAAAGTTTGGGTCTTAGTAAAAAACTGAGATTGAATGTATGGATTAGGGGCAAGAAGCAGAGAATTTTGTGCAAATCTATTTCAAATTCAATTGCTCATTGATGCTTCCCTTAAAAGTCCAAAAGCAGTGACTACAATTAATGGAAAGTAATTTGTAGATATCTAATCACACTTCTTCTTTAAAAACATGCAAAATTAATCTCACAAAACTAAATGCAAAATAACAATTGAAAAATGTGTCCTTTAGCCTTTAGATGAATTTAAATAAAAATGTGTATTAGAGCTGCACATTAATAAAGCCTGTTAAGCTCAGTAGAATACTTTATATTCATCTGTGCTTCATCAAGCAGGTTCACGACCTCTACAGAACTGAAGCAGCTCCCTCTGTTCTGAAAACCACATGGGGGAAGATGGTAAATATTATTTTGTGATTAGAAAATCTTACTGGAATTGTCATAGAGAAATATTTAATGTGGAGAATGTGGTTCAGGAATTAAAACATACACAGCAGGAGAAAAAGCAGCATGGGGCAAATTTTACTCCTAGTGACAGGCAAGTGAAATTTAAGGGACGTCTATGACATTGGAAATATTGTGCCATAGTTACATAGCTATCACTGAGTTCATGAACATATTTAAGCACCTGCCTAACCTAAACCATGTAAACCATGTGAGGATTCTCATTGTTCTAGATGAGACAACGTGGATATTTTAAATTAAGCAGATGATTAAATATCTTGCTGAATTGGTACTGGCAAAAAATATAGTTTAGTGATTTTTTTTCGCTGTCAAATAAGCATACATCTAAATAACCAAATGTGTTAAATATACGCATCAATGGCACTTGATGAGAAGCACAGGAATAACTATGTGCAGAACATTATTCTAAGTTAATACATAAAATATGTGATGCTATACTTATTAAAAGCTCAATGCATCAACTATGTTTGCAGTTCCTTTTCCTGATTTCCCTGCAGTATGCCTGAATACGTGTACATCTCCATGTCTACGTTACTAGTAATCAATATGCCTTGCTCTTTTAACAAATTACATACAAACCTATTTTTTTTTTAGATATGAGAGCCCAGTGGGTTGGTTAAAATATAAAAACAGAAGCATAGTATTGTATATCTCATTATAAAACCCAAACATGATAAAGTAGGATAAGAATGTCAAAACAGCGCCTTAACAAAATCAACTTCCATATACTGATTCTAAATCTCTTCTCCCATTGAAATTATACCCACATAGAAGATGCCAAAGACTCCTAGCTCTACTGCAGTCATTGCAAATGTTGGTCCTGATTTTCCCTTTCACCAATTTCAGCAAGGGCAAGCATTAACCATTATTTTTCAAATTTTTCAGTTTGAGTGTTTCAGCTCAGCTTGGTTATCTCAGTAATCTGTTGATATAATCATTCACTCTTCAGTATACTTTTTTCCCATTGCTGAAATATTCTTGATTAGCATATTGTTGCCATATATATTCCATCATTATCAAATGGAGACAAAGGTAGTGACAATGCATGTGTCAGCACACACCCACAATTGCTTATGCTCAAATCCTTCTTATCTAGAAAATTCAAATCACTGTAAGGGTTCCCTGCAGCCTAATATTGCTTTCACATAATTGCCAGCAAAGGGCTTTGTAAATTATAGGACAGAATAAATTATAGGAGAATCACATTCCCTACAATCCAAGGGGGGGAATTAACACAGTCTGTAAAGACTCTCAAAAATTACCAATCTGAATTTAAATTCCACATTTAAATGGAATAACTTCAATGAAGATGTTCCCTGCTCTTGAGAGTGTCTGTTCTGGAGAGGATTAATATGGGCTATCTAGAGTTTTAATAGGTATTTAAAGCAAGTATTCTATTTATTAATAACTAAAAAGTGCAGTGATCTCTATAGTTTCTATTCAGGGCAAAACTTAAACAGGAAAACAATATGAATCTCAACAGACTGTTTGAGTTATCTGTCCCTTCTTTAATCTGAGAGATTACTCAACAAAACCAATGTTCATTCAACAACATTCATGAAATCTGTTGTGGATTACCAGTATCATCAGTTAAACCTGTTTCAAATTTATTGCTTTCATTCAGGCTAAATAATAAAAGAGTCCATTTGTACCCCACATGTATATACATGAATTCAGCTTTCATCATTCTCTACAAGTTTAATCCAGTGATTTATGTTTTTTAACACAGTTTTGGGCAAATCTGTTGAAGAAATTTAGCCAGACTGATAGAAGAGTTAGAATGGATTACTGTGATGTGTGCCATGTTTAAACCAGCCTGTTCTGTTTGGAGAAAGGGAAAAGTCAAGCATTTTAACGCTGTAACCCTGCTTGAAGTTCTAACCATTTTAATGGCTTTAGCAAAGGAGAGCAGAGTAAGGCTGTGAGAGTTCAAAGACAAAGATCTTTGTTATTAGAAATATGTTAGAACAGCAAAGAAGCAAAGTTGCTTTTTTTCTGCTTTTTCTTTAGTCACAGCAGGAAATAACACTGCTTAGATTAGAGTATTCTGATGTTTAAACAGTCATGGCAGTGGCTACAAGTTAATTTTTTAAAAATCATCTCCCTTTTGAAACTCTCTCCATCTACCCATGTCTAAACAAAACACACACACGGAAAATTAAATGTAAAATACTTCTCTTATGTTTCACATCACAGCTAAATTTTTTCATTTAAATTGAACTGAATTGAATTGAATGGGTACACAGCATAGCTGAGGGTTTTGCTAATGAGATACAAAGCTTTTTGCCTTCAGGTCACTGGTTCAAATCCAGGCAAGGCTAGAAACAGCTGAAAGCTTTTAACTACCTGATGGCTATATGATATTTTAACAAGAAATGAGTTTGTCAATCAAAATCCATCTTCAGGAAATAAGTGTTCCCACCATAAAACCAACCATCACACAATTAAAATTATTTGCAGTCTTCTGAAAGGTCAAAAATTAATTACTCTGCACCTTTAGCAGTGATTTTTTTAGATATAGCTTTCACAGGTATAAAAGCTTAAATGACTTTACTTCCTTAAACCTCCTGCCTCCTCTCTCATTAGCGTCAGCTGGTGTAGCATGTGCTCCTACTGTAATTGATACAGATATGGAGGTACAACCCACCTCAGTCATATGGGGAAGGGGATAAAAAAGTTGTATATCTGCTAGATGAAAACAGAAAATGTTTTAATTTCTATGTTAATCAGCTCTTAAAAAAGTAAAGCTCTGAAAGTTTATGTGTAAATAGGAATATCAGTAACCTGCAACATCCTCCTACAATTCATGTGGTAGTCTTTTTTTCATGTAAACAATTCCTTACTTCGCTCTGTGTGGACTCAAACAAGACATCCTCTTTTCAGCGGCACCATTTGCCTTGTAAAAAGCAGTGGTTTTACAAATCCTAACAATAAAATATTTACATTTAAAAGTTCAGAGACAGATTTAGTTATGCCATTTCTGAGAAAGGAAGAGGTAATACCTAACTTTAGTTCTTCTCAGACTGGAGAAAATTGTAGTAATTAACATTTTGAATAATCCTATTATCTTTAGAACTCTACTGGCACTTATTAAGAATCAAAAAACTATTTTTGCTTCAATATTCTCTACTTCTTATACACTAAGCAAAATTAATTTCATAGGGACAGTCACAGTTCACATTAATGCACATGTAAGAAATAGTGTAAGTGGCCCTTAAAAAGGTGCAGAAACCCTTTACAAGGTTTTAAAACAATCCTGAAATGTGTGATGTGGTGATTTAGACCTGAGATATTAAATCCTACAAAATTATCTAAGAAGACTTACAGTGAATTTCCATAAGATACCTGAGTACGAAACATTCTCCTCCCCAAAAGAATGCAAGATTGGATCCTCAAAGTTAAAAAATTTCTTTGCTTCATTTTTCCAGTAAGGATGTTCAAAAAGACAATGATTATATTAATTATAATTTTCATTATGAGTTTAGATTTTAGTTGCTTTCATGTCTTTTATGACACATTGTTATGTCTTTTTTTTTTTAATAAGACAGATTAGTTTGTTTAGCTTCCAATAAGCATGTGGCTGTAACAAAATCTTACAGTTTTACTGGAAATTGAAGCCTGTGGAAAAAAGATTGGGATGTGCCTTAGCACTTGTACTTTAATTCCCAGGATGTTTATACTGCACAGCTGGCTTAAATGACTGACATCTACATCTGAACTCACAGGTTAGCTCAGCCTAAGTTTAAGGATTCGCACAGCAACATCCTTCTGTGTTATACATCCTTGCTATTTCCACATATGTCAAGGGCATACTAAACTGTTTATGACGAAATATTCTAAAACTCTTTCCCATTAAGAAAGTTCATTTCTACTGTGGGTGTCTTGTTCAGAAGATTTGCTGAGCAGAAGCAGACTATCAGCATTCAAAAGATTGTGACTTGTTAAGTGCCACCCTCTGTAAAATACAGCTTGGTCTTTAACTTAGACCCTCCAGTTTCACAACGAGGGGTGCAAATTGCTATGAATAGGGGCCTAACCACTTTGCACAACAGGAAAGGGAATGAACACATTTGTGCTGGGGCTAAAACTATAAAGATGACTGTAGAGATGACATAATTAGGGAGAAATTGTGAAGAGTCTAAACAACAAGAATGAGTTCTGAAAATCACTCGGTTGTACCAATAAACTGGCAGAACAAATCAGTTCAAATAAGCTGCAGAGGCAAAGCACAGCTGGAATGACCAATTGATTCATTGGGTCATGATGCACTCATTAGATCAACCTCGTCCCAGCTTTCCTCAGCTCTGCTTACTGAAGCTTGGAGACCTCCTTAGAACTGTGCCCCAATTCACTAAGGCCTTTTCCAGTCATTTGTTTTTTCCTTCTGCTCAGTGGAGGAAAAGCATTTGTTTTATTAAAGGCTCTCTGTACCACTAAGGGGGATAAAGTTGTCTCCTAAACCTTAAAAGCAAGATTGAACTTTTCATTGTAGTCATGAATATGGCACAACACGTAATAGCGGTGTGTTTTCCAAGATTGGATTTTTTTTAAAGAAAAAGATCACAGGTTTCTGAAAGATTTGTTGCAGTTAGGGAGGTATCAGTTCAAGGACAGTCCATAGTCTGTGGTACATAGGATATTACAGTGATTTGTTCTAGTTCTATAATTGACATAGCAATGAAACTTTTCCATTGCTAATAAATAATTCTTTACTTTCCCTCCCTTTACTCCACAAAAGCTACATTCTTCCAGTTGTGAAAGTCAGTTTTTTCCCCTCATCTGGCTTGCCTGCTGTTTAAATCAGCTATGGAAGAACAGAGCCTATCTGGTACAAAGGCAAGGACCATCCTTCCATCTTTCTACCCAGTTACCCATAAAGAAGAAATGGATGTGCGGAAATAGCCTGGATCAGTGTACAACCTTTAGTTCAGACAGCTGGAACAAGGAAATGAGTGAGCAGCATTAGCTTTTCTTCCCTTACTTGGCTGAATAAGCAGGAGTACAAGACATACAGAATAGGTGTAAAGGGATATGACAAGAATTTGGACATAATTTCCATTTTCCTAAGAACTGCAAAGGTGAGAGTGAATGAAATTTGGAAATATGTTGATGCATTGTGCTCTCTTGCCTCCAACACTTTGGAAGCTTTATTGACAAGTTGTGAAGTCTTCATTGGAATCCAGCAAGCTGTGATGAGGACACCTTGCTTCCTAAATGTTAGTGCTGAAACTCCACGCTTGAAAGAAAGACTGACAATAGACAGACAGAAAAAAAATAAAAAATAGACTGCTTCTTGTCCTTCCTTCAGGATTTTTGAATAGCAATTTGGCATCCTTTGCCATTTTAGTAAACTGAGACGAAATGTAGGTTTGAAAATTGAGAAAGAGCTTTAAGCAAACTTGTCTGCAAATCTTTGACAAATCTTTCATTACAGAAATTTGGAAGTGTGGCTACTAATGTCAACTAAAGATGTCTTACTGACAGGCAGAACCATTTTTTATCCATATTGTCTATGTAGCACTTAGTGAATAAGGTGTGTGCTAGTGGTAAGTGTTTGATAGCATTAGGAACAGCTGTGAACATCAATCTTCCTTGCTTCTCCAGGAAGGACAGAGGAGTTTTTATTTCTAATAGTTGACTCCACAATTAGTACCACCTGTTTTGAGCTTCTCACTTATACTGACCCTTCAGTGGCTCACTTAATGAAAAGGGAAGGGATTCAACAGGACTCTTTCAGGAGTTAATGAAACTACCTACACTGATGCAACCACAATTTGGGTGGCACACAGTGGTATAAAAAGGATAATTATATATTATCTTCAGCCTGGATGACGAGATGTTTACTAGACTTTCTGAATTTCAGTCAATGAGTGTACATGCTTTTAACATATACGTGCTTGCTCATGCAGTTGCTTATTGTGGTGAACATATGGACCACAAAGCTGACGGCTGATGAAGCTCTGCTTAAACCAGCGAGAGTGATGGGCCTTTGAGAAGCAACTCCACCTTTATGGAGACCAAAAGCTCTTTGCATTGCAGCTCCCCAAGGCCCAGTGGTTCCATCAGAGGAGGGCAGTTAAGGTTGTGGACTGATTTGTAAAAGACACACCAACTATGTGGGGAAGGAATTAGCACATAGACTAACTACACAGCTCTGGTCCATTACTGGGTTTGGCTGGAGTTTACCAGCAGATGTTAGGTTTTAAATATTTGACAGCACAGCCAAGGACACCTGTCTTTGACGTCTCACCCTTCATTCACCCATTTAATGCAAAATTTGACCTTGTGTCCTGAATATGCCAGGAGAGACAGGCATAACCCCTTGCTTAATACAACCCTTCTCTGCAACCAGATGTTTTAAGACAACCAATACTATTTAAAACAACACAAACATATCTCATTATTGTCTGAGGAGAAAAATGGGCCTCTGTATAGCACACATTTATATTCTGCAATAAAATTGACACCTGGTATAGCAAAAAGGATATCAATGTGCACGTTACATGCCTTTACAGACTTCATGTGAATACTGCAAAAAGTATTACATGAAAGTAGTGCTGAAATTAGTACTGCCGACAATTTTCAAGAGTGCAGAATAATTTCTTGAGAAAACAAGACGCACTGTTCAGTACACTCTATTACATGAGCTCTGCTTTCATTTTTTTCCCCTGGAATTCATTTTGAAAAATTCAAGGATCCCAGCTGTTTAATAATGACGTTGTTGTATTTATGCAAATCCCTCAGACCTTATGTCAACATTTAATTTTACAATAAATACAAAAATAAGACTAGTCACATCTGTAATCCCTTGGGTTGTAACTGACAAATCATCCAAAACATCCCTCACTCTCTTGCCTCCTGAATATCCTTGTTGCTTTGGAGGTAATAATAGGCAAAAGGAAAATGTTAACATTCGTGTGGTGTATTGAGAGAATTTTATAGATATTGACAGTAGTGCTCATGAAATAGATTATATCAAAACACCAAATATACTACCTTTACCCCAGTGGTAAGCCTTTGTAAATTGAAGTCAAATATGTAATCATTGAACTCTGTAAGGATGATAAAGGCAGTATAGAAAGGACTTCAAGCACTATGGATTTAGAGAAGGAACTGTTCCCACTAACCATTTGTTCTTAATGAATTTTAGGGAAAAAATTACTTATTCACTGAATGACACTTCAGAAAGGATTTATAAATTCTGAGCTGTTTGCATAAGAATGCAGTATCTATAACTTCCTCTAAAAGTTTTGCCAGTGCATTGAACACAAAATAAAAAGTAAAGATAATTTGTTATATCATTTTAAAAGCGCCTAAATCCTAAGAGGCAATTATCTTGAGGAAGAAAACAATGTTCTAGGAACAATAAATATGATCAAGAATAAATTATTCAAAAAATTTAAAAAATATAGGGTTATATCAAATATATAGAATTTTAAAAACACTATAGAGCTTTTAATAGAGAAAATGCTATACAAAAATTATTCTTAATGCAGCCCAACAGGAAATTCCCATAACAATACATTTGCTCAAAATGTGCTAGATGTTCTTCAAATGTCAGCTCAACAGATTGTTAGGCAAACAGTTAAAAAATCACTCCTAATTCTGAACTTTGAAAGACTAAAGCAACATTGGTAGGACTGCTGGCTTCAATAGAAGCAGAAAGCTAAAAGAAGATATGCTGGTGTCAATGAGAAGTATATCAGCATCTTCTACATGGCAACATTAAAGAAAAAACACTAAACCACTGGGATTTCTGGTAGCCACTGACAGCCTAGATGAAACTCTAGTTTCACCACATCTGTGGGAACCTTACTAATAATGTTTAAATGGGTCAGGATTGCACTTAATGCATAAAAAGATGACCTTCACAGTAGGTTTGAAAGGTCGCATCTTTTAGGCAGTAGGCTATGGGAGGGACAGCAGGGATGTTTCTTTTGGCTTGACCCAATGCAGATTCAGCATGTGTCACAAAGTGATTTAGACTCAAAAGGCTGATGCAAAGTCACGTCTGCTGTTTCAACCTAAAGCCTGTAGCAATAGTTGTGCACCATTTATACAGGTGCTTTGGAGGAAGAATCTGCCCTAAAAACTTCCACATATCTCAAGCTTGCAAATCCTTTTCTTGCACTCTCAGCTCAAAACATCAGCACTTACCTTAAAAAAAACACCTTTCTATTTCTTTAAAACAACCATTGATTTTTGATCTTCACTGTTCCCTGTAATGACTCTGATCCATGTACTTCTCCTTTCTGGCTTCCTATTGCTTCCCCAAACACTCCATATTCACTCTGCAGACCCTGCCCTGTGCTGTGCTCCTTTTGTCTCTTTGCGACTTCATACTCTCTTCCGGGCTGCTGCCTCCGTCTCAAGCAGTCAACCCCTTTCCACATTTCCCTAGCTCATCCAATGACCTCATTCCCCCTCCTTCAACTCCTCATTTTCTTACTTCAATTTTCTTTATCATCCCTTTCCACCTTTTATCCTTGCTTAAGAACAGACCACTGCTACTCTTTTCTCCTTAACAGGCCAGTATTACTTAAAACAATTAGGCTAACAAAAATCAAACAAAAAAGGAATATTTCCTAGAGAACCTTTCATTTTCACACTACCTTTTTCCACAGAGGTATACATACGTTTATAGTGGCTTTGCTTCAGATGTGCTTTGTGATGATTAGATTAGATTCTAAGATGCTAAGGATAGAGACCTTGGATTGCCTTTAATCTGTGAAATGCCAGGCATGTAAGTATGTTATAAATTAAATAATACTACCACAATAATGAAGACAGAAGTTTTATCTTTGTCATATCCTCCAACTTGGAAATGCTGTGAAAGGTTTTGAATGGGATTGCGTGTAAAAGGGTAAGTTTATCTTTCCAATTCCGTGTAGCTGGTGTCCCTGAGGAAGTGTTTGATACTAATGAAAAGCTGAACAGTTTCTCTAAAACCGTAGGGGTCTTCTATCAACCATACCATATTCACCCTTGTTTTGTAAGTCATCCCCTTTTTATATCATTCTGTACTCTGTTCTAGTTTCAACTTCCACAGTATTAATTACATTTAGTTCAAGTATTCTCCTCAGTGCTGAGAAACCTATATAACAGATATTTTGTATATAGAGATACCTATAAAGAGAGTGTACGAATGAGTTCAGAAATATGTCTGGTTTTCAGCTGAGAGAACAGTTCAAACAAAATGTGAGCACTGTAGGTTTTGGTGGGGCGTTAATGATTTCCAAACAGCATCTTTAGCACTTTGCTACTGGAACACTGATTCCAGCACAGTTACTTTGGTATAAACTTGGGCCTAGAATGGTAAACCTGATCTTGTGGATACCTTTAAGATACCATCAAAACATGAACAAACAATCCAGTAACCCAATCTACCCTGGAAAAAGTATATAAGAGGAACCTAATACATGTTGAAATTGAACATGTTTGAGGGGAGCCTGGTACACTTGAATGCAGGATTTCAGCCTACTTGTGCGTATTTTTGTTCTTTTCAGTATTTAAGACTTAGAAGAGAAATGGACAAGGAGTACATTTTTCTAAATGAAAGCTTTATAGCTGATCTGAGACATGCAGAATTTGTTCTCACTTTGAATGACAGCTCATTTTGCAGCTCATTTACACTGTGCACGTACCATAATTTGCCCTTAATCGTGAATGCACTGGATCACAACACAAAGATGCAGCAAGACCAGCATACACACAACACTCAGTGTCCATAGCCAGCAATTGCCCGGCAAGGCTTGGAGATTAGTACACCTGTCCCAATTCCCAGCAATGCTCCCCAGAGCAGGTGCACAAAGTCTATGGTTTAGAAAGTCTCTTCACACCTGCGCCTCTTAACAAATGACCCTTTTTTGTTTTCTCCTGAGTGTGAGAGATGATGCTGAGACAGCAGACAGGCAGGTGTGGCAACTCCAAGGAGAGGATAGAGAGGGCATGTGCCTGTGTGTGTGCCTGCCAACAAAAAATTGATTTTGTCCTTTGTCTTTTTGCAGGTGACTTCTCATGGGACTAACAAAAATACTTGCATTTTTAGAAACTTGTGATTTCACTGGAGCCTTGCATATGTCCATGTTTCTTTGAAGATGGAAGAACCAAGAGCCCCTTGAACCAATTCTGTTAATCCTGATCCTTGTACTTGAGGAAATTCTTAGCTAATCCTGATTCTAAGTATTTTCTCAAGTACTCACACATGATGGGTACAGTGTGATGTCCATGGCTGTCAGCACGGATACTTTCAGCTGACCAGAGTGTTACTTGGCCCATGGTCAGTAGCACTGCAGAAGAGCAGAAGAAGGCTACCCAAAGCAGTCCGATAGCTCACAAATCCAGGAATTGGTCAATCAAGCAAGCGGGTGAGGCAGACATTATATACAGCTTGTTTCATTGATTACATACAAATAATCATCTTTTGATTTTTTTATTCTGCTTATAACCCTTCTATAAGATAATCCCGATTTGTGGGTATGTTTTCAGTATTCAAGACCAATCTTTAGTAGTAGAAATAAACAATTCCTTCTTCTGTGTGTCATCCATAAATTCCTGAATGTCACTGTTTATTAATTATTCCGTCTGGGAGTCATGTGAAAATCCCTGGCCTTCCGTAAGAGCACTAAGATATTTCACACAAAGCACTGATGCATACCACGTGAGCAACAGTGTGTAACAAGTACTTTTGTTTCCACAAATGCCTATATTTTTACTAAGAAACCCCATATTACAAATAGGTACAGTGCCAAAAACCCCATTTATATCTAGCAACAATAAAAACCCCTGATAATGTGATGTGGGTTCTGAATTCAAACAGATGTTTGTTCATAAATTCATTGTTGTGTGATTAATGCATAAGATCCTATGGGTAGAATAAGTCATATTTGAAATAATCTATATGGATTCAGTTTAAAGTCATTTGCCAATAACTTGTAATCAGCATATAATCTTTAACGATGATATTGCTGAACTTTGCCCATAAACCAATAAGCAGTTTAAGAGCTACTTATATTTCATAAATTAAACATTATCTGGATAAATACATGTCAGTACAGAAGCATCTGTGTCTCATATCTTTTCCTTGGTTTAAATGGGTTCATTCAATATCAGCTAGGTAGTGAACTTTGAAGCAGAGTCCACTGTAATAATAGTAAAGTTTAATGATGCATAGCTTTGTGAGACTGACAAATTCCCAGCCAAAGTATTGATTCCTGGAGAATTTATGAAGCACAGGCTCTATCCTATGTCATTATGGTCCATTTTTGGCTGAAAGAATCATGTAAAATAGATTTTTAAATGAGTGGTAATAGCCAGACATAAAGAAGATATTGATGTGTGTCATGAAGGGTGAAATAGCATGCCAGGTAAAGGCATATAACAAATTGCAAACAGCAGAGCTGAAACTCCTATAAATGTAAATTTGTTTTTAGTTTTAATCAAACCTTTGTTTCAGTAAGTACAAATTTCACTACAGAAATGAAAAAAAACCAACTCTTTTAAAAAATATAATTATTAAGAGTTCGATTTCATGCTTCACTTTGGAATGTGTCTATAAAATGCATATCTCACTTACAGACATGTTAATCAATATGAATAGTGTACTACATTACAACAAAACTACATCTGAGATTATTATGGAAAAAATCAAATGTACATAGTTCTGCTTACTTGAGCAATATGTGAAAATTAATAGCTTGAACCTCTGCAGAACTGGCTGTTAAAAGACAGGGCACTTTTTTTTAAGGAGTGTTATAATAATACTATCTGAGGCATTTTCCGATAAGATAAAACCAAATTATGGCACCGACAAAACTTGAAATAGGAATAAAATGTGAAAGAGCAGAGAAACTGACAAAAAGATGGTGAAAGAGAACTGTTCATTGGGTTACTAGGGCTTTACAAGAAAATAACATTGCATTTAAATTGCATTCCAGCAACCTCTTTTTGATCTAGAAAGAGGTCACCTAGGTCTAACAATACAAGGGACCTTCATAGTCCAGACGTAAATATATCTCCCACACACCCAGAAGCGCCCTGAGAATTAGCTAAATCCTTCTCAGAGCAGCTGCTTTTCAACAATTCAGGAGTTTATCAGCCTAATAAAAAAAGTAGCTGGCAGGAAAAAAGGCTGACAGTCTCAATAGGCTCTTCTGTGGCCTAGTGAGGCTGAAGAACTCTTCAAGGTCTTAGTCAACACTGAACAGAGGGTTCTGAACTGGCACGCTCATCTACACCACAAACAAGCTGCAAAACCCAGAGAGAGGTCATTCTTTACATAAATGATTTTCCCAGGCAGAATGCAAGTGGATTCAAAGGAAGCAGGTTGAATCCAGGTGCAAGGTTAGAACAAAAGTACTTTCAGGCTCAGATAATAAGGGGGAAAAAAGTTCCCACCTGTAATACAACCTAATAATAACACTATCTTCTTTACTTCCAGTTCAAATCCTTCTCTATTTTTGTATTCTGTATGTTCATTATGGTTCATAAAAGCAATCCTCATTTCTCAAATGCAGCAATTTTGTCTGAGGTCTAAATTTTCTGCTTACGTTTTTGCAATAATTTCAAGAATCAATCTGGGCACACTGTAAACATGAATTATAGTGATTTCACTGTCTTATTTTTTGTTATATTTGTTATTCATTTTAAAATTAAGTTTCCACAGGCCGTTTTACCTTAATTCATATCTCCCTGCCTGCTACCAGTGTAGGACAGAACTTCTAAAGTTGCTGTAATAGAACTTTCATGTGTTAATGCACAAACATGTAGTATATATAAGCATACATAATTATTGTACCTGATTGCAACAAATCAGCTTTACTAAAACAGAACTGTCCTTTTATCAACAACATTAACTGCTGAAAAAGGGAAAAATAAGTCTATTTAATGGCATATTAGATTCAGTAAATAAGCTATTCTTCAATTACTAACTCACTTGATGACAGGTGTCCAAAGAACCACCTTTGATCACTGACAAGGCCCCACAAAATCATATGAACTATGATAAATGCCTATAATTAACAGCATGAAGTTATTTCTGACCTACAGCAAAGGGATGACATCATATACAGCAGAATTTTCAGGCTGTTTGCTTACTGATCTATGCCGTTCATTTGTGCTTTAAGTTTTCTGGACTGATTTTCTAAACTTCATGCATGCATCTACATGTACAAAAATGAATTTGTAGCATAGTCTTAATTTTCATGTATAATTAGTGCAATTTGCACATACAATTCAGCTACCTTTGCAATGTTACTGTCCAGTTTTACATCTAACTGGTCCCACAAAAAACTACTGAACACAAATTAAATGCAGAGCTCTGAACTATTTGTATATTCCCAGATCTTTTTTGTCAGGATAGATCTACAACTCATTTTGTATTATAACTGAGAAATTAGCTAGCAAAATAAAAACCTGGTCAGTGTTCCTCACATGCTCCAGATTTAACTAAAAAAGTGCTCTGGGACATTATTCTTCCCAGGTTAAGCTAAGTTGGGTTTAACAATTTAAATGCACACAGACAGCTAAAACACATCAGTCTGTGGATGTAAAACTCCACATGTCACTTATTTGTGTGTGTGAACTCTCAGTCATTTGCAATCAAACCTGACTTCACTAGACTTATCATAGGTTCACATTTTTGTAAATAATATAATTTTAAATCACATTTTAATGCATTAAAAATACTTTCCTGAATAGAAAAGAAACAGTGATAAACTGAAAAGTACTTATGGCTAGAATGAGTAAATTTTGAATTTGAAGGAAGAACACAGCCTTTCTGAAAATCAACTGAAGGCCCAGCACAAAGAGGGCGTGTTTGAAAATTTCGCTGATTGCATATGTAGGAAGTAGAGCAGTAACTTTAGCAACATAAACAGTCAGAAAAAGAGTCTAGTTTTAGGGTATCAGTAAAAAGAAACAGCTATTTAAAGATGCCAGTATTGAAAATGAAAAAGGTTTAAATATTCTTTGTCTTTGTAAAGCTGTCATTTTAAACATGGACTTCATGGTTAATGTAGGAAACAAATTCTTTCCCCAGCAAGTTTCCATTGCTCTGTATTTTGTATGTGGACTTAAATGAACAGAACAGAGCACTGAGTCACTGCACCAGAACGTCAATCTTTCACTTTCAGTTTGTGCTTAGCCAGACTTTTTTGGCTGGACTGATGTAATGCAACCTCATTCACCGTGGTCTTGTCACTCAGTAGCACTAAGCAAGCAGGATGGTGTCTGAACACACTTGCACACTGTTGTTACAGCTGGTGTTGCAAATGCAAGGCCTGAATAAAGGTTGCTTGGCAGGGAACTCCTTACTATAAAACAAATTTTGTTGAGTATGTTGGGTCACTGATTTCATACATGTTGTATTAGGTTTAAGAGAAAATAAAAATGACCTTCACTGAACAGAGCTGCTTTTAGCTGCAGCTACAAATCAAGGCCACCGAGCAAAGGTGTAATTCTTATAACTGCCAAACAGAGGAACGCTATGCATCTCCCAGACAAATACAGCCCTTTTTGAAGAAAGGTGTATTTCCATCCACATTCAGAATTGCACAATATGAGTTTCAGTAGAACAATACCACGTAGTATTCTGTTTGATACATGTTTATTTCACATTACTTGAACCTACTTTTGTGGAAATAATGTAAAATAATGTTTCCCATGGGATATACTGTTACTGCCATGAATATATAAGCAAACTGCTTTCCAAGGGAAAAGCAGGTCACAGTTTACCTAACACGATTCATCACAGAGGTTAAAGGGAATGATTGCTTTCTACATGACCAGCTTTGCCCTGTCGTTCATCATATATACTGCTCTCACCAAACTGGAATGCGAGATCTCGATGCTGTATATATGCATAGGTAATATAGGTACACAACCGTCTGAAATCTAGACTACTTAGAAACTTAAAAGAAACTTCACAATAAAATATCAGCTCTGATCACCACCACCTCTTTAAAGTTATTTATGTGAAATAGAGCATTCTGTTTTCCCTGACAAATGGATCACTTAGGCATGCAAAGTTCTGTTTCTTCATCTTCAGTTTATTACAATTGCTAAATTCTATTTTACTTATGAAAATATATTCCATATATAACATATTATATAAAGAATATCAACTACATTCCTTCAGTGATATCTGTATCTATATGTCAATACAATGGCTTTGTAATGAATGTGTTCTAGGATGTGTGTGTGTTATGGGGGGCAATTATCTTGTCAAGTGTAAGACATACTGAAGAGAAAAAGAGTGCAAATTGCACTTGATAGCCTTAAAAGCAGTACTCTGCTTGTAACATGTTACACATACCCCTGGAAATGGTCCAAAATGAACTCTTCTCTGAGGTCTGCATTTTATGCATGATAAGGAATAATCAGTCTCATGTTATATAAATGCAGGTGACAGCCTATGTGCTACAATAATGCAGATATAAACCAAAGTGATGATACAAACCCCTCTATTAGATGTAGATTAATGTCACTAAACATTATTTTCCAAAGGTCATGGACTCACACAGCATACTTCTGTGTTTGGCAAAGCTACATTATTGATAAAAAAGCTCCCATTCAAATATTACAGAAGACATACTACACTGCCTGACTTGTAAATTTTTTTCTCAAAGATAATGTTATGTCAGTCTGTCAGCAAATCTAAAGCATTCATTTCTGTTAAAAACCACTCAAATATCTTTAGACCTTCACCAAAATATAAATAAATCTTAACACACTGTGCACAGACTGATAAAGTTTATTAATGACTAGAACAAGCTTTTCAAATACAACACTAAATATATCCACTCTTTGGAAAGGATGAGTTACATAAATCACCCACCACTGTAAAGACAAGACTTTTTATGTAGGGCTCCATCCACCACCACCCCCTCCATCAGATTCTTTGACCCTACACAAGACTGTGACCATCCTTTCCCATAATAGTAATCTTCTGGACAAAAGACAAAAAGTGCATGTGTGCAATCATACTGGTTAGCACAATTGGCATGAAAATCCCAATGATCTCACCATTGTCATGTATTTTTTGTAGTATAGCAAAAGACGTTAAAAGGAAGCTAGTGAAATATATTTGTGGATGTTTATCAGACGTCTTCTGAAGCACGAGTAGTTGTATGGTGAAGGGCATGAAAATTCCCATTTGCAGAAATAACCATAGGAAATAAAGAAGCTGGCATCATGACTACTTGGAGACAGGAGTCCATATCTCCACAGAACAGTAATAAATGTCTAAATCAAACTATTTATATTGTCCTGACACTGTGCAATGCATAGAATTGTTGAAGGTTCGGGGAATATTTTATGAAGAACATCAGTGTCAGAACGTCACTTCTTAGCTGAGGTGTTAGCTAGCAAGTGTTTAACAAACTAATTGGAAAGCTACTGAATATGTATTTTGTCCACTGATTTAGAGATAAAATATTAAATTGTTTCTCTTACATCACAGCAGAATATTTGCTTACTGTTCAAGATAAACTAAGAATGTCAGGAACGATAGTTCATATTTTTTTTAAAAAAAGTCATAGACACATGGATGCTGGTACCCTCTTGAAAAAGCATACACATTTAATGGAAAGGAAAAGCCAATTAAACAGCTTCCAGAGTGCCATCATTTTCACCAACAGAAATCCCTAAGCCCCTGAGGCCTGATTCTCCCTTGATATCTCTTTTGTGCAAATATCCACTCCCTTCATATACAGTAATAAATGAACAGCATAACACTAGTTTATGATGAATAGTTCTGCTAAACATCAAGCATGTGTTACCTCATCTTCTGGACTATGTCTGGTCCTGGCCATCTTGGATAGCTGATATTGGCAACTCGTCTTCTACTGAAATACACAGCAAACACAACAATGTTTTCCCAATGGAGTTTTTTTCTCCAGTCTTGTCAGATGCCATAACACCTTACGGTGCAAGACAGACGGCAGTCATGTCAATATCTAATTTAATCTCTTCTAATCAAGCAGCTGTATCTCAGTTTCCAGAGTGGCTGCCTGAGAAGCTAGCACAGTGCTCCTGCTTTTCCCGTTTCCTTCATGAGCAAAACAAAACCAGTTCCCTATTTCCACATAGGACACTGGATACAACCAGGATCAGCACATGTCAGAGAGGAGGGCTTTAATTCTTACGTGGTTGCAAACTAGAGCAGTAATTTAGCAGTTTAAATGCCATATTTTAGATACCTTTCTGTTCCTCATTCCTTGGAACTGTAAACTTTTCTGAGGTGCTTAAGAAGCTTCTTTTTAATTCTGTGCTTTGTTCATGACTACAGTTGAGAATTATGATCTTACATTGACTAGATAAGGCTGCTGCTGCCTCAGTTCAAGCCCAGCATATGTAGTGTGATAATCCTGTAAGTAGCAGGGAACCCTCAGAGTTTAATTCCAGAGGTCAGTGCATTGAGACAAAATGGGTTTAGGAATCTCATCAAGGAAATATTCACAGGCACTCTTGGTTATCAATGCTACTGTGAGTTTAATTGTTGTCAAGGCGTTCTGAGTTTCTATGTGGGTGACTTCTAATTGCTTTTCCACCAGAATGAGTAAACAGTTCTTGGGCAAAGAACTACGATCCCATACAGACAGATATTGCTGAATACTGCCTGAAGCATTCTGCATTGTGCACCTGTATCTATGGAAGAACTATAGTTGCTTCATATTAAACACTATCAATAACCCTTTTTTTGCATCCGCAGGCAATAACCAGAGTATTTGAAATGGCTGAAGTTTCATCACTTGTTCCTCCACCAATAAGTCTACAAGACTGATGTACTGTCTTCAGCAAATAACCCTGATAGGAGTGGTTGATCAAGTTCATTATTTTAATAAATGAATTTGAGCTTCAATCTGATGTTTTGCATGTGTGACCTGTTCTTACATTGACATTAAGGAAAAAATGAGGTTCTGGGAGCCTGGCCATCTGCTGACCCTGCTTTACTTTTTAACATTTATTTTTAAATTGTTTAAGGTTTTCTTTTAATCATATGAACTAGAATAATATGAACTAGAAATCAAAAGAATGACAAATGCATTATACTTATAGTTTATAATTTTTGTCGATATCATGGTGGAATGCGTAAGATTCATTTAGCAACATTTTGCAAAAAGCAGAAGTAAAAGCAAAGAGCAGGAAACACTGCTGTGAAACAGCAAAATAAATTTCCATGAAGCTGCTTTACCATTTTTATTTTTTTTCTCTAGTTGCCCTGGCCGATCTCCTGATGAGAGAAGTCACTTTGAAGGAAATGTGAAATTCTGACTCCTAAGCAGTATTTTCATAACCAAACTCTTTCTCCAGTTGTGATGATCTCTCAAAACCTCTCTGCATACAGCTATAAAGCTGGGGAAAACCACACTTAGTCTCAAATTGAAATTAATCTATTTAAGGAATTTTCAAAGTAAAAACTGAACTTAACAATTTAGAATTTTAGAACCTGATTTTAGCCTTCTTCTGGAAAAGTTTTAATTCAAAGACTGATGTGATGATCCAGAAAAGAAGGTTTAAATAATTGATGGGTGTGGGATAGGGTGATATTATCCAAGATGAAGGCTTCACAGTCTACTTTGAGAATGAGTCAGCCCAAGCAAAGCCAAACAGACTACACAAACTCCACCTTAGTGACTAAGACTTTGTAAATTCTGCTAGTGTTAAGTTTTTCATTGTAATTACATCTCTTCTTCAAATAAACAATATGATGCTCATCTAAAATAAATTAACCTGTTACCTGTTATTTCATCTAATGTATTTGAAACTGGAGTACTCGCTCTCCTTGAGGAAGCAATTGTTGTTGCTTTGCTTCAGCAGATTGTATTTCTTCAGTGATGGCAGAGAGGAAATCTACCTGCAACACCCTGACATAGTCTCTACAGCTAAAGTAAAAGAAATGCAAACTTAAAGGACAACTCCCTTTTTTTTTGCACCTCTGAACAATAAAATCTACTGCTGGCTGCCATGCTATTACTCCATTCCTCATAGAGCAGCACCACTTAATACCTCCTGACAATTACAAAAACAAGTAAGTCAGGATCATCCTGAACCGGATTGTGCTAACATACAGCTGAGGATAAATTTGGCCATGATGAGTCTCTCTTTACTCAACAGTTCACACTGTTTTTATTTAGCTTGTCCCTTTTCTTGCTTAATCTCACCTGGGATTATTCTGACTCCTGTAGGCTGAGCTGGAGAGAGCCACCAAAGTGAAAATTAGGTTTTTTGGTGTACTGAATGTTATTTGTGTGTTGTGTAATGGTACTCGTTCATGCAACCCCTTTCACTAAGACTATTGACCTGCAGAGTCCTCTGAGGTTTCCTGTATTTCCAGCATGCTTACTGTCAACATCTATTTCCAAGGCCATTAAATAAATCATTAAAATTTTCTTTTATCTACATCTTCCTGCGCAAACACACACTAAGAACAGTAAAAGACCTTTACTTAAAAGGGCACAGGACATCAAAGGACTACAATTCTGCACATGATTTCATTAACACTGTAGCTTTGGCTAGGAATTTCAAATCATTTGGCCATAGTTTGAAGCCACTGGTCAGACAACACTGACAAAGCCTTTTAGCTCTGTACAAATTGAGTCTAACTCTTATTTCATATTACTGTGACTGATATATTCTGTGTAAGGAAAACACAGATAAAACATTAATTCTTTCATGGGAAGCAGTAGCTCAACTTCACATAACTTTCCTGCTATGTATTTTTCTGGTTTGGTTGGTGGCCATGGCTGTATGTGTGTGTGTGCATGCATGCACTTAATCTATGTAATATTTCAGAAATTCTCTCAAATCCTTCTTGTCTTCTTTAATGAGCAGTTGGTTAAGCCATTGTAGGGTTCACCCATGTTGTACTTACCTTGACGTGCTACACAGTTTTAGGAAGTGGAAGGCAAAACACGAACTGTCAAAACCATCAAAGCAATACCTATTTCTATTTTATATAATTTGGAAAACATCAGAGGTAATTAAAAAAAAAAAACACAAAAAGAACCCCAAAAAACCAAAACTCTACAAAATAGCTTGAAACAGGCAGGAACTTCTCCTCCTCTGACAAACCCATAAAAGAAAAAATTACCTTTGAAAGTCATCTTCAACAGCCTTTCATGGTTACCAGAAATTATAAATCACGGACTGCCTAGCAAACATGTATGCTCTTCTTTTCATAATGTCTGATTCAACACTCTGTCATCTGGCAAATCTCCCACTTACTTCAGTGCACTTTTACTTAAGCAAGGTCTGAGTAAAGATTGCAGAATACAGTCCATAAGCTTTAAAAATACACTGTGTACCTTTGAGGAGAATAATCTTCTCTCCTTATGCACCCAGTGCCAAGTTGGACCTGGCACTGACAGGATTTTTGCTATTAGCAGACAATAGGGACTAGGTTAAAAATAGTGTAGCCACGAGAAAGCAATGATTCTGATTAAGTAAATTCCATTGAACTCTTTCTAGTAAGCATTATTCAGGTCATGAATGCTAATTTGTCCTGCAGGGGGCTGTGGGTAATTACCCAGAAAAACTATCAGCTTTATTGAGTTGCTACGAAATAGTATTACTGAATGGAATGCACCGTAAAAGGAGACAAGCTTGATATGTGTCCTTAGAACTAAACCGTCTTTTTCTGAAGATACCATAAGCTGGACTAAAATCATAGTAACTTTACTTTTGATTAGGATACATTCTAGGCTACTTTTATGTTGCTATTAAATAAAATTAACATGCAAAATTATGCAGCACAGAAGTGCCACTATGACACCTAGAGCAAATTTAGCGTTCTGCATAACTAAAGTTGTACAGAATCAGAACCATCTTAAAAAATGAAGCAAATGTGGCACATTGGCTGCATTCCAGCAGTAACATAGAACTGCTGACATTACTAAAATTGAGATAATTTAGTCCCATATGGGAATCCGTAGCACAATTATATTGTCCCTGTTCCAACACAGTCCTGATTTTGCACTTCTTTAAGCCTAGCTTTTTATAATTTTAATTCCCTCCACCAATAAAGCAATTTGCATTCACATAGCCTTCTTTCCTAAGTGAGAGTGAAGAAGAAATCTGTTACAGGACCTTGGTCTTTTTTGCAGTTGATTACAAGGGAAAAAAATCTTCAGCTAAACTGTTCTCTCATCTGTTTTTAATTGATGTAGAACATTGCACTACAAACTATAGGAAAGAACTAAACAAGTAGCACACCATGGCAGGTGACAATTCACTTTCATTTAAAGAATGCATATATGAGACAAATCCTCCCAGCACGGATATATTACACACACAGGATGTTTTCCCAGGTATAGACACAATATTTGCTGCTCACCTTACTTATTAAAACTCAAGGAACCACAAAGTGACCCCACTGAATCTTGCAGCAGTAAGCATTAGTCTAACTTGTTGGACTCAGTTGTACACACAGCGCAGAATGAATCTGTGAATGTTCTCTAGCCACCTGTCTATGATTTTGGGGCATCTGGTCAGAAGAAATGCTGTGATCCTTCCTGTAGATGTCCAAAGATCCATTAGATTACTGGTAGAGTGACACAGTACTGCCAGAAGTGTTAGAATGAGCAGGTATATCCAAAGGAATGGAAAAAATCAAGAGAGAAGGAGTGTAAAAGATGATATTTCATACAGCTATAAACGCTGACTCTGTACAGCAGTCAAAATAATCCTCCTTTTGATCACCTCTTAAAATAAATCACCAGACAACAAGGACTACACCTGAGTGCTATTGCAGTAGTCACTGCACAGACAGCTAGGGTCCTCAGCCAAAGGATGTGCAAGCAGAAGCTGGCATTTCCAGTCATATTCTCTTCTATGAGAACTGGGATCAACCCCACTATCATTTGATAAATCTGTGGTAATTAATACTCATGGATGATATGGCTCTTATCCTACACATTTAATAGCAAAAATTAATTCCAGATAAATAGTTCTTTAAAAGCACTCCAGATAGCAGTGACAAGAATCAGGTTTTGTTTGTTACTTATTTTGATGTTTTTAGGTACTGTGACAGAATAAAACCAGCATGTGAAGAGTATGATGAAATTGAAACTAATTTAATTTAAAGATCAGAAAAATTGTCATAATGATTCTTCTTTCTGGTAGTGCTGGACAAGAAACTTCTTAACATGTGAGACCATGGCAGATATAAGGAATATTTTTTTAAATTTTCAATAAAAAACAAAGAAACCAGCAGCAAAGAATGCTTATTATTTTAATAAATGAACTGACACTCTATTCTTTGTATTTCAGTTTCTCTTGTTTTCTCTCACTTTTCACTCTCCAACTGCTTTTTTTTTCTTTCAAACAGGCTCCAAATAAATACATTTTCCTTTACTCAACAGAAGATTAACATTCCCACAGAACCAGCATTGTGGAGATTAGCTACTGTAATTTGTTTGAAGGATTGATTTCATGTTCGAAGCATTGGAACAACAAATGTTGGTTAGCAAAATAAAATATTGAGCATAACTCTGAGTTGGACATTATATTAATTAATAATGTGATTCAGTGCCTCACGTTCCATAAAAGGTATGGGGTTTGGATCAAAGATCAAAATGTAACTCTCTACATTTTGCTGGAAAAGTCTTTTCTTCTAAGCACTTGAATGCAGCTGGTTAAGTTTGTCATTCAATATTTTTAAATTTGATTTAGAAACAAAGTTTACTACTACTTATTTGAAAATATTATATTTTTCTGCTTTATTTTGGCAAAGAATAAACAAATTGTTTCATTCTCACAATGAATTATTTTAGAAGTGTCCTGAATAAACTATGAACAAAGACAACCAAACAATTGTGAAGCTAAAGTGTTCTAACATACTAAAAAGTAAGTACATGGAAGTATTTTTTCATTCTTTTTGCACTTTGACAATAATAGAATTGAACAACAAAATGCTACCTTGAGCTGTTGTGGTTACTGGTAATTCTCATTTTTCAGTGTCACAAAAACATATAAGCAATCATGATATTTCAGCTGCAAGTTTTTCTGCTGTCGTGTTTTGTTTTAAATCAAAAAGATCAAAAATGCATGTACACTTCAGATTTATGTTCTTCAAAATGTAATATTGTCTCTTCTTGTGGTTTTTGTTTAAGAGAAAATGAATACTATATGTATTAATGAGAAATCCCAGCTATGGAGAGGGTGAACAAATGTGTTTTCGACATTAGTTAGCCTCTCTGTTTTCAGAAAGCCTTCCAATAACCTTTTTGCTTACTTCGAGTACATAAGAAGTATACTTTCCTCTGTTTTCAGCTAACAGGTGCTCCTAAATACAACTATCACTGTGTATTTTGTCTTCACACTAATATTAATTTCCCAAACAAAGATAATACTGCCAGAGTACATAAAATTAATGTTACTGTTAGGTCATTAGTCACTACCTTGTGCTCAGTCTGAAAAAGGCAGGAAGAATTAATCAGAGTGTATTACATGGGACTTTTGTTCTTCTTAAGGAAAAAGTTAAATCTTTTATTTCAATAGGGGTATTAACATAAAGAAAATACAAACACACTTACAGCAACTCCAACAAACTCTAAATTTTTGTTTCTTTCTTCAGGCTGTGAAAGACTGAGAACCATTTCTCATCATTCCTGAATGTCCTCTGTTGTAGAAAGAGCCTAACAAGGATTAAAAAGGCTGTCCTATGCATGCACTTTGCTAAATCCCTGCGTGCCATTCTAGGGTGACTGTACTGTCTGAACAAGTTCTCCCTGTTTGCATGTAAGAAACAGCTGGCTCAAACAATTCATCTGATCAGTGAGGCTCAGCCAGAGAGTGTGCCAGTCCAACTATATGCAGCCCAATACTCTTCCCATGAATGACAGTTAAAAAGGGCTTTCTTGCTTGAATGATCCTCCATAGGATGTGGAGATAGGCTCAGCTGGGGGAGGGAGGCACAAAAGGAGGAAAACCAGCACCAAACATCACTGCTTAGGTCCTGCTGGCTACCTGGCTTTTACTATAGTGCAAGCAGGCAGATTTACAGTAAATTCATATGAAACTGTGTGCCAAAAAGCCATTCATTCTATATCTGTTACAAAGCAGTTATCTGAATGGGGCAGGAGGTCAATGATGCATGATGACAACAAGACAGGGCAAGAAATGCAGTGAGGGGGATCCTTGCTTCCTCTTACAAACTCTTCTCCCTCCCACTCTCCCAGTCACATGCATTTTTCATTTCAGTGATTTTCTGTGAAAAGGAGACAACATATATGGAGCAGAGCAAAGGCTTGTATAATGCTTGAGGATGGAGCAATGGCACCAGACAGAAGGAAAATTGCCATTCTGCTGTGTGTTAAAATTATTCAGCACAGTATGTTCACCAGTCCTGGTTTTGAGAATTCATCTATAGTCATCTACTTCTCATGTGTTTAATCATTTTTAAAGATTAAGATGTGGAAATGTCAGAACTGGTCTGCTAAGTGTCATAACCAAAATACAACTTGGATAATAATTATTCCACTAAGAGAGGGGAGAGAGAAAGAGAGGCGTTTTAGCATTACTATTGCATAAACTGTAGATGGATAAGAACATCATGCTACAGACACAGTAAGTACACTGTACGTATATACTTGTTCAACTGGATTGAATGCATAGCAAACCCAGATTAATTCCACTGAGCTCAATCATTACGTGTTAGTATATTCAAGAGACTCTATTTATTCACATCAAGTTCTGAAACTAATTGCAAACTAATTTGTTTTTATATTTCACATGAATATTTCACCTTCTAAAGGTTATGTCAGTAACAGACATAGTAGTAGGAAATAAATGAGGCAAACCTATTTACTATATGCCAGGTGAAATGAAGACTATCTCAGTAAGTTTCCTTGTGTCGCTCTGCCAGTGTAATCATTGCTTGGCTGGAGAAAAACTTATCTGCAAAAGTAGTTTAACAAGTCTTCCAGCTAACCAGCCTCTAACCCATCTCCCTTTGAAAAGACAGAGTAAGCATGATGATTGTGAAGCTTATACACAGAAAGCAGCTTTCAAATTATTTACAAGCCAGGTACCATGCAGACAGCTGCAATGTGAATTCCCCATTGCTGTCCCACTGCATACATTTCTACTTTCCCACTCAAATCTATTCTCAGTGACAAATGACTCATTCTTCATGCTTACTCAATTCTGACCTCACCTAAATACATCAATGGCATGAAATACTGCAAAGCTTTCCTAGTTTTGTGATGTGGTCAAATTTCGGACAGCTCAACTGTATTCACTTAAAAGAAGAGGTGATGATGTTCCAGAGACCTAAAAGGCAAGTGACAGATGCTTTATCCAGCAAGACATCCTCCTGCCCTTGGACTAAGTGTGCTGTGATTTATCCATTCTATTAATTAGGATACCTCCTCTGTACCTGGTTTTATAATCTGGCAGTTGTGCAAGGTGATTTGGATATTATTTCATTACCATTTTAAGTATTTTTTCTTCAGCTTATAGAGGGTTGTTTTTTTCTTTTTCCCAGTCTGTCTAGTGGTGAAATTTCTATTCCAGATTTCACGTAGATGTAAAAGATACGTAAGTACATAATATTGCTTAACACTGTTAGCATCAGTGAAGTACACTGTACCTGGCCTTTCTACAACCACAGAAAATGGTAAATCAGTAAAAAAGTTAGCAAAATAAATTTCCATAGTTTTTTATTTCTCTTTCTTTTTATAGTTAGACTCCCAATTCTGGACATGCATGAGATTTGGGGAACAAATATATGGCAGCTCAGGGCTTTAAAGAGCCATGGAGAAACTCAAAGCAATCTCTGGATGTGTTAGCTGCCAAGAAGGCCCATGTTGTCATGAGATGATATCTTAGGATTTCTGCAGTCCTCAGGTTGTGGGAGATGGGCTTTCCATGGGCTGTTGCCATTGTTACTAGATGCCCCATTAAAATTAAGTAATCTCTGTTTTTCTAGCGATTTATAGTGATTAAAGAGTAGAAATCTTAATTTCTCCATGTGTATCATCTACCAACAATCACACAATCCCATACTATCTGCTCTGGTCACTGTAGGAACCTCAGGAGGTTGCTGGGTCCAGATGGCTCAGTATATCACAGCACACCACTGAGTCTCTTAAAGGAGCTGCATACCATCTGGGCAGATTTAAAGCCAAAAGGAAATATGCTGGATCCTACGGAAACGGGTCTCTTGCACGCTGCCCTAGTAGTTTTTGTCTATTCTCTACCTGTTCCTCTGACTGAGGTATGGGTATGAAACTTCACAGGGAGGTGCAATTACCAGACCTTAGTAAACTATAGATACTAATAATACATGACTGCCCAATATTATTCTCTTCTGATTTCACTGTTTCTCTTCTATTAGCTGCTTTTAATAACTGATTAAGGGCTAACACAGCAAAAGAACAGATGTGAGACTGGTCTCTTTCCCTGACAAGGAGTCCAGAACATTTGCAACTTAAGTGTGAGTAGTTGTTGTTTTTTTATGCGTATGTATACATATGCATCTATTTACAAATTAAAATGACAGTGAGAATACTAAATTAACATAATCACTTACTATTTCATTTTTACAGTACATTTGCTAGCACCTCAAAATGTTATAACTTGGATAGCTCAATTTTTCTTCAGCATAAGCAGAAAGCCTATGGAGTCAACCTCACCTGTGCTAAAATCTTAAAATCATGAGCAGCTGAGTTTAAATACACATGCAAGTGGCTTCAAAATTCCATGAATCACTTTATGTATGTTTAAACTACCTTCTCATAATTTAAATAGCTAAGAAATATGTGATCAATCATTCTAACAAATAATTTTATTCAACATTGTAGAAAATGCATAGCACAGGCTCATGTGATCGTGCATGTGAATCACAGGATTTATACTGCCTAAGGTGTACGAACACCAAGGAACAGACTAGACCTGGCTGATTAAGATGTAGTGCAAACCAACACCTCAGTAGTCAGAGGTATGACAGCCAACAGTGGTTTATTGGAACAAGGAGTATAACTTTGTAATTTACTTCTTTAATACGTGTCATGTTCTCTCTTATTGTTTCCCCTTATAGAATGAAATATGTAGGTAAGAGATTGCTGCACAGTTTCATGTGTTATGTCCCTCCAAAATTAGAGAGTAACAGACTGTCTTTGTTAGCCAGTACATTTGGTATAGTGCCATAAATCCCTGAAACTGCAGGTGAGCATCTAGTGTTTTAAAAAATCCAGAAAAACTAAAGGACTTCATGTATCTGCCTAAAACAATTTTAGAGCTACAGTACAGCTAGACAAAATACTATACTTCCTAGCCCTCCTATTTTATTGTCTGCTACTAGCCATTATTTTTTTGCTTACTGACAGAAAACCCACAATATATAGAGTATGGCTCGGAGGAGATATTTAAAAGATCTTGATTTTTCCTTCCCAAAACATAGCAATATGGGCCAAACCTATTTTTTTGTACCTGCTTTTCTTTCAAAACTGGTATTTGTTGCCTTCTTCCAGAAGAACAAAGTATTGGTCACAGGCAATTTATAAAAAATAGCTTGCTTGTTTATGAAGCAAACACATGTAAAACTGATGAAATTATTAATGTCACAACGTTAACTTTCTTCTCATAAATATAGTTTAACAGTGCTGACATTGCAATTACAATCAAATGTTCCGGCTCTTTGCTTATTTGCTCAATCTGTCAGTCCACCATGGGGGAAGACAAATTGTGGTGAACATTTGACAATGCACAAAAGAGATATAAGACTATTCTGATTAGATCTTGGTGAAAGATTAAATGACTCTGAATACTTGCCAGACTTTTCAGACATGACATTTTTTAGCCAATGCTACTAAAATGTTCTGCTCACCACAAGTTTAAAAACATACAGGGTAAAAACAGTGTACGTAGCACACGGACTGATCAGTTGCTGTATTTCAGAACCAACAGATTAATAGCTGCATTCATACTATGTGTCTCAGTAATATGAATTATGTTTCTTACCAAATCAAAAGCTACATTATAGCTCATCAGACAACAAAGCCCAAATTAATGAATCTTCTGACAAAAC
This sequence comes from Caprimulgus europaeus, assembly GCA_907165065.1. The sequence continues at coordinate 14,747,186 of OU015534.1, read as the reverse complement.
TTCCTCATTGACATCAGAGTAAAAACATCACAGATTTGACTCTATGTTATCAAAGAAAAAAAGTATTAAACCTCTTTAAAATTCAGTCATTCAGGTCAGAGGATTATAGAACAGGCAAATGTTGAATAGACTAACTCCATACATTTCAGAATCACACAATTATTAAAAAACATAGACCTGTGATTTCCATGACTTTAAAAAGCATTCTAAGATTTCTACTGACTTAGCTGTGTAAGACTGGGTCCTTACTACAGATTTTGGCACATAAACATAGGTACAGGTAATGTGAAACATGTGAGCTAAAACTACTTGTTTTCATTCCATGGGTGATTAAAAGTCTTGACTGTCCTTTTCCATACAAAATATATGAGAAATGGAAGGCCCAAATGGCTTATTATGTTTTTTAATGGGAATCTATTTAACTTTGGCATTAAAGTTAGATACTAAAACGGATTTTGTTCTAGTACATACTGTATTCAAGTATTGGTCTATTAAAAATATTGGTCTACTTGTAGTCACAGTATCAGGAAAAAGCCATGTAAAATGTAACGTTTCTTAATCAAGGAACTGTAAGTGATAACACCAAACGTAGGAGCAATAAGGGACTAAACACCTCATTTTTAGAATTAGATTCTGCATTTATAATGCAAACCACATACTGTAACCTGTTCGCCTACACTGTTATCGTATCAGCTGAAGATTTTAGAAATTTTTAAATTTCTATTCTGACTTTTTTTTTTCCAAATTGGTATTTTTGCAAAAGAATAAGACCCAAATAGAGAGTTTGAGCCTTTCATTTACAATTGATGAGACATGTATAGAAACCAAAACACATAAATGACACATTTCAGAAGTTTCTAATAGATATATATTTACCTTCTGAGTGAATGATAGTATTGTATTTGCTTTCTGTTTCATTAGATCTGAAGGCTGAACAAAAAGTCTCATATTCTCACAATGAAAACATATTTTGATTTACTATTTGACAGATTTCAGTGACTTCATTCAAAAGAGAGAGGAATCCTCTGTATGGGTCTCATAAAATATTTAGATAGCATAGAATAAAATCAGAGAACTAAAAAATACAATTACCACAGTTTACAGAAATAAATAAACTGAAAAAAAAAAAGATATTTCTTTAGTATTCTGCTTTTACTGTCACCACAGGCATCCATTAAAACTGATAGGAAATGGTGAGCTGGGGAAAACCTAGAAATTAAGACCTTTTTGTCAACATTATCCTGGTTAGGTAAATTGAAATAATAACAACTGTCCCAACGAACTGTTATTACTTACGTCTCCTTGTGCACTTTTTTCAAATTTCCAATTTGGTTTAATTTTTATATATAAAAATTTACATGCTTATATACTTTTCAGATGTGATAAATGAATGTTTGGTAGTGATTTTTAAGTTCACCTTCCAGTAGATACTTAAAATACATGTAAGTTCAGCAGAGTGAGCAATCTCAAAGTCAATGTGTCTGGCAGAGCAGTGTGTAAAATGCTAACCTCACAAAAGATCCTGTAAATTTACTGTCCAATCCTGACCTTAATAACTTCAGTGGTAAAACTCCATCTGACAGTGGTAAAAGCAGAATCAGGCCCTTACAGCTTAGGTTTCTAAGGTTTTCTCCCCCTTTCTTTCCCCGCCTTCTACAACAGCTTGAATTCCTGTATTCTGATTAAGATAGATGGAGTATTTGCATCCTATCCATATTCATAATCCTCCTTTTCAGTGTCAACCCAAAATACCACATTTGTTGTCCAGGCAGACACATGCAATGTCTTCAGAAGGTTTTGCATAGATGGATAAGAACACATCCCCTTTCAAATTTTGCAGAATAGGTGGCCACTAGGTGAATTCATGCTGTTAAAGTGCTAAGAGTCCAGAACAAAAACCGTGTCTTTTGTGTGTGACAGAAACTGTAATTAATGATTTCTCCCCTTTTTGTTAAAGAGAAAAGGGAGATGTGCTGTTGACAGGCATTTTATTAACGGTTTCTACCATCTTAGTATACATAAAAGGCATTATTGGTTGTAGTGCTAGTTTAAAAGATTTTCTTTTTTTTTGAGGAAATGTTGAAGATGTTTCATGGCTGAAAAATGAAGGCAATCTGTCCACTGTCACTGAAAGTTTGGGTTTCAATAATAAACTTGAAACTATTGTGGCAGTTCCTATTGTATTCTTTAACCATCTGCCTCCTGCTGGCACAATCAATGATGGCATCTGCAGGGACATGGTCACCCTTACCTATTTTCTCTCTCATTTCAGAAAAAAAACCCTGTCAATACCATGTCTCATGGCTGCTTTTCTAAGGAGATTTATCAACCATCTAGGTGATGGTACTTATTTTAGTGACTGCTGGTCTGTTGTTGTATTGGGAACCAATAGGAGATAAATATTCAGCCTGGCACACAAGAAATTAGACATGCTTTTTCCAGTTGCAACAATGGCAGCTGACTGCCTAATCCAGAAGCCAGAGCAGTGATGATTTATTCTTAGACCTTGGCTATATGATGGTATTAGAGTGAATTGGAATAACACAGTATCATGTTACTTTCTGAACTATATTAAGTAGGAGAACTTGACAATCCTATGTGCAGTTCTTGAATTTGTGCTCATTTTCCTTGGGGAAAAAAAAAAAAAATAAAATAATGTTTAAATATCCCAAGTGGAAAGCAGAAAAAAAGAAGCTAAATCCTAATTTTGTATAAAAGAAAGGCAGCAGCTTGACTGTTCAGATAGTGCTATGCTCCTTTACACTGCCTAATGGGCTTCCCATTGCTTATGGGCAGACAAGAAAAGAGCCATTTGTCTAGGTCAGTATTTCTTCTGCAACACTTCGAGAAAATGTTTTGCTTTGCCACTGATTTGTGAACAACTTAACTCCTGTGAACCAAGGAGGAAGCAGACATTTAGCACATGCATTCACAATAATGCAATCAGAAAACATGTCAGGGAAGGGATTTATAGCAGTTTGCACATTCCTCTCCAGACAGAATCAACCAAGTAGCAAAAGGTTCTCCCTATATTTTACTGAAGGTTTGCTGAGATCTTAATTTTAGGCACAGAACTTTTTGCGACTATTCAGCTCAGCATTACAACTGACGAGAGTGTTAAAAACAGCTACATTAGTTAGTTAGTAAAATATCTGTCCCTCCTCTAAGCAAACATGAGATTCTTTTAATTCAGTTTTTCAAACTTCATTTCTAAAAGTCCTGTAAAATCTATGTTTTGAGAGGCAGCTGGAAATGCACTGTTTGCACACTGATCTATACTAGCAGCCATTCATTTTCTCTGGGAATTTTTATGTAAGCTCCCTTATTGGGAATATGCTAATGACATCCACCATGATTACTGATTTTCTTTGAATCGTTATTCCTCTGTGGGCAAAGCAATCAGAAAGAGAGAACAGGAGATTTACTTCTTGCTTGTGTGCCTTCTTCAACCATCTGCTCTATCCTGATTCATTTGAATAAGATCTGCAGTTTTAGATTCTTTACTCTGGCATTCTGAAGCATTTTAAAGCTTAAAAGAAGTTAATAGTTATCTATCAGTGTCACAAATGTGGTACTGTGATGCATTCTAAGAGCAAGTTTGCCTTCCAATGGTTTACAGGGCCAGATTAATTTTATTAAAGTAAAAAATTACAATGTTCTTTAACAGCTTCATTATTTCAGACAAGTCTTTTGTGAGCACATTTATTATCTGGAGCGTGGAGTATAAAAGCTGAAAGAAAGGGAACTAATTTATAAAGCAAGAATATTTTAAAAATGGAAATTGTTAATCGACTCCCCCCCATACACGGAAAAAATAGAGGGCAAAATTGTGATCAATTTAATGAGAATACAACCTCATAAAACACACTATAGCTACTGAATTCTTGTACCTGTTATTTTACCTGGGTGAATTTCTTAAGCACGTTTACACATGGTCCTTTTGATTTTAACAAAGGTGCTATTTAGCTGTATCAAGATTCAGTTAAATTGTTCTCTCAGATGAAGTACTGGCCTCATATAACAAGTTTTCCATGTACAGTGATAATGATGGACATTTTATTTTTTTTAATAGGATGCCAGTTTTCTGCTGTGTTATATGTACATGCCAGATTCAAAACATAACTGCTAATTGCCAAAAGACCATTTTGTACAACAGTAATGGAAAATAAGTAAGAAGACGACATCATAGCAAGACAGAACTAAGCACAGATGAATGCAGAGACAGCATTCAGAGAATTGTATTGAATACTTAAGTAGTCTTTTTCACAAGCGTGCAAACTTTGAAATATTAAGGAAAATTAGTGTTTGAGAAACAAAAACTTCTTTACTATACCTATTTCAGGAATACTGTTAACAAACACAAAAATAGAGCCTCTCTAATCCATCCTGTAAATTAGTTCATAATGCCTATAAAAATAGAGACTTTTCTGAAAAAGTAGAGACAATCTTTGGATTAGCAAGCAGTATATAGTGACTGCCAAAACACAAGGTGACCCATTTTGTTACTTTTGAAACCAGAAACATAAACCAATGCAAAATTATTATTTAAATGGAACAGTTTGTCAGTTCCGTCGTGTGGCCACAGATGTTTAAATCTCTGCCTACCATTTCTATTTTTTTTTTTTTAATAGTATTTTCTGGCAGCCCCTGTTGATTAGGGTTCTGATTTCTCCTTGTCTTTTGAAAAATAGAATGACAATACAAAAGACTGAAATGGCAGTGACCTCCCTGAATTAGTTATTGGGAGCTACTTCCTATCAACTAACTTTAGCTCCTTTTGGAGCTCTCAGAAAGAGAGATGTAACTTGTGAGAAGAAAGAGTAGTTATTTAGGAAAAGGTTTGCCTGTTCTCATTCAAACGAAGGGAACTTAAAAACACATTTTGTGTTTGCTTTTAGTTAGAGGTGCAACTAAACTAAACCATAAATTACAGGACTCACGGCATTTGTGACTTGGTTTTCTTGAAGATTAGAAACTGCAACTACAGTTTCTTTTGGTTTAAAGATGCATCAGTCTTTGAAATTCCCTATTCTATATATCACTAGAGTACTGGAAAACCATATTTAATTTTTATGGTAGTTTTTATAACCAATATCAATGTAGTTCCATCAATTTCAAGGACTAGTCTCAACCTTATTTTTACTTCGATATATCGTACAAAGCAAGCAGTTCTGAGAAATGTGAATAAAAATAGAAAAGCACAATTCTGTCTTAATTCATACGACAAAATTCTCAACACTAAGTTAAAGATAGGCAGGTAGCAAATGAAATATAGAGAAGAAATCATAGACACAGCAGAGCTATTTTTCTTAACAACATAGACACCTCACTATTTTGCTGGTCAAGTCTATTACACGTGAAAAATGTAGAGTGCAATATTAAGTACTTTTAATTGAGAAACATTTTCTCTTGTCTTGCATTTGTATTTCTCTTTCTTCCTAATGAAAGCATGCCTTGCTGCTAAAACTTTGTGCAATACAGCTTATTTCATGGTTAAAGCCATTTGACATGTGAAGCTCTGTCTCTTTAAGTATGCAGCCTCACTGTGCAGTAGGAATATTTTAATCTCCTCCTCAGTGTGTCTCTGTAGTATTAACCATTTTTAGGATCTTTATTTCTCCTAAAATACCCATCAGCCTGATTATTTATCCAAGCAAGAAGTTTATGAAAAATAGAGCATCAAATGCTAGTCCCTCTTGAAAAACTGTGAGACAGGTAGGGGAGGTAATATGTTTATTCGTGACAGGGAACTGAAGAATATTTCCCAATGAAAGGTACAGTAATAATACTAGTTAATAGGGAGAAATGTGAAATAAGCCTGTTAGCTCTCCATAGGCTGCCTTACAACAATGTCAGTGTATGGCAAACTTTCTGTCCTTGTTAAAATACCCAGCCCATGAATATACCATTTGTTGTAGGCACTTTGCATTAATTACATTAATGTTTAAGAACATCAAGGTCTTTACAATTATTAACTCAAGCATATGAATTGCCAGTGATGAAGATGAGACATCAAATTTATTATCCAATTTTACTGCATATCTGTTAAATAATTTACCTAAAAAAACCCCCAAAACAAAACAAAAAACTGGTGAGACTGTAGACCTAAACTGCTAGTGAATCTGGCTGAACCTGAGAATTTCTTTTAAGCAATAGACAAGTACTACCAAATTCTTTTTATTACAATTTTTCTCTCTTGTATTTGAGGTAGATACATGAAGAGGATTTTCCATTAATGAAGAATGCAAAATGACAAGGAAAAAAAAACCCCAAACCACCAAAAGGAGCATCAGAATACCATCAGAAAAACTATATTGGAAGCCTTGTATGAGAACGAGGTATACTTGCTCTTTGAGTCTCTTAATAAGCACATTTGGATAATATAGAACAATGTCCCTGTGCACAGTTTAAAACAGTATATACTAGTTTATATTTTCCTGTGTATTCTTTAACATTCAGATTTTTAGATTGAATTATTCTTTGAAGTGAAAGAACTGAAAAAGATAACACATAAACAATGTAATAATTCAATTCCATGTAAGTTTTCTTATATAGGTGAGAGTGGATATATACAGATTAGCAAGCCATTGGTATAGCTTCATTTCTATTTCTTTTCAGACTACGCTGTATTTCTCATCTTTGCTATAAAAAAGAAAAAAGGATTTCCTTTCATTTGCATACGATGTTATTTGGAACTGTTAATCTATCATGTAGATACAGTCAAATGCACCTTGTAATTAACATAAACCAAATTCATTGCACTTAGGTAGGATGCTAGCTGATGTACATGCAAGACAATTGTTCATGCAGCCTGCTCCGGATGCTGAAAGCCTTTCATTTAATGCATACAACAAACCTAATGTGATTTGTGAAGAGGCAGGTTTTTCAAATAACCTGAAGAATGGAAGGAGGGGAAAAAAAGACAGGAATAAAATTCTTGGCTTCCAATGCTTCAAAACAAATGTTTCCCAGACAACATAATATATACGGGCTTTATGTTAAAGAAGTGACGAACTGGTGACAATAATAAGACTTAGTTTAGAATATTTTGAATGGTCTCATAATTTGGGTCCAGTCTCAGAAAAGATGAAAATTTTCTCAGATTATATTTTTGGAAACTGTAGGACCCACAATCTGACCATTTCTCTGACAAAGGACAACATTTCTGCGTGAGATATATACACTGTGCTCTTAAATTTCTGACATCTCTCAGCACTGAGATTTCCTGGTTTATGCAGCCAAAGGAATGTTTTCATAAAAATAATTTATGTAATATGCAGTTAAGTGCAAAGAGTTTCTCATCATCACATTCCAAGAAACAGTTTCAGTAATTCAGTTAAATTGAATCGATGGAAGTTATACCTTTGTGTACGTTACGGGCAGTCATTGACTGAGAAAGGAAACTGACTTTGGGAGTAGTAGGCAGATGTCAGGATAGCTGACAGCTTGAAGACACAGAGAATACCAGATTCAATGTGTACATTTGTGGCAAACACTTCATTTCAGCAAAAAAAAGGCTACATAGAACAAACTTGACTAGACTTCTGTTAAAGCACAATCCAGGGACAGAGTGATGGTAATGAAAACTGTCGCTCTGTGACTTTTTGCCATCCAAATTTAGCAATCATCTAGCAATCTCTACAATAAATTCTTGCAAATCTCTATGCTGACTATACAAAAAGACTCACATGTCATAAGTACTGTGGCTAGCTACAGCAAAACTTATTTAAACAACTTAGGGAACTGATATGTTTTAAATCCCAGCCATACTATTGATGCTCAAAATACCTTTAAATCTAAACTATAAGGGGCAAAGGTGCAGGAAAACATGACTGAGTTAAACATTAGCTATCATCCTATAGATTAATATGCTGATAAATATGCTTTCATTAACTACTAGAGAAACGGTTTGTATTTTCTCAAGTCATACTTGAGAGTGAAAACAAGGACAAGGAGGAGCCTCAATCAAGCTTTGTATGTGAGTTAATTAAGCCTTTGGAGTAATTGTCCTCTCATAAACCTCAATTCTTTCAGTTCCTTTTTCAGATACTGAATTCCCTAAGGATTTTAATTTCCTTCTCCAGTTCCTAATTACTGTACTCTACTCAGGTTCCGGTTATCTTGTTTTCTCTCTGAGTGCTATTTTACTCCTTTCAGCTCCTTACTCCTCCTTAGGATCTAGTTTCCTCATTCAAGCTGTTTTACCATGTTATTCCGGGGAGTCAATTAGTATCTCTCTTTTTTTTTTTCTTTTTTTTTCTTTTTTTTTTTTTAGGTACTGATGGAAATCCTTCACTATTACTAGCAGACCAGATTTTCAGGTAAAAATAGAACACTATTCTCAGCACTCTGCATTAGCCAGTCTTCTCCCCCCCCCCCATCAATTCAGCAGTATTTCTGTGCAAGCTAGCTTATGCTTTGGGGTTACTTTACTGAGAAATAAGCCCATCTGCTTACAAAATTTTAGCAACAACATTCCTTTAGGTGGAAATGCACAGACCTAAGATCTGCAGACTGCATAAACACGTAAAACTACAGTCTAATTTATCTTTCTTCAGAATGACTTGAATGCTTTCCTGAAAACAAAAAGTAAAATCAACAACAAACAACAGCAACAAAAAGAAAGCAAAAACCAGTCTTCAGTGATCCTGTAATTTCTTTTCAAGAGTGGTATGTTTTATATTATCTTGTCTCAAAACCTGCATGCTAAGGAAGTCTAATTTGGTATGTAGTCTTATTCAAAAACATCCTAGCAAACACTGTTTATGGAATAAAAGAACACTATACCTTTTATGGTACAAAAATCAAAGGTGGCTCTTCCTGCTACTGGTTTTACTCAGCAGTAAAGAGAAAACCTTGCAAGTGTTGTTTACACAGTACTAAATCCTTGTAAAGTCATACTGAAACAAGTCTGCTATCTGACCCAGCCCTTAGGGCTACTTAAACACCTGTGGATTTATGGAGTTCAGATGTCTACAAGGTCTGTGCTGAAGTTCATTTCCAAACCTGTGCCACATGTGAAGGGCTTTGTTGGCACAGTTAAGCTATTACTACTTGTTTCTGGTTTGTAAGGCAATCACACTATGAAACAGAAAGAGTTCAGAATTACAAAACAAAGTAGGGAAAGAGAGGAATTACTCTCATCTGTAGACATATAACTAATTCCCCAGCAGGACGTATACATGTAAAACACATAGCAGACCATGAAGTTTAAGTAGAGTACACTTCGTGCTAAGATAAGCATTAACACAAACTTCTCATCTGCCTCTCAAAAAATAAAATCTCCTGTACCCAAGATCACAGTAAAAATAGCATAATATAATCCACAAGCAGAATAATAGGATTGAACATGTTCTATTTTTTTTTAAATAATTAATTAGTTGGAAGACTTACTGGTTAAATCCTAGTCCCACAGAAATCCATGGGCCTGACTCAAACAAGACGAAGATTACATTGTCCAATGGGTTTAAATAAAGTATATCCTAAGTACTATGAATCTCCAAAAGTCAAAGATGTTTGCTTTACATTAATTCTTTTCAAAATCATCACACATTAAAGTGTACAATTAAGGCTGTATTATATTATTCTGTGACTCAATTATACCCATTTTCTTTAGATTCCTTACTACTGGGTGTATGCTCAGCAAGATATAAGAGAAAAATAATGGCAATTGCATGCTTTCAATGTGTTTCTTATAACTGTCCATCAGAACTGGTCAATTTCAGGTTTTCTATCAAGTCTCCAACAGTTTCAGAAATACACTTAGATGAGGCAGAATGGCAGCAACTGTTTAGAAGCCTGCACTGCACCAGAAGCCATAAAAGCATTTGGCCCAGCTCAGTGTGCATGGATGACTCATGGTTTTACTGAGATTTCACAATACTCACTATTTTTCAGAGCCTCAGCTTCTTAAAATGCCAGCTCAGGAAAAGCTGATATTTTCAAATATGATCCTAGTATATCCTAAAAGTTCATAAAAATGAAAGCAAATAATAAGAAAAAAAGGAATACAGCTTTTTTTCTTTCCTCTTGTTCTTTAACTTCATGATTTTTAAGGCAATCTCATAATGCATAAATGTGCCACCTTAATTTGTTAAAGTTAGGACTGGTAAGATTGCTTCCTGGAGCTCTGAGCAAATGCATGCTGAGAAAGAGCTTCAGGAAAGCACAGAGTCAGTGATTTTTTTTTTTTTTTTTTACTACTAAGCTAGCTTCACTACACGAAAGAAAGCAAAAGCAGCAATTGTCTTACTGTCATCCCACATCTCTGTGATGGCTTTAGGGAGGTTTGTGCTGCCACTAAAGAGCAGCAAGTAGCGGCTGCACATGGCTATACCAAAGCTGGTTCTCACACAGGAGGACAAGGGATGTGTCTTCATATCTGTTCCATTTTTAGTGCTGCACGAACAGAGAGCACAGCAGCATACCTTCACATATTTCATCTGAGCCACTACTGCAGCTGATTAGAGTTCATGTTTGTACAGAGATGCTAAATGCTCTTAAAATCATACTCACAAAAACATCAGAACTCTTGTGGAATGCAAACTCCAAATTAGATCCCTTTTAAAGAGCAGAATAATAAAAACAGCCATCACAAATTTACCACTTTTTTCTCTTTTACATTCTGCCCAGTATGGCTTTCAGTAGGTAGGTGTGTATAATAAACCACTGCCATGCTTGGCCTCTTGTGGATCTATCCTGTTTACACATTGCTAAATCTTTTTTATTCCTTCTAACAACATGTTGTTTCATACCTTTATATCTGTACTTATTTTGGTTTTATTGTTAGGTTATCATTGTGCTGGTGCTGAATTACACTGAAAAAACCCATACCTATTTATCTGATAGGGCTTGGCTCACACTAACATTCTCATGATCATAGGTTTGTTGGGTTTCTGTGTTTGTTTTGCCTTTTTTTTTGTTTTATCATTTAATATACAGTTATAAGCCCATACATGGTTACTCTGTACCAAACATACTAGAACATAATTGCCATCAGTGCTATTACTAGGCAAGGAAAAACTGTTACTTTCTGGCAAAATCAAGAGATGACATAGACAACACAAATTATTTATCTTGGTTGTTCTCCATGCTGAGTCCTTGAGGTCTAAGGATGAATCAAGTGCCTAGCAACTAAAAGTTAGTCCATGTTACTATTCCTTTCTTGTCTTTCTTTATGTGGAGAACTGGGCCCTCATTAGGAAATAGCTCTTATCCAAACTTATTAAGAGTATCTTCATTTATCACCAATTATCAATTTATCACCAATTATCAATTCATGTAGATCTCTCTATTCAATCCTATGCATTAGCCATTCTCAGAAAGACTGCTGCGCACTACATAGGGAGAGTCAAATATACGAAAACTGCAAGCAACTCTTCTTCACGTAATATTTATACAGCCAAAGGTTATAAAATACCTTTGTTCTGACAGCCGCTGGGAGATGTAAAAGTAGCACCAATTCAGCGAACAAGATGACTCTAACCAATCTTCTGTTTTGAAATTTTGGAGAAACTCAGAATTGCCATCTAGAGCTTTTTACCAATGGCAGAAAACCAAGGCAACATGGAGGCAAAAAGACAGACATGTCAAATCTCACATACCGAACGTGAGATTCATGCACTTGATACCTTAAACTCCCTGTACATAGACCTTCATCAAATGCATTTGCTAATCAGTGCAGAGGCTTCCTCTGTGCTCTATGCCTGCATGTACCAAATCAGCTGTGTCTGGCATGTGGGGTCATGCAGCAGAAGGCAGAAGCCAAGGGCTCAAAGTCAAAAAAACTCTCATCCTGTGTTACGGGTGTCTCTCTAAGGATATACCTTGGTCCATACCCAACCTCTCAAATGCTGGAGAAGGAGGGTTACCCTGGGGGTAGCTCAGTGCTCAGGCCAGGGGTAGTCAGGGTAGTCAGTAACAGGACAGCGGAAATTATCAAAGCGAGATTTTGGGTATTAAGGTGGGAAGGTAACAGTGAAAGTTCCAGAAAGAGCTTTTAAAGTATGTAGAACAGAGATAGCCCATTTACTCGATAGCTACTTGGCAGGTAGCACAAGGAAGCTCCCTGTGGCACTACAGTGAAGTGATTTTACATTGTTGGATATGATAGCAGTGTGAGGCCACAGCAGTAACTGCTGAATTGTAGAGAGGAAAAATGAAGGGTAATGAGTCTGAATTAAGATGAATAGAGCAGTGGACAATTAACTTGTTTGTCAAAGGAACAAACAATCATTAAAGGAAGCCTTTTACAACGTAAAATCATTTGTATAAGGGATGCAGTAAAGAGTACATCAATTTTGCAAGACTGTAATTGAGCTTGATCTTATTCCTAACAAGGTTGGTTCTCAAAAACTTGGTGAAATAATCAGTTATTTCCCACCTTCAGTGGGAATGCATCACTAGATCTTAGACAAAACTTCATTCCTAATATTTGGTTTGCTGGAAAAAAAAAATGGTCTTGTGAATCATTAGAGTACTTTGATGGGACAATTGGTTTCTTCTGTTTGAAATATTTCCTACTGCAATAAAGTGCTGTATGTAAATGCTAAAATACAGATTTTCAGAGAACTAGAGTGATATTTTTAGGTTTTCAAATATTAAGACAAGATGGCATTATTTCATATCTAAGTCTGAATTTTAATGAGCAGCTCTATTGATAATCACTGAACATCTATATTTATAGAAAAATGGAATATTATAAATACAGGATTGTGCCATTATCTACATATGTTGCATTTCTCCATACATACAAAAATCAGAGCATTTAATTTCTATAGCAATGGAAATACAGCAATTTACACCAGAACTATTAGTCAGAAAGTAAAATTAGATCTAAGCTAATGGGTTGGCTCAGTTTTTAAAAGCTGGATCTAGCTAAATTTTTCTCATATGTGCTTTCATTTCTGCCTCACTGGAGGAAGAGAGGCACAATTCTGTGCTCACTTCATAAGGTCATTATAGAAGTTTCTTAGACTTTTAACGCCATTTATTGTGGTGCAGCAGTCCTTAACGACCCAACTCTTAAACAACATTAAAATGCACAGCAGCAAATCATGAAAGCTCAGTAAAAATTTGATAGAAATTTTGTTAATATGAGTTTTATTTCTAAAGGCTATGTTGGTGTGTGATAAGGACTAGTAAAAATATTGAAAGAAAGAAAAAAATGACTATCAACCATGATTTTTGATTCCTACTCTATAGCAAAAAGAAACATTATTTTTAATTGTGAGTTTGAAAAGTATCCAAGTTTCTCTAACTGAATATGCAATAGCTGGTCTCTTGAGATAGAATCTCTCTAATTTGGTTGATTCTATAACCACGTTGTGAATACAGGGTACATATTCAAAAGAAGAAAGCTTTACATAGTAACGTGGGAATTTTGAAAATAGAAAAGTTGATGGGCAAATTTTTAGTCCATTTTCTTAACACTGTACTCCCTTTGGCACATACTTCAAAAAGCAGAAAATGTATCAATTAAGCAGTATTGTCCAGATCTTAAGTGTGAATGTACACAAATAAGCATATAAGAATAGAGTATAATTGACAAATAAAAATGTTGGATGTTGGATTTCTTATGCTTATAGAAACTTGTTTAGTAGTTTGAAATTCTTATACAAAATAGAAGTATATACATACCATTGCTCATTAGCATTATTTCATAAGTAATATAACAATTGGATAGGAAAAAAACCAATTTTTTTTCTCCAAAACATGTGTTAATAAAATAATTTAACCAAAACTCCTATACACAAAGTTCATATTTTTGCTATATATCTAAAATTGAAGCTGAAAGTGGTTTTGTTTGCTTTTAAACTTTAGTGACTGTGGGAAAAAATTTATACACTGTGCAGGATATTCTTTTAGTGCATATTTTCTAGCATTGTTATTATTAATAATAATACAAAAAAGTGTAGCAGATCAAACCAGAAGGAGCCCTGAATATATTTGCTGGGAATTGCCTCAGGCTAAACACCAGGGACATGAAACAAACTGTTCTTATCACCTTTTTCCAAACACAGCGATTTAAATTTACAATGAAAGTGCCAGCACCAGCTGCACTTTAAGAAAGCACCACATGTCTTGATGAGCTCCAAGAAAATGGAAAAAAGCCCAGTTCAAGTTGGAGGTGTCATCTTCCTCTAGCCAGCTGGGTGACACAAAGCTGAAAGCGATGAAGTGCTAATTAGAGGTTGATGAACAGAGTTTCAGAGTGGAAACTTGTCGAAATAGCTTCTACTGAATCACAGCCTTGTAAGTCTGCCCTTATCTCTCCATACAGAGCACTGTCAGAGCCAGAAAAAGGCTGTGTGAATCCAAATATCTATATGGTTAGGTTACATGTTTTATCTCATACCATATGCCCACTTTATCTTGGAGTTATTTAAAAATTACTCTTAAAAAAAAAAAAAGCAGGTGTATTTTCTCCCAGTTAGTTCTCTTAGAATAACTAGAATCTATTGCAGAAGGAGAAATCAGACCCCTTTTTTTAAAAAACAAAATAAAACAAACCCCAAACAAACAAAACCCCCCAACCTTTTATAACTAATTCCCATAAAGGAAAAAACCTAAAATCTTCCAGTGTTAAGTGAGAATAAGCAAATCTATTTCTTTCTTAATGAGAGATATGAAAAAGACCACACAAAAGAAAAATGAGGAAATGCACCGAAATTAAAAAAAAAGATCATGCTAGGTCTAGGTTTAGAATTGTTCTTCGCTAAAAAGAAAGGGGGTAGGGCAAGGCTTTAGCTGGCAGGCAAGTTTTGTGCTTTTGTGTTCTTTTTAAATAATGTTGATGTTGAAGTGCCGGCTTTTTTTGGCGACTGTCTTTTTCTAATTGGACCGAAAGCAGCAGTGTTTAGCGGTGCTGACAGGCAAGTACAGGCGGGGTGGTTTCACTTCTAGAAACAGCAGGCGCTGCTGCTCACACAGCAACAGCAGGTGCTCCTGGCCGGGCTGGCAGGGCATGGGAGGTAACTACAGCATTTTCACAAATGTATCCCTTGCTCTTTCCTCAACCCCACATTTTCCCCTTTCTTCCACCTTATCTATTCATCCTAACTATTGCTATCCTTACGGAGGAAATGTTAGCGTCACTACACCCCTCCAGGTCCTGAATCAGCAAAACCCTTATGCACATATGTACAGCTTCAGTGGGAGACAAATTATGTGCTGAATATTAAGAGCCAAGTCAAAGGTTCTGTTTATTCTGGATGACAAAACCCAATTATAAGAATGAAAATCTGAAGGTAGAGAGGAGAGTTGAAACCATTCCCATGTTAATGCAGATGCATGACACAGCAGCAAGAACTACTCTGTATGTGTACTGTGCTCTAGCCATGTATATTTGGGTCAGCAGCCTGGCATCAGAATATCCTACCTGGTGCTTTCTAGAAGCTTTTTCAAATCACACTGCTTCGATACCCAGGAACTAACTGATCTTATGACAAATACTTGTTTCTTATTCATATCAAGCATTTTGTAAACTCTATGTAGTAAAATGATCATCTTGTGAACATCATGTAGTTTGTAGGATAAAATATCATTAGTACTAAATTTCATAAATAAGTGAGTAATTCTGCAACATCTTTCGGCCCATATGCTAACAAGTCTAGCAAAAACAAACTACATAGAGCTGATGCATTCACAAAATCCATTCCCCTTGTGCTCTAAATTTTATTCTTGGGAGGCATTACACATTTCTGTGAAATTTATGATACATAATATAATGTACTTTTAATATAAGCTGATTGTATTAAAATCTAAAGTATCAACATTACAGACCTTTGTTGATATCAACAGAAAAGGAGAGGATGACTAAAACTTCAGAAGTCAGTCACAACAAATAAATACATCCCTTGCTCTGAAAAGCATACTATTTAGGAATAAAAATCCAAACCCATGATCATTTTATGTAAACAATGAGTTATAAAAAAATCAGACTTTAAATGTTTAATGCTTTTAATTAATTAATATATGAAGTACACTTTCACATCTGTAATTTCAGTCAGTGTTTTATTCTTTTAGCCTTTTGCTTCAGAAACCCGGTTCAGATTGTTGTCTGAGAAAAAAAAAAAAAAAGGGAAATAATCCATGCTCTTTTGAAAATGTCAACTCCCATTAAACCAGCTCTCCAAAATAATGATGTTCATCTGATTTTTCCCTCTTTGATTAAGCTTGTATAATTCTGTATTATCTTGGTAGCTTTGATGCCAAACAAGATTAAATTGTCATGTACAGTATATTAAATTTATAATATGAATAAAAAAATCACTCATAAGGCACTCGGAATCAGTATCTAGAGACATAGCTACTACATTTACATAATTTACACCTCTGACATGCCATTATTTCCTGACATAATATTATTTATGGCCAATTATCAATTGCTGGTCAATGCTTGGAATCAGTCACTATAATTATTTCCCTATAGTTTCTTGTTTAGATACAACAGAGACAGCTTTCTCAAGCCTCAGCACAGCGCCAACATGTATTTCTTCTGCAGAGTGATACTATTTTTTGCTGTCTTGCATGTGATTTTTCTCCAATATGATGAAAAAATATTTCGACCACAAACGTTACAAGTTTCAAAGTAGTGTTGTTACTTCTGACAAGTATTCAGAACTGCTATAAAAAACAGTCAAAGAGGATTTCCCAGAAAGAAAGAAACAAAACAAAACCCAGCAAAACTGATGTGGTAGGAGAATCCTGTTCAGCAATAAGGTGATCTGATTGTCTATCCTCTCCTCTTTCCCATTTTTTTTTTTCAGTATATTTTCATTTTTTCCTTTTTTATTTTATAAAAATGGATGAAATAATAGCTGATTTCTGCTCTTGTATCTAGATTTCACTTCCACTCAAATCAGTCCTAAAGCAGGCAAACAAAAATCTGCATTTGAATTCCTAATGATGCCTCCTATTGTCTCATTGCTGCTACACCTGTCAATCACTGCTGAAAAGTGCTAATCACTCCCAGAAATCCCAGTCTCACAGACAAAAGTACCAGTCACCAAAAAAATAATACCAATTGGTCATGGATGTAAGACAAATCTCACTAGGGATCTAACTGCACAATGGAGTTTATTAAGTCCATTTTGCTATAGTCTAGCTCTGCTAGCAGCATCCAACGGTTTCAGACTTTAATTTCGAAGTCAGCTAAAATCCACCAAAGTAACTCATATTCATTAGCTAGGCTTTAACTGAACTGCTGTGAAATCTCCTGGCTGCAAGGGCCTTTAGTAGAAGTGGCAGCTTTCATTTTCAATTTAAGGAAAATAGATCTAGTCAGATGTTAGGTACTTCTTCCTTAATCAGTTTGCTTTTTACAGGCACTTCATTCTTTACAAAGTTGATTCTTTAACTAATTGTACACATCTTTGAATTATTATAATAAATGTGAAAAAATATCTTGCGGTTAATACTCTGTACTTGAACAGTTCCCCTCTGTTACAACATTCAACTTTAATAGAAAGAAATAGTAACGATGAGTATATACCATGCATCATAAAACACTGTTGCCTCAGGTCAGAGAAACTGTATTTTATATTACAAAGGGGAAGGTGGCTAATTCAGTAGTCTTGACATCTGAACTGCTGTATCCTAAAAAACACTTTTTTTTTTTTTAAGCCTCAGTGCAGACTGCACTGTTTACATTTAAAACTATAAACACAGATTGTGTTTTCCTGTTATATCAACTAAATACTTAAGTATGTTTGATCTTAATAAACTATAATTAAGCAATATACAGTAATTACCTTTTAGAAATCCCTATAGTGATTACTACCTCTGGAGTTGACTAGAGGAGGCTAAGAATGTGCAATAATTGATTTTTATTGGTTATATGTATTCTACTTCCAATTTCTTAGGGAAGCAAAATATTTTAAATGGATGAAACTTCTCCGTAGATAAGTAAGGTTCATCTGGCTTTAGGGAAACACTACTGCAGTCAGCAACTTCTACCAAAGTTGCTGTTGAAGCTACATTTACTGATTATTGCAGTGGAAGGGCCACCCCTGAAAAAACTTTAATATTTACATTAAAAACTGTTTGCAGAGAGGCATAATTTATATATAGCTCCGATTCTGAACACTTTTTGCTTCAACAGGAACCCAAAGCTCCCAGCCTTAAAGTGCTCCCATAGTGCACTCAGCGCCGGTAGTGCTGGAGAAGTACTTGTTTTATTTCTTCCTTTTTTTTTTTTTCCTCCTTTTTTAACTCAATGCCCAACACCTGAAAAGCATTTTTTTCCCTTTTTAAACAGTTTTTGCAGTTTATGCGACTTCCTCTTTCTTACAGTTAAAACAAATAGCAAACTCCAGAACACTGACTGCAAAGCAGTATGTAGCTTCAAACACAGGTTCATCAATATCCTTCTTGCATGACTGTAGTGACCATACTATTGGATTTCTGAATTTTAATACAAATAATAATGCAACTCTCAATGACTTCACACATGGTGAATCAGGAGGGAAAGCACGCCTGCACTTCAGATACGCTCACTTTGTGATACAAGCCACTCCAGGCACATTAATTCTGAAGTACATTAATCCACAGTGCCACCTAGCCACCTGTGTATATTTAGTTTAAATGTGACAAAAAGAAAAGCTTTCTAAACTGTAAAAACTGTTAACTCTCTCCCCCTCCCCTCCAGCTGGTGAATGTAGATGGGGTAGAAAAATAATAAAAAGTAGCCGGACATGCTTATAGCAAGTGTTACTGACCTAAAGGAAACCTGCAAATCTTTGCTACAGCTCTATGTTATGCTGTTATTACTCCAAACAAAAACTGGGATATTAGCTGCACTGAATTAAAATGAAGCATTCTATAAACACCTGCTTTGTTGTACAAAACTTGTTTCCCTGAAACATGAAACCTCTTTCCCTTCCTTCTCCTCTTTTTTTTTTTTTTCTTTCTTTTCAGCTCTAGCCTTAGAACTAAATTAGATTTTACATTATGTTTATGTCACAGGAACTTTTCAAAGCTTCAGCAAGTATTTATTTTAGGTCTTATTATTGTAAAAATAATAGAGTCGGGCTAGCAGATACTAAAAGGCATCCTCCAAATCTACACCTAATAGATATACTCAACCAGTAATATTCCCACAGCAATTGTAACACATACCATGAGTACACCAAACCTCTCTGACAGAATGCTCAAAGCACCATGTAGTTCCCAGCTCAAGGTGTGACAGAAAGGAGTTGCTTTTAAAAACTTCTTATTTGAAAGAAACTGCACAATATTGCCTGACTACGTTTTACAATTTGCACAGGAGGGGAAAGAAAGTACAATAATTGAAATGTCCCCAATAGCCATCCAAAGCAAAGCCTAAGGCTGGTATTTGTCCCACCCTATGAGAGGCAGAAAGTGCTGAACTTTTTCCTTCCTGGCATATTTGTGCCTCTTCCAGACACAACAAACAACTTATATAGCACAATTTAGTGTGTGACACAGTGGGTTGAGGGTACACTTGGAAGCCCCCCCCAGCCATGCAGGGTTTTGGCAGACAAGCATTCCCCTTTGCAGGTTTCAGGTGAGCTCCATGGGATTTGAAGGCTGAGCAAGACGAGGTGAGCCAAGAACTGAGAGGTGCCCCAAAAGCTTGGAGAGAACTTTCTGTCCCCTTCAAATAGCAGTCTACATCCAGACTCTTTGTATGCTAGCACTGATAAGATGTATGAACACTTTTTCAAGGCAAAAGCTTTATTTAAAAATAATTCCAGATAACAAACAACAGTTTCTTTAGAATCCTGGTCATACCTAACATGTAACATTTGCAAAATATCTGCACTTTCGAGAGTATCTTTAAGGAAGCTGCATAAGGGAAAACACTCAGGTTCCCATCACTGTAATATTTGCCATCAGTCCCTAACCAAGGTTTAAAAAAAAAAAAAAAAATAAAAAAAAAATCCTTCTTGTAGGGTCTCTGACAGGTTTCCCATGCCTCCTGTCCCTGCTTAATGCCACTCTCGTCTCTGCTTCCCTATTATCCTTACTTGTAGATTCATAATTTCCCAGATTTCTGCTACTGCTGTTGTCCCACATTACTGTTTAAGGAATGCTGCCTCTTTCTACACTCACCATCTAATTCTTGTCCTCCTTTTGCCTTAATTTTATCCAGCTCTCAGGCCTCCACGTTTTGCCTCAGGTCTCCCACAACACTGAGACCTCTGACTTGGCCCACCAAGCTAAAGAAGGGCCAATATGCCAGTCTGCTTTAAAAATGCCTCAGAAGATAACTCTAAACACTACCCTCTATGCATTTAGTTAAATGTCTGAACAAAGACGGCACAGAGAGAAAGCCTAAGTTGGAGGAAAAAAGAGAGATTATAAAATAAACCTCTCAGATATAAGTTTTTCCACTTCTATACAGAGAATTTTTTACCCTCATTCAGTTTCCTACGAGTAGAACCAGTGTTCCTTCCCTGCTTTTTGCCCCTTTTAAAGAAAGCAAGCTGATTAAAAAAAATTGTCACAAAAACAGGGGACTACAGACGCTGTTTCTTCTATAGCTTCTTTCTAAAAAAAATATTAAAAAATAAAAAAATTGTCTTAATATCCTATTTTGATATTTTAATATATTATTTTTTGGGCTTGTCAGTGTTACATTAATAATTGGACTCTATGATCTTAAAGGTTTTTTCCAATCTAGGCAATTCTGTGATGATTCTTTTGTAAACCTCTTCCTTTCTTAGCACAAGGTACATACGGAAATATACATTCATGCTCCTCTTCTTCCTTACTTCCTGAACCTTCACTGGCATCTTTTTAATGTTAAACACTTGATCCTGAAAACAATACAAATCTGAACTAATAGGCCAAAATACTACTGAATTACACTGACAAGAAATAATTTAAAAAGAGATGTAACTGGTAAGAATTAAAGGACACACAGTAAGAGGACTTGGAAAAAAAAAAATCATTATTTGAATGTTAAATTTTGGAGGCAGTTCTTCAGCCCCATCAGCTTCAAAACAAATTCTGCTGTTTACCACCAGCTTGATCAATATATGGTATGGACTATTTCAAAGGATGCTGCCCATTTTTGGTGGAAGTAAAAAAGTTAAAATTCAGAGTTTCCTTTGGATCCTGGTCTCATCCTTCCCAATGGAGTGCCTGTCCTTTCTATGTAGCTTCAACAATGGTTATTTCATATAAAAGTAAATGTAGTGGGCAGGATGATGACTGACACCTGATCCAAGACAAAGGGGTAAGGACCTAGTGCCCAGTAGCCTTGTGCTTTGACAGGCTTTTTCTCCTGGCGACTGTTAGCCATTGTTTGATAACTACAGACTTCCCTTCCCACAGACCTTTCTGAACTCCGCTGTCTTTGAACAACACATGAAATGTGAAGGAAAGTATTTACCAGCCCGTAATTACAAGCCACCTCTCATGTAAAGGTAACCGGTAATGAGGAATGTGCAAAGAATAGCTAGCACTGTCAAAAGAAAAGAAAAAAAAAAGCAAGCTTGTAAAATGTAAACCCGTACTAAATGCCTTATAGACTTATCTTGCAGTAACTGTATCAATTAACCATGCTAAAAGCCCTAACTCAGATGGGCACTGCACACAGCATGTCTGCCAGTGTTTTATTATCAAGTCCATTATGATGAGTTCTTGTCCTAGACAAAAGGAGAACAGAAAAAGAATTCAGGCTGACAAATTAGACTTGAAATCAGTTTCATTTACATAACGACTGGAAGTTCATTAATAACAGAGTTTTAATTATTCATGCTCTTGTTTCACTAGATACAGCAGTTTTCCCCCTGCTGCGCTGGATGTCTGGATTAGCTAAAATGAACCATAGCAAACTGATAGACTGCCCAGATTTCTTAAGTTCTTTGCTGCTTTCAAACTACCAAGGAGAGCACTTGGGGGTGGAGGAGTAGGAGAGGGCAGGGGGAGGGGAAGAAACCCTTTACTTTAGCTAATGTTATAACACGCTAGTAAAGGAGAAGGTCAAATTCTACTTTGGCTGTAAACTTTGATTTGATAAGATAAGAACTCAGCCTCAAAATCCAAGCCATAAGAAAAAGTTTGAGAAAGATTCCAAATTCTATATTGACTTGCCAACTTCTAGTTCCTTATTTAGATCACTTTAGATCAATAGCATCAACTCTGGGTATTTGTGTTGTGATACCTGGTGTGAATAGAGAGCATTTCTAGAAAATAACCACATTTCAGTCTCTCACAAAAAATTTAAAATGTTTAGCATCTATGCTGAAATCATAGTGATTTCATAAATTCAGTTTTCTCCTATTTCTTCTGTGGTCTTTTGCTTTGAATGTGTTTTCGTTGGTGTTAGCTTCAATTTGAATTATGAAGTGGAATAAAGAAGGTCAGAGGTTAATATATTTTGCATAGAAAAAATGAGCTTACTAGGATCTTTGTTAAAAAATCATCAAAATGCAACAATGAATGGACAGCTTTATCTTGTAAGGATAAGTTTTTCCAATCACAGCATCTTACAAGTAACTCCCATTGACTTCAACATATCCTGCAGTGAAAGAATAGGACCCGTGGATTTTACATGACTATTTGCTATTCAGTGAAACCCGAGGGCCCTACTCTCCCGCTGCAGGATGCATGTAATACCCACTGAAATCAATGGGAATTACTCTTATGTCCTGCAGCACAACCAGGCCTCACAGCTACATGTCGTGAACTATGAACACTGGTAGGTGGACAAAATGAGGGATATATTTGAAGAATGATGCTTACTAAAAGCTATTTTACTTTGAAATTCTTCCTTTATCTCATAGCACATAACTAAGGCACAAGATCACAGGTCTTTTCTTCCAAAACCTGAAACTTTTCTGGAAACAAAACAATGAATGGAATAAAAACACTTTCTGTAGAAATGAAAGCAAACAAATGTCCTCTTAAACTTTTACTATTCAGTGTTTGCTTTTTGGTGGGTGCAACAGTAGCTTTTTTTGCTCACTTTCTCCTCATCCTTAAAAAATTAATAATATTGATAGAAAAAAAAAGGAGAAAAAAGTCTTAAGAGAACAGAAAGGCTGAGATTAAAGAGACATCTAGACCATGTTTGATCTGGTCCTTTTTTTAGGAGCCTTTTGTATTACATTGCTGTGGGTGGCAAAAAGGAGATGTCTTCCCTGTGTTTATATTTGAATTAAAGTACAAGTATTCAGCCATCTAGTTTTTGTCAATATGTTGCATCTTCCAGTTCTTTTTATTGGTAGATAGTGTGTACATCTTGTATATCGTGTCCACAATAAACGTTGTCAAATGTGCAGAAGTTTTATTTATTTATTTAAAAATTGAAGCCAATTCTAAACTAAGAAATAAAAAATACAAGGCTGGAAGTCAGTAGACTTAGACTACATTCCAGCTGTACCACTGCCCCTCATCAAATAGCCTATCTGTTGACCCTGGGCCAAACCATAAATCCCTCAGCCATGCTGATGGCTAAGGAATATATATGTATATAAATATTCATAGCAATTGTTCTGCAGGGCTGGACAAAAATTCTGGGAGTCACTGTTCACCACCGTGAATAAGCAGTGTACAGACTGACCTTGTACTTTCTGGCCCTCTCCCTTGAAACAAGGTGAAAGTATTTCCCTGACTGATCAGTTTACTCCATGAATACATTTCTCTGCCAGGTTATAGTGGTGAACACTGTGAAAATCTGAAAAGAAAAGCACCTCTATATTCCTGTTTGAGAAGATTTAGTTGATGTGGACAATTTCCTTCAGTCTGAGAGTGACAACAGAAACATAATAAAGGCACGAGGGTTGTATGGATGCATTAACCGTGTAATGTGTTTTCGATCAGACTTTGTGAGAATAATTTGAGTTTCTTATAGCTAGCTCCAAATTTAATTTGTTCATAAAGAAACTAGTACTAAGCAGACAGACTTGGTAGAGTTTAGTGCAAAAAGAGGTCTGCTTATCGCAGTGGCTTTGTAGGGACAGAGATCTTCCAATAAATATGTCAAAAAGTGACCAACATTATTCCAACTTAGTCTATGAATATATTTCACTCTTATTCTCACTCAGTTCCCAGACATATGATGTCTCTTCCATTCCTATGGGAGATCCCATGTTTCTAAATGTTCTTATCTTTTAGGAAGCATACCAGGCAGTTCCTATTGCACAGATGGCATGCAGTGCCTGACTGAACTAGCAGACTTGGTGCTGTCTCAATGCCTTTTACTGGCAAGAACTGATTGAGTAGCCCAGATTGATACTCTTAGTAATAGCTGGACAATCTGCCTTGCTATGTTTAATCCACAGACCACGTGGCTGTTGGAAAACACTTTTTAAACAGCTTTTTAACATTTACAAGGGCAGCTTTTTTTGAGAAGTCACCTTTCCTGGTTTTAACATGTTGCTATCTCTACGTATTCTTTGTCTATCACTGGATTTTCTAAAACAACACAAAGCAAAACAAACAACAAACCAAACCTTTTCAGTTATTTTGAAATTTTAGAATGTAACTCAGCAGTTCAAAATCCCGGAGAATAGCTTAGTGAAAAACTGTCACAAATGCAGTTACGAAAAAAACCTGGACACACATATCACCTCCTTGTCACTGACAGATCATGTTGCTGAAAAACCTTACAAGATAGAAGCTTTGAACAACACATTTGACCAAATTAGACAGACTGAAGGGCTCCCACATTGCTGTTCTGGCCCACATTTTCAAATATTCTAAGTTCAAACCTAGCCAAGACTTGACTGTCTGAGGTCTTAAGGTAACAAATAAAGCCCTTAATTTCTACAAAAGAAATTAAAGATTAAAGTTACCAATGCTTGATCACTTCTTTTTGAAAAGGGTGATTTATAGCACATATTTTTGAACTCGTAAAACCTAATAGTTTTCTTTAAATCAAGTCAGATACTCAGTCCCATTTGTCCCACTGCACAGTATGTGACGCAGTGAACACACTTTATTTCACACACTTAATAGGAGAATTATGTACTGCCTCTTCTTTAAGGAGGATATTTAGGTGGAGGGGAAGAAACAAAATAAAGTTGTTTTTCAGATCTAATCCTTATTATCTCCATTTTCCACATTTACAATTCTCATGGTTTTACCCACTCTCACCAGGTAATTTCCAGTTATTCACTAGCTTCCCTTTAGCCTCAATAAGGAAATCTTCAAGTAAGGTTAGTGTAGAAGATTAAGACTGCATTAAGATTAAGTCTGAAATGTTCTGCTACCAATTAGCCCTCTAGTATTTCTGTAAGCCTTGAATTTTTGATGCGATCAATGACACCAAGTGGAGCCATCTTCTGTGGAGTGGTTATTAAAGATATAAAAATCAATACAAAGATGATACTTGAAAATCTATATCACAAGATAATGAATCACCATGAGAGCCAGCTAAGAAAGAATGTCAGCAAACCAAACAGAAGGTTTGTGCATAACAAATTACATGATGCCAGTAGAGTTTAAGCTAAATTTTGCATGAGACAGAAGTCTTCAGGCAACACTTATGATACATTTGCATGGCAAGGTTTTAATGAGATAAAGACACAAGACCAACCATGCGTAGGGCTTTTTGTGCATTAAGGAGAGACAGAAGGAGTGAGAGATGATTGAGACATATGGGATTAAGACAATAATGCTATAATTTGACTTTAATGACAAAACAGCATCAAAAACTTTCTCTGTCAGTAATCCTCATTCAATTTCTTTTAAATGAAACATTATTTGCCTGCACCTTAAGTGCTGATTGTTATTGGAGTTGTGTATTGGAGCTTTACAGGATACTCCAAATTTAATTTGAAGTAGGGATTGATTTAGTTGGCTTCAAAGCCAGGTTTTCCTTTCCAAAATTGAACTAGTGCATGACTTTGCAAGTTCATTTGGGTTTACTACTTGATACAATTGTATGAGACTTCACAGCATTTACGGTACATTTTGCCCTGCTGATCTCTTGTTCACTCACATGTACAGATACACGTACAGACAGAACTATTAACAAACACTCTTGCTGCCCTCCTGTCTTTTCCCTGTGAAATACATTCCTCACTAAAAGCTACAGATTCAAAAGTCTCACACAGTTCAAATCCATATTATATGAAAAACATCATCACTTTGAACTTCTAATATATCAATTATAAGGTTCTTAAGATTACTGTCATTAGTTATGCTATAACTTTTCTGAAAGATGAGAGCAGCACATTCTCATTTTGCAGATCACTCATTTTACTGAGGGGTGTAAAAAAACCAAACAAACATTAAGATATGACAAGCCCTTAGGCAATTTGAATTTTCTTTAGTTGTGGGACATTTGTCTATTTAAGCTATGAGATCTTTGGGTTATAGCTAGATGATACTACTATGATGGAGTCTCAACCAGGGCCTCTGAACACTAATGGAATTCAAATGAATTATATTAATAAAAATCAGATAATAGTATCCCATAGGAAGTCTAGGAGAACCAGAATGACAACAGGTCCTATAAAGCATTTTATTCTGCTGTAGTTACAAAGCTAGCCTTACTCTAACATTCATACAGATTTAGTACAACTTTTTTTTTTTAAATATATATATTTTTTTAGTACAAACTGGATATATTCCTTTTTAGACTGTATTCCCTTTCAAGGACTATTTGCTCTTATTACGTAGGATTAGGGCACTTCGAACACACCTATTGTGGTACAACAACAAATGCTTCTTTTTCCTTTTCTAAGCACACATAGCTTTCACATTTGGAGCTGGTAAGTAGCAACACTCATAGATAATCATGTTCACAATCACAGCTTATTGTGCTTTTAATGGGATGCCAAATGTAAGTCCATTCATCAGTAACTGTCTGTTGGTTGACAGCCACTAGATTTATTTATTTTTTAAATTTTTTAGTGTGAAATTTCTCACCTATGTCAAACCCACTCTCCAAATCAAGATACTAAAAGGCCACAGCAGTTCACATCCTCAACATGCATACCTACAAAAGCTGCATCATTTGATGATTGGCCCTTTGTCCTGTAAGCAAGAATAACATTGAAACATTACAGCAGCTCTACTGCTATCTGCTAGACGTTGGCCAGCAGGTTAGTGAATCAACCATCTAGTTGCATAGGAAAGCTACTTCATAATCAAATAGAGAAATAAAGAATAACCATGACATACTTTGTGCAGTTTTCAGCACCCATTGCAGTTTTGACTTAATTTGTTTCCCTCCCTTTTTGCATCTTGAGTCTTTGAAGGCAAATGAACCATTCAGTGTCATAAAACAGAGCGAACTAGAACAGCCTTCAATAAAAAAAAAAAACCTAACAGAAAAAGCAGATCTTCTGCAGAAAACATTTCACATGGCTACAAACTGTCTTTGTCGCTGTTTAAATTCTGCAGCCTTGCGATTGTTCTGACACCTTTTTATTGTTCCTTTTAAGTGCAAATGCCTAGGTAGCATCACTATAAATGAAACAGTAGTGTTCACAGATTGCATTCAACGGCTGTTAGAGCTCCCTCTCCTTCATCTGCACAATTTGCATCTATTACAGACTCAGGAATATAGCTTTTGCTGCTTCTCAGTGGCCTCAGAAGGGCACAAGATGCCCCCCTAAAGAACCGCAGTGAAGTTGATCTTTTAAAGTCCTTCCTAGAGGCAGCCCTGCTATGCTGCTTACTGAAGGATGAGAGGAGGGGAAGAAGCTAGTACTGTGAACACTTTGAAGGACACCACTATGATGTGCAATACAAGTTCTCTGAATGATGTCATCTTGTGATATCCACCACAAAATTTAGGGTGTTTAATTTGAATTGCTAATAAAAATGCAGAGACCTAGTCTGTGGCTGCAGCACAGGCATTCTTGGCCTCCTGAGCATGGCTCTGAGGGGTTTTGCACAGTGATATGTGCAGTAGTCTGCCTCTGGGGTGCAAGAAAGAGGTGGGTGAATACATTTTTACCTGTGAAATTCACATTTCTTTCACAGCACCGCAGGGAAAAAGAGTGTATGGAGAACAGACTGTATCATCTCTCTTAATTCCCTATTATCAGTTATGTGCTGCGAATATTTTAACAAGGGGTTTCTTCAAAAATTAACCACTATGGCCTGAGCTAAATCCCTGGCTGGCAGCAGTGAAGTGTTTTCATGTGAAGCAAGATAAGATGTAGGAGATGCTGTGTGTTTGCTTTCTGATTGTTCAAACTGAGAGGACACAACTGCTCTTAAAAAAAAAAAACCAAAAAACCAACAACAAAACCTGATGTGCAGAAGCTGACTATTATTTATTTCTAAGAAAATAATATTTTTATTATTTGAATGCTCTCCTTGGACAGATAAAGTTTTGTAGATGAGATCCATAACCTTTGTCTCTTTTGCGGAAAGGTTTGCAATAATTGACAGGTGTAGTCCAGAATGGCACATTCCAAGAACTAAAATATTAAAACTGCGAGTCTTTGAGGGAAGAAACTTACAGTGTTTATGTAGCACTTAGAGTACACCTGATTTAGGAAGGGAGACCTTTAGGTATGGTACTAATTATAACCAAGCTAGAGGTGACTGCATATTGAACTTGTTTTTATTACCCTGTACAACTATTATCACACGAGTCCAACATTTCAATACAGAGTCGTACTACAGCATGTGATGCCATTGATGTTCAGGTAGTACGCACAGTCATTGTCCTTTCCATCGTAAGACTTCACTATTACAATATTCACATAAGGTGAAAGCAAAAAGACTATTGCTATTGTTATTGTTCTTTGTTGTGTTTCTCAGGAATCAGGTGATAAACCAAAGCCATTAGACAGGAATTCATTGTACTAGGCCACCCTGCTGATCAACTAAAACAATGTTATATTCTTTATCTCCATGGCAATCCAATGGGATTGTAGTATTCTATCGTGTTTTACTAGGAAGGCATAATTGTATACAGCTTTTCCATGAAACTTACAAAATACTGAGACTGGGAATTCAAAAAAAGAGCTTAGTACAGAAAGACTTTTTCTTCCACTCTGATAAACAGAATGAAAATCTGAAGCATCACTGATACAACATAGAATCATAGAATAGGGTTGGAAAAGACCCTTGAGATCACCGAGTCCAACCGTACCTATCTACTACTAAACCATCTTTCTGAGCACCCCATCTACCTATCTTTTAAATACTTCCAGGGATAACGACTCAACATCTTTCATACTCTTATTTGTTTTCCAAATAGAGATCATATTTCACTTATAGAAGTGAACTTTTATAAATGCAGGTGGAGCCTGTATTATCTGTCCTTTGGATACCAGACATCTGCTTAAAATCTTTGTCATACTTTTTCCCTTTAAAAGAAAAGAGTTAGGTACAATCTCTTCAATGACCATATGAATTTGTGAGCAAATACTCCATTTGCATATCTAGCTTTCATGCAATGCAAAGCAAACCTCTCTTTATACACAGCAGTCATTTTCCTGAAGATAGGTACTTGTTTCAAATAATGTTTTGTTCCATACTTAAAAAAGATGAAATTTTGTCACATAACCTACAACAAAATCTTGGGAAGGACTAATGTCCCTGATTATTTACCTTTCTATTTTAAAG
Source organism: Caprimulgus europaeus (assembly GCA_907165065.1). The sequence continues at coordinate 14,717,675 of OU015534.1, read as the reverse complement.
TGACACTTATCTATTACTGCCTTAAACACCTTGCAGTGTGACTTCAGAATCCCACTATAGATATGCTATTAAATGTTTTGCTATTATTCTCCTATAAATTTGAACCAGAGACATAGAAGTGCAAATCACAGTGCCTCAACCTTCTTAACTGGGTGATGTCTATACAGAGGCCAGATTTTCAAATACTCTAAACATTCTAGCAATTCATTTTCAGCTACACCATTTACCTACCTAGCACAAAATTAATTTATATAACATACTTTAATTCTCCAAATAAACATCTTTAAAGATGAGGTTTTTTTTAGTAGGAGAAGACAAAAATCTTTAAGATTAAGTTACAGCATAATGTTATTAGTATTCAAAGGAAAGTGAGTATCAGAAATAGTGTGGTCACAAGGACTAGGGGAGTGATTCTCCCCCTATATTCATCACTGGTGAGGCTGTACCTCAAATACTGCAGTTTTGGGCCCCTCACTACAAGAAAGACATTGAGGTGCTGGAGTGTGTCTAAAGAAAGGCAATGAAACCAGTGTGGTTTCTAGAGCACGAGTCTTATGAGGGGTGGCTGAGGGAACTGAGGTTGCATAGTCTGAAGAAAAGGAGGCTCAGGAGAGACCTTACTGCTCTCTGACTACCTGAAAGGAGACTGTAGCAAGGTGGGTCTCAGTCTCTTCTCCCAAGCAACAAATGATAGAACAAGAGGAAAGGGCCTCAAGTTGCACCAGAGCAAGTTTATATTGGATATTAGGAAAAATTTCTTCACCAAAAGGCTTGTCAGGCACTGGAACAGGCTGCCCAGGGAAGTGGTTGAGTCACCATCCCTGGAGGTATTTAAAAGATGTGGCACTTAGGGATTTGGTTTAGAGGTGGACTCAGTAGTGTTAGGTTTATGGTTGGACTCAATGGTCTTAAAGCTCTTTTCCAAACAAAATGATTCTATGATTCTGCTTTTGTAGCTTACATGAAGCTATTAAACTTCAGAAAGTCTGCAAGGCCTACACTTGCCACTGCACTCACTTGTTGCCCAGTTATCCCTGCCCAATGACTTAGAGATTGCCCATTATTACCAGAAAAGAGGAGTTGGATACAGATAGCACAGAAAATGTAAAACAAGCACAGTATATGTTTACGTATATAGATTAATTTCATGTTCATATTCCTGTGCATTTCCCACTAAAACTGTGTTTGAAACAAGGTAATTAAATTAGACCACTGGTAGCACTCCAGAAGAGATTAGCTCAATCAAACAGAAAAATCCCAATAGCTTCATTGATATTCAGTTGCACCCTGCCAGACAGAGAGGTGAATACAAAATAAACAGACGCAAGCAGGAAGATAACCACTTGGCAAAACCTGGACACAAGAGCACAGTAGCCAGCTAAGTAAAATCATCCAAGTAGGACAGGGAGCACAGAAAATGGTTTATTAGGAACCCCTGCAAGGCTTTTCAGCCTCACATGGCACCCTTCTCAGCCCCTTGACATCAAATGCCAAATGCTACTGCCCTCTCTCTCAAAAGCAACATGTTTTGTTGTTTTGGGTTTTTTTGTTGTTGTTGTTACTGTGACTGCATAAGCAGTGCCAGGAGTCACCACTCTCACTTGCCTCGTGCTTCCCACCACCTGGTGCTGGCAAACATCACTTTGGCTAGCAAGGCAGTGGGACTTTATTTTTCCTTGTGGCTCTTTTGTAAAGGGTACAATGTGGATTTTTTGTCTCCTTACATGTAATTAAGTGCTTAAGTGGCAGCATGTCGTGCTGCAATGTTGGGACCTAAGCCTGGGTCCTGAGCTAGCTTGCAGGCTCAGAGGGTTGACAGGCAGCATTGCATTGAATAACAGCAGCAAAAATTGCCAATGACAGGGTTAATTCAGCTAGCCAATAAATGCACATGCAAAATTTAAGGGGCTTACCTTCAGCTCGACTTGATCAGAAATGCTTTATAGAAAGGATAAAAGGAAAGAGCGACGAAGAAGCCAAATTAAGTCTGCCACAGCAAGACCTCCAAACCAGTATGGGTCTCTTATCCAAGATGAGGTCTCATTGTGCCCAGCTGCAGGTGAAGTGATGTCCCTGGAGTGCTTTCACCTGCAGAAAGCACAAAACCAAAATGAACAAGGACAATATATTAGGGGATTTAAAATACAAATATTGCAAACATTAAAAAGCAAAGCACGATAAATTTGATCACATCCCTGGCCAGAAATAAATCTATATTTGTCTAGCAAAGGGAAGGATGTGGGAGACATATTCCTTGGTTAGCGAACCTTGAGGAGTGCCAGAATGGTGTTGCAGATAGAGAAGGAGGGAGGGAGAAAGAAAGGAAAGGTGGCTGAATGAATCCAGGAGCTCAGTTTGGTGGAAGGAGGTTAATGAAAAAACAAACAACAAACTAAAAAACACCACCACCAAAGAACAAACCACAAAACCAAATACAAACTAATCAATTCTTAATCTTCAACAATTAGTTATCTGAAGAAAGCATTATTGCCACCTGCCTTTATTGGTCATGAAAATTAAGGTCATTCAGTGGAAGGCTGCCACCACCATTAAAACTGGTTCTTCCTTGCCCAGAGGAAAAGTAGTTGCCTTTGGAGACAAGTCTGAATTCTTCCCCTACAGTCTATTCTTAGCCAACCATGGATTCAATGAGAAAGACAAAGGTATTATTTTGATTTGCACACCACTGCTTCCTTTCATGCTTTTTTTTCTTGAAGTGGCATGTGCTCATTTAAAAGGAGCAGGCTCTCAGCTTGCGGTGAGACCCCATTGTTTTCTATCTGTGGTTGAAATAAACCTCCTGAAATATGTTTGGTTTCTCTTAAATTTCAAAGTGATGGCCAATAGTCAGCTGCAAACAGGTTCAAAGTGATCTTAGCCAGTGCAGATTTAAAACTCCCTCATCACTTGCTGTGAAACAAAACAGTAAAACCCTTATCATCATCTGTGAAATTCTGGCCAAGCCTTACTTTCAGCTATCATCACTGAAATCTGAAGATGTTCCTTTGAAATCAGCTCAGAGAATATTAAGATTCCCAGTTAATGCTTGGAGAGAGAATAATATTCTCTCTAAAGCAAGCAAATTTCCACTGGATACAGTGAAGTTACTTCAGGATCTGGCTTTGTGGCTAAGCAGATTGTTCCATAGGCTTAACTGAGTGAGTGCACAGTATCCCCATCCTTACATAATCTTTCCATCTACCTCCCTCTCTTACTTTCTCCTCTACTTACTCCTGGTATTTGATAACAGTCCCAGACTTATTCTTTGCCAAATGAAGCGGACAAGTATTTCATTACTAATTTTTATTATTTTTTTAAATGTGTTTATCTTATCTGTTGTTCAGTCTTAAATAATAAGAATTAATAAATAATGAAGTAATTTGCATGTGTCTGGGAGCCAAGAAGTGTTTTCTATTCTTTCATCCATTTCTGATCTGATAAAAAAAAATATTTTATTAGAAGAAATTACTATGCAAGTGTTATGGGGGAGGGGAGCACGAAATTGGAGTTATTAATAACCAAGTACTCAAGGAATTCTCCAGCCTAAACTGGCTACAAGAATTTGATTTTAAGCTGAGACAGAAGAACTTTAATATTATCAAAGGAAAGAAAAAGAGAATAACAGCTTTGCAGCAAGAAAATCCTCATATGAATAAAAGCTTAGTTTGGAATTGATAGCCAGAGTAGTAAATGCGAAACTAAATCAAGCTCACAGCCAAGACACAGGAGCTCTATTATTATATCAGTTTTGATCACTGTGCAGCCTCAAGTAAGAAACTTCTTTAATATCTGTATCTAATGGATCAAATTGAGATATTGATACTATCTTCTTTAAAGAGCTTTGACATTTTCAATGCTAAGTATTACTATTAAGGCACGCCTGGGTCTGTGGCGTGGTTTTTGAAAGCAAAAGCTGCTAGTTTCAAGCAGAGAAGTAGCATATGTTCAGTTTAAAATTCAAATGTACTTATAACTGAAAGCTAATGGCAATGTCATTTCACTGAACAATCCTGCAACAGGCCATATGAGCCAAACCATTTTTTAAGACATTATTGGGATTGTACAGAGAAAGAGGAGTTTAAAAGTAGCTGAGAATCATCAGGAGTTGCAGTGTACCATAAGGTGGTGAATGCTGCCCTCTGCCTCAGGTTGGCAATGGTCACTTTTTTAGAAATGGTCTATTTTTAAAGTGTGGGGGAGACAGGAAAGTTTGAGGTTCAGCGGCTTAAGTAACGAAAAGGTTAAATGCCTAAAACAATATCACATTAGCAAGAAGTTTCCTCAAGGATTAAAGGTTGTAGTTATTTTAAAATAATGTTTTTCAAATATCTGCAACACAGAAGAGGAGCTTTTTTCTTTTATGTATCGTTATCTTGAATGGACTGCTTAAAAGAGTCACGTCAGCATTAAAATTACAGGCCCATAGTGGACAGTTTCTTTTACAGAGATTTTTTTTTAATGGTTCAATAATATATAAAACTCGCTTCACTGTATTAATTTATAGTTTTAGGCAAGATTTAATAAGAAAAGAAAGGCACAGTATTCTTTATCTCTTCATACAGTGGAAGAAAGCTTAGTTCATTTCACTGAAAGCGTAATTGAGATGTGTATGTCTGCAGCTTAAACATAACAGCTTCAGAATTTGCCAAAGATCATGCTTATGTTATTCTGCTGTAGATACACCATTGTTTTTTTTAAAACCATGAGTGAACAAGTCTAAGAAATAGAACACAATGGTTTTATTGTGACCATTCTCCTAGAAACTGGGACTACCTTTCTCCTTAAAAGTTGTGCCTTCCCTTGTACTGCCTGCACCCTTGGCATCACTTGGAAATAGGGGGAAATATCCCTCACTTCAAAAAGTGAGGGAGAAATAATTTTTATTACACAAAGTAAATGTTAAGCACTGCTCCATTGCCACCCTTCCCATACCAAGTCTGCCCCACAGGAAGTCCAGAGCCTACTTGCCTTGCTGATTCTTTGCCTGGTATGTTGATCTCCAGCAAAGAAGCATTAGACCTGGTGTCCTTCTGAATGCAAGACTTGTTTTTGTTTTCCTACCTCCTACTGTATAGAATTCAGCGCTACTGTTGGGGGGTGGTGGAGGAAGTATGGAATAGAAGAAATGGTTACAGGCCACATGTCTAATCTAAATATATAGCAAGTGGGAACCCCCTCCAGTCTTTTATAACCTCACTTTATATTCAGACCAATACAGTACAACCATTCTGATATGGTAGCATTTTATACCCATCTTGCACTCATGTGAAGGACGATGTAGTGTTTAGGACAACAGGAAATCCAGCCTCATGATTAAGTCCTTAAGCTCATCTTTTTAAAATAGAAGCTGGTAGAGAGACTGGATGCCTGTCTCTCAAGATGATAAAACGGAGTGTTCTGAAAACAAGGCAGTGTTTCTCCTGACATTGTTCCATTTTGGGTAAGAGAGCAGTACTCTTTTCCATAGCTGAATGAGAGAAAGTTCAGAACAGCTTTGGGAAGAACGATCTCAGAATCAAATTGCAAATAGAAACAAGAAATTGATAGGGCTTTTTGTTCACTGATCTTACACACAGACATAACAGTAATTAAAGAAAACAACTTTAGTATATTAAAAGAAAAAGGAAACCCAAAGTAAGTGTTCAAAGGAAGGATTTTTAGAAGCTATAAAAGACATAGGTGGATTCAAAGACCCAGTGGAATCGAGTAAGGAGAGCAAAATACCCTGGGAAACCTCATTATGTGCTCTCAGCTGCACTTAGTGAAATTTACACTCATAGAATGAGTCCTAAGAATTATTTCCTTTAAAAATGAGAAAAATCAAGGCATCTTGCAAACCTTCTAGGTTAAGTTTTCATTTTTGAGAAAAGCAAATGTTACACTAATTCCATATGCCTGTAAACAAGGAAGTATAAAAAAGCTTTTAGCATGCAAGATACCTCCTTTCCTTATTTATTCAGCAGGGGACATTTAGAAACAAGTGGAAATTACTGCAAGTGAATCTGAGGTTTTTCAGCAACAGAACAGAACTTAGTTTCCATGCTTTTAGCCACTAGCACAGCTTCTGAGAAGGAAAACACCTGTTTTGAGTGAAGCCACATAATTAGAACTGGGAAGATGGGAAGACAGAAAATCCTTTTTGCAGCAACACTGTGGTTGTGAAACTTGTTGTTGCCCTACTTTGATCTCATAAAAAGCCTTTCAAAGATTTGCAAAAACAAAATAGTATTAAAGTGGTTGTTTTGAGACTAAATGTAGTCTGCTGGGTATGCTCTATTCTGACCAGTTTTCACACTGAATTCGTCAGAATATAAAGCTAAAACCAGGTCATAAGTTTCCCAGGCTAGGGCCATAGCCCACAAAACATAAAAGACTCTATAGCTTAAGAGCGAAGTTTTTGATTTTAAGAGAAGGCATGCTTTGGCATACTTTGTATGTGACAGAGAAGTCCCCAGTTCAAGTTTTTCCTCAGTGATGTAAACAAAAATTAAAGTGGGTGGTGTTGGCATGGCAGAACCACTGGGATTTTTGAGGTGCTGCCATCTTGGAAAGATCATCATGTGCACATAGCATAGTGGGGCAAAGCTGATTAAAGGTGTCCTAGGGAAATGCAAGGGGCTTTTGGGGCTATATACGGAGAAGTCTCTCCCTTATCTTCATCTTACCAGTAGAAGATGTCTTTCTCAAACACATCAAAACATGCAGTTCTTTCCTCCACTTTTCTCTCCTTCATAGATGTTTTCCTCCTGAAAAGCACAGGCCTCCTTCCCTTCCCAGTCCCACCTTCTTGTTTCTCCTCTGCAACAGCATCTATTCACCTATTTACATCTCTCTAATTTCTGAGAAAATAAATCATCAGAAAAGAGATGAGAGAGAAAGGCTAGGGACTTGACAGAAAACTTGAGACAACACAAGGTCAACAGAATTAAAGGTCCTAATTCCAATCTGGACCTAACTGGTGAAAATGCTGCTGGACCTACTGTGGTTACATCTGAAGCCAGCTCTATGCAATTTTATTCTCTAATGGTACAGACAAAATTCAGTCTTTAGGGGACTTCCACTTCTGTGTAAATACATCCCTGTACTTCCTCCTGTAAGGACAGTTGCTGAGCATGACAATAAAAGAGAAAGATGATAGAGAAGACCCTTTGCAAAGCATGCGTTTTTCATCCTGTCCCTTCCAACCTTGGTACTTCCCTGAAGTTTTTGCTTTGGGGAGGTCCCAGCTAGAGGAGTAAGCAATAGGATTATTATACTGATACAGCAATTTCCAGAAGCATAAATATAAAGACAATGAAGAAAATACTTTTAAATTTTCCCACCTTTATACTCCAGCTAGAAAGTCTCTTATTTCCTAAATCCCCCAATAGAACTTTAAAACAATATATTGCTAGAAAATCTTTATTTGTAGATTTACTTAACGAAAACAAAGGAACAACTGACCCTCAAGGAGTCACTTCAAGTCCATTGTCATAAGAGTTGGTACCTTTTCTCATTTCTCATGTTACACATTTCACTGTTGACTTAACAATTTCAGAGTCATAAGTGCACAAAAATCATGTAGCTGCAATTTTCCAAAGGATCTCTGTGGCAAGAACCTCAGCTTCTTTCAAGTAATTAATTTGAAAACATTCCAATGTACTTTTCCATTTACTTGAATAAAAAGCTACATTGCACAGCATACAATCTAAACCTCTAGCTTCCTCGATGAGGAGGAAGGGAAGACTTGTGCCAGTTACAGTTGACATAGAAGGTATAAAATGAAAAAAACATATGCTAAATAAAAATCCTGCTTAGTTCTTGGTCATTTTGGAAACTGCAGTTATTTCTCATCACCTGTGAAACTTTTCATGAAGGCACTAGGAGCTCCTTTGCTCACAATGACAATACCTACACAACTTAGCTTACAACATTTCACATTTAATTTACATTAGAGAAGAACAAGCAATCACTAGAAAACTATCTAACAAATAGGTATTTCTCTGAGAGAGTAGAACTTCAAACATATTTCAGTAAGGATGCTCATGAGCTATATAGGGTAATTGCTTCCCTCCAACTTTAAAAATTAACTGTTCTTCCATTTGTTCTAAGTAAACTATTTTTTCTCAGTTATTTTACTGTAAGAATTTGAACTCATTACCAAATTATAAAAATTCAAATGGTAAATCAGACTGAAAAATAAAGAATAATACATTTCCTAATGAGAATCACTAAGAGGTACAATTACTATGAATTTTCATATGCAAGTGTGCCTCCAACCTCATGAAATCCAATAACCTAACATAAAAGCAGAGCTCTGAAACAGCTGGGTAGCTTGAATCTGACATGAACTTTATCTTCCAGAAAGATATGCTGCACATCTTATAGTTAAAGACAGAGTTTTAATTTTCAAATCATGGAGGAAAGGAGAATCCCTCACTGCTGTATCAAGGGAAACCGAGAACATTTGCTTGGTCTCCCAATAGAGGTAAGAAGACATGTTGAAAGTACTGCAAGTTGGAAGTTAATAACAGTCTTAGTCCTTTTATAAGTTTTTATTTTCAAAACATGCATGCTCAAAGTAAAAGAGTTCAAGCCTTTAAGTGAGGTTCAAGGGTATACTCTGAAATGGGAATATGTGAGTAGATGACATTTACACCATCTAAATTAAAATGAAAGAAATTAAAATGAGTTTATATCTGAAGTGAAGGAAAGAAATCAAGCTAATCATGTAAATCTGAAGTTATTTATGCAGCAATGTCTGGGCAAAAGAAAAAGGTAAAAGATAGCTTCCTAACAAAGACTGAACAACTGAGCTTGAAAGGAAATGCCAAAGTCTGTAGGAGAAAGAGGAAAGAATGGGAAGACATTCACTTATTTGCAGTGACATTATATCTGCAGTCAGCCCAGGAACACTTGGCTGAGAATCAAGAACAAGCTCTTTTCAACAAGATGCTAAAGGTTGACTGACAGCTAACTGGGTTGAGAAAAAAAAAATTTAAAAGAGGAGAATCATAGTAAGTATAATAACATAAATTTAGCTTTCACACTTGTAATATCCATTTTAAGCATTATCTTAGGATCAGTACCTAATTAATACCTCTATACCAGGCCTCGTATGCTGGTAATAATACTTTTAATATAATTTTCATTTGAATTCTTCTTAATGTTTTCTTTGTCTGGGTTCTCTGTCTTAACCCAAATTAACTTTGCTTTTACATAATGCCCCTGGCAAAGTTTTTGAGACTCGTGGCACAGAGTCTCATTACACTAATCCACGGCAAACTGCTGAAAGGACAGCAGCTCCTTTTTTTTTGGGGGGGGGGGGGAGGGGGGTTTGCATGGAGTCAAGGGAGGGTATGTTGGATGGAGTCAATTTTCTGTCAAGTCATCCTGCCAAGACCATATCATCTCTAAACCTGACATCAGGAAAACAAAGATGGGACTTGGTGTCAGCCAGCAGTTACACTGAATTAGGCATAATGTGAAACTCCACCATAGAGAAGGGAAAAGTAACTTCTGGGCATCTTAGAGGGCCATGAAATGCCCTCCCAGCTTCAGAGAGAGGAATGAGGCTACAGGCCTGTCAGAAGAAAAGAATTTAAAGTGAGGTTGTGTCTGAGGGGAGGGCAAACTCAGTCAGTATAGACACAGAGTTTGATCCACAGCTCTCTGAAGTCAAATGTTTTCAGTTTACGTCAATGGCCTTTGATTAGGCCCAGAGAGAGCTGTAAGATCCAAGAGCTGCCAGGCTTGGTTACAGCCATCAATACTATAAATCCCTGGGAGAGTTTCCTTACTAAACTCTAGGCCTTTTTGCTGCAGGACGCTAACTAAGGGCATGATCCTGAGCAAACTTAGTACCATCGGTTCCAAAGGCTGTAAACTCTTTTGGCCATCCTGCAGCACACACCGATACCCTGGTTTGCTGTAGGTGCTTAATACAAGCACTAGAAAGGAGGCGAGAGTAGGAAACAGTTCATGGCAAAATGAAACTATTCCCATAGCCAGAACTGGGCTTCCTCTGAGAGTGGGGCGAGTTAGGAATGCCCCAGCCGATCCCTGGTCTCAGGGGCTCACCCATAGGTGCAGCCAGGATTTGCCCAGGCTCCTTTCCCTGCACAAAGGGGAAGCTGGGCTCTGAGGCTGCCTGAGGGGAAGCCTTCAGGTAGTCAGTGAGTCATTTTTCACCACTGAGCCCAGCAACTGGACCACTAACTTTACTGTCTAAACTAGTTTATCTCATTTTTGTAGCATCTTGTGAGAAGTTGCCTAATTTCTTTAGTTACTAAGACTTTCTGAACAGGGACAAGCTCAGATGGAAATCTGTTCTCTTTGAAAACAGAAGCTATAACTCACCCTGCTGTAAGGGCTGATCAAAATGTTGTTGTATACTTGGGAAATCCTTATCTGCAGATTAACCTTGAATCTCCCCCCTCTTACTCCCTCAAAGCATGACTTATATTACTTAGCTGGTTTGGGGGTTTTTTTAGGATTGTTTTTTTAAAATTAATTTCATAAAAAATATTTGCTGAAGGAACTGAAAATAAATCAACACTACTAGAAAACCAGCAACTTGATTGTTCCTCCCTGCTTCTGCAAAAAAGCCATAAAAGCTCAATTGTCCTCTCAGGACTCCTTGGAAGTCTTAACAAAAGTCTCTAAAAAGAAACTAAATGAAAGACCAGGGAGTTAGCAGCAGGGCAGATCTATCATAGACAAATCAGACAAAAAACCTCTTTCCTTCTGACCGTATCTAGGCTTAATTCTGATCTCCTTACTCAGGCTGAGTAATAATTCACACCATAACTAGCCCCACCAGAATTGCTAAAATCACTCTGAGTAAGCCGTAAGCCTGTTTGACAAATATCAGTTTGATGCACTAAGGCTAAATATCTTAAGAAGTAATTAAAATATTATTTTTGTAATTATGTGACCTCAATAAGGGGTTCTGTTCTTTGTTGTTGTTGAGGTGGTTTGTTATCTTCCAAACAAAGACAGGAAGTTTGTGATTTTCTTTTTTTGTTTGCTTGTTTTGTTTTTCATCTTAATAGAGAATCCAGCTAGAAAATGAATGTTTTGTCTAACCGAGAAAATGCAATGAATATACAAAGATATATGAAGAACTGACATCTTTTTGACAGAGATATTAAAACAGTAAAACCTGAGGCCAAGTCTACAGTACAAACTTCTGTCTGAAAAGTACATTAGTCAGCAATGTAGCAGGACACGATCTCAGCCATTAACCCAGGCCGAGTACCTTATTTGGCCTACCCAGTGATTAGCCTGACGCAAAGCCCTTGCTTATTTACTGCATCTTTGTGTTGCTTCATTCACCCGCACGTACGTGACAGCAACACTGTTAAGAGGGAGACGTGCTGTGCTGCTGCAGAAGTGCATACTGTAGATTTTTTTGTGCCTTTGTAAGCTGATCTCTTCTATGTGTCTTTCTCAGCGAGTTACAGGAGGGTTTATCCATGTTTCTAATCACCTGACAGGGAGCCATTGGAAAGCATTAAAAGGCTATCAAGTATTGAGTAAGTTTTCCTGTATTTCAGTCTAGCAAAGGCTGGACACCAATGCAAGTGGAAGCAATCCAAGAGCTAATCAGGATCCTTCAGAAGGCTATTCTGCTCTTGCTTAAAATACCAAATTCCTGTGAGGGAATACAGCACAGAGATGCAAAGCCTGAGGAAATCCCCGAGGTGCCAGCAGCAAAGCTGCTCAATGAATACCATTGCACAACACACCCCAATGGTCCTGCCAAGCTCCTCCTCCAACAGGAAGCCTGGCAACAAGGCACTCAACCAGTTAAACAAAAACTACAAGTTTTGCACCACGTGGGTGATTTGCCAGCAACCAGTAGCCTGCAGGGTGGATACTGTTACCTAGTTATTAATGAATGCTGCTGATTAACCTTTTGAAAGTACTTTGTCCACCACACCTACCGGTGGGAACCTGCAGTGGTAATGTTCAGGGGAGGTTGCTGACATAGGAGCGACATTGGGAATAGTGAACAGACACCCCAAGAAATGACAATGACTTTAAGAGTGGGATACAAACCAGAATAGTTCTTCCACAGACCTTTGGGAAGAGGTAGGGGGGAGAGTAAGATTTTTTTTTAAGCTTTTTAAAAAGTTATTAGTGTGCTTCATTGTAACCTACACTATATCTCAGGCTGCTGTGTTTGATTGAAAACAAACTAAAATTGTTTTCAGAAGGCTTCCTATTATGTCCCTGCAGTAAATTTGGCAGAGGCTGTGACACCCCCTCAATTATTCTCATCCACATTTGAAGCCCAGAACTCCTCAAAGTAATGCACTGACAAAATCTAGAAGATGACATCTAAAGCACTAAAAAATGATATGCTAGACGCCTAAGAATCATGAGACTACTTTAAAACTCTGGCAGAAAAAACTTTTGTATTTATATATTTTATACATTTCATCTTTCTTGGTTATACCTCCTAATAATTTTTGAGCTTACTTTTCTTTAGAAAATATCAAATGAACAAGAAGTCAACACTCAGTGAAAGTGTCATGAAATAACATGAAACTAGGGGCAAGAACATAAAGAAATACAAAATTTTGAAACACTACAGTTTGCACTGAGATACTGAGAGTTAATGACTACAGCAAAAGTGAAGAGAATAAGCAAACATGAAGGAACTGCTCAAATCTTAATCATGGATAAAAATGAAAGAGAAAAAAACAAACAAATGTGAAAGAAGAGTACAGAAAGGACAAATATAAAAGAGAAAAAAATTGCAAAACCTCCATAATATAAAGAAGGGAAACCCCAAAATTCAATTAAAAAAACCCAATAAACTATTACCACAAAAAGACTGCTTATGCATACCTTCACTGGGGGATCTGCAAAATACTGTTTTAAATTGAAAAAACAGAAAAATTTTCAACAAAACTATGACTTTTAAGCTAAAAAGAACAGATTTTAAAAAAATAGAGATTTCTTGCCTAAATCTTCCTTTAGGTGCTGTTGACTGGGGAAGCAGCCTCACTCCCCTGCTTCATTCTAGCCATGGGTTTTTACCTCTCCCCTTATGTTGAAACCAGCACCTGTCTGACACCTCAGAAAAAATATGCCACTTTCTAAACAAATTTTTTTTTTTTCCTTCTGTAAATATTTTTCTTTGTTTTTAAAAAACATCAAGAGTAGGTGAGACTGCTTAAGTCCTATGAAACCTCACCTTTAAAACATTCCTGGGACTATGGAGAAGACAGACATTTGTGTTTTGTGTCTGTTTGGCTCATTCAACTACTTACCCATTTCATGTCATTAAAAGCAAATATTAAACTCAGTGCCATTCTCCTCATAAATTAATAAAAAATTATGCAAAGGGGTAAGTTATAGCCCCTTACAGAAACTGCTAACAAAAGCAGGATATGAGAACTAATGCTAAGTTTCCCTCTGATTTCCATACTAGGGACTGACACTGTGCTGAGCACAGATCAAGGCAGGCTATGAGACATTGGCTAGACTGAAGACCAAGAACAGAAAAAATTACAAATAATTTGCCATATTCTGCTTTCATTTACATTCTTGGAACCTGGCTGACATTCACTGCTTCAGCTTCCCCTCACAGTAGAATTTAGGTTTGTGTATACAGATTAGTTAGATTTTTCTTGCTTTTATGACTTTACTACCATTATTTAAATAAAGGATCTGTTTTTATTCTCTTCTATTTCTGGGAGGGACAGATTTCTTTTTGAATGCTTTTATAACAGGATGGAAAAAAAAAAAAAAAGTCTGTGTTTGTGCTATAATCCACAGACCACAAAAGGATGGCCATTGTTTTGCATTAGCCAAAGATTTTAGATTTTAGTTTGGGTAACACTATTGCCAGACACAAAAAAGAAAAAAAAAAGTATTGCTGAAAACAAAACTTAGCTTCCAATATTCAGCCTTGACTTTCCCTCCTAACAGTAGTCTCATTACTATCTGCGGTACAAACAGGACATGGCAGGATTCAAGTTATTAAAACCAGAAATTATTCAAAAGTTAACATGTGTTTTTTATTTACAGAAAGAGAACAAAAGGGATTCTAATTGAAATAGATCATTTAAATAAAACCAGCATATTACTTATGCAGATAGTATATTTATGTAGATACACACGTGCACACACACGCACACCCAGCCAGAGCTTCCAGTGTTTTCTGGCTCCTGGTATTACACATAGGAACCTAGTGGGCCCTAAAAGCCAGGATTTTCTGAGTATCTAAGCTCCCTGGTACAAATCTGGGAGTCACTGAGCACAAGAGGAGCCTCTGCTAAAATGGAACAAGATCCTCAGCTGCCTCTCAGGGAATTTGACTGTGTTTCATCAAATCCAGCATATTCCTGAGAAATATCAGAGGATATTTGATGAAGTGACATTTCCCTGATCATTTCCCTTATTGTTTCTTTTTAAGAGACAGTTGAAATTCAGATTGCTTGTTAAAAGAAACAAACACAGGAAATGAAACAGGGTGAAAATAATTTCTTAATTTTGAGGGTGCACTAAGGTGGAGCAATCCTTAGCAAAGATAAATTAAAATGTAAACACACTGATTTCAATCAAGAGCACTTTTCATAAGAATATTTCCCTCACTATTTGCTGCTGATGGCTCCCTGTTCTTTATAGAGGTGTGTTACCCATTCTGGAATATACACAAGAGTTCAAGTGTTGCATAATTACACAAAACAGGGCCCATACAAGAATATCCTGTTTTGCTTCCTGTACACTCACTAGGGTGGCTCAGCTGAATCCTTGACAACATCTAGCTCCACGAAGAAAACATCAAGACTCCTTGCTGATAGCAGTTTTTTACCTAGAGCTTCTCAGCAGTTGGGCTGTTTAGCCCCAAAGTGTAAGCAGACAATCACCCCATTGTTTACTTTTTAGTCAGAAGGAGCGTTACTGCTTTTCTTCACTGTCCACGGCCTCTGTAATCCTAGCAGTCATGTTCACTCAGCAGTAAGTCTAAATATGTGCTTCCCAAAGGAGTTTCAAATCCATGACATAGATTAGCATCACTGTGGTTTGACGCTATCTGTGACAGATTCCACAGTAATTAACATTTTAAACCATGGTCAATACTGAAATTATTTAATGAGGACTCATTCTATCCCTCAAATCGTGAGAAATTAACAAATTTAAGGGGTATTATTATTCTAACAATAAAGTGAATGGATTGTGGAGGACAATGTATCTTTCAAAAACCTTGTCAGTGTTGCTTCATCTCATTACATATCACTATATCTTAAAAAAAAAAAAAAAAAGGAGTGATTGAATTGTGTGATGGAGAATCATGAAACTTCACAAACATTCAAGGAACACACATGCCACTACAAATTAACCATTAGCACTGCATGGTATTCATCCTTTCTGTCACACACTGTGGGAAGCACGCCTTATTAGCATGGAAGAACAGAGCAATAGTATCTCAGTGCACTTAACATTCGCTTACCTTGGAAAAAAGAGGGCACAGTTGCAGTCTTAAACAAAAAACCCAATCCCCAAAATGCTGCAGCTGTATTCCTTTCCATATTTAATCCTAGGATTTAAAAAATTACAAAACTGAATCCTAAAACCTTTTCTTTCCCTTCTTCCAGTTAGCTGTTTTTTAACAATGAAATGTAGTTTTTGCATTTTTAATCAGCCTTAGCCATAATCAAGGCAGGCATCACAATTGCAGCTATTTCAGAGTCCCCTCTCACACTTCTTTTTTGGTTTTGAATTTCAATAGTACCCTCGACTGGGGGTCTTCCTGGATCCCAGATGTTGAATTATACAGTCTGCCTTATTCTTACAGTGGCAATCCAGTTCCCTGTTAAGTTTCACAAGAATCTGAACAGCTATTCTGAAATTACCCATTTCTTCCTGAACTGTATTACAACTGAACTTAATTTTGTCACCTTGATTATTAAGAAATAGTTCTTGACAGTTTCTTAGAAATGCCTGCTCTCTTTCTTTCTCTTTTATCTCTTAGTAATATGAAGCATCCTGTGCAAATCCTTAAAAAAAAAAACCAAAAACAAAACCACAAAAAACCCCTACATTTAGCATCAACGTTCCTGTTTGAGGTCCTGTGAGGTCTATAAAACCTCGAGAAAGGGGCCCAATTCCCATACCTATCCTACTTACATGCTGTTTTATTTAAGAATCAAGACGACATTTTACAACCACTTTGCCATGTTAAAAAAAGAGAAACATAAAAGTGACTTTCAGGGGGAAGGTAGACTTATGTTTTGTTTCACTAGCTTCTTTGAGAGTAAACTTGTAAAATAAAAAGATATAAATGCCAAACAATTTTGTAAAAGCTAATGTAGCAGTTAACCAGAGCCTCCCACTGATCTAGAAGCAGAACTGTTACTTTAAACCTGTACTGCTTTAATGTATTTTTTATACATATACATATAGGAAATTTTATTTTTTTTTCTAAGTATAACCCAACAGTATGAAATCACACACATCTCAGAAATTGCTCCTGCCCACTCCTAGTTCAAATAGGAACAGAGCTTGCTGGCAGGTAAGGTTAACATTGTGTAAGGTATTTGAACTAGCAGAGCAGTTCAGATATATTACAAAATGCGTCACAAAGGCAAGTCATGGCCTTTGGCACCCCTGCTCATACTATTATTAATTATGCATTTCCTCATCTTATTACTGTTTGAATAGATGTAAAAAACAAACAATGCTGCCCTAAAGGATATTACATCCATACTACAGCCTGACATCTTTCCGAGATTGATAATAGAGGAACCAGTCATAAAAGTGACCCTTAGCTTGTAACTCCTCAGGACAATTTTGGTTTTGGATAGATTACATGGACAACTTATCTGGCTTTGGGAGGGATCATTTCTTCAGAGATATTGAGAACCCTGTTGAGCTACATGGCAGCAGTCAAAACCTCTCTTGCTCTTATAAAAGAAAAAAAACCAAAAACAAACCAAACAAATCTGTTGAGACTCAAGCATATCAGCAAACCACTGGGTTACTGAATAATCTCAGACTACCTGTAGACTCAGGCATATCTATGTGTTCATTATGCTATGACTGTATTTTCATAATTTGCTTTTAAATTATAAAGATCTAAACTCCCTATACTTATAATAGCTGAACTGCTATCCCCTTAGAGAGGTTTATTTAGTTATCTAAATTTGCCTGGAAAGTTATAGACTTTTAAAGTTACCTGAACTTGTACAAAAGTCTCAGCTCATAAATTTATATATGTTCATAAGTGACATATTTTTAAGCAATTCTATTTCCCAAGCAGTATGCTTTATTAGTATTATTAGAAGGACAAACTAAACTCCCATTGTTCATTCTGTACCAGTTTACAGCAAGATCTGCTGTATAACCTAGAACTGTAACAACAGATATCCTGACATACTGAAGTGACAGAACAATATGAGACATGGCTATGGAATGGCAAGGGTTAGATAATCAGATAAGAGAAGGCTTTGACATCAAAGACTTTGCTTTGCAATGACATCTACCCTTTGCTACTGCCTGTGCCATCGATTTCAAGACTTGTCTGGGTTGCTAGTTCATGTGGAACACGCCTCAGCTTATAAGAAGTATCAGAAACAGTCAGATGGCAGTTTTGCATGCTTTGAGGGAGGAAGTAGATCCATAGGAATTTAGCTGGGGAAAATGATAGAAAAACTAGAACGACTTAACTCTGTTCTACAGTCATTTAATGTTTTAGCTGCCATTAGGTTTAAGTGCACCTTATAGTGTTAGTACCTCAATTTTGATGGCCAAAAGTTCCCCCCTTTTTAAGAGAAAGAACATTTTAACCCCCCACATTCACATTAGTAAGTCAATAACAAGAACATTTGCTTTGATAGTCTTGTTGATACAAGAGTTGAGGCAGGGTTTTTTTTTTTTTGTTTGTTTGTTTGTTTTTTTTAGCAGAAGTATCTTTAGGGCAAAGTGTCTGGGAGAAAAGCTAATAAATACCTACCCTGGACAAAACCTTCTTGCAGAGGAATTTTCAGTTGCTTTTCAGCTGCACTGTGGTTTATTGTTTGCTTTAAATCAGGCCAGAGTCTGAGCTACATACTGTGGTGTCTGTTAAAAAATCATTATGGTGCAATTAAAAACAATGTTAAAGGTGGAATTCCCCTCTCCCCTCTCTCTGTGTAACTGTTGTACGCTTCCTCTGTGCCTTTCATGATTATCTGCACCAGCTCTGGTCAGGAGATACAGCTGTCATGAAACACTCAACAGATGGCAGTGGCTGGGTGATGCTTCATCCATTTTTGGATGCTCTACTGACATTTGAGCTCATGCCTTCTATAAATGCTGTCATGCCCCTGACTCCTTTTAGCCAACACAAACCTACAATGTGCAGTGACAATATTCATCTTTCCAAAGGAATAGAGATAAATTGAACTGCCCTTATGAAAAGCAATATAAAATACTTAAATTTAGTGTCCTTTAAAACTTTTAACCATTATAGATAGATATGGCTAGAAAATAGATAGACTGATAAATTGGTAGATAGATCTCCTTTCTTACTGCTGTTTCATCCTTAAGCTATTTTATTCTTATAAGGCTCTTCAGAGATTGATTTAGCTTACAAAGAACAGCAATTTCTCTCCAGTTGTAGGAAACTGCTAGGAACTAGAGTGCTTTGAAGAGAAATTGATTAGCACAACTTCTTTAAAAAGAAAGGGAAACAGCTAGAAGATACACAGTATCTTTAGCTTTTCAGGTAGTAACAGCTGCTTAGCATCTTATCTTAATTTAAGTTTTTAAAGCTTACTCCTATTGCATTTTTGATATAGTAAGAGTCAAATCAGAAGCAGCAGCAGCTTGTAGAATGGAAGACAGAAGACTGCCTTTGTGTTTATTTGGGCTTTTGTTTGTTTTAGAACAGCTTTATAATAGCACCATCTAACATAGTGGTTTGGTATGGAGAGACTGCGACAATCCCTGTATGTGTCCCACATAGGGGACATTTCATGCTTCCCAAGCTTCAGTCCCAGTCACTGTGGTTTCCAATATAGAAACAAATAAGAGATAAGAGATGGCGAGAGAAGAGGTAGATAAATTCATGTACTTAATCACAGGGATTAAGAAAGACTTCCTGGGAATGGCAGGTACTGGTATTTCATCCTGACCTAGGAGTGGTGTCTACATTTTTCTCATACTATTTCCAGCACAACTCATTCTGAATACAGGATGTTCAGAGACTGTCACTGCAACCATAGTTGATGTGTTTAATTGCACAAATACCTGATGATGCCCTTCACTATGAGGCCTATTTTTTTTATTGTTATTAAGAAAGAAGTGATTTACAAGTTAATTTATACCCTAACAGTGATGAAAGAAAATGTAAGGGCTACATTACTTTGCCAACAGTCCTTGCTGAACAGCCAGGAGATATTTAACCAACTACTTAGGTAAGCAAGACACACCTTCTGGTGTGATGAAAGGGAAACCAAAGTTCGGAAGCGTGATCTAATTCTTCAAGCCTAAACTTAGATTTAGCCCTGGAAGTATGATGCCATGACAGTGAGAGGGTACAGTCGGAAGTGGGACTTACTTTTTACAGCTCAGCAGTAGATTATGTCCTGTGTAAAGTTATGCAAGCTATTAAGGTCTTTCATATAATCTTAATAGAAATTAACTTCCACAAACACAATTTATTATTTACTAACACAAGCCATGTTTAGCTACTACAGACTACAGCTGACTAATGTAACTGCTTACAGTTTTCAAATTAGTCAAAGGACCTCCAGATTGCTGTCTTTTCACTCTCTCAGATTTAAGGGCAATGACTGGAGATAGGCCAATTTTAATCTCTTTTCATATGGTACTCCTTTCTGTTATCCTTCAACTCTTAACACAGTAAAGGAACATTCAGTCTATACCTGAGCCCATAATTAATCTGTAGGATCACAGCCACTTATTTTCAACATAAAAATCCTACATGGTTTGAGGTTATAAAATGGAAAGCTTCATTTATTGAAAGTTTAATTCTCAAATTGCTCCTCTAGAGACAGCAAGCTACCAAGAGAACCTAATGCCAGCATCGTAACTTAGCAGTGCCTATTGTTTAATTTATTCTTGGGCTGCACAGTCAGACATCACCTTTGCTAGATCAGGACAGTCAGCTGTGGCTAACTCATCTGTACTAATCAGTTAATAAGGCTTTGAACCTCAGGAAGCAATGGGAATATATATGATTCAGGCTGGGCACAATCACATGTATAACTGTATGCCTGGGCATTACAAATGAAAGAGATGCTGATGCTGTATACTGGAGGGTTAATCTTTCTCACTGCTTAGAAGTCCTCTGGATTCTATTTTCACTATGTACCCACACCAAGAGTGCAGACAGCAATTCCCATGAATTTCTGCCTTTAAGACAGTACTCTTCTGTCACCTCAGCAAGTATCAAATAATATGTAATATATGCATTTATCATAGGTTCACATTCCCTTAAATATTCTCACTTATTTAAATAGTATTTACCTCATGCTCCAGAAAAGTATGTTCTCTAGCTGGTAGACATATCATTTGGTACTTTTGTGGTTTTGTGCCACTGCATTCATTATCTAATGTATGAAGAGAATGAAATAAAAAAGTATAGTTGTTTGCAGCACTGGCTTTTGCCTTTAGATGCTCTTTTGTACTAGCTCCAGAACCCTGTATCTTACATCAAGAAAGAGGAGAAGGTTATGGAAGAAACTATAGAAGGATTTCGAACTCCTCTTCTGAAACTTGTAAACTTAAGCTATGAAGAAGTCTGCAGTGTGTATCTGTAAGTCTGGATAGCATTACTGTTTCATGCAGCACTTCACATCCCATATGTTTATCCCACACAGTTCCACGGAACTATATTAATGAGTGGAACATTACTAGTAGTTATAGTTGCATTCTGAGTTAAAAATCCAAGAACCACCTGTTAACACACTTTGTAAAAATAATAGCATAACATTGAAAGTTTTCATACAAATTCTAGCTATAAGTCACCTCATAAGATAATAATTTTCCTTATAAAAATGGGTAAGAGTAATCCCTTTCTTTCATATGTACATGCCTGACTTATTTCAGCATCATTAGGTTAGGGAGTGGGTATTTAATGTTTTTCTTGGTGTTTGTTATACATGAGGTTATAAAAGTTCAAGCTGAAAACTGTATACTTATGTAATTCTTGAGCATACGACAGTGCAAAATGATAAAGGACTGACAGCATAAACACTAGGAACAGCAGTAACAAACACTCTGCAAACACATGAAACAGAAAAGCTGAGCAAGAAAAAAAAAATCATGCTGCAAAGATTCACAAGCCACAGATGATCTGTTTCAGCACTGTGAGATTACATACTATAAGGAGCTTTCCAATACTAATGTGTTCTGACATTTTATAGAAACTAATTCTTGCAGACAAATAAAGGTCTAGTTTAGAACAATTTTATTCAGGCCATCATCATCCTTCTCGATTTGATCTGATTTTCAAATAGCATGTTTTTCTGTTTGTGGTCTTCACATCTTACATAAAGACAAGATAAAACTAGCGAATGCAGCATTCACAACAAAGGTAAGACAGGCAGGTACAATTTAAACTGATTTTAAGGCAGGACAATCATATAACAGGCAGAAAGTTGAAAAAGAACAGAATTAACAATTTCTATATATTTGGTAAATATGTATGTCTGTTCATACTTGTGTAGACACATTAGGAATTTTAACAAAATGTTCTAATCAGTTCTTCAACTGAGTGTCTGCTGATTATCAGTCGCTGGTTGAAACCTTAAAAAAAAAAAATGCTATTTGAATGGTTTTTTGTGTGGCTTGAGTACTGGCCCTTCTGTTAATGTTTCACTGCATTATTTTAAAGAGCAACTCTTTGCACGTGAGGAGACAGATGCTGGTGATTTAAGCAGGCCAACACCACAGTACTTTTACTCAGCTGATATTTAATGATTTACCATTTAATGCAGTTCATCTTTCATAACCCCAGGTTCAAACAGAAGCAGCTGCTATTAGGGATGCAACAGTATTGAACTTACAACCAAAGGCATGGGAGAGCTTCTTTTATAGCTCTAGCTACTGGACCCATCTGGCTCTTCACTTAAGTACAGCAAATGAAGGAAAGAAACACTTAGCTTCCCATCAGTAAGGTCCTGACCAGAATGTACAATTATTCCAAATAAAGACTTTCCAGTCAAAACTAGCTGCATTAATAACACTCTTGCAAACTTTGGCGGATGAAAACAATTTAATCCATTTTATTATATAAAGAAAACTCTCATGAAATCAGAGGCATATAAAAAGAGGAATCATACCTAAAATGATTTTTAATACTAACATCCCCAAGTTTGATCACAAGGAACTGGGTCAGTGTTTCTAAAACAGTTTCTTCTGGAAATGAAAGATTAATTTTTGATTTACCTCCATTTTGAAACATGAAGGGAGAAAGAGGAAAGGGAGAGTCTGTAGGCTTGTCAGACACAGGCCTCTTTCTAGTAGGAGAATTGCATTATTGAGGTAGGGGGCTTGCTGTTGCCCAATAAGCCAGAGCTTTGATTGCTTTAACTAAAATAGCATTCCCCTCCTCCAGCAACTTAAATGAAACACAAGCCTTTAGAGGTGCTTTAAATTTTTCTTTCTATCACTTTGAGGCAAGAAAGCCTGCAAGTGCTAGAAAAGCTATCAAACAGGTTTCTTCAAAAAGGACCTTTTAATAAAAAAGCTTTACTAACGCAATTATCTTCTATTTTCATTTTTGTTCATGTGGAGATCTGACAGAAAGTAGATTATGGCAGAACTACATTTACCTCCAATTCCTACCATCACCTGTAAATTAGAATTTGCAAGAAAAGAAGTGGATTATGGATTTTCATAACAATTACAGGGCTACAGAACAACAACTGTTACCTAGTTATGATTATAGCCAATCCTTTCATCGCCCACAGTGGACCAAAGAACTTTTCATATCTTAATTGTAAAGGTAGATGTCTTTTGTTATCAGTAGCTTTTAAAGCAGAGGTAACTAAGTACAATGCAATTTAAAAATACAGGAAACTATGTCAGGACTTAACATGAAGTTTCACCTCTTTTTGGTTTCTCTCCACATGTAAGAGTATGAATTAATTTATAATTATTAGAGGATTCAGTCTCAATATGGACTATAATTTTGGTGATGCTATTTTACTATTAAATCTCTTCAGAGTATATGACAACTATCTTTGCTACAATTTACTTCTAAATTCCAAGATCAGTTCTGGATGGGTTCTCCATTGCTTGTTCTCCCTGATATTATGATTGTTCTAGCACACTGGGAGAAGTGGAGCCAATTCACCTCCCTTTTCCATTATTTTCCAGTTTTCAGTACCCCTTTTTCCCCAAAAATACTAAAATTGCAGCATTTTACTTAAAGATACAAATTTTTATAAGAGACCTGGAAAGAGTTTGTCCAAGTTTGAAGTTTATGCTGAATTAGCAAAATATGTTTTTGCAGTCTAGTCTTCTCAAAGACATTACTTTACTTTCAAGTGTTGATTTGCCTTAAAAGCTAAACAGGATTACCACATATAAGCTCCTTGCCAAACTTTACCAATTTTATATTTCCAGAATCAGGTTATGATAAGCTTGGTCACTTTCCTTGTTTTTGTAAGCCTTTCCCTGTTTTTCCCTTAAACTCCATCCTTCAAACAGACATACAAATGAACAATCGGGGGCCAGAAGTTTATGCTAAGTTTGTAGGAATCCCCGAGATGCTTGGCTGATTGTTTTCTTTCAAAGAGATAATACCTTACAAATATTCCACTTAACGCCACTTAGGAAGTGGTATTAAGTAGGAAAAGGCCAGGAACTAGCTTTATGAAGAGGTTCTATCCAGCATTCTCCATGCTTTTTCCTCTCTAGCTTCCAAAACTCAGTACTCTAATTAAGAAATTATGCTTCTTTGGATGCTTTTTTTGGTGTGCATAGCAGCTTCAACTGGATAGTTGTGGTGCAAGAGGCACTTACACTTGCCAGTGTTTATAAACAAAGACTGAAGAAGAAAGCAGATCCTCTTCTTCCTGCTATTTCTTGGCATCCTGAGGGTCTCAAACAGCCAATTCTTCCATCCAAGATGGGCTAAAGAACACTTTAAGAACTGTTAAAGAACTGTTTTATTTATCCTTGCCCAAAACTTCAAAACCTGCTCAGGTGATCTCTAGGTCTAAAGTCTGAAGGCATTTGCAGGTTAGGCAACAGAAGTCCACAGATGCCTGAAGTCTGGGTGGGTTTCTGGGGGGTTTAGGAGGTTTTCGTTTGTTTATTTGGGTTTTTGTTGTTGTTGTTGGTTTTTTGGGGGGTGTATTTTTTTTGGGGGGGGGGGGGGGGGGTGTTTTGGTGGGATTTTTTTGTTGGTTGTTTTTCCTCCCCCTTTCACATGGTAGCCAGTGCTGAGAGCTCACATAGGGAACTGGGATCTTTCACATTTCTAGTTGAAGCAATCCACATAGCTCCTTCCAAAGAAACCAAAGCACCCTGATACCCTAAGGTTTTCTAAATTTTCCTTATGGAGAAGGACTCCAAATTCTGAATCCCCAAATCCTTCTGATGCAACAAAATGCCTTATCAGTATATACCAAACACTTTTGTCCATGGTTCTGTGAACTTTGGTTGCTTTGGAGGCTGCTTAGCTTACAGAATTTTGCTATCTTCCAAGTTTTGTTAGCCATGATTAAGTATATTTAAGTAATTTTCAAAGGATTTTCAAAGCAGGTACTTCCCAGCTTCATAGCTAGACAGGCCTAGTAGATTTATCTGCAAGTTAGTTGAAAGGGAAATAATACTTGCCCCGATTATAATAGGCACTAAAAAAACTTGTCAGGGCTGAGGTCCAGTTTTGACCTCCTCATCAGAAAGATACAAGTCTGTACCTCTAACAGCAACTCGAAGATAATTTAATAGCTCATATATAGGGAGTGAAAAAAAGAAAAAAAAAAAAGATGATAAAACTATTGGATAAGAGCAGGAAAAAATGCTACAGAGATAGACATAGTTTTGTTTTTAAGGGCCTAGCCATTTAGTTCCAGAAGATGAATCAAGATTGTAAATGCTATCTGGAAAATAGTACCTAGGACCTGGATTACCTATTTCAAACTAAGACATAAGTATGCTCCTATCATATGATAAGTATGTGTCAGCTGTGAGAAAGCTTCTTAGCATTAAGTCACCAGATTTGACACACATACCAACTACTATCCTGTGACCAGCATTACATATGCCATTTATCAGGATCTCCTCCTATGCACATTTTATTCACATAAGTGTGCATTCATTTTTGTGATAGTGTCAGATTCTACAGCAGGTGGGGCAAAGGAGACAGAAAATGCCACAGGCACATAGGCCATCAGCCTGTCAGGAAAACTAATCCAGCCCACAATTTTTCCCCTTTCTTTCCTGTGAACCTTCAAAGAAGCAAGCCAGGAGGATCTGGTAGGCAAGGCAGACAATAGTGCATAGACTTGGCCTATAAGGCTTGACAGGGCAACTTATCTCTTAGCATGCTCAAATTCTTCTTCAGATGCCTTCTCATTTGCTAATGTATTTGCTGTGTTGATTAAATAGTTTTGTAGCTATAACAAAGACACTGTCACACTCCACAACACTACTACACTGACACCCCTGTGTGGGCAGGAAAAATTAAGTCATTCCTTACCGCATACTCAAATCTAGTTCACTTTTCATTAACATCAGAGCATTTCTTGAACCTTTCAATATTCTTGCTCCAAGCAATATTTTTGCCAGATGTATCAGCTTTAACATTTTCCAATTCTAATTTTTCTGCCTGCATTTGAAAATTTTAGGGCCTATTCCTAAGAACTATCCCTCTGACCTTAGTAACATTCACATTTCCCCATCAAATATATATTAATAAATTCACAGACTATGCTATTATTTTTTTCCTCAAGAAAGCAGAATGAAATTACCAGCCCACCATACATACCTGAAAAACCTTTCTGGAGACTTCACCAAGCTAAATGCTTAACTCTTCAGTCAAATTTCAAAAAACATCAGTTTTCATTAATCCATATGTGATTTAGTAATACTAAGTGATATAGTTTTGACTTTTGTAAAATGGCTTCAGAAAATTCCCCAACACAGTAATGCAAGCACATTAGTAAATAAACATAGTTTTATATAGAATTATGTCTCATTAGGGTTTTTTTCTTAAACTTCTAATCATATTACACTCAATCTTGTCCACTGCTTCACTACTTGTTCCCTTGTTTTTCTAAAATTAGATATTAAAAGAAAGTTGCCTTATCTACTAGAATTACTTGGTAAGTAGCATACTTTTCCATTTTCTAGGAGAAAAAATTACTCCTAATGAAGTCAGCTCAAAGTCTTCATATAATCACTGCCCAAAGAGTATATTTTCTTAAAAATTGTATGCTAAGGTTCCTTCCAAACTAAACTATCCTATGTGCTAAGTTCCTCAGGAGTTTTTAATAAAAATAATTTTATTGATATTACAGCTTTACTCAAGAAAAGTAAAGACAGATAAAATGGTGTTTAACATCTTAACATTTGGATTTACCCTCCTCACTCCCAATGAGTTTACCCTACCAAGTATTAACTGCTGTAAATTTCTGGTAGCTCTCAAGGAAAGAATTACTCTACAGTAAGATTTATTTGAAGTAAAGAGAGAAGTAGTGGTATTAAGTTTTTTGGCAATGCTATCTCTTAAGATTGGCTATTTGGATCTTCACCTCAAAATAAAATGTGGCCTATGATAAAAATAATCTGATAGTTCTGTTGTGATTCCCTCCAAATATTAGGAGCAACCCATGACCTCAGCAAGAAATCTACAGACATTGGAATAGAAGGCTATCATAATAAAAACTGACTGTGGGAAAAAAAAGTTTGTCCCTAATTACACTTATGCAGAGCGTTTACAGGCTGATCAGAAGTCATACTTCTCTGTTTCTTATCAGATTGTTTCTAAGGAAGAAGCTAGAAATATTTGTTTGGCAACCATTTATTTTGTAATGAGGTCAGCATGTTCGTTTCATTTGTTTTTCTCCAAGTAATACTTAGTCCCACACCTTCAGCTAGAAGACAGACTATTATTGCACAGTATTAGCAAGCAGCTTATGAAGATACAGAACAGAGGTTGCTTAACAATGTAATACAAAGGACAAAGGCATTTGACAACATTGAAAGCTAAAAGGTTTTTAGATAACATTAAGTATCTGATTACACAAAAGAAATATTCTGTAAATATACATAAATTACTTGGCATAGCTGTATTTGGAATAATTTCTATTTAGTCTGCCTTTTCTCATATGCTACCTACGGCAGATAATAACTGGTGTTTCACTACACTTAACATAGCACTTTGGGAAAACTTTGGTTTGTGAGTCTGCCTTTGTTTCATATATACAAATTCCCATTACCAAGAACTCGGGGTGGTGTCCTTCCTCAGCGCTGGATGGACAATAACTTGCTTACCTTGTGTATTCTTACTGAGGAATGTCATTTATGCAGAGGAAATTGAATCCAACAATTTTCATCTCCAGCTGGCAAAGTGTTACCTTGGAGATACTGCAATGTGATAAATGCATTATTGGTCAGTAGTGATTGGATAAAAGCAATACTGCCAGGCAGGCTTTCAGAGGTAATATGAATGGGAGAATGGGGAAACCAAAGCCAACTCAAAAGACTTTTTCCTTTCCTTGAACATCAAGTGTCAACCTCAATATGGTGATAATAGAAACTACTTTCTACTTGTGATCGAATAACAGTGATAGCTCTTCCTTTATTTAGGGTCCTTTCATCTTTTTAGATCAAGTGCTTTATAGGCTTTAGATGAAGATTACTCCCTCACATCCACCTACCACAGGCATGCAGTCAACCTCTGGGATGCCAGCGAAGAGTGCCAGCAGCGCCACATAGCAGGTTCCAGAAGGGGAAGCAAAAAAAAAAAAAAAAACCACCAAACTTAATCCAGCTGAATCTACAGGGGCACAGCAGAAGGACAATATAATGACCCAAAGTGGAACTTTGCCAAAATACCAGGCTCAACAGTCATGCAAGGAGATGAGCAACTGTTACAGTTTAGTTTCGTGTCTCATCAGCCACGGTAAACTCAGCCAAAACACCACTGCTGAGCCCTGTGCTGATGAACTGATTCAGTACTCTTCTTGCTTCTGTAAGTGGCAAGAGGTGTCATCTATTAATTTACCAACAGTCCCGACTGCAACACCCAAATCTCTACTATTCTCCTTTCCAAGCCACACACAACCCAGTTTACTTAATAGAGTATGACAGAGTCGCAAGGCAATATGGCTAAAGAGACAGGCATTTGAGAAGATAATGATCTGTCAGCAGGGCTGTGGCAAAAGGAATTTACATGAAGATTAATCAATGTTTACAGCTCTTTGCATTTATGAGAACAAAGTGCTGTTCATACCTGTCACCAATTCTATGATTTTCAAGAAAGAAAAAAAAAAAAAAGAAAAAAAATGAAAAGGAACATTGCTTATTAGCTTAGGGATGGGAAGATTATTCTTTATACTTTCCAAGCCCCACTTCTAGTAGGTATAAATCCACATTATTCTTTAGTGGGAGACCAATGTTTAGCAGATGCTGGATGCATCATTTACACACTACTTGAAGGCACTTGCATATTACGGTAAAGTTACCCGAGTTAAAAAAAAAAAAACCAAAAAACAAAAAACAACAACCAAACAAACAACAAACTAAAATAGCAAAACCCCAGAAAAACACACACTATCAATTTGCCCTCATGAGCTACCATAGCTGTCATGAGTCATGGTGGTTTGAGAATAAAACAATCTTTTCTTTCAGAGTTTCTGTAATTCAAGAAAAGAAACAAGTGTGTCTTTTTAAGATGCAGCACACAATTAGAGGTGATATGACAGAACACAGTAAGATCTGTACAAAGTAGGATTTGAGAAACTTCTTAATAATCTGAAAACTAGAACATGGGTCAAAAAAAAATCAACTTATTGATTTCTACATCATACTTACAAGAGCTAGTGTTGTGAAATATGAATTATGGTTTCCTATGCCAGTATAAGCCCTGAGCCCCCAATGGGATCCATCCTAATGAAAACAAGTAGGTCAACACTGCTAGCTTCGTTCAGTCATTTCCAATAAGGACAACAGGTTTATACTCTGTGTCTGCCTAATGGGAGTAGCTCTCACTTATACCTGTCTCAGTCTTTCCTGGCCACAGCATCCAGGTAGATGGCAGTGCAGACAATAAAGCTCTTTCCTTGCTGCCGTCGTCATTCCCTCCTCCTACCAGGAGGGAGGTTCTGCCTCAGGGTCCTGCACCACATACCAACCTTAGGGTGGAGTAAATTCAGAATAACTCAATTATAGATGATAAAGTTACTCTAGATCTGCCCAGCTTTCATTAAGACAGGAATCTCTCTTAGTACAAGCCAGAATGAAATGGGACGGATTTGGCATGGGCTTAATATTTATGAGTTGGCAACTTCTGTTTTCTTCTCTGCCTCATGGGGTTTGCAGTGCCTGGCTAGGAAGGTGGTTTCCTCATGCCCCTGGGGAATGCTGCTTGCCTGCAAGCCCCACCCGGCTGCTTCTCAAAAGATCAGCCCCTTTACCCGCCCTTCCCTGTCATAAACTACTCCACAAAAGCAGAGTCAGGGCAAAACAATGGCAAGTAACAGTGACTGAACTGTATAAACAGGTTGACAACTGATTAAGCAAAAATAAAACACGACTCAAATAGCTCTTCTGCATAATTCCTGATTTGCATAGCCAAAAGGGTGGCAAGACTCCAGCCACCGTTTATTTCCTGCAGCAGCCAGAATAACTCAGTTTGGAGTGCTCCTTTGCCCATGGGAATTTCAAAACGCTGTGCAGCACGAGAGCCTTGTAGCCACTCAGGCTCGCAGCTAGCCACTAAAGCAACAAAGCCTCCTGCCATGGTCACACAGGTGCAGCGGGGTTTTATTCAAGCTGCTCCTCAGCAGACTCTCAGGAGCACAAGCAGGCAAAAGGCCACAACAACAGGCAGGAGAGACACCACATATTACAGACCCGAACAGGAGACAAACTGCAGTGCACCAACTGCGGTCAGCACTTCATCTATGAAATTACCTCAGCTAAAGGAAGAAGGCATCCCAAGGTGTAATAAAGCAAAAATTGATGTCTCTTGCTAGACAAAACTCAGTGAACCACTAACCTTGAGCAGAGAGGTTATTGAGATTATCTAATACTATACTGTGGTCTCTAAAGCATCTCTAAATTTTGGGCAATAATTGCCAGCTCTGTTCTGACAAAACCAAACAAACCTGGGGAGTATTTAATCATTTTGCCTCCACTATGTGCTGGTCTGGGCTGTGCTTCTCTGAAGTCTTTAGCATTTCTCACTCTTCAGTTAAATCCCATCCACAAGTGCTCAGCTCTTTGCAGGGAGCTTTGCTCTAGTAAGGGTTTGGCTCTTTCAAAACTGCCAGTTTTGTGTTTTCTTTTTTGTTTGTTTTTATTTTTTCATTACAATTACCAAACAATCTGATACAGAAATTGATGTTCCTTTAACAATAACAAATCAAAGTTATCAAGGCAAATATGGCATTACCACTGCTGGAAGAAACTCTTAGTTTAGTCTTAGAGATTAGTCTGATTCTTATTTGAAAGTAGAATATTAACTCTGTTTACACAGAGGTTCAGATAAGCTCAGCTGAAATATGACGATTTTTCAGGGAGTGCAGATGTGCAAACTGTTTGGTCAAGCCTTCTTTAAAGCTGCTTGAAACTGTTTAGGAAACGCAGTTTAATAGAAAACTGTTATTAGATTGGTGATCCCATTTCCTATAAAGTAGCTGGAAAACATTCCTGCTACCACAGTAGAACATTTCAGTTCCACAAAATAGGTCTAAAACAGGCCAGTTCCTGCTATTTCTACCCCAGCCGCTACAGAAGTGTTTCGCGAAGTCATGACAACATAACTGTCTTGTCTGTATCCTCTTCTCATTAATCCAGTTCTCCTGGACAATAAATGAAGGATTTTAAATTTTTGTTGTTGTTGTTCAGAAAGACCTTGTATTTGTGCAGATTCTCAAGAGGTTTTATGTGAAGAAAAGGGAGCTAGTTTGAGTTTTCTTCTTCAGCCAGAGGCAATCTGTAGTAGTATCACTGTTCTTCCAGTTTTCTGAGAGCTGAGATGAAACAGCCTTGAAACAAGATTGCCCCCTCCCTGTGCCTACTGCACCGAAGCCAGATACTGTAACAAAGTTAAAAATAGTATTGGACTATCTACTCTCAATCTGTGCAGGCTGCTTTGCTTTCAGGTTTCTGCATTTTTAAGATTTCTATTAAAATTTAAGATCAGGTCAGTTGCATTCAGAGTGTTCAGGTTTATTGTCCCTTCTGTTTTATAGTGGCTTATTTTCTTCTTTCCCTGGGTACACACTCCTCAAGCACTAGAGACTGGGATGAAAGAGTTAAACTATTGTCGAAAAGGGCTGTTTATCCCCACTCCTTGTGGGGTGAGCTCCACAAAACTAACCCTGGATTTGCATAGCTGAACATTTCCCTCTCCTCCTTTCCCACAAAGCTCTCCGCACAGTTCACATTGCATCCTCCCTGACTAGCTGGTTTTCTATACTGTCAGCATTATTCCCTCAAAGCACCCATTCCATGCTCCTGATAATTTCCATATTTCCCCTGACTACTAATTTCTGAGGAAGGATCCTCCAATAGGATATCACTTCTTTTGTTTGTTACCCCACCTCAGCTGTCCCACATGAAGAGCTTAGGCTTCCTGGGAAACTGGAAATATAAGTGTGTCTACAGTTCTTGTGCATCTGCACAGACATCACACCTTCCTCAAGGTCAGCATGGATCCCACCACGTGCAAGGAGGGGTACTAACACCATAGGAAACAACATTTGGCTGCCTGTGGGCCCACTGTGTGTGGCTCTGAGCCACCCCATTCATTGGATTGGTCTTTCATCCTTTGCTGCTGCTACCACAATTTGTCAAAACAAATGCCCTCTGGGACTGCAAACTCTTCCCCCTCCAAAATCCAAGCCAACTCTCAAAAGGGAAGGGAGTGGAAAGCAAAGAAGAGATGGAGGAGGGAGAGAGGCAGAAGAGATGGAGGAGGGAGAGAGGCAGAAGAGATGGAGGAGGGAGAGAGGCAGAAGAGATGGAGGAGGGAGAGAGGCAGAAGAGATGGAGGAGGGAGAGAGGCAGAAGAGATGGAGGAGGGAGAGAGGCAGAAGAGATGGAGGAGGGAGAGAGGCAGAAGAGATGGAGGAGGGAGAGAGGCAGAAGAGATGGAGGAGGGAGAGAGGCAGAAGAGATGGAGGAGGGAGAGAGGCAGAAGAGATGGAGGAGGGAGAGAGGCAGAAGAGATGGAGGAGGGAGAGAGGCAGAAGAGATGGAGGAGGGAGAGAGGCAGAAGAGATGGAGGAGGGAGAGAGGCAGAAGAGATGGAGGAGGGAGAGAGGCAGAAGAGATGGAGGAGGGAGAGAGGCAGAAGAGATGGAGGAGGGAGAGAGGCAGAAGAGATGGAGGAGGGAGAGAGGCAGAAGAGATGGAGGAGGGAGAGAGGCAGAAGAGATGGAGGAGGGAGAGAGGCAGAAGAGATGGAGGAGGGAGAGAGGCAGAAGAGATGGAGGAGGGAGAGAGGCAACGGCTGATGGAGTTCCTTGGGACTTCCTGTACCCTCATTTTGAAAGCTTCCAGGTTCCCAGACGACACCTTTGCACTACTTCTATGGTTTGGTGTCAATTCTTAGTCCAGCTGAGAAAATGAATGTCACAGACTCCTCTGAAGTAATTCAAATAAACCTATGAGATAATTATAGTGGTGACTCATGATTAGGGTAATGAAGATGTTTCCATGAGAGCCATGAAATATAGCCAAGATTTCCTGTTTAAAGTTAGAATGGATGATCAGTATTTCCAATGGGAGAGAAAGACAAGCTGATGATCCAAAAAAATTAAGCAAAATTATTTAAACTTTAGTATTAAGATAGAACTCCACCAAGTGTTTTTATCAGTTGTCTATCAGTTTCTGAAGGACAGCCACTAACAACAAAGGAGAAACTGAGATAAGGGATAAGGCAAAACCCAGTTATATTAACATTGTATGTATGCGTGTGCATTTGCACATCAACGTGTGTAAGTATGTGCATATGCATTCACATACAAAATGTAAAGCAATGAAGTCCTACATTTCATAGACCTATCTTGTGACAAGCTTTTCTAGATTTCTTAGGTAAATGCATATTATCAGTGCCTATGCTGATACTTTGGGTTTTTAAATATTTAATTAGCATAAAGTCTTTGGAACCCTGTTTTCTCATCTCTATTACCCGAATGTGGGGAAAAAAGCTGACAGCAGATCTCTAACAGCCAAATAAGTATGACCAATATAAATGATTAGTTTTCCATGTTCCTTAAAAAGAAGAATTATTAGAGGAAGATCATTTAGATTTCTTTCAAGGGAAAAAAAAAACCTCTAAAACCATGAAAACGTCTGTTTATTGTTCAAAGTGAATGTCTACTTTGGATTGGAAATAGCAAACCTGCTATTTCTTCATTTCTGAAAAAATATCAGAGGTAAGAAAATGAAATAATTGGGAAGTCTTGATCTGCTAAGAAATATCCCTTCTATCATACAGACACCAAATTATTTTCTCTGTTTACACATCTACAAACACTCATTCCATTTTTGGATCTTGCTTTGGGTGAAGAAGATATATGATCCATAATATAATTTGTTGTGGTTTGACATATCACATAGATGAATACTTTGATCTGCATTAGCTAACCCTGGAACACATTATTGAAAGTTACTGCTGACTTTGATATTCTGCCTTTACATCTTCACCAAAGCTAGCACTGGCTTTAAGCTATTCATAGAATGCCCTTGGATAATGTGATAGATTGTACAAGAATTCAGCCTATAATCATTTTGGAGGCAGTAATGACAAAAGAAGACTGTCCAGATCCTGGACTAGTAATGGCTTTTTTTTTTTTTTTTATTAAAGAAAACTGGCATCCAGTGTTCATTTTCTTGCTGTTAAAATAGCCATGGAATAAATCACAAAGCTGCAGGCTGGTTGTATCTGTAGTGGTATGCAAGTACTGAGCAGAGAGAAAAACCCAAATCCAAATACACTTTAGCAGTAAAGTGCAAATACAATTTTGTTGATAACTTAACCAATACTATATCATTATTAATAAAATGGTTTAGTATTTAGTCTAACTAGAAACTGAAGATATAGATCCCAATACATTATTCTTCACAACTGTACAAAGGCTTTGGGCCATCTTTGAGCTGCATCTTTCAGGAGAGGCAGCCCAGTGAGACAGGAGGGAAAAAGACTTTGAGAAACACATTTTACAAAAGCTGTTCATATTTTCCTAGTGCAGAAAATTAATTTCCTAAATTAACCCACTAAAATTTACAGCAACTCTTGAGGATCTTAACAGGAAGCTTCCCACACCTCTGTTGTCATTGCATCATTACAAACACCCATCGTACCATTAGTCCCAGATTAAGATAAGGGACAGTAGGTCTTTTGTTCTAATCCAATACTGCTTTTCTCCGGGAATACCAGATCCAGTTTTGCCTACAGAACTCTTATAAAGACAGGAAGAAATAAAATAGCCAGGTCACCAAAAAGACCATCTCCATGTAAAGAAGAGTCCACACATAAGGCACAAGTTGAACTGTTTGAATGCAGGTATCAGAATGCTTATCATATGCAAAATTAAGTTTAGCCATATAACAACATAAAAACCAAAACTGTGAATCCTTTCATCTGCAAGGCAAAAAAAGATAAATCTGTAAAATGCCATTTGGTGAGACGATCCCCTCCCAATGCATCCAGAACAAGTACATTCACAACAGACAGTGCAAAGGATAGAAAATACATGGCCTTTTTCTTCCAGATGTCTCAGAGAAGAAAATAATAGGGCACAGAAAGACAGATTTATGTTGTTTCATGAAAACAGTGTTCTCTTTCTGCCTCTCCTGAATTTGCTTTACTTCTAAGAACAAGAAAAAAAGTCACTGAAGAGTTGACAAAAGGCTGCTTACCAGATACACAGCATTAATCAATGAACTGGGCAGAAGACTGGATTTGAAGGACTGCAGTTTTACTCTGGCCATTTATTCTAGTTATTTCACCTCTCTGGGCCTCAGTTTCCTTGATAAAGTAGGATTAAGTCTTAAAAAGCCATTTCATGTCTAGAGAATGTAAAGTAGTATTATATTCATGTTATAAGTGGAGAAAAGTCAGTAAGTTCTGACCTTTTAATACAAGTCTTCAGAAAAAAGAAAAAAGGACAATTGTCTGTTTATTTGAAAATGGCTACTTTGTACCTTTAACATCCCAATAAAAATACAGAAGCAAAGCCTGGTTTTGATATATGTGTGGTATTACAATCCCTTGTTGCTGATAGTACTTTTTAATGTTAAGAGCCTGTTGGCTAACTTATGTTTCCTCTGGGTGCATTCCCATATTCTTCTCTTTGGGAGGCAGGCTCTTGTTGCTGCTCAGATATGCATCCCACATCTTGCAATCATTACTGTACTCCAGGGAAAAGGAGGGGCAAGAGGACATTGTTTCAAAGTATGTTTCTGCCCAATTCATTTTGGCTTAATTTGCGGACCAAAGCAGAGCTCTATCGAAGCACGTCCTTCCTCAGTCATTTATCATGCTCTCCCTTCCCCCATCCCCACTACTGAGCTCAGATACTAAGCAGTAATAATGCAGCTTTGGCTAGATTAGGAAGTAATTTCTCTGCTTATTCTTATCCTAATTTTGTTTAGATTTGGAAATTTTCTTAATTCTTACAAGTGTCAGTGGATTGACATAATGAAGGTAACAGTAGAATTATAAAGTTGCTGCTTTGCAGGGCAGTTAAGTGAAAGAGAGAATATACCACCAATGCCTTTAAAGAGCAGGCAAGAATCTAACTCAAAACTTCCCAGTATGGGGGAGGAATCATAAAAGAAAAAAAGAATTGCCATCCCTACGATGATGGGATAGAATTGGTGCCAGCCAGGCCAGCTCTGGTAAGGGTAATGGACAAAGTAGCTGTTTTCCCACACTCCCTAGACCACTTTTTCAGTGACAAATCTTGTTTTCAAGGGCTCTGGGACAGAAGAAATAGCACCAAGGGCTTGACTAATTTTGTGTCCTCTGACAATCTTTGCCCTAAACAAACACCTACTTTGACTTCCTGGCTCTGGCCCTAGGAGTAACTACATTGGTAAGGGCTGGGAATGTAGCTGTTTAAGATTTTCAAGGCTGGTGCTCAAATGCATGACAGGAAAGTATCACAGAAGTGCAAAGCTACAAGAACTAGGGCACTAAACCAGGCAGACCTTTTGGTGTCTCATATTGCAGAGTTATGAGGTCAAATCCTGCACCAATTGTATGAAGTTGTTTCTCCCTGTCCCCATCTTACTTTGCTCTGTTTACTCCTGGTGACACATATATTCTTGTAAATAGCTGCATCCCTCTAATTAGGCAAAAAGATTGTTTAGCAGTGAGCTTGAAAATATCATATAAATGATACTTTCAAGAAGATCAACTCCCCCCTCTCCAAAACCAATGCACTGCAAAGATCTACTGTAAAAGTTCTTGTTAAGCTGGGCCTCTGTGCTCTTGTTTGCTGATAAACAGGCTTGTTTTTCTTTCCCTTGTATGATGTGTTTACCCTGGTAACATGAAATATAATCAATAAATAAACCAGAGGGAAAAATTACAGTCCTTTAAATTAAACCAGAAAGATTTTACTGATTGCTTATACACTGTGCACTGTGTCATAGAAAACAGGCAACAACCTTCAGAACATGTCTATCCTGAATATGTAGTTATTAAAACTGATTTTATTTGCTTGTGCATTTTACTACCTCAGTGAATTTTAGAGTGATTGACAATCACTTCTCACATCTGACCCCAGCAGGTCTTTAGAAACTGTAACTGCACGCTTCCTATAAAATGTCTTGAATATTTCCCCATAAGGAAGATCTAATGTTTCTGATAGAAATCATAGCGATTATAAAGACAACTGGTTTACATTTCTCCAAATATGATCTGAAGTCCTGATTATTTGAGGAATTTCCCTCTATATTTTTGTGTTCACAGCTTGTGCCAGATCCTCACTGTGTACAGAAACTCGCTAGCATTGGACTGTGCTTATTCCAAAACTCAGAGTAAAACACAGCAATAGCTTTGTGGAATTGCCTGACTACCCACTTTAGCTACTCCCAATACAAAACACTAGCTGGCACTGTCTGGTACTACGAACACAGCAGACAGCTGCCCAACCCCCTTTTCCTTTTTCTTTCTGCTGTTATGCTACACCTATCTGTATATCATCAAGTCTTTTTGGACTTGTAATATTTGTGCCAGACTATGTTTCTTGGCTCTAATGGTTAGCTTCCTTTCCAGAATATACATGCTGCTTTACACATACTTTTATTACTGACATCATGAGAATACATCTCTACTATGTTTAAATTTGGGTGTTAACTTGATTTTGCTTCTTCCATATGTGGGTGATGGGAGACTAAGAAAGCAAATTAAGAAGCAGTTACCTGCTTGAACTATTTTCCCCCCTGCCCTTTCACAGGGGAAGTGATAATCATCTGAAACAGCAGGCAGCCTCCAGCCAGGATATTTTTCCAAAAATCTGAGTTTCCATGTATTTGAATCATATCACTAATGCAAATATATTGACTTTGCATTTTATTACATGATTAAAATACTAATATGCACAAAAATAGCACCCCCCTCAACTCTGCTTTAGCCTCAATTGGACATGCTAATAAGCAAGTTTTTAGAAGTAACCATTAACAGTTGTAGGTTCTTGCTGAGATCTGTCTCATCAGGACTAAGTAAAAGATATTTCCAAATGTCAAACAAGCAAGACATAGGGTGGTCCCTATTAATCACAGCACATTTAAAACTATTACTGTTACTCCCTATGAACTTCTTGTGCTATGAAAGTTTCTAAAAAATGGTAGGAAATAAACAGTATCTTGTATAAATCCACATTCTGCTGAGCGAATCCAGATGAGGACTCAGACATTCAAACACAAGATCCTGATGAGCCATACAGGAAGGTTTATTTAGTTTATTTCCATTCTACACTCTTTCCACACAGACTTTTTCTGAGGATCCCACTACATCTGCCTAGACTTGTAAGCTGGAATGGGCCTTTTATATATCACATACTGCAATTGGAAAAGTCCAGTCTATATACTCCCCAGATCACATGATTTATGGGATCAAGGTTGGATCAGCCAGTGGAAGACCAAACTATTACTTCCTTGGAAGAGAAGACTATCATTCCATTTAATCGGTATTTATTAAAAGGAAGAGATATTTTTCTTGCTGTCCTTTGGAGAGATATTTCATGAATATTAAGGACATAGGCAATCATCTGTTTATAGGTTAACAAAGCTATTTCTATGGCCACGATTTGACAACATGAAATGCTCAGCAGCAAAAGCAGTTTAAATTCTCTGTCATCCTTTTATTAACCTTTCGCTTCCCCAGCTCCCTGTTTAAGAAAATCCTGTCAAAAAAATCTAGATCAGTTCCCAGGTTCAGTTGTCTCATGTCGATACTGGTACAACTGAGAGGGGAAACTGCAAGGGCAAAACAGACAGCAAAGAAAAGCTAAAAACTGTTTACACTGGTACTGACTC
Source organism: Caprimulgus europaeus (assembly GCA_907165065.1). The sequence continues at coordinate 14,678,993 of OU015534.1, read as the reverse complement.
TAAAGATTTCATATTAGAGTACAGCCTAAATTTAACTTCTTATCCTGGCTTTAATCTGAACCAGCCACCCTTCTTGTGTCTGCAAAATTACTCAAGAAATGTCTAAGATTAAATTTACTCCCATAGAACTCTCCAACTCTTTAGTTCTCTCTGGGACAGAAGACCTGTAAGAGTAGCCCTTTTGACTATGCCTTTATATTTCTTTTTTCAATAAATTGTGGCAGTGAGAGGTAGCAGGAGCATGTGAAAACAAGAAAAACTGTTTAAAAGGAAAGCAAATTCTTCCTATATGTCTGAAATTAATAAGTGAGTACTGGGTTAAGACTTGGAATAATTCTGCTCTGCTTGGAATTAATACTCAAAATTTTACTCTTACATGCACCACCTTGCCTGGTGAATACCTGATTTCTCAAACTCAGTCAAAAGTTTCAGTAATTTATCAACTTGTTTCCATTAATTTGTGGGGAGGAAAAAAACTTCATAGCAAGGCATAATATGAAATATTAACACCAAATATTAGTATTATGATGAAAATAGTTTGTTATTTGAAGAGTGATATTACATTCCATTATACATAATATAGGCTTTTTATAGTGGGGTAGCTAAGGACTGTGGAGTAATGCATATGAATAGGGGATTAGAAGCTAGTAGGATCCCAAATACAAAATGGGTTATGGTAGAACTGAACGTTTGTTTGGTTCCCAGGCTATTGTCTGTAGTATGATTGAAGAATAAACTGAGCCAGTACTAGCTGTGCCTTTCTTTACCAAGAAAAGACTAGTTGGAACCCAGTTTGGATTTAAACAAATTGAAATTTGCACCCATTTGAGATCTTGTCACAGAGCCAGAAAACATGTCAGAGAGCAGCATGTAATCTTGGAGGTGTTACAGTCAGTCAATATTGATCACAAGAGATGAGACAGCTCATCATACATTTTAATGGAAAACATGGGAGTCACAGTTCAAAGAACTATGTTTGAAAGGGTAATATTAGATAATTCTTCCTAGCTATAATTAGTGTACTGAAACTCAGCTAAATTAGCTTCCTCACCAGGTAGGCAACTCTCCTTTTTTTCCTTGCTACCTCCCCTCAGTTAAAAAAAGAAAAAAAAAGAAAAAGTATAAAACACCAAGCAAAACAAACAAACAAACAAAAAAAAAATCACAAAAAACCCACCCCACCCACAGAATTCCTATATATCCAAAGTCCCAAATCCTGCATCTTTAGACAACCTTCACCATTTCATCCTTCTTTGTATTACAAACTCAAAGGTAGAACTAATAAAGAGAAATCAAACAAGATGATGCTATCTGTTCCCCAGGGGACTTGGAAGTACTTCAGCTCAACCACAGACCCACATCATATTACTGGGCAAGGCTTCTCAAATAACAGACTCCTTCAGGGAGGACAGAATAAGTCTTCTGTTGCAAATATACCTCTTGCTTATTTAATGCAGATTGCTAAACTCAAATATGCCACTTTTTGGAATGTGGGATTAGTTCTGAAATGCCACTCTAATATAGATAAACCCTAAAGGAGGCACGAAAGAATTATCTGCCAGGCTAGACACTTTGTTAGTATTAAGTTGGTCTTCTGGCCTTTGTGAGTGGAAGTTGGTGAAAACAGATGAGAATGGGTTGCAGAAGAACCCTAGGGGAGCAAAGTATTATTGGATGGCATGTGAAAACTCAATTAAATTTATGCCGCATCATTTTCAGCATATGAAAAGAAAATCCACAGCCAAATGTATGAACTCCAGTTCTCTAGAATTACCCAACTTCTGTCTTAGCTATGTTTCCTTTGCATATACTGTGAATCCTCGATTCCCTTACCCCTAAGAGAAACCCGATAGTACAAATCCAGATATAATGACTGAAGTCAGCACGCAAATCATACTGATAAATTGGTTCAGGGCTAATGTCATGGTTTAGATTTTATAACCATCAATTGAGCAACTAAGTAGAAGCATATAGATCTAAAATATAATAACAATCATATTGTTGTATGCCAAATAAGGACTGTTTACTTTATCCACATTTTGAGAGATATTAGTGTACTGAAATATTAAAAATGCGTTGGTTTACCTTTGGTTTGACTTTGTGGTAAAACCTGAGATTTTTTTCCATTTAAAAAAAAAAAGCTATGATTTGATTACATGATATTGTAAATATTGCATGTATTTTTCCTGTATTCATGCACAGATCCTTAAAGCCAGCAGTTACTTACAAAAACAAAATAACAGTACATTAATTAGCTCTGGAAGCTATCAATTTTCATACTAATAACTATACTGAATATAATATTATGTTGTATGAGGGAATTGGTGATAGAAATATACTTTCTGCAGAGTTAAAAAGAGGCTATTAAGAATTTTGTAAGAAATCTGGTAGCAAGGAGGAAAGCAAAATATTCTGTTACTCAGGTGTCATGAATGCCTTTTGAAAAGCCTAGAAAAATAATCCTCAACTGAATTTTTGAAAAAAGATTATTTTTTTAAAAAATATACCTTGATTTGTACATTCATTTCAACTGTGTAAATACTATTTTCCAATAAATAAAAGCACTATGGAAAGTTATTTCTGAAAGTTGTAGCTGTTTATATTACAAACACAGATCCAAATTTCTAAATCACATCTGAATGCAAATCTTGCCTTAACTGCTCTTCTAAAAGATAAATTAACTATTCTATTTAATTCCAGCTTTTATGCTTATGCATCTGAACCAACCAAGAGAATAGCTACTTGAGATTAAGTATGTCTATTTGACAAGGCACACCTAACCCCCTCCAAAAAAATATCAAGAGCTAACCAAGTCCCCATCTCTCAGTCTCCTTTAGCCCAGATTTTTGGGCAAGTTGCATACATGGAACTCCAAAGAAGTCAGACCACGTGCGTCTATGGCACCTCTGAAAATTAACAAAGCCTTTGAGAAAGTTGACCCTAATCTTTTATGGGCTCTCTTTATGAAGTCAATAAATGGCAAAATTTGTACTTCTATTGTAGGCACTGAAGGATCTATAAATCACAATTAGAAGCATCATTTTATTATAATCATATAACAACCAACAAGAAAGCCTTATTAATTTTTGATGTGTCATTGCCATTTCTGAGTCTTGGTGAAACAGGCAAAGAAGTACTGTTTTAAAATGCGCAAAATTCTTCCAAATCTTAAGGTACATGCATAACTCAACACTTGTTACCAGTGCAGAGCTCTTCCTGCAGGCAATGCTCCCCAAGCCTTGTGCTGATCTCAGGTTAATGCCACCCCACAAAAAGGGTCAGGGCGGCCCCACAACGTGGGTGCTCCTTGCAGCTGTGCCAAAATGCAGCAGGACATGGCTTGGAGACGTATGGAAAGCCTGAAGAGCTGAGAACTGACACATGGTTTGAGCCATTAGGATGTATGATTAAAAAACAATTAAAAAAAAAAAATCTTCACTGAAACCCAGGACTGTTTCTGCCCCGTCAAGAAAAGTTTTAAGGGAAATTTCTTTTTTAGTTTAATGAAAAGTTGTTTTTAGCTATTTAAACTGAACAGTCTCTGAAGGCCTAATCTCATCTACAATAATTTAAGACTATTTAGGCACTGAAAAACATTTACATGCCATAAGGAGCCATACTGATTCATTCTATGAATGACATAGATGGTACCAGCTAAATACTTAATTATAAAATTAAGTTCTAGAAGATATTTTCATGTAACAGTGTCTTTAGTAGGTCGAGTCATATAAGAAATGAGATAAGGATAACTTGAAGTTCCAGTCCCTGTTAGCACCTCCTTTTCAGCTTCAAGTGTGAATTGCGTTGGGTTTTTCCCCCCTTACACTTCTATTTTATAATTTCCCTTCTTACTGCCAGAATTAGTTCTGTAGACTGAATAATAGAACATGGCAATTGCTAATTTAGTTTGAGAGGAGAGTGACTTCACTTTTAAAAACATACAAAGAAAACACAGTTTTAAGATAGAGCACAGAGAGCAAAATTGTAGTTAATAAAAACACAATACTATTTTAAGAACTTCAAAAGATTCTGTAAAATAGCTAGTGTCATAAAAAAACAGACTTTGAAAGACTTTTGTGGCACAACATCGCTGTAGTGATTAATTTTAAACAGCTTTACTTGTAAACTACAGATCAACTTTCTCCAAGAAAGTATTCGTATTCTTTTTTAATAGAAAACAAAATCCGAAGTTATCTAACAAGACTTGAACAAAGAGGTTACTATTGAAACTTACAGAAACAGTCTATTTTTGTAGGAAATTTATAGCAGTAACTTTGGTCTACTTAGCATGCAACAACATTTTAATGAACAGTTACATTATGAAGGTCTGTGTCACAGATAATATGGGCAAAAAGCATTAGTCAGAAGACTGAGGTATTTTTCCTTAAAGATTTGTGTGGGGTTTTTTTGTTGGGGTTTTTGTTTTTGTTTTGTTTTGTTTTTTAAACAGAATAGCAGTGGAAAAGACAGATCTAAAGGCTTAAGCTTCAAGAAAACAGCATTTCCTCCTACCTCATAGCTTCTGGTAATGTGCCAAAGGACAACTTCCATCACACCATTTGCAGTCCAAAACCAGATAGACATCAATTAAAGCCGTATATTCTAGAGGTCAGCTAAATATATGGAAATATTAAGTTAAAGTCTTTTTTGTTGTTTCTGGCAGGTATTGTATAAGCGGTGTCTAAACCACTTTGGTTCACCACAGAATAAAGGAAGCTACGCAGGTGAAAGTACAGCTAACATTGAGAGTAACTTCTTGGGGTGCAGAAGACGTGTAAACAATGACATTCACAGTTTGGGGAAACCATCCAGCATGCCACCAGCTCTGCAAACCTCAACAAGCTTCTTCCAGTCACCGGTATCATGACAGCAAAGGTCACAGTAATAATGGGGATGGGAAAAGTTTAAAATACGTAATTCCAGTATTAAATCTGGTCCAGTCCTTCCTTCATGATTATATACACTGCACATGAATTAAACACATTTTAGTGATGCTTTATGTAATGTATTTTTCTTCCATGCACTTTCTCTGACACTTCTCCCTCCAGTCTCCACCCTTTATGGGAAATAAAAATCAATTTAGACTGCCTATGTCCTTGTCTTGGAGAAAAACACACACTCACACATGCACTCCTCCTTCCCTGACCTTCTTCCCCCCTGCTTCATACCCAAACACAAAAAAACCCAAAACACCAAGCTTATAGCTTTTCAGATGAACTGGCACTTTAAAACAAGCTCATCCACAGAGGAAAACTGCTTTCAGGGCTAGAACAATAGTCCTAGTATAGTGATGGATATATTCTGTGAGACAGAAGTTACATTTGAATGCTTTGTAGGAAAAAAACCAAAACAGTTTAATCCCAAATGGATACAAGATTCAGGTAACAGAACAATTTGCTAGTCTCAAGAACTGCTGTGTTTGACATTGGAGGTTGCACATTTTGCTTTCCCTCCATCTGTGACCTTTATATAAAGGTGTGACACAAGTGTTATGAGAAGATTTAGCTGAATGCATTAATACCTCCTTTTGAAGTCCACCATAATATTTTTATTTACTTTTAAAAATAACAAATCCAATGGCAATCAATCTGTCTTAAGTAAATTATGATCTGGAGCTAGATAGTGAAATAAATACTATTGTTGCTTTGAAACATCTGGAATCTTAACTGAGATGCCTTCTGCTTTTGTGAATCCTCAATTTAGCATCTCATTCTGCAATGCTAGCTGAAAACTTTTAAATCATTATTCCACATTGTGGCTTCTTACATTCCCTGAAGTAGTGCAATTATTCTTAGTCTCAAAATACACAGCTATGGCAAAAGGCTAAATTAAATTTACTCTTGATTTCTCCTTATGATCCTTCTATATGCACAACTTTTATATTTTAAAGTGTCTCTATGTTAATTCTCCTGGAGAGAAGGAAAAAAAATAATAAAAAAGGTGTGAGAGGCTCATATGCTAGTTCCTATTATAGGTGAGAATCAAATCCCTACCACTACAGCTCTTCCTGTGTAGCAGCGTTGACAGTACCAGCTGTTAGTCCAATAACTACCACTGCAATAAAGCCATTTCTTCAAATTAGAGGATGCTTACACTGCAGAACGATCCTTTTCTCTTGTACACTAGCATCAGGAAACCTCCACAGTAACTACAGATCTGGCCTGGCAATTGTATTGCTGAGTTTTGAAATTACTCCTTCAAAGCTCCAGGTTTACAACCCACTGTCCAAGTCCAGCAAATCATTACTTGTGCAAAGAAGTATCACATTATATTAGATAAATGTATCTTACTGAATACTGTTTTTATTAAGTTTTAATTCCTGTTCAAAATAGTACTGACACTTATGAGATAACTATATTGCAAGTATAATTTCTGTACCTTGAAGCAAATCACAATATAGACAATTACAAACACCTTAGAGATGGAACAGTTTAGCAGAAAATTGTGAATAAAGAAATCTGCTCTAGTCAGAGTAGAAAAGTAACTCGGATTCAGCAGGATGCTGCCGTATGCATAACTTAAGGCATCTGATTGCTGCCTAGTTTCAAATGTTAAAATCGGCAAGACTTTTGAACATGCACATTTAAGTGATTTCAGAGCTTCAGGGTTCACATTTAATGCTCCATGTACATGCATCTGACTCTTGACTCAATCTTTTTTCCCTCTCATTATCTATAGAGCTCCAAGAGCAGAAAGGAGACTGCTGCACAGCACAGCATTGCCTAGCCTCTCCCTAGCACTCACAGATGAGACACGTACTTTGGACAACCAGACATTCCCCAACAGATTGCTGGTAAGACAGCTCAGCCAGGTAGGTACCTCTATTCTGCAAACTTTACCCTTCACCTGTTAAAAGTCAGCAGCGAGACTCTCCTTCAGGTTTTCTTCAATGTTTCTGAAGTTCTTAATCTCACCCCAGACTGAAGTATTTCTGACTGGAAGAGACTGTGAGGTTGAGCAGCTGAGACAGTTTCAACACAAGGGTGTTTGTTGTGGGAGTAGACAATAGTACACACTACTTCTGCTTTTATATGGTTAGACTTCAAACTCACGGCAGTATTTCTGCAGACTGGGCCAAACCTGGACCCAAACCTTCCACAGTAATTAATAGCTGATCATTGTTACCTTCTGCAGCAATCATCAGGTTTACAATATATTGAGAATTTCTGGGTACTTGTATAAACATGCACCGTGTGTTTTCACAAGATATATTACTGGGCTTACAGACTGAGTGGCTTTTTATTGACATTTTTGTGTTATTTATTCATTTTTCTTTGATGATGTAAGGCATAATTCTATCATTTGGTATTTTATGAACAGTATATATAACGCAGTTTTTCTTTACACATAACTATTAACCCAAACATACTAGTGGCAGGAAAATCTTAGTGTTAAACACTATTGAATTTAGCATTCTTGTAGTCTGACTCACTGCCAAAGAAATGTGTATTTCAAGCTTAAATGCCAAAAAAGGACAGCTTTGAGGCTAAAGGTCCTTTTTGACAATAATGTCCTGACACCATATCAGCTCAAGCATCACTGAATGTTAAACAGAATTATTTGAGTACACATGTAAATATAATGAAATTACAGTATCTGAAGAGAAAAAAAAAAAAAAACAACAAACAAGAATCAGTTTAAAAAAAATATAATTTGAAACATCAGCAAAATGTACTGCCATAGACTTGGAAAGAAAAATGCAACACACTGTTACACTAAACAAGAACAAACACAGCTACACAGACTAGGAGAGATCACAGACACCAGGGATGGATTTTCCTTTGGTGCAGGGACATGAAGAGGGAGAAGCTGTCTTTAACCACAGCTCAGGACTGCAACTAGTCATTTTATTAGCATACTAGTACCAGCAGAGACACAAAGCTTTCAGAAGGTAAAGTTATCTACCTCTAATCCCATCAAATACATATTAAAGTAACCACCAAATTATGCTATATTTGCACTGAAGAGATAATTACAATTAGTATCCGGTGAGATTATGCAATAAGAGGGCAAATTTACTACCGCCTACTGTACCCAAGCAGAGATCCTTTGGGGCCTCTGAGCTTTACAATTGAGGTTTCCTAAGGGGATTCTGTGTCAAAGTCATGTTCTGGTCATGTACCATACCTGTGAAAGCAGGAAGTTGGCGAGATAGAGAGAGAAGAATGAGAAGTCATTAGAATAATGTTTTATTATTGGTTCTTATACATAAAGCGTTACTTATATTTAGTTCCCCATAGCTCAAAAACTTCACATCCTCAGCAGAGGAAATAACTACTTTGGCATTCCAGTTGTCAGACTCTCCAGAGGAAGCCAGCATCTTTTCTAGAACTCCCAAGGCACTACAGATTTAAACATCCCTCCTTCACAGAATCACACAGAATCACTTGAGTCACTCTTGAAGCATCTGTACATTGTTTTGTAAAACAAAGGCCTGGTCTGACCAAAAATACCCTAGAAGTGTTGAATAGGAGTTAACCTACATGCTTTATAAATATCAATATACTCAGTTGTATAAACTCCCTGAAAGAATTGTTAACCCCACTGAAATCAGCATAAAACAGGTGCTCAGGCAGAATCCAGGTGCACTGTAAACTTCTGGCCAAGTACTCTTGCCAAAGTCACATATCACAGCTACGTGTGAGTCTGGGAGAGAACTCAGTGCATTTACCCTTTTTGGTTAAAGCAGAAAAAAAAAAAAAAAAAAAGCTGAAACACACTTCAAGGGCACTCTCAGCCTACCCAGGACTATCATCCTTTCCTGGCTTATTTCCCTTTTCCCTGGGAACAATGCTTCTTGCCACTGCCACCCCAACCCCCTCCCCCCCCCCCTCTTTTTCCTTTTTTTTCAGATTATGGTTCAGACTTGATTTGCCTCAATACTCTATATGCCTAGTGGCTGAAATTGTTTGGATGCTCTGAAAGGGATACAGCCCACCAGAAATACTAAGCACACAGTCATAGAAGATAACTGTGTCACATACTGAGCCATAACACATATCAAACACTTGGGGTTTATCTGCATAGTTTTGTTTCCCTTCTTTATCCAGTATAAAATTCACTCTTTAAGCAGGTCCAAGCACTTGAACAGTGGTTGCAGATTATTTGTTCCATTTTTATTCTGTTTGTCCAGAGAAACACAAGCTGCACTCTCTCATCTTCAGAATATCTAGGACCACAGGAGAATCAGGTTCGTTTTTTTGCATCACTACAAGGCTGCATATTGCAACCTAGTTCAACAGCTGAAAATTCTTTCATTGGTTTTCATATTGGTTGCATTAATAGGCAACTTCTCTGTGTAAACTTTATTAAATGGATAAAGTGCTGCCTTTTTTTAAAATAGGTTGCTAAACAGTAAAATTATTACACAAAAAAGCTTCAGTATTTCCAAAGCTACTCAAAAGCAAGCTCAGTTATACAAATGCTCCGGTAAACACTTTATCCTTACTATTTCTGCAAAGTGTTAATACATACCATAAAGAGAATACTATGTTCAGCTGGAATTAGGGATGCAATAATTCCACTTATTCAGAGAGGTTTGCACAAATCAAATGACATATTGCAGAACCACATGAAAAGATACTGCATAATAGCAATGTCTTTAATGATGCTGTTGGACTTTCTTCCTTTCTCTAGTAACAAAAGACTTGAACACCTCTAAGGGCAATTGTAGCTCATCATCATTTTGATCCTGAGCAAACATGCACCTGAAATTTCAGGTAATTCCCTTTCTCTGAAACTTCAGAAATCAAAACAAAATCTACTGTTTAAAACCATCTTTCTGGGGAAAGAAAATCATATTGTACCGATTAAAAAGTTTTCTTTTTAATTACTGATTACTAGTTTTCAGCTTTCTGTAATTTGCTATATGTGAGAGCTAAGAAGCATGAAAACTAGATTTTACTAATAAGAAAGTATATGGCCTACTCTTCTACTGCCGAGAAACAAACATCCTAAAAATATTGGTTGCCTAAGTTCAGCAGACATTTTTCATCTGGAGATTCATATACCTGTCTTCACTTTTAAGTTATCAATAGCACATTTCTATTTTAAACACCGAGGGCCTAACTTTATAAATCCCTTTTTAAGCTGATCTTCCTGCTCTTTTTCCTGTTGGCTTTTTTTTTTTTTTCTTTTTCAGGGTAAAGCGTGCCCCATCCCTAAACAACTCAACACCTTCAGCAGTGTGACCCAGCCTGTCAGGTGGGAACACAGGCTCAGGCAGACTCTCTGAAATAAGGGAAACAGAAACAGGGGGAAAATGTGGAACACAACTTATGTTAGGGAAGAGAATGATGGGAGAAAGGAAACCTAAACTAATGAAAGTGAGTCCCTAAATTTAGCCTTCAGTCAGGAAAAGGATCTAAGAAAAACAAATGCTATTCTTTATGCAAATCCTTAGTTCTGTCACAGGGCAAGAATTAACCAGAAAAAGCCTATGGCAGAACTGCCTTCAGCACCTCCTCCAATAATTTCAGGGGAAGGTTTTAGAGCAGGAAAACACCAGAGTTCTTAAACCAAACAGATCACCAAGCAGATCACCAAGCAGTTAAATTCACCTCGCTCTGCTCCCATGGCAGGCTGCTTTCCCTGTGACAGCAAAGCAGCCATTTTGTGGCTGCAGGAGTAACTCCAGCTTACTCTCCTTCAAGTGCTCTCCCCAGCCTAAAACTGGGACATTACACCCAAAATGGGAGAAAAAAATAAAACTGCACAGACTTACTCATTGCCATGGAAGCAGCCAAGCACCAGGCCTAAGCACTGAGGAAGGCCATAATCAGCCATACCCTTCTGACACTGATCCTGCACCCCAGACACTGGGGAGTGTGTGTGGGCAGGGGCAAAAATCCCACCCGGGCAGCTGGGCCACAGCTGCTCCTCATTACTCTGAATTGCTCCTAATTACTGCCTCCTCTCAGCTTCTTCTATGGGGATGAAGCTATGGAAGGAGGAGTGATTTTTCAGTGGGCTTTCTAGTGCAAAATGCTTTCTGTAGTTGCTCTTTGCAGATGTTGTTTATAAGATATGCCTTGCCTAAAGTCATAATCTTACCTTAAAGCCTTTTGCTCTCCCTGACAAATTTATACTAAACTTGATTGTGGTTAATACACCTCAGGTTCTCTATGTTGCTTTGCCTTCTTGTCTCTAGGGTTGTTTTATCCTTCATGTTTGTCTTTTCTAATGCAGACACAGAGTGGAAGGCATCAACATTTCTTCTACGGTAATCTCCCAAATCTCTTTCCATCATCAGTATGCTTCATGTTTGTTTGGGGGTGTTTTTGTTTGTTTGGGTTTTTTTTCTGTTTTGGTTCATTGCTCCTAGACTTCTTATTTTACATCGTGTACACTAAACTTTATTTTCACTTACTGGCCCAGACATTTAAGCGATGCTGCTATCTTTGAAGCAGGTTGCACAGTTCCTTATTACATAAAGCTGACAGCAAGTAAAATGTCAAACATTAAAATTAAGTTGTTTTTACTGCTTTGCCAAGCCTACCTAGATGTATTTTTCTGTATCTCAGTAGTTTACCAACAGCACGGTCTATGTTTTAGTAAGTGAGAGATATAGAAACATCTGCTACCTGAAGAGGTGTGGGGACGCGTGTGCAGAGCCAGCTCCACTGGCCTATGCTTAAAGGTTCACATGGTATAAGCTAACTGCCACATATCGTTCAATTCCATCTGATTATGGAAGTTGTTCTCTAGAAGTATGTGTATGAAAAATGTAGGCCTACATTTTGGTAAACATGTAAACAAGCAATAACAATAAAGCTAGGCATGCTAACCAACACAAGGCATTGAGATCGACAGCTTGAATAAGTTTCAGTTTCACACTGATAGCCTGCTTTCACTCAAAACACTGCTTCCAAACTGCTCTTTGAAGTGGAATCTCAGTCAGATTTTTTTATTGCTACATTTAAGTCTCTCTCTGTGGTCTCTACTGGCATGGCTAAGAGTTTGCCAGTTACTGCCAGTAATGTTGATAAACTTTTACCCTACTACCACTTGCTCAGTGATCCATCAAGGAATTATGGAAGTGCTTAACCTCATACACAGCAAATTAGAAAGCCCTCCTGACTTCAGTGGGCCTCTCTACGACACATAAAGATAAGCACGTGTAGGAGTCAGGTAAAATCCACATATTACCTGAGAATGGTCCAAAGACAGGCAACAAGCTATGTAATAACTTATAGTGACTACAGCAAGAGTTCACATTCAGACTGTTGCTGGACAAGATTTGGAATCCTGGAATAAAACCTATCCTGGCTTTAAATGCCTGCAGAACAACAAGATATCCAAATTTAACACAGCACTTCTGGACTTCAGTAGCCCTTAAGGAGTGCAGTGGGTGTCAGCTCCTGCACTATTTCTTAGGTGAGAGCAAAGAGACTCTTCTGTTGCTTTGACTCACGGTTTTCACACCGAGTTGATGACCAAAGGGTTGGGGAGGCAGCTGCCCCTGTACTATCTGAAGCTAATTTTGTAGAACAGGGGGGAGGATGTTGGCTTTTCCCAACCTCTGCGGTTCTGCAGGGCAGGTTGGATGCTCATGTAGCAAAGGATTCCTCTCACCTCTTTCTTCTCCCAATTCCTCCTCCCACAGTTGTACATTTTTCTTGGCCCATTGCACATCTTTTAAATACTTCAGCAACTTATGGCATCATGGTACTTTCTTATTATCAGTATTGTAAAGGGTTCAATGTTCATCATGTATCCAGACCTGAAAGAATGTAAATCAGAATATACATTTTCCTTACCTTCTTACTCTCTTTTAAGATTTGTGAAACTACTGACCACTGTTAGAGTAACAATAACATTTGTTATCTTCTAAATTCAGTTTCTCGTCCACCTCTGTACTCATACAAAAAGGTCCAATTGCCTGCATGAGCCGAGCTGCTAAAATGGTAAGAAGAGATAAAGAGATGATCTCTAGATCATCATGTTGCTGTTCTGAAAGTCATCTATGGATTTTGGCAGACAAAATACACAGGGAAAAAATGTAATTGAGGATTGAAGTCGGAGAGCTTTCCATTCTTGTTTCCTTTCTTCTTTGTAGTGTCAACACTGTCCAAAATGGGCTCTGGGACTTCAAGGGACTTACAAGCTGATGTGACAAGTTCCACATTCAATTAAAAAGATGTATTGACATATGCAATCTCTGCTATGTGTGAAAATGAAGATTTAACAGTAAATAAGAAAATATGTTTAGTGTTGTAGGGGATTCTCTCTCTCTTTCTGTCAGCTGCTTGGGAGATTGAAGAGGACTGTGAAAAGCAAAGAAAGAAAGCAAGACAAACAAATGTTTTTCACAGTGCTCAAAGTCACAAGCAACTATGATGCCATGCTGAAAGTATTCCAGCCAGAAACCCTTCCCCCACATTACTCTCCCAGCTGCATTTTCTCTTGTGAAGGAGTAGTTTACTCTACGAGTTATCAGAAAAGTAAACAAACAAGGAAGTTTACACAAAAATCAAGGGGAACAGAATGATAGGACAATGACAGAAAACAACAAAAGCAAGGAAATACACAGATAAATGTCAAATGCACCCTCTGGACCCTTCCATTTGTTTTACAACAGCTAATTTAAAAGACACCTCCTTCATTACTTTCAGAATACCTCCTGCTCTGTCAAGATTTGAAGGCATTTGATACTATTTACTCTTAGTACCTGGTGTGGATTTCACCAGCACTAATGGATGTATATTACAGGTGGGAGGAGACCCTCTATATAAAACTATTGTGGGCAGAGCAAGATATGCCTGTGGCAAGGAGGCAGATACGTTGACCTGCTGCAAAAATCTATGGTTCTGTTTTTAAGACTCAATTTTACCAAAAGAATTCCTGCACAGAGCTGGATAGTATACTTCATCTTTTTCTGCCTAAGTTCCCCATCTCCGTAACAGCAAGATAATATATTTGCTCATTCTTTGTGGGTGCGATTTTCAATATCACTGAGAATTAGCTTGAAACAGAGGGTAAAATCTCCCTGGATTTCAGCAGGAGGTTATTATTTGTATGCTTTCATTGGTATGCTTGGGTTTTCCCCAATGGTCTGTCTAGATCATAAGCACTGTGGGTCAGAGGCTGTATTTCAGTTCATGTGTTAACCACAGTTCACACAGTGGAGCTTTGATTTTGGATGGGTACTCCAAATGCCAATGAATAACAACAAATGAGCGGGGAGTGTGGGCTTCTATCTTTCAGCCAAGAACATGGAGCTGAATCTGAATCAAATACAGATAAATTCAGCCTTGGATTATTTTATTTTATTTGTTTCAGACAGAAACCCATATGCAAGCATTAACCAGGCAGATTCCTCTACTCTTATCTGAATAGTAATGTGGAAAATGGGAACGGCTTTGTGTATGAAGAAAATTAATGTAATTGGGATGTTATTTTTCAAATTGTTGTAAAGTTTGTCATAACAACACTTCTTTTTTAATTTCTTTGGTAGCTCGGGAATATTACTTTTCTTCTTTAGTGAAAGGTCACACAACTATACACAGTCTCTTAAAATCAGTGAATGCATAATGGCTTCTGCTGTTCTAACAGGAATCATTAAACAAATTCATAAATCAATGAAGCACACCGATGCATTACTTTAATTATAATTTCTGCTCAGATGGTTGATTTATGTAATGTAATTGTTTACTATGTCTGAGTATTACACTACAGAATCTTGGATGGATCTTCATTTCAAAATCTATTCTAATTTCTTAAGCATTTAAATGAAATTAACAAACAATAGTCTATGGAGCAGACTGAAGAAATTCAGTTAAAGCAAAAATACACCACCCTCTCCTCCTCTTGAGATTATTTTAAACATTCCTGTCATTCTTTGAATTTTCTTAGAAACTAATGCTATCCTTAGGTTTGTCAGTTAACGACATTAACATTACATGTCGTTAGGTAGACAGAATTTATGTGTTGTGCAGTTGGCTACAATAGTACCATGTTTAAGATATTAAACATGACCAAACAGAAAATGATAGACATTAATAGCATGAGGAGCACTCATATTTTTCCTTGAAATACAAGGAATAATGGGTTAAGATGAAATATTATAAAATTCATTTTCTTGAAATAATATTTTTCCTAGCAGAGTGGTACAGAATAGCTAAGTGTTTAACAACAATGATTTATGCTTCTTGCAAAATCGAGGGCTTGTCTCAGAAATAATGAGATTAAAACCCCTTCAACAACTGTAATTTAGATTCTTATTTATTTCTTATGTTTTTACCTTTTGGGGTTTGTGTTTTCACTGAGAAATGAAACTCCCATAATCTGATAACCTTAGGCACTGTAGTTTTCAGAATACAGTAAAACTAAGAATATCATAAAGTCCCTGTGATGAGATTTACAAGAGCCCAGTGGCCTCGATGAAGTTAACTCAAGCAGCAAATTAAGGCCCTGCTCAGGGTATTGAACACCAGGAAGTGGGGATATTCCTTGGCCAAACAGACTTCAAGAAATCTGAGTCGAAGACCAGGATTTCAGGGGAGCGTGAAGGGGAACTCCAGGATGGAAGAGGAAGACTGAGAAAGGCTGCACATGTACAGTATAGAAAAAGGACTGTATTACATGAAC
The DNA here is from genome assembly GCA_907165065.1 of Caprimulgus europaeus. Next base: position 14,663,405 of record OU015534.1, on the reverse strand, counting down.
AGATCACCTGGCTGAGAATGAGCTTTGCATTTATGCCTGTAGACAGCATCAGCACAAGTCCTTTGTATCCCTGTAGTCTGTCAAATTGGCAACAGTAGGACATCCATGATTTTCAGACCCGCAAAACTGAATGAATTTGAAAGAATCTGGGTTTTTTTTCTTACCATGTACCTTATAATGTATATATTCCACTCATGTCCAGGCATGAGAATACATATTTCTGTCTCATGCTGTTTTGAATAAAGAGTAAAAGGTCTTTCATTTTTTCATATTACATACAAGGTGTTTAAATAAGATATGCTATCTAAGTTTCTCATTAATGTTAACATGAGCTACATGTATATATCAGATGCAGGTCCCCTGCAGTGCCTGTCACCCAATATGCTGTACAATCCATGGTGGGATCTGAAGCTAATAACTAGGTAATAGGACCATCATATGAGCTTTGCTTATTTACAACTGTTATTAAAGTAATTCAAAAGCAGGACTGAAGATTAGAATATATTAAACCATATTGCTTTATAAATGAAAAAAGGCTGCTGTACAAGATGACCAGAACAATAAAATGTGATGTTTAATTCACCTCAGGGTTAGGCCTACCAAAGTCAGTGGCTTCATCACAAATTAGTATGGCTTATTGTGTTGAAATTCTGTGGATTTTGCAGCTTCAGGAATTAATAAGATTATAGTATTTAAGGAGTTATTTTTTAAATCATAGGTAATATATTAGAAATGGGACACAGAAAATTATTAGCAAAGTTTTAGAAAAAGTAAATTGTTAAGCTGTTATGACTACTAACATCAAATGTCAGCAGAATCCATTCATAGATCCAGCTTAGAAAGATGCAAAATGTTTAATAGTTGAAAATTCATTGCAACTGGAATGAACACATTTATTCATAGAATTTGACTGTTTAGCCTTGATCTTTATAAGAGTTTAATTAGCAGTGATGGGTTTGGCTACAGAAAAATGTGACCTTGTATCATAAATTATCTACCAGGCTTTATGTGCAGTAGTTGCAATGAGTTTTGTGGGGGTTTTTTTGGGGTTTTTTTTGGTTATTGTTGTTGTTACGTTGGTTTTTTCCCCCAATATAGTCATTTATTGAACATTGTGAATGTGTTCAGCTCTGTACTTTACACTGATGAAGGCTGCCCCATGGGAATTCTGTTCTTAGATAGTGCAGTTCAGGCACACAGAATTTAGCCTGCTGATTTACCATGTCAGAGCAGATTTTCCCTCTTTGCCCTAGCAGACTGCAGTTCTTTCTTTGTTGTCTGGTAGAAGCAGCTTCTGTCCTCAATGAACCAATGAACCAATGTCAACGACACTGCCATCCTTTGCAGGATGTTTCCACAGCTCCCTGTAGAGTCTAACACCGAATCAAAGAGGGGAGAGAAGTACATATTATTCATAGTATTACCCATAATTATAGTTCTATCTAAACAAATATCCATGATCCTGGATAAGAAAATGAGAGTGTGACCAATCCTAGGGGAGTGCACTACTGAAGGAAGACAGCGCCCCTGGAATGGTGAGGTCTGTATGGAACTCATATCACAGCCAAGGACGTACTACATTTGGGGGAGTTTTCTTCACAATGTTTTCAAAACAAGTCCATACCCAAAGGGCAAAGCCTGCTCTTTTCCAGATGGAAAATAGTGAGGTAACAGGCTTCAACTTCAGACCAAACAGGCAAATGTCTTCACCAAATCTATCCTGATTTATTTATTTTTACAAGGTTTTGATTCATTTTGTTTGAGTGAAATGGCTGCTATTTCTGCCTTTGCTCAGTTTGAACATGTTTTAATAGAGGATTAGTCTCCTCAGGCAGGTGCAAGGAAAGTGGTTACAGGATACGACAGTGAAAAGAACCGGCCGGTAGGGAAAAAAACCTCAACATATTGTGGTATAATGAGCCCATTTAAACAGAAGTGAATGTTTGACATTTATATTTCCCTGTCTCATGTACAAGGCCAGAACAATGTTCTGAAAATGTAAAAGTGGTGGAAAATATTTTGCTTTAAAAAAAAAAAAAAATCCCTTTAATTTATGAAGTCTCCAACCCTGACAGCTTGTCATTGGAAAAACTGGGTGTGCTCCATCCCTAGAGACAACTCTGTTCTCAGTTGTTCCACAGATCAGCTGTGATGTCATTTTGGAGAAAAGACACCTGCTCCTTTTTCAGCCAGGGGTGACAAAACCAGCAGTATGTAAAAATTAACAAGAAATTAAAAGGAAGGAATAAAATAAAAGTAAAATCGATGAAAATTAGAGACTGAGGATAGGAGAATTACAGAGACGGAATAATTAATAAAGGCTATGTTATTTACTCTAACTTTCTAAAGCCATGACTAATGCATAATTTTATTATGTTTAATTAATTAATCCAGTAAATTGATACCTAGCAGTTAAAAGAGCTGTCAAATAAGCTAAAATAGATTACATTATCAGAATAGGCAGAGAGCATGCCCAATAATATCTGAGCTAATTTGTCTGTTAAATAACATATTGTTCCACTTCAAACTCTTCCTTAAAACCTCCTTGCTCTGTTGCACCTGTGAATGGTAAAGCTTACAGTTTACGAAGAATACTGCTATGGTGGTGAATTTTGTTTCATTGTCTTCTGTTTTGTACTGTTTTCACTACCTTATACTTAGATATAGTACAGGAATTTTTCCAGCTTGTTTAGAAGGAGTTTAGCACAGTGGATTTCTAGTGAGAACAAGGTCTTGTGGACAGCACGCTAATAAATTAATAAGAGAATGACATTAAGTAGTACATACTTTGGTTTAGTTCTTGAAAGTCGCTGTTGTAATTAAGGATACATTTTCCAGTTAGTTTTCTAACAAAAGTAAAGCATAAGAGAGAGTTTTCATCTTTATGGTAAGTATGATTTGTAATATTTTTCCTTGTCTTAACATTTTTCAGGAAATGGATGAATACATAAAAAAGGAAGAACAACAATGAAAATGAAAGAGTTGATATCTATATGAAAAAAACTATTCAGATGGAACAAAAGTTGGTCTGGGTGTCTGTCAAAACTCATGTCTAACATGCATCCCTTTAGGCTTGGCTCAACTTGGTTCTGATGGTGGAGAGGGACACAAGGCAAAAAGGAAAGAAATACAGCCATAGCAATACAGTTTTGTGGCAGCAGAAGTGATGTAAGCACTTGTACAAGTACTTGTGATTGTGTTGTGATGAGAACTGTGTGAATGTGAATGAGAGTGAAAGTGAGGAAATCTGCATAAGGATGCTTTTTGACCTGCTTATGAACAAACTACAATAAATGAATAATAAAATGCCAAAGGAAAGTTTTACATCAAAAACCAGGGGAAGGTAGGAAAGCAGTGAAGACTTCACAAAGAAATCTAATAACATATGCCTCCCTCCCAGAAAGATTAATTCTGAAATTATTTTGAAACTTCTATAAAGTCTTAAACCTTCTTAATGTATGCCAGAACCAATCTTGGCTTAAATTCAAAAGGCCAATGTGTATTTTTCAATTGCTGACATCTGAATACCTAATTAGTACGTTGAAATTGTCACTCAAATGGCTGTTTTATTTGCCTAAGTGCTGATTTAATAGACTGAATGCAAGATTTGGCAGTATTGTTAAGGCACCCATGTTTGAAAATTGAGTGCTGACTTTGAATTATATGTGACTATATTTGTGCTGGTGTTCAGTGAAAACAAGCCTATCTATCCATCATGGCAGTTCTTACATCAAAACCTGAGGTACACAATCAGCCTATTGGATGCTACACTACATGCAGGTTTTGTGTTTGTTTTTTGTTTGCTTAAAAAAAAATAAATCCTCATTTTACACCAAAGCACCACACATTGTTTCAATTTTACTGTTCCTTTATAATTAAGACTTCACTTCTTGAGTATAGTAGCTGATGTGAGTTTGAAGGAAAAAGGCCAGAAAACAACCCTGTAGTTAGCAGAAGTACTGAGACCAGAAACTTAAAAGGTCCAGAAAGGATGAACAAAGAAAGGTTTAAGGGTACCCTGAATGGGACCCTTGCTGATGACAAATGTATGATGACTAATGAAAAGCTGTTAGACAGCTACTTTCCTTTGAATCCACATTCTACATATAGGAAACTATTTAAAAGGCACATTTTGAGGTGAAAATCTGTCTCTCAAACACTGAACATGGAACTGACCAGCCTGGGATTTTTAGCTAGGCTGTATCACTAAATACTGAAAGATATGCTGCAAATTTAAAAAAATTAAATCAAACAACCAAACCATCACAGCAACAACAAACAACAAATATTGCAAGAACTCTTCGATTATAAGAAACTCATCTCATAATACCAGATCAAGTTGTTTGAAAATACAGATGAATTTGAATGTGTAATATCTCTTTAAAGTGGAAGTTAACTCATTTGGTTAATAAATGGTTTATCCTTGTAAGAGTTTTATAGTAGTGTGTGACAAGTTTGTGGAACAGAAGGAGCCTCCTTCTCTGTAGCTTTTCTATTATTATTAACTGCAAGCACACATAAAAGGTGCTACGTTTGCAAAGTATTATTCAAACCTATCAATGCTAAAATTCCTTTTTAGCTAATCTGCCGTCACAGCTTGAAACACACTGGCAGTTCTTGAAGTACTGGTGTTTTATCTGGCATAATTCTAATAATGATTCTGACCCTTAAAAGGCCTGGTACTTCAGTTAAGGCCAGTGAATCACACCAACACATCTGTGGTGTGGGCAAATACCACGGAGGGGCTATGATGCTGCCCTCACACTCATTTTAACTTGCTTCTCTGAAAAGTAATGGATCAGGTTTGCAGGACAATATCACTATCTTTATAAGAAAAAAAAAAAAAAAAAAGGATGATTTATTCTTGCATAAGGATACACAATGCAAAAGTACCTTCAAAAAGTGAACCTATATTTGTCCACATGAACCACAACCACAGTGGGATGCACAAACAGGTATCTGATTGTCCAAACATGTGCATGCAAACTCAGAAGGAATTGTTGAAAATAGACATGTTCTTCAGTGAGACATTCTTATTTTTTAAATTGATAGTGCCTATTACATGCAAACTCTTTTGCATTTTTACAGTTAGCAAATGTCAATAAATCCATGGCATGTAAAAGGGCACTGCTACTATGGCAGTTATTTGAATTCTATACTTTGTCAAATATATGTACCTCTTAATTCAATAATCTCTAAAAGCAATACTCATTGTGGTTTACAGTATGACACCTGACCTTTTGTTAATGTCAAATGCCATTTTACTTTAGCATGGAAAATTATTATATTTCTATAAATATAATCATTATTCTTGGAAAAAATGTATTAAAGAATAGGAAGCTGATCAGCTAATCAATTATTTCACATGACAATGATTTATATGTATTATTGTTGACATTTCTGTGAATACCCTAAGCAGGCTCACAGTATAAAACAGCAACTGGAAGTTAAATTCAGCTTGTAATACTGGCCTGTTAGCTGGGAGTATATAAAAACCAAAATTCTGTTGTGCTGATTGGCAAGAAGAATGTAGCATTAAGTTGTTTTTCTAGCCAAACTAGATAAAATCTCTGGCAATGTTTATACAATATGTGGTTTGGAACTTTTCTTAAAGGTAGCTAGGTTATGTATAATTTACAAAATACCTATTCAGTTGTGATAGATATCTCCTGTTCTGCCTTAAAAGTAATGTAGCAGCAGGGAAGATAAAGAATTCAGTTCCATGTCATTAGGACATACAGAATTTTTTGCTGTGCTAAGCAAATATACTTGCCACTGAATGAAATGTATCAGTTAAGCTTGAATCTGTTGCTTGACCAGTGTATTCATGTGCACTATCTATATCAATATGTGCTTTTGTTTTCATGTTGACAGGATAAATATCATTGATTCGTGTAGGCATTTTTGTTAGAGGGAGAGAGTGGTTGAAAAGGGACACAAAATGAAAATATGTGTATTTTTTGCTTACCTCTACATATGTAAATATAGGAAGAGATGCCTTCCTACTGAGCAGCTAGATTGTACTGAACAATCTTGCACAGAGAAGTGTATTGTCCATTCTATTGGGATAGACCAAGACAGAATTTTGCACTGTGAAAGAAAAGCAGTGCACCTTCTTTTTGTTTATGATGTGCCTCCAGTGGTGCTGCATGTGCCAGAAAATTATTCTTTAAATAGCAACCTTCTTCACCTTCCATACTTGCCATTGACATTGTTTTCTTTATGAGGTAAAGTGTAGAAAGATACAGCACAGTCTTAGCATGGCTTAACAAGAGAGTAGTACCAGATTTAGATTTTGTTTATGACATAGTTCTTCTATGAATATGCAAGCAAAAATCAAAAGACTCTAGCTTGCAAAATATAATTAATTATGAAACCCCACAACAAACCTAATGAGAACTTTAACAATTCCTGATTCAAACATTATATTAGAGGGCAAAAGAGTAGCAGAGATGAATCAGTTGCCTTACTAATGTATGAAATAATGGAGGCATCAGCTGCATTCATGAGTATGGAGAACATGAGATTATTTTGGAATATTTATGTGAACATTTTAGGTTCTTGAGCTTTCTGCATGTCGTTTATAAGGAGAAAGATGGGTCAAAAACTGGGAGGCAGAATATAGCTATTTGAAAGGGTCTTTCACCCCCAGAAGTCTCTTCATTAAAGATACCACCTAGACAGTAATTTTAAAAAATGAACCACCATTTAGAGAAGAGAGAATTTACCAGAGATCGTGTTTTACTACTGCTGTTACAGACTTTGCTAAATTTGACCTGGACATTTTGCCCCTAGACATTCAGTAATTGAAATGACCAATAGAGGCTATGGCTGCAGCTTTGAAAAAAAGCTGTGTTGCCTACTTGTAATTCACTGCTGGTTGCTTAGCTTCCCTTAAAAGTCAACTCCTCATTTAGAGTTGATATAAGTCTTTCTGTAAAGGCTGTAGAAAAGGTAATATGACTTATGAACCTGCTTTTCAGGACACAGATAAAAGTCTTCTTCAAGATCTCTCTGAATTGGTTGGTGCTGTTTTCCATCACAGGAAGCTACTACCCCAGAGCTGACAGAGGAAGGAGGTCATGTGAGTGCTTTTCAATCATTTCAGACAAAATGAACTGGGTTAGCTCATATTCACCTTCAAGAGTCCATTAAGCTTTCCCAACTCATTTTGCCTGTAATACAAAGGCATGTGCATACCAATTTCTCCACAAGCAGAAATGGAAGGATGGCAACTTCTGGCAGAGGAAGGCAGCAGACCACTGAGGGAAGAGCCGTTTTCCACTGCTTGCTCAGGAATGCTTTTCCATTACCTCTAAGTCAAAGCAGACAGGTCACTACCTTTTACTCAAGGCAAGCTAAAATCTGTCCCAATAAGACTACTTGAGATGATCATGTAAAAACTGGCACCCACTGGAGAATCTTTCTCAAAAATCAACAATTAACTGACAATCATTTTAAACAAGACTTGATAATGGAAAAACTGTTAACATTAAAAACAAAAAGTGAATGTTTAATTCAAATCTAACTTGCACCTTAATATATGGGTATGAAATCAGGAAATCTACCAGATTCACTGACAGATATCTTTGGAAGTAAATGCATTTGAAAAAAAATAGTTATTTAATTAAAATAAACTACTTAATAAAAAAAAAAACAAATTACAGGATTCACTGGAAAATTCAACAAAATCTCTGACATTCTTTAGAAAAATGCATGGAAATATCTGAGAATTGTGGGTCTATCCACTGAATACTTTCAAAGACTGAGAGATGACAGGAAATAAGAAAAATGCAGAGTGCTCTGGATAGATGACAATGAGCCCTGTACATCCTTGACCACAGCCTAACAAACCAGTGGTGTTTGATGGTACAAGATAGGCTTCAGAGTCTTTGGACAGAAGCATATACAAGCATTTAATTTCAAAATCAGGTTGAAAATAATCTTTTATTTCATAGAATCATAGGCCCATAAAATACCAGGTTGGAAGCAACCTCAAGCATCATCTGCTCCAACCTTTTCTGGAAAAAGCGCGGTCTAGACAAGATGGCCCAGCACCTTGTCCAGCTGAATCTTGAAAGTGTCTAATGTTGAGGAATCCATCACTTCCATGGGGAGATTATTTCAATGGCTGATTTTTCTCATTGTGAAAAATTTTCCTCTTGTATCCAGTTGGAATCTCCCCAGGAGTAATTTGTACCCATTACCCTTTGTCTTTCCCATGTGATTCCTTGTAAAAATGGAGTCTCCATTTTCTTTGTAGCCATGCTTTGAGTGCTAGAGCATGGTGGTGAGATCTCCCCTAAATCTTCTTTTCTCAAGGTTGAACAAACCCAATTCTCTCAGCTTCTCCTTATACGGCAGGCTTCCCAGTTTTTTGGTCATCTTTGTGCCCCTTCTTTGGACCCTCTTGAGCCTGTCTGCATCATTTTTATATAGTGGGGACCAAAACTGAAAACAGTATTCCAGGTTGTATTGGGTTTGCGTGGCAAGGTTTGGGCATGTGAGCATCTACATGACGTACCTTTACAGTCATTTTTTCTACTTGAGCAGCAATATCCTGCCACAATTGGCAGCACAGGGGTAAACCCATCTGGTCAACCCACCACACAGGTATAGCCTGACAAGCACTGAGTAGAGTGGGATAATGATTTATTTATCTCTGCTAGTAATGCCCTTGTTGATGCAACACAGCATCCTGTTGGCTTTCTTTGCTGCTGCAGCACTCTACTCACTCATATTGAGCTTGTTGTCCACCAGGACCTCCAAGTCCCTTTCCACAGAGCTGCTCTCCAACCAGGTAGATCGCAATCTGTGCTGTGCTCCTGGATTATGTTTTCAGAGGTGCAAGAACTTACATTTGTCCTTATTTAACTTGACAAGGTTCTTGTTAGCCCACTCTTCTGGCTTATCCAGGTCTTTCTGTAGTGTAGCTCTCCCTTCTGTGGGAGTGTCTACTTCCCCACTTAGGTTGGTATCATCAGCAAACTTCATCCCGTTTAAGATGCAGGAGAATCTTAAACTTATGGTTTTGTCCAATAGGCTGCTAAAGCCTGTATTTAGCCTTTATCAGATGAATCATTCCATATGCACATAGCTCAAGTAAATTAAGCCTTGGGATTTCAGTGCCTATAAGCCAAATTATGAAAACTCCTCAGGCCAAAACATAATGTTTGGTGTCACACATAGTTCTGCTTCCCCACATAATAACTAGTGTGTGCAGAACCAGGTCCTTAGCGAGACATAACAGCTAAGAACAATAAAACTCATGGCAGCATGTAAGGAGCATTAATTTTAAGATACAGTAATATATACTACACAAGGAGCTTGCACATGTCATCTTCTCTTTTCAGTTGCAAATTTATCTTTTTTAATATGAGAGAATGAAGTATGGAAAGAGATAAGGAAGGGAGTATGACACTGGAAGCCTAACTGGTTCAGTTTAAAATGCAGCAGTGCCTACTGCTTTGTTGAAGGAATGTAACCTGCTGGTGACAGCAACCGTGACTTGACAGAGGATCAATCACAAGAGTTACAAGTGCTTTGCCCTTTTTCTGATATGTGACAGTTTTGGAAAACAGCATTCTAGATAATCCCTTGTGGAACAACTTTTTGGATTATCTCTAGTGACCCTAGTTTTCCTACACAAATATAAATGTGCTTCACATTATTAGCCCCAGTTAGGATAATAGCCTTGGTAACAATGAGATGCAGAATAACTAAGGAGCTTTACTGTGCTTGACAGTTACAAAAGGCACCTTGAACAAACAGAATAAAACAACAATAACAAAAAAAAAATTGTAAAGCTACCTGCAGCTGCACTATGCAACTCTGATGGTAGCAGCTTGGATGACTGTGAGGAGTTTGATTCATTCCTTGCATTTCTTCTGTTTTTAGCCAGTACAACTTTAATGAAATAGCCAGTTCAGTTTCCTTCCCAAATTCACATTTATATTAGTTTAAAATTGGAATATCACAGCAATGAGCCAGACCCATTTATGTGGCCAGTGTTCATCCTATAACTATGTAAGTGGCTCCTGCCTTAGCAAAATCTTCCATGCCCAATGACTAGAAGATTTGAAAGATTAGGACACACAAAGTTTTGAAAGGATTTGCCAAGTTTGACATTTGCACCTGTGTAACTAGCAAAGGACAAAGTTTAGCCCTTAATATTATTTTATCCTGGCAGCATTTTAATATATCCTGGTGTGATTTTGCATCCACTCCTAACTCCTTAACAGTTTTAAATATGGTTGCGACTTACTGCTGGGGTCACTGAACAGTGTTGGCTAAACATGCAGAATGTGGTATTTGATTACAGTTAAGCTTTTCCAAAAGCCATGAGGAATCCACGAGGAAAATACTATAGATGGAATTTTTAAAGAGTCTATGTGGCTAAAAAAATCATATAGCTTATTAACATATATTTTAAAGATATTGATTCCAAAGAAGAAATGCACCCACAAAGAGAGACCCAAGATAAAGGCTAATGTGTAAATTGCTTTAAAAACTGTAGTTACTGTAATTACATGGAGCACTTTACAAGCAACTAGGGACTGCTTTAGATAGATGACTGAAATTTAATCAGTATCTGGCACAGATTGCCTTTCTTTCACACCTCACATTTCTGAAGTACTATTCTAGGGAAACCTGCTAGAATTGTGAGCCTTTATTATCACATTTGTTCTCTTGACACAGTTTCCAAAAGAGTGAATTTCCCAAATCTCACAGAAGATATGGTTCTGGGTCCTTTTTCTCAGAAGTGTATGTCTTTCTTTTCATTTTTAGGCAAACTTCATTCAGCTATCCAGGCTCAGGTTTGTAATCACATGGAACATTATGTATGAAATGCAGAAAATGCTGGTTTGTTAATGCCACCACCTGAGACTACAAGATAAAGGAAGCATTCACAGCCCTTTGTACTCAGAAGATATCAACACTTGTGCTAAACCTTTTATAAAATACAACTTATGACTTCTACAGGCTTTATTTTTTTGTTTGTATTAGCTTTCAAGAAACTGTCAGTTAAGAAAGGGAGCCCCAAATAATCTATGCTTTTAAAAGCAAGAAGGAAACAGAAAATAATTAGATATGGTAAATGTGAAAATTGATCTATCTGAAGAGTGTGCAGTCTACAAGCAAGAAATCAATCAGTTTACACCAAACAGATTAAAATCATGCATCATTATTTTTAATGGTTCAAGATGTAAAGGTCTGAAAGTCTAAATAGAATTCCTGATGATTACTTTTATTAAAATCCTAAGTATTGGAAGATATACAATGGCTGCCTAGACTGATTACTATATTATCTGCTTTGTAGAAAAATAATATCCTTGACTTGCTGCCTGCTGCTAAAATCCTCATTACTATGCCTAATATACTCTGTCCCTGGAGTAAATTAAAGCATTTCCTTATTTTGTGCTGTAGGTTCCACAAAGTTAGATTCTTAGAAATACTGGGACTGTGCTGTGACATGTGAGTTCTGGAGATCAATTTATAGCTGTTAAAGATCATGAAGAATTGTCCATTAAAACAGTTACTATTTGACAAATAACAACATTTATGTTTAGCTTGGATATTTATCAAGCAGATAGAGCATTTATTCCTGATGCCTGAATGAATGTCTGCATGAACAAACTTATTAATCAGTTAGTGCCTGGTTTTAAAACACCTGTCTTATTAAAACAAAACAAACCAAAACAAAACAAAAACACAAACCAATCTGCACCTTTACATATGTTAAAATTGCACTCTTGATTTGATAGCACTGGGAAGTGTCTATGGCAAGGTGTCATAGCCATGGGCCATACCACCAACAAACAGTAAAAGCTCCGATATAAAAACAAACAAAAAAAATTCTTGAGAAATGCTTGCATTTTGGTTTAATCTAAGACTAGGGATCTGATGGATAATACATATGCATATTGCATTTAAACATAAAAAAACAGATCATGACTGCATTTCCTCAGATATAGCAATTGTGCTGTCTTACTGAAGTCAATGGGAACACTGCTACTGACTTCTAGCTTTTCAGAGTCTGGAAACTCTGAGTCACAGAACACTAATATTTTAAAAGTTCTAAACTAAAAATGATCTTTGAACTATTTTTAATTCTTTGTGAGTGAAAAACATTTTTTAAGCAAAACATTTTGACAAAATGAAAATGTTTAATTTTGTGTTGTGTAAGATTGTGGTATCGGAAATGTGTAAACAAAAATAATTTCTATATAAAGGTTTGTTCTGAAAATAGCAATATATTACCAGTTTCTCTCTTTGTTTTGTTTAAAAAACCCCATCAGTTAAATAGACACCATTTTGTGGAATTTACCAGCAATTCTATGAGAGAAGATGGTTTCATCATCCTGTTCCAAACAGCTTAGTTATTGAATCCACAGGGGAAAAAAGCAAGCTTTACGTAGGTCCCCGTTACAAAGAGCCTACTGTTTGCTAGTAAGGGTTCAGAATGACTAAAATAAAGACGTATAGATAGATAGAAGTTTCTAAGGAAAGCTTTGTGGTTCATCATTGTAATTAATTTCGCTGAAAATTATCAAAGAATTGTTAAATGTTGTGGATTTCTGTTCAAATTAAACACATTATACGACTGTTTAATTTCTATTCACTGCTCAAACACCATGTGTATAACATATATTTTAACTGCAGATTATGAAGTTGGCTTTTATATTTTATTGTATGTATTCTGAATGCAGTATCAGCTCTGGTTCTTAAGGATAGGTTCAAAATCCAAGGAATTTATTTTGAAAAGGAATGAATATTAGGAATAGCATTTTCTTCCATGAACAATTATATTTTGTGTTTATAGAGCATTTATTTTTCAAAGCTATATACAAATATTAACCAAACAATCATCACAACATCATTGTGTGCCAGGTTTTACACATAAAGAAATGAGGGGGAAAAAAAAGAAAAGAGATATAAAACACAGTGCAAGGCACTTTAGTCCCGTAACTGGGGTTTCGAGCTACTAAAATAATGCAAATAACAATAATGGTATGGGCGAAACCTTTCAAGTTTGAGTCTCTGACTGGCTTGATTTTCATAGGTTTAGACTTCTGAGCACTCACAACTCCCTTTGAAGTCAATTGAAAATGTGAGTGTCAGCACGCATTAAAATCAGACCACTAATTTAGATGCTTAAACATGAAATTTAAATTCATAACTTTAAGTTTGGAAAAAAATGTCTAGATGGCTTTTCAAAATGTACCTTGCAAACTAGGAGATTCTTGATTTCTAACACCTTGTCTTCACAGACATTCCAGCACAGACACTATGGACTAAATGACTCGCTTACACTTTGATAGATGTACGTGGCTAAAGTAAACTGACTGGAATAGCTGTGTTATTATCTACAAAACTCCTACAATTTAGCTTCTTTACAGAAGTTATATACCAGATTGTCCTGTTGAGTGTCCTAAAGTCACTTCCTCAGCTTCAGTGGGGCGTGAGGAATTTTTCTTTCTATATACCTAGGACCAAATTCTGGTTGTTACCATGCAGATATTATTGAGAGAAGAGAGACTATAAGGACCATATTCCTCATCAGCTGACAGTCAAAGCAGATGGCCATAGTACAGAAAGAGTGTTCCTTGATCTGTATGACTTCCTAGCTTTGATGAGGTGGCCAAAGTTCCCTTTTGTGTTATGTCTGCAGTAAAACTCAAGAAGTGATGACTTGGACACACTATGACTCCCTAAAATTGAAATGAAGGTTAGAGCTGGTGAATTCTGTCCAGTGCCAACTCTCTGTGTAGGTATATCTCAGGATATATCTAACTTAGTTAGTTACTGACTTCTAACTCAGTAGAAGTCAGTTTGTAGTGTGAATCGTCAGACACTGAGAATCCAACATACAAGTCATGCATATTTCACTATATTGTAATTGGGGTTAGTTCTAGCATGGTCCTCTGGTCTGAATGCCTACATCTGGTCAAATCCCATCAAAGGCACTCTTGAAACATGTCCTCTAGCTTTGTGATATCCAGAAGAAATGAGGCTATTTTTGGATGTGGGACTGAGCTCAGAGGTTTGGGGGAATGAGGAGATTTACTTCAAAAGCACACTGATAATTTATGTGCATCCTTATGGAGGTACATCCTCTATGCACTCCTATGTTGGTTCTGTAGCTTGGTACTTCCAAGGCCAGCACACATTAGTTTGCCTACAGCCTAACTCAGTAAGGTGGGCACTAATCAAAGGGCTTGGGCCTATAAACCTGTGAAACAGAAGAGAGATAGAAGTGGAGGGTTACAGTAATCTAAGCCCAGTTATTACCAAAAGTTGTTTGATCCTTTTAATGATTAGGAACAGATACTACAATCTCACTTGCTAAAGCCCCATCTGAAAGTCCTGCTCATACCCAACTGAGCTTGGAAAAATGAAATAAAGGACCAATGTTACAGCTGTACTAAAACTGCATAAAACCCAAACAATATAGTAAATAAGGAAAGTTTACCATGGTTCAGTGTATTTTCTTTCCATTACATTTTGGGAGAGAACGAGAGATATGAACATCAGAAAAGAGTCAGCTTAAATTGTGATGCTTGCAGCTTTAATTATGAGCAACTCCAAGTCTCTGTTTACAGAAGAGAGATTACCTACATGTGATTTGAAAACCACTGGGTGTAAGTTTATAGTGGTAACAAGAAAGTCTAATTTTCTTTCATACTTAGGATTTAATAGGTACAGAATGCCGCCCAAGGGAAAAAAGTGAACAAGTAGTAACTTGATATTTATTCTACACAGACGTGAAGAAAGCTTAAAGAAATACACAATGTCTGAAACATTGACATGTATAACTATTTTAATTGTAGTGTTACTTTTCTTGTAGACTTTTCTCCTATGATAGAGGCTGAAATAGTTGCAACACTTTCCAGCCAATAAAACCTCACCCCAAAACCAACCTCCAAACTCCCCCAACCCCCTGACAAAATATCTCTGTGGTGAAATAATAAAAACTGCACCAAGTTTGTACAATCTGAAGTTGAGAATATGGTATTATCATTTGTATAAACGGTGCTGTCTTTTCTAGACCAGATTATTTAGTAAATATGGACTCCTTCCTCTTCTGATATGTCTCATCTATCCTGGAGAACATTACCGAAGAATCCTCAGATGTTTTAAGTGTGGAGATCCATAGCCCTGCCATTTTGACTGCAGTTAAGTAACCAGGAATATGGTGTACTAAACAGAGTAGTGGTGAATATCCTAAAATCTCCTTAGCCCTCCTGGTAAATCCATGTCTACAGAAAAAGGAACATTCCTGCAACATAAGCACTGTTACTATTTTTCTGTTTTTGCAGATGGAGGTGGAGACATAGTCAATGTAGGTGGTTCACATGTGGAAAATTTGTGGCAGAACCAACATGTGAAGTGCAAGTTTATCCTTGCTCTTAGTTCATGCTCACTTGCGTCTGGATCTGCCTTTGACACTAGACTTTGAAAGCCTGACTCATCACAGGTTCTTTAATATGCTTAAGCTGAAGCCCATAGGAAACATACAGGCCGTTATTTTGGATAAGCTTACTTATTTTTACAGTGGATAATTTTCATTGGATTGATGTTTATATTCATTTCAAATGTATTTGATACCTCAGTTCCTTTTTAAACACAAGATTTGACATTTGTGGTTTTTTAAGCCAAATTAAATTATAAAAATACTCAGTTGTGTAACTATCAACACCACAGTATTTCTTCTTATTACAGAGGCAAACAAGGAGTACATTGGAAAAAAATTGTGAATCTCATTTCTGATCCTAATGAAGCAAGTAACCCATTATACCAAGGTTAATTTGTTGACTCATGATTTCCACTTATCCAATGATATACTGAATACTATGAACAAACCTCTACATCTAATCAGGTTTTTTTATTGAATCCTGACCTTTTATACACCTTCTTCTTGATTATGAATGACAGTGACCTTTATCTAATTTAAAATACACATACTGATGCAAAAATATGCAAAGTACACATGTAAATTCTGAATTAAGATGAAGATGTGCATAATCTTCTGGGGAGAAATTGCTTTAGAGAGAGATGTTTATATTAGGGCCAATTGAGGATATGTGGGGGAAAAAAGTGAATTAGCCAGAACTCAGATAGGTTTGGAGGAACAGCTGCAGAGATACTGAAGTCTGTTTAGATTTTCTCAGCTTCTATTTAGAATCCTGAAATGTCAATATAAATATCAATTTTTATTATGCTATTCAGCATTTTATGGCATTCATGAAATGATCAAAATGCAATAAAGTCAGACAAAAATGCCTCTTCACCTAAGATTTGGCAAACCGTACCACAGTATTCCATTTATGTTTCACTCAAAATGTATAATATTCATTTCTACAACACAAAAGCTGGGTCAGATTCACAACATTATAAAAGCTGGCTGGTTCACTTTGCCATTTATCTCATTAAAGAAGAATATTATGAGCATCATCTAGAGGTGGTCTTTTAGTTCAGGGTATAATTAGGAATTGCTGTAAATGCTGAAAAATAAATAAACAAATATAAGAGGAGTGACTCCTGGGGAAAAAGAACTCCCTAACTTTCCTTTTGCTTTTTTCTGTTCATCACTAATGGGTCTGCACTGAAATTACTAAAGATGAACTCAGAAATGGGCACAGTCTGAGCTGCTGTGTAATCCTATAATCCACTCTCTCTTTTCACAAGTCATTCCTTTCTCTGAATTGCTGTGAACCTATGTTGTAGATCAGTGGTTTTTTTTCTAGGCTCTCTCTCTTTTTTATTTTTTATTTTTTTAAAATATATATACATAGAAAATTTGCAAAACTCGGTGTAAAGACTGTCAAAGCAAAAAATCTAACAAACGCATTCCTCTGAGAGACTCCAACCAAACAGTACCTGGCATTAGCATGTACTTTCATGATTAACAACAGGGGGTTGTCAGACTGCTATTTCTGAAATAAACAGATTTATCCTGACAGATAATCAGCAGTTTGCACTACCTAATGCATGTTATCATCTGCCACTGACATCATTACATTAAAAGCACACTTAGTATAATCTTTTGTAGGAAATTAAACAGGTTTTATGATATACTTTTGGTGGATTTTTTGGGGGATAGAGGGAAGCCCAAGGGAGAAACTGGAACATTAGAGAAAAGAGACATGCCAAACAAGATGGAAGATCCTTAGAAATGCCACACTGTATTTACTTTTTCACAATTTATTAATGTAATTTCTAAATAAGTTAAAAACAAATGTTCTGGCTGCAAACCATGTCTTGTACTTTTAAGCAGCCTTTTAGAATGTCCTTGGCTGTCCCTCATCTTACCTCAATAGTCTTCTGTGTCTGTCTGTCTGTCCTGCCTGCTCCACATAACACACATTTATGAAACACTTCTGATCTTGCCATTTATAGACATATTTTTGAGGCTGGCTGGTGGACTTTGGGAGATCAGTAATATCAAGCACTACCTGCATGATTTTCTAGCAAGCTCAATATTTGTCTTCATTAACTTTCAGGCAGCAATCTGTGGACCATTCCTCCCTCCCCTGAAAAAGGAGACACCAGGTTACATATAACTCACTGGACAGGAAGTGCAGAAGCTACTGAAACTATGGAAAAGTCTGGTGCAGACCAGTTCCGTGACCTGCAGGAAATGTGGAACAAGGTTGCTTACGTGGGATGCCTGTAGTTTCTCCCTTCTGAGCTGCCTGCTCACTCAGCTGGCTGTTTCTCCAGCTATCAATTTTGAACTCAATACGAACAATGAAGTTCTAGTATGAAAAAATATACCTCCCCTGTATCCTCCAGGTAAACCATTCTTGCCTCAGTTGTAAAGGCAATGGGAATTATATACCCTTAGGTTTGCTGGAGCAAATTCTGATTTTTTTTTCTTTTTTAAATTTTAGGTTGTCCATTAACATTATCCTATTACTGTTCTATGAACTCATCTAACACAGCTAGTGCAAAGGCTAGGTAACAGAAATTGCATGGGGGCTGTTACTTGACTTTAACAAGTACTTCATCCTCTTCCTTGGGGTGCAGTTTCTAAGTAAGAGACTATTCTGTAGGGGCAAGTCAGATATTGAAGTCCTGGCTCCAGTGACCTGTAGTAACTAGCTTTATTTCTCCAGAGATAGAAGCTTCATCCCTCTCTCAGTCCTTTGTCTCACATGGGATGCATTTTGCCTCTTCTGCCTTCTTCGTTCACAACTTGGTAGGAAGACAAGTAAGAAATAATGGCTAGTTACTGAGTGATTAATTTTTATCCATTCACACTCATGCATTGTCACGTAACATTTCCCCTAAGATTAAAAAAAACTCCACATCTGTGACCAAACTGGAAGAATTAAAACATTGAGAGGGATGAAGTCCCTTTACATGACAAATGTAACCTTTAAATAAAAAGTGGCAGCATCACACAGACTTTAAATACATTTTAATTCCTATGTACTCCTTGTCTCTTAAAAAACCAAACCTTTGAGAAGTATGTGTGTACTGGTTAAGAATCTCTTACCCTCGTTTTTCCTTTTATTCCTCTCCCTAACATTTCAGTCACAGTTGTTAAAACTAATGCAGAATCTTGCCACAGATCTTTTGCCTCAGGTACACTGGACAAAACCTCAGCATCTGGTACTCTGATGTGAAATGGATAAATAAATGCTAATCTAACCAAGTGATTTCAGAGGGTTTTAAAATTTTATTTCTGAAAGTGTTGAATTTCTACTGACCCACATTCTGCATATTTTTTGTACTCGGTGATGTTTGAGGTTGCTTAGATTTTTGTTTGCGTTGGATATTTTGTATCCAAAGGTCAAATGAGCATTGCTTTTGAGTCAGATGCCTACTGGCTGCATTTCTAATAGTTAATCTTTTCACACTGAGAGAAATAAAAAAGTAGGAGACAGTTCAAGCTATCCCAAATAAACAGACAGAAGTAAAGCAACAATTACTTTTCCTGTGTGGACTGCTCTTGCTCATTTCTCCTGAAGAGATAACACTCTCTGACACAACATCAGATAACCATGTTCAATGTTTCACAGAGTTGCCATTTAAAGATTCATTTCCACTCCACTTATTTTCTTTTTATCTGCCCCTCTTTGGCTGTATTTCATCTGTGAAAATTTTCATCTAGACTCCCCAGAACAGATATTAGGGAGAGAGGGAAGCTAAAGGGTCCAGCTTGACTTAAAGCTTCTCTAGAAATTTTAAAGGGAGTACAATAGGACAGAAAAATGAAATGTTATCATGAGAACAGTTGTTTGCATAAAATTCTCAACTGTTACTAAGCTTCAGTGCAGTTCCTGGGGAAGATGGATGTATAAAGCCTCAGGTTAATTTCTGTCATTACCAAACATTTTACATCTGCTGAAGAATTGCAAACATATAAAAGGATGTCAATCTAAACCTTCAGACTAAAATAAATAAATAAATAAATAAGGAGCAACTTCAAAAGCTGTTGGTAGGCAAGTTACAGATCTGATTCAGCTTTTAACCCCTAGAGATACAAGCATGCTTTATCTGCAAAAGATACGTAAGGTCTATACTCTGCAATGCTGTATTTTAATAATCTACTCTACAGTACAAGGCAATGAAAAAAAGGAGAATATGATATAATTATGTATGTAATTTGATGAGAAGCTGTGGGGAACATACTCTTTCTATGCAGTTATAGAAAATACTAATGACAAATCATTGACCAAGGAATTTATTGACAATTTGATTTCCCATATGTATATTTTCTCAAAGGCTCTACCTCTTACTTTTTAGGATTTATAAATTTTCTTCCTTCTCTAGAATATTTTTAAGGCATAGTTCAGCAAATGTACCTGCTTAGAGCTGAAAACAACTAAGGCCCTTAAGAAGTTGGATGGAACTATTAACAATCTCTATAGTATCCTTTTTAGATGATAATTTATTTTTTTAAGTGTCTGCTGTAGAACCAGCAGAAAAGAGCCTGCATTATATACAGCTACAAGGTTTACTGCGTCCTATAGATTCTCCTGCAAGGCACAATACAATGGAGTATCAGGTAACTTATCTCGAAGAGATGTTTGACTGAGTTACTATATCAATGGCAAGTTTGCAGACAGAGGAAGAAACCACACCAACAGAAAAAAGGAGCTGGCCATAGAAGGACACTGACAATCTTGTCTAGAGAGCTATATAGTATAAACTAGCCTGAAATGAAACACAAAGGTTCACTCCTTTGAGAGTTTACTGAAAATACATTCAAATGCCTCAATAATATAAACACCTGATTTTTTCTCATCTATTTTAGTGCATCAAGATATTAAACTGAATTATGTCAGGTAAATCTGTTGAACCTACAAGGAGAATCGAGTACGTAGTTTGGAAGTAACTATGAAATGCTGCTGATGACTCTCCAAGGAACACTTTTGTCCCTGTAAGACACTGGTCATTGGGTAAAAGGTGGAAAGGAAGTGGGAAGTAACTATCTGCTGCAACAATATTTTAATCCACTTGCAAAAAATCTTCCTCAGAAAGGCCTTTTTCTCCCTTTTTCATATCTCCGGTGATGAGTCATCCGATCTCATCTCTTTGCATTGCTAAACTCCACAGGAATCACCTTTACTTCCCAACTTTATCCTGGACAGAGATTCAGTCAGACAAAAGATCCTTAATGTCTTTCCTTAAGTTCAGCTCTCTCCTTTAAAATCTATTTCCCTACTCTTTCACAAAATGAAAAAAGTCTTCTTTAGAAATGCTTTTTTTCTTTCTTTTTTTTTTTCTTTCTTTTCTTTTCTTTCTGAGGAGGACAGGATGCCTGTATCAAAACTCTATAAATCAAAATTGCTTTATGTGGAGCAAGTTGCTAGGAAGAATATATTTCTTTTTCCATGTCTAAAAAAGATTCTAAAACTTTACTTTTTAAACTCAGAGATCAAAAATACATGCTTATTCTCCCTAAGTAACATTAATTACTCAAAAAACTCTGCACTTTAAAGAGTTAATAAAAATTCTAATTACAGGATAAGAAAGAAAGGTCAGACTCCACTTACATCATTGTGAAGGGCTTTTATTACACACTGCTATAAAATATATTTCTTTTTTCAGTTGCCTCCTCACAGGGTAACCTGCATACCAATAGGATCTCCAAAATGCCATGAAGCAAAAGATATTTATCTGCTAAATTCTATGTACAGTAACCTAACAAATACCAGAGAAAGATTGCCCTCTGCACAGTAATACTTGTGTAGATGTCTTCTTTATGCTAACAATGACAAGGCTCTCTAGGATTGTACTGTATTCTGAATTCAGAATTCATTTTTCAAAAAAGCAGACTGTATGCGTATATGTATATATATATATATATATATATATATATATATATATATATATAAGATGCACATTTTAGCCACTGAAATACTTAATGTAGTGAGCAAGTACGCTTTCCTGAAGCATACTATACTAAAAATATCTAATTCAGAAAGGTAAAACAGAAAATGTATGCCTCAAGTGTTCTTGGATAAATTGGACCAGGTATGTTTGGGAATATCTATGCCTCTCTCTCTGTCTTGTGTGGCCAACTAAATTTTCATTTTAAACTCTATCTAAAGCTTCACAAAACTGTTATTTGATTAACTGGGGTGCGCTAGATAGTAAGTCTATACAAAAGCAGGGCAGCTCCAAATCTAATAACTGTCATTCCTTAACTCCAACTGTGCAAGATAACAAACCAGAACTTCACTGTGGGACAAATATAAGTCAGAATAATTCTATTTTTTTCAATGTATTACTCTTCAGATCCATTATTTGTGATTTAACACATCCAAAGTTGTTTTATAGTTATTTTAATAATTTTTTATCCCTAAATTCTGACAACAAATTCAAAGAAATATACATAAATAAATGCAAAATTTACTGTCTGCTTTCATAAAACTAGTGTGTGCTGTCAGATGCATTAGTTCAATATTTCAAGTGATGTATGCTCAAAGTTAGAATGTAACTAGTGAAGCAGTTATTCCTATTCTTAAGGAGCTTTGTTAGAAACATATCCAAATAGTTGTTTCTGAGTTGCACTTTGTTTGCAACAAGCACTGTCTGTCCAGCCTTTCTAGATATTAACAGAGAACTGCGAGGGTTTCGTTTCACCACTTGTGCTGGCATTTCTATTAACTATATGTTTACCTTGTGGTCTAAATTTATGACAGGCCCATTTGCAGTGAGGCCTGGAGTTTCCTTGTTTACAACACTGCGAAGTAAAAAGTGACCTTTTTTGTTTTTATTTAAAACCTTTCAACAGTTAGTTCTGCTCCAAAGATAGCACCTTAATAAGGTTTCAGGCCAGAAAGTTCGTTCTCTTTATACTGTTTTTCTTTGGAGGGTACTGAGCACTGCATTAACTTGCACAGACATTAGAAAATATTTTTTAAAGAAAATACAAACTTGACTGAAGATTACATTTGTAGATTAAAAAGCTGTTGTGCTAAGAACCTACCTGCCATCATGAAAAAGAAAAGAAAAAAGGAGAGGGGCTACATAGCTGGCTAAATAAACAGTAAATCAGCCGTTTAAACAGTTGCACCTATACACACAATTAACAAAAGCATCAGGCACCTGGCGCAATTCTATTAGGACCTAATTCTGACAACAATATGCATCATTATAGTGGGATCTGATAACGAGCAAACACTGGAGGCATTACAAGTCTTTACAAGAATCAGGCTTCCTACCTTAGTAAGACTGATAGAAGGTAAGTCCCCCTTTAAAGAAAGTTGTAAGTAAAACCAGGCAGCAGTTGCAGTAAATTGAGTCCTTTCAGTCACTGTATACATGCAGCAGTTCTGCAATAAGGGAAAAATATAATGGGAGGAGCAGCTGTGAACGAGTGACCTCCTGAAGCTGAGTTCTCTTTGTGAATCAAGCACTGGGAGCCAGTGCCTCTGATTTGCATGGATTATCCCCACTTGAACAGATACATTTAAATTAACTGGCACAGGGGTACGGGGATTAAAAAAAAAAAGGAAAAAAAAAAAGAAAAAAAAAAGGAAGAGTAAGTGGATGAGTGAAGGAGAGAGAGGAGCGGAGGAGAGCAAGGAAGGAGAGAGGAGAGCGGGGCGCTTGGCTGGGTATGCTGGTTGAGGCAGAGCTGTGTCAGAAGAGCTACAGCTCCCTCTTCATGTCACAGTTGTAAGATGAGGAAAGCTGTCATTATGGTCGAGTTTAAAACAGATCCCCCCCCACTCTCCCCCCCGCCACCCCCTCCCTCCTCTCCCCCCAGCTTCTGATGGTCCATTTGATCAGAATTCTATAAACACGTAATAACTCAGCCTGTCATGCAGCTAGGGTTTTATACTGCAAGCCCAGAATGATTATAAATCTGGTAAACCCCACTAAATGATTTTAAACACGGAAATATTTTGAACAGAGTAATAGTACAAATGGAGAGGAGATATTTCCAAGTGTGCCTTGACAGATTGATTACTTGTGAGTACACAAGTGTCTTTAAAATTGTTAAGGGAAGACAGCATTCAAAGCACTTCTGTGCAGGAGGATCACTAACAGGATGATGGTGTATGCCCCAGCCAGTATTTTAAACATTATCTAAAATCTATCAAGACAAAAAACAGACAAAAAATTTGCATTCAACCACTTCAGAATTTCTCCCTTATTACCATAAATACCACAAACATTACCTGTTGCACATTCCTGATTTCATTTAAATGCAGTACTTAAGCTGATTAGAGAAATATGAGAATATGTTCAACCCTCTTGAACTTGCATCCAGTCCAAGAGGAACCTGAAATAAACTCTGTTTCTTTTGTTTAGAATACTTCAAATAAGTTTTTACACCATGGTATAAAGTTTTGTGAACCTCAGCATGCATTCATTCTACTCAGAAATTAAACCAAAAGTCATGAAAAGAAAATAGAATGGCTTGTCACATGTCATTGACTGAAAATAGGAATGGATGCAATTAACATTCTTTGAGAATTATTACTTGGTAAGATTTGGTGGGACAAAATGTCCTATATTAGCAGTTAAAACAGTTGAACTGTCTTGCAAGAAGCATGTCTTACTGTAAAATACTGCTTTTTTGGATATCAACAGAATGAAACCGTCTGCAAAGACAACCAGGGCTAAATTTTGTCTCCAGCTTATTTGCAGGTCAAGCTATCGAAAATGAGTCTGCTGTGTTCCTGTTTCTGAACCACATTTCTGGAGTAAAGCCTTAGGAGTTATTTTTGTAGGATCCCAACAGATTCTTGTAACACAGATTCTAGAATGATGCCACATCTGAACAGAATATATGGTTAAGTACTACACTTAATCTAGTCATGAGAAATTGCTTCTTGGAAATAATCACATTTGCAGTAAAATTTGCTGCAGATAAATGATCGCATAGATATTGGAGAAAGTAGTGGACAATATATCTGCGTTTTCTAATAAATGTTATGTGACACAGTTATTAGTGTCTGCCTGAGCTCCATAAAGTCCTTCCTCTGAGGAATGCTCTTGGTTCACTGGAGAAGGTTTGGGAGTTTGATTATTTTAGTATGAGAGGGGAAGGATCATTCAACTAGAGTCTGTATATCTGAATATTTACCCAGATAATATTCAACCTGACTGAAATCTCATCCCTCTCTGTGCAATCTCCAGAACTTCTCAACCCTGTTCTTTGGTCATATCTTACTTGTGTGCTGGACCTCAAATTTTATTTCTTATTTTTTCACTTTTTACAATGACCACTCACCAGGTAAAAACAGATGAACTTGACTCCAGCACGGCATTCAGAAGTCTAGTCTCAATATCAAACCTGTACATGATAGTTGTGGAAAGCAGACTCCTGGTTGATAGACAGCTTTGAAAAAATGGACTATAAGCCAGATTTGCTCCTATTACTCCTGCTCAGTCCTGCAGTATGCCAAGCTGATATTGTAATAACTATTCAGTCTTACCAGTCTCACCAACCTGTATGTTGTCACTGGCAGCAGGGAAGCCCAGAAAAAGAAATAAATTACAAGCAACAAGAGAGAGTTTCACCTTGAAAGTACAGGTACGAGGAAATGATTATGTAAGGAATTGAGACAGCCATGGAGGGTACAAGACAAATTGCAGGGACAATGTGAACTGGATGCAGAAGCTGTGGGGTGTATCTTATTCTCTGGAAAGACATATATTCCTGAAGTGTTCATGAAGAGAAGACTTCACTAGAGATGTGCCTGGAGGCAATGTTGAATGAAGATGTGGATTTGAGGAAACGGTGTAAGAAAAAGAAAACTGAATGGGTGACTGGGGATTTACAGACACTTGTTGGTTGAGAGGTCATGTAAGAGTTAGCTCAGAGGAGATTGGTAAGTCAGGGAAGCCTGCAACAAAAAGAACAAGTAGAACAGTCTGGGAAATAGAGGAAAGCTAAAGAATATGCTTGCCATCTGGAAGACTGAAAAAGTACAGCAGACAAAGCCAAAACAGAAGGTAGAAAGAAAGTGGAAAAGTTAATTCCTGCAAAAAATTGCAGGAGACTAGGATCCAAAGAGGAGTGAGAATGGTGAAGAAGTTTGTGAGGAGGGAAGAGCAAAACATAGGATCATCTCTGAATAGAAGATAAAATGAACTAAGAGAAAAAACAGTGTCTACATGAACTGGGAGACTGTGTTAAAGAGAAACAACTAAATTGTCACTAGATCAATTCCACAGAATAGGATGTGAGGTCATTTCCCAAGAAGGAGGATGTGGGATGTGGGTGGAAAATGAGAAAAGGATTCTGCTAGGAATAGAGAACAGTTTGGGTTTGTTGGTTTTTTGTTTGTTGTTTTTTTTTTTAATATAATTTTCTTCACAGTGGAAAAATGACACTATGAAATTCCCACTGGAATAAATCAAATATGATTACACTAAATAATTTCATTTTAGGCAGACGAAAAACGCCTAAAAAGTGAAAGCTCATGGGAATGGTATCTGTCTGAATATCCATGGAAACAATTGAGACTGAGAGCCACACAGTTAAAAAAAAACACCTTAAGAAATACAAGGAAACCTCATCAGAGGTTCATGTCATCTTCATGCTTTCTTATTATACACAACAAGAATAAAATCTGGTCAATGAAAACTGAGGAAATATCAGTGAATGATCAGGAAAGAAAAGATAAGATTACATATTGGGACCAGGGTATTAAACAGTACATGCTACCCAAGAAATAAATTAAGAAAGCATGAGTAACTGTCTTCAATAATCTGATAGATTAAAAAGAAATAAGAAAGAACAGTATGTATCAAACAGAATACATTTGGGCCAAATTAATGTACATGTTTACCAAGCAGTCAACAGCCAGTAAGAGATGAAACTATTAACAAAGTTATTTTAATAAGCAATACAAATATTATGAGAAAACTGGTCCAAAAACTGATCATGAGTTAAGCTCATTTAAATGAAATGGAACAATCAGTAAAAATAAGGCTTTATAGCTCAAAGGGCAAGTTTTGATAACCTAAAAGGTCTTGTTAGTGAAATCAAATAGATTGATCTATTCAAGACCTTGAAGGTGGAAGAGTCTTGGAATTACTTTAAATCAAAGGTGCTAAAGCTATGTGGAATGTGTAGTTGATGGAGGGGATAGATTGTGTGGGGAAGTGGTCAAGCTATTCCACGCAAAGCAAGAACTCCTTCAAGGAGATTACTAGAGATACGCAGGGCACAGGAAGAAATAAAAAAGACATACCAGCAGAGACAGGTTTAGAGGCCAAATACAAGGTAAAGTAAAAACTGTCAATAGTCAAACTGAACTACAATTTGGAAGAGATATTGAAACAAACAGATTAAACATTTAGATAAAATGAGACCAAATAAAGCATGGGACTTCAATACAAGACAGAGTCTATGGAAATAAAGAAAATCTATGTATAATTAAAACCCAAGGGACTACTTTGTGTATGTTTTCTTTAATATAGACCAAAGAGGAGACAGGATAAATATTGGAAAAGTTACCATGACAGATATTACCTAACTGGAAGCAAAGCTAAAAGCCCAGTGCATTCAGGCCAGGGAGAGATATCAAATAAACTTCATTCCGCAATTCTGACAAGAAAGGGAACATGAATTCTCAAACCTGGTAGGAAGCATCTCAGACATGATAGTGACTGACTGGAGAATAGCAAATGTATTATCTATTTCTAAAAGGGAGACCTATGCAGCTACAAACCTGTTAGTTTGACCTCAGTCGCTTTAGAAGAAATTCTGAAGGAAAAAATAATTGAAGGCAGGGAGGTAAATGGAAAATGGGATAACATACAAAAAGGATTTACTAAAGATAGATCGTGCCAAGTGAATTTGTTATCTCTCTTTAATAAGACAACTGATTTTCTAGACAAAGGATTTGTGATCCATCTTATCTATATCTGTGCTGCATATGATACAGCATCACATAGGAAATGGGGGATTAGGAGAAGAGTTGTAAAGTGGATAACAGATTATCTAATGGATAGATGGCAACAGGTGGTACTGAAAGAAGCAGCATCAAACTGAAGAAAGTTTGCTAGCAGGAATCCTCAAAAATCAGCCTTGCGATCAATCTTTTTTTAAAATATAGGCATAAAGAGGAGAAGTATGAAATCTATATATTAAGCTAGGAAATAAAGTCATTACAAAAAGATTACTGGGGATTTTATTACATAAAATATATGTACCCAAATATTTTATAAACACATAAAATGTGATATTATAATTAAAGAAGCACAACCTATTCATGCCATCCACAAGCCTTAGAGTATGGTCATATCTGAAATTTTTTGCACAGTCTTTGTCATGTGGAGTCAAGAAAATATGCTAAAACTGGAATAACTGTAGAGAAGTGCAACTACAATTGCTGGCAGACTGGAGAGCCACCACTCAAGGAGGAGAGTGAAATGCTTTGTTGCTTTTGTCTGGCTAAGCAAAAAGCTGAAAGGAGATATGGCTGATGTCTATAAATGTATTTATTAGACATCAGACTGGAAAACAGCCATATAAAGCTGTAGGACAAGGCTGACAAATGGAAAAAAGCAGCTCATGCTTAGATAAGAAATGCAGAGATTATTCCAACCAACAGAAAAGTGAATTTTCCATACTCCCAATAGCTGTAGTAGGGATAGAGAAAAAAAATAAATTAACTGCATTTTAATGGTAAATGGTTCTTTTATCAAAGAAGCCATCTCACCTGGTTGCCTATGCAATTAGAAGACTAGACTCAAGAGATTGTTTGCCTTTTGTTCCCAGTTCCTGTAATATATTCCATTGAACTCAGTGACCTGTCATGTGTCTTCTCCCTCCCCGTCTTTTAGTGCCAATCAGCGTCTTTGGTGTTGCTGAAGAATCAAGCAGATTCAATGGTGTATCTGTCACGCTTCAGAATATGCTGTCCGTAGATGCACTGTGCATTCTTCCCACTTCTACTCTTCGTTTTGAAACATGTCTTATAAGAAAAATTATGTCATAGATATAACAATTATTTTAGCATCTGCTACAGAATCTGTTAAGACCTCCATCCAAGATAACTAAGAAAAAGAAAAGGAACATTGAAAAGAACAAGATAATCTAGCAGGAAAAGACAAGTGCAGTTTACCAGGAAAATATTACTGGAGCAAAAGGAATGAGAAAAGCATATTATCTTTTAGCATGACTGAGATCACAGAGCAAGTCAGGCAGAGTCAGAATGAAGGATGCAGGAAAGATTAGAGAAAATGGACAAAGAAATTCAAAAACATTTTTTAACTTTACAAGAGGCTTGATTTTGATTCACTTATAAAAGAGGGCCCTTTGATTTATTTAAATTCACGTGAACAACCTTGCTCTGCAATTGTACAACCTGTTAACAATTCTCTGTTGATTAGACAATGGAAAAGCAGAAAAGAACCAATCATGGTTATAATGGCAGAAAAGGCAAATACATTCTAACAACTGGCTATCACATTGATAGGACATTGCCACATCCCGGAAAGGAAAGTCCAAGAGACGCAACTCAGTACCTACAAAGTCAAATTAATATGCAAAAGCATGAATGTGCTTGCTGTTGGTGCTATTTTTCTTTGTTCCCATTTCCAATATGGGCAGATGTGAACATCAACAATAACCAAACATATTCAGATAAAATAAGAGCTCCTGGATTTCTTGTAAATTATCATAAATGCACATACAAACTGTAACTAAACCCCAAATATCCAAAATAATCAATATAAAAAAAATCTACATTAAGTACTTCTGGCAGAGTCAGAGCTGATTAATTCCAGAAAGAAAAGCCTATGATCTGGTTTCCTAAGGAGAAAAGTAGAAGAAACCAGATCCTTGGTGACCCTCTAAATGAAGCTTTTGAAGGAGGTCGAGCCAGTCAGAGATTTTCTGTCTGAAGAATTTTCATTGAGAAAAGCTGCTTTGTTGAACTGGAGAACTTTTGACAAAGTGTTGTAGACTCCAAGAAAAGCTCTGAGGAAACCTTTTATCCCTTGTAAGTCTTTTTGTAGAGGTGAACAAATGTGATGCAGCAGCAGAGCATCTGGCCGCGAGTTTTGGACCCTGTTTTCCCTGTCTCAGGTATGGGCAATATATTCACTGTTCTGCTTCAGATAAACTCACTATTTACAACAAAGATGTTGACAAGAACATAATGTTCATTGACAAGCTATAGGCTTTCTATATACAGGAAAAAAAATAAATGGTCCAACAAACAAACAAACCATAATCTCTTAATCCTGTGAGGTAAATACCCTGCTTTTCACCCACCTGTAATAAATCCAAAGGGCTTATTCTCTAGAGGCCTTTATCATTAAGCCTGTAGGTCCAGGACAAAGCTAGAAAAGAATAGTACAATTAAACATACAATTTCCAAAGGTTTTTCATTTTTTACCCCAGCTTGTACCAAAATCTTCATAAAAGACAAAACAAACCACCTCAGAAACAGCCTGTCTTAAGAGTCTTCAGATTCCAACCTGGAAACAGCTCTAGTCTAACCCACTAAGGAGATATTAGATCACACATGTGGAATTCAGCCCCAAAATAAGCCACTCAGAAGCTGAGAATCCACATCCCAACAAATATTTAATTGGAAAAATGTACCATAGATTTTTCACGAAATATGAAATCTATGAAAAAAGGAAAGTTAGTGTCTGATGAGATCTATTTCACTGGAAAATTCCTGTGTGACTGTAATTCTTTTGTATACTTGCAGATATGTATAAGTTTTTTCTCAATTTGGAGAGAATCTCTGAAGTAGCATCATAATTTGTATAAAAAATGGAAGAATGTATGTTCTGAATAGTTTGAGGTTTACCTATGATGTCTGTGAGTGAGCAAATTGTTAGTTCAGCCTTTCAAACCCCACATAAAGAAAAGGTAGAAAATGCATTTTAAACATATTTAATAACAGAAGAAAAGGAATCAAAATAGAACCTTCCATAGAACACTGAAACTATTATTGGTATTTTGCTTGTAATGACAGCTTTCTCACACTTTATACAAAGCATAGAGTGCCTGTTAGGCCAAAATGTGGTGGATAATCTTTATAGAAGAAGGGTGACATTTAAATCCAAACTCTAAGACACTGTAGTGTAATGAGCAATAGACAGGCTACGCATTTAATTCCATTAAGTGAAATGTATTTCATTAACGAAAGTGTTAGTAGAATTAAAACCTCACACTGAAGGAATGTGAAAATCATCAGTGGCAGCTAAAAAGCTGCTACAATATGGCACATATTGCAGAACAACTGAGACTGATGTGGGATTAAATACATATGAAATGAAAAAAAAAAACAAAAACCAAACCTGACAAAGTTGTAGCAAAATTTGAATGCTAATTTATGGCACCTACTGAAAGAAGCAGGACAGCAGATCATCTGCATATAAATGGCCTCAACACATTTCTCGGTGCCAGTCTGTTACCCTGCTCAAAGGGAAACAAAACACATTTTTTAACCCAACTAAGGCAAGGAATAGTCAAACAGGAGATTCATTTAAGTTTAATTAGTTAAAGAACAGGAATCACAGTATTAACATTTTTTAAAATATAGTCTAGTAAAATTAAGAAATGGTTGAAAAGGGGATATGGAAGAGAGAAGGCAACAAAAGAAAGGAAAGCAGAAAAATATTATAAAATAACACAATTCACATAGGTGCTCTGTTATGCATAATTATGCTAACTGACCCTCTGAAATTATCATGAGAAAGTCTTGTATCTTCTTAGGCTCTGAACATCAAAAAGGACTCTGAGGAACACCACATAGGGGAACAAAAACCTACTGAAAATACCAGATGACAGAATAGGGTAGAATACCATAGACTTCCAAATACCAGTCTATTAGAACTCCACCCATAAACATCATAATTATAGAGAAAAAAAGGCAATGTGGGAAAGTTTATTCTGTTAATAATTGTATTCTTACTCACGTTCCAATTTTTTTTTTAGAGTGAATTTTAAAAAACCCACAAAAACCAACCAAAATCTATGGAAATTAAACATGCATATGTTTTAGAATAATTTGAAACAAAAATAATTTTAGAGTTTTATTTTCTTTTCATAAAACTAGTCTGTCTTTCTTATCAACCTCAGAGCGCCAGCTATTTCTGGTAAAACCAATTATGTGAAATTTCTAAAGTGCCTGATATTTTGCTCTTTTAAAAATATAAGTGAAAACTTGTATGTGTATAAATAAGTTCAGCAAGAACAAATAGTAAAATGGCATGTGCATTGATGAATAATAAATAAAAAAAATCTAAGACATTTGATTTGTTTAATGTGGGATTCTATTTTACGAAGATTAGCACAAATTTCAGAAACCCTTTATTTTAGAAGTTTTATCTAACTAGTATTCAAGAATATGTATCATAATTCACAGTGAGTTCTTTAAAACTGCAGTCATCATATCTGATTACATGGCTTGGTATTACAGCACGACATCCTGTACAGATTTACCACTTTTTTTTTTTTTTTTGAGTAACCAACTGAAACAAATCACATTTGCTAAACTCCATGAAAGAAAGGGATTCGTGAGTATTCATGTAAGTGTAGCTGTATTTTCAAAGCTACTTGGGGCTTCTTCCACTTGTGTCTTATGAATATAATGTCATCAAACAAGACAAAAGAGTCAGTCTACTGTCATTAGAAAAGATCAAGTGTCTCTTCTCTCTGTAAATACAGTATTAGTGTGTCTGCCTTCAGTTGCTGGAATGGCTTGAGAGGTGAGCTGGATACCTGATAATTTTCATATGCTTTTTGAGTGGCAGTGAAATCTAAATCATCCTCCCTGGATCTCTGCCTCCTTACTTGCGTCAGGGCCTCCCCCACATGCTCCCCTGCAAGCACTTCTAACTCCTCCCTGCTGTGAATTCTGCAACTGGAGCACCAGGTCCTCTTGCAGAGCCTTCTCACTGCTTTCTGGCCCTGCAGTTTAGGACTCCATAATGACTTAAACGTTTATGACTTTTGTCTTTGCAATTGAAAAGAGGACTGGGAAAATGACAGGTAGACATTTTCAGTGACTGATTCACTTGGAGACTTTGGGTATTTTCATGGCATTAGTTCATGTTGTTTCTTTTCCTATTTGATCCCCCACAGAAGACTCTTGTGTTTGGTCAATGCAGTGCAACAGAAGACTAGTTGAGTGAATGCAATAGTGTTTGTACCAACATCATACAGCAAACCTATCTCTTCTCCCCAGTTACCAATGTAATATTTTAATATATGAAATGTTCATTTTGCAAGTACCATTTTGAGATTTGCTATTTAATTTCAGGAACAATATAATAATCAAGTATACTAAATAACACTTAACTGAGAATGTTCCTATTTTGTTATTGATTCCTGAAAGTTTTAGGCTATTGTTTAGTTTCCCATTTTCTATTTCTGGTAATTTCTGTGTAACTCTACACAATACATAGAATTAAACACATATATATATATATTTAATTCGCGGGATTGAGGCCAAAGATCTGAATAAAGAAATGTATTTTTAAAGACTAGGAATTTTGAGTTGCTTGCTAATCCTGGAGCATATTAATAAAACTCAGCATTAAATGATTAATTTAAATACAAAACTAGGAGCCTTGTCTTTCTAACTATCTCTATATTCAAAACGGAGAGCAAGAAAGAGCTATTCCTTCAAAGAGCAATCCAGGTCACCTAAAGTAGGCAACCCTCAAACCCCCATTTTACCTTTAAATTGAGGTTCTATCTGTGAAGCAGCAACAGCAAGTTTCCAGAGGAGATTAATTACATGGATCTGTAGTCTTTTATTCCAACTAAATATGGGGAACAGTGCTGGAACTGCAGTGTCAAAGATGAACATGTTTATTCTGAGACATTTTTCACAGGCAGTTCATGGATGATGATACCCATTTACAATTACAATTAGTAGCAATTTGATGTCTACACTGACATTGTTTTGAGACTCTCATCCCAAGAGTTTCCAATGGAAAATCTAGTTACTTTTTTTTTTTTTTGGACCAGAAACCTGTTTCCTAAATTATTTTAATTACTTCCTCTTACTTCTTGTTTTAGCAATCCGAATTCCCCACTTCAGAACTGAATGATAACAGTTTAGGCAGATGTGAATTTTAGCACCTGGATGAATTAAATTTTGCAGTTCTCTGGCTGCCTCCAGGACGCTCTTTTTCATTAAAAGTGATTTGCATACTACCAAACTCTGTTCCCTGTAAGTCTTGAAGCTGATTTGAAACAGAGGGCTGATGGGCAAAGATCAATGAAATTGCTAAAGAAGAGCTAGTAAGGTCAAACAAATCACTAAATCATTTTTAAAATAAATCTTTCTGGGTTAGTTTTCTGTTTGCTCAGGAATTCAGGCAATGCTATTCTTCATGCAAGTCTTACTTTTTAATTCATCACATTTATTTTTGCAGAGAAGCAATATTGAAGATTGAATTTAAGCAACCACTTTAGCCTTTTCTGCTGGGTTATGTAATGCAAAGAAATTACTCCATGAAGAGTGTAAACCTTATCCACCTTTTCATTACTATGTCACTCTCTCAAGACTCTTTATTGTATGCTTTGTCCTGTTATTAATATTCATAGTTTTATAACAGTATCATCACTTTTTTCAGCAGATCTGATTCATGCAGACATTTCATCTCCTTGCAAAACTCCAGGATGGAGTGAGCAGGATTATATTTATTTGCTCTTATCTAGAACCCTTAGTTATATTTATCAGTGCAAATATAATCTGGATTATTTTGGGTTGGACTTCCAAAGATGCTATCTTTTATGACAGTACAGACAGAAGCTGAGGGCAGGTTCATGTCATGTCTAGGCACTGTTTCAAGCTGCAGAGAGAGTGTAGGCTGCAGAGAAGGGTTCTCTCCTCTGCCAGTCCTGGCTCAGTCTGGAATAACCCATCTCTGTTTCTTTCCCTTGTCTCTGTCTGTATGCAACTCTTTGTTACTTCAGTGGGTTTAGCCCCAGAACTCACCATGTGGTAATAATATTAATTTATGAAGAGCTGTCCTGTTGGAGGCACCTGGCAAGTTTTTACAAATTTGCTCTCAGAGGAATGGCCTCTGCGAACATTGACTGATGTGGGATGGGTGGGAAGGGAGAGGAAGATTTCAATTCATAGAGAGGAGAAATAAGTTTATTGCTAATTGCTAGCTTTTTCCTTTATGATAACAGGGACTTCTTCAGGTTGATGACAGTTAGAGGCAGATGGGTTCCACTTTTGCAAAAAAAAAAAGCATTGTGGGGAATATAAGTATTGGTTACCCCAAAATAAACACTGAGAGACAGAGGCACACACGTGCACTCCACATACACTCAGTCTTTGTGTGTAGCATAAGTCTACACCCTATTCTCCAAAAGACCTTTAACATTTTGTGTTTGGTGGGCACAACTGCATGAACAAAAATTGTTATATGGAGAGAAGGGAGTGAAAAGAAAAAGTGTGAAAAAAAAAAACCAAACCCAAAATGAGCCAAATGCAACTTTTTACAGATCTATCAAAAACCACTAAGGCTGTCTCTGGCAGTTGGCTAAACTCAATATTTATACTATTCAAAGTATTTCCTAGGGTAATTATGGAGAAATATGAGGAAATACTGTATATAGAGCCAGATATGCTAGGAGGCAATGGATGTTTCCTTTGAAGCTGGTTTGAGTTCAGGGCACTCAGTACCTTGCAGGATCCGGCCTGTGCTGAGAGCTTATTCATCCTGAATCACACTGACATGACTATATATGACAGATGGAGAGACTGAAATTAAAATCCACGTCATATACAGACAAGTCTGTTGACTTCAATGGTATGTCACATATCTGAATCAGGTTGAATTTGTTGTAGCTATAAAGACTGTATTTAAAGGAAATATTACTGAAAATCAAGTAGAAAATAGAACAAAAATATTTGTTATAATAAAGAAATAAAATTATTCTTTTGCCAAAATGAGAAAGAAATTCAGTAATATTTTCCTGCATTTTCTTGTGCCAGAGGAAAAGAAACTAAAAGTAGTTTTTATTGTTTATCATGAAAAAACATAAATGATTTTTGTTTAATCTGACGTTTAATGACAGTGAAGACTGAAATGGCTTGGAATTTTATTTATAGCAGATTTCTATCTTCTTTGGCACATAATTTTAGACTAATACAAATGTATCCATCTGTGTTCAGCACCACTGGAAAAGGCATTAAAGCAAGGCAAATTCCTTCTCCTTCTCTTTCAGTAAAAATATACTACATGGAGAAGAATTATATAATTTACAATACGAACAAATGCTATCAGCTTTCTCCCAAGCATACTGCAAATTGTTCTCTCAGAAATGTACTAGGTTTTAACATTTTTTCAAACTCAGTTACTCTTTTCTGACCAGAATGTTGTACAACTCATTTGATGAGAAATACATTCATTCTCATGAATATAATGTAAAATTCATTAACGTCTTTATGAAATTGCTGTCATTGGTGTTAGAACCTGACACAAAGTGACTTAACAGTATATGAGAATCTTAAGTGCTTTTCATCAGGTTTTTGGTGTTGATATTAAAATGTATATTAATAACATATTTAATAAACTATAACTTAAAATGCAATAATATTAGAAAGTTTATTATTAATATTATGTAGGTTTATATAAAAGCACTGTCTGGATATGTATTGTCATACAAACACTATGCATGTATATTCTTCATATAGCAATTTTCTTTAGAATTTATCAAAAAAGTAGCTTTAACATCATTATTCCCATTCTACACATAGGCCTCATCTGGTATTCTCTACACTTCTCAGATTACTATACTCCATGTAGGATTCTGGAAATGATTTAGCATTGTGACTAAATTAAAGAAATTTAAAACAACAACAACAACAAAAGATATCTGTTCCCACAATCTTATTAAGTAAGCAAATTGCAGAAAAAATTCAGCAGCAGGGTTGGGGACACTTAATATACAAAATCTTCTTTCTATCAAGAACCCCCTCATATTCTTGCAATTCTCAAAATAAACATTTCATTGCTATCACTGGTCAAATACTTTATTTTACAAAGATTTTGTTTAGCTCTTTGCCTATTTTATTGGTCTGAGTTCAGAGGGGTTGAAAACTCATCAATCAAATAATTCAAAACATCAAAATAATTTGAGAGTTCTTGATTTCAATGCACTCTTTTCCTGATGAGGAAATGAGTCTCTATGTATACATTCTGCTGTGTCTACATCAGAATGTCAAAATACATACATACTTATGTAGGATTTGCTATCATCAGAAGTTGACTTAAGACCTTACAAGCCAATGTTAACTGTGGGAGGGCACTGGGAAGAACTGACTAGCTATTTATGGGGCCCAAAGCATCTGTTAGCATGACCTATTCCTTAGCACTCAGTAGGGTGCTGGCATACAGCAGGTTTGTAGTGAACGTGGAGGTGCAGATGGCAGCTTGGTGGTGGACCCTATCCCAGCTCTTACCCTTGAATATCCAGTCTTCAATTACTGTCACAAATTAGCGCTGCACTGAAGGAAGAGTTAAATAAGAAAAGCATAGCAGTTAAAAACATTGAGGGGTTTCTTTCACTTTTCCTTCTTATATTCTGAGTGTACAGCTAGTGCACTGGAGGTTACTCATAGCTCTTAACAATCCCTGTCCCATGTCAGCAGTGGTAAGCAGTACACACTCAACAACACCTCAGTGCTGAACAATATACATTTTTGATACATCAGAGACTGAGTATTCTTTTTCAAATACCTCCTTTCTGTATGAAAAAAATGCATTGGAAGCCTTCAAAATCAAGTGTGCATCATCTTAATCAGACAAATCCCACCACTCGTCCCATCCAAAATTCAGCAGTTTTGTAACTTCCCATGCCACTTTTAACTGATTTTTGTTTGGTTCCCTTCCTCACACCCTTTCATCAATAAGTATTGCTAAATAACAAAACATTGTGCAATTTTTTCTCTCTCTGTTACTGCCAATACAGAGTGCTTCACCAAGGGTCCACAGGCAATTGTGTCAACTCTTCAAAAAGCTTATTCCTTCCTAAGTGTGCATTGAATTATTCCATAACCCTAGACTGTTCCTGGATGTTCAAGGTGCTAGAAACTGTACAAGGAGAGAAGACAGTTTGAGGATTAAAGATCCAGAGATATTTCATTTGAATGAAATCCTCTTTGTCCCTTACAAGCATTTCTCCAGACCACACATACCCATTTGGACTGAGCTGAAGAGCCCCAGCACTGACTTTCATGACCCTCATGTCCCTGACTGTCATGCCCCTCTTGCCCCAAACACATCCTTGTAGACCAGCTCTGTGACTAGGATGGGATTTTCTTACATTTTTTCTGATGTTTCCTGGGATAGAAACTGAAGATATCATAATCACTATTAGTTAATATAATTAGTTAAATTTTATTTTATTCTTTGGTTAAATTCCCCCCATTTTGCAATTCCTTTTCCCAAACAAAACACTTCCTAGTTAAAGATCATCCACTAACATAGATATACCTCTCTCCACCAGTAAACATGAGAATCAATTATATTTAGTGAGTTCACCCTGACAGCTGAAGCCACAACAGTCACTTGGTGTGACTCTCTTTTTTTTTTTTTAAAAAAAAAAAAAGGTAGTAGGCTTTTGTATTATATAATCACATGGATGATGCATGAATATGGTGACAAGTTCTGATACAGTTGTCTACTACGTTGTGAAATGGAATACTGTATTGCATTGTGCTCATTAGGACAGGTTCATCCTAAAGAGTGTGTTTGACATCAAAATGCAGTTAAGTCTCCAGCTGTACAAGTTAAGAAAGATAAACTTACAATGTCTAAGTCTTGACCTGCAGCAAGCCCTCTCTTCCATCTGCACAGTGACAGCCTCAGCACTCTTAATGACACAGTGGTAGATCTGGTTGTAAGATTTCAGTGGCAGTTATGCCAATATAACTACCAATGGAAACTGTCACCTTATCCAAGGAAGCTATTTTGTTTTGCAACAAGAACGGAATCAGCCCAGCTAATATAAACAAAAAAGGTACTCTTCTTGCAGGAAAAAAAATATTGGGGAATAATATCCTTTAGAGACTGGTTTAAACTCATGCCTTCAGCTTGTGAACTGATGCAACTCTCTTGTGTAAACATATCCAGGATGACAACACTGTGACTATAACCATGGGGAAAGTACTACCTTGGTACTGCATGATGAGCAAGTTGAAGTGATGTTCAGGATGCTGTTTATACAAAGGGATGTGCAAAATATACTTGGAAAATAAATATGTCAATGTGAAACTCTTTTAGATATGCAAATATCAATGGAAGTTAGGAAGCAGAAGGTTGTGGGGTGTGTTTAAAGTAGGTTATAAAAAATTTTCAGTGATAGATGTTAGATGGTCTGTCCCAATAAACTGATTTCTTGTTTACTTCTGATGGATTCAACCAAGACTGGAAATGAATTTTGAAAGCCACTTTATTTATAAAAAAATTTATAAAAAATCCAAAGCTAAATGAAAATGAATAGATTTAATGGCTTTCTAACTGCAATGGAGTAGAAAATCTAACTCATTTTACTATATCCAAAACATTTTAAAAATACAAGCAAGGATTGCATCTCTATCATCTGAGTTTAATACAAAATCATGTTCCTCTCCTGTCACACACAGAATTTGTTATAGATTTTATCTGCAATAAAAGCTATGTCAGTAGTGCCACATAATACATTTGTAAAGGTTAGAGATATTTTAACCCACATCTGTGACCAGAATTTTAATGACAAGCATTTCCTCTGAAGCAGTAATAAGAGAGGAAAACTCTTCTGTAGATATTAATGCAAATCAGTGTAGAACAATACCTACACAACATTGCAATAGGGTCATTCTGAATCATGTCCTTGAAATTACAAATATATAACATAAGTATATAATATATTATTACAAATTCTGTCAATCTCCTGTCCTTGTCGGGGTTTCTGCTTTTGCAATCCAGAGAGATTAAATATTTTGTTGCTTAAACTATCATGAAGACCTGCAAATCAGAACAATAGAATTACTTTAATGACTTTCTTTTTGAAATACGCATTCTTACAAACCATGAATAATGAATAGTGAATTCACAAATGTATTGTTTCTGTCCATTTGTATTTAGTTTTCAAATAAATGTATTTATTTCCAGCTTGAACTTTGCTAATTAGGGGAAAAAAATAGGGAAGCAAGCACCCCACCAACAGCAATTTTGTTCATGTCCAAGGGCTTGAAGGATCAAATTTTGTATTTGAAACTGGAAAGACTTTAAAATGGGGAATTAAAATTTTGATGTAAAAAGGTGGCACTTCCTCTTTAATCAGCTCCTCTATTGGTAAAACTTCTCTGTGACACTACAATGTCCAGTTTAATTGTTCTTGATTCTTTTAGTCGGTTTGAGATGATGAAATTTCTGCAAGATGCAACTCAGCAATGCCTTCTTAGGAAGAAAACCACCACAGCATAAATGAACATGAGGTTTATCATATCTGTTCCACTAAGAAAATGAAACTGAAGATTTGAACTAGTTTTATTTAGGTAGAGCAAGAGATTCAAGTAAGATTCTTTCCCTGCTTGAAAAAAAGACATCCAAAATAAACTCTCAGGTTATAGGTCTCTGAACATAACTACTCATACTACTTAAGGCTTATATTGGCATCTGATCATCTTTATTGGAGCTGCAAGACTCATTTTGAGTAAATGGTAATTTAATTAGTGGGGTCTACACAAAGTTTCAACTTTTACCTTTTCCCCTTAAAACAACAAGTTTCTAGAAAGCATCAGCAAAAGTCTTGTTTTGATTAACCTTTTATCTTCAAGCCTTAGATCAGTATTGGGATATTTTTTTCTCTTCTCATTCATAACCCATTTTAGAAAATACTGTTGATGTCTGCAGCATTACTGAACCTCCACATTATATTTTGTAATTATCCATAAGATTTGTGTAGCATAAAGCAAATCTGTTTGCTTTTAGGGGACATCTGCTATAAATAAAATGATACCATAAATTTTGCAAGACAGCCATCACCTACCTAGTTGTTACAGAGGAAAAAAGTCTTGGCTTCCCAGAGCAAGTTCCTTTTCAGCCTCTTGCCAGGGAGGTCAACAACATTTATGTTTGTACTTTTTCTAGGTACCCTCCCCCACTTTAATGATATTAACATGTAATGCTTTCGACGCCTGCACATATCAGCTTTCACTCTTTGGGGAAACATGTGAACATCATTAAAACATAGTTTCTTCCTCTCTTTTCAAAAATATTTCTTTAACAAACTTTATGAAATTCAAACTCAGGGAGTTCATTCCCATGCTGTCTTTAATAAAGTGGCATCTGCTAATACTGGTAAATGTAAGCATCTGTTACCATTCCTGGTAGAAACCCCTATCTTCAAGAGCAAGGAGATCTCAACAGGAACATAACATTTACTATAAAGGTGCCATCTCTGGAGCCCAATTAGATATTTGCTCTATTGTTAAGAACATTGTTCAAATCTGTGCACCTTTTGCTTTATGAAGGAAAAGAAATGAAAGGGATTTTTAATTATATTGTTGCTGCCACTTGCTTTTAATAGTAAATGCTACACTGTGCCCTAAGAAAGGCCATGCATAGCTCTTGTCTCCTGAGAAGATTCACAGCACAGCTGGGGAGTGGGGTTGCCTTTAAAGTGGGGATCGCTTTTTAAAGCACGCTCTTCTCTGTAGTGGTTTGCTCTATAAGCTTGTTAAGAGAGGAATGAATTAAGAGTGAGCTGATGACTTGCTCACCTCAGAGAGTCAAGAATTATGTTCTTGCATTCTTTGAAAAGTTAATGGGCAGCCTCTATTCAGGTTCTCTGTGTGTCTTTTCTTCATGAGGCTCTCAAATACCTGAACTGTGGTAGGCTTTGGCATTTTTATAGTATATTTACCTTCTGGTATGTAAAGAGCAAAGGTGCTTTTCAAGTTGAGCAGGATATGAACACTCCTTCTCTGGCAAGATAACCTCAAATGGTTTTGCAGCTGGCTGAGACTGAAGTAAGTGCTTTTGATAAATGAGCCAAAATGACAAGTTTGGGGATCAAATAAGGTGCTAGTCACAGGTTTTTGAAACAGCATTCATGACAAGTGCTTGAAAGACAGCTTTTTCTACTAAATTTCTGTAGAGTGAGCTAGTTACACTTCTGAGTTGTTGCTTTTGCTATCAAAAAAATCCTACTTGCTATTAGATAATAACATTAAAGTAGGTTAGAAACTGTACCAGCAACCCAAGCTGTGAGCAGCCATTAATCAATTCTCATTTCAAAACGAGTGCAAGAGCATTTCTTTTTTTAGAGTGAAATCTGGGATTCTTATATAGGCACGTGATGACTACAATAGTGATGATAAGGAAAATACCAAATGTGCTGAGACTTGTGGTATCTCAGCAAGAGGTGATAACACAGAAATAATAGTGTTCCGTGCAGGACTCCCTCGCTTTTTGTCACTTGAGAAATATCTCATGCTAGCAATGAACAGGGAACATATCTTTATTCTGTTTTACCTTTTTATTCTATACTACCTTATTTGTACTTCAGTACAAAAGGAGTTGTAAAACTGCATGTTGCAGGTGAAGATGGCATACAAATGATACATGCTTAATAGTACCTCTCTAATGAGAGTTTACTCTTTAGGCATCTCTGATATCTGTTTTGTAAGGTACAGCTGTCCAGGACACTTGGGGAGAAATAGATAAGATAAAATGAATACAGTTTAATTAGGCTGCAACTTTATTTACTTATCTCATTTTGGAATTACTGATAAAGGAGTGCAAATGCTAATACTTTATTTAATTATTTTCAATAGTTAAATTCTGTTATATGTCCTCTGTTCTTCCACAACAGTTTCCTCAATGGGAGGAATTGGAAGGCATGGAGACGTAGAGAAAAGTCTGGAGAATCTGGGAGTTCCTGAACGCTAGAACCACACTAAGTCCTGTACTATGCAAGAAGTGGAGAGGCTGAAGGATAAAGACAGCTATTTGCTTTCCATAGGAGATAAAACCTATTTTTGGTCAGTGAAAAACATGCATTTCCCATTGCATACCAGGTCCTAAGTTCTCTATAGATCTCTATAGATGGTGGTTTTACAAGAAAGATGAAGACCCACAGGGTTTGCTGTGGTAGCTCAAAAGGCAATGGTTTTAAACAAAAAGAGGGTAGATTTAAACTAGATACAAGGAATATTTTTTTTACAATGAGTGGTGAAATACTGGAACAGGTTGCCTAGGGAGGTGGTAGAAGCCTCATCCTTGGAAACGTTGAAGGTCAGGTTGCATGGGACTCTGAGCAACCTGATCTAATTGAAGATGCCCCTGCTCAGTTCAGAGGGGCTGGACTAGGTGGCCTTTAAAGGTCCCTTCTGACCCAAACTAGTCTATGATTCTATGAATACTTTAGAGCAGAACTGATAATTGAAAATAAATAACATTGCTAGTTGCTGACAGTGATTATCCAGCATCCAATAGCCCACCTGTATTTCCATGTTTATAAAATACTATTACCCTTATTTTTTAAATATACATTTATCCTCTCTGTTTTTGTAACTAATTTACATCTGTGTCTTCTCCTGTATATAAGATACTAGAATATACTTTACATACAAATGACTGTGCATTCAGTCTCATAATTGTTGTTGGTTTTTTTTTTCCTTCAGATTTTATTTCTACTTGTTCACCCACTATCAGATTCAGACTACAAGACTTGAATGGTTCAGCTTAAGTTAATCATATAGCCTGGCCAATGTTAGCATAAATAAAACGTTTATATCGATTACTTTCATGTAACCTGTGTACTATGTATTTGAGAAGTGCTTTGAAGGGGGTTTTGTATTTTATTTTTAATGTATTGGTACTTAACCTTTTTGTCTCCTTCATCTGTAATACAGCTTTAATTGTAGTGGTTCAAGACAAAGAAACAATTAGAAATGTGTAAAATGCATACAACTTAATATTACAAAAATCTAAGTCACAACTTAGGCCA
The DNA here is from genome assembly GCA_907165065.1 of Caprimulgus europaeus. Next base: position 14,619,988 of record OU015534.1, on the reverse strand, counting down.
GTAATAGAAAGTTGGTTTGGTTTTGCTTTGTTTGTTTGGTTGGGTTTTTTTGGGGTGGTGTTGGTGGGGTTTTTTTTCTATGGGAAAAGAATCAAAAGAAGTTATTTTTGGCTCCAGAGTGATCTGCAATACTCTGGTCTAGATCAATGGTTTATGGATAGACTCCCTTAAGGCTGTAGCTGGTCAAGAACTGAAAATATATTTGGAATGAAGAGCTTCACTTGCCAATTTAATTTCTTTCCTTGAAAGGATCTGTCCTTCCAAAAGAGTGGTCCCTGGCTGATAAAAAAACAGAACATGGAGTGTATGAAATATAACAAACACCCTGACTAAAAGAAAACCATATTAGCTGTCAACTCTATACATAAATAATGTTTGAAAATAATTTTTAATAAGACAGGGTGTTTTGTTGATTCCTGCAGTAGGAACATTGTAATAATTCATGCACAAGAAGACTTGGGAGAGGCTGCCAGACTCCAGGACAAATAGTCATGAGGAAAGTCCCAGCAGCAAGGAAGATGGAGGGTTAGTACATTAAGCAAAAACTTAAGGAAATGTGGGACATCAAAATCACATTGTTTAGTAATAGCTCCAAGAAGCTTGAGGCACAAGCAGATGTCCTTCCTGCATCCAACTACAACTACAGCCCTGCAGCTGCAACTCAGGTAACAGGACAGATCTTGTTATTGCTCCTTTATTTTCAGTCAAAGTTAATTGAGCTCATGCAGTTTTTAGCTAAGGTGTCAGCAGTCAAAGTTTTGGCGATTTTGGCTGGAGTGTTTACATAGTCCCTGTTTTAGAGGAAGCACAGTGAGCTTCCAGCTGGCTGAAAACAACACTTTGACGTTCCAACCAGTTGCAAAGCAAAAGTCTGTATATGCCTTACACACTGAAAATGAGACTTAGGTAAAGGTTGGGGGTCCAATAATGCTTAAAATCCCTTCTGATCTATCATCTTATAAGCAAAAAAAAAAAAAAAAAAAGCTTTTTTTTTGTCCTATCTAAAATATCTTTAATTATATACAGATGTACATTATTTACAGTCTTTGGACAGCTATAGTAAATGTGAAATCTCTATTAGTGCCACCAGAAACCAAAAAACTAGATGAGGAAGGACTTCAGTTCCGGAGAAATGTTCATTCCCACATGTGAGGAGATTTACAAGCCATAGCCACCACAGTGAGTGAGTCAGATTTTCTGGAATTAATATACATCTCCAGTCTTGATAACACTACGTCATAACAAATAATGCAAACAGCAAATAAAGAAAGACTAGCTTCATCCACAGGAAAAATAAAAGAGTAATCATGACTTTTAGTTTTAAGCAGGGCATTCAACTGTGGAAAGGGATAAGTGTTTTAGGTTGTACTTCCCACATTTTATTTCAGAGGTTTTTTTGTCAATAATTGTTTAATATGACAAGTATTCAACAAGTCTTCCAGCATTTCTCTAAAAGGAAAACATCATGCACAGTTAATTCAAGGAATATGAATAAATGCTTATGCTTAGGACTTGTTTCCCTCTTACACTGAATTTGAAGGGTTGGGTTACAGACTTCTTTACTTAGTATTTCCTAAGGTATTGCTCATCTGTATACTGGGAACTTGATGAATATTTCCTCTGGCATTTCTTCTGGTGAACTATGAGCATCTCCTGATCTGAAGCAAGACTGTGTGACTGTGTTTATGTCATGGAAAGCCTGACCTCATTAGAAATATTTCCTAGTTATTCTCAGTTATTCATAGACATTTTGCTAAATAAAACCTTCAACCACAAAACAAGATTTTTGGCTAAGCATGGATGGTAAAGCCCAAGTTTTTTCTCAATATCTAGCGTAAGCTTACTCCTGTTGGCTTAGCTCAAGGAAGCTCTCTTGATTTAAGTTACCAAACTAATTTTACCTGAATATTGTAGTGAAAAGATGAACACTTAATTCTTGTTCTGAGATCTTATTCTACATGCCAGACACATGGTTGGTAAAATTTGAAGTCCTCTAGACCTTACAGAGGCAATAAATCTTTACAGAGTATGGCCTTAGTTTCACTGGAGTCCAAGTTTCCACTCTACAAAATGAAATAACAGGTTTTTTACTACCTCACTGAGGTGGGTATTTAAGTTCCCCCTTAATGAATGGAATGTTGGCTCTGTCAGAGTCAGTGTCAAAACTCACATTAACTTCAATATGGCCAGATTTTATCTAATATTTAGGATGCCCTTACTGCTGCCCTGCATGAACTGTGACAAACGCCAAGTGTTCTGCACATGCTGTAAAATATAACCTCGTGCAGTCATCTAATGACTCCCTCTGTGTCCCTTACTTTTTCCACCTTCCCTCCCCACATACAGACATTTAGTGTGTCTATAATTTTCTTGATGATTTTCATCCCTTGTTTTAATATTGCAACCATATTTGCTGGCCTCCTGCCTGGTCTCTTGGACTCATCCAACAGTGTGTGCTTTCATTTGTTACTCAGCTATTTTACTGTCCTTTATGGTTTTGTTTCATATCCCTTCCTATATTCCTTAAAACTTCACCCTTGACCTCCCTCTTCCTTTGGCAGAACTAAAAACCAAAAACCTCTTCCATTAATGTGGTTTGCATTTCCAGCTGTAGTGTGTCTCATCTGAAAGTTTTTCTTTGCGTTTGCAGTATCTTTATCTGCTCTGAAGCATAATAGAGTTTCAATTTATATACAGCTTTTAACATCAAGCAGTCAGTTCAAAGTCCTTTATAAAATGGGGAAAGAGGAAGCTAAACCTGAATAGTTGATGCAAATAGAAAAGTTTTCAGGCTAGATTTAAACTGAGATAGTGTAAGGGCATTCTACATATTATCATGTTTCTTTCTTTACTCCCAGTGCTCCCTACTTGCTTATTTTCTATTAAACATTATATTATGTGATCGTTCCATTCTTCTGTATCTTTTTTGTTGCTAATTGCTGCACATACTTGAGGGAAGTTGTTTTGTTTTGTTTTGTTTTCTTATAAGCTTTCATGCATACATTTTTGGGTTTTTTTGTTATGACTTCACCGTTATTTTTAGACAGAGGCCAAAATGAAACTTCATCAGATGGCTGCCTGGACGCTCAACTCTAGCATCACATGCAAGTCTCCAGGGCAGCTTCATTCTCTGGCAGAAATTCAGACACTATTCACTCTCAGGAATGTTAATTTACCACAAATTGTACCTCATTTCTTGAAAGTGATTTGCCTATAATAGACAGTCCCTAGAGAATTAGAAGATACTTTTCTTTTTTTTTTTTTCTTTTACTTTTTCTTTTTTTTCCCCCCAACTGAGGTTATCAGACACAGCCCAGATTTGCAGTTTTGGCTTGAAGCTACTAGAATAACTCAAATTCTGTCTCATTTGTCTAATGTCATAATGAGAGGCGTTATTAAAGCCTGATATGGACAAGGGGTTGTAGAAAACACTTTGATTCTGTAATCCAGAGACTTTTAGAGACATGCTGTGTCACTGTAAGACTTTTTCTTGTTGTCATTATCTCTTTGTAATGTAACATTATTGTACTGGAACTCTCAGTGACTAATTTCCCAGAGTATTGCATCATTCTACTATAAGGAATCCTCCTTACTGTCATTCCTAGATCAGGATTATGCAGAAAGGCTAATGAATACTCAGAGATTAATCATTACCATAACTGTGGATCGAGCTCTGGGAGAGAAAGAAGTAGGAAAACATTCACCATTTATCATTCTAGAGGGATTCATAAGGCAGAATAAAGTGCAAATTAAAACAATTAACAGATGGTAACAACATCAGGTTGTTATTTCTTTTTGAAAAAATTAATCTCCAAGTTGCCAGCCTCTACTTTACCTTGAGTAAGATACTCCAGTGGACTTCTGTCTGCAATGACCAACACACATGCACCGAGGAACACGAAAGTCAGTGACAACTCTGTACTGTGCCTCATCCTGTCTTTGAGAACTGCTAGCCAGTCCTCTAACCTGGAGGAGGTCATCATAGTATTGGTGAAATTGATACAGGAAAACAAAACTTATTTAAACTAAAGCACAAAGGTGTTTATTCTGCTGTTTCATGAATTATTATTTCAGAGGAAGCATGATGCATTCAGATGTATCTGCTTGTCTCAGATTTGCAATTCATTATTCAAAAGAAAGACTTTACATTTTACTTCAATGCAAATTTCTAAGGTATAAAGTGGAAAATATTTGCTTTAACAAATATAAAAAAAATACCTTAAACTTTTACTGCTTGGTTCCATTTGTTGGTGACTGAACAGTTACTGCAATCACCTCACTGTGCTTTTACATCATACTTTGCAATGAATGGAAAGCATTACTAGATTCTATTTCTCTCAAAATCATTCCTGAAAAGTCCTATGATTACCCGTCTCCTCTTCTCAATGTATCATTAGAAGACGCAGTAAAGGACAGAAATACTGATGGAAAGTAAATACAGTGAGAGGTACTTGTTGAGTCACTGATCTTGCTACTATGTTAGAAACATTGATCAACCCACATTTCCAAGACTTCTGTAAGCCATGGCTTCACTCACTTTCTCTTTAGTAGTCTATCTCACTATTGTATACTGCACGTCATGCTACTTTACATGGAGTACTTAATGGTTTTTGACTGTTTCCAACCTGAAGTCGTCTCTTCTGGCATTATACTTACAGTTCTTTTCAATCAAGTAATATTGATTTCAAGCTTTTTAAGTGCTGTAGCTGTACAATTCTATTTTCTGATGAGCGTGGTCTGATTCTCTCTTTAAAGAGGCTGGCTCATTACACTCTTCATCAAAGGAACTATTCTTCTCAGCTCTTTTCCTCCTGATAGAGTTGGCTCACACTCCTTTTCTCATTGCCAGCACTATTGGCCTACTTTGCTATGCTCTGATGGAGCCATCCTACCCTACTTGGCTGCAGTTGGCCTATTCCACTCAGCTCAGATTAAGCTCTGTAACTCTGCTCTTTTTTTTCTCTGATACGGTCATTCTCCCGTAATCCTCTGTGCTTTTCTATAATCAGTCTGCTTGTCATTTGCAGAAAGCTGTCTTGATAATCAGATTCCCTCCGTAGGGAATTTAATCCAGGCATTTGCTAATGACCACTAAAACTAGTAGCTGCTTTTTCTTGGCATGTTTTTGATAGGAAAGCCATACTGTGTGTCTCTTATGTTCTTTAAAAAATATACACTTCCACATTAGTGTAAAATGATCTGTATAAAATCATATCGATACAAAGCAGTGAACAGTTCTTGTGCATGTCTTGGGAGCCAGACAGAAATGGACCCATGTAAATTCTAGTTAAAGACGTATTATTACAGAAGCACATATTACAGAGGCATAAAGGGATCCCGTTGGTGTTATTAAAAGCCACCTGACTAAATTCTTCATGGACTGTATCAATACCAGTGCACCTGCCATGGGGGCTGAACAGAAAACTCCAAAATGTGTCTAAACTTAGGTTAAAATAATGCCTAATCCCATAGTGTTTACAAGTGGCTAACGATTTGGCCCCTGATTTCTATTAAATATGAAAGAAATTTAAATATCCTTTTGTATATTGCTATTGGCATGTCCCAGACACAACTGTTCTAGCCATTTTTGACAATTTGTTACCTTTCTGCTTGTTTGGTGGAATCACTGCTCAATATGTGGCAGGTTTTTTTTCCCAGGAGTTACTATAATCCAGTAAAAATAACCAATAATTAAACAAATAAGTAAATACAATTAATTAATGAAAGTATTTTTTAAAAAATTTTGACCCATATCAATCTGTCTTTGTCTATATATTCATGCCGTCCTATTTCTTAATTCACCTATTCTGCATTATTAAAAAGTGTAAATTCATTACTGTGAACATTTATTTTCAATGAAACATGACCAATTTTAACCAGCATACTTGTATGAATCGGAGCATGATAAAAAACATTTGACTTCATAAATCTTTTACTTCCAAATGACTGATGAAAAAACAAAGAATCCATAAAGCCATGAATACCTACTCAGTAAATGATGCAAAAAGTTCTGTAAAAAATAATTGATAATTTTGAGATCAGTGAAAAAAAAAAAAAAATCTGTCACTTTTATGAAGTGTGAAATATGGAATGGTTTAAGCTATAAAATATATGCTTACCAACAGGAGACTCAATCAACAGCTTTAAACAAGATATTTACATATGAAAAACATTGTTATAGATAAGCAATTCAGAAACTGAATTTATTTATTTTAATTTTTATTATCTTGCTCATTCTCACTTAAAATAAACTATTTCAACGTTACACACAGTTAATTACTTCTGCTGGAAACTAAAATATTTAGTTCCAGCACCTTTTCTCAATGGACTTGCAAGACTATTTAGAATTTGTGTATATGGTATGTTGCACATCTTAAAACCATAAAGACTATGTCAGGAGCTCTAAGGAATAATGAAATATTAATTTGATGGCAAAAATTAAGTGGCTTAAAGGAAGAAGCTGTTGTTGATCCCATGAGTGGCTTTTAAGATGTTGATGTCTGGTTTTGAATGTGTCTATTCTTAGCCAAACTAACCACACGTAATGAGACCTAAGTAACTATCTGACTTCAATCAAGCAGCTCACTTATGGAAAACCACCAATTATCTCTCTGTCAGGCCCTCAGTATGAGAAAGGACATTTCCTCCTTCTGGAATTTTTCCGATTTTGGTCACAATATAAAAAGGCCTTTTTCTTCCCTGTGAACTTGCAGAAAACACACATCCTTAAAGACACTCTCTTTCCAAGTAAAAAAATACACAGAAAGAAGCATGCCGAAACTGTGTGTGTTATGCATGATATCTTAATTCACCGAGAAAACAGAAATAGCTAGCTGACCATGAGTAGGGAAACAAATAAATTAATTATATGTTGGTTAAAATAAATGAATGGTTCTGATGCTCCACAGTTTCAAGAGAATTAATTCAATTTACAGTGCCTAAGGATCCACCTGTAGTTTAGTAGTGATATGTATTGTCATTAGGTTTAAATAAGAAATCTGGGAATGTACTTTGTTTTCAATGGCTGCCAGAGATAGTCATAGTAATAGGGTCAAAATACCAATTTACCCAAGGAATACCGCACTATAAATAAAGTCCTCCGACTATGATTTCTAATAACATTTAAAAGAAATCACAAAACATGATAATAATTAATTTATTTTTGTATAAAATAAAAATTTAAAGGAAAAAAATAACTTCCAGAGCTATTTTTGTAGTAGTTACAGGGAGTAATGGCAACTTCTCATTTTGTTTTTTTGATTAATGACACTCGGATTAAATCAGAGAAAATGTGAAAATCTCTGGAAATGAGATTTTTAAAAAGTATCTTTTGAATATCCAAGGTTCCTGACTATACACTATCTTCTTTGTCCTGCTGTTGACATATTCTTCAAAGCAAAGCAAAATGCTAAATACATCCTAAGGAAGCACTAGATAGTCTGAATAATTTAAGCAATATAATGTGAAAGCATTGGTAGGAAGGCAGAAGGTGGGAGAAGAGCCAGTAGAGCAGGGAAAGGCTGTGGCAACACAGAGGTGAGTAGAAAAGTATCTAGTCCACAGCTCAGAGAGGTACAAAGTTCAGGAGTTACTGAACTTAACCCAAGACAATAGTTCTTTTGAGATTTTCTGGTAAAATCATTCTTCTCATCCCTTAAATTTAATGATCAGAGGGACAAAATGAAACTCTGGTTCATGGTCCTTGAGGAAAAGAAAAGTAAAAAAGGGAAAAAAGGATGAACTTTTGCATTGTGCAAGCTCCAGGATTTTTTCAAGGACTGAACAGCTGGATGTATTTTTTGCTGACTCATGCAATTGGTATGTACGTCTTAGCAGACTTCATTGTTCTTGCAATTAGTATTACAATTATTTTTAGAGAGACAGTTGGCCTCTGAATGCAGATGTGCTACATACGACTGGTTATGCATACACGTCAACTATTTTAACAGAAATGAGGAGAAAAGTAGACAGACTTCGATGTTTTGTTTGGCTTTTATGTTTTAGATGCCTTGCTTCGGTGCTATATGTCTGGTATTCACTTTTTCACATAATTATGCTAGTCTCATTTGGTTTGGAAAATTAGGTTTATTTTCTTTTTCAGGAAAGAGATGACAAGTACTATTTTAATCTTTCCAAGCAGTCACAATATTAAGCAGTCCTATCACATATCAGTTTGGGGAGGGGAGGTTACAGATTTGAGTTACTACATCTGGAATTTTGTCCACTCACGGATAGACGTGACTGCCAACAACAAAAGAGGGAGAAGACTTTGGAATCAGATCTCATTTAAGGTTATACAGCATCAATGGTGTCAGGCTCAAGGGAGGCACGTGGCACTCTATATCTGCTATGCAGACCGTTGAACAGCTCCATCTGACAGCTTTTCAAAATAGCTACTCCTGGCACCACTTCTTTGGGCGCAATATGTCCTGGATAATTTATTTAGTTTATATACTCAGCTGTGTTCTAATTAACTCTTTGTCTTTGGGAGTTCTGATTTCCCCTTTAATGCATTTAGCATTATGCCATTGCAGTCCAAGGGGAAAAATTCTTTTGGCATTTACCTGTATTGAATTCAGAGCAATTCAAAGGCCTTCAGTGGGCTTACACTGCCTTTAGAGAGCAGAATTTGATTCTCTCAGTGAATTAAAAAACAGCTATAATTACCCCCATTTAAAAAAAAAAAAAGTATAAACAGATTTTACCTGTCTTTCTCACCATTTGTTTTTTATGTGCCAAAGGACACTTAACAGAGGACAGCACAAAGCTCTTCAAGGAGGCCCACTCAAGTCAGTAAAGTCAACGGTGAGATAGAATCTGGATTTTGAATGGGGCTCCCATTAATATTGCTAAAAGGGCAGCAACTTTCAAGATTTTAATTTTTACATTTTAATCTGGAGGTATGGGATTAAATAAATGCAGTTTGTTCTGAGAGAAGGGCCAATGTGAAGGAAATTAGAGCTAAGGCTTGCATTGTTGTGCAGGTCCTATGCCTATTGAATTAGTAGTTAACATTTGCAGGAATTTTCAGTTTAGGGATGTGGAAAAACCTGTCACTATTAAAAGCTAGTGTTTAAACGCAATTTGTAGCAAGTTAGATAGAGCAGCACACAGGATGCTAAAAAGCAAGATTAGAAAGGCATGAGAGAAGTTACCTGTGCATTCAAAAGAAAGGAATTAATATGTATTAAACTTCTCCTACTTGTATTCAAATTGTATTTTTCTCCTATATTTTGTTTTCTTATGCACTTTTTAATGATAGATATGAAATCTTTCTTTGCAATGATTTTTGAAGAGCTAGATGCCACTTAGCCTACACTGGATGTAAGATTTAGTGTTTGTAGTGTGTGAATGTGTGCTTGTGTGTGTATTTATCTTTTGACACTGAGATATTTTCTTTAAATAATCACACTGCAAAACATATAAAGTTGAGAAATGCTGAAAGTTTTGGAATGTTTTAAGATCTTTAAATGCACTTGATGGCTTCCTGGGTTTGGTAGCAAAAGGCATTTGACTTAGCTCTTATTATTCTTTGTTCTAATTAATTTGATTTGCATTCCTTTTATGATCAACAATAACTATACAACATACATTAAACAAAATATTAACTGCAAGTGCATTTTATCAAGCTCGTTATTTCCAGAATATTTGTGCCTTTTTACTGGATCACATAGGAAACATTAGATACGTGATTAACTTGTATGGCAGACCATACAAGGTATTTCATTGAGATATGTATTAGAGTTTACCCTCCCTAGTGTTATAAAGAAATTTCCTGGATCACATGGGGACAATTTGTCTTATAAAACAATCTTCAATTTAGACAGAGAAAAGAGATGAAATCTGAGTGTTCTGCAATTCACTTATAAAACCCAGTTACTTTGATTTTGATTTTTTACATTGTTATTATAAACAGAAGATTTTGAAATAAAAACCAATTAAAAATAGAGTACCATAACATTGTCAGAACTGTATTACAGGGGGTTTTTTGAAAGCTAATTCTACAAAATTAGAACTGACCTTGTACTATGTTGACAGAGCTGAATATTCTGAAGGAATATGATTGCAGCTAAATTTCTCTGACCAGGGCTACTAATAATTAATGGGAGTTTTTGAAATTCCCATCACAGAAGCATATGAACTGTTGAGAATTTAGAAGCCAAAAAAAGAGATAAAGTATACACATTTCACCATTCAATATGTAGAACAAGGAATTTAATGCTGTTGTCTGAGCTCTCAGATTTTGACAAAGTCAGAACTTTGTGGCAGGATTAAGCTGATATGCCTGACTGTGGAGTGATGAGCTTTGACTGACGCAGCACCAGTCTGAATGGTGTTCCCATGCACAGCAGCGGAAAAATTGTTAAAATTCCCCTTCTCTTAGAGAATGGAGAGAAGAGAGAGAGGGCAACAGAGGAGATGAAAATACATAGGCATAGCATATGTTACACGTTTAAAAGAAAAATTGTTTACTGAAGTGCATAAAAGAACCATTAGTTGGTTTGTGGTGTTTTTTTATTTTATTTTTATTTAAAATTCACTCGTATGGGGTGAACTGATATTGTGTCAGCCAAAGTGCTAGAGTGGAGGTCAGGCTGTCGTTGCTACTGTTGCTAAATGCTTGGTAGCCCCAATTGTATGAGACACCACAGGCAGAAGCCTCACACCAACCCAGCAGTCTGGCTCAGAAGCAAAAACATTTCCCAGAAATTTACAGTCTGGCACTTCCTACTTGTGTGTACCAGCCTGCTCAAAATCCAGGCTCCTTGCAAGCTATTTTTCACTTTGGGATTCACAGTAAGCATATTGAAAGCAATGGAAAAATTCTCATTGATCTTCAGGGCCTTCCAGACAGACCTTCTGTGAGCACAAATGCTCCAAACACCAAGTTAGAGAGACGTTAATATGAGTTTGTCATACAGTGAGGTTGTTACAGAATTGTATATAAACAGTGTTTTAAAGTGTAGAGCAATAACCATTTAGTGAGTGAGATGAAATGGGGACATGGAAGTCACAGCAACATATTTTAGTAATTTGTTTATATCAAAGCAAACAAATTGCTATGAGTTTTAGCAATTACCATCAATTTACTAGCAATTATTAGCATTTTTTTTCCATATTGGATTGAAGGATTCAATGTATTCTATTTATTTACTTGTTGTCTGTTCTTTGTTCTTATTATATACCTCTGGGATAATTAGCAGAGAGACAGATGGCAGAGAATGAAAATGCCCATTGACCTTAACAGCTCTGAGAAGCAGCACTGAGGGCCAAAGGGAAGATGTGGAGCAGTTAGGAGTCATGCATTGACCCATCAAAAGGGACAGGGGATGAGCTGGACGATTTGGATATCTTTTGGTATCCTAGAAAGAGAATTCCAACTCGCTATGATGCCCAAGTTTCCAATTTTTTGCTCTTTTTTTTTTTTTTTTAATTATAATTACACTTTACCAAATAACAAAGAATAAAACATCTAATGGTTAGGCTCCAGTTATCAAAGGTTTCCGGTATACCTAGAAGTGTGTGTATAATGGGGAGTCTGCCCCTGTAACAGACACCTTGATCACTCTTGAACTTCTACCATCCTAAAGCAAACACAAGCCTAAACCAGAGCCCTGTGTATACATAAAAGTCTAAACAGATTAGCTTACTCGAGACAGTGAACCGAACAACAAACAAACAGAAATTAGGATAAAGGAGATCAATAGACAGCAACACAAGGGGAAAAGTTAGCATCTAAATCTCAGATTGCTGACAACTAGCAGACTCATTGCTCATTCAACAGAGAAATAGCTGGTTCAGCACCTGGAATGAGAACACAGGCAAGAATGGCATTTTCACTTTTGTGGCTCACACAGACATCCTGTAAGAATGGATCATTGCATACTGATGAAAACAAACATAAATCAATCTCCAATATGATGTTGTGCTGTTAACTACTTGTCAAAGAAAATTTAGACTATGAAGATTGCAAATATAATAGGTCCCACATCACAGTGACAAACACAGTGTACAAACACTAAACCTAGTGGTGTGTTTGGATAGTCCTGATCAACCACATCAGACTCCTGCTATCATGATTTCAAACAGGATTTTCTGAAGGATAATAGAAATGTGTGTACATGAGAGACAACCAAATATAGCAACACTTTAAAAGTAATAGACATTGCCTTATGTGTTCCCCTTGAGCCTTAAAAAAATATAAAAAATGACCAGGTCCTACATTGCAGCTGTTTCCCTCAACGATCCTGTTGGCATTAACTTCTCAAATTTTAATTTTCCAGCCAGATACCAAGCATACCTGAGAGTCCTTTTTGTGGACTTGATTATCCGTGCCTGATTGACACGGTAACCATGGCATCTTTACTGTGATGAGGAATTCAACTTAAAAAAAACCCAAACAGTAATTCTAATTTACAACTATAGGAGTTCGCACAATGTGATAATAAAGAGGATACATGATGAAACCTGACAGGATGTTGAGCTTACTGCACAAGTGTGGACAGCTGAAAAGGCAAGAAATAATACAGTTGTCACTGGACTGTTTCACCTCAACACTGTATAAACAAAAGCATTGTTGTTAATTGGTCCAACTCTTCAGCGGCATAATCCCAGACTATTAATGCTAAATGTGAAAACTGTAAACCTCCGGCATAAACCTGCTTTTTTTACATAAAACATATGACTGTGCAGCAGTCTGTTGTGATCAAGAAATAATTTTGATATTTGAAATCGGGACATTCACATATAGAATAAATACTTACATAATGCCTTACATTTTTTGTGCCTTAATGTTGCTCTTTATTTTCTATAATAATCAATTTCTACTAAAATGACAATGCATTTTAGTAGTACAGAAAAGTTACAGGACAGATATTGTGTATGAGAAATGGCTTAGCAGTAAGTGTTCTACTTGTTTTTTCCAGATATTCTATTATAGAAATATTACATTTGTAACAGCTGTTAAAAAAGAAAAACCTAAATCCTTCTTAAATTATATGATCTTAAACAGTAACTTATCTTTGAAGAATTGCATTTTCATTCTGGCAATGCTTACTTCAATCCCACCATTTCTAAGAATAATTTATTTTTCAGTAATACTTAGCCACATATCAAGTGTACAAACAGTCTGGCACAAGAATGATACTGAGATGGTCTTTAATATAAGGTCAGTGTGCTAGTCACAGCTATTTATCCTTAATATCAATCAGCTTATATTACTTTTATACCTACACAATGATATTTTTCATACTTTTTCACAATAATAAGGAAATCCGTATTTAACTTCAAGTTTAGGTTCGGAGTTAAAATACAAATGTAACAAGAGGTGCTTAAAAAGTGGTTTTGTATCAGTCACACAGGTTTTTTCCTCAACAATTATCAAGTAGAGAACAATATACAATGGGTAACAGTACCTTCTGTACAGTTTAGCCCAACCTAAGGGATTTTTTTTCCAGTCTTAGTTAGGTCCCTTGCATTTCATACTTTTCTACATGCTTCTTCACGACTAATTGGGGTAACATAAGCTTGCACTCACTTGGATAATATTCACTGTCAGCTTTCTCTTCTGAATAACTGATCTCTTGAAAACTTACTTTCATAGCACACAGCAGGAGGAATGGAGGAAAAGCAATCACTGTCCAAAGAGAGGTGGAAAGAGGAGGTTGAATGAAAAATAGATACGAATCACACATGCCAGATGCTGAAGTAAAGCCTGTTTATCCCTAATAGGTTGGTGAAGTAGCTGAGAAGAGTTTATCCCTGTGAATATAGGATTCCTGCAGTATTGCCAAGGTCGGTGATAATGGATGGTGATCAGCTCAGTAAATGCTGGTTGTGCAAGTTAAAGTTGCCTAGGGACTGCTTTAACCTATGCACCCAATTCTTTTCCAAGCCTACAAACCATTTCAGAAATGAAAACACAAGTAACATGCCTATATGTGGGCCATGTGTTCTTTGTTTCCTACTTTCCTAAGTAAGCCCTTGTTTCTCTGTATTTCATATGTTCTTTATGCCCTGGGTTCTTGAAGTTGGATGTCTAATTGTAGTTTGAATGACAGATGGGTTAGTGCCTTTCATTCACATTGCACAAACCTCAGGGATCCAAATGGTGCAAGCAGGGGCAGAATAGAGCACTTAGCTTTTAATGGATGGTTAAGAAGTAATGAAAGGAGAATCAGCTTATCTCAGGGTGCCCTGTGGGCTACACTGTTTTCAAATAGCTTTTAGCTGGGACTTCTCTTATCTTTCTAAGGTTTTATATTGTTCAAGTGATTACCTCAAGAAACATGACTGATTCAGATACACCCCTTAGTTACTACAAGTGCAACTGAAACTCTAAGTTGTGTTGAAACCTGTTTGCATTTTACTGATAATGCCAAAACACACGACTGAGCTTAGTTCTGGGCAAAAAGCATTATATTCTTTCTTTCAGCAGAGCAAGTGGTTCAGATATAATCCACTGTGTCTAGCTTCTGGATAAACAGACTAATATTGCAGCAGATGTATGGATTTAGAAAGTACCTTGGAACTTGCAGTCCACCTTGAAGAGGTTATCCACTGCTCCTTTAAAGATGTCAACTGTCCAAGACTTTTTTAGATTTCTAGACTAGATATAAGCTACATAAAATGGTTTCTCTTTCTCTCTCAAACTATCACTTCATTTATATTTATGCAAAACCCACACACGAAATCATTTTATTTAAAAAAGTGATCTGTGGCAAGTGATCAGCTGTTAAACTGAATACTAACTTGAACTTAAAAGAACTGGTTTAAAAATATGGTGTGCTGAGTTAAAAGGGTGATGTTAGGAAAAATCATTGCTGTAAAGATAAACTTTCAAAGAAAGTTTCAGAGTTTCGAGATAGACCCGGAACATAATTGTAGTCAATGGAAAGTCTGCAGTAAAAACTAGGGAGGTTTCTGGGAGGGAGATTACACTTACCTCCACCTCCATTAAGTGGACAGGATGGTCACCTTCTGGACCTTAAAAACCTTTGAGACTTGTGGGAAGTTTCTGAGCAAATTCCTTCAAGTTTTCAAAGAGCGAAGGGAGACAAGGTGCCCATCTTACATCTACCCTTTGCCTCCTTCTGGAAGCAAGAACCCTAGGGTGCAGAGATATTTGATTTTGCAGAGGTAGGATGTGTGTGAATGTGTGTGTGTTGCATGTATGTGCGCATGTGCCTGTGTGTTCCCCCTGCCCCCTCCACCTGGTGTCCTTAAGAGAGTGTCTGCACATGAAATTCTTAACAACCATATGGGAACTTTTATATAGTGTGTATAGTAAATATTTACCAAGAGCTTGTTTTCTCCTGAGTATATGGAATCCCCAGAACAGTAATGAAAAATATTGTCTGAATAAAATAAGAAATATCAAAAATGCTTATTCAAGGCAAAATTGAACAACTTTGAAATTGTTTAGTTTTCACATTCCATTCTTTTATTATCATATCAATTCTCATCTTGCTTCTTTTCTTGTCCAGCCTAAATTTTGTTTTCCAGAGTTGTTTACTGCCTGAAGAATTAAAGGAAAGGGTGTGGTCTGCAATTCAGACCCAGGGACAAGCTCTCATTCTTGTCCCATCTCTTACAATGACCACCCTCCTCAAAACTGAAAAGCTAAAAATAGGGAACTTAAAGTTGCTTGGTTCAGAAAATATTAACTTTATTTACCTACACTATAATACTCCAAATTCCACTGAAGTCTATAAAAGGAATCCTGTTGACTTCGGGTCAAATCCCAAACACATTTGATCATAATATTTAAGTAAGCATCTGAGCTCAATACAACTGCTGTGCTTCTTAAGGTTTGCCCAAATCAGCTGACATTTTATGCAAAATATTATGGATAGACAAAGTCTTAACCTGCTTCTACCAGTTACCATTTCCTTGTCACAAGTTTAATAACACCTTTTGCAACTGATTAACTGGTATTAACAAAATCATTGCCTTAACTCACTCAGAGGTGTACCCTGTGATTGACTTTTACTGAGTGGATTAACCAAGTTCATCAAGACAAGGATCCTGAAGTTTCAACATCTTTTTCCAGCTTTATTTTTAACCTCCAATGTCAGTGTTTGCTTCCAGGAAATTAAACTTTGAGTATAAAAAATATTTACATTTCATATGCCACTGATTGTTTTGCAGCAGAGACTATGGAAATAGAGAGCAATAAACAAGCTGAACACTGAACTCAAGATGCTGGCAGTTTATTATATGAATTCCTTTTCAAATGAGCATTTAAACAGCTGAAATAGCTGAAAACTACAACATTTTGTAAATACATATATACATATACACACACATATATATGCGATATGTGTATATATGTATAATATTCTAATTTTCTGTGTCTTGGCAAACATTGCAGGTAGTTTACATGGGTAACTGAAAGAACATTTATACATGCACACAAACACACATGTGTACACACACACCCCACACAGCTTGCCAAATGCCTCCTCCCTTCCTTGAAGCTTTACAAGAAGGTACACATTCTTTAAATGACATTTCATTAAAAATATGCATCCTTGGAAAGTGGTCAAGAATAAAGCCATGCTTCTGCTTGGCAGTAAAGGCAGTACAGCAGGCACGGTGCCGCAGCTGAAGAGCACCGCAATCTGCTTCCCTACAGCTGCAAGTAGCAGTCACAGCCACTTCCCAGGATAAATCACTGGCACTCTTCCCTTGACTTTTGATTTCCCATTTCTTTCTTCTCTCTCTCATTTCAAAGTTTGCAGTCTATGTTCCTTTTCTGAGTGGATAAAAATGGAGCAATGGGAAACATAATTAGTCTATTAGGAAGACAATATTTGACTGAACTAGTTTTCGTGTTTTTGCTTGGAAACTTGTTTTCCTAGGGTCTGGTACTGCAGTTAAAGAGAAGGAGATCTCATTAAAAATAAAGTTTGGGTGAATCTCATTTGTTAGGAATAAGACAGCAAAACAACTGACCTTCAGTATCTATTCAGGTCAGTAGATAAACGTCACAGTCTTGCTTTTGAGAACACTGATCCATTTTTCTGCTCAAATAAGCTTTACCACGGCTCCAGTTTTTAGAATACATTTCCCCTGATTAAGACTAACTGAAAGCTGTCAGGAGAGGGTTTTTACAGATATATTTTAGGCAGTGTAGCAACGGTACATTCAGATGTCTCTTATGTTAGCATTTCTGAACAGGTATGAAAGTTCTACTTCAATTATTTATTCCTCTCAAAATCTAGCCTCTCTTTTTATTAAATATTAAAACATAAGAAATTTTTGAAAGACACTGTTTGCATTGATAATGGTGGTTCTCTGAATTAATTTTAACTAACTTACTAATTGAAAGCTAAGTTTGAAAAAAGTGAATTAAGTATCTTCTGGGAATGGGATTGTAACAGTGTTTTTCAAGGTTACTTTCTCTTCATTAAAAACTTTGTAAAATAATAATGAAGAGGAAACCATCTCATTAAGGAAAGAATAAGATCACTTGTCAATTTTACTGCTCTTCTCATCTAACTTTATATTGGTAGGAACATAGCAATGCCTTGCATTTCTTAAGAATTCTTTGCCCCATATTCACTGTAAACAGAGAGGAGTCATAATTATACTTCATTTGATCCATATCAAAGCTACTGATCCATGTATCGATTTACATAAAGTAAAGCACATAAAACATTTTTGCTTTTCACCCTTACTTCACCACCTTCTAACAAAAGTTTTCCTTTGCAGATTTCATTTGAATATAAAAATCTCCTGTTGAAATTTGCGATGTTAAACAAACGATACCAGTCATTCAACTTTTTAATTAAGAATTCAGTGTTCCATCCCTTTTCAGGCATTAAAATTCAGGTGCAGTCATTAATCTTTCTAAATGAATTCACCTGTGGCTAATACTGATGTATTTTCTATGAGGCTTGTCATGGGCTACATACTGCATGCATAACCACTCTACTGTTAATTACACAAGGGATTATCGTTAGTGTCATAAAGACAAAGCCTTTCTAGAAGCATTACAGACGTTTTTTGAGCAATGACTTATTTCATTTTTGTTAACAGCAGCCTAAGTATTTAAGAACAATACAAGTTTGTTTTATAGCATAGTGGAGTGAAGAGCAAATTTCAGAGAACTCTCAAAATCAGACTCATGTCCAGAACAGCTGACCACCTCTTTCTTGTCTTCTCTGGATTAGTTTGATGCCTACTCCACCAAGCAGCAAGAGAGAAAATAATGCAAATACTATACTCCTTTTAAGATTCCTATGTTTGAGTTCTGTGTCAAGCATTCTTCTCTAAAAAAGATGAATAGCACAGCTTGTGAGAACTGTAATTTATAGCACTACACACCAGTCTGCTGAGGAAGAAAAAAGTTCAAAGGTTGCTAAGGAACAAAATAATCTCTGAATAGCAAGCAGTGTAATTTACAGGAAAGTTCATGAAAACATTCATGGTACAATGTTTCAATAGAAAAAACTTCAGAGAAAACAAGAGAATGGCATATAAACTGCACAAGTTTTTAGTACTCTAAGATTTGAATTCATTAATTAGGTATTATAAATTAAAAATGCAATTCTGCCTACAACTAAAATAGTCTTGTAGCAGACAATAAAGTGTTGGTAAAAGACTTGCCACCATCAGCAAGACTGGAAAGCATTTCCTGTCAGTTGAGCTCTCAGGCGCTGCTCCTGTTATAACTTGAGTAGGCTTGTCTTAACCATCCAGAGACATCTCATCAACACAGAGCAAACATGAAATAAACATATGTAGTTAAAAACAAGAACAACAACTTTGTTTAAAAGATAATATAGTAGAGAAAAAGATTTGATTTTCAAGCTCATTGCATCTGTTTTAAATTAACTTCAGTTGACTTACTCCTGATTTACACTATTAGAAGACAATCCCCAAGATGTTCTTAAATTATTGAAGAATTTGAAATTATATGCGTGAGAAATGAATGAGAAAAAAATAACATTGTCAAAGACTCAAACCAGATAAAATCATGACAAAACCATCTTTCAAATAGTAATTAATGAAATAAAAAAATAAATTTAATTTTTATTTTCTAATATGTATAGTGGAGAAGAGGAGATAGAATGGGAAAACTAAAACTATATGTTATTTTTGGAATTCAAATATTAAATATGTTCCAGTTAAGAATGAGTAATTTTTAGTCTGAGGGGTACTGTCGCACAAAATAAATAACTAAAAAGAATTAATCAGAAGCCTGATGTAATGATTTACTGTGTGACATTCGTAGTGATTTTTTTTTTTAATTTCCTGTAGTTTTGAACACCTGAAAACTGAGTGGCAATGGAACAGAACCACCCACTTCAAAGCCTTTTTTCACACTTCACTTTCCTGTCTGTTAAATCCCTCAGGGTTCATTTCTATAAACAATAGCAGATAATTAGATTTATGTATTTAATTTGATTTAAATTGATTCTAGCAGTTATCCAGTGATGTTGCAGAAGCCGTTGAGCCAGTCAGTGGACACACGTGCACCAGCAACTTTGCATATGATGTGGAAGAGAAAATTTTCTCTTTCTGCATACAGTTTTATAGGTGCCATAAAAAAAAAAAAAAAAAAAATCTGTAAATTAAGGCACTTTATTTATGTAAGAAACTTAAATTTAATGAAGTCTAGAGTTTTCCTCGTGTACCACTCCCTGATCTGTCTAGTTTATTCTATTCTTCATTTTTACAGTATCAAAATTACACGGAAGATGTTCAAATAACAACAGCAAATCAGTTATGAATTCACCAAATCTTTGGATCTTGGGGTAGGAGTCTCAGCTGGAATAGTTTTATGGAAAGTGGCTGTGTGATGTGCTAAGGTGAAGAGGGTACAGTTCTTGTTAGGATAGAAGGGCTGCTAGTGAACATTAAAGTTAATTTGGGAAGTAACCTATTTTCTTGCTCAAGGTCAATGATAACCATTAAACCATACCAAAGTACTTCCCTGTTTCTATATCATCAGTGGAATAGACTCCCTTTTCTATAAAAAAATAGATGTCTCCAGTAGCCTTTTATCACAAATAGTGTGCATATGAAATTTTTATTAAAAATGAATGCAATATTCCTAAACTACAGATTCATCATTACAGGAAAGTAGCAAATTTCTCAAAGTACTTGTTTTTCAATTTTTCATGTTTCTTTTTTTCCCTTTTATTTTCCTTTCCATGCAAATAACTTCATTTATTATGGCAAGGTTTCTTCTCAATCTTGAAAGTTTTTGTAGAAAACCAATTACCTCGTCAATGTTTTTTGCCTCTAGAAATTTGAATTCACCCACCAGTTCAAAGAAATATTTTTTTATTCAAGGTTAAGTCCAAAAGATAAGGGGCAATTCCAATATCTGTATAGGATGTATGGTTCTCTTGCCCCTTTTGATTTAATATGATAATGGTCATCACCAAAATATAATGAAAACAAAAACCTCTCAGAACAAGCAAAACCCTGAAACCATTAATTTTACTGTGTTTTCTCTCTGCTTTCTTGGTTTGGGAAAAAAAAATCAAACAAATTATGTTTTAATGAAAACTAAAGAAACATCAGGCAGTTTTAATGTTTTACCCTTTCTCTTTTCGTTCTGGGGCAAGGCATCCAGAATAACTATATTCTTTAAGTTGCCCTGTGGGAGAAAACAGTAAGATGTTATATTTTATTACTTGGGAATATCTTAGGCATGCTGCAGGAAATAGATAGCACTGTCATAGTCTCTTGTTTATTTAATTTTGAGAAGGAATTTTGTGCTAATGAGGTTGAGGGACTGATAACAAAGTCCTAGAGTCAGGCACAGCATGGGCAGGTACTCTGAAAGCTTCTTCAAACAGCTCTGTCAGCAAGTGCACTTTAATCCTGCTTTGCAATATCCCTGCTTGCCATCAAAGTGCCAGTTCCTGCCAGGTGCTGAGTGCCCTCGGCTCTCACCTGTGACAACAGCAGAAGAATTTCACATGGTGAGCTCAGTGCTTGGCAGAATCAGAATCAGGGATTCAAACCCTAGTGCAGAGATGGAAATTAAACCAAAAATGAACTTTGTCAAACACAGACATTTGTCCTAAGGACAAAGACATTGGCTCTGAAAAATCTTTCATTAGTGGTACAATTACTATTGAGATCCAGATTCTCTAGAGGTCATCTCACTGTATTTAACAGTTATGATATTTGCTATTATATGGGCAACTAAATGATGTAAAATTTAAATATTAGAAAAATTATCAACCACAGATAACAGTACCATATCTGTTAACAAAGCAGAGAAGCCAAAAGGTTTGTCTGAACACACAGAAGTAATGGACTTGGATTCTGTTAGAGTGTAAAAATTGAATATTTGTCTGTGTGCATGCGTTACACAGGCCAAAAATGATGGGGCTTCTGGACATTGAATTACCCTTTTATAGCTTTGCATAATATTTTTGAAAGAAATCTTCTGAATCCCGTGCTTTAAAGAGACAAAAAGTTTCTTCGAGCTTTCAGGTTTGGCCTGAGGCATTCATTTTCTTTTAAATATCTTTTTTAGCTTTGGTTGTGGCCTTCTAGTCCCAGTCTTGAATAGCACTCAGCTTTCCAAGCTCCTACCATGTTAAGCTTCTACTCTACCATAATTTCACACTTCTATGACTGAAGGCCTTGAAATCCTTACAGGATGCACACACCCACTGAAGAAAGGGATGCTCTGTGATCTGCAGTTAGGACAGCCTGGATTCCTACAGATTAGTTGATTGGGATGTTCAAGACAACATGGACCCTGACTGAAGAATCTCACAGGTCTAGACATCTTTAAATCTCCTCTCTTTTTGGATTCTCTGATGCCTCATATGGGATCCATATGATCTTTACCTTCAAGGAGCTGCTAACAGACTCTCTCTTCTACTTGGTCCCTTACCATCACAAGACCTATATTAAATTACTTTTTCCATCCATAATTTGTGAAAACATATGTCAGTTTCAATCAAATTTGCCAAGGTTTCAAAAAGACATGCAGCATAACTGCACTAAACTAATTTCACTCGGAAACAAGACCAAAGAGTGAGCTATTTATTTAGGATCTTGCATTACAAGATGTACCAAGACCTCATGGAACTGCAATAACTTCAGCAAAAAGGAAAAAAGCTGGAGTTAAGTTTGGGAGCATAGAAAACCATATACTGCCTTATACTTTTTGAATCAAATAATGCACAAGGAATGTGTTTGGGGAAAAAATTAAAACATTTGATACAAACACCATCCTCACTCTGGTGATAACAACTAGAAAGACTATGGCTACAGCAAGTTTATCTGTGTTCCCATAATACATGTGAGTGGATTCATCATGTTAACTAGTGCTTAATTTATACTTTTGGTGTAAACATACAGGCGTACAATCTAGTAATGTTACTCAACACATGCATTTGTATGCACTAAAACAACGACAATGCAACTTTCGTGTGGATTACACAAAGAAGGCGTATGCTTATGTCTTACTCTCTCTTGCTAGAATGTGAATTTTATTACAGCTAGGTGCCAAATGTACTGACATGAGAAAGCCTAAATTCATTATGATGCACTAAATTACTAGTAAGGTTAATATAATTCCTGAGATGCAGTTCTTTGACCATTTAATAGCTGGATTATTACTCCATTACTCTTCCTAAACTCTAGTTAAATTCAGTTCCTGTAATTCATTCATATTAAATATAATTTACATAATTAATCTGTTAGTGTAAATATGCAGGTTTTTGAAATATTATTTTTGTGATTCAGTAGTACAACTGTTGCTAAACTGAGAATGTTATGCTTAAACTAGACTGGCAGCACTTTGCAAAGCCTTCCTTTGCATTTCTGGACATATGCTCCATTTCAACTCATGAGCAGGCTGGTTACTGGCCCGATACAACGGCCATGAAAGGCTTCATTTCTCTCATTTATTGGTTCAGCAACATGCCTTGCAGAGTACATTTGCAAGATGTCATATTCTAACAAGCATATAAACAGGACATGGAATCAGAAGCAAATTTCACAAAAGACAAGTTTCTTTTTATCTGTGGGCTCTAAAGCTAAAAGCCCAGCAGGATCCATCCAGTTTACAAAAGCTTTTCCTCCTTGCATGCAGGCTATGCTTAGATATCTCCACATCAACCTTACTCAATGTCTTTTTCTGGTTGTTCAGTTCATATTTGTCACCAGTATACAAAAATGTAAAGTCTAAAGAAAGCTTGAGCAGCTTTGCATCACTAATCTTGCTACTGTTATGGCTATGAAAGTATGCAACAAAAAAACAGTATATAGAGCCAGTCCACACATACATACTACGCACAGCATGTGCTCCAGTGAGTCACGGATGTTCTTCGGCTCCCTGAAACAACAACAAAACCAAGTCATTTTAATGCTACTCCTCACCTCCAGCCACAAGTGACAAATACCTCTCCCTGCCCAGATGAAAAGGCTACTGACAGTTCTTTCTACCTTAAAGACAGATGAAGCACTTTGATGGGAATAAAAAGTTCACCAACCTCTCAAATCCAATTAAACATTTTTAGCTTTAGAGTCTTTGGAAAGAAGAGAAGAAGGATTCCTTTCCCTCTTTCAAGATTCCCACTTGTCATTTATCCCCTCTTTAATTTGGCATATATAACCCCCAAGACTTCAACCCTAAGTCTCTTGATACCAAGATTACATCATTACTGTTATGGCATGTTATACACTAATCATAACCATTACCACTTACAAGTTCACAGCTTTGTTCAATTAACTGCCTGACATGGATTTTGCAGTTAATTCATAGTGAAGGTCACCAGTGGTCAGAATGGCAGGTGCATTCTGCTACCCCTCTGAATGCCAATTACCAGTCCTAAGCAAGTACTAGGGAATACTAAGTCTCAACAAGTTAAAAGGCTTAGAACTTAAGACACATTTTTATAGGCATGTCTAATGGTCTGTAAAATAATATATCATAATTAGCATGTTAAATGACGGCCACATAATTAAAAATTCTAATTTACAATGAAAGGCAGAAAATAATTTTATTTTACTTTATCTTTTCAAGAAAAAATAAAAAGATGAGATTATACAACTTTATTGGAAGTTGTCTAGTACCATGCCTAGACCTACCACAAGTCCTTATGTGCTGTAATTAAATATTCAAAGGTACACCGTAGTAGCAAGTTACATGTACTTCTTGATCTACTGTTAAATTTGGGCCTGCTTGCTTTATTGCTGAAAGACAGATGTTATCAAAGTACATCATGGTAGAAACGCAGTGGTATAAAAACACAATCCGGTGTTCAACTTGCAGAGCAAATTCCTAGATTGGTTATACTAGAATGCATACAAGTAGGTAATCATATAAATAAGGGCTTGAAAAGAAAGATATAACAAGGATATAGTGGTTCTCAGGTTCAGATGTTTCCAGCTGCAGCTGTGTCAGGGTGAATCAAGCCATCCAGTGGGTAGAAATCAGTCACAGAATACAAACCTCTCCCTCAAGTATCCATGGAATGAGGGTAACAGCTGTTTCTGAAGAATATCCTGAGCTCTACTGTACTGGCAGTTCATTTGCTTTAAAACAGGATCTGATATACTAGGATAGTGGACAACCATCTCCATATTTATTCAACTCTACTTTCACAGTCTTAAACTGAGCTTTAAAACAAGCTTTCCCTAATTCAGTGAGTCTAAACTTCCCAACATGGCACAAGCCTAACTATACAGTGCCATAATAATATACAAAAATATATTCTATATCACAGCTACACACACACAAAGAGGCAGAGTAGAATTAGATTTGGAAGTCCCAGTGTAGAAATTTAGATACCCTATTTAAAAAGTTATTAGAGGTTTGAATTGCTGAAGAAATTCACCTAGCTGAAGGGGGAAAAATCCCCGCAGCCTTATATTACAGTTCTAGTAAAATTTCCTACCAATGTTAGCAAGCTGCAAGCTTACCTAGTGCTAATACATAAAATTAATTTCATGCTTGTCTGCTCTTGTAAAATCACTGACAGAATACTTCACTTTTTAAGGTAAAATTGGGGACTCATATAAATTCAACATTGTTGTAAGCTAACTAATATTTGGGTTATATGGTTGCCCAATTAATTGAAATAATAAAGCATAAACCAAGCAAAGGTTCCTGCTGGGAAAGCAAAAACTTTTCAACAGACACCAATGCTTTTTTGTTTCTATTCTCTTGCTGACCAACACTTGATGTGTTGTTTCTTGCAGATGGAAAAGGACAGTGAGAAATATGTATATTCTCTTTATATATTGGACAGAGTGATAAATACAAAATAACTAAGAAAAGTGCCTTAAGTATAATATTAGGAGGATGGAAATCCCATCAATAATTAAAGTAGAACATTTACATGAGCAACTATTCGCATAGTTTATTAAAAAATCCTGAGCCCCAAGACAGTTTCCTCAGCTGTGGAAGAATGCTGGATCCACTGCTTCCCTCTGCCAAACAATACATAGGAAAGGGGTTTATGTTTGTGTTCCTAACAAAATTTTAATAACAGAGCAAGCCACACCCAGGGAAGAAAATGAGATTAAACTATTTTTGTGCTCAAAAATGAGCAAACTTTCTTAATTTCCCAACTGCAACTAAGAACAAAACAAACCCCTGAAACCAGGGGGGTATAAAGCAGAACTAATCAACAGGAAACTGTACAAATGAGAGGGAGATACAAGAAAACGGTAACTTGGGAAACTGGAATAATTAAGATTAGCAAATCTACCTGCCCCAGGCTATTCCAGCAGGACGGATGCTGGTATATCAGGTGATACAGTCTTCCTTCTCTGATTAAACTTTCATGTAGTTCACTGGGTGTGTAGTTCATATGTCTGTTAAGGACATGTAAGTGTTAAGCAGGATCTAGCTGAGGTGCTGCAGTGATCAGAGCTCTGCAGGGCTGCTGGGGCACCTCCAGTATTCCTTCCTTCCATTGCTGAAATCAGCATAAGGGATCTCACTTGCTTTCCATCTCATTTTTTTTTCCTTGTTCCTGTGAGCTTCACTACAACTGTTCCTCCTCCTTTTCTCTTAATAATCAAGTCTATAGTTATTTAAAGAAGACATTAATGACACTTGTCCTGTTTTTTGTCTGAGATAGAGATAGTTTTCTTTCTGGTAGCTAGAATAGTGCTTTGTTTTGGTTTCAGCATGGGATTTGTTATGAGAACGTTGGTAACATACCGATGTTTTCAGTTGTTGCTGAAAGTTGAAAGACTTTGTGTTTTGCTAGTCTACGTGTGCAAAGTCTAAGAGGAGCCAGAAATATTAAAACTAGTAAGGAAAATTGACATTTGGATATGCCAATGGGTTATTCCAGATCATATAATGTCGTGTTCTATATGTTAATGACTGTCTCTCATGAGGGCTCTCACTTGGGCTCTCGCTCTTCTGGGATTGCGGTTTTTGGTTTTTGGGGTTGTAACTCCTCTGGGATTGTTATTTGAGAGTGGGACAGGCTTGGTCAGTGGTTGGTGAGCAGTTGCACTGTATATCACTCATTTGCATATTTAATAATAATAATAATAAATAATTATAATAATATATTTATTATTTTATTTTTATTGTATTTAAAATATTAAATCGTTCTTATTTCAACCTACGAGTCTCCTTATCCTTCCGATTCTCTCTCTTATTACCTGTGGGGGTGGGGAGAGTGAGCAAGCAGCTGTGTTTGGCCACTAGTCAAGTGAATCACAGGATCACAGAATGGTAGGGGTTGGAATGGACCCCAGGAGATCATCTAGTCCCACCCCCCTGCCAAAGCAGGATCCCTACAGCAGGTGGCAAAGGAAAGTGTCCAGGCAGGTTTTGAACATCTCCAGAGATGGAGGCTCCACAACACTCCACAACTACCACACACACTAGACCCTACTCAGTTCTCACTATAAAACACAGAAGACCAAAGATGTTTTAACAAAAACGTCACAAAAACTTCATATCCATCAGACAAAGGGGGTCTGGCATATCCAGGCAGCTCTCCCTGCTCTCCAGCACATTTCTTTAGTGGACTTCCCTCCACCTTAGGATCTCCTGCCCATCTGACCTACACTTCTGTCCACATACCATCAAGGCCAACAGTAATCTCACTATTCTTTTGAAGATGTCTAGCTGTGAGACCAACCTTTGATACCCTCAGTGTATCAACTAGATACTGGAGATGAACGTTGACATAAAGTCAATCCACGTGCTAGCCAAAATAACCTGGGTTATGCCCAGTGCCACCTCAAACACCAGGCAGCACAGCTGGCTTCATGTAAGGAGAAGCACGGGCTATGTAATCCTCTGTGAGAAGGAGCTACTCTCCTCAGGTGCTGCTTCACTTCAAGGAAGCATCATTACTCCTACCTGAAGTTTCTCTCAGGCACCTTAGCTCTTGACAGAGCCTGAGCATTTTTGAAAGAATAAGCTGTGAAGCTGAGGCTCTTGAACTGCAATGAGTGAGTGTCAAGGGACTGGTTTGTGTGCAAGGGTCACCTTTAGAGGAATCTCTCTGTAGAACAAAACCTGTGCAGATGCTTCTCTTTGCACCTTCAGCCACAGAATCAGAGGATGGACTACGGTTTATTGTAATTTAAGAAAAAAGTTTTCCTTTTATAATCCTGCTAAACAGACCTTGTAGTAAGGGCTGATTTATTTTAGCCCCATTTTTTTCTTTAAGTCACATGTGTCTTGGTGCATGATGTCACCTACATTAGGTTGCAATGTAATACTAGTCAGTGCTAGTGTTACAATATAGTAAGGCAGAGATATTTAATAAAGTGATAGAAATTATATAGAAGAGAACCTCCTTTTTCCTTACATCAGTTTCAGTTACTTGCTGTTATTTCAGACAACAAATGATATACAATTTATGGCAATAATTTAAATAGTTATGACATAAATATGTTATACTTTGCCATGTTGGGGGTTTTTTTGTTTTTTTTTTTTTTTTTTTTTTTTCCCCACTGTATTTTCTATTTACAATAAGGAATAACTTGGCAAATTTCTGTATTTAAAACCACTTTTGGCAGGAATCAAACTAACATTTCTGCTGATTGGCTCACAGTTCATAGGCCATTTTACCACTAAAAAAACCCAACAAAAAACACAACAAAAAAACAAGAAACAGAAAATAAGTATTTTGAAACATAATTGAATCTACTTTTTTAGGAGGTGAATTAAATATCTCACATCTCACTGAGTCACCTACATGTATTCAGTCAACCTGCCCAGCATCTAGAGCACTTTTTCTCATCCTTGCAGTATCATATCTCAGAAGAGAAAGTTGCTGCCCCACCCCAGGGAAAAATCTTTCACCTTTGTTCTTCAGAGAGTAACTTTTCATAGGATACTTTCTCACTGCTTAACTATATGAGATGCACCAATGAAAAGAAACGTAGTAGTGGGACTACATGCCTGCTAGAGCTATGCATGGAACTGCCTGCCCTTTTTCCTTAAAGTAGGCACATAAAACACCTAGATGGCTTCCCAGCTATAAAATAAAAGGCCACTAAGAAGAGGCAACAAAACTATAAAATAGAAAACACTTCAGATAAAGAAACCCCAGACATGCCACAAGGGAGAGACTGAATAAGAAAGACAGGAAACCAATCTTTTCCCTGTGAGTCTGTCCTCATGGGACCAATTCTTCTCTCTTTTAGTGGCTTTAAAGGTTGCCCAAACTCTCCACAGTAATCACTAAGTCCCTAGAAAAATCTGTCCCTTGCTATTACCTTGTAGACTTGGCCATGTATCTTCTCCCCTATTCTCACACAGTAGCTTCCCTGCTTGCTCTAGCAGAGCTCCCTCTGCATGTGCACTATTGCATTTATGGAAGGACCCTTCTCTCCTCACATCCCTTGCAGGACCTTGCTCCCTTAGCTCCAAGCACATATCACCAAAATATAATAAGCAATACACATTCACTAACCTGGTGTTGCATTAAAGGGCAGAGAGATTTTGCAGATAATAAACCCCCTTGCATTCCAGCTTATCCTCAGATATCAGAGGGCCAGCTGGACTTAGATTCTGAGTGATGCCCAATTCAGCACTATCAGCCCAGTCGCATCCAATAAACTAGCATGGCCACTTGGTCACATTCAATGAGAACTGTCATGGCTGGATACACTAATAGTGCAATGCACCTCCACTCCAGTTGTGTTTAAATGAACTAGCACAGCCACGCTTGGTCATATTCAATGAAGACTATCATGACTGGATTAATGAATGGTGCAGTTTATTGAAGCAACAGAGTACAAGTTCTTTTTGGATTGCTGATGATAAATATACTGTCTGCAAAGATAAGGGCACGTATGTAATAACATGGATCTACAAATAAGTTAAGAAAAACAAAGTGTGTGTACTTAAGAACATAAATCAACAAACACATTAAGTTAAGAAAAAGAAAAAGAACTCTATACAGATTTTCTAAGTTTCCCGGGAAAGGTTTGAATCTCACCCAATAGGCGTTCCTATGAGGGGGCAAGAGACGCTCAGCCTGTCAACTAGTCCAAGAAGTTGGTGTTGGTTTGTGATGGGATTTTCCCAAATTATCTGTGATGGTATCATCTTGCCTAACATCCCCCCCTCTTTTATGCTATTTTTATACTAAATTTTTACTTTCAGGTAGAGCTTGAGTGACTTTAGTCATATGTACCCTTATTATCATTAATGTAAAATTTCCTCGCTTTGCTTTTAAAAGTATAGACCAGAGGACACTCGGAGCTCCTGCTCAGTGAGGGGTGGTCGCACCTTGGAGGCAGGTAGCTTTTGAGATGGAGGTGTAGTTTAGCATTATAATGACATTATAGTGAGCAAAGTTCCACTGAGGACAGTTTTGGCAAAGTAATGAGATACTGCTGGCTCAGGGTAGCATCCACGTGGCTTAACAGTTCCACAGTACCATCAAGTTCTCCTCTGGAGTGGCTGTGGTGTCTCCACTCCTCTCCTCTCCACTCCTCTCTAGTCCACCCTCCATGCTGTTTCTCTTAGAGTCAGCGAATCTAAGGTTGAAGGCTGTACCTAGGGAACTACCTTTCTCATAGTTTGGAACAGATTTCTTGCATACCAACCACATGCCACCCTAAAAATTTCCTTCACACTACACCTTCTCTTGATATGTGGGTATAAAGAGATTTCTAAGTCACCTCCAGCAATAATTCCACACCTGGCCCATGCTCAGTTGGCTCAATATAATCACTGACCCCAGTCACTCTAATTTCCTTTGTCAGGCATTTTAATTTCCATAGCAGATACGTGACATATGGTCCCAACTAGTGGCTAATTACTTATTGCCAGCTAGAACAAAAGGCATTAATGTTTGGTTAATTGTTAATTGATTTTGACCAACTCCTTCAAAATAGTTGGTTTTATTCTCACTGTGATTCAAAATTCTGTTCTATCAGAATATATTTCAAAATAGCAATACTGATCTCTTCAATTGTGATTATTTCTGGTAAGAAGAAATGAGTTGCTACTGTAGGGTTAATTTCCCTAACTGAAGCAAATTTCTTCTGTCTTAAGAAACAACAAGGACTATATTGTGAACTTAAAGTAATTCTTTGAGAATTCATTTAGTTAGGTCTTACTTTACTTGGATATTTTAGAGGTTTTATTTTAGAGGTTTTGTTTTATTTTAGAGGTTACAACAAAAACAAACTCCTAAAAGATTCTCACATTCTTCAGAAGGATTTGTTAAGTTACACAGTTATGAATATGATATGATCAAAAACTTATAAAAAACCCCCAAATAATAATCTGGTTTTAATGAGTTTCCCTCATCCCTTTTGATCAAGGCAATTTATGGAATTACATACATGGCTGAAAAATAACCAAAAGAATACATTTTGTTAAAGCATCTTTTCCTCCCTCTCCTCGACTTGCACTCGTTTGCCCTGCCAAGCGGCTGTTGCCACAGCCTGACACACAGCCAGGCAAGGGGCAGATCTCTCCTCGGCCTCAGGATTCTTGTTAAAACTGCAGGAAAGTAATTTACTCTCTCTGCTTCAGTTCCCCATCTACAAATTGAAAAGAATACTATTTCCAGGACTATGATAAAGAAAATACTTTCCATTACAGACTGGGAAGTGCTTAGGTTTAAAGGTGCTGATATAAGTACCTTAGATAGATAAGTATCTGGGGTACAATACAGGCAGATAACAAATAGCTTAATCCAGCTCCTTATCAAGCTAGTCAGCAACTTTTGCAGAAGCAGGTTGTTGGACACAGGAGAAACCACTTGAGACTCAGAGTGGAATCTATTAGAGGTCCGAACTCTACATTAAGGACTGCTCAAAATACTGAAGTGCTATTAGTCCCAATTTACAGATGAGGCATCTGTGGGAGAAAATTTCAGGAGTGCTGCTTCTGCTGCCTCTGCCTTTCCAAAAGGCCAGGGTGTGTAGCTTTGCAGCCCCAGCTGACACAGGAGCAAAAGCAGCGTGGTCATCAGCCACGTGTGGCTCCTGTGATTTCTGTGCTGCCCTGCAGTGCTTTCAGAGTTGGCATAAATTAAATGCTGATAGATTCAAACAAGTGACAGAGTGCAGTTTTGCACAAATCCAGCTTTATGTTTGAATGGAAGCTCCAAGCATGCAAAAAATGAGGATCAGGCATCTAGAATATACTCTACAACAGCTATGAAATTTCAGCATCATGTTTTTTTCATGCATTCAAATGGGATCTGTCTCCCTATGTCTACTCTACATCATCTGACTGGACTGCCTGCTGGGAAGCAACAGTACCATGGCAATTCTCACTGAGAGATCACTCAGTCACACCGTTTACAGCTATAGAGACCGTAAATCTCTTAGGGAGACTATAAAAGGGTGACCGTAAAATAAATATGCTGATTGTTTGTTAGATGTGTTTTTAAAGTACAGTGTTCATTCCTATTTAGTAAGCATTTCACTACAGCATCCAGGGTGTTATAACTAATCTCCCTTCAGAAAACAAAGTTGCTTCTCATGGGAAGGTACATTTTTCAAGAGTTTCCCTCTGCCATTCCCTTTTTCTCCTAACTCCTGAATTGAAACATAGCAGCCTTTAGTCTTTAAGATCACACTGTTATTACTAACCTGATCGTGTCTGTCTGGAGTAAAGCAAATTTTGCAACTAAGTTTTGCAGCTTTTTTTTTTGTTTGAAGTCCATAATATTTTGTCAGCCATAATGCATTTCACAGACCGTACTACATTTTAATGCCTTCACTGTATATGTAATTAGGTCAGTTGTTTACTCTTAAAAGTTATTTCAAGGTCCAAACCAGACTAAACTAAGAAACTATATTAGTCTTTTCAGTTTTGTGTCTGAACTTCACCAGAACTCAAAGAGAAAGTAAACACATTTTTCAATGTGTTAACTAACAAGGGATCAGACAGCTGCAAAAACAGTTTTATAATCTCCCATTTAACTTGCACAAATCTTTCTATTTCACAGAGAAAATTTCCTAGATTCACTTAAATAGGAGCTAAGAATTGTGCAGAAATTACTTAAAATGAGTGAAAATCATATATCACTGTTTAAGCTGCCACTAGCCAAATAGCATTTTGTTAATGACTTCTACTTTCAGACTACAAATCAGACTTGTTTGAGTAGCTAAATTGCTCTTGCTCTTATCCATCATGAGCAGATAGCAAAGTAACCTGGAAGATATTGCTTCTGGGTGGGAAGGAGGAGGAGAGCTAAATAATTTCTTCAGTGGATGAAGAAATTCTTGGAAATTTTTTCCAGCTTATCGCTGAAGAAATTATTTTGAGATTTAGGGGACTTTGACCAGTCCCAGAAGCTTTTATGTAACAGCATGAGTGGAACACATTTCATGGATGCTCTACTCTGAAATTTAGGTCTCCAGCTTAGAGACTTTATTTCAAAGATTTTATGTGCATATACAAATTAAAAAATGCCATTTTAAATACTTATTATTAGTAGTATTAGTATTACTGTTAAGCAGTTACAGAACCACTGCAGATGGGTAACAGAGCACTGGAACAGGCTGCCCAGGGAGGTTGTGAAGTTTCCTTCTCTGGAGACATTCAAGACCCGCCTGGACGCCTTCCAGTGTGATCTCATGTAGGTGTTCCTGCTCCGGCAGGGGGATTGGACTAGATGATCTTTTGAGGTCCCTTCCAATCCCTCACATTCTGTGATTCTGTAATTTAGGAGAAATGGAAGACAGACAAAATGTTCTTTGGTTAATGTTAAAATTAAATTTGAAATGCAAAACTATATTGAATTGAACTACATTTTCTGATCAATTCATTGATTGTTTGAACTGAGTTTGGTGAAATAGAAGTTACCTGTGTCATAGCTAAGCTAACTTGCCTTTGGTTAAACTGTAAATTTCTGGTTCTGAACTTCCTGACTTGTGTATTTCCAAAATCTACTTTTAAGAAGTAGGAACACAATATCTTATTTTTTTTCTATAGTTAAGAAAAGTGCTATGACAATATCTCCTATTTTTGTGTTTCTGTAAGGAATCACAGAAAAGTACTAACTTTTTTGAGAGGAAACAATATTTTTTCAACAATTATTAATTACACTTTTCCTTAGATAATAATCTTTTATTATTATATGAATTTCAATAGGGTTTTAACTGATGTTTCTATCAAATAATTATCACTTCTTACTTATTTTCAAAAGGAAGTATTTAATTTAAGAAGCTTATTAATAATTATGTTTTTCCTCATTAGTTATAATTGAGAGATATGACATTTTGTTCAAGAGAAACTTTTTAGTCTTAATTAGTCAAACAATGCAATGTCTCAAGCTTCTGCTGAAGTTAAGTGTGACATTACTTGGTATTCTTATAAACTAAAAATAGATAGGGGAAATAATAATAAGAAAACTAGAAAAATGCTCAAATAATACAACAATTTTACCTTCTGAAAACTGAAGGTTCATAGCATGAAACTGAGACTGTGGTCTTGCAAGCGTTTATACATATGCTTAATTTTAAAGCTGTATTGTTGAACTGTTTATAGGACTGGGATCCAGTGTAAAACATTTAAAGCAACTGATGATAAGAGAATTGTGTCAAATATAATTGAGATCAGAACTGATGTTCCAGATTTGTGATTTATATGTGTTAGTGAATGTAAAACATGAGACCTGAAGTTTCCTGAGAGGATGATTAATGTTTTTGAAATGTTCCCATGAAGCCATTTTCCAAAAGCGTGCAAAATATGGTTACTCTCACGTTTGACACCAAGCCAGAGAAAACTCATCGGTTTTGATCATGTTCCACTTTGCAGTTTTAAGTTTGCTTGAACTCAAAGCCTCATAGTCAAATTTGAGGGTGGAAGTGGGCGTGAGCCCACACAGGTTGAAACCTAGCTTTCTGCTTGCACAAAGCCAGAAAGTAGTGCAAAGTCTTAATGCAAACTAAAAGTAGGTATTCATGAATGTATATGCATATGTAACTAGAGCAGAGGTAAAAATCATAAAAGGCCTTTGTCAGTCCCTGTTTGATTTTGGTGCAGTCTCTGACTTCAAGACATGGCACAAACCTGTGTTAAGTTACAGCTCCTGGAACCTTTTTCCTCTCCTCCCCTTTATTGTAAGTGTTAACAAGGCAAATGGAGTTGAACACTCTGAACAGTACACTTTGAATACTCAGCAAGTCAGGAGGGTCTCCAAGGTTGTACCATGTAAAAGTCAAGTAATTAAACACTGATTACTTAGAAAAGAAAAGAAAAGAAAAGAAAAGAAAAGAAAAGAAAAGAAAAGAAAAGAAAAGAAAAGAAAAGAAAAGAAAAGAAAAGAAAAGAAAAGAAAAGAAAAGAAAAGAAAAGAAAAGAAAAGAAAAGAAAAGAAAAGAAAAGAAAAGAAAAGAAAAGAAAAGAAAAGAAAAGAAAAGAAAAGAAAAGAAAAAGAAAAATTAAAAGAAAAAGAGCGTCTGCTGTGAAAGATTGGATAGAAGGTCTAATTTAACACAGATTTCAGTGGAAATAGAGCCTTTAACTACATTCTGCTTGACTTCATCCAAAAGAAAGGGATGAGAGAAAAGATTAGAAAAGCTATTCAGTACTTTCTTTCAGCAGTGGTGCTTTGGGAGGTGACAACAGCTACTGGTAATTCTTTCCATAATCTTTTCCCCAAACCAGCATTTAGAATCCTCTTCAAAATTTGGCTCTGGATCTGTGGCTTCATTATTTTTACAAAATACAAAGCCACCTCCCTTCTGTGCTCTTGGCTAGAGATTAAATGTTTCAGTTCCCTAGAAACATCTCATTTAAAAAGAGCTGTCACAAACAGGGAACTCTGTTCCACCTGATGCTATTGCCTCCTCTCACATTAGAAAAATCCTGCCTTTGCCCTGCACCACTACTCAAGCTTCCCCCCTCAGTGTCATCAAAAGATCAATCATGTTCTTGAGGCTGGCTTTTCTCTGCAGTGTCCCAAGAGAAAGAAAAGGCCACTAGCTCCACAGGCTACTAAAACTATTTTCTTTGCTATGAGCCATGGATTCCCTGTCTCTGCTACTCCTGCCACCTCTGGCACAATGGCTCTTTTCAGAGCATGGGAATGATTAAAAATGAACCATTAACATCTGTGGCACGTCATCACAACATCAGGGAGTTGGTCTTGTAAAATGTTGTGTTGCGTTTCTTTTACCACAAAAACATCGAGAAAGGAAGATTTTTCGCTGTAGAATATTATCCGCTCCAAGCTTGTCAAACACTTGTGCATTAATATTGTTTATTGGGAACAGCAGAATGAAGGCCTCATTCACGACACACAGCCAGCTGATTACTTACATCAATTGTTGTGATGGGGAAAAAAAAGTGCTTTATTTTCTTGGCACTAAGTATTGGCTGAGTTTATTCACACCTATTGAAATATGAACAGGCTTATGTTTACATTAGGTACTTTGGGGAAAACATCCTGCAGCCAGAACTCTGGAGCACTTCAGGAATTTAAAATACAGCTATGATATTATAGTCCACATAAATAGGCTTCTTTATTCACTCTTCTCTTTGTAATCACATTTCACATGTACGTTGTACTCTCCAAAGGTTAAAATCTGGAGAGAAAATGCAGTATTTAACAAATTGATGCTCATTTCCCCCACACCCTTTATGTCATTAAATTTCATCCTTTCCCAGGGTTCACTGTCGATGTAATTATAAGGCACTCAGGAGGTGAATGTTAGTTGGGGAACACAGGAATTAATCTTTTGAATTGTGTTGTATTTTGACAACTTGAATTAAACTGTTTTCATTCCCATTTCATTCCCTGACTCCTTATGTAAAAGAGTTACTGAAAGAGCACCACTGTCAGAAAGTGACAGTAAGGGGTCAAGGTAATGAGGAATATGTGAGACATGTAGAAGGAGAATCACATTGCAGAGACTTTAGGCTGAGATTTTGGGCGAACATAGTCCCTGCCTTTGTCACGGACTTTCCATACATCAGGCAATTGCATACTCTTACCATTGTCTCATCTCCATCTCATCCCCATTCATTCCCTTTTATCTGATCCTGCTTTTCCGTGTGAATGGAAGGATCTTCAGCTTAGGGTAGCTTTGTACAGCACCTATCATAAAGAGACTGCTTACTTTTTAATTTAGTTTTTAGATACTATTTTCCTTTCAGGCAGTTAACAGATTTCATAATAATATAAGCAAACGTGATCCTAGGTGAGTTTATCACAGTATGTGGAGACTTTTTGGAAAGATGTAGAACTATCAAGATATCACTGAGACCTGACTGGTATGTACTGGACTCAAGTGGCCAATGTGCTACTGAGGAAAGAATTAAAATCTTTTCAATCCAGACAGGAATCAGTGAGAAAAATTACCATATTTGATTAAGCAAATTGAAGGGCGAGTAATGCAGAGTGACATTCTTAACTGTACATAAGGAACAATTATCCAGGGAAGCAGAGAAACTGCTGAAAGAAATGTGTTAAGCAAATTAGTATTATTGAGAATGGTATATGTATTTAAATTTATACTCTGAACATTTTAAAGTAGAATGACAGAGCTTTAATCAATGTGGCAGTTTTGATCTGACTATAATTTCTATCTGCTTTAAAATACTTCCCAGACTAATCAGTCTTTTGAGTGGATAGAGGGAATGTAGACCTGGGAAGAGGATAGATACCTCCACCCAGGCATTGCTTCGGTTAAGTCCATTCCTATAGAGAAAACACACTAAAGCACTTCCTTAATTCCTTTGGTCTAAAGGTTCTCATTAGCTCTTCAGACTTAATCCAGGCTTGACACTGACTTAAAATTTCCACCTCAATCTCCAAAGTGTTTTGAAGATTAGTTAATATCTGTAAATCACTTTACTTCAAACATATGATATAAAAAACATTACTATAGATCTATTTCAGTAACACTCTACTGAAATATGATTAAAGCATTAGAATGGTATCAATTGAAGATAAGTTTGTACTTATATATATGTATATGCGCATATGAAAAGATTCATAGACACGTGAATTAAGGGAGTGGAGCATCTCCCTTGTGAGGAAAGGCTGAGGGAGCTGGGCCTCTTTAGCTTGGAGAAGAGGAGGCTGAGGGGGGACCTCATTAATGTTTATAAATATATGAAGGGTGAGTGTCAGGAGGATGGAGCCAGGCTCTTCAGTGGTGTCCAATGATAGGACAAGGGGTAATGGGTGTAAGCTGGAACACAGGAGGTTCCGCTTAAATTTGAGAAAGAACTTCTTTACTGTGAGGGTGAGAGAGCACTGGGACAGGCTGCCCAGGGAGGTTGTGAAGTTTCCTTCTCTGGGGACATTCAAAACCCACCTGGACGCCTTCCTGTGTGATCTCATGTAGGTGTTCCTGCTCCGGCAGGGGGGTTGGACTAGATGATCTTTTGACGTCCCTTCCAATCCCTGACATTCTGTGATTTTGTGATTCTGTGAACTGTGTCTAAACAAGATTTGTCCTTCTTTTGTAAAAAACTATTTTCTTTTCTACACAAGAAAACCTTTTTGTTTCTCTATCTTGTAACAGAGCATTTTTTTTTCCCTTTTTTTTTTTTTCCATTGGAAGTTCTTTTTGGAAAGTAAAATATCTGTTGAGGGGCATAGAAGATGGCCAGCTGAAATACACTTAGCAAGAAACTGTTAGGAAAGTGAAGGCCATGAGAGACACTCACTCTTTTTAAAAGTTTTTACTAATCATCGGAATAACTTACAGTTTATCAGCAAGTTCTCTAAGAAAGGGCAAATCTTTCCAGCCTTTTAATCAGGCAAGTGGATGGTCCCCGGAAAACAACTTTCCCACACGTGAAAGTCTGTGTGTCTCGTGTGCTTATGCATGTACATTTTTGTTACCCAGAAAAACATTTATTAGTTCAATTTAAACCCTGAATTGCAAAGCTGTTACATTTGAAAATGTTCAGAGGACAGCTTCATTTGCAAACTGTGGGTTCTGGGAACTGAGTACATTATAGCAACTAGCAGCTCTACAAATTTTTATCTGTCTTATTCCCTGGAAAGGAGAATTTTCACATGATAGCCAAGGATGATAATTTGCTTTCATAGGTAATGTGACACTTCACAGCAATGAGGAAGAAAGCATTGTCCTAAAATCTCAGTCTTCCCCTCTCATGATACTTGAAATTGTGATAATAGAAAAAAAACCCTGATATAATCAATGTGGACCATGCTGTAGTCCGATTTATCTGTTCAAACCATTCTCAAACAAGTAATTCCACTGAAATAAATAGGATTACTTGGATTAATAACTTATCTCTAAGGACTTTATCATCTCTTCCCAGGAAACAACAAATATTTTCCTCAGAATTGACAAAATTCTTTAATGCCAATATGATCTATATGGAAACAGAGCCTGTTACTTAAGCTGTGCCCAGTCATGGTGGTGGTGAGTTCGAAGTCACTAGTTAAATGAGCAATAGGGAATGTTAGGAAAAAAAGAGTATACCTGACCAAATAATCTCAGGATTTACATAGCCACCATTGCTCATGGAATGGTTGGTTTCGCTAAAGCAAATGATGAACAAGTGACAGGAATATAGAAAAATTTTCAGAGCTTTCCATAAAAAGTTTTTTAATAGGCTTTTGATCTTTCTTGAAGATGGTAGAAAAACTACAGACATCTTTCTTGAAAAAGTCCATTTGTTTTCACTGAGACCTTGAAAATCTCTGAGTCTGGCAAAGCTGGGAGCGTTAGTGTTAATTAGATGTCTGGGAAGCTTTAAACTGAGCAGTTAGGCAGTTAGGTTGCAAATTACTAAAAAGAAAAACAGTGGCCAGTGCATACCAACTTTTCAAATACAGTGGAGCTAAAGTAATTATAAAAAAGTGAGAAATATAAACAGGTGTTTCACATTGATTAGTCTTCTCTGATTCTATAAGAAGGATGATTTTTGTAGATTAATTTATTTTTAAATAAATAGGATAAGATAGCAGCATGGAATACCATACAGTTAACTATCTGTAACATATAACAAGCAGAACTTTGTTTAGAAATATGCTGCAGTGCATAAGTGAGAACCATTAAACTGAAAAGCAGATATCTGTCTAAACAATGTTTCATTCTTTTGGTATAAGCAAACCAGGAGGTGACAGAGCCAGCAATGGCTGTGTGAATGTGAGTGCATGTACTTGTATGTGTGTACACGCACGTCAGCATATGTGCATCTTTTTTCTCCTTGCCCGTTATCTCGGTTGAAATGAATATAATCAACTTTTGCTCCTTTTTACAAGGAATTTCATTTTAATTTCTTTCACATGCAAAGCATGTTGGAGTACATCTAGACATATGTACATCCACCATCATCATGCACTGATATCTGAGACAGGAAACATGCAGGTAAGTTTTTAAGTTTTTTTTCAAATCCAGTCAACCTGGTTCAAGAGTGCACAGGGTTACAGGCAAACATGCCTGACTCAGGTTTATGATGTCTACAATCTATTTAGAAGATGTAATTGTTCTTCTATGACCATAGCTTGTGCCAGTGGGGTTGGAAATCACGGAATATTTCTTGGGTACACGAACTGTCCCTGCAGTTTCCCCCACCTCCCAGCTTTAGTTAGTCCTCCTGCATTAGCTGGCTGTTTTCTCAAGATCAAAGCACTGTGTAATGAACTGCACTTTTCTCTTTGCATTTCAAGTTTTTCCTGTGCTTCCATTTTGTACTTTTGGCATGTAAATGTCAGGCAGGTGTAACTGAGTTTAAAGGGGCATGCAAAGCCAATATTTCAGCATTAACACCAGTAAGGACCTACCGCAGCGGAGAGGGTGTGTGCTGCCCTGGCAGCTCCATCGTCTGGCACAGCAGCACGACGGCACCACGGCACGGTGGCATGGCATCCAGGGCTTCACCAGTGCGGGAGCAGGCAGCCAGCCATTGCAGCAGATGGGGAGAAGAGGAGGCAGCCAAAAGACGAGACGTATTAGTGCAACTGCTGAAATGGACCTCTTTTAGCTGAATTTTGAAATGTCAATCTACCTCTCTTAATCATAAAGCCCAAAATAGCTGAACAGCATAGACAGTATGTATCTGTAGAAACTAATATTCCAAATGCAATTCAAATTTTTAACCAATAAAGTGTAAACTTTTGTTTTGTCTGAAATTATCAGGTTCTGAAATTAACTGTTCTGCTACAGACAGTTGGTGTTATCATATAAATGTAGAACCTATAAACATACATAAACACGTCAGATTTAAGAAGTAGTGCAGGTATATATAAAAAATATGATTTAAAAAACCCTCACCTTTTATTTGTATTAAGGAGAATCACTCTCTTGGCAAAATTAATTAAACCCAATGTACTGTAAGGAATGTCATCTATATAGAAAACAAAGTGTCAAATAATTCATGTCATTATATGAACCATTGACAAGCTTTATGGTAAAAATTTTTTATCACCCTTGTTGAAAAAGCTGAGGGAAAGAAGAAACGGAAAACCGTTGACAATGATCTCTGAGAATAACAGAAGGCATGAAAAAAATCTCCAAAGAGAATAAAAAGAATAGGACTGTTTATTTTAGAGAAAAGATAAATACAAGGAGGCCAGATAAAGCTTTATAAAATAATATATGGCATAGAGAGCAGAGAGTGGAATATTCAGCTCCAGTTTTCTCATATTACACAGACAAAGAGATATTCAGTTAAATGATGAAATTTGAAGCTGAGGAATGGAAATATTTGTCTCCACAATGAAGAAGAATTATACCATGGAACTCTTTGCCAAAAGGCGGCATTGGTTTTAGCAGGATTAAAAACAAATAAAAAAAAATCATGTGGATGGTGAGGGTATCCAAAGTGATAGTGCTGATGTGTAAATCCTGTATAAGTCTCGTTTCAAGGAGAAAAACCCTTCTTTTGGTAAGGCATCCTGAAAATGCCTTTAGAGAGTCTTTTTCTGAAGCAGCAACAATTGCCATACAAAGCCTTTGGGAGTGAATGATACCAGCTGGATTCAACATACTAATTCTGTAATAATAAACAGAAATAATAAAAGTTAAAATAACTTTCTGTGTTATTTTTCAGTTTTCCATTTTTAAGTAATAAGTATTTAAAAAATAATAATAGATGTTTCACTTAGCTGATGTCATGGACTTCATTCGGAGATAAATGGCACAATAACAGTGGAAGAAATTCAAGATGAGTGCCACAGTTTCACACTTGGACATGGCACTGTTTCATGGAGTAGGCTGCTTGCCAAAAAATATAAGTAGTAGTGATGGTGGTGAGAAGCCAGAAGAGGGTGGTGGCTGGGAGGCACTGTTTGAGCTGTAAGTAATCTCCACATTTACTGTAATTAATGGTATGAGTCAAAGACTCACTCCATCATCAAACTCCTATGGAGAACCATCATCACTACAGCTGCTTAGGTACAAAGGATACAAGTATCCAAATTAGAGAGCTGAGATGGGCATTTAGCAGATTTAATTATTGACATTTCAACAACAAATGGGGAAAAAAGAGAGTAGGATATGTGTTAAGAAGGTTTAATATTCTTTTTTGGAACTGTTTCTTTAAAATTTAAAATACTCGCTTCAATAAAGACAATAGCAGGTTACTGCTGGCTATGTGCAACCCCCCTCCCCACACCAGTGAGAGCTGTTGCACATCTATCTTAGACTTCACATCTGCCTTTCATCTCAGCAGACTTTGACTTTGCATGACATTATGACACAGAGGTGAATACTGATGCTTATCTCTGTGCCCCTTTTCAGGTTGTTTTCCTGCAGTCCTTGCACCTGTGGCACAGGATTACAGAAATGCTGAAGCAGGAGGAAGGGTCTCAAGCGTATGTTTACCTTTGAGGTAAGAAGAGTGTTAGATCTTGCTGCAGCCCAATACATCCAAGCAGTGAGAGCAG
The DNA here is from genome assembly GCA_907165065.1 of Caprimulgus europaeus. The sequence goes on along the minus strand of OU015534.1, from coordinate 14,577,722 downwards.
CCTGCCTGTCAAGGTGACCTGCTAGAGCCACAGCCGTGCAGCCCCAGCTCCTCTCTGCATTACCCCCTGGTTAGCATGAGGCTGTTGATGCTGCTGGTAGCTCATGAATGTGGCTCTTTTTGTCTTGAGTTCACCAAGCTCACACAGCTGTTTTCACGGTATGTTCAATTTTAGTAAGAATGTTGTATGTAACTCTAGAGTTATGGTCACTAATATGCTAATAGGATTAGCATTACAGTTCTTGGGGAAGAAAATTATACCTCTAGATAAGAGGTTTCTTCTACTTTGAAGATTTTGAGCTCTATAGCCCAACACTGCTGTAGTGGGGTTGGGGGGAAACTTCTCTTTCTCGCCATCTTTCTTTCTCTGTTTGCATGTTGTCCAGTGATGTTTGAAGGCTTTCCTTTCATTTTTTTTCACAGCTTTTCCCAGTGGTGTTAGTGTTGTGGTATTATTATCCTTCCACCAGTATAAGGAGAAGCTAAAGAAGAAGGCAAGTGGTTTATGAGAATTAATGTTAATATTAATATCTCAGTATTGTTGCTGATACTACAGAGCTACCATGCTTGTGGCCACAGACTGTATAGTGGACAAGGTAACTTGAGTTCAGGAGACTGCCTAGTACTTTGAAGGGTGTTTATGGCTGCTCCACATGCAGGGGTGTCAGTTGTTACTCAGAATTTTTCAGTATTTTGCTATACATATCACCATGCCATACAGAACTAACTTCATTTGGAAAAGATATACCTGGTGGCATACATGTACTTGTGAGGTATGAATAATAATTTCCAAGACTGTCTTGCAGTGGTATTTTGCCTGAATTTCTTTCAGTGAAAACCAAGATTGTCATCAACTTTCCCAGTGTCCTTGTATTCAAGAAACCATGACCATGGGATCCAAAGGATGTCCCCCCTCTCTCATCTCTTTCTGTGCATGCTTAGTGGAGAAACTTGCCAAATTAATTTGGCTGGATACTTCTTTACTCCCAGGTGGGGAAAGAAGTTCAAAAAATATGTTGATTTCCATCTCAGGTCAAAGAATGTGTGGGTCATCAGTGCTGAAAGCAAGATGCATGCACACAATACTGAAAAGAATAATATTCTCAGTTGTGGCTGGCTACAGTATGATATTAATTTTTCTTAAAAAGAATCAGCCATTTAAATTCATAATCAGAACAGAAATAAAAAGTAAGATTCACCTATAAATGTTTATTGCATAAAAAGTTAGAAAGAGAAATGGGGAGCTTTGACACCTATTGCTCATTATCCATAGATAATATAGCAGAGGGGAATGTAAATGTTTGGACAAAATGCCCTTTCTTAAGTGCCATCTATTTCAGGACAAAGAAACATGGGAAAGAAAAAAGAGAGAGAGAAAAAAGTTATTTTATTTCTGAATAAATCCAGCTGAAAATAGTGATATATCATGCCCATTTAGGCACAAATTTCTTTCAGAGTTATATAACTACAGTTTGTAAGCAGAAAAACATCATCTGGATTGGCTTTCTGCTGCTTCCCAGTCAGCCTCTCATATCCTTGCCACAGCCTCACTTACTGGACCCATATTATTTTGAAATATTTACTGGTTCAAAGGGTAGTTCACTGGTACAGGAAAAGATGTTCCAACTGCAGAAATACTCTTAGGGAGATGGAAATGTACAATTTATTGTTTGGCAAGCAAATAGTGGAAGGAACAAATAAATACCAGAGCAGACAACTGTAAACAGAACACTTTAAAGCAATGTCTAACAATGTTTTATATTAAGTCATCCATTAAAACTTCCACCCAGACAAGATGACTCTCTTTTGGAGGACTGCATGAAATGATATATTAGAAGGTAAGAGTGAGTTTGTGATTTCTCCGAGCTTCACAATTGAGAAAGTAATTCTGAAATAGTCCTGTACGGAAAAAATAAAACACTACTAGGCATCTGCATACACAAACACATGACTTTCAGAGACAGGGAAAATTTATTAAAATGTTCTGACCTACCTCCTATTATCCTGTTATTTTTCAACAACTTCCCAAGCTGGCCAATATAATGTTCCTAAAACTTAATATGATTCTAGCTTCATTTATGTCTTCCTGGTAGATTTGTACTCCACTTTAAATGAGCTCTTCCTAAAAGACAGACTCAAATGGATTATATTTATGCACATAGGCTTGAAATAAGACATATCCTAACCTTTAATTATGGATCACTGCCACGGTTTCTGAAAAGCAGCTGAAATACTAGTGATGTTAAAGAAGGTAAAATCCTGAGGTTTATTTAAGAGGGTTCTGTTACTTTAAAAGTCGTATCCTGAAAGCCCTTGTTAATAAAGACTGGCACAGGTCACACTGTTAGGGATAAACAATCTTTCCTAAATCCTTTGTTTCAGGCTACAGTGAAACTTAATCCCCACGGTGTTCTTGCCTGGCCATGCATGCATGTAGATATGCACCACTTTTATAGTACTAGTGCTTTCTTTCAAGCACGTTGCTCCTGACTGCAAGGCATTTGATTTCTGGTAATTAATCAGCTCATCATACATGCTGTGTTTCTCCCTCAGGCCCAACTCAAGTTAGTGATCCAAATCTGGCCCCGGGAAAAAAGAAACCATTTATGTTCTTAGTGCACAGAATGCAATCGTGATAAACACTGCTTGGCTAAACATTGAATTCAGATGGCATTATATTTTTTTTACAAGCTATAGGTCTAGGTTTGGAGTTTTGGGGTTTTTTTGTAAGCTATAAGCCTGTTTTTCCTTTGTAAGCTCTAAATCTGTTTCCCCAGTTTGCCCTTTTAGAATGACAAAAACCCCCAAAATGGTGAAATGTGGCCCCAAACGAGATATCGAGGTCACTGTAGTATTTTTGAAGTTTTGTGCTTCAGTGTCTGAAGTTATTGTCTGAAATATTAATGTTCATTTTTTTAACAACACTTTGTCACATGTTTATCTGTCATCCTTTATCTTTGTGGTCTTTCATGTTTGGCTTGTCTGTATAATAACCTGGTAACTGCTAATTTTATCAGATCCAGGAAACTACTTCAGCTTGTATTGTTAATTCTTCATGCCTAGAGATGTGGCAACACTCATCCTCTTCAATTATGTGCCAGTTGGCCTTAACTGCTGTTTGAGGAGTCATGCATTGTTACTAAGGATCCACAAGAGCATTAGAAAACTTAGCAGGCCAGCTCTTACTTTTTATTTCTTATGATTAAAATAATAACTTGTATGCCTACAAAGGCACTGTGCTCAGCTAGTGAAGACTACTGGCTTCCTCCTCTCCATCAGCTCATGGATTGTGGTACTGCTCCTTGTTCTGCTAATGCATAAGGATTTTGAGTACTTGCTTCCTGCAGTGATGAGACCCAGCCCTGCCAGCATTATTTCTAGGCTCTATTTTTTTGGCATGAACTAAACTCTTTATGCCAGTTCTTTTCCCTATGGCAAAGGCAAGAAACCGAAAGGAATTATTTCACCTAATAGCTCCTTGCCTCACAGGACTGTTGTAAGACTTAATTAATTAATGTTTATAAAGTGCTTTGAGAGCCTGGGATAAAAAGGTGCTATATAAGCACTGATACAAGTACAAAATACTGTTATTATTTATTCCCAATCTGACACAAAGCCACTGAGTGAATGAAAAGCTGAACTGTAGTCCCCAGTACAAAAGTGGATATAGTTTGTCGAGCATAAAGAGGGGCATCACAGTGCATTTTTATTTGCAAAGACTTGTATATAGAGATGTCTTTAAGCCATGGGTCAGCTTGACTCAGAATTCTTGCAAAACAGGAAAAGAAAAAAAAGAAGGCTTTTGAACACTATTACTGTGCTGGTTTTAATTTCTCTGTCTTTTCTTGTTCTAAGCATACCATCCAGATAAGAAAAATAAACCACACTGGGCTACAGATTAAGTCAAATATCAAAATCATTGCATGCTGACCGTGAAAACTCACTCATACTGAACATTTGTGGGTTATCAGGATCAAAGAACACTTCAATATTTATCAAAAAGCGTAGCCCACCACGGTTTAGTCTTCATTAACCTGGTGTGTATTTGAAGAACTCAATAGAGCTAATATAGTCCAAGCTAAAGCTGACATTTTTTGACTTAGGAAAACATTTATCCTCTTAAAGAGATATGTATCAGTTTGTAAATGTTGTGAAAGGGCAGAATAACATAAGGCTCACATATGCTTTTGGGTTTTCTGAATGCAATAATCTTTACAGAACTGAATTATGCTTTGTACATAGAGTCAAGAATGAACTTGTCATTTCTGTAATACCAGTAAAGCTTATTTCACATATAATGGGACATCCTGCTGTGTATAAATGGTACAATTTTTCTAGTTGGATTTAAAAATATTAAAATGAAAAAGAGGCTAAATTAGACTGTGAAAGCTTGGCTATGTGTGATACGAAGGGTGTACAACCAGCTGTAGGGAGTTTTGGAAATAAATGGCATTACTCCCACCGCTACTTTTGGCTGCTTGGGTTTCGTGTCTAAACAAGACTTCGAGGAGTTTAGCTCATATAAAAGATTCTCCCCCATATATAGAAAGGAATATGGATTGTAATGGGTGTTAGTTTTGATTCCCTGGCATTGCCTTCAGCCCTCTTAGGCTGTTCTTACTGTGCAACTAATGCTCATATCCACGATGTTCAGCTAGAAAAAGATCATTTGAAAACTTTCCATGGTAAACCAGTAAATTAGTATTTCAAAATTAAAATGAAAGAAAGTATTTATGCATATTGAGGATATATGATATACATGTACATTGGGGAGAGAAATTGAAATGGAGATTATGGTGCAGGACCCGAACTCCTGACTCAGATTTTCTCAGTTTCTTTTCATACCTTGAGCAAGTTGTTTAATTTCTCTAAGCCTCAACAAAGTGTCTTTTTTTTTTTTAATCGGTATGAGGAGTAGGTATGTGTGACTGAGAGTGAGAGAATCATGAGTGTCAGAATGGATAAAGAGAACTTGTGAGTTTGATGCTTAAAGGAAAATAAAAGCCAAATGCAAGTCAACAACTGTTTGTTGGCTGGAGTTAAAGCCAGAGAAGTGTTTAGAGTTAAACTGAATCATAGTAGGATACAGAACTGGTAACCGATTCCTTCACTAGCTCCTCGTTGGCTGTTGAAACTCATAATAATTGCATTTTTGAGCTACTTCTTCAACTGGGATAATAAGGAAATAAAATACAATATTTGGAGTGAACAGTGATCACAGATGGAAAGCGAAGCATTACTGTTTACCATTTAAACATAGTTTATATTTAACATGGTTTAACACTGGTTTTTTTGCATTTAATTTCCTTGTGACCGAGGTTCTACTCTCAAATCCTAACAGGAGACAGTTTAACCAGACACTGTCAGTAATCTGCAGCCTTTACAGATTTCCACATTTTGACCAAAGCCAGATTCTGGGGAGTTGCATAACACTGTCATCCCATAGCATAGCCTCCGTCTGTACTAACAGGTTGGCAGCATATGCAAGTTGTGCCAGATCACTTCATGTCACAGCAATCAGTCAGGTGCTGGGGTAGTAAAGCAAAGTAACAGCTCCTCATCCACAGGCTTCCTGCTGTAAAGTCTGTTGGCAGGGAGTGGGCTAGGCAACATGAAAGATGGGAAAGCTCTGTAATTCCATGTATTGTTGAGAAACATGCCAGAGTGCTGGTTGGAGACTGACCGCAAAAAAAGCTGGGCATTTTGAACCACCTGCAATAGAAGCCTGTCAAGGGAAGAAGGGTGAATATCTGGATCTGCCTGCATTTAAATTCAAATTAGGAGGAAAATACCAGCTGCAAATGGAACAGAACAGTGGCATCTAAAGGTTCAACTTGAATACCTCTCTTGAAACATCAGTGACTTACTTTTCAAAGGACCCATGCACCTTTAGTTCTTGTTGGTTTTTACAGTTTGAATTGTTTATTCCTTCCAAAAATTATTTCACCATTAGATGCAAATTGTGTCTGTACAGAGCTAAAAATGAAAAAGGTAAAAAAGTAACAAAAATTATGTTGGGAGAGAAAGAAATAGAGTATTACTGGAAATTTTTAGACCCTTGTTTTTTTCTGATTTTGAAATAGTATTCAGCTGGGTTTTCCCTACCAAATTAGTTTCTCCATCACAACAAAAGAGACTGGAAATCTAAGCAACTTCATGAGTTAATCAAATAGAGGAGAAAACACAACCAGAGTCTTATCTGAGTTTTCCCTCTAGCTTTTCCACCATACCATCCCTTTACTCCATAAACTTCCAGCAACTTTAAAGGCTCTCTGGCAGCATAAATATAAGTGGGTTGCTTAAGATAAGGGACACTGCATGAAATGGAGAGCATGAAAGCAAGCACACATCGAAACAGCCATCTGCTCAGCCTTGGAATAGGAACATTGCAGAGCTCATCTGTGCATTAGTGTTGCCATTTAATGCAGTTCCTAACAAAAAAAGTTAATAAAATTCATGGCTGTAGCTGACTCACATTTTAATATCCTTCTAGAAAAAGCCTGTACCACTGCTCTGTGCAGCTGTGCACAGAATAATAATATGTACCATAAAGCAAACTAAAAAGTCTCAGGTCTCTATTGCTGCATTTAGGTGGACTCCGAGTTTACAAGTCAGTTGGAAAAACCTTCTGGATTGTCAGCAATGAACAACCTGTTTTCCTGAAGAATACCACAGCAGAAGTTGTTCCCAAGCCTGGGAGCCATGTGTTCCTGATACTCAGCAATCATGTCAGTAGAGCAAGTATTGAAGAGCAGGTATGGAACAACTGTTATTTACATCACTGGAAAATTGTTAAGAAATGGGATATAAGGTCAATGGAGTCTTAAAACACCTCATCAACATTATCTGTTTCTACTCTCAGTTATTTTGCACATGGTGGTCCACAATGAAACTTTTCAACATTTACCTTTTACCTAAGAGCTCACTAGCTGTATTACTAGTAGAGGTAGCGGTAAGCTACATTGGTGGCACATGGCAATTACAACAGTAAGGGTAATTACTTGCAAATAGATACTGTGAGACTGTTAAGAACAACCACTGTATACAAATAGTACAATTTAATAGCTCATCCTACAAATCATTGCAGTAATTTTAAAACTGTCATTCTACAGAGAAATATTATTTCTATAGGCTGGCTCTCATTCTAAAGCCTTTAAGGGATATATTTGTTAAAAGCTTCTTCTACTTCATTTGCATTATTAAATTAGGTTTTTCAAACAAATATTGTCCGTAGTATTAGTAAACAGTTCTTGATTAATCTACTGAAGGTGGTGCTATGAATTCTCTGAAGGAAAAATTAAAGTGTTTTTTAAGATATGCAAAAAATATGAGGGCACAATCCATTGCATCAACTATGTTCTTTGCTGCTATAAAGCGATGGTTTTCCATAGACTTCCAGAGAAGTTTTATACTTTACACAGAGAGATAAGAATCCAGAAGTGTCTGAGTACAGAAAGACTGCAAAACACTGTATTTCACAGTTTACAAAACACATTTAAGATGTACTTCAAGACATTTAGAAAACAAAGGATTTAACTGCGAGATATACTAAGTAAGTGTTCAAAATATATGAGAGAGAACTGCAAAATGCTGAAATCTGTCAGATTTGGGAGACTGATAGGCTTTGTGTGTGTCTGTGTGTGCATGCATGCCTATGCTTTTGACGTCTTTGATTCAACTGCCAATGTAATTAACACACTATTGTGGGAGACGGGGGTAGTGCTCATTTTCCAAATCACAAACTCCTTGTTGTTGAGCCCAGGACTGTCTCAACTGGGTGTTTCTAAACATCTCATGCTGAACTATTTTATTTGGCATAAATAAGTAAATAATATGTTAAAGTGGAGTTCTAACCTCACACTTCCTTCTTAGATGAGCTCCAAATGTCGAGGATATCAGGCTTGGACAGGAAGGCTATGTTGCATTGCCATGCCAAAATTTTTTTCATATATTTTCTCCTAAATGGCTCAGGGCCCATTAATTGTGAATCAAAGGCTCCCTAGTGCTTAAATTATGTTTGAAAATGAAATTCAGGTTCCTAAGCTACTTGTAACCTTTGGAAAATGTGATTCTTGCAAGGTTTTATGCCCATTCACAGTACCCCACATGTTGAGTCCCAATACTGCCACTGTGAGTCACTGGAATAGGAGTTTACAGAGGCATTCAATTGCTGGATCTTGTGTTGCATGAAACAGGGTTGAAATCACAGTCCAACTGACACCTGTGGCAAAACTGTCAACAATTTTTGGATTTCATTTGAGGATGCAGGGTTGGAATTACAAGGGAAAATACCAAGCTTTACATATCAGAGGTATTCATAGACTGCAGCTAAATTCTTTCTTACTGTAACAGAAATAAGTAAATTTGGTTCAGATAAAATGAATGTTGACAAGCACTTGTAACAATGGCAGTGGAGGATTTTTTTTGAGTTTAGTATATTAGTGTTTGCTACAAAAACTGAGGAAGTAGGAGATCCAGGTTTCCTTTCTTCCTGTCTCAGGCAAATTGAACCTTTATCTGTCATTGATCACTAGCTACTGGACTGGATAACGACTCTTGTTGGATTCTATTGAAAAGTGCAGGACAACACACTGTGAAAATATAATAAACGGGATCCACTTTTGAAATTAATATCAGTTGATGAGTACAGGATAACAGAAAGAAAGCCCAGTGGAAACTTGGAAAATTTTAATTACTTGAACTAAATTGTCTATTCCAGAAATTTTTCTTTATCTTGATTCTTATCCTTCTAGCTAAGAATGGGGAGATCGATGGAAATCTAAAAAACATTCATGGAACAGAACATGCTTAAGTTTGTATTCTGTGAGTACAACTTAAATATAACAGGGCTTAAGAAATTGCTGCAAATCAATATAATACAGAATTTAAACATGCAAATAGACTAAACAGATGTGACTACTAAATGTGTTAAATTGAAAAGAGAGACCTGAAGGTTATTCCTACTTGTAAACGGTCTCCAACAAAACTAGCAAATGAAGAACGTTTAATCTTTTCTCTCTCTCCACTGTGTAGCAGTGCTGACTGATCTGCCACTGATCCATTGTACTTGGCTCTCCATCTCCTGCATACTCAAAGTTTTTGCCACTATCTTCTTGCTTAAAAGCTGCACAGAGGTTTATACATCAGTGTAAACAATGTTTAAATGTGCCCAGCTAATCACTGAAAGCATTGTCACAGAACAGAGAAGCGATACAGACATATCAGATGCTCTGGCAACAGTAGCATAATCCAATCATTCATTAGCATAAATTAAAGCGACAATGCTGCAGGTCTAAGAATTGAAAAAAAGTTGGAAATCTGGAAGTTAAAAGGATCTGGGTTTGCAGGGAACTATCAAAGCATTGTCCTACACAAACTGCCTGCCTTATCCAATGGAAAGGGAATTGCATTTAGCTAAAAATGGAGGCTTTGAAGAAGCTGATTAACACAGTTCAGTCTGGTGTTACGGGCTAATGAAATGACTAGATCAAGCCTCTGTTTTGAGACTGAAATAATAATGTAGTAGCACCTTTTCACACCATCTATTTTGTTTCTTAAAGAAAGTGGTTATCTTAGAAGTAATTAAGGTTCTTCTCTGATTTTTGAAGCCTTCACATTATACTCAGGCTGTAGTTTTTCCTTCCTTGTTGACTGCCAGTTGTTGTGGGCTTTCTGAAACACTGGAAAGCAGTTCAGAGAGACTGAAAGGTGAGCTTGTGCTTAAATAAATGCCTCTTCTCATGGGGGCACATGTATGCAGTTTTGGGGGTTTTCTCTGTGACTAAGACGCTCTATAGTTTTAGTCCCACAAGAACTATGGCAGCAAATTTTAGTAGCATGTGAAGTGGGTTATACAAAGGGATTTAACTCACTTGTGCACAGAGTGAAATTCTCTCTGCATCCTTGTGCCGTAGGAAGTTTCCATTGTATCTGAAATTGTCAAATCCTCTTGCAGCGATCAACCTATTTGTCACACAAAATTCTAACTTAGAACCAAATAACAGATGAAACATTCACATTTTGAAGAGCAGACTGACTATGGTTTTAATAATCTTGTTATATTTCACATATTTTTTATTTAGAAGATGCTTAATCAATTAATTGTACCAAATTCCACTTTTCATTTTCAAGAAGAATCCAAGATTCCATTGTGTTATTACACACAGCATCTAAATACATCAGTACACCTACATTTAATCTTTTAGATACAAAGGTGACTCTTGATCAGCCAGAGCTGCTGGTACTTCTCTGTTTGCTGATGTAGCAATATCTGTGTTTTCATCTATTTCTGATTTCAGTCTCCTTTTATTTGCAGCTTTTGCCACACCAACGAACCTGTTACCTTCTAAAAATATTGTATTTGAAATTATACAGAAAAATCACATATGTATGCAGTTTATATAAACAGGGTTAATGTTAAGCAAAGTTATTCATGAACTCTTTAGGAAAGTAGCAATGTTTCTCAGTGGAAGTGCATAAATATTTTAACCTCAGTCTGTGCATCTTAGTGCAAATTAAAGTGTTAACTAAGATGTATAAGACTTTTTGGCTACTGTACCTGCTTTCATGCTGTAATTACTCTTGAACCCAGCTGAATAATTTCAAGTCTCTCTCAAACTGTATACTGTCTTTTTGCCTTCAAATTGCACATCTTATTGGGTCTCATGCATATTTCAACAGTGTGTCTCAGGTTGCTCTCAATCAAATGTTTATCATGTTATTAATTTAATACTTTTCAATTTAGCTCATATGCTTCAAGAGATTTCTTCAGGTCTTTTCACAATCATAAACTGAAAAAAAAAAGTATTAAAAATAAAATAACCTTTCTGAATGAGGAACTCAGGTTTCTTTGCCTTTTAGTTGGGAATCAAAATCTCACTCTGTGCTTGACCTACAAGGAGTACTCAAGAGTACAGAGAGCCTATATTTGCCTTTCCCAGTGCTACATGAGAGCTTCCTTCCCTCTTGTTACACAATGCACTGTGCAACTTTTGACCGCAGTAACTGGTTGGACAAACTCAGGTTTTATGATTATTGCTATTGTGTTATTAGTGAGGAAGCTGAGCTTGACTCCAGAGCAGAGTGGCCTAGAGCCTGACTTTGTATGTGACTTATAGAGAAGACAGAGATTTCAGGAAGAAAGCCCTGCATTTTCCGGAAGTGTCCTCGGGCAGCATTGCTGTTTTGGTAATAGGAAAAAGAACTACTGATAATAAAATTAGTTTCCTCTAGATGACTCTCAGTCTAGTGGTTCTTTATATGTTTTTCATCTAAATACTGATCTAACCTGACTCTGCACAGAATATCATTTAAAAATTGTACCAGATGCAAAATCATATGTATTTAGGAAGTGATAAAATGCAGTGTACTTGTGTCTAGTGTAAGACAAAATCTGCAAAACAACACTTAGTCATGGGATATATTAATGATTATTCCAAGCATGTGTTAAGTACAGAAACATTATGAACTACTCAGTAAAAAATGAATAAACAATCTAAAGGAAAATGTAATTATATGAAAGATTAATAGTAATAATAGCTTTAGCATAGATATCTCCTTTTCCCTGTCTTTTTGCCTTACAAAGACGTACTGTTTCATAACTCCCAAAAGCTTGAGGCTGACCAGCTGCATGCACATAACTTTTAAAGATTTAAACATTTAAACTGCCCTGTCATTTCTTCTAGATTCTCAGCTGCCTGGGATTTCCATTTTCAAATATTAGCCCATAATTTTGATCTTGAATCTCTCTGATAGTGATACAGTCCCCAGACCTTTTTTCCCAAAGGTGTAGGGTACATTTTTTTTCCCCTAGGCTTATAATTTACCTGGGGCAAGACATCACTATTTCAACAGGAAGGCAATAAAACATTTCTGAACACTAGAAATGGCAGTCTCCCCTGTAATAGATTCCTATTTATTTTTAACAGAATCAATAGCTGTTTGCAAGTAATTGCATGCTGTAGTCTGTAAGTAAGGTAAGATTGAGAGTACACAGCTATGCCATGATTCACATATAGTAATCTGATGAAGTCGGTTGCTACTTTCTATGAAATACACAGTGCCAGCTCTTACAGCAGGTTCATGAGTGACCTCTTTCCAGATGGCTCCATATATCCCTTATGAAATCCATCAATACAGTAAACTTCCGTTGCCTAACCTCTGCATTGATTGAAGTTAAGTACTACATGTGCTAGTAGAACTCAATGAAGCTAATCATCACACAAGTGCAGCTCAATGTTTCCTTTTCAACAGACTTCAAAATACCTAAATATCATCATAATTGGTATGTAGCTGAGTATATGTCTATCTTCATTTTAGAAGATAGAGATACTCAGGTAACTCTCACTCATCATACACAAGTAAATAATGAAAGATTTACGTTAGCCAGTTGTTTTCTGTTATGAAGAGGACATTCAAACTAAGTGTCTTTGAATCGCAGTCTAACTCTTTCTCACCAGCTTCTCCACAATACAGTGCTTTTGTATGAGTATTAGTAAATTATGTACAAATATTTATTCCCCCCCCAGTGATGTTATGACCAAAGCTAGAGCATTATCTCTGACTAGAATTTGACTTCAATCATCTAAAAGACAGAAAGGCACAGTACTATCAGTTTACAAGGAGAGCAGTCGTTATTCATTCTTATTCTAATAAGAAGTTCCTTTGAGAAGGGTTGAGGTACATATAACCCTAATTAAAATGCTGTTACTGAAAGGAATTTCCTAAAAATGTACACTCTCAATTATGGCAGAATTTTTATCTATTTTAATCTATAATAATAAGAAAAACCTACCTATTTTGTGCTCTTAACGTTTTATTACTTCAGATGTAATAGTGTGCACAGGCTACGCAATGGAGTCACTAGAAGGACGTTCATAATACAGAAGACAATGCAAACTAAAGGACTTAAAACACTAGTTTGTATCTTGCATGGAGGTAATCAAAGGGAGTTTATGGCCACCTCTAGGGTGCGTATTCTGTGTTGCATGAAATGATGTAATATCTTGGAGAATCTGTCAAGAAGGCATATGTTGAAAGCAAAGCTGTGCTGAGAAAAAGAGCATAGTACAAACTTAAGGACTAAACAGGATTCAAAACATCTGTGAGCTATGGAGCAAGATATCACCATAGGCCTTCTAGTCTCTATATTCTGATGGTGAAAAATGAGTCAAGAACGTAATGAATACCCTAAGTTCATTTTTATTAGATTTATCTACTTAAACAGAGTAAAACATCTCCAGTAGCAGACCAAATCCTAATGAAAATGGTTCTATTTAGACAGAAGCTCTCCAAAGTCCTTAATTTAATGCCATTGGCTGTTTAAAATACATTCCAAATGAAAGGTAGGAAACTCAGGGGTTTTTGGACAGTCAAATTGATATTTGTGAAGTTAATATTTTATACATTTATCTAGGTAGTCTGTAACAGGCATGCACGGAAACAGGGAACGTACTTAAAACTCCAATTCAAAGAATGGCATAGCCACTGACTCCTGGGTGGAGTACGTTTTTTTTTGCTATCAATGCCACCTGCTACATGCTTCTAGAGAAAGAATGATTTTTAAATTTTTTAATTTTTTTTTTTTTTAATGAGACATAAAACATATTCTTCAGGTTACGTGACATCACAGATCAATTAGCTACAAATGCAAGTACCTAATTGAAGATATTTGATAGTGTTGCAAATTTAAAGAAATGGTTTATCAGAAGAGAAGAAACATTAAAAGTTATTCTTGAAGACATAAGACAAGTATATGATGATTAAGTTAAATTTTTAAATAGTGTTATATCATAACAGCATTTTTTTTTAATGAAAGGGTGCTGACAAGGTATTGCAGGGGGTGCCATTTTCCAGTAAACCCCATGTATTCCTTATCTTTGCAATCTGCTTCCTTCTTTGCTCTGACAGAGGCCAAGTGTTGACTTCTAAGGTGTGTTAAAAAAGTCTTTTTTTCTTCTTTTTCAAGGAGAAATAAGATAGCTCAAATTGCAGGAAATTTGTGGTTTCCTTTTCTTTTTGGAAAGTTTTATTTTTCTTGTTTTTATTAAGTGATTTAATTATATTTTATTATGTATCAAATGAGGTTTTTCTATTCACACATAAATTCCGGTATTGCACCTTATGAATGGAAAAAATAAAACAATTTATCAGCAAAATGAAGTATAAAACAGTCATCATTCCTTTTATATACTGATAATGATGTTTCAAATAGAAAAAAAAAAAACAAAAACCAACAAAACACAGAAGATTTTTATTAGCAAATAAATAAATTTGTGTAGTTCTGTGCCAGCAACATATTTGCAGAATCATTCTTGATGAAGAACTATTAAAGTCTGGACATAATAAGCCATTATATCTCTTCTGAATAATTATTTTCGCAGATAAAAATCCTCTTTCATATTTCAACCACATGTGGTCAAGCGCCAGTTTAATTCCATCATGTCTGTCGTCACATCATCACAGTTATTTACTCTAGTGTCATCTGTTCCACCAGCAGCTCAAGCCCACAGCCTTTCACTTGCTGCCTCTGCATGAGGCTAGTCCTGATGTGGTTCAAAGACAATAAAAGTGCATATGAGCTCCAGAACTGAAAACAGTGTCAGTTGTCCTGACGTTAATAAAGCTACTAAAAAAAGCTATGCCAAACTTCTCTGTAAACAGAAGTTTACTTACTTTTGCTTGGAACAAACTTGAAAAGTTAGCTAAAGAGCAGAGGAAAAAGGAAAAGAAATAAAAATCAGCACTTTCAGAAATTCAGGAATTCTTTAAAGTGAAAATGTTTTTCACTAATTACTCTAAATGGTATAATCAGTTTTCATATTCTCATGAAATTTTGAAATTTAAATGTAATTCATTATTACATAATGTCCTGGTTTGGGGTTTTTGTTTTGGTTTTTGTTACCTCACATAAAATCTAAATTAATCAAAGGTAATCTTTCCAACTGGTTTCACTAAAAGTCCATTACTATTCGGTAGCCTTTCAAGTACTTACAGGTGCTCACTTGCAAAACTTAAGTTGTTCACTGAGCAAGCCATATTCCTTTCTAAACCTCGGATTTGATTGACAGCAGTATATTTGTACATTTGGAAGTACAAAAATGGAAATGTTTTGTGAAAACATCCCAGTGATTCCAGTTCCAATAGTCAGGTTTCAACTATAGAGTATTTGTGTACATATTTGTGCCAGATTTTGAAGAAAATGGTATCTTTTTGAATGTTTATATACTGGGAAATATATTTCAGACTAGAGGTTTTTCAAAGTAATGCATTATTTAAAAGATACTAATTTTGGCTGCATAACTCTTTTAGCACTTACAATATAATGGCTTTTTTCCATTCAACTTTAATATACGTTAATGAAATAACAAGGATAAGTTTGAAATCATTTTAGGTAACAGTATTCATTTGTTGGTTTAAAGCTATTCTCTTCAGTAAAAATACTGCAACCTCAAAGAACTAGTGTGTTAAAAGCAAAGCTATATGTCAAAAGCACTCACATTAAATCTATATTCAGTCATATGGCTTTTTGCTTATAAAATACATTTTTAGGCATGTTGAACAGCTATGGTGCAGACAAGTAACAGAGGCATGAACATCATATTTCTTTCTTATTTAAATTTTCAAAGGCAAACACATGGCTTATCTGTATTTAAGTGAAAAAAAAACCCAAAACAAAACAACAACAAAACCATCATCAGAATATTGCAATGAAATAATTAGATTTAACTTGTATAATAGCTTAAACATCAATGCACTCTGACAGTGTTGCTCTTTCACACACTGAATTTCAAAT
This sequence comes from Caprimulgus europaeus, assembly GCA_907165065.1. The sequence continues at coordinate 14,561,930 of OU015534.1, read as the reverse complement.
CACCAAATGGAGGTAAATCTAGATCTGTTTATTCCATTTGGCCTAGAGGAGAACCTCCATCAAGCATAATCAGATGGGCTTGTGCCATCGAACTGCAGAGCCTTAGGCCTATCCCACAGAGTGCAATGGCCCAGTGAAAGACTGGTCAGTTCCTTAACAATATTTGAGACCAAAGGCTTGCACCAAAGTAGGAGAATACCCCTGAGAGGGCAGGGGTGTTTGTATTATACCTCAGGTTATAATTTTCATTCCATTTCTGACACAACCTTCAATCTCTTAATTCTTCTCACCATCCTAAAATTACATATTTAAAGATCAGTATCCAAAAGCTATTATATAGGTACATATGAAACGTATAGATTAATGTACTGTAGAATAGTGGACAGAAAAAAAGAACTCCCTAATCACCTGGGTTGAGTGAATGAAGGAAGACATATTTGCCTGCCATCTGTTAATGTAAATGGTGCAGCTAATTTAACAGTATTAGACCTGAATCATCATGCTATTATTCCAGTTTTACATCACTGTGAAACTGGAAGTGAATCATTAATATCAATGAAATTATACCGGTGTCAGCCATGGAGTAATCTGCAGAGAGGATCAGGTTCATTAATTTTAATAATTTATTATACAGTGTAGGCTACACAATTTTATTAAATATACTTTTATTTAATGTGACCCATTGATCCTTGCATGTATTACAAATTATCCAGTGTATTTGATATGTCTATTATGAGCAGTGTCTGAGGAAGCAGGCCTTTTTAGCAGTGTGTACTTCTGAATTTATCTGGGAAGACTGCTGACCAGATCCTTGAAATGCTATCCAAAGTGGTGGTAGCTTCTAGGCAATGAAGATATCACCATAAAAAGATGAAATTTCAGGCTGCAGTGGTAGTTTGAAATCTGAATATAGAGCATTATATGATGCATCAAAATCATTAAATATAAATTAAATGCAACAGGTGAAGTACATAAAACAATTACTGATTTAATCTTTCATTTACCAAAACATTTACAACTATTTTTATGTGATATTTTTATCTTTCAATCTTTGCAAAATGCAAGTGAATGAAATTTGCTTTGAACTATAGTGCTTCAATATTATTAATATTGTCTTATAAATAACATGAAATAAATTATATAAAAAGTACAACAATAAATTGAAAGTTTAAAGAACTTTTTAAACATATCTAAGGATCAATAATAGGAAAAATTGCAGTAAGATGTTAAAGTCATATCTTCCAAATTAACATTATTGTAGAAATTGCTAATTTTTTTTGTTAATTCTTTATGGTAAATGATTGATGATGATGATTTTCTTTACTGATGGTTTTAAAATGGCTGGTAAGATCCTCATGAAATAGATTTTGACATCTGCTCAGTGATCCAGTAAAATCACTACTATGTACTAGTACAAGGTCTGCTGGTCATTATTATTAGTATCTTCAGTTTGATTTCTAACCTCACTTGTCAATGAGTTCTACAAATAATTATCTGTTCCTGTAAAAAAGAGTGGAAAACCTGCTTAATTAGGACTGATGATTATTGTTGTAATCAAATTCTGTCTCCATACGTGTTCAAATTCAGAGAAAGAGCCACTGGAACTCCTTAAAGTGGCATAGCACTTTTGAGGAAGTTTGGTCCCTTGGAATATTCTTGAGTATGTTCAATTTTCCTTTTTGCAGGAATTAATCTGTACAGAGGAAAAATTGTGAAAATATCTAAAAGAAGATATGTTAAAGGGAGGACAGATATCACAGATGTGCAATAGAAAGAAAGGAAGACAGAAAAGGAGAGGATTTGTGAACAAAAGAGCACATGAAGAAAGAATTAATAACTTAAAAAGAAAGGAAAAGCCAAAACACACCGATGCTTCTTGTTAGTACATACATAAAATACAGAAATAAATTCATAGGGCATTTGTCCCTTTGGAATGACTCTTGTAATTTGCCAAACTTTTCTTAGTCCCAACAGAATTGAAGTTTGGAGAATTACCTGTGAGGAGAAGCCATGGTATGTCTTGAGGAAAACCATATTATGGCTGAGAGGAAACCCAAGAAACTTCCCTGCTTCTTTCAATTTCTTTTTTGTCCTGTGCTGGGACTCCATGTGGATTCTGAGCTTCCTGGTATGTGCCATGAAAGAAAGGAGTGCATGGTCTTCTAATCCCTGAAACACACTGCGGAGCTGCAGCAGTGTATGTGGGGAAATTGGTGATCTCCTTCAATGGTGCTGCTGTGCTGTATAGAATTTATGCACTTTCCTCTGTCAGTCAGAATTTGACCTTCAGCAGAAGGACACTGTGCATGCTGTTGAAAATTGGCTTTCATGAGTTCAGATGAGTTGAATGCCTGTTCACCTGATTCCTGATTATTTACTCATGGCTTTGCAATGACTGAGTAACATCATTTACTTCAGACCTGTAAATTACAGATCAGAGCTCTTATACATAAGAATCTTTGAGGCAGCAGTAAATGAACTGAAAAAAGATCCTAATAAATATCTGAAAATGTGGAAACTTTTCCCAAAGCTATATGTCTGAACACGTGTTTGAAATCTCATGAAATATTGGCCTACCTAATTTTCTGTCTTTATATTTCAAATATAGAGCTAGACAATTCATTTGTGATATTCCATTGCTGTCATTGTTAATATAGATCAAGAACTTTTTAACTCTCTCTATTCTTATTAGACAAGAAAGATTCCCTTTTACTTTTCCTCTTCTTTTTCCAGTTTAAAAAGTATGTTTAAAAGGAAAGTCCGAAAAGCTAAAAGAAAAATAAAAATGTTTAAATTATTGTGGCTTAAAAACAGGATAACTAAAAATAACTCTTTAGAAATTAACTTAATTCCCTCTTTTCTGTTTAAAAACATTTCCAGCTCTGTTTATCACTTTTGTTATTCCTCTAATATCCTTAAAATAATTTGTGTGTGAATTTTTTAGTGAGAGATCTCATTTAGGCATCTGTCCTTTTAATTATGAAGTCAAGAGGTTAAGGGTATTTTTATGCTTGTATGATGTATTGTCCAAGTTAAATAAATGAGTAAAAGTAGATAAACCTGAAAAAGGCACAGATTGTAGTTCTGGCAGTTTTTTATTTTATACAAATCCGTTCATCTATCCATCAATTCAGACAGAATGGAGTTATTCTCATTCACTGTATAATGATTTACATAATAAGCATAAGTTTGAAAATCCATTACTGCTTGAAGTTTATTTCTTAGCATCTCCAGGGATCATAAATACCTTTTAAAAGACTTTTTTTTCTTTTCTTTTCTTTTCTTTTTTTTTATTAAATAAAATTACTAAGCTGATAGCAGGAATTTATCCTGTTAGGTCTTGTGTCTGATAAATGTTTAGACATTACTGCAGTCGTAGTGTCTTGGGATATCACTTTACTCAAAGCACTCTCTGATTCACCTTCCATCTTGCTTGGTACTGTTAACATCAGTACATGAGAAGATAGAAGCTGAGGAGCCAGAGCTCTGTGAACACAATCAGGAGAGTATTTACAGAGTAACTAAAGACTGTGACTTTATTCTGTAGTAAATTTGACAGAAAACCTAGCTTCATCTTCCTTCCAGATAGACAAAGTATAGATAACATATGTATTGCTGAAATTAAAACTGTGTCTCTAATTCAGTGTTAACAGGTTGGGCTACCTAAAACTGTGTCTGAGAACCAAATCAATACCCAACTGCTCTTTCAAGTCTGTGGAAGCACTGAACAACTTCTCTTCACATCACATTGAAGATATTAATCACCTGTGCATCCCTATATCCTGAGCATGGATTTGAAGGCATAATCTTCTACATCTGAACTTGAAATATGGTTAGATAGTTGCTGTGCAATAAGTAAGTGTCAAATGTCAAAAGTGAACTCAAGAGATAAGAGTCTGCGTAGAGTACCTGCAATAAACTGGGATTTTGCTGCCATCCACTCTCTTCGTGCCTGGAGAATACTCCTGTGCTTGCAGCTGAACCATCAGAAGAGATGGAAATGTGTCTGCGCTTTCGCATCTTCAGCACACAGCTGAGTGCCCTAGGATACATCCATCCTCATCATTCCTTGAAGCTAATACAAAATGAGCTCAAACATGCTTAATTATCAGCAGATGGCAGCTAATTTTTATGTCTTAAAGCTATTGGTGCAGGTGAATATTTCTGAATGCAAGCAGTCTATTTCTGGAGTGGATTTTTCTGGAACTCTTTCTTAGATCATATACAAAGCATTTAGCTGAACACCAGGTTAGTATTCAAGCAATTGTCAGTCCATGGCTTCAGTATACTCAGACGTGCTCTGCTACTTCAGTATCCTTTTAACATAGTAGTTTTACCTCCAAGATTTTTCCTTATTATTTCGATGCTACTTCAGTAGACTTCTCAGAATAACAGGTAGTTACTGTTACTGTCACTGTCTTGTTTATGCTGAGAAATTGTTACAAATACTGCTTTACGCCTTTTATGTGTTTTGGCTGATGCCTGCATTTATAGGGACAGAATGACATTTAGCAATATATCTAGCACCCTGGCATGTTTAATTAGTATGTCAAACTTGTGCTTGTACTTCTATTTCTAAAGCAGAAGCACTTTGTTCATAGTTTGGTGTCAGAATGCATGAAACCTCCTTGGCATAATGTGAATTAGAACCAGCAGCAAAATGAATGAATGATTAGCATTGGGCATGGATCCAGTGTTTGACATTCCACTCATTAGAAAGTCTACTCTAATTAACGTAATTGGAATCTACTGGGTGTGCCATTGATGGATTTGCTTGTCACCACAATTTTGTTTTATGTTCCATCAAACTCATTGGTGAAAACATGATATATGCTGAGATTACCTTGTAAAGACCCAGTTCTTTAGATGGATCTGCAAATTACAGCCTCTTGCTCCCACACAGGGATTTAATGAAGTCAATGGGAGGCAGGGTGCATGCTAGTGAGCCCCACTGCATGATAATTTTCTCATAGTCCATACAATTTATGTATAACAGACATATAACTTTGCATTTATCTAGCACCTGGGGATTTCAAATGATCTCCTAAACACTGAGGAATCAATTGAGCCACTTTTCCTAATGCTAATAGCACCTTTTCCTACAAAGGGTCACTGAAAGTACTCAATTAACACATTTGGGCTACTCCATACATTGTCAGAATCTTGTAATTAAGTGAGCCTCGTAAAAACACTGTTATAGATCAAATTATATGCATTTTTTGACTTGTATACAGGGAATCTGATATTTCCATAACCATACAGTAAATAATTAGCAAAACCAGAATGAGACCAAGGACTTTGTTGAATGAAAACAAGATCTGCAAGTTGCTGTTTGAATCCTTAGAACTGCTAACTTACTTGAAGGATTCTATCCTTTTATCTATAATCGTGACAGGACCACCTTAGCTGAAGCCAGACATTTGACAAAGAACTTTGAAGGTGTACACCTGTGCCAACTTTCCATCTTACATGCATATGCATATTTCATTAGATCAGGGCTCTCATAATGGTGGGCAAATAATCTATTCTTGGTCTGGAAAAATAGCACTGATATTAAATGTAAATGGGAGTTTTGTTTTCCATTACACTGGTATAAGGCATAGAATTCTGTAAACAGAATGAAAGCAGTCATATTTTAAGCTTTGAAAGCATGAAATGGTTAAATGGACACCAGTGGAAGGAAAATTTACATGATGAGGAGGATAGATAGATAAAGCTAGAGTCCCTTCTATTAATATAAAATCTATGGTCATACTTGGAATAAAACATGTATCCCCAGAGAAGTTTATAGAATACATGTGGCAAGAAAAATACAATTGTTACCTCGTGAATAATGGGCTGCAATAGATACCATGACAATAAGTATATTTTAGGAAACAGTATAGTTTATAGTAGTCTCTTGAAAGATTAAAAGGATTTAACATTTCATTTACCTTGTCTATTTTTTCTTGGAGCTTTCTAAAAACAGCTCTGTAGAATGTGTTGGTTTTTTACAGAAATTTAATGAGAACTTGTCATCGGTTGTTGTGGTTATTAATATAGGACTGTGGAAAATTTCCTTTTACCTAAACTGAGTTCTGTGAAACTAATTCACATTTATTTAAAATCTAGTGAAGACTTACAGATGTTGCAATGAGTGAGAGAAGTTAGAGCAATATCTGGAGATGCTACTAGTGAGGTAGGAGTTTCTTCTGACCTTTGTGATTTATAAGCCATTGTTTAAAATTGTCTGAATTAAAAATACGAAGAATTGCAACAATCATTGTAAAATAAAAATGGCCTCTTCTAAAATCTTTGTCCAAATATATTTGAAAGAAAATCATATGAGTATTTATATAGTGCCTGCCTCTACAATCCCTGAAAGATTTCAGTTTAAATGAATGTAAAAATATCTTCCCAATAAAAAACTTACCAATCCTTTGCTCACACTGAAGTGTGTCCACATCTAAGTCAATTTGTGTTAGCAAATTGTGTTGCTAACTGCAATCTTGGAGAATGCCCAATTGATTTATAATTGTAAAATAGTTCTGATGGGAAGTTAAAGTTTTGGTGAACTACAGTGAGAAACTCAAAACTAAATAGAAGGAAAGAAATCAAAGTATTTTCCAATAGTCCTTACACTGTCAAACAAATGGAGAAGAGGAAAGAATGATTAAATTGACAAGGAAATGAGTTATACTCTTATGACAAGTATAGTTTAAATAACTTAAGTTGGTGGTTTGGTGTCTCAGTAAAAACGTGGCATCTTCTTCATAGTTTTCATTCATCAAACAAAATTCAGCCTTTTAAGCTTCAGGAAAGTGAAGGTGCTTTCATATGCATCTTGTGTCTTCCAGTGGTGACTTTCAAACCTTTTACTTCACTGGGTACCTATGACATAATAGATTTTTTCAGGCAATTGAGAAACTAGACAAAAAAAAAAGACATAACCCATAAATTGGCCTGGAAATGCAAATCCAGCAAATTGCATTAAATATAAAAGCACTGTGTTCTAAAAAGTAATTTTCCAAGTCTATGTTAGAAGACTAAATAGGAAAAAAATCCAACCAACCAAACACAAAAAAGAAGCACAAGTTGATCTTAAAAAAAAAAAAAAAAAAAGAAAAAAGAGGCAATTAAGATAATTACCCAAGAAAAGCACTTTTATTTTTCAAGTCTCTATCTGCATGTCTCTCTGGAAGTCTGCGTCTTCTGAACTTAAATGTGTTTAGCAATCTGTTTATATGCTTTTTCACTTGGAGCATATTTCTAAAGAGCAAAAAGTTGCTTTTCCTCTCTAATTTCTTGTCATACACAGCTTGTTTCTGAACAATGTGTGCATTACAAAAGAATCCTACATCTGGTCAACTAAAAATCCATTGCAATGGTTTGCTTCATGAACTTTTGAGGGGCTCCCACATTTTTAAAAATTTCTGAAGACTTTCTTCTTTGGAGAATTTCTCTAGTGGGATCAGGCTCATGTTCTCTCAGCTATCAAAAAGGGGATGTTCATTTTTCTTGGGCTACTGAAGCAACACAGTCATCCACTGTGGAGAGGCAGTTCCATCTCTTTGTCAGGAAAGATACCTCAATTTTTCAGTGTCAGAAGGGAATTTGCTCTGGAATTTGGCCCCCATCAATACCAGATATTTTTAGTACAATAATGGATCTACCAGTGTATGCATATTGAACAAGCAGTGCAATACAGAAGAGCAGGGTGTTGCATTTAAAAAAAAAAAAAAAATTAAAAAAAATCTATGAACATTTTTATCTCATAAGTTTTACTGAATCTTGGTAGGAGTACATTAGAAGTAGTATCTGAGATTTGTATACTGAGACTATGGATAGTTTTTTTTAGCTAATGCTAAAGAGAATGTTGAAATGGGATACAATTTTGGGACAGCAGAAATCTAGACAATGGCATTGATCACCCCAGCACCAAGGTTGGTAGGGCTTAGCTGTGCTTTGGCCAAAAGAAATTTTGACCATTTGCTAAGAGTTAGGATTTCCACATAGTATCAACAGAGCTGGGAATCAAAATGCATTAAAATGTACAAAAGCAACCAATCATGCTGATTAGGGAATGATTAGAAATAGCCTGAGAAGTTTGGAGTATAGTAAGGGTCTATGCTCTTTATTAATAGTTCTTCCTAAAATACTTTTTCATATTTGTACTAGGAAACAAAGAAAAATGACAGAACTTCATCTGGCAATTTAAGTATGGTATAAATATATATATCATCTATAAATCTTAGTCTGGCAGTTCATATAATATATATATTAAAAGATTTCTTTTACTAAGTTAGTCTTAAGAAAGACATTGTGTTCCCTTAAAGTCCCCTACAAATATTTGTCATTCCTACATCATGATTTATACATAGCGATTCAGGATTATCAGTAACGAAAATTTATTTTAAAATTAACCTTCTAGTAATGTATTATAGTGATTAAACTATAATTAACAATTTGTAACCATGATTCATTAAGCCCATACTTGTAATCCGATTGTGGAATCTAATCTCCCTTGCTTGTTAACAAGACACACTAGGTAAAATTTATCTTGACATTTTATGTATGTATAATATATATATATATATATATATATACATATAAATGTGTATTTAGATGTATAAATAATAATAAATGTATGTAACAGTATTTTTTACAACATTTCACAGCCCCTTTCTTTTTTCCTCTTCCTAACGCCCTCAAAAAAATGAAACAAAAGACTTAATTATTCACAGATTCATGGAAAACAAATACCAAAGTCACATGGCTCAGAATTCAGAAGTCAGCCCTGAGCAGAAGTAGGGGTTTAAAAAGTTCAAGTAAGTTGGTACACTGCATCACTGAAAAATGCTGTTTCACAGCACCAGCACCTCATTACAATCTCACAAATTCTGGCTTCTAAACACTGTGATTCTTGATTTATACTAGACCTGTAAGATCTGCTACATTCTGAATCCATGTCCATTGTAAGCCTATCTTGTAAGAAAACTGCCACACAAATGTGACCATTTCTTTTTCCAGGTATCATAAATTCAATGTCTGCTGCTTTAGACAGCCTTTTTTTAAAGAACATGGCTAGCAACCACTTTTATATTTTTTCAATCCTTGCTTAATACGTTTTAAGTTAACATGTTCCTATTTCATTTACTTTTGATACTGAAATCTGTAATAATATATTTACAATGTGTTACATTTTACACACTTAATCATGACTTAATAAACTTTTAACTTCTTAGTTAAAATAAGTATTGTACAGTAGCAATCCTTTTTGTGCCATTGTCTGGGAGATTACCTGCATGGCTAAAAGGGAAATGGTAGGCGATCAGTGAGTGAGGCAAATTGCCCTTAGTCTGCAAGAGGGGAAACAGAAATGTCTCAGAGTGAAATTGCACAGGTCTCCTGTTCTGTTTTTTCCATTTCTACCAGTTTGATGAGAAGGCAGAGCAAAAGGCGCTCATTTGGGATAGGCATCTTAAAGAGTATATGAGTGACCCTACACTGATTTCTGATTCCTAAAAAGTGAAACCAGCCTGCATTTTCTCAATATCTCCAGTCAGCATGTTCTGTATGAACTGAAAGCTAAAAAACAGTAGACAGTAAGCAAAGTTATACTTGTAGGATAACACCCAAAAATAGTATCAGCAAAATTTCTTCCAAACTATTCTGTAAAGCAAGTTCTGTGAGGTTCAAACAGCTGAATAACTATCTCCTGGCTTGTTGATATAGCAGGGAAAAAAAGCTCTAATTTATCACAGTTTATCACATACGTTTATCCTTACGTCAGGATAAGTATAAAAGATTGTACATGGCAAATTTGTGCCTGTTTGTATGAAAATTAGAGGAAGAACTGGTTCGAAGTTCTACTCTTAACCACAGATGAAATGCTACTGACTGGATGAAAATCCGTTCTCATCTGTATCTTTGCTGATCAGACGCTGAACTTTGGTCCTGAAGAGTTTAATGTAAATTGCTCTCCTTAAAACAACACTTCTTATTAAAGCTCTCTACAGCAAGTACCACTTGTACAGTAGAAGTTGCATTATGTACAGCATATAAAGAATACTTGTGGAAAGGTCTGTTTATCTCATCAGAGTGAAATTATATCTGTGTAGACATAATGTAAAGTAGATATATAGATAAATATATGCAGTATCATGTTGCATGTTACAATGTACTTTACAAATTGCCTAGAATTTTTAAAAATAATTTTTGGTATGACATACTGCCAACAAAAACATGGCACTATAGCTTAAGTCTTGGTATTATTTTGTTATTTTAGGTTTTTTTTCTCTTAATAATAAGAAAACCAATATTGATTTTGGATGTAACCATGAAAGAATGATGATTAAGAATTACAGAAATCTTTTGTCCCTGCAAGGTCCTTATAGCTCTCATGCAATTTTGAACTAGTGTACTTTGTTACCTTGCAAATCATTAATATAGGCTAGCAATAAATTGTGGGTTGGCACACTGCCCAACATAACACCAAGATCAAGCCTCTGCTTTCTAGTAAATTAAAACCCAGTTCTTTATATCAGAGGTACACACATTTATGGAAGCATTAGATGTGAAATAATCTTTCATTTGCCATTTGTTTTTCTCCCTTACTAACTTTAAACTAGGTAATGTAAAGGAAATAATTTGTGGAATCAGGAAAAACTACACTAAATAGACCTGTAAGATGCACTCAACAGCAAGGAGGATTTGCTGAGATGCATCTGAACCAACATCTGAAAATGACCTTAACTCTTAATTGGGCAATTATAAGATGTGTTAATCAGTATGCGTAGGCTCACAGGACCATCCATTTCATGTGCATGACCATAGAACATATGACAAGACCAAATTCAGTTGAAGACATGGGACTAGTCCTCCCAGTAGCATGGTCTAGTAATGAAATTAAAGCACTGGAATGAAACAGGGAAAAGTCACACCTTTTTAAATTGCTGGAAACACTTCAATCCATTACTTGTGGTATTCTAGTGATTACCAGCAATTCCTTAATCACAGTTTGTGTAATTACTTGCAGTTTGCTTGTATTTAAAAAGAATTAACTCAGATTGTTTCTAGCAAATCATTGACATTACTCCATAAAAAGTAGTTAAAGAGACAGACTTACATGGTTGTTGATAGATTGTCTTTTGTGGTCAGTAGATGTGAAGATATTTCACAGCATCCTGTTCACTTTGGGTAGTTAGACAACAAAGAGCAACGATATTCCAAAATTGTTCTTTTCCTTTGAACTCTAGTATTTTAGCAGCCTTTTGGATATAGCTTTCTCCTCGTTATTGTCACTTTAATGTATATCTCTTAGGGGCATGAAGATGGGATATGAAGGCAAAGCAAATGATAACATGGGTCCTGTTAAAGCCCATTTGGGACTAGTGATAATCTAGGAAAGGCAATCCTGCAAGACTAGATTTCTAGTGATCTGTCTACTCTTCTAAAATAGTTACATACCTTCTGCAAATCTGTCCTTTTTTGTTAGGCACAGGCAATTACCGACAACAGTCCTAACACACAGAGATAATTCCCTGAGAAACATCTTGGCTTCTGAGAAAGTAACCTCTGATACCTTTGGTGCTTAAACCTGCCAGTTGCTTCCACTTCACTCTCACTTTGCAAAAGGATTATGCTCCCAATGACTGATACTTACCCACAGAACAAAAGTTTTAATTAGGAGTAAAAATTTCCTTCCCAATATCCTGTATTATACAGCATCTCTGGTACCTCGAAATTCCTGGAACCAGAGGGCAGGCTGGGGGACAGGTTTCACAGACTATGCTTCAGTTCATCTGTGCTACACCAGTTATCACTGTCCCCAGCAGAAGCAACAGCCATAGGGTGGCAAGCAGGGGGTCAGGAGGTGCATGCTGCATACTGGCAGACTTAGGCAGACACTTCATTTTCAGAACAGACAAAACAGGCTTCCATTTCAGTGCAAATATTACTAAATATTGAAATGAAGTATAATAAGTCCACAAGTGGTTAAGTGGACACAAAGTCAATGGAATTACACCTGCTTATACCACCTTTGAGTTTGGCAGAGTATAATTACTCCAAATATTATTGTAAAATCACCCTTTCAGTGTATGCCCAAGATGGATGCATACAGACATAAACTCTCTGGGTGGCTGATAGAAGGGGCCTTCTCCAAGTGCTACAGGCATTTCATATACAAATATTTTCTATTATTTCCCTCCTCAAACCGAATAATATCACTGCAGCCAATATAAACATGTGAACTGAATCACCAATAGGTGGAAAGTGGGGACTGAGATGTGAAAAAAACCTCTAAAAATTTTGACTTTGAGAGTGAAATACTGAGATTCTTGCCTTAGATAAGGCAAATAAAGTGTTCTGAAAACAGCTCACTGCACATAAAATCTAGGAAGACTGAACTTTTACTGAGTTTTAGAAAGATTTTTGTACCACCTCATGACCATTAGGAGGAAAAAAATAAAATCAGAGAGCGTGACTGCAGCTACAGGTGGCACAGCAAAGTTTGGAGTTCGAGTTGTTTCTTAGAGCTTTCCTTCCTCCATACCTCTGAAGCCTGGACTTTTTTCTTTGCAGGTTATTTATGGGTCTTCAGGAACAGAAAATATAGTGGGTAGTGGCTGCAGTGTCTGTAGGAGTTGATAGGCTTCAGACAGTTTTGCTCCCTTTTGGCATACTCCTTCTACTCCTCCTTTGCCACAATTCTGCCTTCATCAAGCTGCAGCATGTAATCCAAATATTTCCATATATTCCACCTTCATAATGGAACAGCAAAGTGCTGGTTCCAGTTTGCTCTCTCAGCTAGATGCTTCAGATGTGAATCTGTCTTTCTCCAAATAAATTGCTAGATAAGAAGGGAAGAAACAGGAATATTTGGTAAGTAGAAATGTCAGTAGTTTTATTATAATGTAGATAACCAGGTCTAGCACTTGTGCAGACAACTAATGTTTTATTGCTCTGGTTTGGTTTGACTTCAAGACTTCTTGTCAGAAATGGCCTTTAATTGATCAAAAAAAAAAATGTAGATGAGGAGATCAAGGGGTTATAAATACAATGGACTGTATATAAAATGAAGAATTCAAAATCATCTAGGCAGAACCAACCTCTGCATTTTAGTACACATGAAAATCTCAAAGTGTAGTAAAATATCTTTAAAATGCAGCATATGAGAAAAATGATGCTGGGATAAGGACCACACATTGGTGGCATAATCTCAAATGTGGATTTACATCTGTTTCAATGAGTTGGGGGTCTGATGGCACTTAAGCTAATGAAAGTGTAAACAAATAAATGAGAGCTCCAGAGAAATGGGTTATCAGAAGGAAGGATGCAATAAAATGTAAGTTTATTTTATGTATTATATTGCTGAAGGTGAATTAAAAAACTCTCAGAAAGGACCATATGAAATGTGAAGCTGAGAGAGGAGTAAATGGGATGCTGCAAACACTTAGAAGATTTTTGGAAACATTTAGAAAAATGGTGAAGTAAAATTTACACAAGGCTGGAATGCGTGACCCTGCCTGATTTAATTCTCTTCGAGATCATGACTAGAAATAGACTTCTGGTTATACCATAATGGAAGACACAGAACTAAGTAATTATTTTTGAGTGAATGGTTACCATTATCATGGAATGATAAATGAGAGTCTGTAATAACAAAACCTATTTGTTCTGTGTTCTCTACCAGTATTCAAGATATCAAAAAGTTACAATAACACAAGAATATCAAGAGTGAATAATCTGCTCAGAAGGATTGATTGAAAAAAATTTTGCAGAATCTGAAAAAAATTGTAATTTTTAGACAATGTCAGTTCATTTGAAAGAGAGGAAAGTTAATGAGAGTGTTCAAAGTGCTTAGATGAAGAGCTTGGCAGTTGAGTGTGGAGTTGTTCAAGCTAGTAAAAATCTTAAGAACTAAGACTGCAAAAGAATTTAACAAAGAACATGTATCTGCTCTAGAGTTTGTAATGAATATTAGTATTCAACAGTGCTGGGCTATATGAGATGGTGATAAATCAGACGAGATTTGGAAAAGTCTCTGAAATCTCTGTGAATCTGAGAATATAAAGCAGTGCTGGTTCTGCAAGGACGAACAAATGCTGAGAGGGAGAGTATGTGACAGTACGTGAGGAAAAGGCATATGTTGAACACGAACTCTTAGAAACCTAGTTTTACATTTTTTATTTAAAGCAAATGAAATAGGTTTCAGAAAGCTAATCATATAAGGAGGCAAGTATGAGAAAGTTTCCTTTTAATAATTTGGATATGATTGAGAGACACAGAAAATAAAAGCTAGATCCACAGGAATTGCTATTATCAACAGCTAGCCTTGGAAATGCAGCAGCTTTACCTTGTCTGGCAAAGCCTGCACCAACACCTGATGCTCAGGAAATTTTCTTGTTTTCATCTGACTTCTTTTAGCAGCCACTCTAAAAGGAACTGTAATTCTGGATTTAACCATTAATGTCACTAAAAATTGGCTCAAGTTTGCACTCCCAAGAGCAATATCCCCAGGCAGTCATGTTTGTCCTCTTCACAGCAATCTGCCATCAGCTGAAGGAAAGCTGGGGTTTCTCTGATGCCAGGCTGAGTGTGACCTGAGCCCTTCAGGCAGCAGGAGAAGCTAAGGGCCCTGCCTGCTGTATGTGCACTCTTTTCTCCACTTGTATCCAGGCAGCAGGCTAACTTACTAGTGACACTGCCAAATCTAATGTATTAAGAAGTGTTAACCTCAAGATGAAAGTCTCAATACCTATGACACTTAATGTAGATTTTATTGATGGTGTGTTAGATAGCAAATAAAATATCTGACTAAGGATTAAGTTTAAAGGAGGTGGAATCAACCATATTACTATAATATCTGAGATGGAAGAGATAATTTGAAGATAATAGACTACTTCCTTTGTGAGTATAACTATGGGCACTACAAAAAAAAAATCTTAGTTTCATTATCCAGTGTAATTGAATATCAGAAAAGTGTCTAATATGCTGTAATATGAGCATTCCTGCATAATCTGATGTAATGGCAGAGAAATAAATGTATTTTTTCCTCTCACATTTATTGTTCAGTCACTGAAATCTTGCTGACAACCAATGGGGAAAAAACTGGGCATATTCCAGTTTCAAAGAGTGTCATGGCACACTGATGATACTTTGAAACACTATTTTCAAGTAGGGGCAGATTTGAGAGAAAATATTGGATACAATTAAGGGACCTGGATATCTTTCTTGGCAATTTATTAGCTGTTCCGAATGGAAATATTTCCTGTGAATAAGTCTGAGAATGAAACCATCCCAATTACAGGATGCCAGTTAGGTATTAGTGAGAAAAGTGCATAGTAATGAGCATGATGAATAGGAAGGGAATTTATTAGCTGCCTTTTTTTTTTTTTTAGTTCTGGAAAGACAAATAGAATTTTGGATCAAATTAACAATTTCACTAATCAGTGGTATAATTTAATAAATTTTACCTAACAGCCTATGTCCTATTTAAAAGGCATTTTGTTCCATATCAGCTATTCAAACAAACAAAACCCCCCTGAATGCTATGACAAGCACACAGAATTTCCCTGAGTAGAGAACAAAATATGCACACTTATTTTAGTATTGTGGTAACATTGAGAAACTCTACTCCTGGAACCCACTGTTCCAGGAATGTAAAGTGACAGTAACTTGAAATTAAAGAAGAGAAGAATCATAAAAACCAAAAGTAGTCTTCAGGATAAAACAGAGTATGTATGTCTCTGTTTAAGATTTTCTAAGACAGCAAGCTGTCACTAAAAAGTGAAGACTGAGAGACAATATGTATTTTCATTGTTGTGGTCTAACCAGGACCAAACAGAGATAGAAAAGGACATAGAATTAGCTAAAACAATCTCAACCTTGCTTTCTAGTACAGAGGGTGTTTTTCTGTACCTAGGGTAGGTACTATTTCTGTTTGGACCAGCCAAATGCAACATGCTCTATTACCAACAAAGTGACAATGTATATTATGAATAGTTTGGTAAAAATAAGAAGTGATCTGAGCCTTTGGCCATCCTTCAAACCAAATTGATCTCAAACCTTTGACATTTCAGTTACATTGTCTCCTGCCTCATCCTACATTTCTCATGGTATAGTGGCAAGCTGAAATGCCCAGAGGTTTGATATTCAAAAAGGGCAGCGACAGGCACCTTGCCACTTCCTGCTAGACTATGGATTTGTCAGAGAAAGAAAGTTAGACCTGTGAGGAGGGGGCATTTTCTCCTTCAAGGCAGATATTGTTGGTACGGAGGGGGCAGACTCTTTCTCTGTGATGCATGATAACCTCTGAAGAGAGCATTGATGATGGATGACTGCCAAGCTTCCCTGAAAGAATGTTGCTGTGCCCTAAAGAAAGAACAATACCACACTGACCCTGAATTCACAGAGACTTCACTTAGTTTGGGTACAGTAGACCTCATAAAGATTCCACTAACAAAAGTAACAATATATTTTCTATATTCAATTAGATCTAGCTGGAAGAAAATAAGTAAAACGTTACACAATCATTTCTTCCTGGATTGAAAAAAATCAGCCATTAAAATTCCTTTCCCAAATAAACCCAAGACATTTTCAGCTGGATCTAACAAAACAGAATTCGATCTGTAGCCTGCAGTAATGTATCTTTTAAGCTCATGAGAAGTATTGACTGGAAGGATACCAGGTATTCTGTGAATAAAAGTGTATTAATCATTTACTGAAGATTATTGAATTATTCAAGATGAATTGTCTGTTTATATCACTGATGCCAGCATGATTAATCCAAATCTCCTGCTAGGTTTAAGAGGACAGAATTAGACATAACTACAAGAAACCTCTTGATCCATGGTTGTCAATAGCTGTTGCATCCTTTAGTTAAATGAATGGGAAAATGTTGTATGGAAAATTGAAGTACTTCAGTAATTTCTGCAATCTTTTCCTTCTATAATGGAGTTTATATAAATTTTTAAAGATATGACAGATGGGAAGGCTGTAACGTTTGTCACACACAAACACACATGGACACAAACACCATTTTTCTGAATAGAAGGATTCTCCATACTGACAGTGAAATACTACAAGTCTTACTCAAATCTATCACAGAATCATTAGAATGCTTGTGTGTGGAAAGGGAGTGCTTTATCTGTACGAGTAAGAGCTTTGTATTTAGCCACTAACAGCCAGAATCTGATCCTAAAGCTAAGAGAAAGTCATCACACGTCCAGAGGGTCAGTTAGGAACTAAAAGTGGATCCATTAGAAGCAACCATACTTACGTGTTGATTAACTTCATACTCAAAGGGGTTTTTTTCACATTTCCTGAATCAAAATTTTAGAACAGACTGGCAGGTAAAGCATGTGACAAGAAGTCACAAAATCTGAATTCTGCTTCTATTTGTCATTAATCTTCTTGTGTAACTTAAAGCAAAAAGTTTAGCAATTAATGTCTCTTTTCTGTAAATGCTTAAACTAAGTACTTAGTGTAAAGCACTAGGTGCATGAAAGTAGGGTAAGCTAAATTGCTGATACTTGTAAAAGATTTGGAAACTTCAACAAGAAGCTCTTGAACTACAAAGTATTGGTGGCTATGTAATAAATTAAGGAGAGGGACACGTTCCCAGTGAAGTGGCAAAACTGCTGATGATTAAACAGTCACTGATTTTTTGGGGGAGATGAAGTTTAGACTCATTAGAAGAATAAATTACAAGTTTATTCTAAGAAACAATCTACACTTAGAAACTACATTTTACATATTTTGGAATGCTTTCATGCAGAAAGTTCAACATTCTTACAGAACTATGAAACCAAAATTAAACCAAGCACATAATTAACTATTGAAAGTGTTGTCCTATATATTATTATCACTGCTTCTCCACATCCTTGAGGGTTACATTTGTACATAATTAAAAAAAATGCATTTATTAATAATTTTCATTTCAGTTTATTTCACATTACTGATGGCATCAAACAAGATAACAGGCTTCTATTGGCATTGCTGAAAGCCAAATATAGGATTGTGCCCACTTCTTATCTTGAGCAGCCATGCAAGCTAAGGTTCACTGAGTCTTACACAGAGAGCAGTATTCATATATTAAATCCAACGTGCAGTCCAGATACCACAGTCATTTTATCCTTATTTCCTGAAGAACAGTGGTTTATATGATGACACTGTCTTTCTGCATATACTTTTCTGCTTTCCATTCAAAAACTTTTTGACCCATTTGGCCTGTTAACAAAGATGTTCAGAATCAGGTGGCCATGAAAATAATGAACAAGAGTTTCTGAATGTGCCTTATGACTAACCCAGCTGGGAGAACTTTCTGGGATCCCTGCTGACATAAACTCATATGACGAAGAGAGTAAATGCCTTGTAGGGTTTGTATGTTTCCCCCATATTCCAGTAGTCACCATCATCATTGGCAGAAACTGTGTTGCAATGACTAGTGTGAAGGAGATTTTTCTTTCCTCTAGCAGTCTCTGAGGGCAAGGAAGCATTTATGAATTATGTGTCGTAAAATATAAGTCAATTAATTTTCTCTGTGGAGTTATAACCCAAAATATCTACTTAATACAAACTTAGGATCAATATTTTGAAAAAAAACCAAAATGGTTTCCAGTGCCAGTTCAATGTTTTAATGATTGTATGGTAAAGGAAAAATAACACAGTGGTTTCAAGTTGTTTATTTCTATGTGTTCTAATTTCAGTGAAAATGCATTCTTCTACCATTCATTGCTGATACAAAACCTACAGTGCAATGTACAACGAAGTGGGTCAACTTAAACAAGCTAAAAAATAGGACATGTGACAAGTATTCTGTATTTCAACCAGTGTTTTGAGAGAGATGAATTTCTCTTACACTAAGCCCTGAATTTGAACTGAAGGCAACAACTCCTGTTACTATGCACCGCTCTGGTATTGTTTCTGTTCTGCTAATATTCTTCTGCAACATTTTATAGTGACAGGGATGTATGACAGGGGTCAGCACTGTGGTTATCTTGAGCTCATTCAAATGACTCCTGGGTATATGTGTATTAAAACAGAGCTTTCTAAAAGATTCTTTTGATTGTTATTTTTTTTTAATGGATATAATTTTAGTGTTTCATTATATTAAACACAGGAAAATGTCACATAGAATTTACTGTTATCAATATGTGCAGTAAATCTTCTTATATTCTCATTTAATCATTTGTATATTTTAGGAAATTAATTTAATCAAATGTTCATTAGCAGTAATAATTAATTGCAGCCAAGTTCATCAGACAACATATACATGTTGCCAAATAATCACTATGATGTTCTTTTGACAGAGTTGTTACAGCACAAATGTTCACACATTTTTATGCAGACATTTCACCAGCACATGACATACTGGTTATAAATCTTCAGTAACAGCTCTATAAATTAAGGTTGTACTAAATATTATTGAAATATATTTTACTTTTATTAATTCATAGTTTTGGATTATAAATGCATATTCAAATACTGTACAGATTATGTCTGCAGTGAAAAATTGGTTATTTTTAATGTTAGTTATTTCTAAAAATATCCTACAAATTGTCCACTGGAATCATGTGTTTACTAATTTATTAGTAAACTGAAAATCACTCCTTTTCAGAAAATCTGCATATTTTATCAGGAGTGGCATGACTTGAAATTCCTACTGCCTGGAAAAGGATAGCTTTGTAGTTAGGGCATATGGCTTGAGGGGGAGCATATTCGGTTACTTTGCCACTGGTTTCCTGTGGCTTTGGGTAACTCGTCTGTCTGTGCTTCATTCATTTATTTATAAAATAGCAATAAAAGCTTCCTTTCTGAAATATTATTTACTCTATCCATTTACATTTCTGGGAGGGGAGGGGGCAACATCACTGTATTCTTCTCCAAGGCTTGACAAAATGAGGCCACATTCTTAGTTGAGGTTTTTAGATGCTGCCATGCTATATAGTAATGATATAATTATTATTGCTTTGACAAAACCATTAATTTAATTGCTCTTTCTGATTCTTGAAAGCACTGCTGGCTTCTAAGCATTCCATGCTCCAATCAGGCAGACGAAAACAGAAAAGAATGTTCAAAATATATCCCTGGTAAAACTGTGAGGAGTTTCTCCGCTTCCCTTTGCCCAATCCTTAATACGCTTTGATATGTTTCTGAGTGAAAGTCTCACATGTGCAGACAAAATCTTGATTTTCTTTGATTTATTCAAGATTATTTCTTGAAGTTATATTCAATTTTGTTGATGATGTTGGAGGATAGTGACGTGTGCAATTAATGCAGCTGCTAAAATTGCATGTGAGCAATTAGCAGCAGCTAGTAACCTGTGAGACAGCAGAACTATTTTGTTGGAACTTTTTTAAAAGCTGCTGAAAAATGAACAACCTTGAGACATCATTAAAAAGTTCCAGAAAGACAGGTAGGTTCACATCAGATTGTGTCTATCAAAAATTAACAGGAGACTGAAAGACATAGGCTTGGGCTCATAACTAAAGCAATTTGCCTTAGTTGGGTTGATCTGCTTTTTGAGTCAAATCTCTCTGTGGACTTGGACCTGGGAAACTCCATGTAGCGAATTTGCCTGCAGTATTTATTGAAACCCAGCCAAAGTAAGCCAAGTATATTTGGCTTAAACCTGTACTGCTCCTTCACAGCATAGTGACAGGTTCATCTATACTAAATTCTGGCACTGTTAGAACTGGAAATTTAATATATGAGTTTCCCTTAGCTTACCCCCCAGAGGCAAAGATACATCATGGCTCTTCAGCGAACATTTTGTTGTATTAGAAAACGTTGCAATACCCAGACGCAACATGGAAAAATCAGACAAGGGAGAGTTCTTTGGCTCTGCATTTTCTTGCTTTTGTTGGTATGAGTCAGAACTGTTAATTGAGTGTAGTTTTATTTTTGAGATATTTTACAGTCCTGCAATATTGTTATTCATCATGGAGTCAGTGTACTGGATTGCTGGCCAAGAATAACAATTAGCTGCTTAGCCTGTCCAGTTCTTACTTGAACTGGAGTGTTATATCAGCCTTTTAAACAATGGTGACAACATCTCCTGGTTCAATAAAAAAAAGTCACAGGCATCTGTGTTAAGTTGTTTCGCTAAGTCTTTACCTTTTTATCACTTCTTGTATCATCCCACTGTCAACATGGAGCAAACCAGCAGATTTCAGGTGTGTTCTTGGGAAACCTGCC
This sequence comes from Caprimulgus europaeus, assembly GCA_907165065.1. Next base: position 14,540,747 of record OU015534.1, on the reverse strand, counting down.
CACTTTCACTCAGTGCAACGATAGCATGCGAGGATGAATATGTCTGATTTTTTAAAAAAGCCCAAATAAAAATTCATGACTGAGGTTTCATGAAAATGTCAGGCATTCCTTTAAAACTAACTCAGGGAAAAAAAAAAAACCCACAGTTCCAGAGCTCTCAAAAGAGTGGATAATGCTCACAAATTGGATACTGATCTTCTCAGGTTATCAGACAGAAATCTGTTCTTTCACTCTGGCAAAGGAATTTAACATTGATAATTCTTGTTAATTGCTATCATCTTTCATTAGGATTGTTCTGTCAGCATATGTTGTGCAGTGACTGTATAGACCAACTGTGTTTCTAGTCTGAAACAGTAAAATGATACAAATGTTAATTCTTTTCAAAGGATTTTGGTTTTATTTACAACTTTGGGAGGAGAGAGAGGAAGAACAAGTGACCAGGTAGGAAAATGAAAGGATTAAATCTGCAGTCTCCTAAATGAGAATACTAAGGACATATGTTTATATAATACAGAGTCCAAGGCCTTCCTTTTATGTTATTCTACAGAATCAGATAAAGAAAGATATTGTGCAATAGCTGAGGTCCAACTATCTCAGCTGCAGACTGAGCCTAGTTAATTCAGCTTCTAAAAAAAAAAAAATTCAAGGCTAAAAGTAAAATGATCACTTGGTTTATAGGGTCTTGTCCTGCCTGACAAGTAAAATTTTGTAAATTTTGTAGAGTGAAAACAGAGTTAAATGTAGTTGCACATCACTTTCTTCTGACTGAAGACAACCTACTCTACTCCCCCTGAGCGGGAAGCGCTGTGTTACTGAGGAACTCTTTTGATGTATTTCAGGAGCATCTGGTTGCCAGTTACTGGCTGAAGATAATGATCAGTTACATTTTCACCTGTTCCTCTTCCACATCTCTGAAGTTTCTAGTTTGTTCAATTAGGAGGCTTTGCCCTGTTCCCCATAGGCATGGGAGAAAGAAGCAGCCCCTCCACTGGTGAATTAACACTTAAGTCACCAGTTTTTTCAGGCTGCATCTTGGCTGGATGTAGGTTATTATAAAGGAACATTTCCTTCCACCTTTGTTCTGATTATAGATATCTCATGCTTGATCACCAAGCATCCTAGTGGGAAAATCTTGGGGTCTTATGTAAGAGGGCAGTGAAAGCAAAATGAGGAGGCATAAAGAAAAAAAGAAAATACTGTAGAAGAAGGGACTAATCAATCAGTAAACATAACTGTCAAATCTGTAATGTTGTATATATGTTACCAAAATTTCCTCCTGGTTTTTTGTTTGTTTGTTTGTTTTGGTTTTTTTTAAGATTCCTTCATGTGGTGTTGAAAGTAAAGGCAATTTCCTTTAATAGGGAACTGTGATTTGTGGAAGGAAACAATAACACATATAAGTGAGAAATAATACAAAGCTCAACATGCTATTAAATTGCCAGCCTATTTACAGACTGAACTGAAAACTTCTGGCACAGGCTTCTTTCACTTAAATTGAGTGTATCATGATAAAATTTAATATCCTAACCCATGTTTTTGTATGTGGTGTAAGGAGCATTGATGTCAGCATTATTTGTGCTGACATTGATCAAGCACTATTTGTGCTAGTGGTACATGAAAACTTGTAAGGGTCCAGTACTTTTGGAAATCACCCCTACCCTCATTGGAGGTCTCTTCTAGGAATATTGCCCTACTAGAAACCATGAGTTATATGTTACCGATGTTTCTGGAAGTATCTCATACCTACCTGTGAGCTGGAACTTTCTGAACATAATTCCATACTACTTGTTTTATACAGTGATAGAACTTGTAAACAGCTCTCTGTTTCTAATAAATGAGTGAAACTCTTAATGAGTGTTGCAGTAATGAATCCATAGAGAAGGGCATTTCTTATTTATATTGTTACCAAATTAAGAAAATCATCAAAACAGCAGTAAAGGTATGTAAATACTACAATTATTATCATCATTCACTTCCATATGATGGCAAATATATAGAGCATAGAGAAACCCTCATATCTTTCCAGGTCCTTTCCAATCCCTAACATTCTGTGATTCTGTGATATGCCCTGGAGACAAGCCTCACAAAACAGGTGCTGATAATGAAAGTATGCCAAGATTATTTTTCAGGGAAAACAAGATAGGAATTTCTGTGAGAAAATACATTTTATGAGGGGATTAGAAGGTGATAAAAGGCAGGTGTGGGGAGAACAGGAATTGGTTCGTTGTAGCCTCAAGAAAGGGTGCTAGAAAATGTAATAAAGAATGCAGTAACAAACAGGAATGAAGGGAAAAAAAAATCAAAAATTAAACTGGACAGAGAGCTTTATTGTGTGATTTGTAATGAAATGGTCATAAATTTGCTGTTGTTAAAGAAATATAAAAAGGAAATTATTATAAAGATTCAAGGAGTGATTTGATATGATTGAAGCAGAATAGCTGGAGATAATTTTATCAGTGGCGTTTTATACAGACACTCCTAGGAATGGGGAAGTGGGAGAAAAGAGAAAGCTGGTGAAGAAGGTTTTATTAAGTTATATCAGTCAAGCTGAAATAGTACAGGATGAGAGAACCAAATTTTTAGCAGCTGGCATTCTGAGATGAGAATGAGGGTTGATGATACTGGACAAGACAAAATGACAAAAGTATTCTAGCCAAATTTACTTCAGCTTCCACAAGAGCTAAGCTTTTTCTTTTTTCATGATCTCATCTGAGGAAGAGGGTTCATTAAATATGTTCACCAATATCTGCACAAGTAATGAAAATGGTGTGTTTCTTAGAAAGTCTTTGTAGGAATGTACATAGCATCAGATCATTCCTTCCCCTGAGAATGGAGGATTTAGTGAATAACACAGAGGCAAATCTTGTATAGCAAGCTTAATCTCCCAGGTTTTCTTTCTTTCTGTCTTTGGCTGTTGGTTTCCCTACTCCCTCACCCACCTCCTCAACATGGAGCAGGAAAGAAAATAAATATATACTCACTTGAGTTAGGAACATCAGGTTTTGAGCCAAGTTCTTTCCGACCTTCATATTCATTTGAGCTACTTACGCTCACAAGGAGGCTGGACAAAATGGTAATGGATTCAGTGAAGAAAGAACTTCATACCACATTCTTTTATAATACATGTTTTCTTTCATAATCACAGTGAAATATAGGAAATAAAAAGGTTGAGCTAGGTCTTATGAGTCATAACCACAGTGCAGAGCAGCCTACACATGTGCAGGGCTTGTAGTTTTAAAAGTTATGACTTCACCTCTAATTTTGAGGTCATATGGATGATTTTCCATTTTCATTGTTGAAAATGTGCACTTGTGTAATGCAGAGACATATCTCTGGTGCTTGTGAATGCTGCCAGAATGACAGTTCTAAAAGGCAAAAGTAAATCATTTCTGTGCTAGAAGAAAAACTCAGCAAGCAGTATAAAATCTTCCCCTGCCCTGCCAGTATGTTCCATTTAAAGGTGAACCTCTTCAAATGGTTCCAAGGATAACCTATAGAGGTCAGTAGAAAATCTGCAGGGCTGTTCCCGGCCTGCCTGCTGGGGCTGTTAAGAGTGGTAGCAGCAGGCAGTTGCTGTGGTAGACCTTGTACTGTGGGCACATGTACGGCAGCCTGCAAACATCACCAGCTTGCTCCACTTTTGGCAGAAGCCACAAAGCATCCTGACTTTTCTGAGATGTTCAACATTTGTTTCGCTGAAATGTGAAAAGAAAATGAGAGCTGGAAGAAAACTGCAAGAACATGTAAGAAACCAAAACATTTTTGCTACCTTTTTATTTTCCAGTAACATCCTTTTTTTGTTGTTAATGCCAAACATGACGGCATTATGTTCACATCAAATGTGCTGTAAAATTGCACTTGTCAAGCATTTCTTTTGGCAGAAATGCAAAGGAGGAGATGCTGAGCCAATAAATTGTTCTCCTTTTCTTCTTCATAAAACGGAGAGCTCAAGAACAAGAGGGAGTCTGTCCATTCTGTTTTATTAGCATGTGAGGGACTGTCAGTTTTTCCAGTACATGCCTTAATTTTCAGAATGTTTTAAGTTAGCAGTGGACATTTGATAGGAGCTGAAATCAGGCATTAAGAAAAGACACTGAAGATATGATACAGCTTCTAATAGCACATTGCTTTATGGAGTGAATCAATGTCTTTCTGGTATCTTGAGCAGTGTCAGACTGCAAGGGAGCAAGGACAATCTCTTCATTTTATTGGAGCACACAGCCCTTCCTAATCCATGGCCAGAAACAAAAAAGACACTGCAGCAATATAACAGTAGGCTAAGAAGCTGTATAACAAATCACTTGTCATGCCATGTGATATTTACATGTAATCAGAGAGGTCTCCTTTCCTCTACCGCTATTCACAAGCACATGGACAAAATTATATACCTCTATGCGATTGGGAAGTTAGTTTCATTCAGTGGTAGTTTCTCTGTAAAAAAAGGCACAGAACATGAATATGTGTTAAGCCATAGTTGGAGAGAACAAGGAGAGCTATGCTCAAATTGTCTAATATTCCTGCACTAGAAGTCACTGTACCTGCCCCCAGGGGACCCTCTACAGTGCTTGCAGTGGCCAGCCAGACACCTGTAGGCTCATACAGCCATATGAGATTTGGCACAATCCTAAAGAACATCCTGACTGGACAAATCAGCAAATCCTGGCAATGGAAACTCCATGAGAAGCTCAAAAAGTTGTATTTTATTGATGTTGTGACTGACAATATCAGCAAACTATAACTCCGAGATAGCTGTGTCATTTGTGGATAAGTACAGACCGAAATTTTCATTGAAATTAGTTACAACAAAATTTTTTTTAGTGTTGCATTTCACTCATGATGAGTATCTGTGATGTACATTACAGCATCATTTTCCTTTAGGGACCAACTCTCCTCTCTAGTGTTTTGTCTTACAGGCTTAGCAATGCTTAAGTTTAGCCCCTGGAGTATTCAATTTAAACACATTCATAGTTTTCCAAATATTTTGCCGGGCAGACCGTAGCACCTGAGAATAAAATCACAATAACAGTTTCTAGATGGGTGAGAAGAATTTAAAACATATTTATCTTGAAAGAGTGTGAGGAAAGCACACATTACTGTTAAAAAGTAATAATTAAACTGACTTCATTCTATCTGAAAGCACAGACTCATTATAAATAAAGATAAACAAGTGCAATATAAAAGCCTCGAACATTTATTCTTTTTTAATGGACTTTTAAGTCAGTTTCTCTAGCTGTTGGTGAATGCAATAAAATTAAATTAAATTAAAAGAAATGTCAAGAAGAAAACAAATTTAAAATTAACAAAGCCCACCATAAATTTGCAATTACTTGTCCATTAAAGGTCTTGAAGAAAGTTCATTTCAGCAAGGATAGAAATGACACTATTGGAGCTTTAGCAGGAACAATTATTATCATTGCAAATTACTTAAACTATTAAACTGAGAATAATTCAGAAATATCATTAGCAGTCAAATTACTTAAAAAACCTTGTTTTCTTTCTCCTTTGTTTAATTTAAACTTAATGTCTGCTTATTCTCACACAAGCAGAAAATGCTGATAAATAATTCCAGAGCATGCCTAAACATCTCCCTTCACAGCTAGCTTCTAATTTGATCTCAGGAGACCCTTCTTGGTAGCTGAATAAAATATTTTCATTTATTCTAGGAGAGCCTACATCACCATACGTTTCTAATCTCATGTTGCTTGGTAATGCCGCTAGATGAGGTCCTCAGCAAATTATTAAACTTGTTCAATAACAATGTTACAAAACACAAGAGATTTGCCCTTATGGAAACAAAGAAGATTTTCAAACGTAGTGGGGGGGGGGGGGGGGGGAAGACAAAAAACCAACAAAACTTTAATAAGCTAACTTGAGTTTCTAGGGCAGTTTCAGAGATTATTTAACATTTTAAACTTCCTGGTGTGCACAGTACAAGAACAAGGAGACTTCAATGCAGTGTCAGAGTGGTTTGAAAAAGCCATATTTTCATGTTACAGAAAATACAAGTGATATTTCTTTTCTGATAGGATCAAATGTTTTGTCTTGGTCAGCTCACTGTGACCATTACATTTTCCCTGCATTTGAACAGAATACGGTCTTTTGAAATTTAAGGATTTAACCTCCCAATCTTATCTTTCTCACAACTAACTATATTTCCTGATGATATGATAATGTAAATGACTTTGCTATGGAATTCATGAATCATCAAGATATGATGTGAAGAGAGGAAATTAAACACTTGATTCAATTAATCTTTCTTATTAGGATAGAAATTCATGATTTGCACTCCTAATAAATATGATGTGATATTTCATGTGCATTAATCACATGAGATTAATACCCATTATTATTCTTTATATTAAATAACACTGGATTCAAATAACCCAGACACCAGCTCTCTGATCAGGAAAGGACGGGGAGCACTGTTGAAGTGGTACACCCTCCCAGTGGAGAAAAGACTCTCATTGCTTGACAGATCATCCATCTTCTTTCTTGGTTTTATTGTATTTCTTCCATAATGATGAAACAGCTTTCTCCCTGGGAAAGTTTGTTGGGTCAAGTGCTGAAAACCAAACCTAAGTTCCCTCATGCAACGGTAGGGAATAGAAGTGTTGTGGAGCAAAGTACAGCTAGGAGGCTGGATAATCTGAGGTCTGTTAAGTATCTAATCAACTGAGATCATGGAGGTTTTTAGATTAGACATTATTTAGGTTTTATTATTATTATTTGTAATGCCTTTGTAGAGATGACTTCATTTAAGGTTTTTGTTATTGAAGGTAGATGACATTCAGTCCATTTCTTCTGTTGTTTGTTTTGTTTTGTTTTGTTTTTTCCTTAAGAAGGTGATTAAATATTATTTTGCTTATACATAGAAATGTACAGCATGGTATCTGCCCATTTATTCCTGAAACCACCCACCCACCTATACATCTCTTCCTCTGGCCATTTAGCCATGAAAATCCCAGGTTCTCATTTGCTTACCTTGTTAAAGCTGCATAGGGCTAACTTTGAGTGAGGTTAACAAAGGACATTCTTATCAGTTAAAACCTTGAATATAGCTAATATTACCTTCATTAGGATAAAGCATATCTGTAAAGGAACTATCGAAAGCTTATGAGCCATCAGAGTTGCCCTTGAAGTAAAAGTCAGTTGAAAAAAACTAAAGATTTTCTTTATGATTTTTGGCTGAGATACTTTAAGAAACTGTTTTGGATAAAGTAACTTCAGTCTAGCTCTACCTGGTAGTTTCTTATGAAAAGGACCCACCAAGACAATTCTGTTTTATTCTTTGTGTTTGGTTGAGGTATATTACTAGTACAAATAGTACTAGTACTAGAATCTAGTATTAGAATTTTGGAATTCTAAGTATTGTAAACTGTTTTTTTAAAATAGGCAATTATAAAGGTTTCTTGTTGTGTTGGATGTGTGTGTGGGGGGGGACTATTTCTGGTAGTGGGGGAAGGGGTCACCTTGTGAAAGTGGAAGCTCCCTTGGCTCCAAGGTGTACCTCCGCAGCCCAGGCTGAGCCAATTAGCACTAGAGAAACGCCTCTGCGAATCCACATTTGTGAGTGGAAGGACTGACTTGAAAAGAAGAAGGTGGAGAGAAGCTGCAGGAGAGGTCATTCGCCTGAACAATAGATGACCATTTGACTAAACAAAGAGAGAGCTTAGTTTCCAGTAGGAAGGAGGAGGTGGGGGAGGACAGAGAACCTCAGACACTCAGTTCAACCATGGGGTAGGAGAAGGCAAGAGAAGTCCCTGCAGCCCATGGAGGTTCAATGGCGGAGCAGATACCCACGTGTAGATCGTGGAGGACTCCACGCTGGAGCAGAAAAACTGAGCCTGAGGGCAAGTGTGACTGAATTGAGACCCTAAGAAACTCTCAATGCTAAAGCAGGGGTGAAACCCTAGAACCAGGGGGTGAGTCTGCAGTCTGTGGATGTCCCATCCTGGAGCCAGGAGCTGAACACGAAGAGGTCCATAACTCCATGGGAAGCTTGCTTTGGGACATCTTGTTCCTAGACTTTCATGCCAGGAAGAGCAGCAGAGGTGGACTGACTGAACCCCCATTCCCTGTGCTGCTGGGGAGGGAAGGTAGAGAAATCGGGAGCAAAGTGATTTGAGCCCGGGAAGAAGGGAGGAGTGAGGGAAGGTGTTGTAAGCTGTGGTTATGTCTCATTGTGCTACTCAGATGAATGGCAAAAAATTAAATTGATTTCCCCAAGTTGAATCTGTTTTGCCCGTGACCATAACTGGTGAGTGAGCCGTCCTCATCCTAATCCGTGCCCGCTTTGTTGTGATTTCCATCCCATCTGACCAGGTGGGGGAGGTGAGTGGGTCTACCTGTGGTCAAACCACCACACTTGTCAATATGAAGCTACTGATTTTTTAAAAAATCATAAAACTATTAACAATTTGTGATTTTTGGCAATGGTGTTTCACTACACTTTAAATATTGAGAAATGAAAAAAAATCATATTAATAGAATAAAATAGAAAAATGACAAACCATTATTTCCAATTTTTGCAAAAGACTTTTATGTAGTATGTTGGTGTATTCCGTAAGCATAAGCATGTCCAGGAAGAGATTCTTCAATGAACAGCAGAATATCTTCTGTGGTGGTGAACTCTTTTCTTCTATTTTTTATAACCCATTTTCCTTCATAAATCAACCTCAACTAATTTCTAATTTCTTAGAAATATCTTTCAGTAGGGAGAAATCAGCATTTTAGTATACCCATATAATCTCATTTTCACCATAAGTATTTTTTTGTTTTCATTTTTTTTCTTTTTCCAAAGAATAGTGAGATTACCATATGTGATGGAACATAAGTTATCTTTTGATAACATGTTGAGAAGACATACATAATCTCCTGAGCTCTGTTAGAGTAATTGATTTATTAAAAAAATGCCAGATAAAGATATCTGCATAAAATATTGATTCCTGAAATAGAATTTTCCTTTGAAGTATATGCATGTGTTTGAACTTTTTGTGCCTTTACTTCTGCCCAGTCTCTGCTATAGGATATTTCTTAGGTGCTTTTTTGCTCTGTCTTATTAGGGAAGGCATGTAGCTGATGCTGGTGTACACAAACAGTTACTATGTGAGGAAGTTTTGCTTTCTGCTTTTTTCTATAGTTTCTGAGATAGTAGTAACAGCTCTGTGTGAATTAATAACGATGGCTATCACATACAGAAATGCCAGTCATAGACTACCATACCATTGTGTAGCTACTACACAGTCATTATAAAAAGATAGCATCTCCCTGCTCCTACAAGTAGATTACAGCTAAAGTGCAGAACAAGCAGTGACCTTTATATCATTCCCATTTTTGTCTTTTCTGTGCAATATACCGTATACACATTTTTCCAGGGAAATTTTCAGAGATCATTGTAATTTGTCCATTGACGGAAAAAAAATTGAATATAATTGAGGGAAGGGATATGAAATGATGAGCTAATAGTACACATGATATCACTATATTTAGACTCTCTTGCTAATTATTGTATTTTTTGCATTTTGTTTGATATGGTATGTCAAAAGGTCGGTGTGAATGTTATTTCAAGGAATGTTTATTGAGCAACTAACATGCTTCTGTCTTTGCAAACTAATTAGCTTTGTTCTTTTTTTTAATGTAAAGTGTAATAATCTGAAACTGTTTTACAGAAGTTCTGTCCTTTATACAGCCATTACTTTGTGCTATTTAAAATAAAATTGGCTAGTTAAGCTTTAGTTCATATGCACATCTCTTTCACTTTCTATTTTAATTTAAAGTGAATTCTGCAAAGTAAAAGTGATGAGGGCATCATAGATGGAGATTCCCTGTAGTCTAAACTGGCAGTTTTGCTGAGCTCTAGGTACAAGTCACCTTGGAGCAATTTGGACAGGGCTGTTTTTATGTTGCCTGTAAGACTGCCTGCCAAAGAGTAATTTGAGACAAGAGGGTGGGTACTTGGCAACTTTTATCTTGGAGGTGACAATGCAGAAGCTGCTAATTAGTGAATGTTGTTTGTGTCTACTTGATGTAGAATTCCAGTCCTGCATGTGGAAAGTGCACAAATTTTCTTTGTGCCAAATTGGCCTCCATGTGAGGATTGGGTGGATCCAATTAATGTCAAAAAGCCCTGTGTGCTGTGTTTGTATAAACTAGAGTGTGATGTGCTTACATGTGGCATCCTTTCCAGGTGATGTGCTCAACTATGAGTAGGGATGAGATAATGAACACAGAGCATATTTCTTTCATCTGAACTAGGCAGAAGATGGAATTTGTTCTGAACTAGTTCACAAACTACTACAGACACCTTTTTTACTTTCTTCTTTATGTGCCACCAGGTCTCAGCCAGATATGGACCCCCTATCCAGTTTGTGTTGGTCAGTTATCCAGTGGATTTCTTAATACACCTCACTTAAAAACGAGCTATGTTTGCCTGATTTCTGAAAATTATTCTTATTAGTGAAAGTGTGACAAATAATTTGTTACTCAAAAGCTCTGACAAGCACCCACTTTCTTGATGCTTGCCAGAAAGTATAGTGCCAACTGTTGTATCACTTATTTGTCACAATCCTAATAGAAGAAAAGGGATTTTTGTCTTGTTTTGTTTTATGTTGGAGAAAAAGTGCTGAGCAAGAAGAATGTGATGCTGAGATCATCATTCACTGTGAATCAAGATGAATAGTACCTGTGGTATGTATGGGCTCAGATTGTAAAGAAAAGATAGCAGAACAAGCACAGGAATTTGAGGTGGAAGCTGAAGAGCAATATAGATTAATGTGAACAAATCAAATCACCCACAGAGGCTGTGGTGAAGCTGTAGATGGTTATTAATTGTTTAACGAATGGCATGTATGCTGAGAGGTTTACAATGGCAGAGAAAGCGGCACATCAGGTCAAGAGGATCCTTTGATTAGGAATTAGGCTGTTGGCTCCACAGTTAAGAAGTACAGAGGAAAAAGGAAATTCCTGTTCATGGGATCATGCCATACATGGTTATAGATCCTGGATCTGGGCAAATATGGTGATGCCCTCTTTACCTAGCATTCTGTTGTGTATGATTGGATTTGGATACTTTCCTGTGAAATCTCCCTTTTAACACTGGTTACCTTTTACATTGGCTTACAACTGATGAACTAATCTTTTTAACTCCAGCATCTTTCACATGATGTTGATTGTAGCATTTTATACGAGCCTTGTGCCATATGCATTGTATTCAGCCTCTCAGTGAACTATTACTCATATTTAGTAGAGATATCATGCATGTGAGCAAGTAAGACCTGAACAGAAAGCAAAGCTCTTTCTGAACTGTGGTTACTTTCTCAAAATTATAGTAAGCTACACAAGAGTGACTTGTTAATGTAGGTTGGGGCAGGCTGGTATTGACTCATGTGCCTTTGTAATATCATTGTGCAGAGGAGGCATCCTTACATCTGCAAAGGAAAGTGATGGGGTTAATGCAAGCAAAATTTCTCTTGTAAATGAATATTTTTTAAATAAACCAGTAATTAAGCTAGATATATGATAAGTATAACCTCACATTACTTGTGTTTTGTTTTTAGCATTTATACATATAATCTAAGTTGCTAAAATCTCTATTCAAATTAATAGGAAAAAAAAAATAGCCAAATAGACCAAGTTTTTTTCTGTTGATCACTATTTGTCTATCTTTCAGTAAGCCCTTTGGTAGAGCTGGGGATGATCCATTACTTCTATACTTTTCTGGACATCAGAAGTCCTGAAGTGACTGAAATTTGAAAAAATTAACAAGGGGAAATGAGAGACTTTTACTTACATCCTATATAAATGTTAAAATCATTATGCATGCCAGCATGAAAAATGAAGGTACCTACCTCTAGTCTTATGTTGAGTTTTGTTTTTCCTATCCTAAAAATGGATATAGCAAGAAAAATACAGTAAGGACAGTTAAAAGGAAAGATTTATTGGAAGAAATGCTTATAACAATCATAGGTATTTTGGTGAGAAATGAGATAGATGAGAGGAGATGTCATGGAGAGATATAAAATAATGAAGTATAATACAATTGTGCTAATACTACAAATTGACTTCTTGGCCTTTTTCTTCAATTTTACTTTTAAAAAGCAAGTCTTTTAATGGTATTAATGCAAAATGATAGCCATTTTCCCTCTCCAGAAGGACTTAGATGTTAGCAGTGGGTAGATTCATCCACATATATTTATGTAGCAGGTCATACATGCAAAATTTCTAATGCAGTGTGAGAATTCACTGTTTTATTTATATTCATGAAATAAAGATCTGTCTGCAGTTTAAAGGAGTTTGTGTATCAGCTGGGTAACTTAAACACAAACCCCATAGTATACATGCAAATTTTGCTGAAAACAAAGCTGCCAAATATTCTGTGATACTTTAATGTTCACTGCATGTTTCCAAGTTTTCACACTTTGGATATACATTATTTTTGGGTGGAGATAAAGGTTAAAATCCTAACTGGATCAAAACTTAAGAAATCTGAGGAAGTTGATACCCTACCAATTTAACATGCAATGCAGTCACACTTCAGAATTGACTAAGACAATACACTTAAGATTCTTACTGGAATAACAGCAACAGCAACATTAGAGAGTTATTCATGCAATGCCCACATTTAGCAGTGAACTCTGTGGCTGAAATGGGCTTCAAAAGAAGGTAAGCAACTGAAACTTCCTTTCTGGAAAAGGCATGACGGACAGATGTGTACACAGGAGGGATCTGATGGGATCAAAAAAAGACAATTACTTGCTGAAAAATGCATCATCAACATCAGAGAGTGACCTGGAGTATCCTGCCTTGTGCCCCACAAAAAGCTCTGCTTCTTCATCTGACTGACCAACAGATGCTGTATTTCTGTTTGGGACAGTCAATAATCAGTATTGCTGTGTTTGTATTCCGATAATTACTTCAGTCTTTATTTCACAGCTGATTTAGCCTATTCTGATGGGAAACTAGAGTTAAAGAGCAGTACTGAGTCTTTTGGATGCAGACTAGGGTGGCTATTCTCTCAAAGCCACAAGGAAATCTAGTCAATTAGGGTTACTTCGAAAATTGTGAAAAGGCTGAAAGCAAAATGCTTTTCTGACAAACCTGTGACACCCGGAAAAAGTTCTTTTACCAATAAATATGAATATTACTCTGAATAGCTAGAAATAATAGCTAGATTATAAATTAATATGAGAGATGACTTGCATGAAAGGCAATTGAATTGAGAGAATTAACGTGCTTGCTCACTTGGTTCCATGAGTTTTGTTTATTTTCTGTCCTTAAGGCTTTGGGAAGAAGGTATTGGTATAAAATGGCTCTCAGCACTTGTGCAGATTTGAGAACTCTGAAAAGCTTAGCATCCTTGCATGTGGACCAAAGTAATTGTGTAAAAAATATTCACAGTGTTCATTTTAGAACAAAAGGCAGAATACAGATGAACAACAGTGCCAACAAGAATGAAAAAAGTCCGTCAAAGCTGTATCTATTATTGTTTGAGAAATCATCTGTGTATTTCTTTCTTAAAAATGGTCAGAACATTTTCCAGAAAGCATACATATTCTTCTCTAAGATCCATGAATGTTCAAATCTTTGTGTTTTTTCTTTACAACTGGAAAAACACCAAATATATTCAACAACTCTTTCTTGGGAAAATGTCTGCAATTTCGTGAAAGCCTTTTTTTCTCTAGCTTTGTTGGAAATGGTCTGGCTCGAGAAGCCTCTGTGTAGTGAAAGAGTTCAAAAGAAATACATGTAGTTGAATGCAGTACCTTAATCTAACTCAAATGAGTTAGAGCAAAATATTACATATGGTAATCTTACATCATAGATCTTTTTTTGGAGAGCATCCAGACATGTTGCTAGTATTATCTTAAGTATGTACTTGATAAGTGCTACTATCGATATCTATGCCTCTCAAAAGAGAGATATATAGATGTGAATAGGTTTTTCCAGTATGTCTCTCAATTGAAGGAGACTTAACAACCCTTTTTTATCTGACCTTTTAAAGTAGCATAGTGGGTAATAACCATTAACTGATCAAATATGAGAAATGTCAGGTGCGGAATAAGCACTGACAAGGAAATATTTCATCTCTTTAAACTCATGAACAATCACTGAAAAACCCTGGCTCCTCTTAAGGCTATTTTTTTTTTTTCAAATATTCAATAATGGTATGATGGGTTGGCTCATGAAGCATTACTATACAAAGCTAAATTTGAAGCTTAAAAGAGATCAAACTGGCTTAAGTACGGTATAATTCTGAAAAATTCATCACTGTTGCTTACCTAGATATTCTCATTTTCATCACACAGTGACAAGTCTCATTTAGTAATACATTTAATAATTCTAACAACCTTCTTATCTACTTTTCTTTAACATGTACTGCATAATCACTCTCAGATCATCATGTGTCACTGTAGATTCTTATCCCTTCTGTTAATCCAAATAATTCAAGTTAATAGGTGTTTGGGTGGGTTTTTTGGTTTGTGTTTTTTTGTTGTTGTTGTTGTTGTTTTAATAGAGTGCTTTGTACTCAAAGCCTCATACATACTACAAATTTTTGATGAGACAGACATGGTATTTATTGCATAAGAATTTGCTAGCAAAGAGAAACATGATGTGGAATTGAGATCAGAAGTCACTGTGATTCCCTTGTTCCAGTATGACTTTGTAGTGTTTTACACTGGCAAAGTCCACTGATGTCAGTGCACTTCCTCTTTATGACAGACTCCAAAAATTTCTGATGATAAGAAGCATCAGACTGCTCTTTCTCCAGGGGAGTCCTGGGTAGAGCACACTCTGCACCAAAACCAGTGCCTATACCCGAGATCTTCACAGTGCTCTGGATAAATACAGACTCTATGGCTCCTAAACACAGCCAGTGCTCCAGTTATGCTATAAAAGTAGAAACGATCTCTATACTAGCTTGGAATTTATGTCCATGTGTAGCTCTTAGGATTTGACTGCATTCTGTCTTCAGTGTCTGTTTATAATATTTTTTAAAAAGTTTATATTTTGTAGGAAAAGCTAATTATAATTTAGGCCTTCTACACAGACTGATTCCAGCTGTTCCCTTTAAAGCAGCTGGTAAACTTTCACAAATAGTCCACAAAAGATTAGCTCTGGTAAACACTCTTGAGGCAGGACACATCATTCCAGTATGCAGAGTTCAGTATTAATGATTAACCTGCTAACAGAGAGAGGAACTGTGTCAGGATCAGTGAGTGGGGTACTGAGACATGAGAGATACAGATCCCAGGCCCTGTGGGGTTTTGTTCCTCTGCACTTTTGCAGCAGCCTTTGGGCTACTGTAGATTCTACAGTGATTATTTCAACATTCAGCATCAGGAGTTCAACACCAGGCTGTAGAGATCTTGGATTTTATTACTTTGGGTATTAAAAGGCAGAGGAATATGACACAAAAAAAGAATCTATTGGCAAGAACACTTTGTAACTGTTCTGCAAAATTTAAAACTGATCTGAGGGAAAGAAACTTACCTCAAAAGAATAAATTCTTAAAATACCCTGTCATATTTGGTGAAAGTTGCCCATCAACTTTCAGGCACACTTTTCATTATCTGCAACTGCAAATTTGGCACAGTTGTGGGTCAGGATCACTGTGCACTTAAAACATGATAGTGTAAATTCAAATTGATTCTGCATTCTGCACAGAGGAGAGGGGCGTTGTCAGAAACCATATAAACTAAAGGTCTTTGGGGTTCCAGTTTAGGTTCAGGTTTGGCATCAGAAAGACCAGAGAACTAAGCAGTAAAAATGAATGGTAACTTGAGGATATTTTAATAACAGCTGCTCTGTTTTCTTTCTTAGTGCACTTTTATTTTATTTGCACTTTTTTAGTTTCATCTTGATGACATGGCTATTATTTTATAGCAGTTTCAAGCAGTTAATTAATGAACTGCACACATATGACATGACACCACCTCGTCCAATTATCTCTGGCATCTATTTTTATGGTACAAAGCACTGCTGCTTTATGAATTATTTTAGATTGTAAATTGGCTCTGGAAGCTGTTATTTTAATAGCCAAAACAATACAAGAGCAGTGCTTGATGGCTGACATGCGGCAATGACAAATTGCCACGCATGATCTCATGAAATCCACCAAAGGACTACGAGACATTTCATAATGCCTCTCTGTTCTTTAGATGTAAATATCTCTCTTGTTAAATCCACAACACTTTATGAATTCCTTTGAAAATAGATTGCCATATTGCTGACAACCTGTAAATGACTGAGCAGTACAGAACTAGGAAGAGGATGTGTAACACAATTTGGGACTGATTTTTCACAGGAACTTTCTTGTATACCTACCAGAAATTAAATGCAAAGTAAAGACAAATATTTTAAGGCCAAATTGTTTCTGGTACTGTATTTTCAACCTAAAGGCAAGTGCACAATACCTAGGGGGAACTTTGGTAGAAATCCTCATGTCTCCCATCCCCACTGCGGGGGACAACTGGAGGGACGAGGAGTGTGTAGGTAAATCCATGTGTCCTCCCATCTTGATTGAATCATAAGTGAGCTATGACTGGAAGATGATATCTAAATACTAGATATCTCAATAGGAGCGAAAATTCTGTTCCTGCAACTTTACTCTCCGAGCTGAGGTGTATGCTTTAAAAATTAATTTCAACAATGTGCACAAATTGCCAAATATGTGTAAGAATGGAAATACATTATAGCTGAAGAATGAATTCCTGTCTTTGCACAAAATGCAGAGGAAATGTTCTCTGTCTCTCACAAATGTCTCTTTCATGCACAAATATACACATTTTTTAGAATACATTCATATACAGAAGATTCTGAGATAGAAATAAATGAAAATAATAACATTTTCAGTTTAGAATGTGATCTGTTAATAGGAGATTTTCATTGTAATGTGATTCTACATGAATATGTTGATGTAGAATGAAAAGCAATATGATAGATGCAAACATCTATTCACTAAAACTAGCAACAGGTAGAGAAAAACCACTGTAGGGAGTGGTTTGGGACTCATTTTGAACAAAAAGCCAGAAGTTCAGATGCATTCCCTAGTATTTTAAATTGTTTTCTATATCACAAGAGTTTCGTTAATTCATATCCATTAGCCTTTCCAGACCTTTTTCCCAGATCCATGGCAATCCCTCACTATCTTTTTTTCCATTTCACCAGACTTTCATGATCCACTCGTATCATTTTATGTCTATTTTAGGCATTTTTTACAGCTCCCATTACAGTAGTACCTGAGCAGTTAGTATTCTCCACTGTACTCATCCTTACAATACTCAAGTGTAACTGCATGAGAAGCAAAGGAAGTATTATTATCCCCATTTTATATCTCAATAATTGGGAAAAAAAAAAAAAGACTTGGACTCATATCTGCAATGGTATTTAGGTACCTAATTTCCTTTGAAATCAGTGATAGTTAAATACCTAAATAGAACTGTGACTGCAATGGAGGGAGAGCTGGAACCAGGCCTTCAGCTAATGACCTGCTTACTCATTAAAGCATCCTTTCTTCTATCATTAATTCTTTAAACCAGACAGCTTCTGCTCCCCTTTTATATTTGCTCATCACTCGTAAACAAATCATGTGAAGGTGTTTCTCACCCACCTATCTTATATATCTTCTGAAGTACAGCTAACTCTTTTTAACATTTTGTGTGCCTTGGACTGCAACAGAATTTGGGATGCATGAAGTGATAAACTAAACTAAAACAATGGGGTAACTAACTATGGAAACTCCAGAGTCCCACCAAAGAGGGACTGCTACTTTTAATTATTCTTTCAGGGAGGAGATCTTAAAAGTCTAGAAGCAAGGGAGAAATGGTTCCTGAAACTTCAAAAAAATTACACTGAAGTAGAAAACATTCAGATATTTATGAAACTGAATGGAAGCAAAATCACTATGAAGAACACTGTGGTATAATTCACAGCACTCCATATAATTCCTCTCTCTACCAATCACTTTATTTTGATAAGTTGTAAAATTAACACTTTGTGAAGTTTATGTCATGCTAAATGAGAAGGAAGACTAATTCTAGAGGCATGCATACTGACCAGAACAAAAGGAAAGTGAAGCTTTTGCCTAAGACCATCTTCAAATTATTCTATATTTCTAAACAATGGGTTACACAGTCAATATTTCAGTATGAGGCTAATTATGATATTCTTCAGAGAATCCTTTAAGAAGAAATAAACACATGCATGACTGGAAGCATTTAGAAAAAAAAAATCAGACTATTTTCATAGTTGTGTTTGTAATGCAACTGTTTTAAAATAGCAGAAATAATATACAGTACAGATGCAACACGTCTGCTCAGATAGCTTTGCTTTTCAGCATGTTAAAGTAATTCAGATGCTCGAAATTATGACCTACTGTTGTGCTTGGAGTCATTTGAACAGGTCCCTTGGTATTTAAAAATAAGAGGTCTGTTTCAGCCTTAGAGATTTTGATTTTAGCTCCATATTATACTTAGCCTCACCACAGAGGGTTTTTTAAAATTTTATTTTTCTCCTTTGAAGAGACTTAGAATACTTTGCTGTTATTTTCTTTACAATAATAGATGCATGCTAATGCCAGAGACGCTGGATGGACAAATTAAGAATGGAAAGCAGCAAGGTAAGAAATGTCTAATACAAAAGTAACTGGTTAGAGCAGTGTTGTCTCCCTTCTTTTCCACACAATTTCAGTATCAAAGAAGAATATATAGAGCCTAGTTTGGATAGGGACTCAGATATTTCCATACTCAAGTCATATTTATACAACTAATCATCAAATGTAGCAACGATGAAAATTAATCTTCCTATAATTGCTTAAACAACTTTGCAACTATTCAGACCAAGTAAGCCAATTTCATAGCTAAAAAAAAAATGTTACAGACAGGTATGAATTAAACAGGTAGAATTATGAGAGACTGAGTAAGGCTTCGGGCAGATGGATGAACCCATTGTTAGTTTCAAGTTGAAAATGAGGAGTTAGTTATGGAGAGCTAGGAAAAATGAAGACATCATGTAATGCACAATAGACACCAAGTAATGCAGAATGAGACAAAGGTGCCAGCTAGTGCACACACAGTCAAAGAAGTCTCACTTTGAACAAAGAAGGAGAAAGTAAGCACAGAGGGGAAAAAAAAAAAAAAAAAGAAAAAACAACCCTCCTTAAGTCTCTGGAAAATGTTAGAAGTCATTGATTCAAGATTATTCAAGTTCATACACAGAAGAGCTTAGATAAGATCAACCGGATAAAAACTGTGATATTTGTCATTTCTAATTCCAGTAATTAAGTGCTGTTCTAATTCTACTTGAGAAGGCCTCAGTGGGATTATAATAATAGCATAATGATAGAAACAAAGACAAAGAAAGGATCAGAACTACTACAAAAAGAAAAGATATTGAAAAATTCATGACACGCATGCAATGACTGTCCTTAAAAGGTTCACCTTTGCTAACAGTTGCTGTAACAAAGGTGTGCAAGTCATCTTGTTCCCTATGTATTTTCAAAAAAGATAAGAAGACAGAATTAACTGTGATACATTGCAGTGATATTTCCTGCAATTGCTACTGATTACATTCTTCATACGGATTATAATTTTTTTAGATGATTGATTTTAAGACAAAATAATTTTTTTGGTCAAAATGTAGCAGTATACTGAC
The DNA here is from genome assembly GCA_907165065.1 of Caprimulgus europaeus. Next base: position 14,521,097 of record OU015534.1, on the reverse strand, counting down.
AATAAACCTACCAGTTTTGAAAAGCACTGGAACAGGGAAAAGGAGAGAGAGGGGAAAACATAGAAGTGAACTACCTCACAACTAGCAAATTATTAGGACAAGCATCAGAGTTGTAAGATCTAAGATTCAAGTCAAAATTTTACAAAGCAAGGAGCTAGACCTTGATGACCTGCCCTGTAGGTGACCCTGCCTGCTGTTTTATACCCATTTTCAGTGGCCCTGGAATGCATACAATGTATGTAAGACTGACTAACTCCAATAGGAAAGTGCTAAACCCCCAAATTACTGATATCCTTGAGATTTAGTTACTCACTAAAGTGGGTGAATGTTATTCAGTGGAAGAGTGAATATAAGGAGAGTGCTTTAACTCCTCCACATTGCTTCACCTCAACTGGTCTAGGTTCATCTCAGGGAGGAATGAAGAATTTTAGAAATCTCAGAGACTTTAGCAAGTAGGAAAATAATTTTCCTTGCCAAGCCTGGTGTAGAAAGGAATCAGACTTTTTTTTTGCCTCTGAGGACCTCTGGAATGGAACTCCCCTCTCTTCAGACCTTGAAAGTCACAATGCTTCCCACTATCACATTGATGAAAAACTTTATTATATGTAAATTTCTGTCATTCTTATTCCACTTTTCTTCGTTTCACTCCATCCAAGTTATTTTGCCATCTCTACATTGAACCATTATTCAATGTCCCATAGAGGGTATAATGCACAGTCCTTATTAAGATACACATGTTCATGGAATAACCCAAAGCTCATTAAAAAGATAAACTTATATTAGAGTATTTGGTACTATTCTCAGAGCATGCACAAAATATGGAGCAAATATTGTACTTATAATTGCATTTTAATTGAGCTGGTATAAAGAGATAGTTACATATACACTGTCAACTTGAGTAATATTTTAAGGTACATCTTTTAATTTTACTGCTTTTATTGTTACTATTACAGTTTGAGAGAATTTCCCCACAGCTGTTTTTATTTTGTGAAAATCATTCATCCCATGAGCATGACTTTAGCTGTGTGCCGTATCCATAAATCCTTATGATCATTAAACTCTTGTAGTTAAGGACTGTTGTGTACCCATATATGTTTCATTTTCTTGCTTTGTGTTTAATTTTTCATTGACTCTCCTCATTATTTCTGTATCTCAGCTGTAGCACAAAAGGGAGATCTACAATTAGCAAATAGCTTAATATCACCTTTTTTGCTACTCCTGTTGTTGTTTAAAGCTTTTTTGATTTTTTTTTTTTTAATAGACTTACCAGTGATTTTGGCTCAAAACCTGGATGTTTTGCTTCTTCCTCATCACTTTCCCCAGGCATCTGGTCCCTGGTGGCTCGAGTCCTGTCCCACTACTGCAGCTGGTGCATCACTCTCTCACACAAACTCTCTGACAGGTCTCTGAGACCTAAGTTCAAGTTGCCTTTGTTTCTTGCACACAGTCTCTGATACTGTCACCTCTTCCTTCCTTTCACAGAATCCCTAATATTTTTCTCTTTCCCCCTGCTGTTCCACTGGCTAACTTCTCCCAGCTCTCCTGGCTTTTGTTCCAGTTCCTCTGCTCACATAAACACCCTGGGCTTCCTTCCTGGACTGCTTCTTTCCCTTGAACAATCCTGGTTTTTCATCACTTCTTCCCAGGCTCTCACTTACTTCTCTCTCCTTCCTAGAATTCCTGTTATTTGATGAACCTCAGGCTGAAAGTGATTTTGACATACAAAGGATCACATTTTCTAAGCAACAGCCAAGTCAGAGGAGCTAAATTTTACTGGGTTTCACGTGAAACCCATGTGAAACAGCAATTTTTTCCTGATTTCAGTGCAGAACCACAAAGCGCTTCTAAAGTTTTCCCCAAAGTGAGTAGTGAAAAGAAGCCAGTCTTTCTGTGAATATGAATGCAGCCTGAATTGATACTGACTGCAAGTAATTTTATGTTCTTCCAGATTTTGCAGAAAACATCTTACAGAACTCTCCTTGATTATTTTCTTTTCATGAACATAGTCATTCCAGCCTGAAGAACCCACCTCCATTTGGCTTAGGCTTCACTAATTTAGCAATTAACATTTAACAGCCAGATTGTTTTCCTGAGCCCAAGGGCACTAGTGCAAGAAAATATCTTCTGATCTATAACCTCATTGTAATCTCAGAGCTCCTAAAATGTAACTTTTTTATTCTAATCATTTTTGCTGATGCAGGAGCCAGTCATAACTATAGTGCGAGTAGCAAAATGCTACACAATACTCTCTAGTCAGACAGCATTTATTGTGCCATAATTTGTTCTAAGACAATAGAGGAGATGCAAATTCTAGAGAGGCATATTAATCTGTAGGTCAAACAATAACAAAATATTGAAAAACAGTCTTAATGATTTTTTACATTGTGGTAGAAAAGCATGTAATTCCACAGAGGGGTGCTGGCGATCTCATAAACCAAGAGAATAAAGCTGAGAGGTTTATTAATGCCACCAAGGCACCGAAATAGCATTTGTTTTATATCATATACAACTGTATAGGTGTTTATTATTTATAACGCATTCTTCTTTTTTAAAGGTCTCTACTCTATGCCCTCTTCTGATGCTGCATATCTTGCTTTTCCCCATTGGTTTTAAACAGCAATTTTATTCCAGATGCAGCTTTAAATGGTGCTGTGTTAGCTGCTACCTTTCACTTTTTATTACAAAATTTAGTCTATTATACCAGAAGTATTTTTCATTGAAAAATAAAAGTTAAAAACTGCTGACTTCTTAGGGGGTGTGTGGAAAGGGTTTGCTCCACATGTGCCATATGGTGCTCAGCACCTTGTAGGATCAGGCCCCCAATGCCACTAAATTGCAATTTACCGACAGTGTGTACTGAGCAGGCAGAGACAGTGCAACTCTCCTGCTCCCTGGTTTGAAGCAATCGGTACTGACACTGTAAGCTCCAAACCAGCTGTCACTGCTGTTCTTGGCAGTCAAAATCACATGGGGCCACGTTGTAAAATGCTCAGCAGGGTAGGTGGGTTCCTAGCACTTGTGTGAAGAGAGCTTGGTAATCCTTAGAGCACAGAGTCTGTGTGCCTCTTTCTCTATTCTAAAAATGCAGAACTAAAAAAGAAAGTGGTACAGAAAGGCCAGTGCTGAGGTGGTAGAGGCAGCCTTCACTCAGAGATGCGGCAGCACACCCATGTAAAACAGTCTGCTCCAGCTTAATGACTCAATACCGTTAGTCCTTCTCAGTACAGCTGCCCAAAGCCTGGGTCGTGCAGGATCATCTCCAGCAGGACCTCCAACACATTTGTTTTATCCTGTCCGTGGCAGAACTCCTAATGACAGAGTGAGAGTCACCAAACAGCAAGAACAGAGGGCAATCCCTGTCTGCAGAGGTTACCACTGTCAGCCTGACCCCACACGTCCCATACTCTTGCAGCAAACTAATCAGGTCATTTGTGAGTGGCCATTTCCTGTCATCCCTGCTAAATTAATTATCTATTGCACAATAACCTGCCATTATAAGAGACTAGATAAAGTGACCCTACAGGCACAGTATCCCTGACCCTTGCTGCTGCACTGCTCATGCAACACCTCGGTCACTATCCACGCTCAAACCACTGGAGGTTTAACACCTAAACCAGCCTCCGGCAGCTGACCAACATGCTTTGGAACCTGATTTCCTGGTGTGGACAAGCTGAGCAGGCTGCAGCCTCCTTGCAGGGCCAAGAAGCAGCCATAGGAGTCAGCAGGGAGCAGAAACCTGCAGCCACTGGCCCTGCGAGGAGGTTGGTGCTCACAGCCTGGAGACCTGAAACACATCTGGGCAGAGGAGACCTGTAGTGGAGGTTGACTGAATAATGTTTCAGTCTTTTAACATTCTGTTTATGCAGAAAACAAGGGTGCTAATCACTTGTGGTAGTGCTTGTGCTTGATGGGAACACTTCCCCGCAGGGCTGTCCAGTAGTGGTTTCTGCCAGGGTCAGGTGGTTGCAGGTTGGAGGTGGGAGCAGAAGAATGAAGGGCTCCATATAGCCATCTAGTAAAACCACAAGGTAGTCAATCTCTTTGAGATGAGGAATTTAATGCTAGCCTTTTAAAAATGTACTGTTAAAAGTTCTCTAATAAAGTGTTGATATTTTAAAAAGTTATTTACAACAGTAACATATTTTCTCATAATTGTTTCAGTACCAGTAATAAGTAATGATAGTTTTAGAAGTACAATAGTTTGCAAAATATTTTATCTACCAGTTTGTGTCCTAAGTGCAGAACACTCTGATAACAAGATCCTGTTTGGTTTAATATATAACAATTGCTAGCTTCCTAGATTTATTTTCTTCCTGCTTTTCAGCATAATCTGTGAGGGGGTGTTGATGTGTGGTGAAAAACAACTGTAATGAAGCTATATGTATATACTGCAGTAATAATAGCAATCAGTGTGTCTTAATAGAAGCAGGAAGAACCTAAGATCTTTACTGTGATCTGAAGCATCCATACTCAGTCTTTCTGTGGCAATTACCAAGGAAAGGCTGTGCTGATCATCAGTTATTCTCTTAGTATTCCCTTGACTGTAGAATATATCATCCCTTAAAGAAAAAAATATTTTTTTTTACCCTAGGAAGTCAATGTCTTTTTTCTGTGTCTCAATCTACATCTTAAATTGCACATTCAGGTGACATCTAGAGATACATACAATTAAAGCACCAAATCACCACTTATTGCTTAGCAAAGATGCATCTTCCACAGAAAAAGTAAGGAAGGATTAGATAAAACACACAGTAGACCACAGTAAAACTTCCCAAAAGAGACTATTCCACCTGACTAACAGCAAAACTTTCTGTATTTCTATTGCCCCTGGATCTTCTGGGGGAAAGCAATAATAGTTGTGCATACCTACAAGGTTTTCAGACACCCCAGTACAATGACTCTTTGAACTGTATTTCATACTGTTCCCCATCTCTGCAATGCTTCCTCCTCTCCTGCTATCTTTTTCCTACCTTTTCCAGACAGCTCATTTGTTATGCATCATGCTGTTGCTAGCTGGTCCTTTGCACTCATGGAGTTAGGGCAGGATTTGTCCCAGTTTCTGCTAGCATACCAGCAGTGTTAATGTTTAGTCTAAAGTTTTAAATGGCAATGGTTTCCTTTTTTTTCCTTTTTTTCTTTTATTTTTTTTTTCTTTTCTTAACACTGTTGTCTGCTTATAATAAATGCTAGCAAGAAAAAAAAAAACAAAAAAACCCAAGTATGTGACCTATTAAAATGAAAGATTGCCCATTCTTGTAATTACAAGTAACAGGAAGCCTGGTAGTACCTTGTTTGTTAAATTCCTCTGACCTCTTCCAAAAAAAAATTGTACAAAAAGTCACAGTTATTAGTACATCTAGAGCTAAGGTCCTGCTCTATGCACATGTGTTAGTCATTTACTAGATTTTTTTTTCCCCTCTTTCTTGCTAGAACTGCAGTGAATTGATAGCTAGATATTCAAACACTGGTGGACAATCCCCTTTAGGCTGCCTTGGAAGAGCTTGCTAATAACTAACTGCCGTTCTCTGGCTCAGGTTCCCAGTTGCTGTAAGCTTATAAGGGGGCCCATTTCAACCTGGTTTGATAAACAGTATCTGTGAAGGAGTCCCAAAGATGCAGAGTCCTGTGGCAACAGTAGTTTTAGGTCTAACTGTGGAAAGGGAAAAGGAGACTAAAAACTCCCCACGGTTTTTGGGGTGGACTCCCTTGCAAAGGTTTAACATGAAAACACTGGATTCTCAGGGCTTTTTCAGAGCACAGTGGAAGGAGCTAAGCCTGTGTGCTGCTCAGTCCCCAGGCTTTTGTCAGGGTCTGTCAGGTGTGAAGATTTAGCTCCTATTACAGGGAGTAAAGGGATCAGCTGCAAATAAAATATATGCTGTGGATTAGACGAAAGCCCTGTTCCTTTGCTGTACACACGTCTATGCCAAAAGTTAAGCACCTCCGAGGACACCCCCCAGTGCTACTCTGTGACTATAGGGTTGTTTTTAAGCCCAATTTTGGGGTCTTCTCCAATAATTTGCTTTGCTCGCTTTGGAGAACTAAAGCAGTTATCTAATGCATGCTTTCAAATTTGAAAGACTGATCACATGAAGATGGAAATTACCATCATTTGACTCCAATTTATAGAAGCAAATGTAGTCATTACCACAGTTATGCATCTGAAATATTAGGTAGTTGCAATCTGTGACTTTTTTTTTTTCCCCTACAAAATGAACTGTCAAACTTCTGTTCATATTTATAGCTCAACTTTTCACAAAAAGTTTTCTTGTTCTGGTTCTGCACTTCTGTTAATAGGGTCCTACATGTTAGGAATGCTTATCTGCAAAATCACAAGCAAAGTTTTGGAAACCTAAAGGAGAAGAATAGCAAGGGAAAAAAAAATAAGAAAAGGAACTGACTTTGAACTGAAAATGTAATTTGCTATGGCTATAAAACTAACTGAAATGAGGAAACAGAAATGAGAAACGGAAATCAATGAAGTTATTTAACATGTATGCATGGAAGATAAATGAACAAATAAGCTAGTGTTGTATATATCCTTTATTAATAACATAACTTCTTTCTGATACATGCAGATAAGCACATTTAAACATAGCTTTAAAAAAAGTACATGAAAACTGCTTGGTCCTAAATGAAGCAGGGGTGTTAGTCCTTCAAGATGGTTATTAGAAGGACTGTTTACTTATTCAAGTGACCTATATCTGTGTTGGTGAGCTTCAATACCGGAAAAGTAATTAATGTATGTATAGGCACAGGGAATCAATGTTCTTTATGTATGGTGAAACTTTTGATTGCTTATGCTTCCCTTCTAAGTAATAACATAATATCTGGAAATTTTGACTATATGTTGTTTTGTTTTGTTTTGTTTTGTTTTGTTTTGTTTTGTTTTGTTTTTTCTTTCCGCAGGAGAACTATACTTTCATTACTCAGATAACCTACACCCATTCACATGTCTGTTCATTGAAAAGAAATCCTTGGATAACTCAAAATGTCAGAAAACTGTGTAAAATTTCATTAAAGAGACAAATATAGTGAAAAGGATCATAGGTGGGACAGCTACTAGAGAGGAGAAAAAATGTAGAGGAACCACTGGTAAAGTGAGGTCTCTAGAGTAAACTTTCCCTTAGACATTTACAACCCACAATGCTACTGAATCACTGCTAGTAGCTAACGCAAAGGTTCTGTATGTGAAAATAGAGTAATAAATAATAGGAAGATGACTGGCTAGCACTGCTTGCCTCATTGGTTTGAAACACCACTTGAACTGGGAATTGGGGACGAGACTCAGGCTGAATATATATGCCACCACTTTGGTATGTCTCTGGGAAATTGTCATTCATATCACAAACAATCTTTTCTTTAAGTCAGTTACTGCATCCTCTTGGGTGCTTGTTGCTAATGGAGACAGAAATACTATTCTAGTCTGGATTTAATACATTTTACACATAGATTCATTGTGCGCCACATTTTTCAGCTGAAGTAGAATTTCAACATTTTTGTGACTTTTGACACATCATCACTCATAATGGGGTCTTACTTCCAGGGAATAATGAACATATTCTTGTGCCAAATTTGAGGATGTTTTGTTTACAAACACTATTTGAAGTTTTCATACCACAAAATCAAATGGCTTCATGCAAGAGGATGATTGTGAATAGTCCTGTCATTTCTCTAGCTTCTAACAGTACTTCTAATAACCTTCAAACCACTTCATTATTCCTGTTCTTTCTGTGGCCACTGAAATCACATTTAAATACACATCTAAATATTTTAGAATAAAGATGCCAGCATTAAAGAAAAATATATTGGTGGCAAGTCTTCCGACTTGGACCTTCATGTGGACTTAAATAAATGGCCTGACTACAAGAGGTTATAACCGTTACCTTAAATTCAATGTCAGTTTGTGGTTTCAGTGGTAGGTTCTCTGTATTCTTTATTCTGACTTCAAATATGCTGAGGGAAGTGATTTGAGTCACCATCCCTGGAGGTATTTAGAAGACATGTAGATGTGGTACTTAGGGACATGGTCTAGTGGTGGACTTGACAGTGCAGGTTTACAGTTTGACTTGATGATCTTAAAAGTCTTTTCCAACCTAAATGTTTCTATGATTTCATGATTCTATATACAGGCACAAATGTGTATGTGTGAATGCACATGTACTAGAAGAAATATTTCTGCCCAGTGAATATGTCCACTGAGAAATCTAAATCTACATAGTAGTGTTTTTAGTCCAATTCAGAGCCAAACTGTCATCCCAAATCCCAAATCTCTGTGGCAAGCTCATTTTGCATGACAGGTACCAAAGTGCAGTTTTCTTGGAATAAAGGAGGACACAGCTATTTTAGCAGGTAAAATTCCCTACAGATGGAAAAGGGAACACATATGAGAGGCTGAATATAAAACCTGCAGCACAGGTGAGCCCAGGGAGTTTCTCCTCATTGATGAACAAGGACAGATCCTTAGTGGGTATAAGTGGGAACAGCTGAATAGAGGAATAGCTGAACTGGGGATTAATTAGAGCCAAGCAGATTTAGAACAGTGTGGGAATTCCAGTTCACTGTCACAGGCTGTGTATCTGGTCTGTAGGTTTGCAAAGCTTGAAGAACCTTATAGGACATGCAGGTTTGCAGTTTCCTTCACTTTGGTGAGCACTTATGAGCAACCCTATGAAGGCACATTGTTTATTTAAGACCTCAGGAGTGTGAATGAGGTTTGCATTTCCAGCCCTAGGAATTTTTGGAAATATGTTTTGTTTTCTAGCAGGCTCTAAGCATCTGGAAATGTTGGCATTGTACTGTCTCTGTATAAATCATAAATGGCTGGAAGTGACTTTTTTCTCCTAAAACTGGTCCTTTTAAGCATTATTAGTACCACAAAAAATTGAAACAAATTCCTTTCCCTTCTCTGTAGGAGGACAAGCAAAACTTGGACTCTGGGGAAATCCCTTCCATTGCTTTTTTCCTATCTTCTGCCCATCAAATAAGAAGGAGATAAAGAGAATTTCTTGGGCTGGTACAAATAAAGACCAATTTTTGGATCTGTCCTGGTCACATAAAATTGCTGCTGCTGTTGCCACTTCCATTCTTAATAACCGCTCTGTGACCTTCACTCTCCATCAATCTATCCCTGAATAGTTATTCTATTTGCAGCTTTTCCTCTAGCTGCCTTGTCCCTTGAAAGATAGCTATGCAGTTTTTCAAGCACTGACACCACTTCCACTGCTTGGCTGATCTTCCCAGAAGTGTTGGGGCCTCCTTAACCCTCCCAAGGCAGCTCACCAGGCTGCTGCACTTGGGACATGTTCTCACATCTCAAGAGCTGTGCTGTGCTTGGATATTGTTGGCAGTGCCACCAAAGACTGCTACTATGCTGGGTCAAATTCTCTTTTGGTAAATCTCTTTGAATTGTTTATGTTAGCAGACTGTGATAATCTTGTATTACCCTGAGAAAAAAAAGATGTGATAGAGTACCTGACGAGACAGTCTCCAGTTGGAAATAAATGGTATTTCCAATTGTATATGACACTAGTATAAGAAGATGACTCAGTCTCTCTGCCACCCTTTTAAGTACTTGCTATTCTGTTCTACACAGAGAATCTAACTGAATATTAAAATCACCTTCAGCCACTTAAAAATGGAGAATGATCCAAACCAGATCTGTGGATCAGAAGACCCCTGAGCTTTGGAGCAGTTCCTACTCCAGATTCTGCCACAAGTGCTTCAGTCAGCCTTATCTCTCACTCACTGTTGTCAAACCTTTGCAGAATTACTCTTCTAAATGTCTTAATCCTTCCATTTTTGCTGATTTCTAAATTATGCCAAACCTGCTTTTTGATAAGAAGCACCTAGTAGCTCCTGTATTTGCACATCTTAACAAATGCGGAAAGTTGCCTTCCTGCTTCTCACAGGAGACCTCAGTTTACTTCCCCAGAAAACGTAATGCAAAAAAACCCTAAGAAAAATACCATCAATATACTGAGATGACTAATTGATACTTGGTTTATAGTTACATGCTGACAATGATTAAACTAATTACAAGGCATACTGTGCTAAATTGCTAGCTCTTTGTGTACTTCTGTAGCTGAGAACCAGAGATGTTCTGTTTCAAAGTCTGAACGTGTTAAAAAGATTCTTGTTAAGATCACTTCCAGAGCTGTTGATGTGTACGTACACACATAGCGCACACAGCTGCCTGTATGTGTGAGTGATCTGCATTCAGAGAGATATGAATACAAAATTCATTCTTTCAGCTGGAGTGAAGGGACAGTGTTGTGCTCTGTTAAACACTTGCTCTGTTTCAGTCGAGATTGCTTCAGTGCAAAGCAAAGAGATTTGCATATGTTTGCCCAGAACATGTCCTCTGCACTTTCAAACTAAGGACTAAGCAGAACCAGACAAACTCATTCGGAGAAGTAGGAAACGTTTCTGTCTACCAAGAGATAACATCGCCCATGCAGCGCAGATGCCGATAAAGATAATAATTTTAATTACAGCAAACAACGTAGCTTGTTTAGCGCATATTTTATTTTTTGGTCACCTCCAATGGCTAGAGAGGAGAAAAAATGTTGCTTTGGCAATGTCCTTTTAGGTGTAGTTCGCTGCTAGAGACTACTAGCCAGGAGCAGTTTCTGTATATTAGAAATACCACCAAGGGCATTTTTTTATCTTCCTCCTTTTTTGAGCCTGGAAGAAGTCATTAATAAAATTGCATAGAGTGGAGAAAAATGCCAGTCATGTAGTGAAAACAAAGAAGTTTTCTTGAAAGGACTAGAGATAAAACTTACACCAAAATGAGTCCTTCCTAATTTTACTTATTAACATAGTTTTTGCAACATAAGTTATTACACTTATGGGTTTATGTTCATTGAATATCTTATTTATTTTCTGTTACGTGCTGAATTAAGTGTTACATATGTGATATTGTGTCTTCAGTCTTTTCTGATGGTACAATATTTATATTTATTTTAGTTAATAATTATTGGGATATATTTAATATCTTCTTACTGTCTCAAGTACATTAATAAGCAAACACTAAAGATAGCTAAAAGCGAGGAGCCATTGTTACTCAAATATTAATAAAAACCATAAAAGCCATAGAGAACTTTTAAAAAAATGTCAAACAGGGTAAATTGTGTTCATTCACAACTGCTTATAAAAGTAAAGAGGATGTCTTCCAGCTCTGAGGTTCATTCCACATTAAAGACAGGAATTATGTCCCAGTGAAGGAGATTACTGTCAAACTGAAGACAATCAGCTGGCTTAAGGGAAGGCTTAAAAGAATGTGCACATATGTGCTGAGTTCTGAATGTATTCTGTGTGCTGTGCAAAGAGTAGAAAGACCAAATTCCTGTACTAGGCTCTGTGCTCAGGGCACAGTGACTTGTAAAAGCATAGCTGTAGGAAGTTAAACTAGCCTCCCTGAGAATGAATGCCACACAGTGTTAGGAGATCAGGACTCTGCCCTGTACATTTAATGCAAAATTTCAGATGTCTACCACAGTTTTGACGTAGTAAAATAAATTTCTTATAATATTGTGATTCTTATTCTAGTCCTACCTGGATTCAGGAAATTAATAAGTGGGCATGAGGTGACAGAAATGGCAACACTTGAAAATTTAAAATTGTCTTACTTCAAGAAATGTAGGGGTTTGTTTCATTTAAACTTCTCTGTCTTTCCCTTGTTCAGTCCACTTCAGCTAGAGCAGAATGAAACTTTGATAAACCTTAAATTAGTCATCTCTTACCCTCTGTATTTAACATAAGGTTTGGCAATTCTCTAGTAAGGCAAGCCAAGTTCTCCTCTACATCAGGTTAATTCTAATAACTGAGCCTATTAGCACATGCCAGTCTTCATTGTCATGCTGGATCACTGTTCTTCCTCTCACTGACTGTGGTGCATTCAGTTTGATTTCTGTTTGTTAGACAAGTGTAATGTATGGGTATGAAAATTATCCCTTTTCAGCTGAACTCCAGATTGTACATTCCCACAGAGTACTTAAAATTGTGGGAGGCCAAAATCAGCAAATGGTCAGACATTTGCAAGCTGGTTCACATCTTCAAACTTACAAACCTCCAAATGAGGACTTTGCAAACTTAATAAAAGTATAATTTAATTGAAATATTTATTATGTTTCTACTAGTAGAGCTATAACATTTTATGTCTTATGGCAAATTTAGAAAATTTAAGAAAACTAATGTCAGTATGCAGAAATAAAATCCAGAACAAACTGACTGAATAACTAAATGACAAATTGAACTCATCCTTCAGAAGCCACAGAGCAATAAGCTTGTAAGGATGACTATAAATATCCCAGTTCTTAGAAGGTGAATGGATCTAATTCCTCCTGTAAGTTGTGTTTGTTGTTCTGTGCATTTTGTTTTTCTGGGTCATAGCAAGTCCACTGCAAGCCCCATGCCAGCTCCATGCAGAGTGTTGAGAAACAACAGCTCTCTGCTCGCTGATGCTACAAGGGCAATTTGGCTGCAAGCTGTGTCTTTTGGTTCAGTTGTTTCAGCTTGTCTCAGGTGATGTTGCTGAACACAATGAAAGAAAGGGGTGCAGTAAGCAGGTAGGACAAATTTTAACAAGAGGTCATGATCACCTGAATTAGTCCCATTAGTGAACAGGTTATGATTACTGTGCAATGTGCCCTTTTCTCCTAGTACTGAGTGGGAATTGGCAGCTATGCACTTCTGAAAAGCAGGTTCTCAAAATTGCCTTGGAGAGGAGCATATACAATTGCTATAGTTTGCAAGGTGATATGAATAAAATCATAATTGCTCTCATTGACAGAGTAAGGGCAAAAGTAATTGCTGTATGTGAAACATGTTATGTTCTTTCTTAACTAATAACATGACTTCCAACTTAGAGGTGCACCCAGTTTACTTTCTCCAAGGGGCTTCCTTTCTCCTTGATGCTTTTCCAAAAGCACTGTCCTGATGGAAACAGAGTAGATAGCAGTTTCTAGCAGAGACACATTTAAGCAATTTAATGGTAGATGCATCAGAAAACTCAGATAGGTGGGACACAACCAACCTAACTGCATCATCTAGCAGTATTATTGGAACAGGCCCCGCAGGGAAGTGGTGGAATCACCATCCCTGGAGGTATTTAAAAGACATGTAGATGTGGTGCTTAGGGACATGGTTTAGTGATGGACTTGTCAGTGTTAGATTTTCGGTTGGACTCAGTGATCTTAAAGGTCTTTTCCAACCAAAAGGATTCTATGATTCTATCACATCTGCAAGGAAAGGGAATGCAAATGATGAGAACTTATATGTAATTGTTTTTTATAATCAAATCACTAATTGTGTTTCAAGGATATTTTCTTAACAAAATCACTAAAAATAGATCTGTTTTAGAATGATAGATGCGGAACATCTGTGTTTTGCCAACAAAATCTGACCATTAGGGAACTACTGTTTCTTTGTAGTTGCTGAGAAAATAATGACAATTCCAGATAAGAACCAATTAAACTGAAGAGACTGTTCCATATCTTTCTTTTATGGGAAAAGAACAGGTGTTTAATAATTTACATAAATTATACAAAATCTAAAGCATTTACAGTGACCAAAGACTTAGCAAGAGACATGAATGATGAGGTAAGTTAGCAGATGATGTTTTGTATTCCAACCAGTGCCTTTTTAGCACTTCTGTAATTACAGGTCTGTGAGGACTTTTGTTATATATCCTATTTTCATGGATTCTTAACTCAATCCTAAAAAATTTTCTGATTGACATTTGGCACGAAAGATTTTACACTGAGACTGGATTTATTTTTTTTATTAGGCTATGGGAAAAAAATCAGTTTAATTGTCTCTAAGTTATGCGAGTCTGAAAAAGGAATGAGTTGGTTTCAGACATTATTTTATACTGCAAAAACTCAAAATTGCTTTGTTTTTTTAAGGGAAAACTTTACAAGCTGTTAGTCTGAATTGTGGATTAGTGTATTTGGGAAACTTGGAAAAATAAATGTAAAAATGCTTGATTTCTTACCTCTTTATAATGATGTTTGATCTTTAGGTACACTCCATTCCTTCAGTGAAAGTTTCTTCAAGACACAGTGACTTGCTCTGCCATCACTTGTGTAAGAGTTTCATACTTTTTACTTGATTCAGGTGAATGGTTTGAATCTGTTACACAATTTACATAAAATTCAACTTCTACCTTTCACATTCTTAAAGATCTTGGCAGGTATACAACTATTGAAAGGAATGTTTAAAGTTATGAAGAAAAAACTCTGCAGATTGCATGATATACATTATATATAAATGGTTAGATTAACCCTAAAACGAAAGCGGTTGGTTGGTGACAGGAAATGCTGACTCCTTTATTCTGTATCTTCCTGAAGAAATGTTGAAGTGTCAGGCTTTGCAGGAACTGTTCTTCACTCCATTATAAACTTGAAGTATTCATGAAAGACCTAGATTATGCCATGGAATCCTCCTAGATTATGCCAAATGCTTTTCATGTGTTTTGATTTATCCCTATTAGCAACATACTTCCTAAAGCAGCCAGAACGGCCAAATCAAAGTTGCAGGGATGGATGGAGGTCTCTGTATGTTGCAGTGTGTTACATAAAATATGCTAAATAGGATAGACATATGCTATGTAAGAATTTCTAGTAAATTAATTGAAATAATGCTATGGAAAAAAATGTTCATAGATTGAGTAGCAAGTTTAATACGTCAAGATACTTCCTCCCACTGGAGAGTCCTCCAAAAAGAGGGATTTCTAGCCCCTTTGGTTTATTCTACAAAAGTTCAGTACTTTATTCTACAAAACTCTTTTGAATCAAGAAATAAAAGCATTGAGGTCTCAGGTCAGTCAGTACTCTCAGCAGTTTCAATTGACCAAACTCTTTATGATCACATGGGAACTTTCACTTGTGCAGATGTGACATGTATGTAGAATACACATACATGTATGCTTTTGCATGCATGTAACTACACATGGACTTCACGCAACCTATTCTTGCTGACAAAATTTCCAAATTAGTAAAAAATAACAAGTTAATGAAAAAGTCCTTTTATACTTTGTGGCAGCAATTTCAATCTTTCCTATTGGTTCTTAGACCTTAATGTGAAATAAAATCAGGTGCAGATTACAATTACCAAGAATATCACTATAACAATTCTCAAGAAATTATCAAGCTCTGTTCTTTTCCTCCTGTTCTATTGCTTCCTTTATGTCTTTTGTATAAATGTTCACAAAACAATGACATGGAGATTAAAAGAACCAGCTGTTTATGAGTAAACATTTATATTTGAAGGTCAGAGAGCAAAGCAGGCAAATCTAGCATGAGCATGAATGTTGATTTGACTGTTCACTGGCATTTTTTTTTTAAAAATACTGTTATCAAATGGTTGTTTCAGCAGTTCTGTGTAAACTGTGCTCAACCCACTCTTGCTGAAGGCTGAACATTCCAGCAGGGAAGGCTGCCAGAACCATCAGATGACTGCCCACTTCAGGCAACATTAGGTAGGATGAATGAAGGGCATTTATGCTGATCTGAGCAAACCTCTTAGAACTTCCAACAATATTAATTAAGAAGGAGTGTTTCTGCAAAAATATGGAAATTTTCCAGAGTATAAAAGTGTGTATGTGGGGCAAGTGGGATAAGAAATGCAGATCTTTTCTGCAGGTCCTAATGGCATTCTAATGGAGATTTCCTTGATTCTCCAGCAGCATATAGCTGACTTAGCTAATCCCTAATTGCAGGCCCTGAAGGCAAACTGTACTTTTCAGTTATCTGTACTGGATATATATGTGCATATATAATTCAGCGATTCTCCCAGGATTTTAAAAAAGGGTAAGAGTAAATGTCATCTGAATACCAAAGGCAATAAAAGAATAGCTAGTCGGGTCCAGTGGCATCCAGTTTTCCCCATGCTTACAACCCTCGATTTCATATTTTTAAGTAGGGCTGAACATTAATTCTTACTGCATCCTGAAATGTATTGTTGTGAAAATGTTGTGTTACTGCATAGGACACTGAAGGCTACTGGAAAATTATTTTGTTGTTGATTTCTAAAACTCTGGAAGCAAGGATATATTATCTGCCAGGAAACCTGTCGTTATCCTTCCCTTGTCCACTTTGCTTTAGTGTTCCACTTAGCCTTAATTTTCTAGGTTCTATTCTTCTACAAATTCTCTTCTAGTTCTCTTTGAGTCTTCCTCTTTTCATGTTTGCTTCTCTTCTTTGCCCGCCTACCTTTCATATGAATGCTCCACACAATCTCTGACAGTTTGTGTTTCGTGTCAACAGTCAAATCTTCATGTATCCCAGCAAAATATTTCCCCCAGCAAAATAGGGACAATGGTTTTTTCAAGGTTTTTATATGCCTGAAGTGATTCCAATGAGAATTAAAGTTTCAATACAGATATAGTATGTCCCAAAATATATCTAGAATTTAAAAACTTCAAGTAAATGTTTGTCAAGTATTACAAATGAGAAATATAGAAGAATCTGGGAAGCTTTCTCTCTGTGGTGAAGGCATGCATATATGTGTAGCTTATCCCAAATATATGTTTGTAAAAGCCTTTTACAGCAATATGCTATTGTATATTTCAGATACAACACTTCCAATCAAGAAAAGAAAGAAAGAAAGAACAACAAACAAACAAACAAACCTATTTAAAGGAATTATGTAGATTTTTATTTTTGCAGAAACTTATTTTTTGTTTCCCCTTGCTTGGGAGGCCAGGTGCCCTAGTTACAATGAGCCCACCAAGGCAGGGCACAGAGGGAGCTGTAAAAAATGCCATGCTAATCTGTACTTCTTTGGGCATAAACTTGTCACACTTTTAAAGCCTGTTATTTTGGGTCATTCTAGAGCTGAAAGTGAGTGTGGGAAATTAACTTTTTTTTCAGCAATATAAGCTGTCATTTGAAAAACTGTGGCTGATGAAACTATGGGCTTTGAGGTCATGTGGAAAAAATCTCTGTCAGACTAGGATATTCATGGTTAAAAAACAGAGGTGCATCTAGGGTGAAGGAGAAAATATTAATATTACTCTTAGGTAGTAAGGAAACAGTTTCTTAAAAGGAAAATATTTAGAAAAGTAGCAGCTGTCCGAAAGTATTGCTGAGACTGGGAAATTAGAACAGGTTTTGTGAAGATGAGCAGAGATTCATCTGATAACTGTGGGACACATTCTTAATACTAATGGCTTTAAAATGGAAAAGAAAGAGTGAGAGGCAATTCAGTAGTTAGATCTCATCAATCCTCCCTTGGACAAAGACCTGCAAAGTGATTTAGCAGCAACCAGTTCACCTTTTTGCCTCTCTGAGTCATTATTCCTTAGGTGTTCACTGTTGATAAGATTCTCCAGAGGGTATTTTGTTTCTTCATGTGTGTCTTCATACTTTTATACATCTTTTTATTCATGTGTAAAAATATAGTGGCAAAGAAAGGGTGCAGGGACCTGCATTTGTATGATCTCATGTGTCCTACCTTTGGGCTTTTCACTAAGTCTGTAAGTATATAAGAATGACTCTTCCAGAACAATTGGATATCATACTTTTTTATTCAGTAGAAAATTTAGTGCAAAACCAGTGACTGGAGCCTATTTAACATACCAGATAGTTTGAGGAATAAAAAAGAAAACATACTGTTATTAAGACTGAAAACAATCTTTGCCACGTCTCAAATAATGATAATATAGCCAGGCAGTCTTTAGCGATCAGGATTACTGAGCCTACAAACATTCATGTGATTACTCATATTATGTATAATGGGTGTTAAGAAGTGTAATGCATGCATTTGGACTCACAAGTTAACTGCACCTTGAACCTGTCAATGATTCAACCTTTCAATACCTTCCTTATTACGGTACCTACCTTAAATAATCAGTGATACCTCTTGGATAGTTTCATGTGCAGTTGCAATGTATTCTGTACGTATCAGTGGATAACAAGCAACTACACAAAGACTTTTCTAAAAAAAGGAATGAGAAATGTCTTGCTGCTTTCAACTCCTACATAGTAGTTCAGCAACTCTTCTCTATGGTACATTTTGACTGGGGTGTGCGTGATGTTCACACCATCTCCCTAGGTTTAGATAATTTTAAAACCTTTTAATGACAGAGGAAAAATAAGGTATAAAAATTAAACATATTCTCAAAGGGACTCTATTTGGATAAACTACTAAAGTTATGACATCTTGAGATCTTTGCTAGATCTTACAGCTGTATAGGCTTTATGATGCAATACTGAGCAGTCAATTCTATTTTATTGTTTCACTTTATGAAACATGGTTTGTATGGTGGGACTAAAATAGGAATACAGGATCTGATCCAAGAACTATCTCATCCAAAATACAGCAGTGGCCAAGAGCAGAAGGAGAGCAAAGTAAGGGTTAGAAAATCTGTGGTAGGTTAATTTGCGCCCCATATAGATCTTCTTATACGCTCCTTATGAGGAGCGGCTGAGGGAACTGGGGTTGGTTGTTTAGCCTAGAAAAGAGGAAGCTGAGGGGAGAGCTTATCACAGTGTACAACTACCTGAAAGGAGGTAGTAGGGAGGTACATACGCATCTTTTCTCCTAGGTAACTAGTGATAGAACAAGAGGTAATGTCCTTAAGTTGCTCCAAGGGAGGTACAGATTGGATGTCAGGAAATATTTCTTCACTGAAAGGGTTTTCAGGCAATGGAATGTGCTGCCCAGGGAGGTGGTTGAGTCACCATCCCTGGAGGTGTTTAAAAGATGGGTAGATGGGGTGTTAGGAGATATGGTTTAATAGTGGGTAGGTATGGTTGGGCTCAATGATCTCAAAGGTTTTTTTCCAACCAAGTGATTCTAAGGTTCTATGATTCTCTGGATTTCTAATAATTATTTTCTATTTCACAAAGTTTATTTATTAATTCTGAGAATTATACACAGTCTTCACTTTTGCATTTCTAGCTAGTTAGGCTGTCTGTTTGGTGTTTCACTGTGCAGGTACACTGTATTACATCCCAAATATTTACCTCAAATCTGTGTTTAAGCTCCTGGGCTACAGTTGGATATCTTTGATCTTTTTTTTTTTTTTTTTCTTGTCAAACAGCGTTTATGTCTGTGTGAAGTCATGCAGAAACTATACAAACAGGAATCTTCATCCCCTCAGAAATCATTAAATTTTGTATGCCTTCATGCTATTTCATTATGAGAAATATTTGTGGAGAAAACTGGCTTTCAACATAACTTAAAAAGACTTATACAAGTCAAATTCAGTGTTTTTCGTCAGGAATTGTGATGTGTCTTTCCAAATGCTTATCTTCGTTACTGTGGAAATCCTCTTTTCCAATAGTATTTATTGCATGTTTGGAGAGTACATACTCGTTTTAGCAAAGCCATGTTCTCTGCAAAGTCCATACTGCTAAAGCAAGACAATCAAGTCAAGACCTATGAGACTTTAAAAGCTCAGGGCTGCTATTTCTCAGCAGATATATATAAGCAAATGGAGGTGGCATGTGGAAATAAACAAGATTAGTCATCCAATCTACTTTTCTATATAGAGTATTAGTAGAGTTGTGTGAATAATTGATTTTTTTCACTTTGCTGGCTGAACCAAACCTTTAAAACAAAACATTTTTTCAGGTTTCTCTTTGAAATGAAAAGGAGAAAAAATTACTTGAACATAATACCTTGTTTAATTTGCATTTTTTAGTAAAAATTTTATCTTCTCACAGAATACTGCTTTGAAACAAAACATAAATTTTTCACTAATTACTATTTTTTAGTAGAAACTATTAACTGAATTTGACATAAACTTCTTAAATAGTTTGGACTAGGATAAATCTGCATTATTCAATGAGGAGAACCATTGATCAGATACTCCCCACTCTAACATAAAATCTTCAGCTTTTTAATTGCTTTCTTCCTTCAGATGCACACAGTGGAAAAGAGCATTAATGAAAATGTTTGATATGGTGGAAACATAAACTTCGTCACATTAAGGTGCTATATTTTACTTTTACTCTTCACTGTTGTTGCTAGGCAGATGTAATTTGCCAGTATGAAGGAGCTATTACTAATGTAGTATTAAGAGCGAGCCTGTCCTCTTTTTGACCTTGTGCACATACAATCAGTTCTTCACACCTGTAGGAACACATCTTTCTTTATGAAATTTACTGGTTGAACTTTGTAAAAGGTTAGATTTACATAAAATGGCCATGCATTCTTTAAGCAACTCTTAGCAGACCAAGTTCCCTGTGAACTTTGTGCAACTGTACATATAATGTTGTATTTCTATTATTTCCCCAAATAAATGTTTTCTATCAAATTTTATTTCAACTGGGGAGATTATGAGAGCAAATGATTTTAACTGCAGTGGGGATATAGGGTATAAGCATAAAAGTATATGCATCAACTGATGTACACTAATATTCTTGAAAACAATGTTACTTACAACTAGGTTTCAAAACAATTTTATAATAATTTTGTATATCCTACCCTAGATTTCAGATTGATTGTCAATGTTGCTATTACTTTTGTTGCTATTATTATTCTATGAGGCCCTAAAGGTAACAGGTAATAATTGCGAGTTAGATTATTTACAAATTGAAGTCTCTGTCTCAAGAACTTACAGTCTGAAGATTCTCAGAATGATTTATAAGAGTATAAGCTTTAAAAAACAAAATTGGATATAGCATTTAAAATACCACAGTAGATGTATAGTTCTTTCTAAGGGGTAATATTTTTCTTTGGTCAAGAATTCACATTTAGTTTTGGCTAAACTTTTTTTCCCCTAAATTATAGGAACAGTAAACAAATACTTTACCATCTCATTAGCCAAAAGAATATGTTAAGTTCTTGCATAGCACTGACTCCTTTCACCCTGGAAATATTTCTCACTAAAGTGCTTCAGGACTTTCTTTGATTCAGGAATGTTATTTAAAACTAGAAGTGAAATCTAATCAACATTTAAATGTAGATATACGTTAGGAAATTTCTGTCCTTTTTAAAGACTTATTGCAGTATTGCAGCTAGTCCAGGGTTTATTCTTGAATTTTTTGTATTTTTGCAACTTCTATGCAAACCTATTAATATTATAGGTTCTCAGTATCTCCATGAATGTGGTCCTTCTATTGCCTGTAGATATTTTTTGAAGTATAGAACTACTTTAAAATTAGTTACTGTACAAAAACAGGTGTTTTCAAAGGGCTTTCCGTCCTGGTAAAGATATTTTTGTAAAATGTCAAAGCAATCCCTACCTTTGTCCAAATGAGGAAATAAATATATTCCTGCAAAATAATTTTTTTCTGGATTGTAATTTGTTTTGCAAGTTTCAACATTTGTATTACTGAAGAGTGAGCTGCCTGTGAAGGTTCATCACCACTTGAATCAATGAAGAGAATGGTGGTTATACAGTCCCATGTGATGCCTGGACAGCTGATCTGTGGAGTCAGTGCTTGGGGCAACTCATCCCTCAGCTGCAGCATCACTCCACAGCCCACCTCTGGCACTTGAACTCACATGCAGCAGATGACAAGCTCTACGCTGGGCAGCACCAATACAATCCCTATTCCTTCCAAATTAGCAAGACTTTAAAAAACAATCTTATTTCACGTACAAAGAAAACAAAGGGGACATTTAAAGCCTATTTTATAAGGAAATCTCATACCTGTACATCTTAGTGTAAGCTTATTGCTTACGGAGCGGAAAGAGGTTGTTTTTAGCCTTTACAGAACAAAACATATACAGATTAAAAAAATACAATGGTTGTGCATTTTATGCAGTTAAGGCAACCTTAAAATTGGAGAATTAAACTTGGCAAATTCAGAAAAGGTATTCCACTATGTCATTCTGCTTATAAGTGGTCTTACGCTAACGGTAAAATCTGGTTGGCTAACTCACTAAATGATCAACTTTTGCATGCAAATTTCTAAATTGTTTAAAACTTAGAAACTTAGTCATCTTAAAAAGAGTTTAAGGAGACCAGATCTGGGAAACATTGAGAGGTTTGTCTGTTGGGATTCTGGGTGATATGATTTTATCACTTTGGCTTTCCTCATTTACAAGGAATTAAATCTGATTAAATCACTAAGTCATCCAAAATAAGTTAAAAATTGAGTTAATTTCAGCATGTTGATTTGAAAGCTCAGGAAATATTTATTAGGAGTACTAAAGCTGAGTGCTTGAAACAAATCTTAGGTATATTTTGCAATATGATTTTCAGACAGCTTATTTAAAATGAGTCTATGTTGGTTTATGCAAGGTAAGTTGTGGATTCCTGTCATTCAGCTTTTTAGAGATCTCTTAAGAAACAAATAGACTAAGAAACAATTAGCTGTTTTCTTATTATAGCATTGTGCTACCATTATAATAGTTATGGTTGACAAGGCACTTCCACTATTGGTTTCTATTTTCAGCAGCCACTAACTTTCTGAAACAATTATTCTTTTAGCAGAAATTTCTCATGCTTGTTCTTAATCCCAGAGGTGAATTGTTTTGTAAAATTTATAAAATTACTTTTGGCTCTTTTTCTGAAATATCTAAGCATGAAAAATTGGTATGTTTCACCCATTATTGTATTTGTTATTTGTATCATAAGTTCTTCTGGACAGGGATTCGGTTTTATGTTTAGTATATTTTATTGCAGTAAAATCTAGACTGTAGTTATGATACCATATAAATAAGAACTAGCTTAATTTTTCACAAGCTTTCTTTAATAATTTGGTTAGTCAAACATATTTCTGTTTTAAACTTCAAAGGCTATGGATTTTGAAAAGTGTTAGTTTATATACAAAATTTTATGTTGCATGCAATTAAGAATAATGACCTCAATTCTCAGATGAAAAGTGCTTTTTGAAATTCAGTGTGGAAGAAGAGTCACTCTGCACTTAGGAACTTGTTGTATTTGTTCTCCCTGGGTAAGGCTGTTCTCATGTGTTCAGCCACCTGCCATTCCAGGTGGTAACTGTGGATTCATAATGAGAATGAATCTCTTTGCAAGCGTTGCTGGAGCTTCAGCATAGAGCTGGCCTAAAATGTTTGTTTGAACTTTCTTGGATTTATAGCAGCTGAAAATCTTGTCTTGTGCATGTCTATCAGTCCTCACTCGGTAACCTCACACATACCCGTCCATTCATTTCCATTCAGCACTGGGCCAGTTTTTGTAGTTACAGACTCTCCACGGTCCTAAAGTTGTCCTCTTGAAGCACTTCACTTTCTCCAGCTGTATTTTTACCTGTACAATATTACTCACTTCCTTTCTGTGATCTCCATCACTATGACCTTTTCATAACTCTCAACTTTTTCTTCTCTGTCATTATTTGGTTCAGTGAAATAGGACTTGAGACTTTCCAAGCCACTTCCTTCCCCATCCTCATTTTTTTGTGTGTGTCTTCTCTTCTGAACTTGTTTTACTAATAACATCTTCATTAATGCTGATTTTTTTTCTTGCAATTCCTACAGTTTAATCCCTTTGCTACTACTAGCAGACTGTTACCTAATTTTTGTGGTGCTTAGAATTATTTTTAGTCTAATGTAAGTATGGTCAGTATAAACACATTTATTCTTCTGTCAAGGTTATCTGCTACTCATTCCAGATGAAATCCATTTACTTTCTGGAGTTTTGCCATTAGTCTCCTAACAACTGCTTGCTCTTTGCTCCAAAAGGGAAAGTCAAAACCTGTATATAGAAAGGTATGTTGTGTTTTTCCATTGAGTACATCCATATATTGTATACCTTCTTTACTTTTGCTTTGTTTTTATTCTCTTTTCCCACATATCCATAATCACTTAATGTGTATGTCTATGTATGATCTCTTACTAACTTTTTGAATCACTAGTTAATTTCAAGTACATTAAGAAGAGAACTGAGAATAAAAAATAATTTCTTACAACTTCTATGAAAGCAAATAAACCAAGAGGGTCTGTAGTGTTTTGACTGAGTGGAAACATTGCAGTATGATCTCACAGTGGAAGATATATCCATAAAGAAATCTCTTGAAAAGTCTACTTTGGAAGAAAAGCTTAAATGTGAGCACTGTCTTTGACATCATTACCACTCAACCTTGAAAAGATTCAAATACTAGTAAACACCGAGTCTCATACCCATAGATCTTTCCATGTTTTGTCAAATAAACTTGAAACTTTTTAAGATAAGATCGACGGCTTCCTGTGAGTTTAGCAACAACTGGAATTATATGGCTACAACTGGAGTCTGACAATGCTATGTCTGCAGAGGGACAGACACGTGGATTACAGCTAAGACTGAGGTTGAAAATTTTCAGGTCCGGATGATATCAAAGAGAACTCAGAGTATGGAAGTCATTAAGAAGTTCATCACATGGAGCCATTATACTGTATTTGATTTGAATGCTTTGAATGCGACAGAGAGTTAAAAAGAGCTCATCATTAGGTGTGGATGTGCATGTAAATTTCCCTGGGAGAGTAGTCTTGATAATATGAGATTTCTTGGGATCCAATTGCTTTAATCACAAAATCACAGAATGTTAGAGATTGGAAAGGACCTTCAAAGATCATCTAGTCCCTACAGTAGGTCACACAGGAACACGTTCAGGTGAGATTTGAATGTCTCCAGAGAAGGAAACTCCACAACCTGTCTGGGTAGCCTCTTTCAGTGTCTTGTCACTCTCACAGTGAAAAAGCTTTTACTTATGTTTACATGGAACCTCCTATGCTCCAGCTTGCACCCATTGACTATTGTCCTACCACTGGACATCACTGAGAAGAGCCTGGCTCCATCTTCCTGACATTCACCCTTTAAATATTTATAAATATTAATGAGGTCACCCCTCAGTCTCCTCTAAACTAAAGAGGCCCAGCTCCCTCAGCCTTTCCTCATAAGGGAGATGTTCCACTCCCTTAACCATCTTTGTGGCTCTACGCTGGACTCTTTCAAGCAATTCCCTGTTCTTCTTGAACTGTGGGGCCCAGAACTGGACACAATATTCCAGATGTGGACTCACCAGGGCAGAGTAGAGGAGGAGGAGTACCTCTCTCAACTACACCCCTTCTAATGCACCCTGGGATGCCATTGGCCTTCTGGCTCATGGCCACCCTTCTGCTCACCAGGACCCCCAGGTCCATTTCCCCTACACTGCTCTCCAACAGGTGCGTCCCCAGCCTATGCTGGTATATGGGGTTGTTCCTTCTCAGATGCAAGACTCCACACTTGCCCTTGTTGTATTTCATTAAATTTCTCCCTGCCCCATTATGCTCACTTTTCATGCAGAACACTTGCTAATAATAGCAACAGGACACTGTTGTATTGCAAGTGAAGAATACATATATATATTTATGAGATGGACACCCCTTTTAGTGTGATAGTGTTACACCAGGGCTATATTAATCTTTATTAGTTCTTAAGGCTATTTCAGTAGCAATTTTTTACAGCATTATGGCTACTTCAGAAGAACCAGTAGTAGATGTTTTTAAGACAGAGATTTTTAAAAGCATTTATGCACCTGTGTGGCTACAAGCATCAATCAAAAATACTGTGAAATCCTTTTTTCATAATTAATTAATTTTTGAATGCATTTAATACAATATTTTGCTGTTGTCAGGCTGCATTGACAGTGAATACTAGTTCTACTAATATCCCTTGTTACAGAAGCATGGATCAGACTTCTAAGGACTTACAAATGTGAGGAAAAGTACAGTATGGCTAGTGTAGAACAGCTATTCAGAAAAGGCTATTCTTCGTTACATTATTGTATGGATTTTAGAAGATTATCCTAAGCTTCAAAAAGTCACTTTTGCTTTGGAATATTAAGGTCCAAATAAGGCATTATTATTATCACACTCTAAATTTATACCATGGTAGTTTCATGTTAACTTCCCTAGTATTCTTACATATGCAAGCCTTGTAAGAACATGATTGTAGTAGAATGACTCTTTTCATAGATAATTGTGAAACTGATTTGTGAAGATAAATTTAAAATATTTAGAAGTATTTTTCAAAAGTACAGATAAATAGATGTTAAAGAAAATGCTTTACCACTTTTGAAATATAAGCAATTATTAACCATTGGTATTCTAATAAAGGTAATATTACTTCAGATAAACAAAGAGAGGAAAAAAAACCCCTTTTTTTAAAGTGCTCTGTGAATAACAAGTGTCAGAAAGCATGAATGTTTGTGTAGTAGGATTTCTGAAATATATTACCATCTGGAATCTGCAATTTAGGATCTTGGTTCTGCTTTATGCCTTTTTCTTACAATCCCCCTCATCTAAATTACTGCCCTTCCTTCCACCGCTTATATGACCTGGATTTTAATAGCAAGAGAACTATGACTGCACTGTTTTCTGATCTGAAACTGAGATCATGTCTAGTACTTAATAAATCTTCACTCTCATTGCTAATATTGTATGGCCACAGGGTGGTTTAGAACATCTTAGTCAAAACATATAAAAGGTTAAAAAGTATAGAACTTTTTAGCAAGGTTCACTACTAGGAAGGTCTTTGACTGCTCACGGTTTTCTGCCTTTGTGAGCTGTTTGGCTTTCCTGTTCTTGAAGAACACACCCAGAACAGGGAGGATGCATGGAGGAAGCAGCAGGACTCGAAACAATGGTCTGAAGCAGAGCAGGGGAGTTGGATGCTGAAGGACAAATTAATGTGGAGAAAGTATGATAAAATGGGACACCAACACTTAGATAAACTAAACCATCACATTTGTGGGATTTCCTGTTATTTGGCCTTTCTGAATGGAGGGATTTTTTCCAAAGACTTGTAAACAGCTTTTTAGAGATCTATACTATCACTAAAAACTTAATTAAATATTTACAGCATAATTTAAGGTGGTCATGCTGCAGTATAAACTTTGGATATTTGTCAGACAGGTGTAAACACATGCCTATACAAAAGTTTTCCTGAACATTTCAACAGTAGATTCTGTATTGAATGTTGCACACAGATGTGTCTGTGAATCTTCAAATACTAACCAAAAAGTCCACACTAGATATGCTGAGGAAAGAATTACATATTTCCCTGCTTGCTAGTGTTATAATTATTTTCAGACATTTTCACATTATTACATTACATACCCATCATGTTTTCATATTTTGAATGTATGTTTCTATGTTCTATGTATTTTGTTGGTGAATATAATGTATATTGAACTTCTTTTATATGCTTTCATGAGGTAGGAACCATTAATACATAGTTTTATAGCTCAAGCCTAATAGAACATAAAAATATCAAGAAAAAAAAGCCCCTTTTTGGTGTGCACTCTCTCAAGTTATTCTACATCTGTGCATGTTTGTGTGTATATGGAAGTAAGCTGGGACTCCTTGTTTCTGTTTAGTCTGGAGTAAACAAATTTCCTGCATTACATTTTGTAAATGCTACCAATCTATTTACATCATTCATAGTTAAACATTGGATACATGTTTATCTCCACTACATTCCACATATACTGCAAACCTTAGGGAAATATTTTAGCACTAAATAGAACAGATTAAGAATGCTTTTTCATTAAAATTCAAAAGTGGGAATTTAGACATAATTACATTGTATATTATCAGTAGCACATAACCATATCACTTTACTAAAGACTAAATTTTGAAGTGAAGTTAAATAAGAGCTATCATAATTTATGATGGGAATATGAAGTCAGTCGATCCATACAAGGACACACTGTTAAGAAGAACAGCTACTTTCATACATGAGTAAAGAGGAAAGTATTGTTATACTCCAAAATCAATTAGTTTACTCCAAAATTATTAGTTTTTATAAAAACTCTACACATTTCTGTAATTATAGCATATAGAGAGACAATTGAATTAATTTTCAGAACTCATTAGAAGTTACAAATAATATATACATTCTACATTTTAAAGACAATCTTCTTGCTAATAATGGAATAAGTTACTCTTTAAATATGACATGCAGTCTTTTATCAAAAGTATATGAGGTAGGTAAAGGAACTACAACAGTGCAGTGGAAAATCTGTCATGCTCAGTAATCTGAGACTATGTTTTCTCATTACAAATATAGTAGAGAGATTACCCTTCTGCTGCCTGAACTGAACAAGTTAGACCTGATTTCCTAAAACACACAGCAGAAGAGAACAATCCAGTCAGTCTCCTCCCAGTAACCCTGTCCAAAAATCTTGACTGTACAGCCAAAACTTGGCAAGAGGTATACAGGACCACATACAGTGAAAAACCACTCAAAAGCATCATGACATTTATTGAACTTGAGAGAATACACAAACTCTATCTGAACCCCATTGAAGGGGAACAAATACTCTTTGCAATAATATGAATGAAGTTTCCCAAACATCAGGGTATATGGAGATACAACAGAAGCCAACAAAACATCACATGAAAAAGTGCACTTAATATTTCAGCTCAGGCCCCTTTTCCCATTTCTATTCTGATTTTACAACAGGAAGAGTAGATGTCAATAGCCATAGAAATGAACAAAGCCATTTATTAAATGTACATGTGTCTCTTGTGATCACATGGGAATGTGGTATCTTGTCCAGTAAAGGAAATCAAACACATCTATGAATTTGTTGTAAAGGTAGTTATTGTGCCTCTGTCTACTGAACTGTCTGAAGGCTTAAAAAATTATATTTTGTTCATAACTTTTTAAAGGTGTCTGAAGATTTTCATGTCATGTGAGCATTACATTTGTGTGTAGGTCAAACTTCCCTTTAGTATCACTAAAGCAGTATTGAGTCTGAGTTAGTTGTTAGGCTGTGTACTACATTACTTTCATTTCAATAGCATACGGTTGAATTCTGCAGTGCAGAAAAACAGCTGTGGCCCTTGAGTCCGGGCTGTTCTACTGAAACATCCTCCTCTTGGCAGTTCCTCTGTGCCCATTCTGCTAACCCTGCCCATGGCAATCCTGTGGGCATGGTTTGCAGATTGAGATCCTACACTTATCTCATAGCTTAGGCAAAAAAGGGATTCATTCAGTTACCCATCTTTGATGTGATTATGAGATTCTGTCATTGATATTTCCAGCTTTACTCTCCTAATTCAAACAGTTGTAGACTACTACTTCTTTTCAGTGAATACAATCATGAGTCTGTATGATGCACTGTTACCATTCATCTGTTAGATTAACTTGTACTGAAAAGCATCTACTTGACATAGGCAGATCTGTCATATAGAGAGACAGTATTCCACTGCCTTTAGATTTTTTTTTTTTTTTATAAATTGGAAACAGAACCAGCTGTTCCCATGATTACATACATTTTGTGTAACTATATTACCGAAGGACTTCAAAACAATGCTTTCAGATGATCACCCTTGTGTCCTAACTGCTCTATAACTTGAGGAAAGTAGTCTGAAGAGTTACGAAACTTCCAAAGATTGCATCATCTTGGAGATGTTGATTGCAAAATTGAGTTCAAGACAAATTAAAGCACAATTATTATCACTTCCTAAATTATTACTTTCATAATGCAAAGAGGGACCAACCTTCAACTCTGATCCTACAAATCTGTAGTACTAAGAAACATGTAATATTAATTCTTTATCTGTACTATTTCACAAGATAACATGAAAATGTATCATTTGCTGATACCACATGTACACACTTCAGCTGATACTGTTCTATGGCTTTAGGAGGCCTCTCCTCAGTACCTAATCATTTTTCTGTGAATTAATCAACAAAATAAAATAATTTCACATTGTCTAATACAGACATATACAATATTTAAAAATACCTCCTTTATTTAAAGAAAATTTAGAAATAAAAGTAGCAAAAGGTTAGATAAATGTTGATCTGAATGATCACATCTTAGCATCAAGAAAGACTTCTCAGTGACCAACCAGGGTTGCAGAACCGTAGCAATTCTAGGCCATAAATAATCGTATTAGCTCATCCAAATGATTTATCATCCTGTAGTGCACTTCCAAGACACTTGCCTTGGAACTTGGCTTGATAGCTTATGGATAGCACCAGTGTTTAAGTTTTACTATGCATCTTTGATTTTTTGCTATACTAGACAACTCTATCTTGCTCCTATTTCTCTGTTTATGTATTATTTTCATGCTACCATCAATAAATGCCTTGTGTTCTGAATTTTCTTTTAGATTTTAAACAAGTAAGTTGTTAGTGAAATCAAAATGTCAGAAATATTATGAAGGAATATTAAAAATTTCTGTGATTTACAAGCCTACTTATAAAAGGATGTAGGGCATTTTTGTGTTATGTCAAAAAGATAGGATAACCCTTAGAAGCAATGATTCTTCTAACCACTTATAAAAAAGATTGCTCTTTTCTGGAAAATGCAAACATCTCAAGAGAATCAGAAGCAAAATAACTGAGCTGAAATCCTGACCACATTATAAATGATTGCAGCACAGGATGGGAAATGTATAACTGACTGAAACTGTTTGTTGCCGCATTGAAAAAATTGCACTATTCTGAATGGACAAAAGTACAAATATGAATAAAAATGTTAACGGGAATTTGATCACTAATGGGACTCAATGCTCCTATCACGTGACAGTTCTGGGACCATTCGGGTGGTCTGTAGTTTATCCTTAGTGTTAGAGCTCCAAGTTATTTAAAAACTCATTATCATAACAGAGAGAGGTCCTTTGATGACAAAGAATCAAGATTGAATGATTAGAGATTTGTATTATGTTAGCTAGTGATTAATGAGAAGTCAGTGTCTGAGCTTATAACTAAGACAAGTCCTTAATTAAACAACAGGTTAGATAACAAACAGAGGAAAGAGGCTGTGTAAGGGACTGAAGCCCTGCTTATGTTAAGGCTGATTAACACATATCCAGCTGATGGGCAAAAGGTTTGTCAGAAGGCTTCAGGGCTATTTCATTTCAGTGAAAGCCTTAAAGAGACAGATATCCTTGCAAGGATGATTGGGGGAACATTGGCATTTGACTGTAGGAGCTCTTTCTATACTATAGAAATGAATAATAGTATTTATGCATAGCTGTAAGCTCTTAGCGTTTTAGAAATTAATTTATTAATTTGTTGGTCTTTCATTTTTCTTTTGCTCTGTCCAGCTTATCCTGTGCCAGTTTATAAAAATCAGTTTTCCCTTATTTTTCAACAACAAAGTCATTAGCAAGGCTTACAATATGAACTTGTTTTCTGTTGCTGTCATTATTGGTGACGCGGTATGAAACATTTCCAATGAACCTAAAATGCCAAGAGCGGCAAACAGCTCAGTTGAATTTTTTTTCAAGTTAGACTACTGTAATTCTCTCTCAACTGTTGGTGTCCCCATGGGCAAATACAACACCTACTAGTTGTGCAAAATTCTGCCTTTTTTTTTTTTTTTTTCTCGCAGAGAGTCACACTAGAAATTATCACTTGTATATTTAATCTACTCTGTTTTTTTAAAGACCTTAATTTGCAAACAAATTTTTACTAGCATATGCCTGAGGTCTGTTCCCAAACATAGATGACCCTGAATTGTGAATACTCCATTTTATCCTCAGATTAGTTGTTCTCACATGGTCATTTTATTTTCTTCTTCCATTTGACTTCACTAGGTTTTCTCTTTTCACCTGGTGAAAGGTCCAAAATAGATTGAAAATCATTAGAAAATAATGCCCAACCTCTGAAGGTAACATTTTTTATCCAGTATTAGGAACATGCAACAGTACATAGAACAGTCATTGTAACTACTGTTGGGAATGCCTTTCAATTGTTTTTAATTATTGTCCTTGTAGGAGCTTCCTCCTACTCTAAAGAAGGCAAACATCATATAATTGCTGTTTATTGAGCTAAGGATACACAATAATATCTTTACATTTGAATTAATTGCACATATTATATGCACATGCTTAAGCTAGATTATTTTTTTCTTGAATATTTGCATCATGCAGCCATGGCAGAGGCTGCTGGTAGCATGTTATATCTGAAGCCATTTTAGATTAGTTAACTTGGGAACTGCCAACAGGGCACTTCAGTTGGGCTTAGCACAGGCTGATGGTATGAGGGTGTTTTCAGCTCTTAGAGGGCTGGGAGAAGAGCTGTGGTGTAGTCAGTTCTGGAATGATGGTAATTGACCACTGTGTACCCAGCTGGTTTAAAACCATCTCTGGCATGTCTGTATGAATTCTGTCTAGAGAAAGTAGGCTAGTTGAGATCCACCCTTGCTTTGGTATCAGCCAGGTTGAGTAGATGGTTTGAGCATGAGCTTGAGGTGCTGTACTAACTCAGGGAAGAAAACAGGTTTGGTTGTCTTGCTCAATCATATGGAAATGTTACTGAGAACCTCATCCAAGCAGAAAACTAGACTAGTGGATAACTTTAAAAACCCCGTATTTTGTGTATAGATTAAAAACTTTAAATGTTGATGTGTTGTTTGGATATCCATGACTGTATTCATGGATCCAAGAAATACCTATCAGGCTCCTGTAAGAATGCAATTTTTTAAAAAATTATAGTTTATATTTGTAACTTCTTTCTACTTTTAATTCAGAGGGTAGAGTACTTGAATTATTCCCAGTGGGTAAAAATCTCTGTAAAACTTGCAAACCTAAAGTAGATTTCGAGCATATGTTTTCTGAACTCGTTACACTTTTCTCTGGTAACTGAGCTCTTAGAACATTTCTTTTACAAACCGGACAAGTGGGACTCCATTGATAAATATTTTGTTTGAGAAAGTAAACCTTGAAGTTAAAAAAAACCCCAAACCAAACAAAAAAAAACCCCAAAAAACAAACAAACCCCACAAACACTAGAGGAAGTGTACAGACCACTGTTGTCCCAGTTGAACTGTAAAAAACACTCCTTCAGATGTTTGGCTCTGGAAATATGCATGTTTCTGCAAATCTCCCTTCTCCCCTGTTCTTTCCTTGCCCTCTCCTCACTTCTTGCTTATTTAAAATATACAAACCAGATACTCAGTTTATGTAATGAGCTTCATACACGAAAAGTAAGAATTTGCCCTTTAAGATATATAATCAACAAAAAAATACTTGAAAAATACTACTGGGGACAAAAATAATGTGCTGCCTGCTCTCTGTTTACTATTGGTACTTTGTGCCCTTTTAATTTTCACTGTGTGTTCATTTCATCATTTATGACACAAAAAGATTTTTTTTTTTTAACTCTGAAAAAAACCAACATTGGGAGGGAGGTCATATTCAAGTAACTGGTTAAAATCTAGTAATGAAGACAAGGAAATGGTTTTGATTTTCATTATGTTTAGGGTCATACCCAGGTCACATTTGACACAGATTCAATGTTCATATAAATTTAATAAAATCTGTAAAGGAAATTCAAGTAACAGCTGTGAAAAGAATGTGATCAATAGGAGCCAAAATAAGTGTCACTTTGAAATTCGCCAACTGCTGATGGATAGTTAAATGAATAAAACTATAATGTCTCTACCAACTTCTAAGAGCAGAAAGCCCTGGGAAATCAGTCACTTAAGTGACAGAAACTTTGCATGCTAGCAAAGCTGTAATAGTTATTCTGTTCATTTTATATCAGATTTCTCTACTCAGGATTTAAATCATACTGTGAGTTATTTCATCACAGTCTTCTTTTGACAACAGAATAGTGATAAAGTTATGTTAAATAGCTCTTTTACCACAGTAACTGATTCTCCAAAAATCCTTCAAATACACTCCTTGACCTATGCACTCAAATGAGGTATTAATCTTCTTGTAAAGCTATTTAACCATGATCTTAAAAAAAAAAAAGAAAAATCCCTTAAGCATGTTTTTTACATTTCCAGGTGTCTCTGTGTTGTGGTGTGGTGGTATCCAGGAATGAGAGGCAGGGTCTCTGCCATAGCCAAATCCCCTGCCTGGATGGCAGTAAAGAACAGGGAGGCAGGGGTCCCCAACATGGTCCACCACCACTGCAGGCATTATCAAGTCAGCAAAAAGGTATTTAATATGAACTTGACTTACATGAGAAGAGAAATAACTATATTGGTGCAATCATCTTTCACACAATACAACTACATTTACATTATAGTTTTTATTGGTATAAGTCTACTTAAAATATGTTATATCAGCATATTTGTAATAGCAAGATGAGATCTCCTCATCAGTTTCAAAGCTCTTCAGCTGTGGTTTAAATGTAGTAAAATATTGTAAGTCATTTAAAGGCCAAAGAAGGCAAAATAAATTTCAATTACTTCAGTGTATTTTGACTGAGGACTTAAAGCTCTAGTACTTTAGTCCCTATATAATACTCTGCAGATATATTACTTAAAAACATGTTAAATTTGTTGTCAGTGAATACAAAAGCAGAAAGAAAAGGTGATGGCAAATGGTTGGGGATGTTGCTGATGTAATAAAAATAGTGTGTATAGTAGTAAAAACTATTTCAGTTTAATTTCCTTGTGGTTCATTCTTTATTACTTTTGCCTTTATTAGTCATTACAAACTGCTAGATACTCCTTGGAAGTTTGTTACTTGTGATTGACACTCTTCAAGATATGAAAAGACATTCAGCTCCAGATGAACTATCTTAAATTCCAATAATGTAAATGTACGTATGTGCAAATTATAGTGACCCCAGCATGCTTTTCTCAAAGAATCAATAATGTTACCAGAAGTACCCTCAGGGCCTCAACATCTGTTTATAATATGCATACTTCTAGCTAAAATCAGCATCTGAATTACTGGAATATGCTGCATTATATCCTCAGATAATGTAAATCAGTGTTACTCCACCAAAGTCAACCAAGGTAAGATGATTTACAGCAGCAGAAGACCCAGCTTTCTGTAGGTATCCTCTTGCTTTCTGCTGATTAACCCATTGGTGTGTCTTATTTTTTCTTCTTTAGCTTCAGAAACATTTTTTCATGGGCTGAATGGACTAGTACCCATGAAAAGGAAAATATGAAACTTACAGCGCAATTGACTGACTTCTACTTCACTGGAGGAGTCAAAGAGGTTAGTAAGATTCTGTGAATAGTAGCAGGCAGTGCAGCCCAGCAGGAGTGGGCTAGAGAACAAAACTCCTGAATTTGTTTCAGGAAAATTGTTTTGGACTAGGCCTAGTCTGATCCTATGAACAGAATGAGCATATGGATCACATTCACCTCAGTCTTGCATTGTCTCTTCCAGTTGAGTTTCCCCTGACAGAGATCCAGTTTCCGCATAGTGAGACCACTCTGCGAAGTGAACCAAAGCACAGGGACTGGGGGAGATGTGCTTCCTAAGCTCTCTCAGGAGTCAAACTAAAACGACAGTGTACAATCACTCTAAAACCCTGTTTGTTGGTTTGTTTATTTTCCTTTATTCTCCCCTTCCTTTGGTTTTCTTATTATGATTTAATAAAACACAACTGTACTATATTTAGAAATACAGCTGATTCCATCAGGGTCTTGTCCCTTTCCTCTTAGATTTCTAATATTCACCATGAAATGAGGTGAAAGTTGATGTGACTCAAAAGGAAACTAGAGCTACACAAAAGGAATATTTGCTGCAGGAGCTCCTATCAGTATGGTTATGGTGTGACAGAATTTATTCTTGTTACCTTAGAGAGGTACTAGCTGTCTTTGCTGTACCATTTAAAAATCTGTTAACTGTAATCTACCTCAGATATGATGAATTTATGGATGGATGGGCTGGAATGTATGCAATCATTCAATGAAAGTGCACTCAACCTGACAGAAAAAGCATTTAATAATTGGACATAATAGATAGTCATGCCCTTATAAACCTCTTTAATTTGTGTTTCAGGTCTTTGTAAAAGATGTCTGATGCCTAGTGGAAAAAAACATTTTCTGCAAAGTAGGTACTGCACAGTGTGTTCTTCAAGAACTGCTACCACTTTTTAGAAGAGGATCTTAGCAATGGAATATATTGGTATGATTAAACCATAACAACAATAATGGCTGGGGACTGTGTACATGCATTTGCAGTACCTTTAAAGACGATAGTCTCAAGATGACACAAGTATTCTTCTGGGCAAACTATGTAGGCATTTACACAGCTGTTTCAGTGAGTTTGAGTCTTCATAACAGGCTTGATACTGCTGTGGCTAATAGTATTAGCTCTACTAGCAGCAACATTATTTGCAATATCTTAATTAGTGTGATTACAGATAGCTCAGGCTATCTAAGATGACCTGCCCCACCTGGCCTCTGTCTGTATGGTTGGAGTGGCCACAATATGATATGATTAACTCTTTGTCCAGGTCTTACCTCAGCATCTTATCTAAATGTTTGCACTGCTGACAGCATGGAGTGAGCCTTTTCGTTGGGCTTATGAGAACTATTGGCATGTCTGAGCCTGTGGTTGAAGCTATTTTACTCTTGAAAACTGGCTCCAGCATATTCATAACCTATATCTCTTTGACTGTAGAAGAGAGAAGAGGAAATCAACCACACCTTTTATGCCATTTTCCATTTTCAACCCATTATTATAAAATTATGTCTCATTACTGGTTTTGCTTTTTGAAACACAATGTGCTTGTCAACCACTCATTTAATGTTCTCTGTAGACTGTCAAGGCAATACTACTTGTAGCTTCTGTTGTGCTGTACTCTTCTGAAGATATTCTATGGTAGAATTTCTTAAAGATCTCAAAAGTATGCAATATATGAACTAAGTGACTGCACAATAGTTATTCTAAGATAAAATACACTCTGTTTTTATCTGCCTGTGGAAAGTGTACTCAAATTTATTAGGAGAAACATCAAAGCAGATGAAAAAAAAACCAAAACTGAATTAGTTTTTACACATCAATAGATATCAGCTAACAGCATGTTTTTCCAATCTATTTTCCTATTGAATTCAGTGTCAATGGGACCAGGATTTGGCTGAATTTCCCTCCTTAATCTATTCATTGCAAATCATATAGATGACAAAGGAATTTGAATGTCCATGCACAAGTAGCCCATGCTATAGTAGAAGACTGAATGATTGCTGGGTGTTGGTTATATGCATAACCTGTGCAAGATCATGACAAACGCAAAGTAAAAGTATAACTGAGAACGTAGTGAAAAGGATTTTTAAATGGCTAGCTCACAATGTGACTTCATATTCCAAGTTTAATTATATGGTGATTTGAGATGTCATAGACAAATATTAATTGCAGTCAAATTAAAAGATTTAGTTCTTTACGTAGATATATATATATGCATTTTATAAAGGCAATAAATTTTTGTCCTCTTTGGTCTTCTGACAATTACCTTGGAAAGTTCTGAGGATTTCCTATGAAGCAGATTTTCTCATAGGCCCTGACATTACAAAGCATTCAAGTGTTTTGCTGAACTGAAGCTTTCAGAGGAAATTTGAGGCAATTCAGATTGCGATGGGAGTGATAAAAATATGAAAGACTTTTCATTTTATAACCTGGATATAAAAACTGCAGTGCAAGAACTTACACCTATAGATAGGTTTTTGAAGTTCATAAAAGGTATGATCCAAAGACCCATGAAATGAGTGGACAAATGTCTATGTGGTCTTGCCTGAGAG
Organism: Caprimulgus europaeus; assembly: GCA_907165065.1. Next base: position 14,483,754 of record OU015534.1, on the reverse strand, counting down.
ATGGCAGGCTGCATGAGGTTACTAAATCTACTTATAGTTTAAGTAACTGCTTGGAGCTTATTGAGCAGTCAGCATGTTTTACAATATAAGCATTGTAAATGATAAATGTTTCAGGTCCTATCAGGTTTAGATTTATCACCAGTCCCATTGTCTGCAGTATAGGCTGTTGAGGGACTTGGTTTGGTAGTGGTATATTATTAGTGGTGTTACATATTGAGTGCTGTTCCAAAGTCTCCTTTTACCACACTTCAAAAATTTTTCCCTAATTTAACAAAGATACCAGCACTGCTCTTTCATTCTGTTCAATTATGTGGAAGCACACTAACTCTTTTTTTTCCTCCCCCTTTTTTTTTTTTTTTTTTTTTTTTTTCAAAGGGGTTAATCTTCAGGGATGAAACAGATTACCAGCTTTTGAACCAATTTAAGTAGAATCTCTAGAAACAAAGCCAGGACAAATAATTATTGGCAGTTCACAGAAGGTATTCTATGCCCACAGCTCTGCAGGATACTGTTAAAGTCAGTTCACTTGTCTTAATGGGAAACACCTGTGGTCTGGAACACAAGAGGAAAAATCAAACTAACCATGCCCAAGACATTAAAAATAAATTCTGAAAATAAAATCTTCCCTCATGTCCCTCCCCTCTTCCTTCTTTCATCTGCATCCTCCAGTCCCTAGACTATCACTGATATCTCTTCTTTCTTTTAAAACAGATATGAAAGCCTGTCTTCAAGATTATATTCAATCGCTGACACTGAAGGATATAAAGCAGTTTCAGTTGCAATATTAAATCAGAAGAAATCTTACTACAAACAAAAACATGCTTAATAAAGGCTCAGTTGGAGACCTTCTTTTAACTAGGTATTAAAGTGAATGTAAACCATCTGAAAATGTTTACCATAAATAATGACTTCAAACATTAAAAATATATTAATCTCTAAAGTTTTAAGATTTTTTCTTTTCTGTTGCTTTCTTGAAATATGCTGGGGACAATGCATTTCTTTAGCTTTTTTAACAGGCTACTGAAATTCTAATGGAGCAAGAAATACGTCCTGGATGTTCACACACAGCACAAATTTATGCAACTTTCTTGAATTCATTTGGAAAATCCAACCACATAATGAACATATTTAAGTGCAAACATAAAGTTTTGTCACTGGATTGAAAACTAATTCACAGTTTTACATGGTCAGCAGGCTTGCTAGCATTGCAGGTCACAGAAAGCTATAGTTTGAATTAGAAATGCTAGAAGAAATTCAGGAATAAACTTTAATCACCGTAATCCCTGATGAAAAGCAAACATGTTTTGTTTTGGGGTTTTTTTGCCTGTATTTATTAATGTGTACATGCACATTTTTTGTATTTTCCCCTCTCTCTGTTATTTTGTTTTTATCTATTCAACAGAAATATCAGATAGAAAAAATCAGAGAAAAAAACATATTTTAAACTTTTGCATTTACAGAGAAGAGGCCATAACATGGCAAGATGTTGAAAGAAGGTAATTCTGGAACCCAAATTTTTTAGAGCTCTAAAAATACAGCAAACTGTGAGAACTAATACCTACATTTTCAATGTTGTACAAGTTTAAAATGTCACAGCACATAAAAATGTGTCTTTTCTCTCTTAAAGACTGGTGGTTGTTGTGTTAGCTTCAGAGTCAACCTACTGTGGTAATCTGAATACTTTGAATATGCATTTACAGTACAGGAATATTATGAAAACTGGCTTTTATCTGACTTTTCATGCATCCAGGAAACAAATTTATTCTGCTTTTTTAAATACTAAAAGGAAATGACTCTGACTTCAGAAATGCTTTTAATCAGTCTTTCTATATCCAAGGTGACCATATAATTGTATGCTGATGATAGCTTACAAAAAAAAAAATAGAAAAGCAAAAAAACATTTCTGGAAAATTGCCAACACAACAGTGGCATGAACAGGAAAGCTAATTCCTAAATCCATAAAGATACCCAATTTCCAAAGAATATAATGATCCCTGAAGGCATCCTGTGCAGCCTGAATGCCTTGCAGTCAAAGGGGTTTCCTTTCCTGTATTATTCGCTGTACCTCACTGTTGAAAGAATTTTCCTTTGATTATAGGGACACAAAGGGAGCACTGTTTCATATTGCTCTTTGATACAACTTTGAGCTTTATTAGGTCAGAAAGCAGGCTGTAGTGTACCTTGCTGAGTAGTGCCTTGTCTGATACACCTCATTCCTGTCCAGAGAGCTGATGCTAAGTTGTTCTAGGTTATCCAACACTGCTACACACCCAGCTTGTATGTAGTACAAGCTACATATCCTAGCTTGTACACAGTGCCCTACAGCTGTTTTGGCTTGCCTTTTTCCCCCTCTCTCACCAGTCAGCATGCCAGCTGAACAAGTTTGAAAAGATAACAATATTGCACACAACTAATATGGAAAACTCCACCCAAATAGACAAATGGGGCTTAATGTGAATGCAAACCCTTCTTTACCCCATACAGCTCTCCCTCACTCCTTCCCTCTTCATCCCATCTCATCTATATACCTTCCTACTCATAGGTGTCTAGCCTGAAATTGTATTGCCTGCATGGTGAAGAAAAGTATCTTTCCCTATTAGCCTGATCTGTGGGAATGTCTCTGATGTATACTTCAAAGAGGTAAGGATTGTTTTGGGACAGAACTCTGCACTTGGTGGGCCAGGTTGAATGTACTAACCAGCCTATTTGCTACATAGTTCATGGGAATTTATAGGGACCTTGCAGAGAGTAGTAGGACAACTTTGGGAAGTGAAGAATGGATCCTATAGAAATCTGTCTAATCCAGCAGTAACTTTTTGCGTCTTGCTGTGGTGTGGTTTATGCTGATTCAGGCAAAAACTGGTGTTGCTTTATAGACCTTTGTGGAGGGCTTTGGCAGATTGATTTGCGTCTCCTACATTTTTTGCCTCAGGAGTCCTTGTTAGGTCATCTTGGCTCTCTACTAAGTGCCCCATTTCCACAATCTCCATATTGTCCAAGGGAGAAACCAAATGTCTTGGATTGTTTCAAGGCCACAGGACACTAAAATCTGGTCTCTGGGAACTACCTAGGGAATCAGATATTTGCTTTCACCTTACTTCTATATAGGTGTTTTACCTTGGACATTAGTAAAAGCTTTGGTCTTTGCTAAGCAACAAGTTTACATTACTTGCTTCTGAAATGTCTCCTTTGTGTTTAAAAATCACTTCCCTGCTCACGTGAGCACATAAACAAATCAGTGGAGGGTTCTCCTGCTTATAGGTGCCCTCCCTGTATAGTGCCTTTGAAGCAACTGTCTTATGGATGGAGCCCACAAACTTCTCAAGTATGCCTTAGGCTTAGAGGTGGTGGCACAGTCCTGTTCTGTGCAGGCATTTAGATGGCTGGGTCCAAAGTACAAGCATATTCTTCTTGCCCTTTCTGGGCTTCCAAATACGGTACAAAGACCCTGGGGGAAATTATGGGAAAAGGCCATAGACTAGAAGATAAATCTTTTGATAAAGTCAGTCCTTGTTTGCTATAAAGACAGATTATGACACAAAATCAGACAACCCTCTTTTTCATCATGATGTAGTGACATCATTGTATGTGGATTGTGTAGCCAAGTGAGGATAATGCTCAAAATATTTTACTAGGCACCTGCAAAGAATAGGGTAGGATAATGATCCTAATGAAGTAAGTATATGGATCAACTGGGGACAAATTTATGGCCGTTATTTTCAGCATTTCCAGGCATTTAGGCATGAATTTTCAATCCCAGATTTATCTCTAACGTGATCTCACAGGCAGGACAATCTGCCACAGATGGAGAACAAGTACAAAATTTGTTCATTTGAGAACCAGAGTGAGCTGTACATTCAGTTTTTCTCAGGTCATTTTTGTGTTACATTGCCTTTATTTTCTATAACCTCTCTCTTTTTTTCCAGGAAGTACAATAGTGCAGTGTCAAAGCCTGTACAATGCTGAGAATGCTGGAATGCTGCAGTAGGCGTTTCAGAAACCACATGTTAACACTGGTGTAGGACAAGCTGTTGCTATAATGTAAGACTCTTCATCTCCTATTGATGCTTATGATTTACTCTTGTAAATGGGCAGCACCTTTTAAAAGTACTCTCAGATCTGTAGCACCTGTTATACCAGGGTCACCTTACCCTGCAACTCTATTTTTTTTTTGGAGGAGGAGGGGAAGTGGGAAAATAAGGAAAGGAATAATATTATCAGCAAGAGGAGATTGGACACAGTCCATCAGATCCTTCCACTTCTGAGCAATTACAACTGAAAGAGCTAGGAGAGGCTTAGCTGTAACACAAATCAGGATTATCACACTAAATTCAGCAGAGTTGTACAGAGAAAAAAGCAGTGTGGAAGAAAGGACAATTACACAAATATCACTTGAATGTAAAGACTTGTAATAAAGTTTTTTTTTATGAAAACTCTGGAGAAAATACTTAAGAACATCTAATCCACATGAAAGACTAATCACCAAAATGATTGGAATTAAATATCAATGTGTGGTATATGATAAGTAGCATAACTACAGTTAATTCCAAGATAGCTGAATTTTTTTCCTACTCCAAAAGGTGTAACTGAACCATGGAACACCTTTAAATCCATAATACAGAGACATGGCCTCTAGCCCTGATTCCCCTGCCCCATATGGTTCATGTTCACAACTTCTACAGAGGGTAATACAGAGCTGTAATTTGTGTAAATGAACAGCCATGCTTACCACCTCTGTGCATTTTAATTAGCTGAATCTGCCACCTAGCTTGTGCATTTGGACAGAAAAGAGTTCTTAGCCAGGAAAAGGTAGTAGATCATGCCAGAAAGATTTATTGTTTGTAAAATTATTTTAACTTCTATAGGAACTAGAGATAAACAGTAACTGAATTCTCTGATTCACACATATTCTTCAAGATTTTTACAAAAGGTAATGAAAAGGAAAAACAAAAGACTCATTTTATGAAAAAGTATTTTTGTTTGATTCAAAACCTTTCATGCAGGCATTGACATTTTGCATTTTCTGATATGACATACTGAAAATAGAACTATTCTCTCAAGAAAGTCCTGATTAGAAAATTCCAACCATATTAGAGCATACATGTTCAAAATGATGCCCTGTCAATTTCATCATGTTTGTGATAGATATTTTATTTGAAAAGGTCTAATCCACTGACAGAGAAATGTAGATTGACATGCTGTGTAAATCAATACTCAAAGCTAAAGAAAACATAAGAAAGCAAATATTGTAAGCATCAGTAAAATCAGAACTACTTGAGTTTGACATACAAATGGGTAAAATAAAATGTTTTCCCCCTTGATATTCCTACCAGGATAGTGTACTGTGGTATTAGACATCTGGGTTAAACTCTAGAGCTTACTGGATTTGATCAAGGCTTTTTCTGTCATTATAATCTTTTAAAAACACCACTAAACAGATATGGCAAAAGATTACAGAGCCTAGTTTATCTGTTATAGTCTATCCTCTTTTGTTAAGATATCCTTATGCTTGAAAAGTTGAGCAGATACATCTCCGAACTTAAAAAAAAAGAGATTAATCTTATGGTATTTTTAATGGTGATTTGCGATGTCCAACTAAAGAAATAATAAATCATAGAATTATCCTTAGCCAATCTGATCCAATCACACGGCACACTTTAATTTTCAATAGAGATGTTAAACTCTTGCTCCTCTTAGAAGCAGCATGTGCCAGCTTCAGGCAGAGATTTTAACACTGGCACTGATCCAGGAAAAAGGGGAACTTGAAATGGAGCTGCAACTGAAATACATGCACAGCTTCTTCAGACAAGATGTCAGCAGCACTTATGTCTGATAACGAAGTTTTATTTTTCTCAAATGATTAATTACAGGACACATACACATAAGGCATTTAACTCTTCCATGAGAGGCAGGTACTTGAAGCTGCCAGTGGAAAGAAAGCATTTAACTTAAGGCATAATAGTACTATTGGTAAACCACAACTTCTTACACTGCTACTATAATTTAAATTAAGTAGAAACCTAGCTTATAAACTTATACTATGATCCTTACTTTATGGTCCTTTTATATCTCTTGGGTCCTGATCACAATGCAACTTTCTCAGTCTAAAGCAATTTAACGCAAACATTCCTGGGGCAGGCTATAAAATGTGATTTTTGCAGTCAGTTTTTTATGGGTATTTTGGATAAATATTATACACCCTGTTGAGAAAATGAATGACGAATGTAGACATTACGACATAAGTGTGGGTTTAACTGAGTCTGTATTTGCACATGAATATTAACCCTGGTAATTGAGAAAACCTGTCTCTCCACACATCTTGTTCATTTCCACAAAAAGCATGTGCATAGATTTAAGAGAGAATTAATGCTTTGCTTTACTTAATTACAAATTTTCTGGCTATGAGTCTCCCCATGCTAGCTTCTCTTTGAGGGCAATGGACTCAACAGATGCCGTTACACCTACTAGATGGGGATAATTCTACTTGCTACTAAGCACTAACAATAACACATGGAGATGTAAGTTGTGAATTGAGTTCAGCAGACAGCATGGTTTCCAATTCTTAAGCATTTTGCAGCAAAACTAAAAAGCACCATCAAAGATGTTCATAAGTGGTATCATTGCAAATGTTTACAAAATATGGAAGGAATGGTAAAAATATGTGCTTAAAAATGTACTTGTTGAGATCTTGAGAGAAAGGCATGAAAACACATGATGTTGAGAAGTAGATGTGGTTTCCTGCATAGTGCACCAAGAAATGGCTTTTTTAATCAGTAATGGTGAATTATTCATTAATAACTTTTTTAGAGGTCATTAGCATATTAATGAATTACTGTGAAATAAGCCAAGCACAGCTCATGATATCCTGTTTTTTTTCTAAGCAACTTGTCTTTGTGATCCTGTCTGTATGATTTTGAGAGTATAAACTAGAATAAGTAGCAAAAATGAAAGTATTATGTCCTTAATATATTTTTGTCTTCCCTTTTTTTCCCCACTTGGGCAGATCACAAACATCTTTGGTTACATATCCTCATTCAAATGTTATAAAAGGAAAATAACAATTAAAAAGTCCTACACAAATACCTTCTGAAAGGATTTTTAAAATGTATTAAAACAGTAGATGAAATGATAGCAGTAATAACAACAGAATACAATCGTTACTATCCTCTAGTCTGTCTCTGGCAAAGTGAAGGGCAGTTGCACTCTATCACAGTTTCAGGTGCTGGAGCAATACACTACAAAAAGTTTATATTTCAAAGTCTTACGAAGAACCAACTCAATGAGCAGTGGAAATAAATGAAGCTTATGAGGAAACATAATATTAGTCAATAATATTAGTCAATGGCCAGTCACCAGGGCCTCTGCAGCTTCTGGTCACAGACAAATTCTTATTTTGATTTTCTGTTCTGCTTCCTCAATACAGTAATAATAATATCACGCCATTTACTTTTCACAGCTGGCCTGCAGTTCTTGTTTGGCTTTCTGCTGCAATTTAACCTGCTCATATGTGGCTGAGACATTTACTAGAAATCAGAACATGCCATTTACAGAATGCAGTCCCATAACTTCAGGGCTGGTGTGTTGACATAATTACCTCCAAGGACTACTTTCTTTCATTTGGAAGATACATTTAAGCAAAAAGGACTCTGGTAGGATTTTGGCTCCCTGACAATCAGTGTCTGATCACACTTGACTTATCCTACTCAGCAGAACCTTCTCTCATTCTAGGAACGAGTTTGTTGTGCTCTACTGTTGGTATTTTGCTCCCCATCATCTATCAGGTCTGGAAATCCTCTTTTCCCACATAACCGCAGGCCAGCTTGAGATCATTATTTTGACTTTTTTGTCTTCCCTTGTCTTCCCCACTTGGGCAGATCACAATCATCTTTGGTTTCCTAGCCTCATTCAAATGTTATAAAGGGAAAGTATCAACTAAAATGTGCTATGTATGCAGGAGAACCCTCTCTTATTCTAGGAATGAGTTTGTTGTGCTATGTTGTTGGTATTTTGCTGCCCATCATCTAGCAGGATTGGAAATCCTCTTTTCCCACATAACCACGGGCCATCTTGAGATTATTATTTTGACTTTCCCCTAAAAGAGGCCACAGATGTACAAATTATGTTCAGATTGTTGATTGATACCTGTCTAAATCATCAGATGAAGCTAGGAGTGCTCATTGACATCTCTTTTCTGAAAAGGATGGGGAAAAGATTTAGAGTTTCTCAGATTTGATGAAGACAAGAGGCAAGAGTATTTTTCTACTCCTTTTTTCCTCCTTTGAAAGAGAAATACAAAAAGAGCCAGAACTGGATTTGGAAGAGGGGTTACTGGCAGCCTCAGGCAATGGGTAGCAGTGAGCAGAGAAGTCATCTGCCCACTATGATGCCCACTGCCAGATGATTCCAAGTACGTCAGTATGCCATGTTTATGACCTAATTATACCACAATTTTCAGATCTTGTTGCTTATCTATGTCTGTAACACAATGGCGACTAAGAAAGCACAGTCTATTATGGACAGATTCAGACCCTCTGAAAAGTGCTGTTACACCACAGAGAGTGCAGATTTCGTGAGCTGGAGCAGTCATGTTGCTTTAGGCAATACATCCACCTTAATCCTCCTCAGTAAATGTGTGCTTGACATATCTCTTTATACTGTAGCTTGAACATAGACATCATATGCTGAATCATTCATTTTGGCATAAAAGCTTAATTGTGTATATTGATTACAAAAGTGCACACAGTTTAACTAGACAAAAATTGTAGGGGATAGACATAGTCAGGTTTCAGATCATAATACACTAATTAACTGATAAGGTTAATGAAAAAAGTCCATTATTAATAGATAACTCCATATTTTTCACTATAGCTTTACCTTTATAAAATCATTGAGCAGTGGCCATCATAAAAATATGTAATGATACAAATTGCTAGTTGATATGATTATGGTAGTCATTGTATTCCTATGTCCTACTTATATGAACAACCTTTTAAAATACATAGGATCTTAACAGCAGATTTGAAAAGCTGTTGATGAATTTCCTGATCCCTCTACAGTCAACAGTCAAAACCCAATTGACTTCAATGGGAGAAGAGTGTAATTCCTTTTCTCTAATATAAGGTCAGGCTCTTCACAGAGATGAATGCCTTTTGTATGGTGCATCATGGGAGTTGAGGCTGTGAGCACTTTGCAGAATAGGACCCTAACAGTGAATATAGCAAGGCTTCCTCAAGTGCTACCATAAGATTATTTATTTTAATCCCCCAAACCTTTTAAAAATTGTGATGTCATATATTATGAATAAAATAAATTCTATGTATAGGCAATTTTACAATTTAATAGCTCAGTAGGATGTAAAACCACATGCACCACAGTTTGCTTGAATGAATCAACCTGTTTCCTGAGTGAAGTTATAATAGCACTAAATGTTCTTAATAATGGCTGAAGAAAGCTAGTTCCAAACTGTGTTTGGATTTAAATATAATATTTTCAGTCTAAGACAAATGAGTAACTGTAAATGTGCCTCATCTGTCAAAGACACAAAATAGACAAGGAGTTATTTAGTACCATTGGAGCAAAGATTCCAACAACTTGAAAAATGTGATAAGAATTTGAATAGTCTACAAAATTTTAATAGACACTAATTTTATGTATAAACATTATTATTTGATTTGTTAATTTTCCGGTTTACAGATCACGTAATGTGCAGGCTTGAGCAAAATTGTAAAGACTTTTGAAAAACATTTGCAATTTCATTTGACAAATTCATCCCTGCGAAACTTACTTTCAATGAAATTCATGCAGTGAGGCCTCTGCACCAAAATTAGGTGGACATTTTCCCCCATTTGTTTGCAAATCAGTTGCAGTTCAAGGACAGACCTAATTTCATTTGCAGCATTTTTACTTTTATATGTTCACATGACTTACATTCATTTGAGGTATTTCAGTCCTGTGTCCATTCAGCACTTGCTATTCAGTCAGAGGCTTAAAAGGACATCCAAGGTCTCAAGAACATCTCTGCAGAGCAGACTGCATTCTTGCAGTACATAGTTTTAGACTGAGACAAGAGTTTACTATACCCAGGGGCCTGTGGTTCAAACACTCTCCTGTTTGCTCAGCTAATGAGGTCAAAACACTTTTATCAGTAATGAAATGATTGTCACTTGTGTAACTTGCCTCTAAATGCACCACAAATGATACAGTAAAAATGTACATAACTGTACTATTTATTAACACTGAAGCCTTCAGTGTAGGATTCATGAAATTAAGTGAAATATAGAGAAACATTATAAGCACAAGTAAGATGAAGGTCACACTACAGAGTTGTTCTAGAGAAAGATTAATGAGCAAACTGATTCTGGATCACTAGAGAGCTTTTGTCTGCCTCAATCCCAGAGTCTGACTACTCTTTAAATGATTAGTTGGCAACCATTTCTTGTTCTGATACAAATTCAATGGACTACACTCACAGTTGTACCAAAGCTAAACTGGGTACATCCAAGATGAATGTGAGGAGACAAGTCTCTTCAATATATTATTGCTTTCTGGTTATCTAGTCTGAATTAGCCCAGGGACTCCTCTAAGTTGAGAGAGCTTGCAATGTCTCCCTGGTGCATTGTCTCAATGGAAATACCTGGAACATGGCTTTGTCCTTGCCTATCTAGGCTACTCAACCAGGCAGTTACAAGAAGTTATCCTACTCATGGGAGCATCCTACTTATCTGAAACAGCTCCAAGATCAGCAGAAAGGGCTTTCATACTTGTCCCATGCTAAGCTCTGATGTCTTGTTTGTGTCAGGCGCCCTGGTCCTGGGTACACGCATTTTGTAGTGCAATAAAAACATCCGTCTTCAACAGAAATCCTATTTGACCTCTGACCTTTCAGCATAGCAGTGGGGAACTGAGAGCTGGAGGGACAACAGTGCTGAGGAATGAAGTCTGAAAAGGCAGAGGTGAGCACTAGCAGTACATATAGCAAGGACTACAAAGGCCAACAATAGTCAGAACATATTGCTATACTGAACTTTGTTAAAATGCTAAGAGTTTATAGTTTAATTATGACTCTATATAATTATAACTGTAATATGTGTCATATCCACTTTCTCTGTGTATGTCATTTGATGTGTAAATTGGCAGGTATTCTCTAATGAATAGAGTTTCTATAGACCCATATAAAGGATTAGAATGGAGTTGTTATCAGATACTCTGTAGTAAAGGCACGTGTTGTATGGAAGTTCAAACCAACGACAGCATGCACAATATTACATGACTCTGGGAGGTGAGGTGGAGAAAGGTAGGCAGCAATGGCAAGAATGCTGCACCAACACAGCTCACAAAGTAGGAACCACTGGGAAGTCAGATTTTGCTTTTAAAGACATCCCTGTCAGAAGCTGACATTAGTGGCTGCTGAGCTTTCATTGACTTCTAAGTGCAGCTATCAAGCATACTTCTTGTCATTTTTATCAAAGTTGTAAAGTTACTGCAGGGCATGACACTTTTAGTGTACTTGGATCCTTTGCTGGGTTCCATGACTGCAGCCTACCCTTATGTATGCATGATTTGCCTCTTGTTCTCCTGTGAGCAAGCCAGAGTAGACTTAGAAGCTTTCTTACTGTGCTGGTCATTGTGTAGTTTCCGCTGTACTGTAAAGAATGCTTTTTTGAAAAGATGTGGAGCAAATGAACAGTTCTGAACACTTATTTCTTGGTTTGCCACCTTTCCCTCAGTAGTTCATGTAATCAAATCATTGTCAATGAACAGTCTGAGGTAATAACAAAGCTTATTAATCATTATAATATACTAATCATATATTTAAATTTCATGGAACATTAAACAAAAAGCCACTCTGCATAAAACTGGCCTTGCAAAAATACTTCAGGGTATACGTAAGCCTTGGTAGAAAAAAAACCAATTCCTTCTGTTCAGATTCTTCAATTCAATGTACTATTTAATCAAACCAGCCAAGGTCAAAAATATCTTTCTTTAGCCTTTTTGATCAGCTAGGACAATATATCACCGTATTAATTCACCAGTGGACCGAAATTCAGTATGCCATAGAACCCAAAATCAGTATTAAAAAGTCATGTGGATCATTATGTTCTGTATGATTATATTTTTGTAGAAGGAAGGGAGGGGGCTAGAAGAGTGCATGGAGTCATGGAATAAATTAGGTTGGAAGGGGCCTCCAGTGGCCTTGTCCAAAATTCTTCTTAAAGTAGGCCAGGTTGCTCAGGGCACTGTCCAGTCTAGTTTTGAGTATCTGCCAGAATGGAGATTCCACATCCCCTGTGGGCCCCTGTTCTGATTGTTCATATGGTAAAACAAATACATCAATATCTAAACTGTACAGAAGAGACCAAAACTGGGCATAGTACTCAGCAATCTCACAAATGCTGAAGAGTGTTGGAGAGTACAGCATATCAACTGCTCCCCCAGTTTGACATCATCTGCAAACTTGCTGAGAATGCAACCCATTCCATTGCCCAGGTCACTGACAAAGACATTTTCACCCAGCATTTTGGCCAATTTTCCACTGCTTTAATACTTTAATTAGTATCTCACCAATTTAGCTGTAAGTATACCATGGGAGACTGTGTTGAAGACTTTGCTAAAGCCAAGGTACACAGCATCTATTGCTCTCATTCACTGAACTGGCCACTGTGAAAGGAGGTTAGGCTGCTCAGGAACAATTTGGACTTTGTAAATCCACTCTGGCTGTTTGCAATTACATTTTTGTCCTTCATCTGCTTGCATATATCTTCTGGGAAGACTCTACTCCACAACCCTACCAGGCACTTAAGTTAAGCTGACTGACCTTGAAAATAGGTATGGTTTGCTTTTTTCCAGTCAGCACAAACCTCTCCCAGTCACCATGGACTTTCAAAGATGACAAAATGCTGTTATAATGACATGAGCTTGCATCCTTAGCCTGGCTACTATGAAAGCTACTACTAAAATACTACTTGATTATGAAAAGCTTTGAGGACTGAAAATCATAACAATGAATGGATGAAGAAAACATGCCAGATTTTGTAGGCTGTCAATGGTAATGCCTATTTATTAAAAATGAGAACTTTCCTGCGTTACTCCTGAATGACTCAAGGTTATCTAACTGTCACAATAAATGAGCAAGCTTGAGTATCAGAAGTCTCATGCCTGTATTAGCTCAGATCGTTGTCCAGTCAAGGACACTCATCTTGGATAACTAACATTAAGTCAGATCCATTGCTAACTCAACTCATTTGGAGATGGCTCACACATCCCTCCCTGCCACTTCATGATACCACGTGGCCGTGTACTAACTGCCAGTTCAGAAACAAGAGGATTGCATTTTTCCTCTCAAGGAGCATTTCATGTTTAGTAGATGTTTCCTAACAAAACAGGGTAAAGAAAAAACAGAAATCTACTTATAGATATAAGCTAGTCCTTTGTCTCTTGTTTTGAATTTGTCCACTGAGCATTTTACAAGTTTTTTGTGCTTTAAAATTAACTTAATATTTTTTTAAAAAATTTTCAGCCTCTGGAAGGCTCCAGGGATTGAAACTTCTTACTTAAACAGCAGTGACACTCTCAGGACTTAAAAGGCCAGTATAAGCTATATTCTATCAAATATAGGTCAGTAGAAAAATATTGTGTATTACAATGAAAAATGCTCTAAGTCATGCAAAGCCATCTAAACTTGTATGATGTAGACCTGCAGTGCTGAAGGTGTTTTGACTATGTCACAGGTTACGGTGATCAGCCAGCTAAAGCTTCTTGGCAGTGAAATCAGACTTCAAATCCCTCCAGTCTGGAGGTGAAAGCTGTAATCATAAACCTAGTCATAGGCTTGATTGGGTTGATATAATTTCAAGTAGCTATCACCACAATTCTTTCTCACGTGCTTCTGGCGCAGAAATTTTAAAAAATCTCAGTGACTTTCTGTGGACAAGTTTGATGTTCAGAACTTCATAAGTATTCTGAAGGATAGCAAAAAAAAAAAAAGTAAAATGAGAGTCTTTGAAAAGCTACATTTTTGTCTTCTTTCTTACCTGATTTCCCTGATGTGACTATACAATCAATGTGAAAAATTTGTCTATACAAATTCATTTTTGCTGACTTCAAGTAAATTGGATAAGACATAGTGTCTCTAACTGGCTATGTGAAAGCAATTTTACTTGATTCCATAAAATGCTAAGGATTTATCAATCTATCTGCATAAACAGAAATTAAATTTAACTACATTGAAAGCTGCCTTTCAGTTTTATTCACAATTCTTTCTGAAATTAAAACAAATGTATGTAAAACAAATATATATAGGAACATGCAGCTAGGTACAGACAAATATCAGTTCTAGCCTGGCCTCTGAAATTGTGCTGTTTGGTCACACTTACAGTTTTGCAAATTTACTATTTACAGATTTACAAATATTTATGCTATTAAAGATATATATAGGTTTATTAGGATTTACAAAACCATCTAAGGAAGTCCCACCTAATCCTGTGGACTTCAATAGGAAATCCTGTTTATGAACAATGTATGTTTGTCTTTATGTTCTTATATGCTTCAACTCTAGCTGTGTATAATTTAATTTTCCATGACAAAGGATGAATGCCAAAACTTTGATGCGTATAAAAATCACACTTGGAAAATATATCTGATTTAGAACTTTGCATGCATTCCATCTCAAATTTTCTCTTTGTAAAAGTATAGAAGCCAATTTGGATAAAACCAAATGAAGGGACTATTTGATCAGCCAAGTTTGGAAATATAACCATGAGAACCAGACCTAATTTGTTTTGATAGAAGAGTAAATATATTACTGTAGCAAACATTTCTGATCTCGACTTGTTCAAATATGATCCACTGTTACCAACAAAATCACTGGAACTTTTTATGTATGAAAAATCAGCAAAACTAATGAGAACTTACTCATTATTGAAAAAACTAAAGGAAATAAAGTTTATGATTACTACATATTGTTAAGGTCTTATCAGATCTCTGTGCTGATTTCATAGGATAGGTCTTCCAAAAAATAAGCCATTCTGACGTCTCAATTTATGTGTATTCTGAATGAGTTAATAATTAAGCAAATTAAATAAAAGAGCACATATATTTCCCATTTACCAAATCATATGCAGATTGATATAAGAACATAAGAATGTCCATATGGAGTCAGACCACACCTCTGTCAAGGCTAGGATTCTCTCTTCAACACTTGCCAGTACCAGATGCCTAATGAAAGTACACGAGAGCAGGACAAGCAGATAGGGATATTATATGCTGGGATATTCTGCAGCCATCTGTGGCTCAGGTAGCTCCTGAACTGCAGAAATGGTGTCTGCATTTAATTGTCCTAAGCAGATTTTCCTGTCACAAATTCGTCTGAAGCCACACAAACTTCTCCATCTGCATTATCTTATGGCAAGTAGTGTCACAGCTTAATTGTACATTCTTTGCAAAAGCACTTCTTGCTTGTTCTGCTGGGCCTGCCACCTGCTAATCTTATCTATTGAAACTCTTTTTTTTTTTTTTTTTTGAAGGCAGAGTGAACAATCATTTACTAATTCAACTTCTTCATGCTACTCATGATTTCACTGATCTTTCCACAGCTTTTCAGGCTAAGGGCTTCTAGTCTATTTAATCATGGCTCTTCCTTGTACAGAAGCTGTTCCACACCTTTGATCATCCTTCTCACCTTCCTCTGTATTGAGTTCCATCGTATAATTTCTGAAGCTGGAGGAGGAAGACAGAAAGGAATCACACATACTTAATATGTGGTTGCTGTTTTATGATTTCTTCTCTATTCCTTTCTAATAATCCCTTACATTATATTTGGGGGTTTTTTACTTCTAAAAATAATTTATATGACTTTAAAAAATAATTTCCCATTGTAACGCACATTCTCATGCCTGAGTGTAGTTGTCATTTCTGAAAGAGTTATTGCATAAGCAAAATTAGGAATTACTGTCCCCCTCCTCCCTTCCCCCTCCATGTATCAATTGACATTTGTCTACTTTAGTTTTATTTGTTTTAAATCTTCTGACCCTTCATTATAAGAGAACCTCCTGAAGACTTTAACAGCTCAGTCTCACTTTTTGTCTTGAATATCTTTACTGCCATCAGCAAAGTTGTTATCCCACTATTTACCTCTTTTACAGATTACTCATGAACATGCTGAACAGCACCTCCATTTGAGCCTACCCCTCTCACTCCCTGTCAAAACTTAAATTTAGTCAGTTATTTATGTATCTGAGAATGTGCCCTTGGTAGCCTTCGGTGTCAATTACCCTCGGGATGCATTCTGCCATGTTTAGTTTCCTGTTAGTATATCTTATGAAGTATCATATTGTGAGTGTAATATAGAACTGGAATATTCAAACTTTGCTAGCTGACTGAAGATGTTACCAACTTTGATCTAACTTGCAAATTATATGAATGAGAAAAAATTTCAAAACAGAGACTTGCTCTTTTCCTTTGTGCAAAAAAAGAATTGATACATTTATGCTAGTCAAATACAAGACATTGCACTACAAGTTATTTTTAGCTTGACACCTGACAACAGGGTATGCTATTGCCAAGCCCACCGGCTTGTATTTTCTATATTACAATTGAAAGGGAAAAAGTATTCTTCTTTTTTTTTAGGTATTTCTAATCTTGTTTATATATTCTTATTAACTTCTCGATACATGAAACCAAAATGACAAAATATAGTGTTAATGAACTGTCATTTTTCTCCATACATTTGCAGATTAAATTTGCTCTTTATAGGTGACATTCAGCTCCAGTGTTGACTTGCCTTATGAGGGCTTCCCAGAGCTAAAAAATGTGTACTGGAATGCTAACTCTGTAAATGGATTTATACTGATGTAAAAATTGTACAGATCCAGTTACTAATGGACTGTATGATTACAGAAACAACTTACAAAGATATTAAAATATGCACATATTTTGAGTGTGTTAGATATTACTATAGCTAAAAAACTGCTCGGTTATGCGTTTGCATCATAGTATATCTGAGATAACCTTAAAGAAACTTTATATCTACATTGTTTGAGAAAACAAGACCCTAAGTGAAAGTGTGTCAAGATACTTTATATTTACCTGGAACAAGAGGGTTTATATGGGCAGTTACTCTGGAAAGATCTAAAGTTTAAAAATCTATTATAATACGGTAATAAACTCCATAACAGGCTGGCCAGATCAAACCAAACAGATCCTGTCTACAAGAACTAGGAAAACTCTCACAGATCCTTTGATTTAGCCCAGTAATAGTCAGTCTCACCTTGGATGAATCCAGACTCCATTTATCACGTTTTCAAATGCCTGTCTGTCAGTGCCTCTCACACTTTCAAATGTACAGTCTGCTTGTTTGTGTGAAGCTTTCAGCATGTGATTTGCACCAGATTTATGTTTAAAGCTTCACCTCTCCATTCATGTGTCAAATCCTAAATTAAGTCTCTCGTTTACTTCATGGTGACTTGTTCATGTAGCTATATTGTACAGCTTGGAGAGTTTCTCCCTCCTCAGATGTTTCAGATGGACTTTATTCCTTCCACAAATTGTTTCTCTGAACTCTGCACACGACTCCCCAACCACATGCAATACCCAGTTTGCCCATTCTCCCCTTGCTACAGGAAAATGCTCCACAGACGTTTTATCCTTTGTTGAGAAAACGTTGGATAGGTGCCCAGATGGTCTTTTTTGTTTATGAATATAAACAGAGTTTATATGCAGTGTGATAGGAATGACAAAGCTGATTGTAATAGTAGAAAATCCGCTAGAGAAAGTAAACCATGTAACTTGTGACTGATGAGGTGAGAATATTTTCATCAGTTCTAAACTTGTGTTTGAAAGTTTTAGTATCGAGAGATTTATCTTAATACAAATTGAATATAATGGATGTATTTTGAAGTTTCACATAGGGCACATGAGATTGGAATTTGGCTCAGTATTTTTACTTACACATCAGAGAGAGGTTGCTTCTAATAATTAATTTAAATTCTGTACTTATTCTGTTTCTATCTCCAGCCCAATCTCCCACTCTGGCATGTCACAAGGAAATCACAGTCTTCTTGCACTGAACTAAATGTTCTGGTGCTGCCCAGCACAAAGCTCCCACAGAGCAGGGATGGGCAAAACGGCTGGCATTTCCCTCCTGCAGAGCCCTTAAAGCCATGCTGGCACTCTCATAAGTTACTCTTTGGCACAAAGTGTCCATGGAAAATTCTCAGATTTCATTAACTATATGGACAATGGCAGCAGTATTGAAAGAAGAGCAGACAACGTTTTGAAAGCTTTGAGCCTTCCCTTCACAAGCTGTAGTACTAGCTTGCACCAGAAGACAAGGACTGGGTCATGCCTTGACTATATAACTACTAAAAACCTGTGAATCTGTTTAATTATGTGTCAGCTATTTAAAAAACAGCTAGTATATTTATGCAAGGCAAATACAAAAAAGGGGTCATTAGGTGGCCCAGTAACATCAGTTAACGCTCTGGAAGTAGAGTGCATTTGTTTATTATGCCTGAAAGTCATATTCATTTTGTTTTCTGATCTGGTGAAGTTGTTAGATGACAAGCACACTGTGCTGTCTCACTAAGACATTACTCCTGTTTTCTTGCTTAATTTAGTCTGGTATAATACTAATATTAGACTGAATGTGTAGATAAGATTGATATTTTTATTTGGAAAAATATAAGAAACTTTTGATAAGAAATATAAATGTATTTTAAAAGAATTAGAATAAGGGACAGGCTGAAGGATGCTGCTAGTGTAATAATAATACATATTTT
The DNA here is from genome assembly GCA_907165065.1 of Caprimulgus europaeus. The sequence continues at coordinate 14,464,981 of OU015534.1, read as the reverse complement.
TTCCTTGTTGGCTTTTGCAGTTCAGTTAATGTAATACAGTTTAAGCCTTGCACTAAATTTCTGAATTTAGCAGCCCCACATCCTAGAGTCATATGAGAAGCACCTTTCATCTACCAACATGAAGTAAAGTCTAACCCTTGCAGTATTATGGAAAACCCTGCAAATATAAAATTAAAATTTCAGAAGCTAGAAGAAAAAGCCCCAGTTTTTAATATAAACTCAATTATTCATTGTAATATATATCCATCTCAAGATCTTAAAAAACCTGTGTTTCAGTTTGATTGGGTTTGTATCCAGTTAAATCCTCTGATGTCCAGTGAAAAATCACTGACTATTTTTGACTTAGATAAGAATTTTCAATTCATTTTAAGAAAATAAAAAATATTATAGCTTGAGAAAAGAAAGGCATGGTACACATGATACTCAAGGTTATCCATTTTTACCCTTCATATAAAGATTGAGGGTTCAGCAGACAAAGGTGGTCTGGGCTTAAGTTGATGAAGGGAAGAGTAAATGAACTAGAAAAAATGAATAAAATTAAGCAAGTAAAATCTTTCAGATATGTGTTATAAATACTAATTAAAGAAAGAAATTGATTAAAGAAAGACATGGAACTGATTTAACTTGCTTCACCTCTCATGCTGCTTTTGTAGTCCATATTATTTTTCCCAAGTGTTTGCTTCAGTTTTATTTGTCATCTCTGCTGATAAACACAGAATCCTTGTAGTCCTTGTACAGTCTTTGTTTTGATATGTATGGTGAAAAAACTGGCACATCTGATTACTGGCAACTGAAAGACATTATATGGTATTAATGCTACTTTTCCCTTATCCACTTTACCACAGACTTCACAGGGTGTATTAGGAAATTAGTTTTGAAAAATGTTGGCAAGCTTGTACTGTCCTATAGCTAGGACTTCGTATACCAGCTTTCCTCCTATAATCTCCATGTATTAATTTCTTATATGTGTGCCTCTAGTTCAAATAACCGTACAGCCTTATAAAATGGAAGTAAATGTCATATCTAAATGCATTGTTAGTACATTAAATCCAAGATTTAGAAGGGTCCTTAAGCACACATCTAAGTCTGAGATCAGTTTTTCTATAGATGTGAGCTTTACCATGAAGAATATACACATCTTGAATAAACAGTTTCCTAATATGTTAGAAAACAGTTTGCTCCCTATGCAATTAATGACTTGACATGTATGCAGTTTGTTACCCTAAAAAGCAAAGAGAAGTGACAATGACAATGAGAGAGACTGAGCTCCCTTTTGCTTTTAATGTACCAGAGAGCTGAGATAAGCCTTCTCAGCAGCTGAGGTAAAACCCAATAAATATTGTGCCCTGAAGATGCAGCACTGGCCTTGTCTGCTGCAGCAAAAAAACCCGAGATGGCAGCAAGAGTGCGGCCATCCAGGAGAGGCAGGCAGGGCAAAAATGCGCACAAAAATGGACTATTGCCACTGCAGCTGTGCCGAGGGACTAGAGCAGTATCTCCTTCTGCACCCCGACCCAGCTCCCAGCCATCACAGCTCCTGGGGCTGATGGAGACTGTTAAAAAATAGGTCAATTTACAGCATCCAGCAGTTTCCTTTCCATCTAGGAGTCTGCATGTTTTTCCTTTGGTAATCTTAGGTATGCACTTTGATTGAAATTAGAAAGAATAAAGTCTAGTTTAATGTGAAAGTCTGGGAAAAGAATATTTAACTGAACATGTAGTTCTAACCAAAGAGAAATGCTAGGTAAAGTTCATTTTATTTTTCATTTTGAAACTGTTTTATTTAAGATTTTTCCTATTTTATAGGATTTTTTTTTACATAACCCTCAAAAAAACCTTAAAATTTGTTTTATTTCCCAAATAATAAAATAATTTCAGAAATTCTGCTTGTAGGAAAAATCTTTAGGGCTCATTGTAAATACTGGTTTTTAGGGTCTATGTTACATTTTATCCAAGTCTGTCATAAAGCAGAACTTCTGTGTCAGACATTTCTGCTACAAAGAATGTAACCATCTCAAACAAGTGAATGGTTTGTTATAGTGTTCTCTTAGAAGACTTGAGTTCCAGGCTCAGAATAATCAACATACAGGAATCAGAGTTTGCGAGCTTTGGGCTCTGAAACAAGCTGATTAACTTCTGAAGTTGCTCACCCTTCCCAACTTTATAGTTTAATGTAATTTGAAAATGGTGACCTCAAGAGATCTACATTTTTCTGAACTAAAAACTTCAAAATTATGTGATCACGAGAGGAATTTAACATAGTTTCTATAACCCACACGTCTCATTGCTGTTTGATGGTCTTATTTAATCACTTTAATCTTTCCATAATACACCTCTCTTAATGAAGGTGTGTATTATGTTTTGAAACTCAAGATAAATTAGAAGTAATGGGAAATAATTGCTAGTTACCCTGTTGCAAACACCCATTGCATTCATCTTACTACCAAAGTAATTCTAGTTATTTACCTTAAGGGTAATAGTCATTAGTATTTGTAAATATATCTCTAACACTGTGAGGCTGAAGTAAGTTAATAAATGAGAAAACTCTGAGGAGATACACCATCTATTTTGTGTCTATAATTAGTGGGTTCATCTGGAAGCTGTGGAAGATGTAACATCTAAGCTAACTCCAGCCAAGTCAATGGGAATTTTTCCACTGGTTCCCATGAGCTTTGGACTTAATCTCTAAATTCTTACAACTCAGGAGGAGAGCAAAATAGTATGAAGTGCTTTCCACAAATATTGCTTTAACAGAACTTCGAGATTTCTTTTTTAAACTCAGCTTTGGTGAGTAAAGTGAGAAGAACAAGTAGCATCTGCATGGAGTGCAGGTTGGCAAGAATTCCAGTCTGCCACTTTCCAAATTGTTTTAGAAATGTTTGGCACGTCTCTGTCACAAATTACATCTGATTATAATTTCACAGTATGTGCAAGCAGATGGAGGAGATGAATTGGGGAAAAGTTTCACCCCAGACAAATTAATTATTAGTAAGTATTTTCAGAGCGGAAGTTAAGTATTAAAACTGTGGTTTGAAATAAAGAATTTTGGGATATGCAAGTAATGTATAATTTTGAATCAAACATTTTATGAAAAACTCATACTAAAACTGAATATATTTCAGAAATTCCTAACTAATCAATTGTTTTTAAATTATCTATTAAATCAACAAGTTCGTGGGCAGTTAAAACCAGAAAACTATTAGTAAGGGTAGCTATGGATGTACTTAAAACATTTTTCTTCCACTTCTGGGAGAATATCAATATTTAGCAGAAAGCTTCAGAAAACTAGCTTCACAGTCACTCTTTATTTCCTATGTAATTCATATTTCAATGCATAAACTGTTGCCTGTTATATATCTACACTTTTAAAAGTCAGGCTGAAGATATTAGAAGGGAAAGGATGTTGGAAATAGGATGGGGAGAGACCAAAGAAACAAGCCAAATGCTTCTGTTTGACAAAAATAGGTAACTGGAGCGGTGGGTGACATCCTGATCTCTTTCCCTTTCAAGAACTTGTGATCCTGGAGCTGAAGGTGCTCATAAAAATGGTGCACTAGAGGACTGTTGTGATGCTCTTTCTGTGGCCCTAATCCTCAGCTGCACCAAGTGGATGAGAAAAGTGTGATCTTCTGTAGACATGCATGAAATTCAGCAGGTGGTATTCTGCATACATCTTATAAGAAGAAGATTTTCTTGGCAAGAAAGATTTGCATGACTAATTTACGGTATTCAGCTAATATTTAACTCATATTTGAGATTAACAACAGTTAATCTCAAATTCATAAGAATCCAAGGAATTCTCCTGTACCATTTCATTTGAATAGTACATGAGAAATGTCATTATTTCTTTGAATGAGAAAAACTGAACTTATTTTACCACTGCACTTCTTATTGCTGTTCCTTAGTTTTTTTAAAGAGGAAGTTGACAGTTTAAGATTAAATATTTGCAGTTACTATGTAGAGGCTGAAAGTGATTTAGTAATATCTACATAGTTGTGGAATGAACCTGAAGTGAAAAGGAATTTATGAGGAAAATTATGTTTATTTACATATAAAATCTTGAATGCCATGGCAAAAAAAGACAACACTGTGCTTATCATTATATGCATATTTTTATCCCTACTCTAATTTAACATTTTGCTTATGATGAAATGCAGCCTTAAGTATTTTCATTAATTCATTTTTTCAAGTGTTTGAGACAATCTGAACTTTTTGACAAAGAAAAGTGCTTCTTTGCTGTGTTTTCAATTTTCCCTGGAAAACCTTTTAATCAGTTGATGGTGCTTATGTGGTGTAGTATTTGTAGGAAGTCAAACACTATGCCTATTCAATGACTATTCTGTCAAAGGCACACCATCTTAAATATTTTAAATTTTTATAGTGTGCTACAGGCTGATAGGAAGATAGATATGTATTAAAATAACCACAGTAATGCACCACACCAAGTTTTTCAAAGTCCAATCTTTACTTCTCCAGATATTTAAACATTGTGAAAATCCTTAGAGATATCAGCAAGCTCTAGAAAGGAACAATTTTCTAAATCAGTTTGTCCTTTGATGCTTCCTAATGCACAAAAAATATTGTTATTTCATAGCATTTAGTAATTTTGATCTTTATCTTACAATAAGATCAGTGTAAAATAGTTGAGTAGTCACCCAATGGTGCATTTATATGCATTATGTTATGTATGTGTCTATTTCCTTGTAATATCAAGCTTAAGCTATATTTTATTTTTTTGCAATGTTGAACCCAATGGATCCTATATTTGGTTCAGGGTTACTACTTTACTACATTTTTAATTTTTTTTTTTTTTTCTGTTCTTTGAATTACAGTTTTCAGTGGTAACAGCAAAGAACTGTTATATGTGCTAAGGGAAAATGCAACTGCACCAGTGAGTAATCTGTCTTAGTTTAATAAGGTAGCACTTGCCTTCTCTCCCAGCCAGAGTATTTGAGTAAGCTTGTTTTACTTAACACTGCATCTACTAGACGCACATGCATGTTCAGTTACTATGTATAAGATGATGAATGGTATTTTACACATATTTCTTGTGTTACTGATACTCATCCTGCCATACTCTAAAACCCAATTTCATGGAAATCTGTAAAAATGAAGCATAACTTTAATAAGGAGAACAAGTATGCTTCAGAACTGCAGCTAGGTTTCTGCAAAGTTCAGTTTCTTTTTAGTCCTGCAGGATTTAGAACATTTTGGAGGGTAAGATTAGTCTTAACAACTACAGACAAGATGACAGGCTAAAATCCTGCTGACACCTTTGTCAGTAGAAACTTTCCTATGAACTTTGGCTCAGCCATTTCACCCAACATTCAATCAGCCTGAGGTTTCTGAGCTCTGAAATCACAGAATCACAGAAAGGTAGGGGTTGGAAGGGACCTATACAGATCATGTAGTCCAACCCCCCATGCCAAAGCAGGTTCACCTAGAGCAAGTTGCACAGGACTGCACCCATGTGGGAAAATCACAGTTGAGCTACCTGTATATTTTGAGTTTCGTAAATGGCATTAATGAAGTAACTATTTGCCCAGTTATTTTGGATTTTTACACAGTTTCAGGTTATTAAATATCACAGTGACTATGATTAATGTGCTACCATGTATAAACTCTGGGGTATGGGTTAAGACTATTCATGTGTCTTACACTGGAACATGCCATATCCTTCTTGATTTTTTTATTATGCTATATACTTTCAGTCAGACCTGCAAACACATTAGTAAGTGTGTACATAAAATAAACAAAACTGTGACTCACCACAATAGATATCTGATTGTATAATAAATCCATCTTTCACACTAACACTGACTTTCCCACACTTAACTGACATTTAGACAGCAGTTGTTACAGAAGATATTGATTAGCCATGTATTACTCTTCCTATACATTAGCATAACAAAATAAACATAAAATGAGATACGAGCAATTTGTAAGAGCAGAAGATAAGCATTTAGTTAGTCCTTCTTTCTTCTTATCATTATTCAGAAACATATTGCTGAGGTATCAGAAATGTGTACATGCAAAACATGTACTTGAGTGTTCATGTATATATATGTATATATATATATATAATGAACAGGTGCCTAATTTTATCTGTTTATGTGCTTTTTCACTCGTTATGATTTATCAATAATTATCCAGCAAATATAAAAATATTTATAGTGCAAAATATAAGTAACTCTAAATTAAGATATTCAATTAATAGGACTACCGCATACTAGCTTTTTTGCCTAAGTTATCTTATGTTGAGAACAACTTTAATTAACACCTCATAAAACAAAACAGCCTCTTACAATGAATGAATTTATTATACAGAAAGACTACATGTTTAAGAGGTCTCCACTGTATGTAAATTAGATATGAAGTATGAGCTAAATCTGCTAAATACAACATATTTCATACATAGTGGAAATAAACATGCAAATCACATAATAAATTCAAATCTTTGTTACAAACACCCTGGAGAAAACTTCAACAAATCATAACTGTCAAAGGGATGGATGATGAAAGTTTTTGTCATGCAAAAGATTACAAATCACTCTGCCGTTGCAAGCATCACTCTTTTATTTTCTTGGTTGTAGGCACATCATCAACTTTAATGATAAAAGCCTTCCACAAAAATAATTCTTGAGCCTCAGGAACAAACACCTCTTTGGCACCCTGAGAGCATGTTCCACAAACATCATCAATCTCCTTCTGAGTATGATTTACAGCCTTTCCTTTTGGCCGGCTCAAGCTGTCTGTGTGCATGCCCCGGCAGCGTCACATTGGGATTCTCCTCTGCTTTGTCCTCCAAGCACACAGCATTTGATTTGCATGTGCACAGCCAGCTTTCCAAATATGTTTGGAAAATAAAAGAAGGAAGTTTGAGTATAATCCCTTCCATGTGGACATATCAAAAATGTATGGCTCAGATGAGAGGAAAAAGGAAGGAATGTGTATCTAGATTCAAACTAATGGGCCAAGTTCTCACTTCCATCCAGACTTATCATGTGCAGCCAGGAGGGATGTTTACAAAGAAGAGGCAAGTCTCTCCCTGACTGTGTGCCTCCTCTAATTTATTTAATTGTCTGTATCTACTACGAGGCAGTCCATGCACCAAGAGAGCCAAAACACAGAGCACCATTTAGTGAGATTCATTTCCATCTGTGACATGGCTTTTGTGCCAGGTGCTGCATATGTATTGTGAGAAAGGCTGATGAAAGCAGCTGTACTCCAGCTGAGACTCCCCTGAAGAAGATTTAAGTGTTATAGTCCTGTGCTTTGCTAAACTGAGGGATGTGATATGTTTGCTGTCTTCTGCAGAAACAGCCTTGATCTGTCTTTAATTTGTGCCAGCCCTGTAGGTAAGTGTGTGTTATTTTAAGGGAGTGTAAATGATAGGAACATCTGAATCATTGTATGTGTTGATGAGGGGCAGCAGAAGAAAGATTGTAAGGCAGTAGGATAAAATAACAACTTAAGCCAGTGAAATTTAACATTTAGGAGTATAGTTCCCTCTTCATGACTCAAATAACTGAGTTTTGCCTGTGGACTGCAGGTGTCTGATAAATGAACTCTTTCTGGCAGGTTTTCTTCAGTTTTAGGAAGACAGTCTGTGAACCGGAACTGAAGATGTTTAGTGTTTTTCAGAAACTCTTACTCCACTAAAGCAGATGTACATTCATTAATGATTGTTGCCTCACTTAAGACATGCTCAGGGGCAGAAAGACTATATCCTTATCAGGAAAACATGTAAACATTATGATTTGGTGGACAGGAAGCTCAACATGAGCTGGCAGTGTATGCTTGCAGACCAGAAGGCCAACCATACCCTGTCCTGCATCAAGAGAAGTGTGGCCAGCAGGTCAAGGGAGGTGATTCTCCTCCTTGTACTCCACTCTTGCAAGGCCCCACCTGGAGTACTGTGTCCAGTTTTGGAACCCCCAACACAAGAAAGACATGGACCAGTTAGAATGAGTCCAGAGGAGGCCACGAGGATGATCCAAGGGCTGGAGCACCTCTCCTATGAGGACAGGCTGAGAGAGTTGGGGCTGTTCAGCCTGGAGAAGAGAAGGCTCTGAGGAGATCTTATAGTGGCCTTCCAGTACCTGAAGGGGCTACAAGAAAGCTGGGAAGGGACTTTTTACAAAGGCAGGTAGTGATAGAACAAGGAGCAATGGCTTTAAACTGAAACAAGGCGGGTTTAGATTAGATATTAGGCAGAAATTCTTTACTGTGGGGGTGGTCAGACACAGGTTGCCAGAGAAGCTGTGGATGCCCCCTCCTTGGAAGTTTTCAAAGCCAGGTTGGATGAAGCTTTGAGCAACCTGATCTAGTGGAAGGTGTCCCTGCTCATGGCAGGGGGCTGTTGGAACTAGATGATCTTTAAGGTCCCTTCCAAACCTAAGCATTCCATGATTTGATGATTCTATTAGTTGTAAACATAGACAGATCTTTAATGTGTCTACACTGAAAGGAATGGTAGACACTCATGAACGAGCCCAGTGATATTTACAGGGGAAATAAAGTGAAGGAGAAGGACCTAGAAAAGTAAATCTACAAATGTATTCTTAATAACTTTGGGACATTTTTATAAAGGCTTGAAAATTAAGTGGATTGAATTTGCTGAATAGAATTTTCCAGAGTGCTTCTATAATGATGAGCTAGATTATACAAGAAAATCTTTAAACTATCTCTCTTAAGATGCCTAGACTTCAAGCTACTTTTTTAGCTGATAGAAATTTTAGGCAGCTCTGAAGTGTCCTTGGAAACCTTAACTCCTAATTTAACCATCTAAGCTAGAGACTTAAATACAAACAGGGCTCACACTCATCTTTAAGAGCTATTAGTTAGCACTGAACCTATCCCAATATTTGGCATGCTGCAGTATCCCAAGAATTGCATTGGAAATTATGTCTCTGAAGAGAGCAATTTCTTTGTTGGGCACAAAGTGAGATTAATATCCTTAGGTGACCTTTTGCTAGGGCTAATAATGCACTATATACTGGGCAAACAGAAATGCCCAGCTGCTCATCAGCTGGCTGCCTAAACATCCCCTGGTGTTAAGCACCTTATTCTACTCCTTTATGAACTCTAATCCTTACCTTTACCACGTTTACCTGTATAATGGGATATTTCCCTAACTTGCAGCAGTTTTGTAGAGGGGGATATGTTAACTTCTGTTATCTCTAGGAGCTGTATGAAGATGAAACACTCTTAAAATACTAAGTATGAAACCGCTACGCAGGTGAACGCTCCTGTCCATGACTGATGATTCATTTCAAAGCATTCAGTCATGAAGCCAGGTGCTGATTGCATTTTTGATAAGGCTGGCAGAAAGTTTTCCATTGACAGTGGAAACAGTGTTTCACTGAACTGAATAATTTTTGAAAGAGTCTGCTTTACAGAGCAAGTTTTGACTTTGTCCCCAAATTAAAAATATTACAAGTTCTAATATTTTAATTATATATATATTTCATAATGTTGTTGTATATTTTTACACAAAGCAACGTCACTTAGTATGATACTATTACCTTGCATTTCTGAAAATTTCAGATGACTTTTTGAACTCTGAAAAGCAGTCTCTATGTATGAAAATTACTATTGCAGCCATTAGAGTAATTTTGTTTTTATTCTGTGTTCTGCAGTTGAATTCATATTTATTTTGGAGCAGTTAGTTATGGACGAAGTTACTAATTAGTTTTTTAAAAAGATACAAATAGTTGAAACTTTGCCATCACTATTTTTCCAATTAATGGAATTTTGTGCAGAATGGAGGCAATGCATAATTTCGGGGTGGGAGGGGGGGGAGGGGAGGAAGTAACTTTCATATAGAACCCTTAAAATAGCCATCTAACCTCATCTTGAAGGAGTAAAAGCACTATAAAATACCATTGCACTTTACCTACAGCCCATGAAGTCTGTGATGGAGAGCAGGGAATTGAGAGCATGACTAGTAATTTAAGTGGAAGAAGAATTGAATCTATTGAAAATAATGAGAGCTGTGATGGCCTCATGGCTTTTGGAAAGCTCTTGCCTCCATGCAGTATCAGTTATCAAGCCAATACGCCTCATGATCTTTAGTGTAAGGCTGAATCAAATAATTTCTTTCTGTTCAGCTGCTTAATTTCATTATCATGTATATTTTAAAAGCAAAAAATAAAATTCTGAAGGCTTTGATGTGTAGACTATGCCAAACATTTGAAACACATTTATTAATTTTATGAGGCATAATAATCCGTAATGATACAGGAAATCTAAAATTTTCAATACAACTGTGGAGCCAAAGAAATTTCTACACATGACAGCATCCTTTAAGAGCCATTTTTGGCAGTAATTGAGTTTCTGTGCTTTTCTTTTAATTTCACTACCTGATGATACCTGAGAGCAGTAGACTTTATTTCAGAGTCCCATTAGATACCATTATAAGATCTGATTTCTTAGGTTGTGGGGTTTTTTTGTGGTTTTGTTTTGTTGTTTTTTTTAAATCGAATTGTCAGTCAATGTGTTACAGTAAGCCTAGCTTTCTTTGGACTCTCATGGCTATGTGATGTGGGGAAAAAAAAACCAAAACAAAACAACAAAAGAACTATGCTTCATCATCCTGTCAAGGAGGTTTCTTAACAAATTACCTTTACCCTCAAAAGAAAACACAGAGACTTTTTGTAGCTTTAACAATTCTCGCAGTTCATATCTTCTTTTCTTGGCTATTCAAGAGAAGAAAAATATAATGTTTTAGACCTCAGAGATAATGAAATTGATATCTTTAAAGTCTTATGAAATGTAGTTACTTAATAAAAGCATGATTCTTTCTTTAATGATTATTTAAACTCTGTATGATTTTTCCTATAATACTGTGTTTTCAAAACACATTTTTTCATTGTAGACCATTTATTTCCAAAGAACAAATAATAGTAAATTACAATACAAAATAGTAAACCCTTTATTTCTTTGTTTGCTTGTTCATGAAAGACTTGGTATTCATAGTTTTATGTCTTAGTCTGGGTGAAATTCAATCCCTTGCGGAACAGCACCCATAAAGTGTTGGTCAGATTTTACTTAATCTTTCTATTTACTGTCATATAATGGAAAGGCGTAGCTTTCAACAAAGGACTGATTTGATATAATATCCACTGAAGTCCTTAGGAGACTGCTGAAATCAGAGGGCTGGGTTGGTTCCTTGGTGACCAAAGGCTACTGGTACTGAGGAGCACCAGGTCCTTTCTCCACAGCTGTTCCAGTAACCTCTTTCCTTGCAGGCATTGAGTAACCTGTTCACCCAAAGCTGACTTGGATTCAGGAGCCACTATGAAATTTCTTTAACTGCAAAGAGCCTGTGAGCTCTCCCCAGCCTGTGTCCCATCTTTTTCATTGTCACATGGTGGTAAGGGTTTGCTGTGCCTATGTGGGATATAGGGACATTTTGGTTTACTTCTTTTTGGAAGCTCATTCTTTTCAGTAGATGTCTTACATTTCAAATTTATATTGGATCCTATAAATCAGCTGAAGAATGAATGTGTGGTCCTTGAATACCATAAATTAAATTAAGCTGTAATTTGTCTGGGATGTTTTACTAGTAACAGGTGGACGTACTTAAGGTAGAATTGAAAAATTTCAAAATATGTAAGAAAAACAAACTCCAGCAGTTTTGGCTGTGTTTCTACCGCATACTAAAAACACACTATTCAATACTGTTTATTTCTTCCATGTAAGAATAATGTAATTTACTCCAGGGACCCAAACACACACTCATTCAAATAAAGTTAAGAATTCTACCTTTTCTAGCATATCGTCAAACAAATTTCATGAAGTACACAGACATAAAACACAATGAATACTTTATTCTGAAATTATCCTCTGAGTTACTATAGTAAGCAGACATGCACCATATATACAGAGAAAACTGTTTGTCAGCTGCCTAGATCTGAGTTAGTCACAGTGTAGCAATGTACTTTTTGCCATTGCTGTACTATGCTGCCTGAATGTCTCTGAGCCTGCTTTGAACAATGAAGAATTTACAAGTAAAAGCCTGAAGACAACAGACTTGACTTGAGATGTCACTTTACAAAGGTGCCATTAAGTGTTTTGTAGACACAATCTATCCAGAAAGAAGATGTTGCTAAACTTTAAGCATGGAAAGATCAGTGAATAAACCCATTGTTAATTTTAAAAGCAATTTCAAATGCCTTTACAGTTAAGCCATTTAATTTCCATTGGTTTAAATTTAATCATTTTTCATTAATGTAAGCTAATTTGCAAGCTAATCTAATAAAGTAGCATGAAACATGAGGAGCAATGCATTGAAATGAAGGAAGTTCAGTTGCTTACAGCTCATTAAGGTTCTTGAAGTTTAGAAGACTAATTACTGACTAAAAATGATTTTGTTTACCTCTACCTTTTGAGAGTTCCTGTTTTATCCCACAGTTTAAGACTCACAGGCCAAACCATCAGTAAGCACAATTTGGTAGATCTCCAATAAAGTCAACAGGTCAATTTATACCAGTTGAGAATTAGCTGCTTGGGTTGTTTTTTTTCCCTAATTAAAAAAAAAGAAAAAGAAAAAAAAAAAAAAAGATGGAAACAGATTAAAGCTTCCCTTTCAAAGAAATATTTTAGCAAGCATCAGCAAGCAACGGTGCCTCATCTTGTGCCTACTAGAGTCTATGGAGCACTTCCTGTTGATTTTAATGGGAGAAGCTTTATGTTCTAAAATTTCTACTGTAAGAACAAGAGAGTTGACTAATCATTTGTTCTGATTTCCTATAAAGCTATGGAAGTTAGGCTACAAGACTTACCTTAGTTAATTTATATTTGACCTAGAACCTAAATTTTATCAAATAATATACCAGTCTTAACCTGCAAATTGTTAAGGAAAGAAACTACACCACAGTCATCAGTAAGCTAATTACTCTTGTTAATAAAGATGTGTAAAAACATATACATTTTTTCTGCTTCAGTTTTCAGTTATTTTACTAACTAGACTGAATAGTTTGTTATTTACAAGGTTTCTGTTCTCCATGTGGATCCTTCAGGTTATCATAAAATTAAACTTGCTTTTCTGTCATATACTTCTAACGAAATGTGAACATTAATTATAGTCCCACTCTAGTTCTGTTGTTTACTCATGTAAAGATCATATGGTCAGGAGATCAAACAATAAACTCATGTTCAGCCAGTTACTAAGCATGATTCCAAAGCATTTCCAAAATTGTCATTCCCCTGAATGCTTCATTTTCATGTGTTCAAATGCACATTTTGTGCTCATGCCCAACTTAGCAAGTGATCCAGGCCATTCTGTACCAATGACACTTCCTGCTCCTTATTACAATTTTTTTTTTTTTTTTTTCTCCTTAGATAGCACAGAACCAACAACTGTTCCACAATACTGTGTGTGTTATGAGATAGATAGTTTGGTATGAGATTTAGACATTAAAACATAAATGCTACAGCTGTGTGTTTGTATAAAGTATTGTAAACACTATAATCTTTAAAGATAATCAAACATCCCATACTGTATTACTTAAGGTATTATAAAAATCATCCAAAGCTCAATAGACTCAAAGGAAATATATGATTAGCATTAATATAACAGTAAGTATTTCTGATTATCTTCTTTAATAACACAGGAAATACCGAAATGTTTCAACCTTCAGCAATACAAAAACAAATGCCCTTTTCTCATGTGTGCTCCCTTTCTCCCAAACATCCCTCAGCAACATCCTGTATGAGTTTCACCCACTTTTTCAGTGGATGGAAGAGATGGATGAAGCTTGTGCCTTAGGGATAGCTTTAAACCTGATCCTGACACAGTTTCAGTTTGCTGGTTTGACCTTGCTCAGCTACTGAGGGCCTTAGGGACTGCACTGAGATAGAGACTACCAGTACCACTGGCTCTGTCTATCTGTCTAAATCAGTGCACAGATCTAACACAATGATTTTGCCCTTAAACAGCCACAAATACTGCTGCATAGGCAAGCTGAGAGCCTCCTCCCATGCGGGAATACTACTGAGACAAACACTGGTCTTGCAGTGCACTTGGGCAAAGAGCAGTGGGCGATCTTATCCCAAGTGACATTTCAGCAAGGCATATACAGAAGTTAATCAAGCATTACCATCCACAGGAGAGGGAGATCAGAAGCTCTTCCTGATCCCAGTTTTCCATCGTTACAGAATCTGAAGGGCTGAAAACGTGATAATAGTAATTCTAGTTCATGAATAGGACGTGGAATTGGGAATCCAAAACTGAGTGCAAGATGAGTAAGATTTTAGGCAAAATGAGACTATTGAATTTTAAAATAATGAGTTAATCAAGACTCAAATAGGATCAGAATAGGATTATTTGAATAGTGGATAAAGTGAAGCAGGTAGAATATATATCATTATGTATAACTTTCATCATCATTAAGAAAGACAGCTGATTTTCTGCCACTCTCTTCCAGACATAAAAAAAGCTGACTTTTGTCACCTTCTTTCTTTAAGTGAAATGTATTATGTGGTCACAGTAAAATTCCACATGTATAGAGATTTATCTGGAAAAGTGTTTTATGAGCAATGCAACAGCCATATCTGCAATTAAAGGTTTTCCCTCATGCCTGTACTTGAGCTGCAAACAGCGTAATGCAGTTTCTTTTTGTCGGAATATGGAAAGAAAATACAAAATTAGCTGTCATGGAGCTCAGTCACTGGGTATCATCCTAACTTCAAAGAAGGCAAAAAAAAAGTGGTAGTTTGGAAATATTGTTTTGTATGTAATAAGCTGCCATGAGGATGTATGGTACTGCCTTGATTGTGAAGACTATCCACATACAAGAGCTATTTTCATGAAGAAAGACTGATCCAGCATTGTGGACTAGGAGTTCAGACAAACAGGAAAAGTCTACTATTAAATTCAGTGGGCTGGGAACACATTCCCATTATAGTTCCCATGTTATACATAAAGTCTAGAAGCATTCATTCAACTTTTAAATTGCAAAGCAGGATTACAAACTGAGTTAAAATAATTTGCCAGAAAAAACTTTTTTAAAAATTCAAGTCACTGAGTATGAATAATTGCAGATGCAGACATTCACACTAGAAAACTAATTCTGTATTGTAGCAGTATGAGAAAATAGCTATTTTTGTAAGAGAATAGCAATTATTAAATCACTAGGAACTGTTTAAATGCATTGGATTGTGGATGTGACCATTAGCAGCATGAACAGGTAATAGATATTTTCTTTCTTCTTCTAAAAATCCAATCGCTCTCTGCTATATCAAGAGGAAATTCAGTATGCTGAGTGATTCTCTGAGGCCACTTACCGTGTTTTCAATCATTTTCTTAGTGGAATTATCCAGTGAATACTCTGTAATTCAGCTGAATGGGAAATGGTTTTCTATTTCATGAGAATTTGCACAGGTTGAAAAAAGTTTTAAAATACTGAAAATTCCAGAATGCTCATGAATTTCTATCTGAAAACAAGAATTTACTTTTTCAAAGTACTTTCAAGGAAAAAAGCCCTTCAGTTCTTGGAAATACTAAAGCAGGATTTTATCAGGATCTTTCAGCTAAGTTTTCCTTAATGCAGATATTAGACCTGACCACTGACATTTTTATTTCAATAGAGCACCTTAAAACAAAATCCTATTGACTTTAAAAAAAAATCAGTAAAATTATTGAAAAAATATGAATGTTTGAAGTGTTAATGTCTGTATGAGGAGAGTCAAAACATTGAGATCACAGACACTTTGGCATGAGGTTCAGTTTACAGAAGACAAGAAGTGAGATTTGCCAAAATGAAGCATGTAAGCATAATGTTCTGCTTGTGCACGACAAATGCCAGGATCTGGGCCAGTAATTGTCCTCCATTTCTATCCCTGTATTTGCATGTGAACAAATTCTTGGAGTTAGACACAGAGACTAAATTGTTCACACAAATAGAAAATGTTTCAGCCATTAAAAGTTCCCATAATAGCATATGCGAGATTATTATCTCCTTGAAAATGCAAAAAGGGGAAAATGCAAGAGGGCAAAAAGACTGTTTTATCCCTTTGATAATTTGAGGGCATATAATTGTATTTTACCAGTGAAGTAATCCTAGTACAAATAAACCCAGAATCAGTTGGTTTGCTTAGAGACACCTAAAAGCTGTATTTAGTCCCCTGTGCCTTTGATGGACATGGTAAATTATGTGCTGTCCTTTCAGGATGCTCAGAAAATACCTGCATGGGTCTGTAACCTATCTATAGCCTGTCTGCCAGCTGGTTAATCACAGCAAAAGGGTTGGTTTTGGTATGTCTCATTTCTCCACTGAAGCCTAATTTAACCAGCTTGGGGCATAGGGAAACTGAAAATAGTCTCTCCCAGCACCCTTTACAGTCAGATGTTTGACACTCTCAAGTTCTCCAGCGCCAAGTGCAAAAAAAGGCTTTATTAGAGGAGTGGGAATGGCCATAAACTTAGGAAACAAAGCAACAGGATGCAGCTATTGTTTTTATATGCAAATGTACATTTACATGTTACAAGAAAAAATCTTCCCCCATCTTCTAATATTTTTTTTCCATAGCAGGTTTTTTCCATTGCTCACAGAAGGTTCTATAGCTAGTGATAAGATGGTATGGTGGCTTGGAGTTCTAAGAAGCAAGAGAAGTTAATAACTGTTTCTTACTAGATCTGTCACCAGTGGTGAGGAAATAACTTTTGTGAATCCTGTAAGACAGCATTATCACCCAGACCTGCTCTTGGCTGCCACTCTGCGAATGCAGCAGAAACTGGCCTATAATGGTAAGGCTACATACCTCTAAAGGATGTACATCTAAAACAGTTTATCCTCTGTCCCCAGTGGTACTCATGCCTCTACAAGTTAAAGAGGGTCAGAGCACTCTTCCATAGGGTTTCATGACTAGCACTCTGCCCAGCACATTTCTGGCCCCATGCTGATAGCCATTTCCTGGACATATCCAAGCTAAGTTTGGGTTGTAGGAGGAGACAGCATGTGTCATATAAGCAAGTTGCTCATCCTCCTTTCCAGAAGGGAAGGCTCAGTACTTGTCAGCTTTCAGAGGATTAAGCAACATTTCTCACCTATGGTTCTGATGTGGCTTAGGGATTTACATGGGTGGGTTAAAAAATCAGCATAGAAGTTATCTAACAAAGCTGCACAGATGTAACTGGTGTCTTTCAGGCTTTTGGGTCATTGCAATGCTTAAGCAGAGTCCTTGCTATGTGGAGAAAAGCCAACTGTGCCAACAGACTGTCCCCTTTTCTGGTCTCTCAGTGTCCACATATTTTAATGGAAAGAGTGACTTCTCAAATATTGATGGAGGTCATAAATGGTGTAAGTGTCCAATACAAATTAATTTTTTTCAGCTTTCCACTTCAGCTCCTGGCCACAAAGCTCACATGCATATACACTCCTGGATTAAAATTGTGGTAGAACAGTTAGAGGTTTCAATTCTAGATAAAAAAAAAAAGATTTTCAAGAGTAAATCTGTGCCTTCTCCTCTGTATTTTTTGCATACCCAGGAATTTATGAGCGGATTAATTTAGCAGCACTGAAAGTATTACTTGATCAGCTTCACTGTCATCAGCAGATGTCACTGCAGCCATTAGCAACTAATGAATTGTTTAAGAAGATATAATGGCTAATTTGTCTGGTCAAAAAGACATAAACATGACCTTTGAAAACTGCATTCTATTAAGTCAAGAGAAAAAAAATCAAGTTCATTGTCCTTTAATTTTCAGATGGGATGACTTCCAAATCAGTTGCAGATCTGAGACAAATTACCTGGTGATTTTGTGGCATCTTCTGAGATGAAGATGAGAAAAGAGTTGTGAAATATTTAGAATGCCAACGAATCAGATAAAGAAACCAGAAAAGAGATTTATATAATCTTGATACGAATAAGTTAGATCCCAAAGGACCATTAAATAAGATATGTCTGTCTTCCTGCTCTGCTCCTAGTGGTTATTAATAATGAGCACTTGTATATAAAGACTTCTGTTCTTTTCTATATACTTTTGAGTGGCCAGAAAACATTTCATGACTGTGATTATTACTATGAGTCCTCATTAAGTATAGTTCCTACATTGTTGTCACAAAAAAATAGAAAATAGACATAAATTTAAGACACTTTCTTTATATATAATGAAACTAGGACCTACTTCCTTCTGATATAATGAATTGGTCCTAATATTTAACCTAACCTGAACTGAGGACCTGTGTTCCAATTTATTCATTCTCATTGTGGTCCAAAAAATCAATCATGGAGTTCTATAATTTAATTCACAAAAGTAATATACTCGTGGAGGCATCCAATCTAAATAACAATTGACTTCGTGTCAATTCCTTGTTCATATACCCTGTATAGATCATTGGGTGATGGAAGAAAAAGCATGTGTAAAAAGAGGAAACTTAGAGAAAACTTTATGTCCTTCCACCTCACCACTTGGATGGTGGTTTGAGTTACAAGTGATGCAACTGGGCCTTATACAATTTTTTTTTTTACTTTTACTTTTGCTATGGTTCAGTTTTGAACCCTGAACCTTAGCAGTTATGTGTTTCTACTACATTAGCAGAACAAAGTGCAACATCTTCAAATTGTAACAATATTAGTGGTCACTGTTATTAATCTGGGAAAAAAAACAAACCAAACCCCAAAACAGCAAAAAAACCCGCTGGGATTTGCATTTCTACCAGTTTTAAAGTCATCAACATATAAGCATAACAGGACATTCAATTTTTCCTTTTCCAGGTAAAATAGCAATTAAGCACCTATGTTCTAAAGTGGGAGGAACAACTACCATTTTGGTAGTGTGAGCTACTAACAGAAGGAGAGGATGTGCTAAATGTGTTCAACTGTTTTAATAAAAATGTTCTCATATTAAAGATTCCTCAGGCATGAAACTGAAGCAATTAATTCTTATTTTTCTATTAAATCAGTCAGACTGTATTGTAAAAAAATAACAGTGTAAAGAAAAATTATCTGGCATGCAGCAGTAAAAAGAGGTAAGGAACTAAGGATAAGCTCATCAGATGGCATAAATCAGCTTTGTGCTACTAAAATCAATGGACCTAGGCAAGTTTATAGCAGTGGACAACACTGTTTCTTGGTAGTGTGTGTGTGCACCAGGAAAACAGCATTGAGAGGCACAGAAACAGCTACAAAAGTGAGAATATTAACTGAGAAAAATGTGGACTGATGCACATAAGGGAAGTAAGAAAGGTGTTTTACTTCACTAAACATTTACCTCTACATTTAAGGCTCACTAAGGCACTCAAATATTTGTATAAAATTCACTGTTATGTTGTCAGAAAAGCTAAGAAATGGGATATCTAAGAAACTTGCATACCTCACCATAAAAAAAATAAACACTCAGAGTGTTTTAGATGTCAGATTTACTTCAGGTAGTCATCACAGATTATTATGTGGATTTCCAAAAAATTAAATGAAAAGAGAAATGAAGGTCAAGCTCAGTCTCTGTGAACACTTGCACAGCATCTTTCTTAGGTTGTATTAAATATTCCAGGTAAATTACTGTCCTTGTTCTACATGAAAATGTAATACATGAAAATGTAATACGACGTGCTGATTGCAACACAATAATGACCAAATCTAGAGTTGTCTCACTAGCTATAGACAATATATTTGTTTACATTACTCCTGATGGGAAAACAAACAAACAAACAAAACATACTTCTGGCAGAACCTTGTGGGGTTTTTATTTCAGCAATGAATTATAGGAGCAAAGTACATAGCTTCTGCGTATCATGTAACATGAACTGTGCACAAAGGGGCACCAGCTGGAATGGAATTTTGCTGTGGCAGCATGCAAAACTCTAAAGTTAAGGACACGACAAAAGGGGCAGACGTCAGGTCTTGTAGTACAGAAACTATGACTATGACATAGAAAAAAAAATATTTTTAAAAACTGAAGAAATTATATTGTGAGAAGATTCCCTCCCCGTAAGGGACTGCTAGACTGCTTTGGAAAGTTGTGATGAATTATGTGCCACTGTAGTTTGGATTGTTTCTTAAATCATGTTTTAAAAATACTTCGCTATTGAGCAATATTGTTTATAAACTAAGGCCACAGTTTATATTTAGATACAACAGCCTTTTAGGGTATAGGATTTAAAAAGAAGTCTTTAGAGAAAGAATTTACAATTTCAAGACAGGTTATCTTCCTTTTACAGACAAGTCTCGTTTAGATTTACTTACAATAAACTTTGGGTTATGTTCTGCTTAGCTATTGAGACTGGATTATATGGGAGAGGAATAAAGTCTATTAGGTGCTTTTGCCCTCTTGCACTTCCATTACCTACATAGATAGTAGAAACCCTGTGAGTATTTTATGCATTTTTTTTTATTTGAACAGAGGGGAAATTACTTTTCAATTTCTCATGAAAATCTGTAGTCTCTGGATATGAGAAAACACTTTTGGAACTGAGCTATGTGTTCCTTATCTCTTAGACTTTTTTGTTTATACACTTTCATGTCATGCTCTTAAAATATTTTTCAGTGTTGTATTTCAAGCAGATTATCAGGAAATCAATTAATTTAAAAAATATCTTAAAATCACAAAAAAAAAAAAAGGAAACTATCTCAGTAGGTCTCCCTTCACTTTTCCAGGCAAAATCAACTATAAATGTGTCAATATTGACAAGCTGATTAATCTTTCTAGTCTTTCCTTAAAAATTTACAATACTGAAAACTGTATAGCTTCTCAAAATAATCCAATCATTGTGCCTTACTTTCGTAAGAAAAAAGTACAGCATATATTTGTGTTACTAAAAGCAGATGAATCCTTACAGTTTACTACAATGGAATGTGGCAGCTATATAATGTTTGTTAAGATTTTCATATTGATCTCTATAGATCTATTTAATACAACCAGCATACCGATGCTAATTTAATGAGAATATATTAGTATAATTATGATCATGTGAGCTGCATTAACCTCTAGCACTTGGACATTA
Organism: Caprimulgus europaeus; assembly: GCA_907165065.1. Next base: position 14,444,033 of record OU015534.1, on the reverse strand, counting down.
CTCACTTCAATCCACTGTGGTTTCAGTCATATGCAAAATCAGAGAGATGGCAGGTGGGTTTTACAACTAATCTGTTGGTCTAGTAACAGATTTCCTCAAATGTCATCCGCCAGTCTGTAGAATGAGCTCTGAAACAGAGGAACTCTTGCAGATGCGAAACGATGGCATGTAATGGCAAACTCGGTCAGCAGGTCAGGCAGCAGGGTGTAAATCTTCTGGTGGAACCACTTTTATTTGTTGAATAAATTAATCTCCAAATTTCCACTGTAATGAATATTGTTGAGCTCTCCTTTTTTTCTCTGTCAGGTAGCAGCAAACTTTCAGATAGCCAGAGAAGCACAATTTGCCCCCACCCCTCCCTGGCTTTGGACAGCACCAACAACATGACTGCATCATTAAGAGATGTCTGTACTGTTTGTGATCTTTGTCATGTGAAACAAGTTTTAACACTCAGCATTATCGGCTAAAAGTGCCTCTCAGGAACCCCAGATGCTAGAGGGAAGAGAGAGAGTCTGGAGAGACGAAGACTGTCCTTTGGTTGAGGAAGAACTGATCAGAGATAGCCTAAACAATCAATATAAACCAAAATCAAAATCCATGGGCCCCCATGGGATGCACCCAGAAGTGCTGAAGGAGCTGGCAGAAATGATAGATTAAGCGCTCTCTATCATCTTTGAAAGGTCTTGGAGAATGTGAGAGGTGCCTGAAGACTGGAGGATAGCCAATGTCACTCCAGTCTTCAAAAAGGCAAGAAGGAAGATCCAGGCAACTACAGATCAGTCAGCCTCACCTCCATTCCTGGGAAGGTGATGGAACAGCTCACTCTTGATACTATCTCTAAGCAATTGGAAGAAAATAAGGTTATCAGGAGTAGTCAACATGGTTTCACTAAGGAGAAATCATGCTTGACCGATCTGGTAGCCTATGATGTCATCACCAGCTGGGTAGATGAGGGGAAAGCAGTGGATGTTGTCTACCTTCATTTCAACAAGGCTTTTGATACTGTCTCCCACAACATCCTCATACCAAAGCTTAGAAGGTATGGGACTGATGAGTGGGGGTGAGGTGGATTTGGAACAGGCTGACTGGCAGAGCTCAGAAGGTAGAGATCAGTGGCGCAGAATCTAGTTGGAGGTCTGTAACTAGTGGTGTTCCCCAGGGGTGGGTACTGGGTCCACCCTTATTTAATATCTTCATCAATGACCTGGATGTAGGGATAGAGTCCACCCTCAGCAAGTTTGCTGATGATACGAAGTTGGGAAGAGTGGCTGACACACCAGAAGGTTGTGCCGCCATTCAACGAGACTTGAACATGCTGGAGAGTTGGGCGGAAAGGAACCTGATGAAGTTCAGCAAGAGTAAATGTAGGCTCCTTCACCTGAGGAGGAATAACCACATGCACCAGTACAGGTTAGGGGCTGACCTGCTGGAGAGGAGCTCTGTGGAAAAGGACCTGGTTGTCCTGGTAGACAGCAGGCTGGCTATGAGCCAGCAGTGTGTCGTTGTGGCCAGGAAGGCCAACAGTATCCTCATTAAAAAGAGCATGGCCAGCAGGTCAAGGGAGGTTCTCCTCCCCTTCTACTCTGCCTTGGTGAGGCCACATCTGGAGCACTTCATCCAGTTCTGGGCTCCCCAGTTCAAGAAAGACAGGGATCTTCTGGAGAGAGTCCAGCAGAGGGCCAAAAAGATGACTAGGGGCCTGGAGCATCTCCTGTATGAGGAAAGGCTGAGAGAGCTGGGACTCTTCAGCCTGGAGAGAGAAGACAGAGAGGGGATCTTATCAATGTCTATAAATATCTGAAATGTGGGGGCCAAATGGATGGGGCTGGGCTTTTTTCAGTAGTACCCGGTGACAGGACAAGGGGCAATGGGCAAAAACCGGAACACCAAAAGTTCCATACAAACTTAAGGAAAAAAATTCTTTACTGTGGGGGTGATGGAGCACTGGAATAGGCTGCCCACAGAGGTTGTGGACTGTCTATCTCTGGAGATGTTCAAAACCCACCTGGATGCTTTCCTGTGCATCCTGCTATAGGAAACTTGCTTTGACAGGGGGGTTGGACTAGATGTTCTCCTGAGGTCTTTTCCAACCCCCGTGATTCTGTGATTATTCTCACAGGACTCACTCTCTTTGTCAGTAGAAATAGGTTGGTTTTGGGGTTGGGTTTTTTTGAGTAAAAGTGCTTCTTTAGAGTTTCTCCAAGTATATTGTAGAGAAATTAAAAAAAACCAAAACAACCTGTATCATATATTTGACTTGCCAATGGTCACAGCTGTGCTAATATAGCAGGATATTAATCTGTATTTTTACACTCAGAAGGGATTTTGGAAGAGAAAGTTGCTTCTGAAAAGGGCATATGCAACAAATATTGGCTGTAAATAAATAAAAAGTTGAGGAGTATTCTAGGAAACATTTGTGTATGTAAATGCACTTACTCATGTCAAATAGGAAGCCAGGCATACTGTATTTATCCAGAGCACTCTCTTATGCCATGCTAATGTGGTTTTTTTCTCTGTGCTCTAATACCAAAGCATATAGGACACAGAAAATATATTCAAATTTGTCAATTCCAGGAGATTTTTATTAAATTTGGAAGTTTCAGAAAGTTGTTGGGGGGTTGGTTTCTTATTGTTTTATTCACAGCTTAGCATAACAGAGTCCTTTCTCAGGTTCAATTGGGAGATTGTTCTTTTAAATGAACAAACTGAAATCCAATATATAAACCCTTGTCATTTTATTTTTAAATTGGCATTTGCAAGTCTTATGTTCACCTTACACATCAGAGAAGTTGTTTTTGTTAAGTCACCAACAAAAGGAAATGTGACAGTATTTCTATTACCAACAAGTACAATACATAATATCTGTAAAATAAGACCAAACATCATCAGAATTGGATTGCAGAGACTTGTAACAAATCTTATTCTGGTTTAGATATTGGTTAATAAAATTGTTGGATAAATTAACTACTTTATCTCCTCAAATTTTTTTAGTTACAAATTATTTTTTTTTCAGAAAAATAAATTTCCTGACTTTTGGGAATAACATTTACATAGAAGACAAACTTGTTTTCTAAAATACTTTTAAAAAAGAGGAAAATCAATGCAATTCTTCTTATGTTTGAAAGGATTGTTTGATTAAATATTTGTTCAGTTTCAGCATCAATATGATGGATCTAAGAAAAAAAGATCAGATTCTGATTTGGATTTCAGATTCTAGTGAAATTCAACCTAGTAGCAACTCATTGTGATGAGATTTGTGCTGTAAGATTACTATATAATGACTTGAAGTCCAACTAAATTAATTTGCAAATGTAAGTGCAGAGTTTTAAGGCTAGAATATAGCTGTTTCAGATAGCATGACATTTTGATGCGACATATTCCTTGTCGATAGTCTGATGTTAGAACAAGGCTGTTAGAGAAACTTGATAGAAGTTAGATTGAAATTATTTCGTTATACCTAAGAATCAATTGATACAACTTGAACTATAATTTGCCTTTTTTCAACTCATCAGATTAAATCTTCTTTACCAGGGTAAATTCTAATTGCAGGACCTGTGCTTGTAGAAGAAAATAAATGCTTTAGAGCACAGTTGGGATTTTATTAATACCTGGAGGGTGATGGAAAGGGTGAAAAAGCAGGGGGAATGATGACCCTATCATCACCTCTCCCAATGAGGCTTGTACAATAGGCTGATTATGTGAAACAGGGAAAATTTTACTGGTCTAAACATAAGTTCTTTGCTCAGGTTTTTAACAGACATTTCAACAAATGCCAAAGAAGTGCTAAGATATGACCCTTTTAATTCTTTAGTTGATGGGAAGACGGATCAATGTAAAACAGAGAGTAGCTTGGGTAAGTGGAAATAATTCATATGAGATTGCTTAACACTAGCAGAAAATAAATACATTTAAATTAGATCAGTGTTAAAGGTTCTATTTACAAACTTTTTTCTAGTTCTTAGTAAGTTTAGTTTCTCCTTCCTATTGTTTTATTGTATATTATTATATTTGATTAGACGTTTTTGTATTTTATTTGATAGTTGTGCAGACATCCTTTTGACATTTCATTTTTATTTACTGAAGTATACAAGCCCAGTATAACATGTTGAAAATTTATTTCACCAACTACATATCATACTTTATCTTTAACACTCCTGTGCTAAAGCTGAATCGCTCTACCTATCTATTTTAAGTCCTGATTTGGGAGGTTTAAATATTTCAGCTTTTTCTCTCTAGGCATAGTCAGCACATATTTTATTTCACTATGTTTCCAACTACCTAATTCTCCAGTCGAGGTACTATAGCTCAATAGCAACAAGCTATCAACCCATCCTTGTCATTTCAATTTTTCACACATTTTCTTAGTCTGTATGTTCCATATCTCAGTGAATTCTTATCTCCCTGGTCCACTGCCATAGGTTTGTGGTATATAACAAAGCTTCGTCTCTGAAATGTCAAAAATAATGAAAAAAGGAAAATCAGAAAAGATAAATTGGCCACAGCCACTTCTGTGGGTCCAAAGCTTTTAGACTTCTGTTCATCAGCAAACCTTAAATTAGGTGGCTTTTCTATCACCTGCACAGCAGCTCTGCTGTCACTTGCCAATGGGGTACTGCCCAGCAATGAACACTTCTGGAAGAATTTTTCTGTGCCAGTATTATCAGCTATAGAAAAGGCTGCACATCAACAAGGGATCACTCTTCTTTTTTAGCTATCACATGAACTTTTCAAGTGCACAAAGTTACAGGAGAAAGTGACATAAGAAGATGTAGTAGTTATGCAAGAGGAGCTGTAGGTGTGATTAGGAGATTTACATGGAGTTTCAAAATTTCTCAGGAAGGTCATTGTAGGTGTAATTCTCACTTTCATTACTACATTTCATCAAAATTTCAATCATCAATTCCTTTTAATAGGCGATATTTTCCTTTCACTTGGATATATGATTCTACCCCCAGGGATGAACTGATGACTAGCCGTTTCACCAGTAGTAAACAGAAAAATCTTCAGTATTTCTTGACATTAAAACAGATCAATGTTAATGGAAAAAAAATGCAAGAAGGGAGAACAATGGATGATATTGTTGTCGTTTAACAGATGGGTTGAAACTGAAAAGCTGGAGAAAGAAAGGAAGGACTAAAAGGTATATCCCACTCTAACGGCTGAAAACAGTGAAGAAATAGGTCCATTAGGGCCTAATTACTACACAATAAGGACTGTAATAATTCTCTTTAAAAAAAAACAAAAACGCATTTGTCTGCAATGTGATGTGAGACATTTGACCATTATCTTACCAGAACAGCAAGACAGTTATCAGTGTGGCAAAAGATCTAATTGTGAGAATTCTTCTGAAATTAAAAAAAAAAAAGAAAAATATATAGAACAACAACAAAACAAATACTACTAAAAGGCGTCACTACTTGCCCATACATATGCACCTATGCAGTTCTTTCCATGAAATTATAAACATTAAATATACTTTAGGAAAAACCAAACCAAACCAATCAAAACAACAAAAAAACCCACAAAACATTTTCATTAAAGTTATGGATGATGCAATGAAAACACCTTAAATCACTTTAACATCCTTAAAGCTTTGTGGATATGACACTGGCTGTTCTATGCCTTTCCCACTCCTATGCCACATGTCATCAAGATCAGTTAGTAATTTTTAAATGGACCACACACACATGCACACATTCATTATGGACAATCTGAATTTCCAGCTACTGTGCCTTGTGGACTGTGGCGTACTCCCAAACCTATGACCCATGATTTTGCTATTTCGGTAAACGCTGCCAGAATTATTGGAATGACAGTGTGAAGCACATGTTCTCAGTCCATAACAGTGTATGACAAAACTGAGCAATTAAATGGATTTTTTTAATTAGTTGAAGAGTAACAGAAGCCAATAAAAATTGAAAAATTAAGTTAGTAAATGCAGCACTAGAAGTAGCAATTTAACTGAATAAACAGAAAAAAAAAAACAAACCAAAAAAAACAGAGATTGAACTGACAGAGCTAAGAAATAAAAAATCTGGACAGTCAACATCTCAATACTTTGAGTAAACCAGTGCATAAATAATAATCAGAAGGGTCAACTGACCATTTGTGGAACAATAAAATAAATGACACTGATTTAAAGTGCCAGAATCTACATGTAAATGACTACCTCACCACTGCATGACAAAAAGGACCAAAAGCGTAGCATACACAGCAGGCTGATAGCCAACCTTTGAAGCTGAAAGCTCAAAAACATTTAAGCACAGATTATCACGGGTGTTTTGTGGTCAGAGTACCAGAGAGATTTATGTTCTTTACCAACCTTACCTAGGATCATCTCCTTCCTGAAGTGGAAAACAATGAAATGCCAGGTAAACACATAGAAGGAGTTTTTTTGTGTTTGTTTTTTCTTCCCCCCTAGTTAAACATTTACCTTGCCCTTTTTGTGAGGCTGTCAATAGATTCAGTACGATATTGAAAAGCAGGAGTCTGGGTCTTGTGTGCATATAGAGAGAAATTTGAATCCTGAGTCATGCCCTACTTGAAAATGCTCTTTGGATGCCTCATATATATTCATTTCATCTTATCTTCCTGTCTACTTTAGTCCTCTCTCTTGGGTCTTGGCATCTGATTACAAATCCATTCCCCTCCAAAACACCAAATCCTATTTAGAACATATTCTGGACACAGCTCCTAAGTTTGAAGCAATCTGTCATTTTTATGAGGAGTTTTGACTGATTTTTATGGGAAGCCTAAGGGACAAATGGCATACAGCATGCCAGAGTGGAGTGATTAGCCTGCCAAACTTGGAATATCTAGCAAACACCCATTGCTGTTCTAATTAACTTACCACATTCACCATTTGCATAAATAAATTGCTTAATTGAACCTTCCTGAATGGCATGACTTTGCACAAATTTTGTGAGACCAAAAATATCTGAGAAAGCATAGAGAATTTTATAGTTTTTATAAACAACTTTTTCCTTTTATGGAATCCTCATTCGTAAAGTATTTACTAGTGCTATATTAGCTTTATATAAGATTATTTTGGGGGGTGAATTATGAGTTTTCTAAATAAGATGTAAATGCCACATCTTTCCAAATTAGATTTTATAATGTACAGGTCAGTGCTTTAAGTACTCAGACAAGATATGGCAATCATACCTCATTAGTGAGTGTTTCTCTAAGACTTCACAAGAATCTCTTGAAGAATTTAATGGACACTATAAAGAGATGCAGCTGAATTTCTGCATTTTTCATGAGAAACAGAAAGACAAGGGAATTGTCAAACCTACAAAAAAACCACTAGAAGTTAAATTTTAGTGGAACAACCATAAATAGAGTGCAACATAATTGGGAAAGGAAAATCTCATTTGTGAAAATCACACTGCAACCACCCTGCTAAGACTAATAGCATAAAAGACACTGCAGCGTGAAAAGAAGATAAAAATAAAGAGCAGAGTTTTGGAAACATCCTGGGCACACCCTATCTTTCTCAATGTTTCTCTTGTTCTAGGAATAACTCGTGCTACAGAAGTAATACATCCTGAAGTAATTTCTCACTCACAATTAAGAACAAAGCAGCTGGGGAAAGAATTCTTTGGTCACAGGAGAAATCAAGATGAGTAAATGCAATAAAATAAAATATCCCCATGTCTGAAAATAGGTTTCATAAAAGCTAGAGAAATGTGGAGATTAAGCTCAACTTCCATGCTAGCCATCTGCAAGCAATTTCATACATGTGGGTGACTTCACCATTCAGTACCTAACCTGGCAAGATCAGAACCGAATTACTTCTCTTCCAAAACTCTGATAAACAGATCATAACATTTCACAGTGATTCACCAAGGCAAAGGCATGTCTTAAATTACAGTGACTTTAGCTGAAGTAAATGTTACTAGGTATCTCCAAACACAGTATATGAAAAATGTAGATCACATCATTTATTTATTCCTTCAGGATAACACTGATGAGTGGAAAGAAGTTCAGGATTAAGGACTTTTATGTAAGCCATTTCCCACTGAACAGAAGTCTGTTGTGTCACCCATTTACTTGGTCACAAAGCTGTGCCACGATATTTCCAGCTCCTGAGTAAACAGAAAAGCTTTGAATTATGAACATTTCTGTAATTTCCTGAAGCAATCTCAACAATGCAGGAATACTTAGTCAACTATCCTCCATATCAGTAACTCCTCTCTCCAACCTTTGTTGTCCTCTACAAGCCTTTGAAGTAAGATTTGAATCAAATCTTGAGAAAGCGGATGATATCTCAAGGCATTCTTCAAGTATTGCAAAGACAACATAAATCTGTTGTGCCAAATTTCACACAGAGTAGAACTCAATTTGTGATTAGTACATGGCTTGATACCAGCCCTATGCAAATCCAAATGTAGGAATAATCAGTATGGGAACCTCATGAGTTCTATTGCCACATTCAGTGATGCAGAAATGGGATTACTAAGTGTCTGAATGTAGAGTTGTAGTGCCACACATTACCCAGTCTTCTTTACAAAGAAAAACTTTTTTTGTTGCTTGAAATACCTGAACAATCCAATGCATATTAAAATCATATACAGAAAAAAAAAAAACACAACCAAAAAAACAGGAGAAAATGCAGCACAAATATAAACATATCTTAACTGTAAGATGCAAGATGTGATCAGGAACTTTTTTAACAGCCCAAAATAACATATTTCCTTGAAATTTTTCTCAGAAAGATTTTTCAGTTGCAAGATGTTATCTATTGAAACTGAGAGAAAAACCTTAAGAGTAGGGGCACTCCCATGGCTCTTAGAAGAATGTCAGATTCAAGTCCCTTGCCTGATACAAACATGTGTTTGGAGAGCTTTCATTAAAGTTGGTATGTGAGGCTATTCTGACCATTGATCCCTCCAGTTTCTCACAAAAATTATCTGAAGGGAAATAGATTTTTTTTTTTTTTAATTATCCAAAATGTATGGTATGGGAAAGCTGTTTCCAATGCAGAGCTGTACCATTGTGATACATTTTCCATCTCAAGCACAGAAAGATTTTACTCTAATTCATTGTGTCATTTTCTTCTTTTCCCTTTATACAACATTTTAGTAAGGCTCCCATCACATTACCATTCACTGTCTTAGCATTAGGTCTATTCTAAACAACAATCTGACCTTCAGGTCTGCAACTTCACCTAAGAGTCAATGTTTATTTTTTAAAAAATAAATTCTAATGTATTATAAGTACTTCTGCCATAAAGAAAAGCAAAATATGAATCTTCAGATGAAATAAATACTTATTTTATCTGTCTCTAAAATGTATTGAACATGAAGTATAGTTAAAAAATTCTCCTAAGAAACAAAAGATGAAACTAATCAATATGATGATCATGTCAATAAAAATGACAATAAAAATTCCCACAATAATATATATTATGACAATATGACAATAAACATTCCCACAGAAAATAATAACAGTTCCAAATTTTTATTCTGGAAGTGGAACAAAAAAATCAATCTCAACTTTTTCTGCAACATTTTCTCCTGTATATCAGGGTTGGATTGTTTCTCTTGAAGAGTTTTGAAATGCCATGGGCATTCCCTTTGTCTTCTGTTATTTTGTATTGATATCACCAAGTAGTAGTAATTGCCAGACTGTAGCATAGGCCTTCCCTACAGGCAAGTATCCTCTGCCTGCAGGGTGCCAGAGTGTGGCTGGCACCACGTGCTGCCCACCATATGGCCAGGGGGACTACCGGACCTGAAGACTCACCTTGCTGCTGCCCCACTAGCTGCCAAGCCATGGTTCAGTAGGAGGAAGGACACTGGCTCAGGCATTGTTTCGGGAAAGACTCCAAGCAGACATTCTTCAGACAGTCACCTCACTATGTCTCTCCCTCCCTCCCTCCCATATCTGTCCTGAAACCCAGCCCAGTGACTCTGCCTGGATAATTGTCCCTATGGAGGTGATCTCACCCAGGGACATCAGCTAGTCACTGAAACATGACAGGTTGACACCAGTGGTTAGACTCCTGCTCCTTTGATGATCCATGCACCAAGAGCTAAGTGAATATTTTCATTACATTTGTGAAATTCACTTACGGATGCTCTGACAACATCACTGGAGCCTGTGAAGTTCAGCTGGGCTAATGTGCACACCTGGGCCAGCAAGAAGGTCCTCAAGTGCTCCGATCTCACGCCTCCCTCTCGCCCACCTGTAGACACTTGACTACTCTCCAGTCTCTCTTTTGGTTCTTATGATGGATTTAATAAAGGAAGTGCTGACACAATCTTTGCTACAGCAGCATAAGTGCTCCCCTCCAATAAAGGGAAAACTCAGAATATAAAAGTGGCTTTCTTTTGTTCAAAACAGAACAAACCAGATGGTTTCCCAGACTATAGTACCTAAAAACTCCTTCACTGATTCCAGTGTGTACAGTATAATAAAAGTGTTCAGGGGCCTCTAACTTCTTATAAGGTATTTTATTGTTTTTATTCACTGGTCTGGGTATTTGCCATGACAATAATTGAACCATGAAAAACACATATTTCTTTAAAGCCTGTTATAGTGCAGTATTTAAGGAATTGCTAGTAGAGTGTAATGGAAATTATTTTCATTAATTAATGCTTTGGGACAATTAGTACAGCTGAATAAATAAAAATATTTTATGTATAAAGTTTCTATGGTATTCAGCACTATCATTTCTCAGAACAACATTAAACCTAACCAACATTTTCTAAACTAGAAGTTTATATATAAAAAATAAATTTCTATATAGCTGAACATTTTTATTAATGTTTCTATACTATATACTTCATTATTAGCAGCAGAAAAAAATATGCTTTCTATTAATTATACTCATAAAGGTAGACTACTACATCAGGATGAGACTGATAAATGGAAAGAATTATCTGGAGAAAAAAAAAGTAAAGTAAAACCTACTCAACAGGAAGTTAAAAGGCACTCTTGTAAACTTTTACCCAGAGGAACCCCATCACTGTAGCTGTTTGACTAGGGAGTACTACAAAAAACCACCATATTGGCCCCAGATACACATTTTCTTCCCAAAACAGTAATAAGGAAGAAAAGATAGTCATTCATAAACACCTCAGTGGAGCAAGGGGAAGCTTTTAGCAATCCCAGGTGTGCAGAGTTTATAAGTAGTAACAAAAAAGGGAAAATGTGGGTAACTATTACTTTACTCTTTTAAAATGAAATTAGGTGATGTATCAGTGTAGTTTAGGGAATAGGAACAATTTTGAGGAATGCATAAAACCATAAATGAGTTTTCTTTAATCTGTAATTTCTATGAAACTGTAAAGTATACATTAGAAAAACTGTAATTCTGCATTATATGTTTCCTCACTTACCCTGTCACCACCTCATCCCCATGAGCACTACTTCCAGTGTTCAGGTACTCAGGCGCAGGTTGGGAAAAGACCCTAGCACATACTAATGTGTGTCAGGAAGTAATGCTGTCATGACACTATCATGTTTTTATTTCTTTATATTCAAACAAATTGAAATTCAGCCTTAGCGCTTACATGACTAGATAGACTATCATGGAACTGCGTTTGAAGATCCAAACAGCAAAATGAATATATATTTCATACTGGACAGGATATTTCAGGCAAGCAGCATCTTTATGATCATGTTAGAGCCTGAGTAAGCAAACCTTCACTAAACCAGCATCGGCCTCCACTGTAGCATTTCCCATTGTATTTAGCTGAATGTCTTCCACCATTGCATCTCCATCTAGTGTGGAGTCTGGTCCTTTTGGATGTGTCACTATGGTATGCATGTGATTGCCAGGCTGAAAGGACCAAAACTGATCTAGAAAGCATCTTGAAAGGACCATTGAGACATGCTGATAGCTCTTCTCCCCCTCCCTGCCCTCATAAAAATGCTATATGAGCTGAACAAAGGATTTTACAGAGAGCTATGGAAGGCTTTCTACAGGTGGGGTTTAGATAGTAAAATCAGATCAAACCTCTACTTATAATTTATCATAATCTAGTGATCTGTTTGGTCTTTGCTGCTGGTGGAAGGGGGAAGGAAGTAAGGGAGGTTTAGGTTTGTTGGGACACAGTTAAAGCACTGATCCAGTGAAGAATAAACTGTAAATAATATATTTTAGGAATCTTTGCAATGATTTTCAAAACATACACAACCAGCTTCAGAGAGATCTGTATTACCTCATTTTAGAGAGCATAAAGTGAACAGGCCTTTGAGGTGTTTTACTACAGTGATTCAGGTAACTATTAGGGAAAGAGAAAATTTTGTCTATTCTTTCCATATCAAAGAGAGGAAAATTCATTCTCCTTAGGTTCAAAAGTTTAAGGAACAATCAAAAGCTGGTTGAAGTAAATGGACTAACCCACTGGTTTCCCATCAGGAACCACATTTTTCAGGAAATACTCTACAAAATAGATATGAATGCATTATATGTTTATAATTGAGCATTTGTCTATCCAGTGGCTAAGGAAGATAGCAGAAAGCTTACTACATCTGAACTATATTCTCAGCTTGGCCATTTTTCTATGTATGTTAAATCAAGAAAAAAATTAAAGTCTTGGCCATGGTTAGTGCATCTTAACATTCTCTACAAATGCTGTCAGATTCTGTGGGAAAGCCCTACAAAATATAATAGAAAATATCTATTTCAGCCAGTTTTCTGCTACCCAGGGAATTTAAGTACAGAACAATGCACAACAGTGTTATAGATTATTGTAGCAGGCTTAATGAATTGAAAAAGGCATAGTTCCCCTTGAAATTCTAAAAATTACGAGTAAATTCTATAGAAGCCTAATACTTTTCCATGAAACCTCTTTATTTCAGTCATCACTTGCTATAAGATTTTTTTGCTGGAGTTGCAAAGAAACTCTCACTTGAGAAAAATAAGGCATCTTATATATTAATATGTTCTATACTATCCAACATTTTCCCTTTGCTCAAACACTCCACATTACTAGTGTTGCACTGTGTGCAAGGATATTTCTGTCTTAACCAAGGAAAAAATGAAAGTTTATGCATATTTAGTTTCAGTCAAATGACTAATTCCAGTTGAATCTTTTACAAATTATTTCACCAGGTTGAACACCTTAGATCTCAGTAGCCAAAGCCACTACCCTCTGCACTGGTGGCCAATCTAAAGCAAATAAAATTTTGGTTTGTTTACACTCATTGCTGGAGATGTACCAAGGCTCCGGCTTTCATAGTTACATGTGGAGCCTTGGGACACCATATGAAAAGAGGCCAAGTGTAATTAATGGGCAATGTCTGGCTTAATAAAATCTTCCTGTGCTTGCAGATGTTCAGCATTTATCTCTCTATCAGACATAAGCATTACAATCTTTAAACAATGTGTTTAATTTTAGGGTCTAACTAAACGAGGTAAAGAAGAGATGTGTGGCCTTGATGTTCCCCAGGCAGTTCCTGGTAGAGGAAGGTGCTCCCTGCCCTGGGACCAAAAAGCCCACCAGCTCCCCAGGGGCCAGTTGTGCCAGCATTTCATTGCCTTTCTTCTTGTTAGAAACTCTAAATCTGCCAGATGAGAGGCAGGACATCAAAATACCTTGTGCCTTACCTCAGTTAGCTGACCTGCAGCTCATCATTACTAGCAGCAACTACAACACTGACAACACACTCTAGGCACCTCCATGAGGGCAGGTACATGCAAAAATTTAGTTTAAATTCTGGATATTAGATTGTTGGCACAGATAGTGCCATAAGGCTTAGTATGCAGCATACATTTGCACTATCTAAACAACAGTTTCACCCCTCATTCATCCATGAGAGCACTGCTAGAAGAGCTATTGTTAGACAATAAGCAGGGGGCATTGATCTGCATGCATGCAAAAATTTAGTTTAAATTCTGGATATTAGATTGCTGGCACAGCTAGTGCCATAAGGCTTAGTATGTGGCATACATTTTCGGTTTCTTTTGCAACGTGTTTGGACTTGGTTGTGTGAGAGAGATGGAGCCTCTTCATGCATAGTTGTGTATTTTACATAATTATCCCAAAACTTTTTTTTTTTTTTCGTTTTTAATGCCATATGAGCTACTATACACAAGCATCTTTAAACAAAAATAATGCAAGTCTTACTGATCTGAGGCGGTATCCATAGGAACTGATTTTCACCTAAAACACTAGAATGAAATAAGCACAGTAGGGAAAGCCTAAAGCAATGTCTATGCTAGCTTTGCTTTACCAATAATTTCATACTGCCTTGAAGAGCAACTTCTCACTTTGTACCAGATCCCTCTTGCATTTCACTTTCTTTCCTAAACAGCCACCTGGCTGACCCAAGTCTGGACTATGAGGCAAAGATAGGCAAAACAGGTGCTTCAGGAATTGATTCTCATGTGGTATGTACTCACCAAGCTCCCCTTCCTGAGAGGCTGGACCCCAGCTGCATCCCAAGACATTTAACACCTGACTAGACAGGACACTAGGGGCCAGAATTCAGCTGTATTTGGAGAGAGAAGTAGATATTTTATAAACCTCACAGGACACATAACTACCACTGGTAACACCTGCATTTATGATGTCCGCTGCTTGGATGGTTAGTAAACACCACCAAACACCCACTCCTGTAGGCAGTTTGTATCTGTTTCCAGTTTTATTTCCTTATTTTCTCTATATATCAGGTGTGATTAAAAATTAAATCCCTTGTTATGTGCATTAACATTATGATCAAAACATTTTACATCATCAATCCTTTTATTCTAAAAATTCCATCTTTTCTAAGCAGGCACCTAGGACCAGTCTGTCCCTGGAATTAGACAGAAAAAAACTGCTCTAATAACTGTTTAAGAGAAGAATTAATTCAATATTTTTTAGTCTTAATTTTAGTATTATGTGTCAGAATAAAACTACTTCAGTATTTGCATATCTTTAAACCAAGTTTTCTGGCTATAGCATTCACCTAGAAGGTCTGAAACCCCACGGAATTATATGAAGCAGGATACTAGTCATCCTACTGTCAATTTTAGCTGACATATTAATCCATCTCTCCCTTGGCTGCACTATGGTACGGCAATTGCACTGTATTAATCAGGTGGATAGAATTGGACTTTAGAAAAAAAAAAAAGAAGAGAGTATGGGAAAAAGCACTTTTCAAAATTTAGAAGCAGAGATCTAATTCAATATGAACAGCCATGAAATTGTGCTTTCTGGAAAATATTAATTTGTTTAAAATAACAATTAGGATTTTTTAACAATAAATAGAAAATTAAAAGAAAATAATTTCAATATTTTCTGATTAATACTTTTTAAGAGGTGACCTACTTCTTGTAGGGGTTTATTATGAAGATAAAAGCTTAATAACATTTCTGACTGACTTTACTAATTTACAGATCTCCTTCTGTTATGTATAATTTGAATATCATTACCTGAGACATGTAGGTTTGATATTTATAATCTGAATGATAATAGCCAATGGAGCCAAAAAGTGAAGCACAAAATCTGGCAGATAGCATAACAGGATAAGGACAAGTACCTAAAACAAGATATATGCTGAACTTATGTTTTGTTTTGTGTCTCTTTCTCCTGAAGTAATCTTCCTTGTTATTCCTAAAGAACTTACAAAACACACTTGTCTCCAGTAATGGTGAGTCTTTTTTATCTATATTATTATTAATATGATGAATACACTGTGGAGGACTGATGGACACCACAGCATATAATGCATGTTTTAACTTGTTGACAGCTGTGCTGAGCAAGTACCACAGAGCCTAAAGCATTTTAATATTTGTGATGGTTTTTCAAATAGAAAAGGTCTTCACTAAAGCAAGGACACATTGATCAACTCAATACTTTACCTTTTATTTTTACCTTTTATTTTTGTCCTTCATCTTGTTCTGATAATTCCCACCATTCCTGAAATAACTGCTACTTTCTGAAATCATTTGAAACCTGCTTTTTCCTAATAGTTCAGACCAAGCTATTCTCTGCCCACATAAACTGAGAAACAATGTGATATTTGATTCTTCTTTCTCATGATTTGGAAGCCAAAGTTAAAACACTTTGAAGCTTATAATAATAAGAAGAAATGGTACAGAAGTCTTCATCCAAAAGTCAATTCACTACAAAAATTATTTGGAAACTATGACTCAGAGACTTTGACTTCAGGCAGTCATCACAGATTGCTTATTTTGGTTTTCCAGCCTGTCCTGCTGAAAATTAGATATACTTTTTGAAAAGTAAATCATGCCTTCATACTAAATTTCCCCAAGTTGAAAAGAGAGAAAAGAGGAGAGAAAAGGAGAGAAAAGGCGGGGGGGGGGGGGGGGGGGGGGGGGGGGGGGGGGGGGGAAGAGAAGGAGGAGGGAAGAGAGAAGGCGGGGAAGAGAGAAGGAGGAGGGGAAGAAAGAGAAGAGGTGGGGGGGGGAGAGAGAAGGGGGAGAAGAGTGGGGGGAAAAGGAGGGGAAGAGAGGTGGAAGTCAAAACAAGGAAGAAGAAGGGAAAGAGGAGTGAAGGAGAGGAAGAGAGGAAGGAAGGAAAAAGAAAAGGAAAAAGAAATGCAGGGAAGAATACCCCATGCATATAGAGGGGAATTTCTGTCTACAGAGAAAGTCTCACTATGCTACAATTCAACTCAAATAAATTCAACATGCACTGCAAAAGCTTTGAAAAAAACCAAAAGCCACACCTTTTTTCATGTTTGCAAATTACTAACCTTATATTTACTAAATACAATTTATTTCTACGGTTATAAACAGACATTAAAATATTCTATTTGCCCAGTGACCTTTGAGGGCTTTTTTGTAACAAATAATTTGTTTATTTCTGCATTTTCAGTTTCCAAATTTTGTACATTGTTAGTAATATCACAATAAGATTTTAGGAAACACTTAAATGAAAGCTCTAATAAACTCATTTAAATTCCATATATTCAGTGAAACACAGTTTCTTAAAATTCTCAGCCTAACAGAGTAAATCTTACCCTATTCCCTTATCCATCCAGTCTTCAGCTCTGGAATAAATACCACCATAACAGGTTTTTAGCACCCAAACTGCTTTAGGCTTTGAGCAACCTGGGACTCTCTACTATCTTATTAAGACAGAGTGCCAATAGCAATCTTGGTAGACAGTAAAGAGAAATGCACTAAGAGGAAGAAAAAAAAAAAGTTTTTACGTGCTACTGAGGATGCTGCTTGCTCTACAGAAGCCTCTCTGTACCTGTGAAAGCTGGGTCATGTTTTCAGGTGCTCTTCCAAGGCAGACTCACCAACACTCCTGGGACAATGGAGAAGCAGGCTGCTCATCTGGCTGATCAGTTGTATTTTCTGCCCTATATCTAATGTAGTTGTAGGTGCTGTCTGTGCTGTTGTTTAGGCCTGACATTAAGACATTAAAGTTCCCTTCAACAAACCTGGGTAATGTGAGCTACATTTCTTCCTTCCAATCACTTTTTTGAAGCTATACCAAAGTAATATACAGTTATGCTTCTTATTGATATATCACAACCTGTCTAAGAACTGGCCTAGAGGGGAGTTGTAGTGCTCTCTAAGATTTTTTTTCCTTAGCTGTAGTAGAAGAAGGAAGAGTGACACTGAGGACCAGATGTCAAGAACAAGAATCTGCACTATTCTTGACTTTCTTGCAAGTGTCAAGACACGTTAAGAGCCCTAAGCAGAAATGCTAAATATGCATACTCAGAAAAATATGCTGGGGAAAGGGAAAGCAAGCATGTGTGGTACCTCTCTATGTTAGAGTTCAGCAGAGATTTCCAGACTGAAGGGCAGAGCTAACAGGCTTTGAGATGCAGAGCGTACAGCTTAATCAGTATGCAGCTGTATGCATGGCCAACCCACTGGGTGTTGACTGTGCTTATAGAGTCCCCATTGTTCTCAGTCTTTAATATACATATTGTCACAACAATCCTGTAGAGTGAGGAAGTGAAATTAAATTTGTTCTGTGAGCAGGAACGAAGTCACAGACAAATGACTCAACTCTAGAAAGTTTCAGGTACATAGTAAAGGTATTGCCAAGTGTCCTGGGGGAATACTAAGCCTGAGATTGGAGTAAAACTCTTCTCTCTCATGCCACCAGACACTGGTCACCCTACAAGACTAAATCTTGTCTCTCATTCAGCCATGCAGAAATAGAAAGACCAGAGAAAAAATATATACAAATACCTCTTCAGATTTAATCATGATTGTGATTCTTACTCATTTTTTGATAAATATTTATATCAATACACTTTTGTTCACATAAGTTACCGACATTCCAAAAATATCTTCATTTAGAGTGAGATAGGTTATTGGAATATGAAGGAGAGTTTAAATTTCTGATTAGCATTTACTTACTATTTTTTTTTATTTAAAAAGATTTCTGTCAACACTGTAAGGGAAAAAGTGTTTAGCAAATTCTAACTGCGTCTCTATTCTGTTAAATGCATGTTCTATTTCTGTAATAAACATTCTTAAAACGCTTTGAAGTTTGATTTAAAAAACAAATTGAATTGCTGAATTATTTTTTTTATGCATACTGCAGGAACATAAATGTTTTTGGAAAACAGTCTTCAATGCCATGTTCATTCTTCTAAATGGAATGTCAGGGTATGTTAGGTGTACTTAACAGCATTATAACTGCAATTTTGCTAGGATGCAAAATGTCAAGACACGCTAGATGTTCTAAAAAGCACTGCAAGTATACCTGCTATATTTTTTCTTCAGCAAGTGGTTAAACAAAATTAAGCAAATTATATATCAGCAAGGAATATGAAGAGCAAAAGGTTAAGGACTATCTTGATAAATAAAATATATTTTACTGGTAGGAGTGATTTCACCACTTCTCAAGTAGGATTTCTAAATTTTTGCAACAGGAAGGCCCTATGCAGTCAGACACTTAAATTCAAGTGTAATTTTACTATTAGGTCAATAAAATAAGTATTTGCATGTTCTGTACTGTGCTGGGCAGAATCAAATCCTAAAATACAGTAGAACATAATTTCTCACCACAAAGACAGTGTTTCAACAGTAGTAAATGTCCAGAGCAAAGTAAGAAGTGAGGACCTTATCTAGCAGGTCTCCAAAGGAGCATCTTGCTAGAAAGAAAAACAAACCAAGCCAAACCAGGAAAACAACAGCTCGTCTTTGCTGCATTCATTTCCCTCTTTAATTCTCTCCTAATTTTAAGAGTCTCTGATGTGTGTTGGGATTTTCTTTGCACATTTTCCCATGTTGCCTCTCAGGATATGAACTGTCTGAACTCTGTTCAACAGAAAACTTGATTTATAAGTGAAAACAGTAAAGACTAAATCACGGCTAAATAAAGAATTTTAATGACTACTTATAAGGTTAATCGAAACCAGTAATTCACAGTTTACAAAACCTTAGTTTGAACACTGTATTTAACAGAAAATACAAAAAAGAAAGTATATTTTAAAAGCCAAATTTTTACTTTAGAAATGGATTCCATTATATTATTAAAATGAAAACAGCTCCTGTTAATTTTCTTTCTTAGTATTTCTGTGGGCACATAGTCATATCTAAGCTTACTTTATTATGCCATTAATTATTGAAATATATGTATTGAAGCAGTAAAATTTCTTCAAAAGGCAACTCAAGGTTGATGTATTTTGTAAATTAACAAAGAGAGGGAACAAGTTTGACTACTGGAAGGAAATGTAACACAATGCATTTAATAGTTGTATTAAAGAGTACTTAAGCAAAAAATACTATTTTCATCAGTAATGCTTTCAGAAGTGGTATTGAAAGTTTCCCTTCTTGAATGGCAGATTCAATTTTGGATATATGTTTCCTTACCCCTTTTCTGGTGATATAGATTTTTAGAGGTTCAGCTGGGCAAGTGACTCTATCCAATGCAAAGAACATACGTTGTCCTAGGAGTTGATAACATTCATACTTTACAGCTTTTTAGAATGTAATATTAATAATGTTCTCGATAAATAAAAAATGGATGGAACAATTTAGCTAAAAACAAATAAAACCCATGGAGTCCAGCAGATTATATGTCCTGTAATAACTCTAGAAATAACCTAATATTAAACAACTCTTATATCCAAAAAGTCATGAAAACAGTCATGTAAATTAACAAGCAGAACTTCCAAAACCATGCTTTCATAGGAGCACTTTTCTTTTATATCAGAGCTGTATGAGTTTTATTTCACACTTTTGTACTCAATAATAACAATTTAAAAATTGTATAGAACCGCCTTTGCCAGTATGCTGCTGAAAATACAGCAGCTCTACAATATGTATTCTTTTTATGAAAAAGCCAATGTTTTTAAAAGGTGAGGAGACAGACAACTGGAAGTGTGTCTGAATCAAGCAAGGGTTCACCTGACTGATGGAATTACTTCTTTGGCATCAACAAAATTCTCTAAAACTGGTTGTGGACCCTGTTGTAACTCATAAATCACTAACCAAAAAATCTTTTCACCTTCCTTAATTGTGAACCCCACTATTTCTTTAAGTCAGAGGGGTTCAGATAAGTCTGTATAAGCAGAGATAAATACAAAATAATTAAGCGTGAAACAAGGAACCAATCTAGGGACTCTGAGTTTAATGGAACAATCATCCAGCACAATGATCAGGAAGAGGAAAATCATTGAAACCATCAGTCCAGAGCATAACAGCAGTATAAAAGGCAAACAGGGCAGAGGATTGTTAGGTGAGGCACAGAATATAAAGCAGCAGAGGTTTTTACAGCATACGTTTACTTTGCTGTAATTGGAAGCAGCATTAAACTGCACAGGTGGCAGATAACTGTGAACAGTCTAAAACATTTTGTCTTAGAAAGTGGAGAAGAATAACATTATTTTGGGTAAAGACACACCTTTTTCCCATTTTACAGTCCCTAATACAATAAAACCCTGCTGCAATAAAATCCTGGACTGAAATGCTCTACTCTGTCACAAATCATCATGATTAAAGTCAAAGAGCTTATTGAAAAATGGCCAAAAAATTGAAGAACACAATTACAGAAAATGCTTGAATCTTTGATTTTTATTTTTTTTTTTTACTATTTTAGACATGTGATGTGTTAAAAGACTGTAGCATCCTACAGACTACATAGCAAAATCCCTATTATGGGCAAGTCAGTGAGCATGTTGCCAATGATTCAGATCAAGACCTTGACCCAGTGAGGCCAGCACTATACTACTGGTAGAAACCTCTGAACAACCAACACCAATTAAATTACATTAGAAAGGATGTTATCCCAGGTATTTCTGACCTTCACTGGGGTTATTCCAAAATCATATCAGTAAGGTCAACTTTACCTATCCAAGAACAAGAAGGAAGCACAGATTCAGAAGTAATACTGGAGAATGTAAAGGTACTTGATTTGTTATCAATTTAACCAAGAAAAGGAGATAATTAGGTCTTACAGGTCAAAGAGTATGAAACAACAATTTATATCTCCACTGCTAAGGTGGGGTTGTCAGAGAATCCAAGCTACAGTAGCATTTTATTTTCCATTTGCAAGGCTCCTCACAGAAGGGCAGATACAACTGAGATGGGTCTGCTGAATCCAGGTTCTCTTACAGTTTTCCAGCATAATCCCTAATATGTCAATTTGCTTCATGCACTTTTACATTCTTCTTTGAGACTTTTCACATTGTCTGGTCACAGTTAATCACTGAACTGCTCTGGATGTTTAAGCCTTGTCCTTGAACATCTATATAATAGCAGTGTTCTGTCAGGTGACATTTTAAGCTTCATGCTAGTATAACCTCTCTTCCGAAGACCAAGCCAATTATTTTCTCTCTTCACTGAGAACCAAGATAGGCTTTTGAAAACAATGAAACAAATAATGGCAGATTAATAAACTAAAGATGTATGTTCTAATTCAATATATTTGTTTACATTTTCTCATGACCTTCCATTAATTGAATCAATCTCATCCACACAGTCTCATATACCATGATGAATTTTGATATTGCTACTTTAATTAGGTTCAAATAAAATTAAAATACAATGCCCATGTGGAAAAAGTAGGAAATACTGAAGTGGACATTTTATAAGGAACAGAACTACTTTGTTCTTTGCAGTTACTATAGCGATTACATCCCTCAAGTTTTCATACATCATGATTTTTTTTCCTGTAAACTGCTTTTGAGTAGGCCTTCCCAAAATAAAATATATAATTTTACCTCTGAAATAGAGTAATGTCTCTCATTTATTATTAACTCTTAAAAAAAAAAAAAAAAAAAGTACAAGGAATGTAATTTAAAAAAATAAACTCTCCTAAATATTCAGTAGAATATTTAACCTTAAGTAGTCCTTAAGTTTAATCCTTAAATAGAAGACTGAATTTATACTAGTGTGATAATGAACAAATTCCTAATTTACACTTAAAAATAAAGAAAATCCCATGCACTCAACCTTTTAAATTCGTGTGCCAGATACACAGAGTTCCAATTAACAAAACTGATTAAAAGAAACCAAAAGTTTCTAAGCTTTATCACGGGGAGTGTAAGCGTTTTTAACAACTGTGCTAGATCAACAAACTAACCAAATAAGAAACTAGGTCAGTTAAACTATCTGCTTTTTAAGAAATAACAATATCATTAATAATAAAGATAAATACTGCTAGAAGGAGATTCTTAGACTATCTGCCTCATTTATTTGTGATTTTTTTATCTTGAAAGTATACATTTGTCTAGAAAAATATTAATACTGGGAGACTGAATTTTCATTGTTTCTCAAATATTTTTGTACTTATGGTCTATGAAATCTACATGAAAATCTAAAATCAATAAATACATTTATTTAAAGTTTGTCTTCTTTTTGGACAAGTTAGAAGAAAGCTCTAAGCTTATCAAATATGACAATTATTTTCTTCTGATTCTCAGAAATAATACTAGGAATCCAAGGAACACTCTTTTGGGAAATGGCTTATGCTATATATATTCTATTCAGATCTTATATCAGAAAGAAAAAAATATTTCCAAACACTTGTTTAACCTTTCAAAAGATACAAAACCAAATTGCAGTGCCCTTAAGAGAGAGAGAAAAAAAAATAATTTTGCAGGAAAATATTTACTTTACCAGTGCTTAGAGTTTTCTTCTGTGTAAATTTAAATAGGTACAGCCCAGAATTTCATTCAAATATTTAAAAAAATGACATGTACATTGAAGGGTGAATAACGTTTCTGACCTAGAAATGGAAAGTCATCCACAGTTCACTATGAATAAAAACACCTCAAAAAATGTTATTCAAATACACACAGAACAAACCATCTGAATATAACATAAGCAAAATTATTCTCAATTATGGGGTGGGGGGGTGTTTGTTTATTTGTTTTTTTGTGGTTTTGTTTGTTTGTTTTTGTAGCAGCCCATTATCTGAACAATTGAGGTTGTTCATCTTCTGTGTAGTTACTCAGTACTGGTGAGGGACAGAGAGTAATGTTGCTCAAGCAGAAACCAAAATATCATCTCCAACCAGTGAATTTGCTTTTTGTTCGTTACAACTCCAGGGCTCCTACCACCTTCAAGAACACAAAGTAATAAGAAAATTGTCCATAGTTACATAATCCATACTAGTGAAAGCAGAACTACAGATATTTAGTAGCAATTATTTGGTTACATCTTTTGCTGTATGTGATCAAAACCAGGTATTTAATTTTCTTTGTTCTGATATAACTTTTGATTTCTATATCAGGTATCTATTTTTATTTTTTCTGCCCTGTTCCTTTGAGGGGCTCTGGCAAGAAAGGTGGGGCTGAGAATGGGAGGAGAAAGAATGCTTTCAGCCTTCACTGATCTGAGCTACTTATTCTGAGCATTCAACTGACTGTTCAAGCAGAATTGATAAAGCTCAGCTTAATATTTAGTATCCTGAGTGGAAGCTGGAAAAAAAATTGACTGCTTCCCCCCATACATCTTGCAAGTTGTTTGATTCACACTTTGATATTTTCCTTTTTAAAAAGTCTTAAAAATTCCTATTCACAGTTGAACATAGCAATAAAAAAGATTCTGCCAGTCAACCTAGGCAGTTCAGTAAAATAGTTTAGTGTGCAGACCGATGGAGTTAAATTGCATTAATAATTAAATGACATTTCATTTTATTCCTATGGACAAGAAATCAATCTTTAGACATGTATATCTGGAGAGAAACCCCCTCACCAAAACAGAAAATATCTTCACACTAACCACATCATTATCTATATTTATACTGTGCAAATTACTGCCTGGAAAACCAGTTTGTAAACCAATGTATGAATTAATTGTTTGCAGTAGTTCTGAACTATAAAAATAAAAACATGAAAAGGGATTTTAAAAATCATTACCTGGAAAAATATTAATCTGATTGAATTAGTAATATTCTTAGATACAATATTAGACTATATATAGGGAAGTGATGTATTTATGGCAAATATCAGAAGATATATTTCATCTAAGAAATTGGTTAAATTCTATTATTCAGAACAGTAAGATTCTTAGTTCTATGGAGTGTGTCTGACAGTAAGATTTTAAAAAGATCTAGGTGTTTGACCTTTTTTTAATAAGTAGACTATTTCAAATGAGCACATCTGGTTTATGTTCCTAAACCTCTGGCCTTTAAAAAGTTCTGTTCCCAATTCACATGAAATACCATTCAGGATTGCTTGACATGGTGACCTTCCCTGTAGGTGGCTGGATGAATAAACCAATTAAATAGATTCAGGAATTTAGCATATATACAGCAAGTTAACACTTGTATCCTGGAACCATTAGTAAACATACTTACTGTTCCTCCATGCTTTCTATTATAGGTATGGAATTGAACTGAGATTTTTTTTTTTTTAATCACTTTATAAATAAAAAAAAAACATTTACTAATTTTTGTGTCAGAAAAGTTTCCATTATACTGTCACATTTTCTTAGATATAAAGCAACATAAATCAGAAAAAATCAAGTAATTACAACATTAAATGTCATTATAGTTCCATACACTGAGGCACTGAAGAGGTAGACAGGTTAGGTACACAAATTCAAATGGTCAGCAAATATTTTAAAAACTCTTTTGTAAAGTTAAAAATTAGTGTATGGGCTGGGAAGGTTTCATTTTTTTACCATAACCATTAATAGCACATTCATTGTTATTTATGTAGAGTGCACTACTTTTTGACCTTGCCTTCCATTTGCCTTGAGGACAAGCCAGTTTAAAACTGTTCATCACACTGCACTATGCATAACAGGTAATCTGTCTAATTAAGGTCTGTAAGAATGTTCAAAGTAAAATATTGAATAGCTTCCATAACCTCACTTTCACCCTCCCTGTGTACTGCAGCTTCTGAGACTCAGAGATATCCTAGCCATTAACTCAAGTGTTTACACTCTAAGCTCAAATTCTACTTTGCCAGAATGGTTCATTTCACATTTTACAAGTCTGTTTTCTCATTTACAGACAGAAAGCAATTTATCAAATTTTTATATTACATTTCTCAGCTTGTTCCAATATTGGATGATATAGGCCTGGAAATTCAAAATGCAAAAGCATACTGTGACTTTATCCAGGGACCTAATAAGATTTATATCCACATTCTTTTTTTGTGTGTTCATTTGGTGCATTTCAATGAATTATTAATTATGACCAACAATAAAATATTATTTTGCTCTGATGCACAGCAAAAGGAAAGATACCCGAGAGAAATCCATCTGACAGCTCAAAGTAGACATGGCTAAAGTATGCTCACAAATTTCTCATCAAATATTGCATGACATACATCTGCCCATCAAATGAACCAGACCGACTGAGCCTTTCTGAAGATACAGATGTAATCTATGGGGAGGTAAAGTCAAGATTTATTACATATTGGGAGGCATTGATTTGATTTTTTTATAAACAGCCAAAGCTATAACAGTGAACATCAAAAGATTTCCAAACTTATTTTTAAAGCTTGACATATGGGATGGAAATGTATGGTAGGATGCATGTTCTGAAGCTGACAGAAGTCAGATTCAAAGCTCCATGTAATAGCTTTTTACTTAGGAGATTTAAATCATATTTAAACTCAGTATTATATAACTGCTATAAAAATGTTATTATCAGCTGAGAAATTTATTTTCATTTTAATTTTATTACATTTTCTTAACTGACCTTAACGCTTGCACAGGCTTTCAGAATATGCTAGGTACATATGTTGCACCTTCTTGTCATTTAAATTATTCATCTTGTTTTTAACATTATGAAAAAGTACAGTTTTTCATATATTTCAGCTACATAGTATTAGCATTTTTTGTGTGTTGCTTACTAATGAATGTTATACAGAAAAAAACCCCTACAAGTTTCTTTACTTTCAAGGTCATTATAAGAAGTGTTTTTGAAACTGTAATGAAGAAATGTTAAAAACAAATGAAGTTTCTCTCCCTTACATTTACCTAGAGAATCAAGAACATTTCATAAAATATTCAGAAAAAATGTCAAGTTAATCCACTTTGGGTCTAAAAGCAATAAAATAGGACTAAAAATATTTCTGATTTCCTTTTAAATGGAGTATTCAGATTTGGTTTGGTCCTTCTCATGCTCTAAACAAGAAACTTACAAAACACTGTGCCCCACACATTAAGTTACACTTGCAAGAAGACTTTTTTATGTAAATCCTTTAACTTCAAGTCTATAAGAAATATATTCAATGTGCTAAATAGACCTAATTGAAGAATACAGCATGCATTTTACAAATTCCTGAAAAATCACTTTTTATCATATAAGGAATGAAATGTTTAGTTTTTATAAAGGATGATAAGAAATCTGCTTCAAAAAAATCATACCAAAAGGTAGCTTAATGCTTATTTGAAAGACAAGTGAGTGCTAATAGATTTTGACAGGCTGATCAAGCCTATAATAGCATCAAGCATACTAAATTCTATTTCACACCACAGTCCCCAAGCGATCATCAACCTATAGATTAAAAGCCCTGACCTTTGACCTTTCTATAGTTAACTCTCTGTCAAGTGATTGTTAGCCAGGCTACCAATGAGTATGAGATCTCTTCTCTGTTTATATTCATGCAAGTACTGGTTTTAGGTAAGACCAATTCACAACACGCATCCTCAAAGTTTTGAAGCTTCCCTTACAATATCTTTTACAGCTGCTACTGACCATTAAAAACAAGGATCTGATTTGAAATGTTATCTACTCTTTCACCCATCATGTCGTTCTACTTTCTTTATCATTAATTAACTTCCTTAACAAAATTGAGTTTCACCACGCTTATTCTTCCTACACCTTTGATCAGTTTACATGAAAATAGCTGCTTCCTTATGAAATGCAACACCAATTCAATTTGCTTTATTAATAAATAAATAAATAAATAAAAATATATATTAAGGGAACATTGCCATGTTGACACTCTCAAGTGGTAACTGGAGGTGAGTTA
This sequence comes from Caprimulgus europaeus, assembly GCA_907165065.1. The sequence continues at coordinate 14,416,718 of OU015534.1, read as the reverse complement.
AATGTTCATCTATATCCTCCTTGTTCTTTGAGCAACCTTAATTAGAAAATTAGCTAACAACAGCTCAGTCTTATCTCATGCTTATGTGTTTTATAGACACTTAGACATTCAAAATATAATATTTCTTCTGAAGAGCAGGAAGCAAAGTCTTGCTATGTAACCCAGGCACCTCACACTTGGTTGCTCCTTTCACAGGGCAGCGAAGTTTAAGCCCAGCTGGGATTGCAGAGCACAGATACCCTTTTGGAGTCAGGGAGTTGTTACGGGATTTCTTGTGTGGCAGGAGAGCACATCTCTACATAAGTGTCATTTACTTCCTTGTCTACTTCATAGCACGAATCAGCAGTGGCCTGGAGGCTGGGCTGCCCTGCTTACCACAGCTCCTGTGTTCACAAATCATTTGGTGCCCCTCTGCAGTGTTAATGAGGGAGGGGAGCTGCTGATTCCTTTGCTGCTGGGTGCAAAAGGTTAGTTAGTGAAGTACACTGTAAAAGGCAGACCCATACCTCTGCTCTGTTCTTCACATAAGTGACAGGAAAGGAATAATTGTAACAGCAAGAAATAGGATGGTGCACTGGGGAAGTTTCTCAAGTGTCTGTCTCACATACCGTATCAAGTCAGGAACAATCTCTTTGATTCTTGGTGAGACAAGACAGATTTTCCATTTCACCAACATCTGAAAAAAAGAACACTAACTGTTACTACACTAAACACTGTCAATATATGCAGATCCTGCCCCATGGTGAAACAGTAAGCTCAAAAAGAAATATAAGGTTTTACCGATGTTACCTTCTCAGAAGCCTTACTCAGCTATTCCATACATACCCCAATTTTCTCAGGCTTGACAGTTTCCTAAGTTACTTCTTCCTTTCCAGGGAGAAAATGCTCAGAAGAAATGACCTTGTATTATGGTAAATTGAGATCTAGTGACTAATGGCTAATTGTTATTGCAATTCTTGACCTGATCTGTAGTGCTGGAAACCAAATCTCAGTCTCCAGAGTGTAACGAGATATAACAGGCAGCTTCTGAGTTTATACAGGCAATGTATTAACAACTGAAGAACTTCAGAATTGTTATCTAAATGAACAGTCTCAGATCTAACAAATTCCAATGCTAAAACTAGGTGAACACGCAATTGTTTTCATTTGAACTGACAGAACTGAAAATAAGATATTTCTCTTCTATTAGTTTATTCAAGGTGAAGAATAGCATTAGAAAAATAGAGGAAACCTGCTCATTGGTGTACTTTTTCAACAGCTTCAAGCTGTTAACGGTTACATTGTCCCCAGGTATGGGGTGGTGCATGTTATGGCTAAATGATTAGTTTAGAGGCTCTTGACATACAGACTTTTTCTGTTCCCCAGTATCAGCTGTGAAAATGTATTTCCAAGCAATTAAACCTCATCTCCTGCTGGCTTGGGAGCCAGGAACCTTCCAATTTCAATTCAAATTCTTCAAGACCTACTACTGCTGGAAAAAAAAAAAATAATAAAAAACCAACCAAAAACCCCTCAGTTAGTTAGAGTCACAAAGAAATCTATTGATATATGTTTGAGTGTCTTTTAAAGAGGAAAATGAAAGGCCTGGGAAGAAAAGTTGCTAACATTGTAAGTAAAAGAGATGACAAAAAGTATTCACTTTTATTTTTGCATTTTTGGAACTTGCAGCACACATACGCATCAGCATGCACAACTGAATGAGAGGTGTGCAGTACAAAACAGTAGGAAGACAGAATTAGTATATGACTCTTTCCTCCTTCCCTCCAGTCCTAAAGAAGACTTACAGACTATACAGTTTTTAAAGGAGGGAACCTCTATTTTCAAATACTTGGTTGGCAGCTCAGATACAAAATGCAATGTTAAGCACAAGGTTATTGTATGGCTCTGGTCATCTAACAGTGACCCACATGGCAGCTTGGATTGTCTGTGGAGAGGAGAGTGACAGACAGCTCAAAGAGAGGAGGAGACATACCATCACTTGCACCAAAGATTGACAGCTCTTCTATGCATATGCTGGAGAGCTAAGTATTCAAGTTGAAGTTCATTTCTAACTATATTCAAAGCACATTAACAGCCCATTGTTAAAAGCCAGCTTGTGTGAACATGAAGTTGAATAAGGATGCACCAGTAATACCTCTCTATATTACTTTGTTTGCTACTGAATCTTTTGAATGATGCTTTGCCATAAGTATTTTAATTCTATCATGTGTTTCTTCTGTATTTCAATGTCTTTTATATTAGAGATACAAATAAATGGGAGAAAGAGGGAAAAAAAGAAACCAAAACCTTCATACTGTCAGTTATACATACTAAGGAAAAAAATGCAAGACATTCCTATCAGATGCTGTCACAACAAAGATTTTGCTTTGGGCAGATGCAGCTGCTTCCTGCAATTGTCTTTTTATTGTTGTTTGTAACATGTAGTTGTAGTTTTATGGTTACATAAAGTATAATCAATAATGCTGACCAGTATTTAGTCTGAGTATGATATAATTTAGGCCAGTTTCATGTGGAGAAATTTAATAATTTCTGTTGTAAACTATGAGCTGCTTGAACGAAGGATTTATAACAAAAGAGAGCTAATGTAATTCATGCATGTTTTGTAAGGACTCAGCTCAAACCAGAGAAATACTGGCTTCTGGGGAAGACAGTCTGGTGAGCAGGAAAGTTCAAGGACAGTGTCCTCTCTCCATGATTTGTGTATTTGAGCAGGGAGGAAGTAACTTTGTGATTCTACTCCAACCTCTCTAACCTTAGCGAAATTTACTGGATATTAACTTCTTCCCAGCATGAAACATTTGTATTTTTAACTCTGGTGGAAGTACCAAAAGCCACTAATTACATAATTACCTAATATTACTGTGCTTCATTGATGCAATGAGGGAGCAATGAAAGGTAATGTTGGCTTAAGAAATATCCTGAGTGATTGGGGCACAAAAGCATAGCCCAGTTAGGTAGTCATCACATTACTGCAGGTCCTTTGGGCTTGTTTTCATTAAATGGTGTGCTTGCTAGATGGAATTTTGTCAGCAATAGTCATTTTACTTGCTAGATTTATCAGCAAGATCTAATAATAAGAAGCAAAAGCCTTTAAGTTAATTAACATCTTTGCTGTTATTCAAATCACCTCAAACTTGGACTTCCTACATGGAACTGATATCAAACACTAATTGCAATTAATGTATTAGTACCCACCCACATATTCTTAATCTACAATAAATTCCATACTTTTATCTTACTAATAAGCTGACCAAAGGCTTGCTGCACTATAATTGAATTGAATATTTCTAGTTAAAGTTTTATATTGTTTCTAAAGGGTGTAACTCAATAATATGTTAATCTCCTACTAGTAGAAGAATCATATTTTACTCCTTCAGAGTCTCTATTTTAATGCTTTATCTGATTCCCCCTAGATGTCAAAAGTAGGTAATAATTAGAATTGAATGAATACGGCAGTATATTTCTATGAATATTCTTTTGATTTTGAAGGAATTAGTTTAAATTGTGTACACACTGCTTCTATGATTACTTTCCACAAATATTCTTGTTAATAAATTTGTGGAAAAGAACATACAGAAAATTAGCTTACATATGTTTATTGTACAAATAATTTGTAATTTAGAGTGTAGTATTTGGCTCTGAAGTTTCATAGATATAATTTATGACCTTCATAACAAGTCTCATTGTGTAGATGCATGCTGGATGTTCCAATCAAGCCTTTGCGATTTTTGGCTAGAAGCTAGTAGAGGGTTTTTGTTTTGTTTTGTTTTTTTCCCAGATACAAACATGCAAGGAAGATAAAGAAAACATAAATCTTCTGGGTGAAAATATATTAAATAGAGTTCTGAAAGTAGATTATGCTCTTCCATAATTTTCTTTAAAAAAAAATTTCTCTTTTATTCTTACCCAGTGGCTTACAGACATTAAACTCCACAGAATCTCTTGTGGGTCTTCAGAAAAAATATTTTCCTGACCAGTGTTTCCTGGCTATTGTTCCCATACTTTCCAGAAGCTTCTCCCATTTAAATAGACTTGGTAGGACTCAGGAGAGGTAGAGTTTCTGCCTCCAACAATATCTCTGGAGTACATCTGCCAGGATGAAATGGGCAGATGACCTTTCTTGCCACTGCTTACTTCTGTTTTTTGAAAAGACTTATGGCAAACAGTATTCAGGCAGCAAAGTGAAAACAAATGAATTAGATGATTCTACCATCCATCATCATAACACATCAACAGTAGTTCAATGCTTGATAATTAAAATGAACTTCTGGCAAGCAAGCTGATTACTTTCTTCAGGTATATTTCTTTACTCTATTGGGAAGGGAAGGACTTCTCACTGCTGGTGGGTTATCGTTCACAGCCTTTGCAATCCTTTTTGTTTAATCCTATCTTGTTTTGATTATTCTTAAGTCAAATTCTGCTTCCTGTCTTTATAACATCTTTTGTTTATCATGATGCCTATAGTCTTGAGGAAGTCAGCCTGATGTCTCTTACATTCCTCAGGAATTTTCCCTATTTATTTTTGTTCCAGCCATTTCCATTTATTTTCCTTTTTGAGTTTTCCTGTCTTTTAACTTTCTCTTTCCGGGTTCTTTGTTTATGATTTTTCCTCTGGCCAAGCTAAGTATTTTTTGCAGGTGGATGTTTAGATAGATTTTGTGTTTAATAAGGGAGTTTTTATGCCACACAGAAAAGCTTTAGATTAGAAGTAAATATGGATAATTTAGGCTTGCAGACAAAGTATTTCTCTTGGTGAAATATTACAGAGATCATGTCAGGTTTTCACTTTTCTAGCTTGCAGGTGGCTCTTGTTCTCCTAACAATACTGTTGAAATGCATAAAATATCAAACACTTTTATGTCTATCCCAAATTCTGTACCTGGAATATGGAATGATTGATGATATACAATCAACAGGCCAGAATTTTCTAAAATTTACTCTCTCATGTACCTCTGAGACAGTCATGGGGACAATTTATCAACAAAAAATAGATAAGATTCAATAGGGAGATAATGTATTCAGGATAGGGAATAAGAAACAGTGAAAATCTTGAGACAATTATTTTAATTACATTTAATTACAACTGTAGAAATACATTTTAAAATAAAAAAAATAAATATAAGATGAGATAAGACAAATTAATTGTTGAAGAAGACTGGTAGTCTGGCAATATGTGCTTACTGAGAAAATTAAATTGGGTCAAATATTCTCCAGCCAATTAGGTCCATGGTTTTCATTCAAGCTGCTTTGTGGGTGTGGGGTGAAATCACAGCTAATTTTTGTGACTTGTATTTAATATCTACTTCTTGCATATGTATTACAGTATATGCAGTGAGCCATGAACTGGAAGGATGCACAGAAGTAGATGCTCAGATTTATATTTGCAACAGGAATCTAAATAGTTACAGTACCTTGTATTTTTCTATGCCCTCATTTATAGGTCACTCAAAAGCTAAATCAAGGACAACCTATTGTAGCATTTCAAATAGATGAAAATGAAGGATACACTTTGAATGTAGCAGCTTGATTTCCTGATCTATGTCCCCTCCTCACTCTAGTGATGTGGTCTACATAAACTTAAATGTGAATTTCCTTAACAAGTCCTCAGTACCCATTCAAAGTTATGAGTGAGGAAGATAGAGTAATAATTATTTCAAAGTTGTATTATAGTGAAATATAACAATGTAAGTTTGTGGTATTTTGATGCACACTGAATGCTGCCTACTCTTTGAAAAGTCCTGTAAAGGAAAATGTTTTCATCAGCAAATACTCACAGTGAGCAGTGCATTTCTCTTTGACTTGCCAGAGGATACAGCACTAAGAGTGCCTTCCTGTGAACTTATTCTGATTCAGAAATAAAACAAGCAACCTTAACTTCAGCTATACTCTGTGCATGTAGTGAGTTACTGCTTGTCAAGTGTGCTATAAATTTCCTCTAACCAACTGCACTCTGAGTTTTGCATACAGAGAAGCCTTGAGATGTTACCATGTGTGATGGAAGGACCAGGCAAATCTTAACAGCTTCTTTAAGACTTTTTTGTTTTCCTTTTTTGTCATGTAACATCTAACAATAATGACTTAATCATTCTTAACTCCTTGATATTTATTGCAGGAATATTAATTCTGATAGACTCATTTGATGTTAATATGGCTGCAACAGAACCTTATTAGAATTTCCACTGAAATTCCTAATGAATTATCTGGCCCATTACTTTGAAGCTACTACTCTGTTATGTAGGATTTATTCTCATAGCTCTTACCTGAACAAAACTTAATGAACTTCCATAAAGTAAATAGGGTAGATGCTGTGCACATATTGACCCCACTTAGGCCAAAAATGGCATAAAGTGATCCAATGAGCACTGGGAATGGGAGTTCTAAGGCTATTATAAATTACTTTGGTTTCTGGTGTCAGCTTCCCAAAGAATGTGCTACCTTTCAAATGCTGTAGTCATTTGTAACTATGCTCAAGAGGAAGAATAGGAGTATAGACAAAGTGAAGTAATTTGTCTAATAGAGAAGGATTATTAATTGAGGTGTTGTGGTCCTTTATTCACATAGAGAAAACTTGATTGCACTTAAAATTCCACTACAGCCTAAAAATGCAAAGTTATTAAATAAAAGGTTACCAATCAGTCCTTCAAATCTCCATGGAACAAACAGAAAAAGGCTAAAGACCACAACAAGTGATCTAGTTATTCAGAGACTGTCTGCTGACCTTCTTAACAGACTGGAAACTCACAGATATTGATTACTGCTTTAAGAAAAATGCCTTAAAAATCCTTTTGTATTTAAAACTTTTGTTGTCCTGATCTGCATTTATAATATTATGAATGGATAGTGTCTTGCTTTGGAACGCGACTTTCTATTGCATTACTCTGACAGAGCTTTTTAGCTTCTTAACAAAGTTATTTTAATCTGCATTTATAGTGCCAAGGTCTGTCCATTATTTCATAAAATAAGCAGGGATTATAAGTGACTTAGTCATATTATCAGGATCTGTACCACACCATAGATCTTTATAAGGAGGTTTGAATTGATAAATTATTTGGGGGTCTGTGTATAACAGTGAGAATTATTTTTCCTCCAGTGACCTTTTTGCATGCAGTAACTGATCCTCTGAGTTAGTACACTGAATCAAGAAAACCTCTTGTTTCTTAAATGAGGACCAACATTATGGTCCCTATTTTACTGGCCACTGACAAGTGCATTTTAGATGTAGTTAACAGGGCTAGACTAAAAGAAAATGAAGAGGCTTGTTGTTTATTTTTTTTTAAAGCATATTCTGAAACACAAGATAAATATTGCTATGTCCTGCAAAGAATGTAGACAGTTCTTGCAATTTCTCTAACAAGTCAAGTTGTATTTGCTGATGTAATTAAATTTTCAGAGTAAGGGAAAGATCTCATCTTGCAGCTGCTTCGAAGAAGAAAATTTTCAGCTTTGAAAAAATCAATTTGGTTCTCAATAAATGAGACTGACAAACCAGCTGGAAACTGAAGAAGAAAAGGACAAAATTTAGCAAAACTCAGCCAAAGCACTGAGATTGTATCAGTAAGCTTAGATTTTTGGGGTTTAAAATAAGTCAAAAGCAGGATTTTTTTTTTTCCCAAAACTAAAATAATTATTCAGTCAAAATCCAGCTTTCATATATATATAAAAAAGTTTGAATCAGAAATTTATGATCAGATTTAAATTTTACACCTATGTATCCATAGAGAGAGTGGAGATTTAGACAGCAAACTGAAGTGGGGGAGAAAGGTTTTTGTTTTGCAACAAATCACAGTGGACTTTTATTCAGCTAAGAGTGTAGTTCATTCTTGCAATGAATCTTTGTTGATACTGAAAACGTTTTCTCATAAACAGCAAAAACACTCTGTGTTTGCTCACTCTGGTGAAATATAGGTGTAATTTTATCAATAATTAATCAAAAATGAGAAGTAAAGCAGCTGTGTGTTACCAAGATGGTTGCTGAGATGGCTTATAAATTAAGAGTGTGAATTGATGATCTGTAGGACAACCTAGGCTTCCAGATAAGATTTCCTTAAAAAGTATGCATTAATCAAACATCTATCATAACAGTAAAAGCATCATGGCACACTACTATACGTCTCCCACAATTTGATGAGTCTATGTACACCTTAAAATTTTGAGAGAATTTAGAACTACTGAATTAGTGAATACATCAGTGTATGTCAAGCCTGTTAGGGCTATTTATGTATCTCCCTCACTAGAGACCATGAAGGATTACTAAACTTTGATGAATGTTGTTCAGACAGGTGTATCTCAAAGAACAGGATGTTCACAGGATATTGAAAAGTGAAATAATCCTAAATAGACAAACAAAACAGACAAACAAACAAACAAATTTGTGAATGATAGGACTTAAAAATCCCAAGATCCTAAGAAGTATGCTCCAAGTGGGATAAAAAAGTTTTAGAGCAATTGATAGAGGCAGCAGAAGCCATTGAGTGGGGCAATACTTCTACTAAAACAGAGACGTCCTCCTGGATTGCATGAATATCTGGAGAAAGCTTGTATCTGGTGCCAAGAGGGAGGGCAGGTCACAGAAAGACAAGCAGGTAATCTGTGGAGCACTTTGTCAAGAGTATCTAAAAATGCTAAGAAAACTTAGGGGAGAAAATTCAGACTGACACTTAGGCAGGATATTTAAATTGCAAAAATCACTCATTAAGTGTTTTGGGGGGACATGGGATGTTATGGGGCCATATTGTAATGAGCTGGTCTGGACAAATTAACAGTGAAGGTGGAAGAATGTGAGACTGAGGAACTGACATTATCACTAATTGGCTGGGTAAAAAAAAAGTAGATGTATCTCACTAGATGACTCAGTTTCCCTGTGTATAAGACAGGTTCTAATAATTTCAGCCATTTTAATAAAATACTTTGAAATATATGAACAAGATTGTTATCAAAGAACTAGACATCATTAAGAACTATGATCTCAGCTAAAAATATTTGTGGTATAACAATTTATTCTAAACTTATTATTAAAAACTTATTGGAATAAATGTTTTGTGTTTCATCAATAGACAAAACATGTCATACTGTGTTCATAAATCAAGTACTTTGTTTAGGTTTTCTAAAAGCTCTAGTTAAGTGAGGACAGCATTTTTGTGCTCTGCAGATGTATATGATCATAATATTTACTGGTGATATAAGCTTGGCTTTGATTCTCTGCATTAACTTTATCAATGCAAGATAAAAAATGACTGAATGTAACTGAAACCTCTGCTAGGAAGGCAACTTTGGGTGTATGTCTTTTGATTGACCTCATAAACAAATCAGCGTTTCTTCCTGGTTGAAGCATTCTCTGAGGCTGCTAATCATCACAAAAGAAATATACTTTCTTTCCCAACTCAGACAATCCATAAATTAAGACAGAAATTATTCTCACACCATCAACGAATAGAAAAGCTGTTTCAAGAATATATTTTCATTACCTGAGTGTCACATCATCCTGTGTGGCAATTTAATCCACCAACTCGTACCGGTGGGAATGTACTCATTATTTAATATAGTTCAGGTGTCCTATTTTCTGAGGAAAGATATAGAACTCTTTCCTCTTTTTAGTGTGCCCAGAGGCATCTGTGCAGGAGATACATAGTAGTGTAGGCACGGCTGCAGGCAGCACAAAGCCCTGAGCTTCTGATGCCAGAGTTGTTGGATACATAGCAGCTGGAGAGTGAATTTGCTGTAGAGTGTCTGAGAGACCACAGTCTCCCTTCTTTGCCACTGGCAGGGTGGCAAGGGGTAAACTCCATAAAGAAAACATTTTGGTTTTTCTTCTCCTCTTGAGGTTTCTTTGGCCTATGCTGAAGTTTTCTGTGCATCAGGCAGCCTCCTCAGTATTGTTAAAATTTATTATATGGTTTGATCTTTCTTTAAGTGTAGCTATCCTTGAGATAGCTCAGATTTTAAATAGACTTATTCCTTTCAATAATCAATTAGGATAAATTTTAACGAGACATAGCAGGAAGGAGTTAAGCAAATTAGAAGTATTCCCAAGATTTTACTTCTGTTCAAATATAATTAAAATCAAACAATAGTGAAAAAATAGTTTGGGAATATCATACAATGTAGCTCTGAAAAGTCCCAGGAGGAAGTTGTAAATGCTTCCAGCAAACAAAATAAAAAGAAACATTAGTCAGTTGCAAGCCTCATTTCCTCAATGATGGGAAGTAACAGTGCCATAAATCACTAGTTACCTTAAATCATATGATCTTTTGTGCCATGGGCCTTTTGATAATCTTTATATTTCCCATCATGGGAATATTTGTTGAATAAATATTTACTAGATCAAACACACTATTTCAGTACAACAGGCATTTTTGTAAACAGCACTGGAAAATGGCCTGCATACGCTAGGGATTCTAAGCTAGCTATCATTTATTATCAGATTTATAGAATAATTCTTTAATAAAAGATGTTTGAGGAAATACATGTCCTAATAAAAGAACAAGGTGTTTGCTACAATTACTCAAAATCCAAAAGTACTGAATTGGTAATACACCTGATGTTCATATAACCTGTGGTTTATTCTGGAACTGACAAAAGGGAGGACACCAAACATGCATCTCAGCCAGCCTTAGTCTCACCTTGCACAGCACTGGAGTACTTTGGTCAGAAAACATGACAAGGATGAGACTGTAGCCATGAATACACTTTGCAAGTCTTGTGGTCAAGTTATTTTGTTCTGATGCTAATATACCTCTTAAAACTGTTTCAGTCTAAGCATAAGTATCCATAATTGTTTCTGCCTTCTTAAATCTCATGGAACTTGCCCCATTTAGGTGAGTTTTTCTGAGTTCTTTTTTGAAGAAAATCCAGCTACAATAGCAATGTCAGGTTTATGCGAATAAGGAGTTCTGGACTAGTAATAATTACTAGCAATTTTTATGGATTTCTTTTATGCCAAATAGTTCACATTTATATTTTATGCTCACTTGCCAATACAAACAGAAGCAGAGTAATTCCTAGGGTGAAAAAACTGCTATTCTAAGGAAAAACGGCTTTTATTGCCATGTGGAAAACTGAAAGGTAGAGACTAGAATGAGAAAATATTTGGCTGTCTGCGAGTCTGGCGCTTAAAACGTGATTATCCATTACTTTTGCTGGTGATGGGAATTTCTCACAGTTTGACTCCAGGGTTAGTGTATTAATTCTGATTGCTGCAGTTAGGTGGAGTTCAGGGAAGCAGAGGAGGCAGGTGACAGGTGCTCAGGGGGTCTTCTCCTCACCCGTATCCCGCAGCACTGAGCAGCAGCTGCCTGCTTCCCAGTGTAGGGGAAGGAACCTGATGGAGGCGAAACACTGGCCTCAAAGCTTTTGAGGGACTCAGGTGGACTGGTTTGGGGACAAACCCCTGCCACTCAGGGTCAGCTCTGTTTACCTTTGTATGGATTATTAGGCCAACAGTTGAGTCTTTGGCTAGTCTTAAAAATTAAGATATATTAATCAGAAGGTGTATGTTTATGGACATAAGTGAATAAAGTATTTTTATAGATACTGCTAATGAATAAACTAATAAATTGGTAGATTAAGATAAGCTCAAATAAAACCTCTGTCAGAATATTTTTTGGGAGGCGATTGATTTTATTCCTGGAACAGTGTGACTCACAGACCAGAAAAATGTAGGAGAAAAAAATGATGTCTTTTTCATTTGGAGGATATTGCAGGGCATGTTTTGGGGCATTCCACTAGTATTTATTCAGTCCCCTATTTAAAATATCATTCTTTAGCATGACCTATAGGTGGAGAAGTTGTGTGATATTTTGGGGTTCTGTTGGATCCAAAATTGTGTCATTTGAGAAAGATCATCATTATAGGTGTTTGTATAATTTCTATTGCTTGCCTATGCTAATGTCATGGGAGAAGTAGTAATTAGCAAGAAAATGTTTCTTTACTTATGTGTTGAAACTTGTGAGCTACAGAACATCCTGAACTCTAACTAAATCAGAAATTTGCCAAAATTTTAATGAAATAAAGCAACTGAATATTTTTCCTTTTACAGTTAACAGTGAGAAACAAGTGTGTGATTTTTATATAAATGGATCATGTTTAAAGGATCAAGGTGAAAAGACACTGCAAAACCAAACAGGGCTAAAGTAAAGCATTAATAAACAGGAAGAAAAACCACTTCATAATGCTAGTGTTTGTGATTTGACAGAAAGTGGATAAAATCTATCAGAGATTAAAAAAGACACAGAGATGAAATACCAGATTGCCTGTGGCAAACTCTGGGAGCAGTCTTGTTCACATGGAATGGGAATATAATATTAAGCTATGACAGGCCATGTTTTATTGGTCCATTAATACATGCCTCAGGTATATTTTCAGGCAGGAGGCCACAGGCTATTGAGATATTTTGCAGTCATTTAGCTCTGAAACACCAAAAGCTATTCTGTGACCAATCACAGAAAATCAATCACAAAAAATTCAATTTTAGGAAGATGTGACATAACTTAAAAAATAAAATAAGTAACGAGTAAGAAACAGACAGAGATGACAATTTGCTTTTTTTTACCAGAGGAGTTAGAAATGAATCCTACAAAGTAGCAATTCCTCAAATAAATAAACCATTCATAAAATAAAATAAAGATATATAAATCAAACCTTGCAGGATTGCAAAGCTACTATGTCTACACCATTTGGGGGTTTAGCACTTGTACCTCACAACATAGTATTGTAATTTATAAAGTAGTTAATCACAATACAATTGAAAAGTAGTTATGAAAACTGAGTCATTTTATATGGGACAAGCTGTTGCAGTTTTCAAGGAAAGTAAGAATCTCCCAGGCCCACTTGACAGAGGCAGGGTTGTCAGAGCAAGTGCTTCATTTTTTTCCAAAAGTAGCTCCATGTTGACTTTAACATCCATTAATGTCTTGGTAGATTTTCTTTTTCCTGTTTTATTCTGTTGAGAAATTCTATCTTGGAACTTTCAATTTTGCATATTTTACCTTCATGTAGTTCAGTGGCTTTGTTTTCCTTCCACAAAAATGTGAAGTTACTTTCTTCTCTTTGCCCTAATGTCTTTTCTTTGGGAAATTCAAATAAAATGATTGTTCTGCTTGCAACTTTTGTGGCTTATAGGACCATCCTAAAGTTCAAAGGCTTCACGTAAGAACCATCTTTAAAGAGGGAAATACTTTCAAGGGATCAAAAAATGTTGTTCTCAGGACAGAAGAATAAGGAGATGGGCTCAAATGTTCAGGGTGAAGGAACTGAAAAAAGAAAGGACAGTGAAGCTACTATGGATAGCATTAGATAAGAAACTACAAAAGATGTAGCAAGCATGAGCAATGCATAGGAAAGAGTAGGTTAGCAGGAGTTGCCTGAGGAGAAAAAGATAAACAGAGCAGGTCTCCAGGAGGAAAAAAATAATTCTACAAATTAAGAGGGTAAAAGAACCCTTAACAAAATGCAAAACCCAAAAGATGTTCTGGTGATCTCTGATCCTGTGGCTAGCCACATTACTCTTACTTAGCTCATAGTCATAGTCTGTGAAAAGTAAAAGCTGGAACAACAACAAACAGATCTTTTCAAAAGTCCTCTGGAGACCGTAACCTCTTATGAATTATGTCTGTCTATAGTAGTTGTCACTTGTGCTGGAGAGAATCGTTGTTCAAATGCATCCTTTGTTTACATTCCCATATAGTTGTGCATGCTTAGTTGTATGTGCTTTCTTAGGTTTTTCTTTCACACCTTCTAATCATCTTTTCAATAATCTTTTGTCTTCCAAATGTACTGTGGCATATATTCTTCCCAAGTTAATGATTTTCTATAGGCTTCTTTTCTATATGTTTAATGTTTCATGATCTAGCTTTGTATTATTCCCTCTATCCTTATTGGTGTTTGCATTTTAATGTCATCTAGCATAACGTGGAAAAGACATTTATATGCTACATATTTCTCCTTCCAGACCATTAAAGAAGAAGTTAGTTAAGACTGGAATCATCACCTATCATCACCTTTTTTTTTACAGTTCCAAACTAAGCACTTCCTTCCAATTCATCATCTTACTTTCTATTATAGCTCTGTTTAGTTCTTTACTCCATTTAAAATTCATGCAAATCTTTTAAGCGAGATAGTTTAGATTAATTTTGAGTGTAGTACTTTCTAAAACTCTGTATTAAATTATTTACATTATATTTGCAATATTTCTTTCATTCACTAATCTGAAAATTTTATCTATGCCAGCAATCAGGTTTCTCTAGCAAGTGCTCACCTTTCATACTCACAGTTAGCATAAACTCATTTTCCCCTTTTCCTGCCCTTTCCACAAACCTTTCTTTTTATTTCATTTCCTTCTTTTGGCTAAGGTATATACTTTCTGGTACACACATTTTCTATGCAATTTAGCAATTGTACCTGAAACTAAACATTTTCGGTTTTCCTTCTCCTTCAGTCTCAAACTGACAATACTTCTTGAGTCTCCCTCTCTGGAGATGATTCAAGATCCACCTGTATGCTTTTCTGTGTAACCTGTTGTAGGGAACCTGCTTTAGCAGGGGATTTGGACTAGATGATCTCCTGAGGACCTTTCCAACCCCTGTGATTCTGTGATTCTTTGTTATTCTTTTATTTTTCAGTTCTTGAAACCTAATACAAAATAGTTCATCATTGCGTTGAAGCTCTCTGGCATTGTAAATACTGCTGGTTTATAAAAACTCAACTATAATTACAGATTTATTTATTTCCTACAGAAATGATCATGCAATCTTTTCTTCTGTTCATAGAATTTCAAAGACAAACTGTACTGATTCATTTAGTTTTAAACTTTTTTATTTTGGCTACTTTCTTAAAAGACATAATGTATAATCAAACATTTCTTCAACATTTTTCATGCTGTAAAATCCCTAAATGGTTTCTAATTTTAGTGCCCAAGACCTAATCATTTACCAGTGCATATCTTATGTATTTCTTAAATTTAAGTTTACCTCTTAGCATGTAAATTCTCTTCTTAATCTCTACATGATGGAAATATTCAAAATTTAGCTACTGCTAAAGTTTGGCATAGTATTTCAGTTAAAATGATCTGGAAATATCTGAGACATATTAATTCAATAATAACAATAAATTAAAGCTTTATCAGTACATTTTACAATATATAATATATAAGATGAGATGCATGTAAAGATTTTATGAGAAGAGATGATGTGAGTCTGCATGAAGGACTATGAGACAAATCAGAGGGAGAGGGTTATTATTAAAAAAAGACATACTTCATTTTCTAAGTGACATCTTTGCACTGGGTGACACAAATCATATTCTTGTTTGATATATTGTACTTTTTTTTTTCCCTTGGTTGAGCTGATAGCTGATATTGCATTCCTTTTTAAGCAACTATATCCCACTACTGCCTAGCAGTGTTTCTTCATCAAATATACGCTTCCTTGCATGGTTGCATTGGTAAATAGTTTTCTAATAACTTAATAACTTTAAAATTAGAAAAGATCATTTAGGAAACAGATAAAATAAATGTATGTCATACAAAGAAGCTATCCTTGAAATAATTACAAGAAAAATAATTCTTAGAAAGCTGATTATCATCTTGAAACAAGAACTATTAAATCAATAAAAGGCCTCTACTGATTTTACTATTTTACAGCGTTCTGTATGATGAGTGACAATTGAATGTCTATTATCCCCCAGCAAGACAACATTTAAAACATCAAAGCATAAATGTAATATGCTCATTGTTATCACCAAACAATAGATTATATAAAACTCAAAGAGGCAGAACTTCGACAACTCTGTATTAGTGAGGTGCATCACAAAGGCATGAAACAAGACAGCTTTATGGTTCTGAGAGAAACTTTTCTTCCAAAGTCATTTATTATACTGAAGTGTTAAGCAAGTGTTATTTAAACTCGAATTATCTTTGAGCTTTCTACTATCTTCTGTTATCACCTTGATTTTTAGGCTAGCTTGTTTATCATTTTAACATGTATGGGAGTATGGTGGTTAAAAAACTGTCAGCACAGATGTACTTTCTAAAAGCAAGAGCTGCAGTAGATTACTTAAGCACATTTTAAGCCCTTGATCTAGCCAAAGTGACGTTCAACAGCTGTTAGGTTGCAGATGTTCCACATACATTTCCTGGACTGCAGATAGAAAGGCTGCTTTCCACTCCAAGCAAGAAGCTCCACCTTCCTAATACCTATTACAGTAAAGCTTATTATGTCTCAATATCTCCTCAGAATATCTCAAGGACACATATTGCAGCAAACTGTATGATCCAGAAAAACTAATTAAGAATAACTTGGCAGCAGTTCATCTCCTGGAGGGTGGACTGAGAAATATCTGTTGTGAGAGCTCCCAGCAATTAAGGAGTTTAAGGTTTACAGTCTTGTATAGATAACCTGATTCATTTTGCTTTATTCCACCCTAAATGGATAATTCAGATTTTGAGTTCTAGTTTTCCATTGGTCTAATCATTTAGGTCAGTTCAGGATTTGGTGTCAAATGCAAACAAATTAGAAAAGCTGACTTTTGCACTGCTACCTAGTATGCACTCTAGGGCAAGGGAGAAACTTTTCTTCCATTTCTTATAATAAAGTGGTAGCTCTATTTTTCTGACCATAGCCTGACTACCCAGGGAAGCTTTGATAAAGGGTATTCGTTTATATAGCTAAATCTGGAAAATTAAATAGTCCTTTATAAACCAAACAACCAAACAACCACGCAGCTACAAACCATGAACAAAGCAGAGCTTTATAGAGAGTTGTTTTTCTACAAACTTAAGATCACTCTGCTATTCTGTAATCCTTAAAATGAGTAATAAAATTGACAACTCATTTTGCACAATGTCAATCAGGAATCTAAAACATATTTTTTTCTTTTTGGTGACTGTTATTAACTCAGACTACTTGAAGAAATAGTATCATCTTAGGTTCTGTTTGGGTGTGAAGCTGTGTATATTTAAGTTAAATATAAATTTAATATTATTTCTACTGAAACCAATTTTCAGAACTAGATTGCAGTCATAATTAAATAACTTGATCATCCAAAAAAACCCCAGCTGATGCATGAGACAAAGCTCAGGTGAGAATTTTATGTACAGAGCTACAGAGCAGATGTGACAGTGGAAACAGACTCCTCATCAGCCCCTGATTTTAATGAGAGAGATGCCTTCCTAGTAGGAGCATTCTGATACAAATAAGGTTCATCTACTAGTACTTCAGGAGATTATAAAAATATTATTGAATGGAGATACTCTAATTTCAGGTTGATATTGACCAGTATGTCTTCCTGAGGTGAAATATCTTAATACACTAGAAACTTATTAGAATCTATTAGCACATTTATAAAACAGAATTTTAAAAAATAGCTTTTTACTCTTAGCCTGTATTTTACTTGTGCTCATAACTGCTTTGTAGAGCATCTATTTATTTTGATATTCAAAATACAAACTCGAGCAGCTCAGTGCAGTTGCAGAGACCTTTTATAAAACTTAAACTTACAGTTTAAAAATTATATTAAAAGGCTGAAATCTGATACCATCTAACTATACAACCATAATCTAATCCAACTCTATAATTTAATTATATTCTATTAACAAATTCCCATCCAACTCTAACTTTGTTCAAGATGTCATGTGTGCCATTAATGATAGCTGCAGTAATTCAAAACAACTATGAAGATACCAACTAAGCATCAGAGAGAACAGAATGTAGAAGTAAAACCTCCTCTCAGTAGTAAGTGAAGGAAATATGTATGATATTTCCATCCATGGACATCAGGTTTATTTCACCACTCACAATTTCCCACTAAAACCTTTTGCTACCAGATGTTGTCATGCTAATTTAATATGACATAAATAATTTACTAGGTAATTAAAAAATGATCTATTCTCAATTCTGCCAGACCTTGCTATTACTATCAAACACCTTTCGGTAGACACTAATGTTGCAAATCCTTAATAAATGTATATAAACATAGATGAGATTTTGAGAAGCACGTACTTTTCAGAAGGTCTCAGTTCTATGCAGTATTATATAATAATATTAATTCATCTCAGTTCTTCAAAGTTGCCAATACCATTATAATTTACAATAATTTGTAATTTATCTAGTTCTGAGTGGCGTGCATTGCAAAAAATGTAGCACAACTAGAGCCTAATCAAATTCTGAGTCTGAGTGCTCATCTAAAAAAGCTTATCCTATTTATGAAGAGGTCCTGGAAACTGGGGGTTTTTTAAAAGTTGTACAAACCCCACATACCGCTCTCATTCGATGGCATTTAAAATGACATAGCTATTGCTTGTCAATACAAAGGACTGTAACACTTGCATTATGAAGTGGATATATGCATGGAAGACACATGTGGAGGTGTAAGTAACCTGTCCTGGAACAGTGCAAACCCTGTGGCTAGTATTCTGCTTTGCCAATAGATGAGAGCTATAACACAACACAGATTAATAGAGTATGCAGTTAATCATCCAGTTAATCAACACGGCAGCACGGTTCTCCTTGATTTAAACCATTGCCCCCTTACAAAAAACCCAGAAAAGCAAACCTCTCTGCCTCAGAGCCAAACATTTTTTTTTTTCTCCCCATCAGCCTGTTTATAAATAAACAGCATAATTATTCCTTAACATCATTTTTTGAAGACTGTAAATCCAACAAGAATTTCTTTTAAGAAGGCAATTTACAAGTTTTGCTTCCTTTTAATACTGGTAGTCAGTGCTAACACTATTGAATTATTTTAAACTGCCCAATATGCTGTTTTTAACTCTTGCAATTTCAACATGTCACTTTAATTATGTTCAACATCAGAGTTATCTAAAGAACAGGTTGTGACATTGCAAAGTATCAATAATTTCAGCAACATCAAATATTTTGAAGAAAATATTAGATATTTCTCTAGATTCCAGATTATTTCAAAGAAACTATGACTACGCAAGTAACATTAGCTTTGCTAATAATCACTTTGGAATAAAGTCCAATGAATATTTGCATACAAACATGTCATTAAGAAAGCACTATATAACCACATTAAACAACTCATCCAATTTGGATGGGTAAAGTTAATCTAAGCTAAGGAACATAAAGCACTTGTAAGTATCTAAAACAGAGAACTGATCAGCAGACCCAAACACATTTCACATTATCAATAACACATTGCTTTCCGAGGTTGAATGTACTGGAAATGGGGTAGTCATTTTATTAATTAGATCCAGTTCCTCTTCATGGCTGTTGATTGTCCTTTACTTAGAAAGTGAGAACATTGGGTAGTAACAAAAGAAATTAATCACACAAATGTCTCAATTTTATATATAATCAGTAATTACTGTGCCTACATTTTCTCTCAGACCTACCACTTAATCTTATTTATATTGTTCTAGTATTGTGCCTTGTTCTCAGATATTACATAATCAGTTTTCAGCATAAATTCACCAATAAAGTTTTCTTTAATCAAAGTTTTCATCAACACAAGTCCTCAGAAGATATTTCCAGTAATATACACTTTACCACCAGATAGAATAGTTTTCTACAGTATGTAATAAACTGGCTTTATGGTGACTAGAAAAGTAGTTTTACCAGGATTTTCAGCTTGGATGTCTTATCTCATTCACCAAACTCTTGTCAACAATAGAAGAGGGAGAAAAAAGCGTTAGAAAATCTTAAGGCACTTTCATTGTCACACATTTTTGCCCATCAAGGAAATCATGTAGATAAACTGGACAATAAGAATGGACAGAATGTCTTTGTTCTCTACCAATATCCACCACATTTTAGACAGCAGGTTCTCAACACAGGTGATACCCTGTTGATCTTTGATTCCAGTTCCCACATGAACAACATTATTGTAGCTAGCTTTTCTGCAATGAGCCATGGGTATGGAAACCAAGTCTGGACATCACAGTTCCCATGTATGTCCATTTGGCACAGCTCTTTTAATTGTAAGTGAGAATACAGTCTGGTTTTATTGATTTAAATAAGAATAAATTTACAGTTTTCTATCTCTTGTTAAGAACTATTTTTGCCTTGGTCTTTCCCTATGGAGGCACTATTAAACACATTTATGTGCTTTCATGTACCCATCCACTCTAGACAATATACAATATCTCTCTTTTTAAAATGCATAAGTCTCCATTTCACTGAAGCACTCTCTACAGTTAACATTAGTAAAATTAATTTATATTCAACCTTAGCAAAAGAATATTTTCCATAAGGTATTTTTCTATCATTTGCTAATACTAGCCCCTTGCAATCAGTGTGAATATTTTTTACATCCCAGTTCTAGTGAACTTGATTTCTTTTTTTATAATCACTAGCAGCTTCAAACATGTTAAAGTTTTTATAGACAGAAAAATGAGAACTAAAGAAGCTGTGAAGTTAAAAACAAAATAGAAAATACAAATCCTGCCTCAAGTGTTTTTTTTTTTTCTGCTGTACAACTTATAGCTTTGGTCAGGTTGAAAAACTGGTATAAGCTTGCCTGGACATGGAGATATCTATATAAAAATAGCTTTTTGAAACACCTATAAGTTTTGAACAGGAGATCTTCCTTGACATTTACTGTAAATTTGTTCCATAGCATTTAACTATCTTGCATTTTATTTGGGTGTTAAACCTGAAAATAAGACTGAAAAACATGCAGAGAGTATTATATGGTGACTATCACTTCTGCCAGTATAGAATTGTTAAATGGAAAAAAATTGTACAAAAATAAAATAAATAGAATTATTTTGCAACCTATTATAATTAAAACATCCTGATTTTCTCTCCTAGGTCATTCCTGAATGTAATCTAACTAAAAAATGATAGGTCATTAAATTTCATAAGATGTTTTGACCTCGTGCCATGTGGTTGTGAGTTGGAATCCATAAACCCAAATCAAGAAGCATCGTCATCTTTGTTACCAGTCTCAACAAAGACAATTTTTAGGTAATCTCTTAAATCAGATTGAGAATTTGCAAGGTACTTCTTCCTGTCCTGCAATTGTTTTGCAACTAAACAAAGATATTTCTCTTCAGATAATGATATAGAATCCTTCAGGGTGATTATATTTTATTAAAAAGAAATTAAAATAAAACCCAGCAAACTACATGTTTAATGAGGTAGGGAATAAATGTTTTAATGATGATTTACATTTCTCAAGTACTTTTTAGTTAGAATAATCCCAAAGTATACTTTTTAACATACTAGGATTTGCACATTAATACATTGATTATGATTCCATAACTGAAGGCTAGAATTTATCCTCTTCTTTATATATTAATTATACTGTGTATCATCCCTAATCTTACAGATTCTTAGACTACAGAACGAGACGATGTATTTAAAATGGATTTTTTTCTGAACATTTTTGTAAACCTCAGCCTTTTCCATTACTGTCATTAATAGATTGTTTTCAAAAATTTCAATTAAACTAAGCTATTAAAGTGATTATTGGTTAGTTTGTTATGCTTGTGTTTAAGACAGGACAGTCCTTCAAGGCATTTTTAAGAGGCTGACCTTGTGACATAGGAAGGTGCAGTTTCTTCAACTGGTTCACACTGTACTCCAGCTGAGGCTGTCCTGTTTCTGAGTACAGCTGAAGGATTACCTTCAGCATCCTACAGGTAATGTTCCAGTTAACAACTGTGCTGAAAACTTTGTTGATTGATTTGGTTTGGTTTTATGCAGAAGAACCATCTGTTAAAATCTCTGCCTGGTTCCAACAGGCTGTAAGAATTAGAGGGAAGAAGCATAGAAAATGGACAATGGAAAGAGGAGTCACCATGTGAAAAATAAGAAGTTAAACTTGCTTTAAAAGAGGGCAAGCATGCTCTCCACCACTCCTTGAAATCAACTGTCAGTAATTTGACTTTTGCTGCTATTTTTAAATCCCAAGTATAAGATAAAATTTTTGATAACGGCATGACATTGTGTCTGATGTTCTACCACTGGTAAATCATAAACCTCAGGGTTTTTTCTGCATAATATTTTCGTAATTCATTGCTCTCCATTCCTGCCCAAGTTCACAGTGTTGCACCTGTCCCTATCGCTCTTCTGTCTCATTTCTTTCAGACCATTTTTCCAACTTGTCCCCTTCATTTTGAATTTTAAACCTCATGTATTTTAATTCTCTTCAACAGAATTAGGTAGCTGCTATCTGCAAATTTAATAAATATATTCTCCATTCCATCTCCTGGGTCCTAAATGAAAATGAACAAAACTATATATCCACTTTGCAAGTGAACCACTGATAATTGGACTTACAATACAGTTTTCCAGTCTTACAATAGTGAATGAAAACATATGAAAAATGGTTAATTTAACCTTAGTCTATTTGGTTGCAAAGAGTATGTTTGGTAAAACCTGATTGCCAGTTTCCTAGGTTTTTAACCAAAACTCTAGTGCATAGGTAAACCTGACTGCTATACATTGTAATATATTTTTGTTTCAGAATAAAGGAATAGGTATCTTTTTTTACATAACAGTACAATAACTTTATGTTGCAAGACAAGATGTCTTTTTTTTCCAACAATGAGCCAACACTATATAGATGTTTAAGAATGGTAGATGAAACAAACAAACAAAAATCTTTGTTTTTTTCATATTAGTAGGAGATTCTAGTACATAGAATGCATATTTTTCACATGTTTATGCTCTACATGGTCTATTCTCTTCCTATACTACCCCTACAATTGTAACACTTTCTTGTGAAAGAAGGATGCAAATTGTGGTGGCTGAAACTTTTTTAAGGCAAGTAAGAACACAAGAATCTTATGATAAAGATGTCATTTAAAATACTTTAATATATCTTTTATGAAAAATAACTTTTTTGCTGCATGTAAACATCCACCATCTCTGAGCTTCACTTGCTTTAGAAAAATTCTATTTTTGAAAGAGAAAATAACTTTAACAAGATCATTGATTACTTGAAAAATAATTACCTGTCATCCACAAATGCAAATACTTAGCCCAATTAATATTATTTGAACTTGAACCAATGATGGAATGGTTTTGTTTGGTTTTCATTACCAACATTCTTTTTGACTATTTTTTTTAAATAATTCAGTGTATATGACATTCCAATTAGTAAACAATAAATTCAGTCTAAGGCAGAAAAGTAAATTACATTTTATGTACCATTCACCTCTCTTTGCAAACAGGTAATAAGTCATCACCTAAGACATTGCTCTGGAAAAGATGCTACAGGATGATGGATCACACATTTAATCTGAATAAGCAAATTGCAGTCGCTTTTTTAATACATGGAACTCAACTTTGTTCAAAAGCCACACTTCTGAATTACCAACTGATAGAATAAATACAAATGCAGAGAAGGCCTTTTACAAAGAAGTGTTTTTCTAAATTCTCTGAAAACACAAACACAATTATCATCATTCAATTGAATTATGCAGGAAATAATATCCGAGAATCTGGCTAGATAAACAGATCACAAATCCATGTCTGTATGTTTTGAGTATTAAATCAGTTTGCAACTTTTCTATATTGTTCTATACCTTTTAAAAATCTTCCTGAATGCAATGCAAAGTTATTTCACCTCCTAAAACAGCCTTGGTCCCATCATTGGTTTAATTTTGAAATGTATTTTTTATCAAAATAATACGTTAGACTAGTTCTGTGTACTAAAAAAAGGCATTCATCTAAGCTGCCTCTAGCCATTGCAGTTGGAAATGGCCTAATTATCTGCCACATTTCAGTGTGTTTGTAATGATAAGACTGATCCAAATGGGAACTCATGCACTACCCTGGATGTCTTTCCAAAGGAGGAACAATGAAGAAACAGAATGGACTATGCAGAAGGAAGGGATCCTACTACCCTCACACGAATGACATTTCTGCCTTCAAGCTCTCTTTCCTACTGCTCCCTGTTCCTCCAAACCCACTCATCTATTATTTCATTTTATTTCATAATTTCCCTTCCAGGTAAGCCTTAGGGGAAATAATTGCTGCCTTTCTTCCTGCACTCTCTTTGCAGTGTCCTCACTGTCTTTGAATACCAGGAGGGACAGCACTGAAAACACAGGATAAGAAAAACTCCCTTCATTTACCATGAGAAAGCTTGTCGTCAGCCATCAGATACAGACTTCTGTGAATTATATTGTTCTGACAATTGAAACATTGACCTGTGTTTCTATAGTCAAAACAATTTGTAAAATGAAAATAATGTTTTCCTTAGTTGAGTGTAATAAAAAATACCTCCACATTTCTGGTGGATTCTTACAATTTTACCACCTTTAAAAAAAAAAAATCTGATTATAGGTGCAGTTGCATATCTTTGGACCTTTGGAAATAAATTACTTGCTGAGTAAATTTTGGCTAAGAAACTGTATATCTGCATATGCACTGGACCCAAGGTGGCAGGGAAGGCATAAGCTGCTATATAACATGTCATAGCTGCAGTATCCCCCAAACAGCCAAAGCCACACTTCACAGTCACACCAGGCTCTGCAACTTGAATTAATTACTTGATAGCACAGTTTTAAGAGGCCTGACGTGTATGATTTTAAGACCACTGATATTTTCTTCTCCTTATTCATTTCCACTTCATTTAATGCAAGATGGATTTGTTTAATTCTTTTTCTGCAGAAAATGGATAGAAAATGTCTGGGAAGTGTCAATTCCAGCCCTGCACAGCACTGGAGTCAGAGGTAGTGGACAGAAAAAAAATAGCTAATATGGGACACAATGCTTTCCCCACAGATGCCAGTTTTTCTGGCCAAGCTGGCACCTACTGGAGAGATGATTTCTTTACCATTTCATTACCATGGCACTAGGAAGTGCCACGTTCCATTAAGTAACTCATTTTACTTCACTTGAATTGAAACATCAGTTTTCTAGGAAATTTTGGGTTGTTAGAGGCCTCAAAAGGTTTAATTTTATCAAGCAAAAAGAAGAAAAACCCAAGTGAAATGTTTTCAATGCTAATTTGGAATTAAAAGGTAGACGTTATCTCCCACACAGTCATGGCTGTGCCCTGAAAGTATTCCCTGCTCTTTCCCTGTGTTACTCCCTACTGAAGTGGATGGGAACGATGCAGTGGAGAAGTCAGTGAAAGAAAAGATAAGGAATACATACAAATTGATAGCCTCCTTAGTTAAACTTTATATTAACTAATTTTATTTAAAAGTTGCCTTTTCATTTGTTTTTTCACATCATTTATTTTGGCATTTTAGCAAACTACATTTTAATGCAAATTAAGTGAAAAATGCTTTCTGTTTAACATTAAATCCCTTGACTCTGCTCATCGTCATCATTACTTTATCCTGTTAAAAAGTGCTCTGCACACTACATTATTGCTTAATTATCCCACAACACATTTTCATTGACAATCAAAACCTCAAAACTGCTGACATTAACTTACTAATAAACACAAAACCTCACAAAATGCCATTTGTGAGTGGAACAAAATTCACATCATCTGCGCAGTATTTGTTGGATATTGTGGTCATATTTTAGTACTTGAAAAACACCAAATCATCTTTAAAATTTAGCCATCTCTTGTTCTCACACTTTCCATGAAAAAACTACATAGGACATCTTCAAATATGGGACCCAAAAGTAACTGAGGGTTCAGCTGAAGCCACTGAGTTACTGTCAATAATAGAATACCTAAAAATTAAGCCTCTAAAAAAATCACACTAACCCTTTGAAACACAGAGCACTACTAATTTTTAAGGGTTAGAGGACAGATCAGTAATATAAAAATCTTTATTTCCTTAAAAAGTGTATATATATTTATCTATAGGTGTTTTTGACAAGAACAAAATATAAATATTTAAAGTGTCTCAATTTATTAAGCAGTGTTTAAACATCCGTGTTGTACCCTTAATAAATATTAATTCGTTGTATGATCAAGCATAAATCTTAGCTATGGACTCACTTACCTAAAAGTAAATTTGTTAGCTCATGATTTTTAAATTTTGACAGTCATAAAAAAGCAGATAATTAAAAAATAATTTTGGTTAAAACTCAGCTTCCTGAAATTGTCCATTTACAGGTCCAAAGGATGGAATATATTTCATATATAGGTAATAAAGATTTTGTCATTCAGACGTCTGTTTATTAATCACTGACCTGAAAATATGGAACACAATAGTCATACAAAGCATAAAAAACCCCTCTCAGATAAATTTTGATTGTTGCTGTATCCTACTGTTTGCCACTTTTAGAACTTAATCTTTAAAATAACAAAAATAAGTTGGAAGTTTACCCTGATTAAATGTGTTAATAAAGTAGCTATCATAAAAAAAGGAACATCCATGATTCTTCCCTCCTTCAAATTAAAACTAATAATAATTTGTTTCATGGGTAAATCTGTTGAATCTGTGGCAGTCCAATAGAGTTGCTGCGGAATGACCACAAGATTAACTCACATGCTATACTCCAGTTAAATGTTAGAAACATTGTTTAGATCAGAAATTAACACATACTGTGAACAGAGTTGTACTGTCCGTAAGAATTAATTCTTTCTTTTTTTTTTTTTTTTTTTTTCTTTTAAGTGAGCAGTTGCAAATGCTGCTAATACAGTCACAGTAACACAGGAATTTTGAAATGATAGATTTTGTCATTGAGGTACTTTTGCTATTTGCACCTAATTAATTAGTAATAGATGTGGAAGCAGCATTATGACCTAGTTATAAATCTCTGGGTATATGTATATTTATAGAATTCCTCTTTGGACTAGATCATTAGACGGTGCTCAATAAATGAACTTTAAATGATTTAGTGGTGTTGGTTTCTTGTCAACTTTCACAAACGTTTTTGCTGAGCAGAAACATTTATAACATGAGCATCAAAAGTTAAGTACAAGTATCCTATAACATGTCCTGGTTTTAAATTTTACGCACCTTAATAACATTTTGAACTTGCAGCTCAATATGCTATGTAGTGAACTTTTATCTGTGATGAGACTACTATTGATCCACACAACATCTAAAGCTGTTCTGAGCTTTAAAAAAACCTTTTATTGTATTTATTTTTCCTTTTTTAATACATATTGAATCCTTTCATATTGTCTGATGCACTAAACTCACCTAACTATAATACCAGTCTTAGGATGGATAATGCTTTTCAGCTATACTAACTGTCTAAATTTATGAGCACAGCTGGTGTTTCTCCCTTATTGCTTTATGGTGCTTTCTTGTGGATTTTTCTCTGATAATATCTCATCCGTACATATCAGAAAGAAACTTGAACATTAATCACAAGAATACAGAAAGAAATTCCTCTGTGTTAGAAGCCTATGTTTTTTTAACAAAGGTAAATTTTTCCAGCTGAATTTTATATGTACATACATATCTATACAATACTCTCTTGTGAACACCTGCAAACAGTTTAGTTTAATTAAACTGCAGCTGCTGCTGACTGAGAACAGAGATTTACCAACAAATATGGTAACTTTACATTGTCTTTCACTGTGCATTTTTTAACTCCCAATTATCTGTTAACATTTTGTTTTAATGGTAGAAACATTTTTAAATAGTAGCCGTGTAATTAAGGACTAAAAAATCAAAGTGTTGTCTAAAGTGGTGGGCATGCAATGCAAGCACAATGCAAGCTCCCTAGATGAAGACCTTAGAGAGTAATGTATATGCAAATAATATCAGTTTAGTGAGCACCTTGAAAGCCAAATTGCTCATCAGTAGACATTTGGGAAAAAGAAGAATATTCATAGATAAAGTAATGCAAGTCCCTGAGTTATATGCTATCTTGCAATAGAATAAACTAGCAATTAGGCCATTTCCTAATAAGAGGAAGGAAAAAAAAAACACAAAAAAAACCAACCCAACAAAAATACCCTCAAACTAAGAATAGAAATAGACAATACTGATGCTAGAGGCAAAACGTAGCAGAAATTTATTCACATTTATATTGTGCAAACAAGTTAAAGCCATCTTGTCTGTATTGACAGTCAAGGACCATCAGCAGCCAAGGAAATTTAAAGGTGTTTCCAACCATTTGTGATATACCATTACTTATCTGGGAAACCTTGTTGCTGATAAACTAAGCAAAAGAAAATTTCCCATCAGATGTTCCATTTAATTAGCAGTACTCAAAAGATATTTTATAACTTATATTTCCAAATGGTCTCATTTTGAAATAGCCACATTGTTGCACTTGGTGGGAAATGATACCTTAAACAGCCCAGATCCTTTTATTAATCAATTTTGATCAATTATGATTCATCAGATATTGATTAGCAATATACACAATGGAGATATATAATGCTTAAAAAAACCAGATGCTGCTAATATGTGAACTGAATAGAATATAAACTTAGAAGCTACATAGTAACTGAGAAGTCCTGCAATTTATAATCTCAAAAATTAGCTTTGATTTTTTAATATAAGAAACTTTGTTTAAGTTTCTGATACCTTTCAATAGCTATAGATGTATAACGATCTGACATATGTAAAAATATTACTACTTTAGGCGATTCTTCTCCATAGTCAGTGCCACTGTGCAGGTTGAGGCTACTGCATACTGGAGGAATGTACAGTTCCAGACATGAGCTGCAGGATGAACAGTGCATTTCTGAAAATATGAAGGAACTGTAAAAAACCTACAAAAGCAGAAAATTTGTATCTAGGAACCTTGAATAAAGCAAACAGAAGTATCTGTAGGACTCGTACATTTCCAGGGTTAAATGTGAACTAGCTATGACTTCCTAGTGCCTTTCTCTTTATTCTGGGTGCCTATGCTGGACTTAAATCCCCATTTTAATGCATCTACATCTCTTTTTGGAGGTGGTCCTAGCCATACTTGCTACTTTATAATTTGAATAATCACTTCTTTTCATATCACAGATTTAGAATTAACTAAAACATTAATATTATAATTAATTTGGTATAGATATTTTTAAATACTCAGAAATGTAAACATTTAGATATACAGCTACATTTCTATTATTTTGCTTTCTGATTTATCTAACTTTTTAAGCACTCAACTGCACAGACTTTCTTCGATGCACTGCAGCCAACTGCTTAAGTCTCACCGAAGCCAGCAGAAGCTCTCCACATGCCTAGATACTTTGTGGAACACGTTTCAGATTATATACTTCCTTTAGTACTTTGAAAAATTAGGAACTCAAAATAATTATTGCTTTAGTGTTCAGAGTAGCAGTGCTTATTATGCTCAGGGGGGTGAGACCTCACTGCTCCTACAAGCAGTTTGTCCTTTGAGGGTTGCTCTTGCACTTGTCAGTGATTTAGCTTTCTAGTGCTGTGTGCTGGAGCACATTCTGCGGTGCTTATTAGAATCCCCTTTCCCCCTGTCTCAGGGGTGAATTCTCAAAGGAAAGATATTTTATTTTTTTTTTAGCCTAAATACTCCAAATCAGGACTCTCTGCTTTGCTTAAGGTTGATCTGAACAGCAAAAAAGAATTAAATTGGTTTCTACATAATGAGCCTGTTCTTTGGCACATTGAGCCATCATACCGAGGTATTTATGTATGTTAATCCAACACACTTTTTAGATGAAGTAATCTTTTATTTGCAAATTGTATTAACCAAATACTTTAATAAGGGTAGAGCATGAAATAACATTAGAAAATAAATTGGCTGGTCATTTTCAGCTTTTGACACCTGGTTTTACCCTTTCCTTCTTTGATCTATTATAATTTACCTAATAAGCCAAGCTTACAGAGTATTTTTTTTTTTTTCAGGAACAGTAGACATTTCAAATTTTACATATTTTACATCTAGCTTTTGCTAGCTAGGGAGCTCATTAGCAGTTACTTCTTGTGGTGAATAAAATGCCACCTGAGAGTATAAGAACTCCCATATTCACAAGTTCACATTCTTTTAAGAGGTCACTTAACCTTTAAGTCAACTGCAGCATATTAAAATTAAGCTGTTTTCAGCAGATAACAGATTATTCTGTTGTATTGGAATTTCCAGGTTATGAGGTTGCATTGGAATGTAACTGTTTAAAATATTACCAGGCATGAAATTCCAATACTTAAAAGTCTGTGCAAATGCTTCAGAACATAAGAGTTAAATTTGGTTTGAATGAGATGCAATCTTTGAAGGAAATACCTCATCATTGTTTTGACTACTGTAATGCAAATAATCAGCATAATATCTGGAATTAATAATAGTATCCCAGACAGCAAAAGCAATGAGCAAGGATTGCTTTTGTTTTTGAATTCACAAGTGTAATTTGTGGAAGGTGGCAGACTGACAAGCCTGGGAATATAACAGCAGAACAGCTAATGGGACTGCAAGTTTCCTAAATCACTGAATATATCTTCGTGAAAAAAATTCTTTGGCAGGGCAAAAATCCCAAGGTTTGAAGTGTCCCTGCAAGTTAAAAATGATTGATAATATTGGTTTTGAGTTGTTCACAGAAATGTTTGGCAAACTTTCGCTTTTAATGTGCAAATTCCTGTCTATGAAAAAAATTGTGTACTAGGTACTTGAGTTAATTTGCTTGCTGTGAAGCTTTGCATGATAGAAAAAGCTCCTTCTCTTTCCTTGTCTGGTCTCCTGACAACCAAATTCAAGAGAAGTCTTTTCCATTTTATTTGTTAAAAATAGGATCACTACAGTTTAGCTGAGCTTTTACTCTTGTTAAGTATTTTGTCTCATCCTTAAGATAATATATTTGAAAATTACTTGACTGCATGGGTTTTGGTTTTGTTGAGTTGTTTTTTATAAATCATATGACTCATGGTTACTTCTATGTTTTAGAAAATGAAGCAGTATTCTTACATTTTTTATCTTGCAAGTAAAGTAGAAGGATAATGCTATAAAATAAAAATCACTAACTCTGATGTGAACACACAAAGAGATGCAAACCATCACATACAAATTTGGCTTTTGATCTCGCAGTTTTTCTAACTGTAAATATTATATTTTAAACCAGTGTGCTTCAAAACAGTTTTGTCATGTCGGTTTCTACAATGGCCTCCAAACCTATGTTTAGGTTTGCAATTTAATCACATTCATGCCAACTGCAATGGTGACCTGTAATGTCAAAAATCTGTCTTCTGAGAAGCTGTGTAGGTAATATTTACAGCAGATATCACAAGATTTTCAGACAAAAGGGAATAAGTATATCTATCCTTTGGGAACATCTTATTCCTAGTGGGAAAAATTGCAATGGAATTGAGAAACAGAAGGAATTCATGAATTTTGACTGTGATGGAATTTAAAACCAAGTATGAAACAATCTGAATACTTTTTTTCCTTTCTTTTAATACTTTAATTGCATCAGACAGTTAAAAAAGTGTGCTTCAGTGAAGCACTTAAATGATAGTGATCAACTACTTTGGCTGCATTTCTTTTTAAAAAGCTGATATAGCATAGCAATAGAAGTGAAGGTTTTTCCTGCGCACAGGGAGAATGTTTTTGCTCATGCTATCTGAAAGTATATAATTTAACTTAAATAAAACCTAATCTATTGACAACAACATTAAAATCTTATTTAATTTCTGAGTTACTTTTCATTAATTGTACTTCAACAATAAATGTAAACATCTTTCACTGTATAAGCCTACTGAGAGAGATTTGATCTCAGATTTTTAAGCAGAATAACACCCATAATTTTAGTACCATGGCTCCCTTCAGACCAAAATCAACTTTGCGATATTAAAAAAATTACATTAAAGAAATATTATTTATTACACCTATTAATATTTTTATAATCTATACAAATATAATGTAAAAAGATTTTTTTTTTTTCACTAAAACATTCTTAGGACTTAGATACAGCTTTACATCATCCACGTACTTGAAAACTGAGCAAAGTGGTGGTCTTGGTATTATTTCAGGTGAGGTAACTAAATTTATTAAAGTTACTGAAGAATGATAGCATAGTTATAAATAAAAACTTTGCTCACTAGTGAATACCTATATTTAGGACAAACTAGCAGAGATTTTGAGATTATTTCTCTGTTAAGAGACCCATTTTTTGTTCAGGCTAGGGAAGAACAGTTCTGGTGACTTGCTGAGAACTGATATAGGACGTGTGACAGAGGGAAGTTGTGGTCCTCCTGGATACAAATCTGTTTACCTTGTAATTTGATCATATTTCAAAGCAACTGAAGAACTAGCCTTAGCTATATGTTTCCTTAGGCATACTGCTTCACAATGAACTTAGGAAAAGAAAACAACTAATGCAGAAATTATTCACTAGAAGAAGTACTTATACCAAGACTAACTGCAGACTCAGAGAAAAGACAAGAGAGAAGGTTACTTCATAGATGTAAAAACAGAGCGAGAAAGGGTGGAAATTTGGGTTTCTCCATCAAGTTACTCCTTACTGAACTGAGCAGAGAAAGTGCAGTTAAGGTCACTGAGACATAATGGGCTGAGCCTAAATTAGCATTTTTTTTTGGAGTCTCAAAACAATTTTTCCAGCTGTTTCAACTTGCCATACTCGGTTCACATTCCACAGTGGCCTTAGAGCACATAAATTTTATCCAGTTTAGATGAGACAGAATGAGAAGATGTGCTCTGAGAGCTCATTTAATACACTTTAACTGCTAATGGATAATCAGTCCAAAGAGCAGATTAGAGAAAGTGTGAGTCCAAAGTGAAACTCCTGGAAAAACACCTACTGTGGATGCTTTTCTCTAAAGAACTGTTTCTGCCCAGCCACTCCTCTTGAAAAAGCCACAGAAGTCACAGGGATACAGTACAGAGGACGGTTGTGACTCAGTGTGATGTGACACTTATTATTCATGACTGCAATACCAAACAAAATGTTATCTCAGTTTGTAATGCTGCCTTCTGCATGCATGAAGTCTCCTTCCTACAACTTCTCATCCATCTTCCAACACTGACAACAAAACACACAAGGCAAGTGTACAGGCACATGAGTTCTACTCATTGCTTTGTGTTCATTAAGTGCATTTTACTTGTAGAAGACAAACAATACTTGCAAACATCAGATGGGGACAAGCTCTTTACTACTACATTCCCAGCCAGCTGCAAAAAGTAAGTCTACTTTTTTTGGCACCAGTCTTCCCTGACTTCCTATTGCTGCATTCCTACTGCTAGGCAACTACTCTTGTTTTTAACTTTTTGCCCATTGTGCATCAAGCTAATTAATTTTTATTATTTCAGTAAGAAAGCAATATATGTTTAATGTGAAACCAAATTAGGATTGTCATAAATAGTGGACATAAAAAAGTATTTCCAGTATCAAATCTTAAATTTCTCCAGCTGTGAGTTTATGCTGCTAGTATATACAAACTGCAGAAGCAAACAAAAAGTAATACATTAAATATTATAGGATAGAGAGAAATATGAACAGATTTAAAAAGAAAATTCTATACAAAGTTTAAACAGAATTGAAGCATTGAATTTTAAAACTGGACAGATCATGAAAAGAAATGTCAAATGTGAAGTTTTATCAATGTCCAAGTCAAAATTATCTTTGCTGTGTTTAGGTTCTTCATTGATCTCACCCAGCAAATTCTTTGCAGATTTTAAGTGCCTAGAATACAGGTGCACAGAATTATGTTGGCTTACCACTAGTTGAGATTTAACTGAATAAAATATGGAGGGGGGGATGAGATTTTAAAATTATAAACTCATTTACAGCTTTAAAAGAGAAGATACCTATTTGATTATTTTTTTAAATTATATTTTCTCTGTATTTAGCTTTAAGAGTACCTGTTTGAAATCAGTTATCTCGAAAATACTTGGAATTCTTACTCCTCCTCAGATGACTCCAATGTTCAACTTCATTTTCGGTGTTTTCATGGCATTGAAGAGTATTTTGTTCTAACTGCTATGGGTGAAAGTGATAATACCTACCTTAACCTACTTTCTCAGAGATCCTTGGTAGGTTACCTGTATATTTGAAGTTTATTTCACTGTGCACATCGTTATTCTCTGTAGGATGTCAGAGACTGTACTTTTCATCCATGTCAATAGCAGCCTCCTAGACCTCAGCTAGCACTTGGCTCAAGAGCACACAGTGAGAGGTTCACCATGTTGTCCTGGGAAACTGAGGAAGCTAGTAACTGGTCCTGGCATGTAATTTTGTGTACAGTAGTCCACAGACCCTTGAGGACAGAAGCCTTTCAATTGGGCAAAGGTCTAGCATACTTTTGTTTTAGGGCATCTCAATTACCTTCAGTAACCTGAAAATAATCTGTTCTACGACCAAACGTGAAAAATAACATGACTGAGTAGTAAGAAAAACAAAGAACAGTAAACACAACCCACAAAAACATTGAGCTGAAACTACTAAATGCTCTCTCCCAAAAAGGATAACCTCCACCACAAAACAAGTTAAACTTAAAGTAATATTATGTACAATAGAACAAATTGAAAATTTTTTGGTTGGTGCATAAATTTAAGGTCTTCATTTCAATAAGACAGACAAAGATCTAAATCCAATGCCAATTTTAATTCATGTGACAAATACAAACTCTACAGAAAAGCTACAGGGAGAAACACAGTAATATCTTTTTATTATTTCTTGTTTAAATGTTGAAAGATTAAAGGATTTCAAACAATACTGGGCAGACTTCTTGGCTTTCCTGACTCTTTGTACTATCAAAAAATATACTAGTTCTGTATTATCCTTAAAATATCCAAACATGTTCCTACTCATGATTACAGAGAGTAACAAACCCTACACTAACACTGTGAATTATTAGGTAGGTTTATAAGCAGGTCAACTCAATATATGCCATAACAAATAAACTGTCTTTCTGTGGAGAAATGTTACATGGGGAATAGGAAAGAACGAGTTATAGTGAAGCTAAAGACACATATTTATGAGGCTGTATCAGTAGTTATGAGTCCCTTTACTCATGTGGGAAAGGTTACATAAACTGTTTCAGAGAAGAGACTTCAGAGAGGCTCTCCTTGACTTTACCAAATTAAGCAATCTGGTATTGAACACCAGGAAATATTTTTGCTCTGAAAACGTATCCAGTGCTATGTGTCTCCCCATGAAAGGCACAAGGTTGTTTTCAGGTGCATAAGATCCATGTTTTTGTTATACTGTTTTGAAAATACACATGCAGGTAAGCTGTCAGTAGTATTTTCTGCTGCTGTGGGTATTTCATCAGAGATATAATGGAGGTGGATCAAGACAGCTGATGTTTGTATGCTATAGAAAAGTATATATACAGAGAAGGCAGGAATTTACTGTCTACCTTAGTCTGCCCCACTGAAAGGCATGGGAGGTTGGTAAAATACTATAGCTGTTCACAATGAAAAATAAGAAAAACCTTTTCTGTGTTGGAACTGAGTATCTCAATTCAACCATAGTTTTGCACACCTGTTTATATTTCACTAGCTAGAACCATAAACACAGCACTATATACTGTTAAAATGTATTATTAACAATAGTTAGATTGCCTACATATATCTTAATAACCTTGGAAAAAATCTTTACTTCTAAAAAAACTTAATTGATTTTTCACTTTTCTGTAGACAAATGTTTCACCACTGGCTCAATACATCTCCTATTACAAGTCACTATGTATACATCATATATTTTTGTTACTCTCCTTCAGTTCAAAATATAGTAATTACTACTGACACATTAACAAGGATTAGTTGCAAAAAGCTCATTTTACTGCAATTAACACACATGTACAGTTATGTGGATCTAGGACAATTGCTGAACACCATATCACTTCCACTTGTATGAAATCTAACCTGGCCAGACTGCAGCTATAAACCTTGGAGAAGACTCACGTTTTTCTCAATAGAGAAGACCATCAGATATGAAATAGTGAATCTTGCTGCAAGGCTTAGCTGGAATTACAAGTATGTCTAGGAATGCAGACATCCAGAAATCTGAGGATGCTATAAAAGGGGCTGACACCCCTTTCCTTGGTCCATGAAAGGACAGGCTGTAACAATACTTGAGCATAATGCTATTAAACCTATTTACCTTGCAGGTGAGTGTATTTTCCCTTTATTATTTCCACAAATTTCCAGTTACCTGCTTTTAAAATAGAACTTCTTTTTTCATTTATTCTCCCTCACTTTTCTGATAGAAACTCAGCAAGTATCGGCTTCAGTGGGACAAACATTTCCTTAGATACTTGAATCATTGACTGTGCAACAGGGCCATTATACCAAATCACTGCTGTGAGAACAGATCATGATGCCATAGATATCCTCACAAATGTAAGCAGCGTGAGACTATAGAGGGGCATGGAGGAACCAAACCCTTTTACAAGACCTATACAATTCACTGTGTGCTACTTTAAGTGATGGATATGTTCTCATTCCCCATAGAGCCTTTGTACTAAATAGGGTTACTAGTATGGACACAGTAATTCTATTCACTTTAACATACTGTCTGTAGATGTCAGTAAATATCAATAAGGAATATTTATTTGTCTGAAGATTAAATATGTAAAATATTATTATTTTGAAATTTTTGCTTCCCAGGAAGCACACCAAGCTTTATATTATACTCTCTTTCTATAATTTTCCCAAAGTTTGGGTCTGAGACTGAAGTCTTGGGGAAGAAATGCATTCCCATATAGAAAAAAAGAATACAGAATACATATGATAAAGAAATATTAGTTCCTACTTGCTTTGAAAAAAATGAATGATCCACTCACTGATCCTCCTCTAGATGATTTGCTGCAAAATAGCTGTGCACTTGTCACTGCCAGATCCAAAGTGCATGCAAGCAAATTCTAGATTGGCTGCTTTGAATGCATTTTGGATTAGGCCATTAGTTTGTCTCCAGTATGACTACTCTCTGTATAAGCAAAGGGGGAGTGCAGAATGGACAATATCTGACATTTATCATTCCCTGTGTTGACAGGAAATTGTCGATCAAGGATCTCTGTTCATTGGTTTTTCTGTCTCTGATTTTCTTGGGGATTTTTGGAAGATAAACTGAACACATCTGATTTCAGTTTATATACATTTCCGTCCTTTTTTCACCATTGAAGTTTATAAAGCATTCTGTAATCCTGGATGGGAAAAGTGCTATGGAAGTACGAAGTAGGTTACTATGTTTTGCTCAGATGGGATCTGTGAGCTTGTACACTTATAGTCCTAATGTCAGTAGTTCTTTTCTTCCCTGTGAAGACTATGTTCTAAGAACTTTTGATATGCAGGTGTTTGACATTCAATACACATTTTTATTTTGGTCAAAGAAGAATCTCTCTTCGGTTCCCTAGTTTAGCCTTTGCTTTTGAATCCTAGGTTAATGTAATATCTCCAGTAATGTTCTGAAGATTATAACAAAACATCTGTCCCCACGTTAGCCTAATGAACACCTAAAAGCCTCAACCGACTTTTATTTTTGTCTAACTTTCACTTGTCAAAAAAACCTTGAGTTTTTAATTCAAGCATACAATATAATTTACAATATCAGTAATTTTTGAAGAATAATAAAATGTCTAAGTATATTTGATCTACTCTAATTTGAGGATTAGGTTATATTCTAATGAAGTAGAAGCCACTAAAAGACCCTACAAGCACTAGTTTACAGAAAACAGTGTTTTGATTTCCAGGGGAGCCCAGGTAAATTTTCTACTTCTTTCTACTCCTGAAAATTCCCTGTTCTATGCTGCAGACTCTCAAAAATGTTACCTCCATCTTCTCTCCCAAAAATATCACATCTGCTGTTGTTATCTCTTTCTAACAGATCTCTGGGACTGTTTGCATCATGCAAAATCCTTGACAAAGGAAGAGCCTGCAGTCATTTCTCTCCAATCTTACAGCAAAATATGTTCATTTACTCCTTTATAACTCAGTTTTGTCCAATGGTTTTGGATTTGGTTTTTTATTTGTGTTAGGTTTTTTCTTTTGTTCTGGTTTGGGTTTTCTGTTTTGGTTTTTTTTGGGTTTTTTGTTTTTTGGTTTTTTTTTAATGTGGAAATTAACCTATTACAAATCTAAACCTCATAAGCTAAGCTTGGCCTATTCTGCTGTGTTTTATTTCCAAGAGTTTGCACAGTGGTATACAACCAGAATATTTATTTTTTTTACTACAAAGAAGTGTGAAGTAAAAGTGTGATAAATGATATGGAGCCCAAGATTGTGATCTCAAAATGTCAGCAAAATAGCTTTATTCTGTGATATTTAGTGGGGTTGTGATAATATTGGTTATAGTAATAGTGCACTTCATTGTTCTCTTTATGACTTTAATCTTCAGAATGAGACTGCACAGTTCAAGTTAAAAATTGCTAACAGTGCTAGCCCAAGCAACATCATCAATTTTGAGTGTACAAATAGGCCTAATAGGCTCCCTTCTTCTTGTTGTTGGTTTTTTAAAAAAAAAAAATAAAAAAAAAATCTAACTGTCCATTGATTGCTTTACAGGTTATAGGGGCTACATAAACATGAAATATTGTGAGTGGAGTGACAGATAGTGAATGATTCAGCTTGAAGAGTTTTTTGGAAGTCAGAGGAGTAGCTGGCTGTCTCAGGCCACCCATTTCCTGAAGGATCTGAGTACCAGCATAGCCTACTGTTGTTTTTCTCAGAATACTTGATGCATAAAAATTCTCATGTCAGTTTTTGTAAAAAATAAACAAATGGATAAATAGAACTGTTGGCATATGAGTAAAAGTCCCAAATACTTGCGGTTATA
Organism: Caprimulgus europaeus; assembly: GCA_907165065.1. The sequence continues at coordinate 14,378,192 of OU015534.1, read as the reverse complement.
AATTACTATAACAATGTTAGGTGACCCAACAATGCAATCTTGTGTGCTGAGAAATGAAATTAAGCAGTGTGAAATGAAGTTAAAAATAAGCAGACTAGGGGTTTTTTGGGAGGAGGGAGTACTTTGGAAGTCAAGAGTCAGCACAGCTTACAGTCATATAACATTTTTCTCTTAGACAAATTAAAATGGAGACCAGTTCCTAAGCATCAGTTATAGCTTTCTGAGAAGTAGGATCTATGAAGCAATAATTTCACTTGATGTAAAATGTAATGCTAGAGTTGATTAAGTATAAGTGTAAGAAAATTTGCTCCAAAAATACTACCAAAAGTACCTCAGCCAGCATTACTGTCAGATGGTACTTTTTCAAATCTTCCTGGTGGTGCAGATTTCAGGCTTGTGATACAGCTATCTAGTATGTTCTTCAGTACAAGAATGAAGTTAAAACCTTTTCAAATTCTATGTTGACAAAAGGTTTAATCTATCACTGTAATTATAGTGACCAAGACCAAAATGCAGCTCTTAATAGGCTTTTTTGTGTGTGTGTGTGCTTCTTCCTCATCTAGAAGCATTTAAGTTCTTTAACTGCAGAAACTTCTAAGTTACATTGTCAGTTTACACTTCTGCCATAACATACAAAATCAACAACAGGTGGAAAGCATTGCTTTGCAAACTTCCTACTTGCCAGACTGTAATTAGCTAACCTCAAACATGTTTATGCTTTTCTCTACACTTATATTGTTCCTGAATCAAAACATACTGGTCAATCTACCACATAATCACTAAACTCCTGATGGTGAGAAACCCACCTTCAGGGTTACATTAAAAGCAAACAAACAACAAACATCATCACACACATCAAAATCCAAGCATTCCTCTGATTATCCTAGCTATAAAAACATATGCCAAAGTAACTCAATAACAGTTCTAAAATATCATGCACAATTAAAAAAAAAAAAAAAAAAGAGCTCCCTGCCCTCCCCCATAATAGCTTAATGGTTAGAAGTTAGAGTAGGTAGCTTCTGTGGACCTGAGTTCATAACCCTCCCTGCTTCAGTCTGACAAAGGAATTTAAGTCCAGTTTGTCACTCTCCTGAGTGCTATAGGGTAAATCTTGAACTCTCTCCAGCTGATACTATTCCATTTGGTATAAATAATTAAATGAAGAAGGACTTGAATCTGACTTTCCCACATGATTGCCCTAACTAGTAGGCTATTGAGTCAATCTCTCCTCCCTTCTTTTTCCCCCAGCTTAATTAATATTTAATTGTTTACACAAAGTGGAATAGTTTTAATAAGAGATAAATTCTGAGAGACAGAATTCCCAGTAAGCAAATACTTGGGATACTTTCCTGAGAAGCAGGAGATTTACCACCAACTCCCAGTTTCAAATCAGGGAATCAAACTTGCTTTGTGGGGTAGGCAAGAGCCCCTCCTAATTTTGAAAAATTAAGCACTATCCTTAACTATTCGTTGTTTTTTGCAAGAAGTAAGTAGTATGGCTTAGGCACCAAACTGCAGGAGGTGGCCATCAGTTTGCAGGCTCATGGCTGAGCATCATGTCTATTTTTAGCACTTCCTATCACTTAACTTTCCTGGTTTGCTGTTCAGCTCTTTGCCTTCTGCATACCTTATCTTCAGGCACACAACGCAGCATGTGCTCATAAAGCATGCAGACAAAGAAGCCAGAGTGCCTGACTCTGTAAGGTGGGGTGATGCTCATGAAACATAGAAACAGAGCAGCCGAAACCATTTGTGATTTATAAATCATTCTTCAATATATTTGCACTGAAAACTCCTTTGAATTTTCATTCCTCAAATTAGGTTTCAATACTGGGGCAGAGGGCAATACCAGTGGGAATAAAGCTGTTTTATGGGATATTTTACAATTCAGATTGATTGTTCTGTGGGACACATTAGTAGAGTTGCTACTGTCAGCTATTCAGGAGTAGATGTTTTTGAGATGTGGAAAACAAACCCCTGCAAGCTTGCAAACACTTTATTGTTTGCCCCTTAGGCGCACCTGGCAGAGAGACTGCTGCCACTGACACGAACTCTCAGGTCTGATCTCACTGCTCCCAGGATGAAACAGTTAGGTAAGTCTGATGTGAGGGATCAGGAATCAGCTTGAAGCACAAGGAAAAATTGTCTTTTTCTGAGAAATATTTCTATGAAGCAAGACCAGAAAAAGCAACCACACAGGGATTAGATGATATTTTTTACAGTAGGGACCAGTGAGCTGACTTCCCACTCCCACCACTTTCATCTTTCTTTTTCTCTTTGACAAGGTTTGTAAATACATCAACTAATCTCAAAATGCAGTACACACAACACTCATTAAAAAAGGTCAAAAAGTCCACACAACTCTTTTGACTTAATATTAATCATATGATTCAATTTCTTCAAGCTGCTTCTTAGATCCTCCTTTGAGTGTTCTCTTTTCTCATTCTTTTCCCAAGCCAAAAGGTATACAATAACTCAGGTATTTAAAACACCAGAAAAAACTGCATGATATCAATTATACAAATTGGAAAGCATACTGGGTGTGTGAAAAGGCTTATAATGTGGTAAATGCTGGAGGGGGGGGGGGGGGCAGAGGGGAAGAAACCAAAAAGACATATATTGTGAGACTTAATCTAACTGGTGCTTCTTCTTTTCTTCAAGTCTGACCATCAATTAGTTTACAGGCACACATGCTCTGTAGTGAATCCTAATTCAATCATTTTAGGAAGCCTTAGCTTTATTTCCACATGTGACCTTGGTCTAGTTTCACAAGGTCTTCCTCAAATTCTCATATATTTTTGACCCTACAAAACAAACAAACAAAATACAAAAAAAAAAAAATCCAACCACATCAAAAACCCAACATAAAGGAGAATATGATTTCTGTATTAAGCATTCTTGCTCAATCTTTTCAGGCTTGCTGTGCTGAAAGAACCCAATCTACTTCTACACATAATTCTAGCAGACTTTGTGGCAATTGAATGCTGTTGTCTTGTGAGGACTTCCTCTAAACTCATATCATCCTAGTCTTGTCTGATAAATCATTCTTCGTTTCAGGTGTTTTGAGATCATATCCTCAAAATTTGCCTCAATTTATTCTGTCATTTTATCTACAAATGCTGACCAGAACTGCCTTACTTAAGTTTCTGGCTCTCACAGACAAGGTATTCAAGAACCATTTTGAGTTATTCAAAGTTTATGGAAGCTGCATATTAATAATTTGCTGACAGCTCCATCATTTCCCAGAATCTCCCACCTGATAAAAACTAGCCCATTCATTCCAGTTTCAAAGAAGCTTTCTGGCAATCTAGGGAGCAGAGGGCCCAAATTTTCTTCTCTAACAAGTGCCCAAATTCTCAACATATTTTGGTTTTGCTGTCTAAAAACTCAGTTTTAAGAAGAGAATTGGGCCTTCAGTGAAGCAGAAGGATGCATCACTTGACATGTCTATTGACACAAAAACTGAGGAAGGTGCCTGCATCTCTTGCAGATTTGCCAGATTTAGCTGTAGGTTTTCCATAGAAGCCTCCTTCACCTCACCTACTTTGTTTTCCTTACAAAACAAAGCTTTACGAAAAACACATCAAAATCTATAAGCCTTCTTGTATCTCTTATCTTAAATCTTAACTTATTTTTGTCTCCCCTTTTTCGTGGTAGATGGCAGAACCCAGACATTCCTAAACTTTCTCTGGATATCCCTGTGCTCTGACACAACACCACAGAGCCACTGATGGTAGGTCCAAAATACAGTCAGACAGAAAGAGCTTTCCTATCCCTTTTCAGCCTCCATCTCTCCACAGGAATGTTTGATTGGGACCTCAACTCCTTGGTTTAATTGCTGACCTAATCTTTGGGGAGAATACAGGACCTGCCTTGCCCTTCTAAACAGTACTAGTTTGCTGGACAACACTTTCTACATTTACCTCAATGGTATGAACTGTGTTAACCATCACAGGTAAGGCTAAATATTCCTATGCAGCCTACCATACATTTCCTATTCCTACATAGCCATAGGCTAATCCTACCTAGCCTATCAGACCTTTCCCGATAGTTTGCATACATACAGTGATTATTGTATACAATTACAGAAACATTGGATTGAAATATTCATTAAATATTCAATTTTAGAAAAATAAAAGCATATAATTATATGATTCCTGAATCAAAAGAAATATAAAATTTTAAGGGGAGAAAGAGGAACAGTACTGAGTTAGTAACAGAAAAAAGTCTATGTCAGTAACTCTGGTAATCCTCTATCAGCATTAAGGAAACAAGAAGTAATTCATTGCACAGTGCTTCTTCCCTCTCACACTTTCCTGTATCTTCCTCTTCTCACCTCAGTCCTCACATCAATCTCTTGCCTTTCAGCAATCTACACACACATACACACTATACATTCCTTCAGGGCAGTGCACAATTCCCTTACCCATTTTTGACAAGAAATGCACATTGAGTCACACGCCAGAGGCCATGGTTACACGAAAGTCACAGGTCAATAAAGATCACTTACATTTCCTATGAGTTTTTTTCATCCTCTTTTTCCCCTCCGGGAGCCAGAGTCTCAGAAAGGAAAGAAAGAAATGTCAAGGGCCCCTTTGTCAAGTGCTTAAAAAACCAAAAAATCCCCAAAATCCACCATTGGATGCCCCCCTCAACCTCTTGTTACCTTGCCTTAAGGAAATTGGCCTTTTTCTTTTGGCGTCCTTCACCTCAAAGGAGTTCTTCATCCCTTCAAAAAGTTGGTCACTGACTTATCTCTCTCCCTTGATGATGCACAAGAAAGCAGAAGAGATTAGCTAGTATTCGTTTAAGACTCTCTTTTACAAGAAGCCAATAAAGTGATCTACATTGTATCACAGTTCAACATATTTGACAGCTGTTCTACAATAAAATTCCCTCCATACATATGCTTCTTCAAGCTCATACATATGCTCACCACAAGTATCCCCCAGCTGCTCCTCTGAGACACTTTGATAACTATAGTATTATGTTAGATGTATTTAAGTACGTATTCTACCTTATCTTTAGCCTAGTAATTACTTTGAGCAACTATACTTGGTAAAGATAGAACCGTAAACTACGCTAGTGCTACTTAAATATCTCAAGAATTTGCTCATTTTCTCTAGGGGTGAATCTCATGCATGCATTCATTGTTTCCTGTCAGACTTGGTTTCCACAAACCTGTAAGAAATCATATTCCATTCACACAATAATGGAATTATTGCTTAAGTCTACAGGTATGTGATTCACAAAATCTTTAATAGAATAAAACAACACTAAGAACTGAAATGAGTAAAAAATAATAGTTTTACTGAACTTTTCACTGTACATGCTGAATACCAGATACCAGTAATGCAAATCATCAGAAAATACAGGCAGCACAGTAGCCATCCTAATACTCATTCTATGAACACAGAAGTTGCATTTTCATTAGCATGTTGAACCGGATCAGCAGTAACTTTTTGAAGCAGTCTTTCCAGGTTTCCCTGCTAACTATGATGTGGTTTGCTCTTCTGAAGGCATTTCAGAGCACATGACCTAGATTTCTCCAAGAAGAAACTGTACCAGAAGATATGCTGCAGGAACATCCCCAATACACTTCAGCTGCAATAAAGGTAGTCCACTGTAGGAACACTCAAGTGTATATAGTGAAAATGCCCACATGAACAGTTTCACCCTGTAGATCTTCTACTAGCTCATGCTATCTGCTAATGGAAAACTTTTTTTTTTATTTCCTCTTGTAGAGACCTTTAGGTCTCATTCACATGTGTGCCAGTACAAAACACATGTGTAAATACATCTGTGACAGCTGAGTTGAATCTGACATGTGAAGGACTCACCTCAATAGAGTAAATTATTACCCAGGAAATACTGTCCCTTATTCATTGTCCCTTGATTTTATTACCACTTGGTTTCATAGCCACAATAGTGATGATGCTAGTGTATTTAGCAGAAGTATTTTTTTTTTGTTTTGTTTTTTTTTATTTTTTGTTAATCCTCTACAAGCACAGTCTGCATAAGTACCTCTTAGAAGAAAAATGCCCCTGGACACCTGAGTTTCTGTGCTGTTTTTTCTACAGTTTCATTACATTTATTTGATAAATAAAAATTAACATCACAAAGTAGATGACAGTTTTTCTCTTCTATCATTCTGATATTTAAAATTCAGCACTCCTTGTTGGGGATTTAAAACAAAACAACCTACCAAACAAAAAAACAACCCTATTGTATGGTAGTTTTATGTAATTTTGGTAGGCATTTCAGGTGCCCAACATAAGAAATAACAGCGAAGCACCTAATTATCACACATATAAATATTTAGTGAATAAAGATAGCTAGGACCAGCGTAGACTGCTTATTTCCCCCCACATAAAACTCTCAATATGAAATAAAACAACTAAAAGTTCACTTGAATATTTCATAATGTACTGCAACATAAAACATTTAACACGCCTGCTACATGAAAAGATTTTCAGAGAGTTCTACAGTGATGTCTCAGATCAGAATTTTCACCTCCATGAGAATAGGAATATGTGCTAATCATGCATGTTAGCATGCTTCTCATCATTAGTTGTTAAATTTTCAAGGCAATCCACAAGAATTTGATTTTTCTAGTAATTAAATTAAGGCATATTTGATACCAAACAATTGTCTGAGCCTGGGAGAGGGGTCTTTTCCTGTTGGAGATCCAAAAAAGGTGAAGACAAAGAAATCTATGATACTTCCCAATAGCTCTTGACAGGTTCAGTAGAGCTAGCAGGCAATAGCAGCCTGAGGAGACACCACTGGGAAGCTTGCTGAAGCATTCATCCAGAAAAAAATAATTTCTTCCAGGAAAAAAAAGTCTCCTTTTATTTTGAGCATGTCTTTTGTTGTTGTTCCAGCCTGTGATCTGATAATGCAACTAAATCAATGGACAATATACCAGATTTTTACAAAAAAATTTTCAAACCTGTATACCGTCAAAACAGTCAGAAATAAACAAGTTACAGCAAGTCAGAACATATATCTTGAGCACACTGGATATTTGTTTCATATTGACACAGGTGAAAGCTGGTAAGAGGGAAAGATTATTTTAACTAAAACAGTCATAATTACTCTTTGGAATGCTGTCTTGACTTAGTGGTCTTATGATAGCTTACCAAATACAATACTATCCCCTAAATACTGAAAAGTCTTGTTATCTCATGTCTATTAACTGCATTGTAAATTTTGTCAGATAACTGAAGTCTTGATTATCCAGAAGACAAACTGTCATCAATTTTACCAAGACCTGAGCAAAGAAAAAAAAAAAAAGCAATGTGTTTTAGGAAAGCTCAGTGTTAAATTTTCTCTTGATTAGAAGCAAGTGGCTCTCTCTGTTAAGATTGGGTTAAATGGGGAGGCACATCCAAGACTCCATCATATCTAGCTCTACAAATTACTACCTTGGGTTTAACACACAGATACAGAATAAGTTGAGAACATGAGTGTGTCCAAAAAAGGTACAGGTTCAAAAAGTTATGGAAAGTATTAATGCAGTTTACTTTCACTAGCCTTGTCATTTGATTGAATAAGATTTTAATACTCATCCATTTGATGTGCTTATTTCCTTATTTTGAGGGAAAAGAAAGAAAAAAAGAAAACCAGAAAAAAAGGTCTTGAGACAGTGAAGATATTTTCTTCAAGGCTGCAGAAAAAGGTAGTTAAAGGCTAGGCTATGGTTTCCAGAACCTAGGTAACTCTGTCTATTTCTACTAAGTACACTCCCTATAATACTAGCATAAATCCAGAGAAAATCAGTCAATTGCAGTTGTAAGCTAATGTAAATGAGGTCAGATGTGTGATCAATAGGTCTCTAAACAATCCCTTACTTGAAAAATAATGAAATAATTTCACAAATTGTTCCCATCCAATTCTGGATCAATTGAACAAAGCCACTTAGTGTTGTTTATGAATTTTTTTGATCAAGAAAAACTAAAATGAGGTAACCCATTTGGAGGCTGCTATTCCTAAAGACCTTACAATAATTTTGTAAACATCATCACTAGTAACCTCTATATAATAAAAATCTCTGAAGTAGGTCTTCACACAAATTCAATTTTAGTTTATTGTACCATAACAGTTACACCTTGTTATAAGGACTTTTACAAGGAAAATAATTTATTTTCAAGGCCTCCCACCATTGTCCCATAAGTCACACTACCTTACAAAGCTTGTGATTAGTTGGTTTCAAGAGATGTGTGAAAAGTAGTCAGAAGGAGTTGTGAGCAATACATCTAATTAAGGGAATTTTATTTTTATTATTTAAGAGTTACCATTGATGTACTAGAATATTGAATGTCATTGTTAAATTTACATAGCAACTACCACTTATATCTTTAACTAAGTCTTTAATTCATATAGCATAAATTTTAATGAAAATGTTTAAACATGTTTTAATGTATACTTTTACCAGGATATAGATATGAAACTGAATGAATTACGTAAAATTGATCAATCCAATTGCTCCCCAAGAGGTTTGCCTGAGAATTTGCCTTTACTTGCCACTCTTAGCATAGTCTTCAAGGGCTTTTTATTTAAGATTGATTGGAATAGACGAAAATATATTTAAGAACCCAAAGGGTTTTAAGTCAGAAATGTGTCAAACACTTTCAATCCCTTGTTCCTATCATTTTATACTTCATAATGGATCCCTTTTGAGAGGGGTTTATGTGTCCCGACATATTTGGAAATGTTCCTTGACAGAACAAATTCTTTGAGGACATAAATCAAAACTACAGCTGCTCCCCTAAAAGCTGTCAGTGATAATAGCATCAGAAATTGGATTAAATAAGTCCTGTTGAGAGACAATATGTCCATTTCTACATTCAAAACACATACAAATTAACAGAGAAACTCCAAGAGTGGTGAGCAACAACAAGGAGGTATAATAATGCTTTTCAGCTTACAGGAGCTGAGCTCTGAATCGCTCCCAGAGCAGAACTCCACTTGCTTTGTATAAACCTGAGCGTGCTTCTTTGAATAATGTAAGCATAAAACTCTAACATATTCTAGAGTGGTATGAATAAAACCTAAATGTTATTTCATCCAAGAATGGATAGGACAAACATTCATTTGTTCCAAAAACAGTAATCCGTAGTATAGCAACAAAGACGAAAGAATTTTACACAGAAGTGATAAACATGTAACTTGGGCTTTCCAGGTGACAGTTTGTTTTGGCTCCCTCCTGCTGTACTGTTTTTTCGCTTTTCAGAAAAGGGTTGAAAGATTGTAGCAGTGATTTATACTTACTTACTTTGAAGGGGAAAAATGTTGAAACCTAAACAGACAATGTTAGACTAGAGCTAAATTTATTCTCTTTAGTTTCATAGTAGAGGTCACTGCTACATTAGTTTCAGTGTGAATCAATTTTTCAGCTATTTCTCAGTACTGTTGGCAACTACTACAGCACCACTATCATGGCTAACACACACTTGGCCATTATCCATCAGTTATTTTTCTTTTTACCTTGTGTGATCCTATTTACACAAGCAGCAAAGATTTGCGGGAAAAATTCTGCTCTGATCTATATCATTGCGAGACATGGTAAGAAGCTTATTTATATGACATATTACCACGTTCCCTTATATTTCTATTTACTTTGTTAGAGTATTATAGACATAATGGATAATAAAATAGATTATTATCATAAGCATTTGAATATCAAAATCTAAACATCAACCACAGCTAAGGAACACGGGTCCTGGGATTTCTATGCTGTGTTGTGCCCATGACAAATAGGTTTGTAGGATGTGCTTCTCTTTTTGCTCACACAGCTACCTAGAAAGATTGGACGTGCTGCACATGGACCATGCACTTGATTTGCATTGCACTGTAGACATAACTTTAAATTTTTTCCATGCCCTACAACGACTGGCCTCAGCGTGTCACATCGCTGTTATTACTGAGCTCCATTGTGAAACAGCTGTGTGAAACAGCTAAGCCCTTTAGTCAATCTCTCTATTGCTCTTCTCCCCAGTTAGCAATGGGTAGCAAAATGCCCATATCCACATCATGCACCACAGTGGCTGCTCCAGCCTCTTCTTCCACCCTCTCCTCCCTCAGCAAATAGCTGTTTACTTCTGGGAAGTATTTATGCCTAGGGCTGATTGCCTCTGCACTAGAAGTAATTCTGCTTGTATTAAGAAACCTGCTCTGCTCTTCTAAGATAATAAACAAGTATCAAACATAGATTTGCAAAAAATATCCATGATCTGTGAAATATTTATAGCATAGACAACTTAGTTGCAAGTTTTAGGATTAAAAAAAAAAAGAAAAAAGAATTTTTACAGATAAAATATACTTTACATCTTTATTTGTTTAGTATTTATCAGAATATATGAAGACAGGAGGATGAAACAGATTGTTATCCTTAGCTATGATGCTTGCTTTAGGCTTAAAATCAGCAAGTTGACAAAATAGTTATTCCTGAATGCACAAACTATCTGAATTCTACCTTTTATCTTCAGGGTCACAAACCAAATGCTCATTTGTTACCCAAATAGGGATTCATTAGTCTGACTGAAACAAACAGGATTAGTTGTTTATCAATTCAAAAGTAATCCATTTTTTTTAATTTACCAATATATTACATTGCTGAGCAAAGACTTATCTTTCCATTGTTTATAGGCCTCACTATTTAAGAGGATTATTATTGTAGAATAATCATCTTGCTTTAATTATTAAGAGAACCGCATCATTTTATTAATGATAGGATTTATGCCAAGTTAGAAACAGAATGTAAAACACAGAATCAGTCAGTAGCTGACAGCAGTGTTTGTTAACATTTCTACAAAATATTTGGGGGGGGGGGAGGGCAGCAGAACAAAAAAAACCCAGAACACCAAAAAACCACAAAACTATATATATATATATATTTTATAACTGAAGCTGTCTCAACAAACAATACAAGTACATATTCTTGTACTGTACATACCTGAGGCACAAAATGCATACACATCTTTTCTCGATCCCTAAGAAGCCAAAGTAACAAAATATTTCACTGGATTAGTGGCAGAGGTGGTGGTGCTGCAGACTGCATTACCCAAAGCAGAAGGCAGGAGCACAGCCAGCCCACACACAGCAACTCAGTAGTCTGTGGACTCCAGACTCCAGAAAGAGCAGATCAACTTTATCAGCCATCAAGAAACAACCATGATTAAGCTAATGCTTATTGCCAGCACCTGCCAAAACAGTTAAGCAAACACATTTGTTTTACTGAATTTTCAACTTAACTTTTTCAGGTGGCAGTTGTACTGTCTAGGAAGTGTGGGTTCTCATCCTGCACCTGACTCAGCTCAGACCACCTTCTCCTCTGGTGCATTCCAATTGATGCAGTGTCCTGTTTGATACATCTGTATCATCAGTTATAGGATCAACAGTGACCAATAAAAAAACTTTAAACAACAGGGACTACATTTAATAAGTCTATTTATTCAACTGCTAACCAAATAATTGTCTATTACTATTGTTTTTAAAAAGTACAAATACCGTAATCTATAAGCAAAAATCAATCTACTAACTCAGCTGACAGCATCCTACTATATTCCTTTAAAAATATAAAAAGTAATAGGCATAAAGACTTTGAACCTTGATCAAAACATAATTTTTTCCCCATTGTTCTTTTTTGGCCCAGTTCTTTTATCCAAGTCTTCCTCAGTCATTAAGTGTTTGGAAACACACATAGAATTCAGGATTGATGTCTTTCTATCTGTTTCATAATATATTTTAGACAACCTGCAAAAGACAGCATTTCAGTGGCTTACTAAATCCTATCAGCTCCATTTCTGCTGTCTGACTCCAAAGAATTGAGGTAACTGCACCTATCCTTAAAAAGGAAGGCGGTAAAAAAGCCAGTATTCTTTAATCCCTATTTAGAGTCACCTCTGAATGTTATCTCCTTCTGTTGTATATACACACCGGACAGATCTTTTAGGACAGAGACAGAATAGTTGACTTTTTCTTTTTTAATATTTGGCTTCAGCTCAAACTCTGTCAGCCTCAAGAGGTCCATCAAGCAGGACTGGCCTATCTCATGTTTAAAAGGCAACAACTTAAAAGAGGTTGGCACTAGCTGCGGCAGGCTTTCTTTTTTAAGCCGTTTATATCCTGCGAAAACCCCCAGTTCTCTTTTAAAATTCACAACACATTAATTAAATTAGAAACAAGATCTCTCTTTACATAAAAAGAACTTGTTCTTTAAAATATGAGAAATAATGGTGTTGTGCAGTCAAATCCCACAACTTCCAACTACTTATTTTTCCAGAGCAAATTAACGTGCACTTTCAGCTAAACATGAAAACCTGATTATGTTTAGTATCTGAAAATTTTAAGAGAAATATTTACCTCACACTCAGAAAATTAAGAATTAAAAAATATCTTTATTTCATAAAATTAAGTTTTTAGTTACTGATGATAAACTACCAACTGAAAGTTAGACTGGTTTGTTTTCTAAAAGATAGTTTTCTCAACCCTTGCTTGTGCTCGTTGATTTGTTACTTTATGATCGCTTATGATTGTTGACTGCTTGCATTGATTTGTACATGTGATATATTAAGAAAGAAAAAAAGAACTGAAACACTTTTTCTGATTTAAAAAAGAAGTGTATTATCTTTACAAAAAGACAGAGGATTAAGAATTCTTATTCAAGGCTTCCTAAATTTAGTGTTGTAAGCTAAGGTCACCTTTGTACTCCTGATTCAGGCCTTGAAAATGTCATAGTCTGGGAAAGCCTATTTAGTAGTAATCAAGCAATCCAAAGGTATAATGAAGAGAGCTGAACATATAATTCACGTAGATTAATTCGCTCAAACCTTTTCCAGTTCTGGAGTGTTAATAAACAGATTCCTAAAATTTTATTTATTTAGAAATACTCAATATATATTATTTTTAACTATATACATCAAAAGTTCACTAAGTGTATCTGATTTAAAAAACCAAAGACACAGAGCTGAACTACAGTTAATTTATAAATTATAGTATACTATATAAATTAATACACACCATGAATTCTGTATAATATTTTTCTGATTCTCCAATAAATCAAGAAAATAGTAAAACACCTATCATTAAAAGCAGAATTAAAACAAAAGGCCAGGATACTGAACCTCTTATCTAGTATGTAAAAATAAGGAGCTTTAGGAAAAAGTTTATTGTCTCCTCTTCAGACAATGATATCCTTAGTTGAGGACATCATCCTTGAAGAAACAGGAAATGGTAAGATTAACTGGTGCAAGGTTTTAGTTTGGTACTCTCCTGTCACACCTCACATCATGCAAGTGACTATTTGCTTTCTTCAAAAAGTGCATTTTTGTTTTTCTTTGACTTATTTAGAATAGAGTAAAACAGAATATTTCAGATGGAAGGGATCTACAATGATCATCTAGTCCAACTGTATTTAAATACCTTGTACCAGGGAACACAGTCATCCTCTCGAATATGAAGCAGCTAGCATTCCAGCTCTTTAAAGTAAGCACATCCTTTTATTTGTTTCACTAGTATGAAGTTTTTACTAGCAGTTTTGTTGTGATGCACAGTTAGTTGTGTAGTAATGATCAGTTTCTCATCTGATTGTGTAGCATCTATAGTAAAACCAAGTTAAAAAAAAAAAGATTAGGTCTTGCAGCTAAATCCAGCAATATCTGCTATAGATGACAGGCATCTAATTTCTTAAATGTGGTTAAATTTATCTTAAGTTTTCTTACATTTAGATATATCCAGACAGTTGTCAAAAGCAATACGTCACCTTGCATGAATATCTACAAGCTACCTACAACATAGTGGAGCAAAAGTCTTGCTCATGTTCCCAGCTGGATTTTCAGCCTTTAGTGAGCTCTTGGCCTCAGTAATTATATTGTTGTTGGTAAATCGGACTAGACCTATAGCAAGTTATGCAAGTGACTTCTACTCACCCATAGAACTGCTGCACAGACAAATACATGCAGGTTTAATATCTTGGCTTTCTTACACCAAAAGGTACAAAACTGAGCCTTATAGCATTTAAATATTGTTCTAAAATAATAATTACTGATCATCATTACATCTTTCTCCTACAGAAACTTTTGTGTGTTGTTCAACTCTACAGAGAGGCAACACTTTATTAACATTGATGGATCTTTTCTGTATGTGTCAAACTGATATCCTGTGACAAGACATTGAGCTATGAATCAACATTTAACATTCATTGTCTGAAATTCTAGAGGTAAGTCCCAAATTTACTTATGATTAAAGGCGATCCGTCTCCTCCCTCCCCCCATTCTACTTATTAAATTATATAGGAACAGTTTGGCTAGAAAAATATGAAATGAAAACACCAGGAAATCAGGCGACAGCAATATACATACTTAAACATATGAAAGTAGAGAACATGTTCAAATGACTATCCTATTAGCTTTACCTAGTAATAAAAAAATGGATGCTAGCATTCAGCTGTTCATAATGCTGAGATATATTCAATACAGAAAACCAAAAGATAAAATTTCTGTAGTCCTCGCTAAGGCTTTAGAATCCTAACAGGGTGTTCTAAATAATGTAGAAAGAAAAACTACCAACCATCTGTCTGGAGTAGAAGCCATGCAGAGAAAAATTTACAGACATATTGGATTGTATTTAAATTATTGTCTTTTTATTTTTGGAAATAAATATTAAAAAAAAAAAAAATCCATACTGAACATTGTACTCATTAGAACTTTATATAGTATCCTTTTATTTTTACTCTTTTTTTCTTTTTTATGCATTTTTTTTAATTACATATATTTTATCTGGTTTAGCACTATCAGACTCATCATCTAACAAAAAAAGCTTAATTGCTAAAATTAAGTTTTAAATTTACTTTTTGGAGGTCACATTGAATTCTATTCTGAAAAACACGATATTTCACCTTAGCGGTATTATTTAACTTCAGAATAAAACTTTTTGCAGTTTCAGTTTGAGGTTTCTGTTAGGATAGTAGTCTTATTTAAAGGTATGGGACTAATAACTGTAATCTGGGACACATTTCCTGTTCTGTCACAGACTTTCTGGGCAATCACTTATATCCACTCAGGCCCAATCTGATGAAATGAGCTATGGAACACTTCCTGAGGGATTCAATAAGCATATCATTTTACTGGCACATATAAAATATCTACTACAACACAGATAAGCTGTAAATATTCATTAAACATTTTAAATTATTGCAAGATTCTTAAGACACAAAATATTATAGAAGTGATTTTAATATTTAATATGAAATATAGTTTGGGGTTTTTCTTCCTCTTTCCAAATAAGAAGTCTCTTCAGCTATTCATGAAGCAATTGTAAATCCACATGACAAAACAAGTAGTTGAATTTGTGGTAAAAGTTGAAAACATTGCCAGTGCTGTCTTCTCTATAATCCTGTTCTCTAATACAAGAAAAATACATAAACCTTGTTAAGCCTGCAGGGACTGAATATTCCCTGTCTTTGATAAAAAAACCAAGAAGATGAAGGCTATTCATGGGATGATTTCTAAGGAAAGATTTTTTTTTTTTTTTTTTAATTTGAGGAAAATTATTTATATTTTATACAAATAATTTTTTTAAATTAATAATATTTTACTCCTGGTATATATTTAGCATATGTTCTCTGAAGTAACACAGTTGCTTTTGCCAATGTCATAATGGACCTAGTAGAGCTATCTTTTCCCCAGAAAAGAGATTCTCATTTGGTTTATCTCCTAAGGTACATCATACCATTTTGTTGGTAAAGAGTGACAGTGAAACATAGGAAACTGTATGCAACAAACACACATTTCTTCTTCTTTCATGTTCAGCTTTTAAAACCAAGGTAGCCAGAAATGTATTTGATGACCACAAACTTTATCACATAGAATTCTTCTACCATTCAAGCAATTAGACTACCAGTAAAGTGACAACAAAAGGTAATATAAGGAGATATATCCAAAAGAGGGAGTTGCCCTAAAATGGGCCACAGTATTACAGCAAATTTTCTTGGTCCTTTAATTTTTGCTTCATGTATGTTCAGTGCTGATTTGTTCAATTCTGCATGCTTTTGAAAAAATAGTTCTACTGACCTAACTTTGTGTTGTGAGGTAAAGCAGTAGCTGTGGAACTAGACACCCTTAACAATTTTTACTTTTTTTTTTTTTCCTGTTAAATGAAAATGACAGGTCTCCAGGCTCCAGGCAAAGCAGTTCAAGGCTGATTTCTGTAATACAGTAGTGTAACTCCTCAACAAGAGTTCCTAAGGTTCACAGTATATTCATGCATCCATCATTGAAAGACTGGTCAAAATAAAATATTGCTTTAAGCTGTATAAAACAAAAAAGTTTTTACTGAAATTCTGTTACTGAAATGTGCTCCATGGAAGAATGCTTGAAAAATACCATGATGCTTTGCCAAGTTTGCCTTAGTGCCTGCCAAACTATTGAGGTGTGGGCCACAGTGATTACACTGTGTATAGGGAAAAACTTTATAACCATGAAATAATTGAAAATTAGTTTTCTGATATTCAGGGAACTACTCTCTGCTTTGTTGTGCTGCTTTCATGCTGGTGTAACTGCAAGGTAGTCAAAGGACCCATGTGAAAAGGAGAGTGTGGAAAACACAGTGTTTTCAAAGACCTTTGTGACTTGATGTCAATTGCAGTTTCATCATTGCCTGAACCTGCAGCCATCAAAGCCAGTTCAGCCGTGCTTTTGGTTCCCAGAAGTGATGGAGAAAACACTGTCTGACCCAATACTGTGGAGCTGCTTTTGATATGTGGTGCTGCTAACGATGGGTATGGTAATAAAAACAAAAGAATAAAGCTTCCTACTCTGAGTGAAACATTTGGGTCGCTTGTCTAATCAATGCCTCCACTGAATCCATTAAAAGAGTCCGAGCTCTCAGAGAAGACTCAGATGTATGATATTTTCATGCTTGAGAAGTCAAGGAGGTGTTTTCTATATTCTCTACAGAGCACAAGAAAAGGAATTTGCAGAAGTTCATTAACAATAGTGTGTGTGATACTTTCTCCATCATAAACATTTGGTTTTGTCATTTTGTTTTCAGCTAACAGAGGAAAGCCCAGCTGGGAGATAGGCAGGGAGTCAAACAGAGGAAAAGGAATCCCTGGAGGGTTAGTGATGTTCAAGCAGATTGGGGAGGAGGGAAAAGAGAGCAGGAGCAGATGGGAGGGGGGGAAGAAACCAGAAGCAGAGCAGATGTGGGGGTAGGAGGCAGCTAGTTTTGGTTAAAGACAAAGGAGGACGAATATGAACTAAATTTTTAATTTACATTTAGAATCTTCATTTTTCCACACACACTTTTTGTGTTTTACACTAGAGGAAAGTTTGAACAGCCTGCAAAACATGAAAGACAGAGCAAAATATCATCAATATCACTTGAGCAAGCACTATAAAATAGAGTGGTCTGTAAGAGTTTCTTAACCGTGAGGTTTTGACTCTAAAAGACTGGAAACTGAAGGTTTCCACCTGTACCATATTCCACTGTACAAAGTACACATTTGGAAAGATATGTGTTAGCAAAAAAGTAACGAGGAGACTTGTGTACATAGATAATGATCAGATCTTTGTATTTCCTGAATTAAAGAGGAGTAATAAGAGGAGTAATACCAAGCCATAAGCAAATTACACACAGGTCTTCCCTAAATAAAAAATAAAAAGGTATAACCTATGTTCAATACGCAGAACATTTTCATTTCCTATGAAGCCACCCTCTATATTCTATCTAGTTCTGTATTTTAAAGTTGCATTTCATTGCTGTGCTTCCTGGCAGGGTATATAGGTTGTGAGCGAAGTCTGACTGAGAATGCTGCAGCTGAAAGTTAATTAGTGTGTTGGCAAGCTGTCAGCTAGATGTTTGTCTGTTTGCTTTTTGTACAGAAATGAACGAGAGTGGATTCCAGAGGTGTCTGAGTACAATTAAGTATCTCACCCTGTAAAATAAATATTTTATATTACTGCATGTTTTTAGAAATCAGCCAGAATGTATCTGTTAATGGTATTTTCCACTGATATCCCTAAATGTAAATATATGTAAGTAGGTAGAAAAGATGCAGTGTAATTGCATCTGTTTGGTGAAGCATAAAGGGACAGATTCTGTGTTTCATTTAAACACAAAATAATTCTGTGTGATCCACAAACTTGCTCAAGGTTTGTAAAAGAATATTGGAGATCAGATTCTAGCCCAGATTAATTTGGCCTAATTTAGTTGCTCGTTATACAGCAGCCGAGCCTGTGTAAATTGTTAAAAGAAGATTTTTCTGATTCTGTGTGGAAAAATTGCTAGAAATCTTGGAATATGAAATAGTCTACACCCAGTAATAAACCTTCACCCCCAGCAATGACTAGGCATGTGACAAAAGGGTGGCCAGATTTCACTCCCCAGAATTAAAGTGAGAAGCCTGGAGAGGGTGCAGCAGGAAAAAAGGAGAACTAAAAGGGGACCAGAGAATGGCAGCCTTGATTCAGGCTGAATGCCACTTCCAGAAGGACCCTGCCTATAGCTTGTTTTCATCTGACTAGGTACAAAGAACAATTTCTCCATATGCACAAAAGGAGGCGCTCCCAGTATCTCAGTCCTCGTGAAAGGATGGGCACAATCCACACACAACAGCACAATCCAATTAAAGTCAGTGCGCTCAAGTTTCTTTCTGCCTCCTGACTTCTGCATAGACTCTTGCATTTCTGTCACAACTTTCCATTACTGAAAAGCCGTTGCAGTTCCCCACAGGTTCCTCACAGAGCATAAACCTCAAGTTATGGCTGGGGCTGTTATTGTGGACAGATGTAGGGTCAGTAGTCAGGAGATTATTTCCTGGTGCTTTCACAGACCTTGGCCACTTACACAGGTGGACCCTCACAGGCGACATGGTGCTCCCTTGAGCCTTCTGGAGCAGCTGCCCTTGCAATCCGGACTCCTTATTGTAGGGATGATCGCAGAAAGATCTCAGGGGAGATTTTAGATTTTCCTTTATGGTGCATTTTATTTCTTTTTGCCCACTGTCCCTTATTTCCCAGGTTGCAGTTGCACTCCCAGGACACGTAGTCACATCATTTTACTGGGCTCTGCACACCTGTTTTTCTATGATCCAAGTACTAGCTCATTCTGAGTGGGATGATCTGAATCCTCCCTCCCTCTAGCACAGCAGCTGTACAGAGGACACAATTATACCCCAACACTGGTGTCAGGTTCTGTGTCCATGGGCTCCCTGTAGGAATCAGCATCAGCTTCAGAAATCACAGAAGTATTTCTGTCTTTCCTGTGTCTAGGAGAGTTATATTCACCCTGGGTGTTCACATATGCTTCAGGTATACCACAAGAGTGCACAAATACCCCCTGTGGAATAGGAACTGACACTGAAAAGCAAAGATTGCACTGCAGCTCACAACCTAGGCCTAGTGATGTTTGCCTTGCAGCAAAGAGGCCCAAAAATCTGATGCATCCTGCTACATCTGAGGCCTTGGAAACTCATCTCTTCCTACCAATGCACCCAGAGGAGATGCTAACTTCCACAGAGCAGGTTGAGTATCTCTGTGAGTAGAATTCGATTGTCCTGAACTAGTTTTATAAGCCCTTGAAGGAGGAAGCATAGACAATACAGATGAGAAAAATCTGTTGCAGGCTGGAATACTATCTGGAGGTGCCACAGGATGCATTTCCCAGCAAACCTGAGCATCTGTTGCACAAATTTCTATTGCATGTGGCCCTGGTGCTTCAGGGCAGAGAGTATATAGGACCCTAAAACAAGAACATCCAAGTCCCTTAAAATTACCAGTAGTATTCAATATATATATGGTTTACTCTTTTAAATATTATAACTTATTTTCTGTAATAAAGTTAGAAAACTCTCTGAAACCTCACAGCAAAGAAAATCACTGAAACACATAGGCACAAGGAACTCATATTCTCTTGGGTGCAGTTGTCCTCTCTTACTGTTTGCTTAGCTGGTTTGCAGATTAGCACAGAAACCGGGCTCAGCGCAGGTCCCTTTCTGAATCCCGTTTCTGCTTTGTTTTGAAGTTCAGTGTGAAAGTGCCAGCTCAGAGCCTTCCCAGGTTGTGTCTAGCTTTTACCTGAAGAAGGAAGGCTCCCTCGTGCCCTCATCAGAACACACATGTGTGAAGTTTAGAGTATTAGTTTATATATTTTTAGAAAGGATGTAAACTGTTTGGAATAGAAATGGCTCCCAAGAGTTCATGTATAACCCACAAGGATTCATATTCATCCCTAACCCACTAATCCTGTAGTTTTGATGACTTAAAAGCCTGCTGCTTTAGAATTCTTTGTGTATGTATCCCCAGCTGGTCCTTAATTGTTTCTCTTCTATATTTATGTGTACTCCAGATCATGTGTTGCTATACAATATCTTTATCACAAATTGATTTAAATCTGTCCGGCACCAACTCTCAGAATCCATCAGCATAAAGCAAAGTATTTATTACCTGTCCATCACAAGATAGTTCTGAAGCAGCCATGACTTCTAAGCTCCAAAACGCATCAGAACATAAATTAGTAAGTGCAATTTATGAGAACAGATTCATAACAAGTACATTTCTAGCAGTATTGTATTAAACAGGAATGTTTAAGTCAGAGCAGCTTGTGCCTCCAGATTGTCAGTCATTTTCAATCACAATAAGAAGTGAAAGTAATTTAAGTAAACATAAGAGTTTCTTTGTTTGACTCTTTTGTTTTAACAAATGTTGCCAAGTAGAAATGTTGCCAACTGAGAAGCAGTTAGGGTTTTCTAGTTGGCTTCAGCTGACCCCAAACCATAGGCTTCCTAGAGCACTGAAATATTGTTAATAGCACTGACTATTGCTAATGTTGCTAAGCTGTCCAGAGGGTCCTAAAGAGACTTCTGTTATTATTTATAAACACCAGGAAGATCTAATCCAGGTGTCACAAGAGAGGCAGGTTATCTTCATTACAGGTATGAAGAAGTGAACATATAACAGCCTATAGGATTAATACTGCTCAAAATAGAAGTTACAGCTTACTTTTTGGTATAATCACCCTGTTAGAACATATTTTGCCTCAAGTTTAAAGCCCATTAATCTTGTGAAGAGCCAAAAATCTACAATTCATGTCATCTAACTGGCATGAAGCAAACTACTCAGCAAAGCTGTGGAAATTCTGATCTAGAATAAACTTGTGAATGAGATATGGACAGCCTTAGCAGCTTGCTGCTTCTGGTAGCTGCCACCACCAACTGCTCTCCCCTATTTTGCTCTCTCATCATTGATTTGGCAGCATGCAGTGTATTTTTTCTCTACTCACCTGCAAAGGTAGAGGTGCTACATGAAATAGTACTGAAAAGGTTAAAGACAACGTGTTTGCCCTTTAGGAAAGAGACTGCCAAATAAAAAGGCCACTTTATCAATGTGCAGACTTGGAGGCAACTAAAAGCTGCTCTTTAGAGTTTCTCTGATCTTATTCCTGGCTGTGCATCACAGTTTGCCAACACCTGGGAGCTGCAACTTGAAGCTCCATGTGGGCAGCTCTGCAGCATTTGTAAGGCCTCTTTGCACCCTGGGACCCTGCTCTTGAACATCTTGGATATCATGTCCCAAACACCTCATGTGCAAGAAAAATAAGGAGGCTCAGAAAGCATCTGATGCACAGAGACAAACAGGTATCTTGAAAATCCCTATCAGCCTCAAAGTGAGGCCAGGTTCCCAGCCAGGCCCTTGCTTGTGATCCTTGCTGGGGACCTGCTGTCTGTCACACTGCCAGACTCATTTCTACCCTTCCCCACCTGCCCTTCAGGTGTCAGTGGTTTCTGTTTGGCCTGAAGACATCACCAGACACCCCCACTCAGAGCCCTAAGATGGCACAGCAAAGATGACAGAGGCCAGTTGCCAAGCTGACCAGATTTTCACCTAAAATTTAGAATAGCCAATGACTCATTGGACCTGGATCCAAACAAGAACGCTTGTGACTTGCTAGGAAGGGCTAAAAACCACCAAATACCAGCTTGTGCAGGACTCACTATTTAATGCCCCCTCTAACCAAGAACACTTCTCTAAAAGACATCTGTGCTGTATAAAGTCAAGGCTGAACACGCAGACGCCCCCTGCTTTTAACTGCTTACCTCAACTGCATTTATATGCACTTCAAGCATTTATCTGCTCTGAGTTTCCTGGGGAGATGAGCTACACTTTGAGAATAATGCTGAGAACAGGATGCTCAGAAAAGTTCAATTTTATTATATTGTTATTGCACACAAAACCTAAGAACAATTTATGTGGTAGACAGCTTACTATGCCTAGAAAATGCTACAACATGCCAGTTTTCCCATATTGTGTTCTTAGTAAGTTCATTCTTGTCAGAACCTGTTTGCATGTTTCTATGGGCTGTGAGCAACACTCACTGTCCTGCACTGGGCTCTGCAGAATGAAACACCTTGGAGTGTGACCTTCTAGATGCTCTGAGAAAAGCAAACAGGACAATTCAGGTCGTCAAGACAAATCAGAGAAGAGAATCAATGAAAAAGGAGATGGAAAACAGTCATTGATCCTAAAACTCACAGGATAAAATTTGTAATAGCTTGACTGAGGTAACCCGGCAGACTGTTTTAACAACTTTTTTTTCCCTTCCCTAATCACCTTCACACAGATGATGTAGGAGAAGAAAGGACTGTGGGTAAAAAATGAGAAGTTATTTAAAATTCACATATGTATAGTCACAGATCACCATATATATAATTATTTTATTTTTTAGAGTTGATAAAGTCTCTGAATTTTAAGAAGACAGTAGTTTTGTTTTTGTGTTCTTTTCCCCCATTTTGTTATTTTAATTCCAAGAGCCTTTGTTTTCATGTTTAGTTCAGTACTTTCTGTAAATTGCAGGTGAAACCACAATTGGAATTCCAAAAGCCAAACCACCAGATTATCAAAAGGTAAACAAATGTTCTCTACCAGAATAATGTTTTACCTAGCACGTTTAGCATTCAGAAAATCCATGTATGCATGCTGTTTGCAGGAGCTTACCTTCCTGTCAGAACAAATCAATAGATCCCATCCTAAAAATTCAACAATGAGAAGTTAAAAAAAAAAAAAAAAGTACTCAAGAACACTTTTCAAAGAGCCCATGTCTTATAGCAACAGGTGAGGACTGTTGGCTTTGGTCTGCTGTTCACAAATAAGATATAATTGTGTATAATTAAATGAATTTTCATGCTATATATAGGCAGTAGAATTCAACCTATACAGTAAACTTGTAACATGAATTTTATTAGGAAAAATTCTTGGGACTAGAACATTTGGATGGAAAAATATATTCAAATCATAAATTAAGCAGATAACTTTTCGATGAATTAAGAGAAATATATTTACATTTTCAAATGAAATGATTTATTGAAGTAGCATGTGTTGAGACATTTCTAAGGAGCTGACTGCTTGCTCAAGTTCATATTCCAGCTTGTGAACACTCATGAATGAACCTTAGAATTTTGTTTTCATTGCCACTCAGTACTGTGATACTGTCAGTCTTTTAATTCTTCACAAAGTTCTAATTACTGGAATCATTGTTAGATTAATATTCCCAAGGCTTACAGTAAGTGAAAATCAGTATTTAGAAAAATTAGTGAATGCAGTCATCCCATTAACACATGATGGAAAAGCAGTGTTTTTCCTGTTTCTCCTCTGCTATCAGTTTGCTTATTGTAATAGCTCTCTTATCTCTGTCTGTGTTTTATACTTACTATACTCTGTAGTGCTTTTGTACTCTGTAGCGTCAGATAAATCATTTTTTTTATGTTTGTTCTTGCCTTGATATGTAATCATAAATCCTATTACCATACAGACTGAATAAGAAAATACACACCAGAATTAGTCAAATTAATATTTTATTTGTTATATTTGCTTCTCATAGTGACTGATTCCATATTTGGTCTTTAGCCTTTATGATTGGTTAAATCAATTTACTTAAAAGTATCCAGGACTCTGTCTAAAAGCTTTTTACTGCAAATTAAGATATATTATACATGCATTTTCTCAGTATCTGGAGAGCTCTATTACAGGGAAGATGTTAATATAACACACTGAAGCACACACTTCCCCATGTGCACAAGAAAAGTGACATATTTTCAATGAAAATTCATTGTATCTACAGGAAGGCAGAATAATCAAGGTCTCTGCATAGCCTTCTGTAGAGGCACATGAGGAGGCAACGAGGCCCTCTTTTCCTTTCCAGAAGACTCAGCTGGAACCTGCACACAGGAACCACAGGATACTGCAGGCTGGATCCATCCAAATTCTTCTTCTAAATCCTCTCATATGGAACTCGTGGAGATTAAAGAGAATACACTGAAGATTAAAAACATCAAACACCACTCTGTTACGGCAAGGGAAGGTTGCTGATAAGAATTTATCATTATTGAATGAAATTTAGGTCCAAGAAGAGAAAAAAAAAGTAAAACGGGTAACTGCTCAAGGTCTTCTCCTCTCCTATAAATACTTTGCATATGTGCACATTTAGTCACAACAGCTTTAGACTGTGTTTGTAAAAATGAATTAACAGACTACAGTGCCATGACTTACCCTGGAGACTTCTACAAGTTGAAAGCTCTACCCTTATAATTTATGTTTAATAATTTAACAAATTAATAATATTTTAGATTTCGATTATTGAACATAAGCATGGAGATTATTTAAATGAATATTTAATTTTTATTCACCTTACAAGAAGACAGAATGTATTTTTAATTGCCAACAATAAAAAGTAGAAAAATTATCAGTAAAGAAAGTAATTAATAAAATATTGTTACAAGAATTCATGGGGTTTTTTTTTTTCCCTTTCCCCCGATCGGAATTATTAGTATAATATGCAAAATTAATGTGAGACTTGACTTTTTTAAGATGATAAAACAACCTTGTCATTAGAAGCTTCAGAATTAAAAGCTGATGTCTCCAAAATATAATCAGGATATTTAACTGAAACAGCTTTAAAGGCATGATGATTTTCTTTTGCACAGTTTCCTGCTAATTTATCTGCAATAGCACAAAATAACATAGGTTATTTTTCATACAGGTAGTCACCATCTTTCACATTTTCTGAAAGTATCTCTCAAGCTTTACATGCTGTAGTTATGCCCAAAAGCTTGAGTTTCTTGAAGATCCATCAAGGCCAGCTTCTAGCTATTTGCAATGTGGTAAATGTCATCTTGAATCTGACATTTGAGGTCAAAATTTGAAGAGTCTCTGAAATTCTATTGTATCTAACGCACTTTTGGTTTTTCACTATATGTTTGTTCTCCTGCTATTGGAGAAGCTGTTGGTTTGTGGGTATTTTCCAGAAGATTTTTTTTAATTTATTCTTGTCCTTAGGATGCAATCAAATCAACCTTTGCAGAGCAGTATCTTATTTTTAATACTTTTTCTCTGGAGGTATTATTTGACCGAATTTCAACTCACTGACCTACCTTTCTTTAGAATTTAGAGACACTTTAATTTCTACCTTTTGCCTCAAGCTCATATATTTTTAGCTTTTCTTGGTTTTAGTTTCTCTAATTCTTAGCAATTGAGGAGTATTTTTCTTCCCAGTCTTCTAAATACTAGAACAGTATTACAAAAGAAACTCCAGAAAAAAAATTTAATTCTTAAAAGTTTTGCACCAGTGTTTACAACTAATGACTGCTAAATTAAATAGCTTGTGATGCAGCAAGCCAGAAATCATGCATATCTTTTGTGAGTATCCAATACGAGCCACATATGTGCGATTTTTATTCAAGTTTCCTTCTGTCTAGCCAAATTATCAGCTTATTATGGCTTGCTTGCCTGTTTGGGCTCCCTTCCAACACATTCTGCATTTGTATCCATTTTTCCCCTACTGGTCACTTACTATGCTGGAGACTATTTTTATTATTCCTAACTCCTCCTCTTGTTTAGCACTTTTCAAGTATGCAAAACTGCTGCAAAGAGGAAGAGAATAATCTCTTCCCCCTATTCATGCTGGACAGGACAGAAATAATGAGCTTAAATGATAGCAATGAAGATTTAAATTAGAGAATACGGGGAAAAAAAAACAAAGCCAAAGAATGCTCACACACACACACAAAACCCCTCCTTTCTAACTAAAAGGAAGGTTAAACATTAGGATAGACTGCTTGGGGAGGATATGGGATCTCTGTCACAGAAGGTTTTAAAAAACAGGTTAGACAAACATCTGTCAGGAATGGTTTAGGTATAGCTGATTCTGCCTTGGGGCAGAGGGAATGGATGAGGTGACCTCTCAAGGTCCCTTCCAGCCTTATTTTCTTTCTTTTTTTTTTTAATTTTTTTTTTAGCCTGGATTTGTAAGAGTTCTCCAATGCACTTTCCATTTGCAATGGAAATGCAGATTTTTGTTTATAAAATACAGACAGGGTGTTACTGTGAAGAAAGATTCATACAAATAAAATTACAGTTAGGAAAATGTCGATTAAAAATATCATTTAAATGCAAAAAAAAGGGAAAGAATTTTTAGTGAAGTTAGTAAAAACTAATAAGAAAAAACACAGAAGGCAGCACTTGATATCTTTAATTATCTAAGAGGCTTCAAACGTTCATTAGACTGTACCATTCATCCTTGTAAGTGGGATTGACCCTTTAGAAATAAAGTTGATCCAATACTTTCTACTATAACTACTCTTAGGGATTAGGAGATCTGAAGTATTTTCTCTTGTGATACTCAGTCCTTGATAGAGCCAAAGTGAAATAACTCTTCCCATACAAAGAAATTATAAAATTCCAAGGAACATAGTTAAGTACACACAGTACATGTGTAACGATCACAGGGTCAAAAAAAATGCTTTGTGTGCTTAGTTGGAATCAGCTGGAGTCATGTAATTTCAAAAAGTTGTATTTTCATTCATCAAGTACTAGTGTGGGAAATATAAAACAAAGCTTTTATTGCAGGTGATGGAAAACTGTTACATTCTCTGATTCCTGGCAGTCTGTGGTGAGCACTCACCAAAGTGAGACCAAAAGTCTTGTAACAAGGTTGTGCAAAACCATTCTTCCTCCAAAACATTTGCTGGGGGTTTCCTATCTGTCTAAGAAAAGCTGTTTTTCTACCTCAGAAACCCAGAAGGCGTTCCCCATGACCAGGAACAACAAAATTCCATTGCAGTTGGATCTGCTAAATTTATTCAATTTTCTTTTAATACACTATAACTCATTCGATTCAGGTATATTTTAAAGTTATGTTAAATATAAATTAGATTGTGTGGAAAACAGTTTAGATGTTTTATAAATATTTATCATTGTAGTACGTCATACTTTGCATGTCAGATTCAAAATTCACAAAGCTCAACACACTTTCTATCTCAATCAGTTTGTGAGTTGTCAGATTGACTTGTTATTTATTTATAAGGGCTTGTAATTGAGCCACATCTTCAGGTAGGTGATTGGTGAGCCAGGAAGTGACACTGTGATACTGCAGCGGACAAATGTGCTGGTATCACAAGAGGTTCACTGCAATATGCTGTCAGTTTTATTAGCAAGCATGGAGCTTTTATATACATAGATATATTTCTGCTGACAACACCAGTGGTTCTGCCTCTTAATTTAATACAGTCTCAACAATGAGAAGAACATACAGTTTCTCTGAATGCTTTGGCTCAGCCTAGATATTAGGCTTTTGTCTGTATGTCTAGTTAAGACAGAAAGTGCAGTATTTTGTAGCTCCAAGTTTCTTTGAATTTTCTCACTGGCCTGAGAGCCCAGTGTCTCTTGCCAGTACAAATCCCTGAAAAACTTTGAAATAACTGTATGGGATGGTCTGCTTTATTTCGGTTTACAGTTTGCTTTCTACTTCATTTCCTGTACCTTCCTTGAAACACAATGTAAAGTTGCTTTGCAAGACTTCAAGATACTGGGAGATATCATTGATTTGTGTTTCACTGAGGTAACAGTTGTGCCTAGTAAATCTTGTTTTAAACATACTACAGACAGTATATGACATTAAAAATACTTTTATCAAATTTTAAAGTCTATTGGAAATCTGCTCTAATGCTGACATAGTAACTCCCTTTCAGTTTCACCTAGGCTGTTAAAAGGTATATTTATGATTGTTTTCTCATCTCTTGATTCTTTGAACAGAGGAAGTAATGTAATTTTGCTCTGAAGGTCAAGTCTCCATGTGTAGACTTTTCAGTTAACATCAAATGTAGTATCCAACATATACATATTTTTTATATACACATATACAGTTGCTTTGGTGGTCTTTGCTAAATTTCCACTAACAGGCAAATGCAGCGCACTAGAGATGTAAATGTTTTGCTTAAATACATCTTCCAGTCTAGATTCATTGTCCATCATATCTGTTCTTCTTTTGAAATTTTAAAGACTAAGAGAGAATGATAGGGCCTTGGTATAGAAAACCGTGACAAAACAGAAAGTAACTCAATGCTGAAAATGTTATCTGGCAAACATGGCCCACAGGCTGTTTTTATAACGCTTATTACAGTACATGCTTTGCAGTGCACTTTTCTGCCATATATTTGTGGAGACAAAAAAAAAAAAAAACAAACCCCAGAAACAAAACAAAACAAAAAAACCAATATCTTAAAACAATCTACTGAAACTTTACCCTAAGCACAACACATAACTGAAGACTGCCAAACCTGTTAACAGTATTTAATGCTATTTTGTTATTCAGTCCCTGGTATTAAAAAAATAAGCATACTAATGTTTAATGTGGGGAAAAATAGTGTGGTCATATGACCTAATTTTACTTTGTATATACCAGATGTAAATCTGATCTGTTCTTTCCTTTTCACATCCTGAGAACAAATACGCTTTATGAAATTGCATGGCTCTTCAGTAAGTTTTATTAAAAGAGAAAAAAAAAGTAATCCAACCAAAAAAAAAGTTTGGTTCAGAAAAGTAGTCTACAGAATTTTGTAAATCACATACAAAATAAAACAGATTCTCTTTTTTATGTAATAGTAAAAGATTGTTTAAATATTATTTATGTGTTTCTTATTTCCTATTCAAAACATGGCTGTTTCTGGACTAAGTCAGCATTTTATAATAGTTTGCCTGTTTGTCATGTAAAAGTGAGGGATAGAGATGTTTCCTTTCTCTTACCTCTGCTTATGTCTCATCCAATGAAACTGTAAGATATCCTGAAAAGACCTATATATGTTTACCTAATGTTTCTACAGATATCTATCAGATTTACATGATACCATAACACAAATAGCAAGTCTCAGAAAGTTCTGAGATTTCCCATAGTTTTCTGGTAGCCCAGAGGTGCTTATTTGTGGATCATTAATAAAACTGAAGGTGAAGTTATTGACAGATTGTGCCCAAAAATGCTTACATCCATCAAATCTGATTTGAAGTCCTCTAGTGTTTATTTCTATACTTCAGAGGAAAATAATTGGAAATGCTATACACATTCGATATACAATTAAAGTAATTCTCATACGTTATCTGCCAACAAGACACCCAGAAAAACATGCTGTTTGACTGGAGCAAACTGGCTGCAGCTTTAGTGTGTGTTCCTAGAACAGTTGAAGATTTCAAGGCCTTATGAAAACAGAGGGTCACTAGCTACCAAGCTTTCAAATTCTTCCTGAAATTAGCACTTGTGCTGAAATATGTAGATATTATGAACAGCATCTTAATATTTAGTTATCAGAATGCAGTACTCCGTTAACAGTGATTATAGTACCTGAACATCCTATTAGTGATTTCAGGAGAGGAAAGCATATTTTGAGAATTATTTTAGCTCCAAAGACTCAGATTATGCAGATGAAAATATTGCAGAAGTGAAGGGAGTATAAGGAATGAAAAGATTTTTCTAACACACCATATTTGAAGAACTGACTTTGTCCCTGTTTAATAAAAGTATATTTCTTCATTCTTAACATGAGGGAACAGGCAAACTTTTTTCTGCCTAAAAAGATATTGTATTTAGTGACCACATAAAAGAGAAAGGATAATCATACACAAGTAAAAGCACTGATATATAGAAATTTATTGAAAGCTAACATTTCTAATCCATTACTACATCATTAGTTCAAGTAGGGTCAAGGCTTACATGGAAAGGATTACATAATTACTTAGGCAGGGTTTGATACATCCATTATAATCCACTCTTAATTGATATTTACTCACTTTTCTATGGTACTGAACAAGTTTTTAAGGAGGATTTAAATTAACAGATGATGATGGTTTGACAAATAAGTACTGTGAAGCTGTTAATATTCTCCTCAGTAGTGAATATTAGCAAAAGTAGCCATTTTAAGAGTGCTGTATCTTAAAAGGAGTAAATCACTAGAAAGGTCAGAGAATAGCACTACCACCAATGGCAGCAGAGATTCTTCTCAAACAAAACTAGAGAATAACTTACTTTTGGGAAGCAAAAAAAAAATGGTATTAGAATAATTTTGTGAACAAATTATAAATTAATTTTAGTATATTTAAAATAATAAAAACAAGAAAATATTTATTATATTGCAAGAAAACAAAGTTAATATTCTGTTGGGAAGGTAACAGGAAAACTGATTAAGTTGTACTTGGTTAGATCTTATAATACTTTGATAACTGTTTGCAGCATCTGAATAAAAGCTAAGCAAGAAAAGGAAGGCATAGGACTTCAAAATCTTAAGCACACTTTTTTAAATTTATCACCTGTATATAATGAATTCCAATTAACCTGTTTCTGAGTCACCTCAGAAAGGATAAGGAGCTGAATTATTTTTATATCACCTACACAATTCATTTTTCCAGTTGAGCTGAAAGATGGACACACAGGTATAGTGAAATGGAGAAATGCCAGGATCACAAGTCACAAATAATTTTGAAGGCCTAAGGGTTTTAGAAAGCTGTTACTGTCTTAGAAAACCTTCTAAATTTGAAATGTTCATGAACATTTCAGTAAATAAAAAAACCTGTCAACACTTTTTTTTTTTTGTTCCCCAGAAAGAGGCTCAAAGCATTGCTAAGGATTTTTTAATTCGTTATGATTTTGTTTTTCTAAAAATATATATATATTTATTTCATCTATGAGATTCATAAATGTTATTAAAACTGAATGGCAGGCCTGATTTAAATTGAAATGTCAGATGGCTGGTTTCCTACTAGTTAAAAAGTAATGACACCTGCATAAGAAGCACGCTAAATTAGAAAAGTTTTGGCATTAAATATGATAGGAATAACAAAATCTGAGAATTGAAATGATATTATGCATAAAAATCCCTGTATTTACACACACATATGGATTTAATAATATAACCCTATGAAGGGCCAGGTTGACTAATTCTGCAGCCTGTTTTATTCATTCATCATACTATACCTCTTCCTTTATTGCTTCTGTTCCAGCATCTCACCTCAGAGGGGAAGTATGTTAATTATACCAGCTGTGGCTGCTGCCATCACTTAACACCCTGGGAGGTAGCAAGCACAAGCTAGCATTCCCTTAAGACATTGGTTTGCTTCCCCACTGCTCCTGATAAGGGCAGGAATTAGACTTCACAATATTAGATCTCTTTGGGAAGGGTCACTGTGCAGAACCCCCTGAGGGCAGAACTAGCTACCTTCACACTTTGAATATTTCTAAGACAAACTGAGTTACTTATATCCCTCTGTATCTGACTTTTGCATTTTAATAAACTGATAAGATCATCTGTACTAATATGTTCTAATGCTGAATTTAGAACAGCTTGAAACCTTAAAATTTTGGGACCAATTTTATTACTTTTAAAAGTAGATTAGCACTGTCATTCCTGTAAAGCCTTCTTTTAGAAGCAAAACCACCTCTGCATACTATGATTTAAAAACAAGATCTTCAATGTATCTCCCCACTTCCCACCCTCCATTAACCCAAGAGTCCCCACACACCTTCCTCAAGGGTAGCTCTCATACAAAGACTTTACCAAAAGGGAAATCTGAACACAGACCGTTTGTAGGAAAAAGTACTTCATTACTTAAGAGTATGGCTCAGAGTAAAAGAGTGTGAGAGATACTGCAGAAAGTCATACAATTAGTATACATCAGACTTCCAAGTATTTGAAGTTTAAGAAGCAGATATGAGACACTGCATGCTCTGTGACCTGATTTTTTCCTTGTGCAAGAGAAATGATACTGGATACTCCAAAGACCTTGAATGCATGGTGAAAAAGTAAACTCTTTCAATATCTGTTATTCCATGGATAGGCAGTTAATAACTTGATCTGTCCCAATCTGATATTCTCAGCTATTTTGCACATAATTCACCACTAATACATAATTTGTCCATCTTTTTAAAATATTGACAGACTGAAAATGAGTTTTCAATTAGAAATATATTTTATCCAAATATAAAGAATATATCCTACCACTTGGTGAAGCATAGAGCAAGAATAGCTTTAAATAACTTGTGCGCTGTAGAAAAATGCTTTCTACACAGAAAAAAAGGTCTAATAGATCCTGAATAACACCTTTATAAACTTATCCTTCTATTTCAATTTTTATCTAGAAGAAACTAGGATTAAAAGTCTTGAATTATAGATAACTGTTACTGAATACTGAGTATTAATATGGACTACATAATATTCTGCTGGAACTTAAGCTACAGTTGTTGCTTACATATCATGTGCAACCATCTTAGGAAAATATGCCTACAAGTGAGAAGTTTCAATAGAGAAAGACACTAAAATATTCTTTTCTATTTAAAAATTAGCATTAAGGCTGAAAGAACAAACCCCCAAATGACCTCATAAGCCCTTTTAAACCAAAAGAACTGTGCCTTGCTGAGTCCAGTTTTATAAAGTATTCTGTAGAGACCAGTTGAGGGTGGAGTAATAAACGAGCTCATGTCAGCTGTGAGTTCTGTGTATGAAGATACAAAAAAAAAAGAAAAAAGAAAAATAAAAAAGAAAAAAAATTCATTCAAGGTACTTAGTTGAAAGAGGGTGATCAGGATTTGGTGAATTGGTCTGATCTTCATCCCTTTCTTTTAGGATTTTTTTGTTTCTTTGCTTTGTATTATTTATGAAAATATTTACAATTGTATGCAATTTTAGGGAATCCTAGGTTTTAATCTTCTATGGCATAGTCTATAGCCTACTTCTTGCTGAAAATGGAGACT
Source organism: Caprimulgus europaeus (assembly GCA_907165065.1). The sequence continues at coordinate 14,345,129 of OU015534.1, read as the reverse complement.
CATATTGCAACTGTAGCTAAGGAATACATAAATTACTGTTCACTATAAACAGGTGCTCATATTCTTTCTGTTCTTCTCTATCATGAGTTACAAATGACTAATTCTTCCATTTTCCTCATGAGGCTTGTGAGTTGAAAGTTCTCTCCAACTCATCATATTAGACTGATATTTCCTTGGTAGGAATAGAACTACTTTAAAAAGGCTCATCTCTAGGTCTTTCTTCTGATCTTTTATAGGTATAAATAAAAACTTTTTTATTCTTAAAGTCTGACTTTACATTTTTGGTCATGGGATGGGTGGCTTAGATTATACAAAATCTTCTATCGAAAAAATGTCTTCCAGACTGTCTTAAAAGTTCTTTTTTTTTTTTTTTACCTCTTGTCTTAAAAACTTCACTGTTATGAAAATGAAAATTTTATGAGTACCTGTTTGACTGTTCCTCCAGAAAAAAGTTTAGCTGAAAACAAGCCTGTCTTTCTGAAGCCCTAATATTTCAGTGGGCTTCTCGTTATTGCACACTGTTCTCATGGTTTCATAGAGCACGACAACACATTGATATCTATCATGAGATACTTCTGTGGTAAATACAATGGTAAATAATCCTGTAAACCTCCCTCCCCTGAAAACAAGTCTTGGCTGAATTATCAAGGCTGTATAAGCTAATGTCACTCTGTAGATTGCATCAGAGCAGTAATTTGCCTTTGCAGGCAGGACAGAAAAAATGAAGGGTAACTGGACATCAGCAAAATATTTTAAAATTAACCAGAGTTTTAATTTTGAACTGATAGAGCTGGTCTTAGTTGAACTATGAGAACAGAAGACTGGAGTTATCCCTGTGTTTCACAATCCAGAGACACAAGGGCAAAAGGGACAGAATGTAAAAATTTTTGTATTCTAAAGTATCGTATGGCTTAACTGTTCAATACGGTGTATTGTACCAAGATATTCTGAAAAACTAAGCAAATAGAGTTGAAATTGCTTATGAATATAATGCAGGTCTGTGATATTTCAGGCCTGTTATTTACTGAGCATTTGCTGATGTGGTTTTGCTTCATAGAATTGCATATTCAGGTATATAACAGAGGTGACACTCATACTGCATTCAGGTTATATCAGCATATCTAGTGAAAAAGTCTTTTAAAGGAAGAAATATATTATTTCACAGTAAAGGATATAAATCTGCCTCTTGATACATAAGTATTAATTTAGGATTGTGAACTTGCACTCTTTTCAAGGCCCGCAGTGCATAGCAGACCCTGTGTAGTGGAACAAATTTTATAATACCTTCACAAGGCTCCTATACCTGAGGAGCATTGATAATAGGGAGATATATGCCTTGCTTTGCAATTAGTGAAGCTGAAACAGGATCTTTAGTAAGTGATGAACAAAAAAACGTGAGTAAGCAGGAGCAAAGAGGAAAATAATAACTGACCTAGCTGTGCAGTAGACTCAACTCTTAATTGCCTTGCTTTATCACTCTAAATGATTGGAAATTAAGTTGAATGTATATCTTTATTCAACAGAGCACTATGTACATAGTATCAATATTCAGAGAACTTCAGTATGCACATTACTGACATTATTGAAGAGAGATAAATATATTTTTATTTGATCAATTCAGTCTGACTCCTGTTTACTGTATTTGGGAGAGTTTGCAGATGACAAAAAGAGTGAGGCAAACGCAACAGGAAGTTTTGTATCTGATGTCTGTGTTGCAAAACATCCTGAGGCAGTAACAGTTTCCAATTTTCCTTTGTAATAGTTAAAACTTTATACCTGGTTTAGGTAATTAACAAATATTTCTATCCCTTCAGAGTTAGTGTGGATTGCTATCATGGCACATTGCTTTCCTTTTCAAGTAAATAATTTGCTTGAAACATAACGATTTGTTTTTTTTCTTTCATTAAAATCTTGGGGTTTTATTCTTGTCCTAATAGACAAGACTAAATTTTTAAAGGAAAAGTGCTCAACTTCTTCATATAGTTCAAGAAAATCTGAATAGTTAAGGCATAATCTCATGAAAAGTAGTCATCTTGACTACTAATGGTGCATTGGTTTATTCTTCTATGTGTCTATCTAGTCTTAGCCATCCCTCAAACCAGAGCTATCCTGAACAGCCTTGACCAAGAGGCCCCACATCCCTCTCCTTTTACTTTTCTCTATGAACGAAACATTCAGATTAACACCACCATCTGCAGAAAATTAGTATGGAATAAGAGATGTCATTCTTTCACAACTAGATATCTATCACCTTCTATGGATAGGTAAGAAAAACATAATCCATTAAAATAACATTAGACTGATATAGCCATGTAAAAGTTATCTATACTGTACTATTAGAATAATTTCCTTTTGAATGCTATATTGATACTTTTGGCCACCAGGGGAAAAAAGCTGCATTGGAGGTAAAGAGTGCTTGACCATACTTGTACCTTATTTTATTCTCAGATAGTGATGTAGGTGGTACTGTGTAAACAAGATAAACAAGCTGTAGACAGCTATTTGGCTGATTACAACGGGTTATCACAAAATCCATAATTTATCATGTTTGCACTATAAATATTAGAAGCTGTACAACCATGCAGTAAGAAACTGTTGCAAAAATCTCAGAATGTGAACAAGAAGAAAGAAAAGCTGTGGGAAAGAAAACATTTTTATGTCTATTGTACAGGTAGAAAACTGAAAAATATAGCTCTTATCACTTGAACACCTGATCTAAAAGACTGCACTCTTCCTTGGCTACCTCCCTCAGTGGCCTTATTCATTTGTTGTTGAAATTGAACAGGACACTTCCCATCTTTGGGTGTCTCTTTTCAGCTAACTTCACTACTTCTGTTAGCTAGCTGGTCTTCAGTAAGTGAATTTTGATCTCCAGGGCCCTGTGAAAAACAAAACAAATTGAAACCATGACTGACATCCTGTTGCCTAGTGGGAGTTCTTTTTGATTTTCAAAATGACTTGTTAAAAATGTCCTGTGTCTAGATGTTGGGGTTTTTTATACTGTAGTGACTTAGTGTATAAGTTCTTACCTCATTACTCCAACCTCATATCTTGGAGGGGTAGTTCTGAACTGTCTCATCAAGTAAACAAAAATCTTGAGTGGAACGTTTTTGATCTACTTGTGTCCTGTTTTTTGATGGGATGGTGTTAATTTTCTTCTTAGTAGCTAGAAAGCACCGCGTTTTGGTTTCAGTGGAGATTGTTATGAGAAGAACGTGGATAAGGTACAAGGACATCATGCTTGGGTAGTTTACAAGAGCAGGGGACTAGGGGGGATGAGAAAGAAAAATGCAGTAGTTAGTAAGACCCACAATTGACAGTTGGATATGACAATAAGATATTTCATATCATGTTTAGTATATTAAGAGGGGCTGACCGGAAAGAAGGGGCATTTGTTTCTTCAATTTCTTGTTTTACACAGAATTCTTAATTTCTTTTTTCCTGCATTATGAATTATTTTCTCTCTAAGTACCTTTTTCTCTCACAGCATGTTTATTTAACTTTCTTCAGTATGAACACTGACTAGTAGCTGTTTCCCTTCTTGGTGTTACTTCAGTGATTTCCAAAAATTTCTTTAGCTACTTTTCTGGCAGGATAGTTGCTAATGTATTAAACTTAAAAAATCAAAATTTTGTGCTTAAGCTACAATGGCTAAAAATGAATATTTATACCATAATGCATAGGTATTATTGTATTATGATAATTTTTAATAAGTTTTTTCTTGATCAATATTTATGACTTTTCTTAACAGTGCTCTACTGCATCTTTTAACAAGAAACTGTATCTATACTCAGAAAAAGTCTCTGAACAACTTTGTCATCACATTTTCTGCTTTGGTCATCCCCTAATAACCACTTGGAACCTTACCACCCTTGCTTCTTAAAACTTCTAGTTAGCTTGCAGTCTTTTTTCCTCACATTATTTCCCAAAGTTCGTCATAGTTATCTACTTCAATTTGGAGTTCTCACTCTCTGATTTTTTTTCAAGGATGGAACACATTATGAGTTTTCACTCATATTTGTGTTTGGAACATATATCAAGAATCCTACTTAAACATTTATTTTCCTCTTGAGAGGAAAACATTCTTAGTCTCAGCAAAATTCCTGAGTGCTCCTTTATGCATCATAGTAACCTTTATCTTCCCACACTCTCAGAAGGGAGCTTGACATCAGCACTGATTTCCCCTAGTTTATGATCAGGCCTTGTGATTGTAAAATGTCAGGTATGGATATGATGAAAATGTTAATTCAGAAGCACTGGATGATGATGCAGTGTTGGTTTCCCAAATATAAAAAAGGCCTAATATAATAACGCTGTCATTTTAGTTCTTCCAGTCATCTCAGGCAGGTTAGGTCAGAAGTCTAAAGACAGATAAGCTATTAACACTACTGAGATTACTACCCCTGCAAAATAGTCTGCCTTAGTACATCACTGATTAAATGAGAAACACTGTTCCTTGTCCCAGAATCCCAGGCTGACAGCTTCAGTCTTACAGTTGTGTTAGAGAAAGTATTTGTGTAGACTTTTGTGTCACTAAGGACAACCTGTCAATATTAATGTCTTTGTATGGAAACTTGTGAGTGTATGATGGAAGGAATGTGACTAATTAAATGTTTTGTTGCTAAGGTGTCAATAATTTTTCTCCTCTCCTACCCACCCACCTCCCATCGTAATGGCTAGCTCAACCAGCTGGTCTATAACTTCTACACCAACTATACCTTTTGTTCCCTCTGTATCTTGAGCACACATATGCCTGCAGTCATCCAAAAATTTGGTCCATACTGTATGATGAGAGAAAGGTATAATGAGCAACAAATCTAGAGACTTAAATATACATTTCAGATTTAACTGAAATACACAGTGAAAGTGAGATCTAACTTTTTTTACAAATTAGTCTTAGAACTCTTTTGAAACAGTATAATATGATTACAATTCTGATAGTTATAGGCAAATTTGAAACTAGACACAGAAGAAAATTTCCTAATTTTTTTTTAGGTGGGCATTTAATTTCAACTTCACAAAGACCAGGTTTAGCATGTGAAGCCTGATTCACTCATGGTGCTTTCACGCTAACTTTTGGAGCATCAGGTCAGTTGTTTAAGACTTTAGAATGCTAAAATTGTCATTTCAATTTTTCTGCATTTCACTTTAAGTGCTTTTTAATGGTGTGGTTACAGTGTCCACAGCATAAACAAGAAAACAGGATTTGCATTTAAAATACTGTAAAAAACTGTATTACTTTGGGTAGACTTACTAAGGTACCATATACCCATTTGTATAAATCAAAATAAGAATACTGAAAGTAATTTGATTAGGTACTAAATTCAAAATGTTACAAGAATATGGTCTAACAGCCACTAGGACCTTAAGTCAGGTTACTAATACGGCACTGACCAGAGTGGAAAATTAAAGTGACAGGTTTAAGAGATAAAGACAATGTTGTTCTTATTCAGCTTCAGGGTTCTTGCCAGTTTCTCTCTTATGAGGTGTAATGTAATATTACATACACATCTACTATAAACAGTGAGACTTTTATAGATATGTCAAAAGAATACAATTTGATGTGAAATAAAATAAATCACAACCTTATAAAAGTTCTATAATTTACTCTCTTATAGGCATTTCCCTCTAAGAGATGTGGAGTAAAAAGTAAAGCCTGTATATTTTACCTAGTGTATAATCAAGGTAATAAACTGCGGTTTTCAATTATGGGAGATAAAAATACTGCCTTTAGCTAAACTAATAAACAACATCATTAAAGCACACGCAGTTTTAATTAATGAATATCTAAAGTTTTTAGTGCATTTCATTTCTAGTTAATAGGCCTCAGTGACATAAACATGAGTATGTAACTCTCCCCCTTTTCCTTTAGGTTACTTTCACCTTCTTTGGATCTCAAAGTTGTAAAAAACTATTCTTTTTTTCCCCCTTTTTTTCTCATCTGACTCAATCATTACTTGAGTTCCTCACAATTATGAATAAATGCCACTTGAAGCAACAATAGATGTTTGCTAACTTCTAAACAACACAGCCTCCTCCCATCTCCTTCTGATAATGACATCAAAAAACCATTTATGCTTTAGTGATACTTGGCAAGTAACTGCATTCCTTTCCTATCAAGTTTTATGGTTTTTATACAGCCAGCATAGCCCATTTAATCTCATTCTCATTCTATACATACTTTTTTTACTGATATTTTCCTGCATACCCTCCTATAATTAGGAGCTGGGCCCCTGAGGGCCCAATTAGCCAACATGTGAATGTAATTATAACCCTTAAAATGTTGTTTGTTTTTTTTTTTTCCATGTGTGTCTGTAATATGACTTTGACCATGCATAATGTGAACCTACTCACAAGGAAAGATAATCCCCTAATCATTTGTAGAGAGAGCTTTTCTCAGATTTATAGGAGGAATACAAATGATTATAGAATAATCATACTCTGGATAGTGTAGTACATACGTAGTGCTCCTGTGGCAGTATTATAGAAAGAATCCAAGTTTCAGAGTTCTTTAGTACCTCTCTGTTTCCAGTGAATTGTAAGTTCTGTGACTCTGCTAATGTGTCAATAATACCTGTGTTTACTTTACTTCTGGGATTTTAAAACTTTATTTAAATATTTGAGGTTTAACCTACACATTATTTCTCTGAGGCAAGGGGTCACAGAAACTCCCATTCTCAGGCTCTAGAATGTGCGGAAAGTAAACCCCAAATTTTTGAAATGTTATTCCTAATATTTTCTATTTTCTATAAGTCTATTTTCTTAACAATTTTTCTTTGTAAAGACGTTTATCTCTGAATACAAATCCTGTACAAAATATGTATGAAAAACCAAATAAACCAAACTCATGAGAATATATCAAAGCTAATAATCTTATATTGACAGCTTATTTGTCAAAATGGCCTGTTATTGGGTCTTATCTTGTCTGTGAAATTTGGATTTTTTTTTTTTTACTTCATCTCTAAGGATATTTAATCCATAAACTTACAAACAAGTCCTAGAAATATGTATGTTTAAATTGACTCCTCTGAGATGTACCAGGCTGGCATTATGGGAGATGCTTGGAATATCAAAACTACTTGTGGTTGGTACCTTCTATTTTCATTAAAAATGAAGCACTAGAGCAGATGGCCTTCTAAGATATTTTTAAGATTTACATGCCAGCCCATGGGAGGACTCCAGTGCAAACAGTTCCTTCACAGAGAGTCAGAGCACTCTAGGTCAGGGGAGGGTAACAGGAAGCCTGTTTGTCACACATTAGGATCCTTTTATGGATTAGGTGTTGTTAAATTTCACTCTGCCTGTAAAAACAAGTCATTTTAATAGGGGAAAATTGCATCTCTCAAGTGCTTGCATTGTTCCAAATGTAGAGTTTAAAGACATAATAAAAGAAAATGCACTGAAATAAACAACACCCTACAAAGTAAGGTTTTTACTCATGTCATATCCTGGCTGCAAACGGCATGTTTGGTCTCAGGATTAGTTTCTCAGTTTGGCTCTATGCTGAAGCCACTGAACAGGATGGGAATATTACCACTGACTTCCTTAGTGTTAGAAATATCAGTACTCTCAGTGATGAGAACTTCTTTTCAAGGGAGTCTGCCAGAGCAAGTCATAATATATAAATAAGGGAAATATGGAGCCATTTAAGGATAAGTTTTTTCTAAAACTACACTGAAAAGACACAGTCCTTTTTCAATTTCTCTTTATGTTACTATATAAAGAAGTTGTTTCTTTCCTTGGTTTAGTTGAATTAATGATTTATATTAGTTACAATCCTTCAGTATTTAAATGCTAAAGCTATTGGGAATCCTTGAAGAGTTTTAAAATGTCAGCAATTTTGATTGTTAATTCTGTGAGTTCTGTTAAGCTTTCACATTAATTACTTACCAGACTGCTGCAGCATCCTTGTCATCCACCTCCAATGGTATGAGCCTTCTGCTTTATGACTGAAACTTTCATGTTAAATTGGTCTTTGAATAGAGTTTCTGAGAGAATCATTGGTCTTCACCATGTATCTGGATGCAAGTCTCACAAAAGAAAACAAATCGGCCATTTGCTGATCACTCAGAGATATTCTTTGGGACCTTGTGGACATAAGACCTTTTTGTTCATCTTAGTCTACATTTCTGACCCCTGTTCCTCAGATAAACAATGTCCCTCTGTTTTACTGTGAAAGCAAAATTATAATTTCCCCTCTAGAGTCCCAAAATTATAAATCCTGCCATGAGTCTTTTTCTCATAGTTTCCTTCAGAGTTGTTTGTCTCTTTCCTTACCACGACTTCCAAGGCATTTTTTCCTGTGTTTGGAAATTGGAGTGTGGAAAGACACCAACCTCTTGCAGACAGGCATGAGAAAATTATCTCTTCTCAGGAGGAGATCTCTTGTCCAAAGTTGTTTCAGTCTCTACAGACTTCTATTAAGATTTAGTAGCAGAACTGTTTTCAGATCTATGAGGGTTTCTAGGAGCCTTGCCTGTAAGGTCAAACACCTAGTTGTACATACTTAGAGAAATAGTGTAATGTTCTAACTGTGTCATTAGTTCATTAATTCTATATAAATTCCCTAAATGATGACAAATATCAACTGCACTAATGACAGGGGATTTTTGTGCTGCAGGACGAGTCTAACAAGAAATTAACAGAATACAGTATTATGTAGTATCTTGCAAGTCATTAGATCTTTATTATATTAGGCTGCCTATAAATGAGATACTCTATGTCCTAGTTTGAACAGTTGATATCTTTTTATGTTCCTAAGCTGATCAGAAAGAGCATTTGTAGAAAAGAAGGCTCTGGGGAGATTTTCTAGTGGCCTTCCGGTACCTTAAAGGGCCTACAGGAAGGCTGAGGAGGGACTTTTTAGAAGGGCAGGCAGTGATAGCATGAAGGGTCCCTGCTTGTGACAGCGGGTTGGAACTAGATGATCTTTAAGGTCTCTTCCGACCCATGCCATTCTATATTTCTATGATTTTATGAAAACACATTGCAAAAAAGCTGGAGTATTTACAAAAGGCTTGTAAACGAAATATGTCTGAGAATCACTTACTGGAAGATAATAGCAAGTCATGACACAATTTGGCTCTGATAGCAACCATTTGTGCTACCAACCTCAATTACCTCTGAGTCAGTGATGCCAATAGAAAAAAGATCCTGCCTTTTTTTTTTCCTTTTTTTTTCTTTTTTTTTAATACATGGCTATTTCTGTTAGCGTAAAAAGAAACAAAACCTAGGGCTTCAAGTTTCTTCAAAGCATTATGACAGAGCCACTTCCAGGTCTTGTTTGGAGTTTTCTTACAGTGGCCCACTATGGTACATCACCTGCAGTATTTGGTGTTCACTAGCAATTTTGCTTCCTGTTTGTAAAATTGCAAGTTACTTCACTTGGCTGCTAAAGAGTTTGTTTGTATCTCTGTGGATTCCCCTCACATTATGCAGTTGGACCAGCAGCAGTAACTATAGCAGCAATATGTCTATCAAGAACTGAGGAATCAGCAGAAAATGCAACAGCACAAGCCAGTTATTCGTCATAATCATCATCATTAGCAGAAACTTAAGATCCAGAATGAATTCCTACAGGACTCATTTGTTCTAAATAGGCAGTGTTTTGGATGGGCAGTGTGTTGGTTTTTGTAAGGCTTCCTCGTGCACTTAGAGGAAGCAAAATGAATCTGTTTTGGGGAGGGAGGTTCTTGAGCTTTTCTGAGGGGGCTAGCTGTTTTTGTTTTAAATTAGAATAGATATTTTTACCATGTTATCCAAAAGGTCATCATTTCTCCATGCAAAAAGACTAAGTATAAACTAGTACTTGTATAATAACTGTTTTGTGTAATAAGACGATAATTTTAGGGAATGGAACATTAATTTTTCAACACTGAACTTAAGTTACATAATGAGTGAAGAAAGTAGGATCTTGAGTGCCCCGAATCACTGTCTAAGGAAGCAGTTCTGTCTTCTTTGGCTATGAAGAGACATTCACTCTGAGTTAGATGTTACTAATAATAGCAGAAGTGTTCTCCTTCTCATTAATGAAGTTCTAGCTATGCAAGCAAGGACAAATTTTATGGATGAAATTGTATCAACAATGTACATAGATTGTAATGCAAAAATAAGGCTCAGCATACTAAATTCTAGGGTACAGTAAAACAATACAGAAGAAGGAAAATGTCAACAGAGCTGAAAAATCTACTACATTGACATTAGATGGGAAATATGACATCTTAATTAAGGCTTCAGTTGCACAAAAGGTAGAACAGTAAGGAACAAAAAGTCTCTAAAGATTTACTTCTAATCATAAAACCCCTATATTACTAAGGTTAAAGTACAGCAAAAAAGCACTTCTGTGTGAATTAAGTAAAGGATTGTCCACGAGACTGCTGGATTACAACAGTCCTTAAAACACAGACAAAATAAAGCAGTTACCAGGGAAGAACCTGACTGAAAAATTGGAACTCATGCTGAGATTCATGCTGCTGCTACTGGCTCAGCTATCTCCTCACTACACTGCAAGTGCTACAAAGCAGTTCATTTGAGTTTAGCTTTTTCTGACATGGTGTTTCTTTGTTCTTATTTTAAATAGAGGAAGGTTTTTACATTCAGAATTAACTTTGACTAAGAACATGGCCAATTCTCATTCCTCCCAACGGACTGCATTTTTTGCCTAGAGGTTTTATTTCCAATATGAAAATTCATAGAAACACAAAACCTACAAATATTTGCTGCTAGAAATACACTGCGGAGTCTCAAAAAGTTCTCTTTGGATTTTACCATGGATCTATCTGTAGTCAAAATAAAAAAAATACTGAACTTAATTGGAGACCAAGAATCAAGCCACTGTCCTTCCTACTGCAGAGAAAGTGTTTGGTTCATTAATCCCAGGATGTGCATGCATAACATTTGAATTTGTTAAGGCATTAGCATTAACATTTTAATTAATGATGAATACTTATGATCCATAAATATGTATTAAACTAGGTTCACAGGTTTTCAGTGTTCTATGTTCTCACTGTACCAAAGCTTGACCAAAGGAACCTAGTGAACCAGTGTTGCCCAGATGTGAATACTATTCTTTGTTCAAGTGCAGAGTTTTAAGTGCTACATTTCTCATGCCTGTAGGGTCATGCCATCACACTCTGCTAGATAAGTGCACTGGAACCAAAGACAAATTACCTCAAAAAAAGAACATTCTGGAAGAGTAGTTTAAAATTCTTTCTAAGGAAAAGAATTATGTTTGATAAATCCTGTTAACTTCCTTAATATTAGCTGTACTTGGAATTTAAAATGGAACAATTTATCAGCCTCCTAACAGTGTGAATCACTAAGTGTGTTGATTCTATTTACACACTTTTCAAAGAATGACAGATGAAAAAGACTTTCATCTCTTCTCACATGATATATAACTTTAAATATTTGGAAAACACCTCAAACAAACAATTGAGTTTTCTCAAGCTCTGATATCTGAATACTAGAGAGATGTCAATTGTTAAAAGTGTGGAGAATAAGGTACAAGATGGAAATGTGTTCAGAAATAATGAAAGATGTATTGAACACCGATCAGTTGTGCTTTTTTGTCTGGTCAAATATTTTACCAGCGTAAGGGGACCTTTACTGAAATAAGTTCACAGCAAAGTTAGAATGGATACTTTTTATGTGAGTTATAATCATTCATAGTAGTATCTATTTATGTGAGTTATAATCATTCATAGTAGTATCTATTGCTTTAGCTGATTTCATAGAATTTAAAAGGGATTTGATGACTGCATGGATTTACATAGCACGGACAGCTATACTGAAACAAGTAAGCAATAAAAACGGCTATCAGGAAAAAACGAACCACGTGTTACAGGTTACTTAACTGCCAGCTTATACAATCAGACATAGATACTAATTTAAAACAACTGTATTTTAGTTGTCTAACATGAAGAAGTATGTTCTTTTACTTCATTATATGTTGGCCTAACCCACTCATAGTTTCATACAGTACAGTTTTATAAACAGCCTTTCTTGTCATGTTTTTAAGGTCTTTTCATTTCATGTGTCTGAACATGCCATTAGTATTCACTGTCTGTAGTAATGTATACATAGTTTTTCTATACATACAGGGAAAAATTGAGGTACAAAAATTTTTTTATGCATATTTCATATTAAAATGCTCTTTTATACTCTTCCTTGAACACATCAAAATAATGTTAAAAGTTTGCTGTGAAATTTATCCTTAACAAATGCAAAATTATGCAGTACTTGAGAACTGTATTTCTAGTGAGATTCCAACTATGACCATATAGAAACAATGATAAGGGGTATCAATCACTTTTAGCATCATAGCAATTTCTTTTCTGCTCACTTTCTTTTCATTTAACTGACTAATAAAATAGTATCAAATATTGAAATTGGCATACCGCTGAGATCAAATACTACTTTTTTACACTTGTATGCCAAAAAATCTGAAACATATCCCTTAAAACACAGGGATTTAATCCATTAAAAGCTCCCATTTGGCCTAAATAGTTCTTGAACAATACCAGGGAGAGGTAAGTGGGTCGAGTGAAATGAAATGAATGATTATGATCCATCATATTTCATATGGTAGTGGCCAAGAAGCAAATATGGTGGTAGATGATGTACAGTGGCAGAGAAGCAAATGCTTTACCTAAGCTGCTTACGATCTAAATGGATGAGATGGAAAATATGGGTGAGGAAAAAGATTTAGTACAAATGAGTGAATATGGAGATAATAGGAAGTTAATACAATTTCCTAAATGTTTTTATATGAAAAGAAATTAAGGATTTATCAGGAGAGGATCAACTAAAAAGAACATGCAGGAGAAATGAATGGGTTCTGTGATGGTGAGGCAGGAGTAGAAAAAATGGAGATCGGATGCAGCAAAGCAGCAATCTGAAGCAAAGGGACCGTAAGGAGACTTCTCACAGTTAGTCCTATTTGCCTGTGTCCATTCAACTACTTGTCCCCATTTGGGTTTTTGTCTAAAGCTGTAGGGAAAAAGTGGTAAAAGATGCAGTGAGGGAGGGAGACATCACCTGGATTCTAGTCAGAAGGGGGATACTTTGCCATAGTGTCAGCCACAGGTGGTGGGGAAAAAAAAATCTTATGGAAACTCTGATATGTCTAATTTATGCATTTTTTTTTAAGGATACGTTTTCATTAAGTGGTCTGCATTCACAATCTGTAAATGTAGCTCAGCTGTCTCTCCAGGATAGTACAGGTACTTTTCATTGGGGAAGCTTAAGTGGTTGCAAAATATATGCCTCAGAAATTTTGGAGCTCTCTTAGGTAAAGCCCAATAATGTTTTACTTTCAGAAGCTGAAAAAGAAGCATAAATAATAAATAATACAGGGATCTATCCATGAGTATTTGACTAGAAAGTAGATTAGAATCTTAAAATACTGCTGAAGTTATCAGGGCAAAAAAGAATCAAATGTAAGGGTTGAAACTAATGAAAGCTTTCAGTGTCAGGCAGCAATATTTTCTCTGGAGCTAATCTATGCATGTTGCATTTGTCAACTAAACAGCTCTAGTACTACAACCAGTGATGATATTATATCGCCAAAAGAAAGAGGGGAAAATCTTTAAGATTACCATTTATCTGCCTTCTCCTTTCTGCTTTTATTCTTGGAATGCCATTTACATTTAGCTTACAATTTATAAGAAAAGGAAAACAAAATGGGACAAGGTTGCAAATTTGACATCAGTCTTTTTATTTCCCCCCCCTTTTTTTTTCTGCAGCATTTTTAATTTTAGAAAGAAATTCTAAATTGACATTTAAATGGTGGCAGGGCAATTCTCATTCTCTGCCTTGTGAAATGGTCTCTGAAATGTACAATTATGCTGTCATCTTTAGCACTCCACATTGGACAGAGTTTAATTATTAATGTGTTTCCCTCAGAGAATGACTCGATCATGTCACAACTCTAGACAAATACAGCTAATGCAAAATCATAAAATATTCACTTGAATACTGCTGAACTGACAGGAAATTAATTCTATGAACACTTTTGATATTACCAGAAAATTAGTTTCAAACGCATAAGACTGAAATAAATGTGTTCATAATTTGCTCAAGGGTAACGCTCATCTTGCAATCAGTTGATGTCTTTTTATAAATGTTATAAGTATTCAATATGGCTTTATGATAAAGAGGACAGCTAATGTAATGTATTATTTGTAGACACTATTTCCCTTGTAAACAACAGGGAGTGAAGAATTGCTCTCTCAGAAATATTTAAACTCTAGGAATATTCTGCAATTTATCATTTTATTGTACCAAAATACACCTATTTTTTGAGCAGTCCCAGGAGGAAACATGAACTCAGGAATTTTGTAATAATGACATGGTAGTCTTTCACATCTAAATTATTGCGTTGAGTGTTATCAGCCAGATTGGTAGTGACTGAAAGTCATTACCACTCTGAAAGTTGCAACCAACGTAGTCTGTGGAAAAGGATCAGGCTCTCCTTACAGGCAAATGTCTTTGTAGTAAATGTCACAATCATAGGGTACTCTCCAGTTGGATTAATAAAAATGCAGATGAATTGTGACAATTTGCATGAACAGAACCAGCATGTTCAGTTGTTGTTGTTTGTGGCTTATCATTTGCCTGAATTTGTAGAGCCTGAAACATAAAGATAACCATTTCCAACAAAAATAATTATTGTCTAAAATTTCAAAACGTGTGTGTATTACATGTTTTCACCATTTCCTATGTTTCTGTTTTTAAATATTCGTTTCTGGTCTGGCTTTCTATCTGATCAACCATCCTGACTGATTCAGTGTGCAAAATCCCGTGCAATGGGTTATCTTCAGGAGGGGTTAAATATTTGGGTGGACTATTTGTCACTAAACCAGGGCTGGAGGTTTTCTCTCTTAGGCTACTTGGTAGATAATCCTGAAAAACAACATGGCCTGGCTCAGGAGTCATTTTCAACTAGGAAAAAGTATTTGGAATAAATATTATTCACAATGAATAATTTAACAGCTTTCATGGGCAGCTCTGGAAAGTTTCCTCAGAGAGGCCTAGGATTATATCACCATGGAGACTTAAATTTTTTTAAGGGCTAATCTGGCATTCCTTTCTGCAACACAAACTGAGATTTTGCAAAATGTGGAGTATGACTATAGTGGAGCTGCATTAACTGGAAGAGCTGATATTATAACTAACAACAGTGCAAGGACCATCCCAGATCCCGTCTTCTGTTCTGGGATATATACACGGTGATGTACCTTACCAAAATGTTCAAGAGGAGATGATCACAAGGGTATCAAAGATGGTTGTCAACTCAATTGCTTCAGTGTTTCATAGACAGAGGTGAAGAGGTTGTTTCTGTCCACTGTTTTGAAGAGCTGCTGCAGAGGACAGGGAAGGGAGGCCTGATTCCCAATGATGTCATGTTCTATCAACAGAAAGGCCAAATACTTACTTATACTTATTTCTGGAAGACATTTCAATGTAGAAAAGGAGGTAACTTCAATTTCTAAACCAGATCATCTGAAAATTCCCCAAATACTGTATCTATGTACAACACAGGGTCTTCCTACATTTTGGCTGCAGCATTTGAAACTGGAGAATAAAAAATATCCTCAAAACATCTTTTCTGCTCTGTCTGTATGGCTACATAATAAATACACCACTAAAATATGCAGTGTCATTAATGAACACCAATGGATTGCACAGTTTAACTGCTTCAACTTTTTATTAAAAATTTGAGGAAATTAGAGTATTCATTATGCTGTAATGCTGCTTCCTAACATGACAAATAGGACTAGTTCTTAGAATTAAGATGTCTGTAAAATAGGGAAAGTACCGTACAGTACTGAGGGCATTTGCACTATGTGGGAAGAAAAATCCAGCAGATTACATAATAAAGAAGGCAGACGAGACAAAAATTCTCTCTGGCTGTAATTTGTTTTACTATGTGTTTCACCTGAAGCTGTCATAAATTAAAATTTAAAATGCTTTCATCATGTGAAAACAAAAAGTTTACATGCTAAAACACACATCAAACAAATACTACCTTATCTTGAGGTTTTTTTTTCTGTTTCCAGATAAACAGTTTTTGTCTAATACCATGTCTGTGTGGTACATGTTGGCACTTGCAGTTAGCAGCTCTCAAATATGTTATCAATAAACAGGAACTTGAATGTTATTCCACACTTGATTTTGTAGGAGAAATAAATTATCAAACATCAGTCTGTGGAATGCAGTGAGGGACTGACTACATAAGAGTATTGAAAGTAATTACACACAACTTATTCAGCAGAATTTTTGAATTAAGAGATAAAATAATAAAACCATAAACATTTTTAAAAGAAAAAAAGTCTGGAGTAGCTGCTTTGCTCTATGTTTGAAGCAAAGCCTCTGTGAAAGCAGAAAGGTAGATATACTAGGCAATAGGAAATAAAGGCATAAGCTGCTAGCCACTGGACTAGAAAAACAGCCTCTTATTAACTTCAGCCATCACTGACTCATCTCCCAGCCTCAGAGCCAAGTGAGTGGATTTCTAGGCAAAGGAGTATAGATGGAACCAATATCCCAGTCTTCATGTTCTTGAGGCTTCATAGTTGAACGCGCTCATCACTCTACTCGTTTTATACCTCCAAAATATTCCTCAAATGTTTAAATGACTTAATTCTAAGAATGGGTTTCACTAAGAAGTGGGGGAAATTTCCAGTTTACGGTTTCATAAAGTTCTAGGTGGAGATTTTTTCCCACTAGACAGTATCTAATTTTCAATGAGTAAACTCAGTATTATAAAACATATGAGTTCAAGAGTTTAAATTTGAAAATTATATGTTATATTCAGCATACACTCTCAGTGATAGAAATGCTTGAAATAATTTTAAGCTATTCTTTTGTTCCCATGTCATCTATATTTATGAAATTTAATGCATATCACAATTCTGCTTTAAAAAAAAAAAGAAATCAGTCATTTTGAAAACTTCTTTCAGATTTAGAACAATACTGTATTGAAAGCAGAGAGTTTTTAAAATAAGTAAATGAAGTGAAAGAAGAAAAAATAATAACTCGTTAGGATTGTATTTAGCTGTCTTTGTGGTACAAATTGTTATTTTGTCATCTACTTCAGGCTCTCTGCTCCTGGTAGAGAGAGTTTCTAATTTTATTTTACTACAAATCTTGAATCTTCATTCTCTAACTCTTGAGACTTTCAAATTCATAGAAAGGGTTACTATCCCTGCAAAATTCTTGTATATTGTAGTAGGAATGTGTATAGTTACTTAGAGTGCAGATATCTTCCTAACAAAAATGGGATTTCTGTCTTAGCATGAACAAATAATAGGTATATAACCTATGTCTCCTACAAACAAAAGTCTCAGGACCTCAGTGTTTACTTTTCATTGCGTTTCTTCCCTTCTTCACCATTGCTGTGCCCACTCACCGCACCCCCAGGTCTTTTCAGATCTAGTTTTCTTTTAACCTCTTTGGATTTTACTGAGAATAAACTTACTGGAACAAATGATACAAAGCTGTGAATCACTCTGCTAAGCGGGAAGAAAAGTTGCAATGGCCATTTTGAGTTGCTCTGGGATGTCCAGATATATATTAGCTGAGGCTGTGGAAGCTACGACCTGTTTTTTAGCAACATCTCACTAGTCTGCCCTGCTAAACAGGCTTAAAAGTATCAGCTAGAAATGAGCAAGGAAAGTAATATTTTGGGCAAATCACATTCAATGGTTGTGATGTAAGTACTATATATTGAAAATAGGGAACAGCATATCATAAAACTATTACCAGAACTAAACAACCAAAATAGCATATTAATAATTGAATTGGCAATCTCAAACCACCCCTTTCAATGTCTCAGACAAATGAGTAACTCTATGAGTTTTCAGACAAGTTTGCTCAGCGATTTCTTACTATATACACTTGCTAACTTCATTTTTCATTGATAAGATCTGTATAAACAACCTTACAAATGATGCTTTTAATTCCTTTTAGTTGTTCAGATTCTGCATGCTACAAAATCAGTGTTGGGTGGCATGTATCAATGGCTCATGATGCACTGAGTATGTGTTTGAACAGCAGAAATGCCTTACCCCTTCCATGACTTGACCAGGGTAAGATGCTGCACAGCTAAGGGTGGTGGGCTGTGCAACTGTTCCTCATCATGCCGCACTGCCTCAGAAACATCAGCCTTTCTACTCCTCTCTCTCAATAAATCCAATTCAAGCTAAATCTTAAATTGTCCCCTAAACCAAATTTTACACCGAGACTTTTAGAGAAAAAGAAAAGGAAAAGATAACAAAAGAAGAAAGAGAGAAGAGAAGGAGAGAAGGAGAGAAGGAGAGAAGGAGAGAAGGAGAGAAGGAGAGAAGGAGAGAAAGAGAGAAAGAGAGAAAGAGAGAAAGAAAGAAAGAAAGAGAGAAAGAAAGAAAGAGAGAAAGAAAGAAAGAGAGAAAGAAAGAAAGAAAGAGAGAAAGAAAGAAAGAGAGAAAGAAAGAAAGAAAGAAAGAAAGAAAGAAAGAAAGAAAGAAAGAAAGAAAGAAAGAAAGAAAGAAAGAAAGAAAGAAAGAAAGAAAGAAAGAAAGAAAGAAAGAAAGAAAGAAAGAAAGAAAGAAAGAAAGAAAGAAAGAAAGAAAGAAAGAAAGAAAGAAAGAAAAAGAAAGAAAGAAAGAAAAAGAAAGAAAGAAAGAAAGAAAGAAAGAAAGAAAGAAAGAAAGAAAGAAAGAAAGAAAGAAAGAAAGAAAGAAAGAAAGAAAGAAAGAAAGAAAGAAAGAAAGAAAGAAAGAAAGAAAGAAAGAAAGAAAGAAAGAAAGAAAGAAAGAAAGAAAGAAAGAAAGAAAGAAAGAAAGAAAAGAAAAGAAAAAAAAAAGATAGATGTTTTATGGAACGAAGGCTTTAATTCCTTAGCCCAGTTCTGTTTATTTATTTCCCTACTGCCTTCTGTCATCTTTTGGCAATTTTCTCTCTTACAGTAGCATGACTTTGTGGTTTGCTCATCAATTTCACTGTACAGTTTAAAAATCCATGAAGCAAAAATACAATCTTTACAGATTACTGAGGAAAAATGCCAGTCTCTGCTAGAGTCCTCTGACATCAGAACCAGATGGGACTTCAGCATAATGATTTCAGCAGAGGACTAGGGAAGGCCTGACACAGGTAGCATTAGTGGAACAGTTATTAAAGGTGGGGTTTTTTCCATGTAAGTGACATGCTATAATTTTTAAATATCACCAAAGAGAATTGCCCAAGGGAAGTTATTTTATTCAGGAAAAAAATTGTTCATTTTAACAGTATTTTTTCATAGGATTCTCACTTACACCAACTTGACTGAATTTGTAGATTTCTGTGCTCATAACAGTATTATCTATTAGTACTGTGAGTATTTATTTTGCAGAAAATATCTCTTATTTATGGCATATGATTTCCTAAGACCTCCTCCAGAAAGGCTGGCCCTCAACAGCTTAATGTGCTTCTTTTAATACAGTTTGGGTTTGGTTTTTGTATTGGGTTTGCATGGCAAGGTTTTTGGTAGCAGTGGGGGAGGGGACATGGGGTGGCTTCTGTGAGAGAAGCTGCCAGAAGCTTCCCCCATGTCCGACCTGACACAGCCAATGCCAGCGGCTACAGGAACGGACCCGCCGCTGGCCAAGGCCGAGCCAATCTGTAACGCCTCTGTGATAACATAATTAAGAAAAAAAAAAAAAGGAAGGGAGAGAAAAAAAAGCTGCACACTTTGCAGCTGGAGAGAGGAGTGAGAAGATGTAAGAAGAAACAACTCCGCAGACACCAAGGTCAGTGAAGAAGGAGGGGGAGGGAATGGGCTCCAGGCGCCGGAGCAGAGATTCCCCACCCAAGAGGTGGTGAAAGACCAGGGTGAAGCGGGCTGTCCCCCTGCAGCCCCTGGAGGTCCATGGTGGTGCAGATGACCACCTGTAGCCCGTGGAGGACCCCACGCCGGAGCAGGTGGATGCCGAAGGAGGCTGTGACCCCGCAGGAAGCCCGCGCTGGAGCAGGTTCCTGTCAGGACCTGTAGCCCGTGGAGAGAGGAGCCCACGCCGGAGCAGGTTTGCTGGCAGGACTTGTGACCCCGTGGGGGACCTGCGCTGGAGCAGTCCCTTCCTGAAGGACTGCACACCATGGAATGGACCCAGACTGGAGCAGCTCGTGAAGAGCTGTCAGTCATGGGAAGGACTCACGTTGGAGAAGTTGGTGGAGGACTGTCTCCCGTGAGAGGGACCCCACGCTGGTGCGGGGGAAGGAGACCTCCCCCTGAGGAGGAAGCAGCGGCAGAAACACCGTGTGATGAACTGACCCCAACCCCATTCCCTGTCCCCCTGTGCTGCTGGGGGGAGGAGGTGGAAAATCGGGAAAGAGATTAAGCCCGGGAAGAAGGGAGGGATGGGGGAGGTGTTTTAAGATTTGGTTTTACTTCTCATTCTCCTCTGATTTTGATTTGTAATAAAGTAAATTTGTTTTTTTCCCCCAAGTCGAGTCTGTTTTGCCCGTGCCAGTAATTGGTGAGTGATCTCTCTCCGTCCTTATCTCCACCCACGAGCTTTTCGTTATAATTTTCTCCCCCTGCCCATTTGAGGAGGGGGAGTGATAGAGTGGGCTTTGGTGGGCATCCGGTCTTTAGCCAGGGTCAACCCACCACAGTTTTTTTTCCTAGTGTTTTTACAGAGCAACTTAAATAGATTACTTGCCAATTTAAGAACATGCTCATCCTGATCATTCATTTTTAATACAGGAGAAAACTACAGGAAAGAGTAACAAAAACAAGGGTCTACATAGAAAATTGTGAGTATGTATGTACACATTTCTCCTTATGATGGCTGTATCTGAACAAAAAAAAAACCTATCTTAAACTGGTAGAAATCTCTACTGTGTTATTATAGGGCCAGCTGGGAATATTTTGACAGAACATTTTATCAGAGATTATAAAATGCCAATGCGTCCAAGCAAAATGTTTTACAGAAACCTGACAAATTTAACAATTTTATTTCAGGAAGAAAAAGATGTTCTGTTAAGGTCAGAAAATTTTGTTTTGACACTTTCAGGCTGAAATGTTTGGCAAGTTTTTTTAATGATGTTTGTTTGAATTTTTTTTTTTATTATTGAAGCTCAGCCTTCAAATCGGAGTAAAGAGATGAAAAACATTGAACTTCTAGATAGACATATGCTTCTTGGGGAATTCCATATCAACTTCAAAGTACCTGGATTAATACAGCTGAAGATTTAATACTCCCAAGGCTTCCTTTATACCAAACAGAGAGAATTTCCTGTATCGCTAGGGAGCAGTAAATAGATAGCAGCCAGAAAAGATGCTAATTATGATTGCTACAAAAAGAGGTGCACAAACATATGTGTACACCCATGTGTGTGTAAATGTAATTCTACAGCAGATCAACATTTTCTCTTGAAGTTCAAGAGTGGAAATCGCCTTTCAATGCCTTAGTGCAAGGAAAATTTGAAAGAGTGGGTAATGCTGACCCTCCTTCAGCTACAACTTAAAACTTCTATTGGGAAGAAAGATTTCATTTCACTGGTTTGTTAAAACTTATTTTTTATGAGGGTGAAGGTTATGCCAAAGTCTTGATTTTAATGAGTTCTTAATATTGCCGTCTCACTCAGAGACAAAACTGATGGGAATGTTCTACCTAGTGAATGCACTGCAGTTAACTCTGTCCCAGAAAGCTACAGCAAAAGGAGAAGTTATTTGGAATGGTATTCTACATTTTTCAGAACTGTACTGGAGACTAATGTTGCATGCAGTTAAAATGCTTCCCTCTCTACCCTTCCTGTCCAAAAAGCCTTTGCAATGAACGTGTCGAGGGGGAAATGAGCTGAGCATTGCAAAAAATGCAGGATGGAACTGATAAAAGCAGAAAGCATGGTTTTTATTAAAGAATGAAACACTATAAATTCCATTCATGTGTGTTATCTGAAAAGGCAATTTTGCAAGTAGTAAAAATCCAGCACCAAGTATTAAAATATGTCTCTGTGATATGATGCTCCTTCCCCTATACGAGTCTTGTTCCTTTCTTTCTACAGTTTCCCCTTTCCTTTGGAACCATTGAGGGGATAAGGGTCATTTTTTTGTTTCAGAATGAGTAGCTCTGTGCTTCCTTTATATAGGTTTCCAGATTACACTTTCTGATCCTCTGTCACCTTTTACCTCAAGTCTCCCTTTCACTTTTTCACCTCAGCCTGCTGCTTTACTTTGTGCTTTAGGCCTGTCTCTTTTCTTTCACTCCTCATAGATCTTCCTTTTTTTTCCCTAGTGTCACCACCCCTCTGTCTCCTAATGCTTTCCCACCTCTTTTAATGCAAACATGGCTAGTTTTGACACACTTGCTGTTGCTCCTATCCTCCATATTGGTGATTTATGTGTAACAGACTGTTCTTAATAAGTATCATCCATAATAAAAATCCAGTTATATAAAACATTACTTATCTGAAACCATTTTTCTGGCACAACAATGGAAAATATGTTTCCTGAATAAATGAAGCCGGAGTTGCACTATTCTTGTCATAGCTTTAAAGACAGAAAAAAGTTCTGATTTGGTTGAAGGCAGGTTTTTCACACAGAAATATTTTAAGTCTCCTGGAGTTTGGCAGCTAAGGTCTTCAGCAAATGTAATTCTCCTTCCAGGAATCTTCAAAACTGAAAAGGGAAAAGATCCACAATCTGGCTTGGAGTTGTAATATAGACTACTCTTTTCCCCTTTCCTCCTCTCAAAGGACTGTATCATCAATGTAAGTATTTAGGAAGTCCCTAGAAGATCTGTCTTGTAAATAAATAGGCCTCAAAAGAAACATAGTTTCATTCCTGTTAGAGTTACAAATTTAGTAGGATTGACGTCTGAAGATCTGAAGGTTCATGAGAGTTAGTATTTTAGTTTCTATATATTTTGGAGACCACCTGGGTACTGCCATAGAATATTCAACTAGCTTTGAATAAAATGGTCTGAAGTTTCTCATTTTATGTAAAATTCAATTCTGTTTTGGCCTGAAAATCACAGAATCATAGAATAGTAGTGGTTGGAAAAGAACTTCAAGATAATCGAGTTTAAGCGTGAACCTAACACTACCAATTCCACCTCTAAACCACATCCCTAAGCACCTCATCTACCCATCTTTTAAATACCACCAGGGAAGGTGACTCCACCACCTCCCTGGGCAGCCTGTTCCAATGCTTGACTACCCTTTCGGTGAAGAAGTTTTTCTTAACATCCAATCTAAACCCCTCCTGGCAAAACTTGAAGCACCTGGCATCCCGCCAAGGTCAACCCACCACAATATTCCACTTATGAATTTGTTCAAAGATTTAAATTTGCATTGGGGTAAATTCTCATTTATTAAATTCGAACTTGTTATTTTCTTTTATTGGGAATGAACATACTTTCTGTATTTTTCTCTTCTCCTTCCTACCCTTTGAAAAAAGCATTTCCTGAACACTTGTTAGTGTCACCATTATATTTTCACTATAATAACACATATAAATTCTCCCAGGAATGCCTACTGTAGGCATCTATATATTTATTAAAAAACATACGTGTATGTATGTATATAGATATATAAAATTGCAACCATTTGAGACTTACTCTATATTTCAGATTACTGAACTTTTAATAGCACTATTTTAAAATTAAAGATAATCAGACGGATGCTCCCTGTTAGCTTGTAAGAAAAAAAGAGACTAACATATCTGTTAAGAATAAAAAGTTCCATGATTAATCTATAGATCAATGCTAAGTTTGGAGGCAGCCATTAACACATCTTGCCATAAAAATATGCACTGTTCCATAACACTACTAATCTTCACACATTCCTAAAATGATTGCAATGAATTGTCCTTTAACTATGGTCTTTGGAGAATTGAGGATGCAGCAGCAAATTAATAGGCTGTTGTCCCTATTAAAGTATCTGTAGTGAAGTCATTAGCTTAAGGCTTAAAGTTTCATTGTGTTTAAAATTAAGAAAACTACACCTGCTTTGGGAATGAAATGGCAGTAACTATTTTGAAGCATGCAGCAAAATAGTTTAGGACAGTCAATGTGAATGACTGTTTTTATTTTGAACCACACATTTAGGCTTCCACAAAAAGCAGTAACTACCTTCACTATACCCAGGACACTAGGTCTGAAACTTTAGAACTCTTTCTCATCTAGTGAATTTAAATAATTTTGTACTTGTTATACGTCTTATCTAAAACACCAGAAGACAGCAGGATGGTTTAGTGTTCACTGAGTGTTACTATACTAGCATGTTTGTGGAACCAGAGAGTAAGGCGTTGGATTACCTATATTGCTGTTCACTACTCTTGTAGGACTTGTATGAAAACTTCAGTAACTCCTAACTTCTGACCTTACAACAGAGTCACAGCATGAAGTTCTGTAGCTGTAAGACACTATTTAAATAAATATTCATGCTTTATTTACAATATAGTTTAAAAACTAGCACTATCTTTCTTAAAAGACGGTTATTGTAGGACAGTAGTCACCAAAAATACTAGGGTACAGAATGACAGAAAGACACAACTGATGTTCCAACTTTCTATGAATTTTACTTAAAGCTCCTGTGGCCATCTCAATAAACAATCTAAATTAACAAAACTAGGTACACAACTGAAATTTGAGATTTGTGTTTGAATTAATTATTTCAGTAGATATATTTGCTACTGAAATGCATGTCAATTCCTGATAAGGAATATCTACTATTGGAGGACATGACATGTGACTCATAATATAGAGCTGAAACCTTTTGGAATTTACTCTATGCACTTCAGATTACTGAACTATAATTTTAATTATGTTAAAATAATAGATAATCAGATTTTTAATCTCAAATGAATATCAGTTATCACAAATTTCCCCTAGAGAGCTGCCAAAAAAAAATACTTCATAGTTACACTGCAGGATAAGGTGGACCTTCATTTGAGGCAGAATATTTTTTCTGTATTCTCTGTCCCTACACTTGTGTCTGATGATGACCTCAGCCTCCTTATGGAGCTAGTCATTCAGAACTGTGGTGCTAGATTCAGTGCCCATAAATAGTTAACTCTCTCTTCCCAAGGGAGGGAAATGCTGAAGTAATTTGAGAATCCAACCATTTTCCTGCACAAGCATAATTATGAAAGAAAAAGTAGCTGGAGGAAAGGAAACTGATTAACATACTAGTTTGTGGAATAAAATCATAATTACTAGATAAGAAATAACCAGGTTTTCATTGTTCTGCTTTATCCACTAATTTATGATTACTCCAGACAATATTAGAGAGAATAGCAAATTAAATTGAGAAATAGTGTCTAATGGGTGAAGCAAAGAAATGTGAGTTATGATACCTAGGAACTCTGCTTGGTTCCATCATCTCCTTACTGCACAGTCTTCAGTGAACTGTTCAACCTGTGTTGTCCTACAGAATTGATGGTATCCATCAGACTTTGTAAAGTGAATATTCTGTCATGAAAGTCACTCCATACAGCTAAATGCTTGGGTTTTATGCAATAATAGTACCATTTCTTGTCTGATACTTCCCTCTGACATTAACAAAACAGAAATTTTTCACATGTTGATCTGACCAAACTCTAAATGGTGCTGTTAATGAGATAGATGTATGGATTTATTAAGAGGAAAAATAGACAAAGTAATAACCATGTTCTTAGCTAAGTAACTCCTCCAAAAGGGTTTACTAAGCTGGGTTATGGCTCTTATTACACTAACAGAGAACTTTATTTCATTTGTTAATGCACTGAAACAACTGATGACTAGGATATTTTTAAGAAATAATCATTTTAAATTATTGTGTAAGGAGGCTATAACTGGAACAAAATCTTTAAGTGTTTGGATAAAATAAGCTAAGATGGCTATATTTGCTTTGATTAGAGTGTAAAGGAGGGTGATTAGTGAATTGTGAATAGCTGTACAGAGTGGTTCAATGTTTTGAAATTACTATACAGCTTTGTCTGTAATTCGATAGGTTTACCTGCTACCAATTTGGCTGCTCCTAACTCCTTTTAGTGCAAATAAATACGTGTCATTCATTGGATATAGACCTGAACACATTTTTGGTATTGAAATAAACAGTGTTTAGTTGACATACTTACACAAATGATGAGAAAAGTCTATTATAGATCCATCCAATTTTTTTTTTTATTTTATTTTTATTTTTTTTAAGTGGGCTGTGCTTTCGCCCTGATCAGTGGATGGGGTTTTTTGGGATTCCTAGCCTCACAGTTCTACAACTGCATTGTGGGGGAGAGAGTGGGAATGGCCAGAGCAACCCTGGCTCTGCAGGCAAAGCAGGTGGCTCTACCACAACTTAGAGAAACAAAAGTCTGACACATTCCCTGAACTACCTGGGAAGTTTTTTACTTCCAATGTTTTTAACAAACTTCTCTTTTACTTTCAGGTTTGCCTAGTTATTGTTCTTTTCCCTTTTAGCCGCTTTAACATCCATCTTCCATTTAAAATGTCACTTCTTTCTCGTGCTGATTTTCAATGGCTAAAATTTTCATATTTTCTGTTTCTACTGGAAATTAATTAACATTTTTTAAAATAACAACATGCCTTATCGGCCTGTGTGTGTTGCTTATTGAACCTCTTTCTTTTCCTCTCCATGTGTAAGATCTCACTCTTTGACAGTCTCATACATTCAAAGACCCATTCTATCAAGATTACCTGCTGTAATCACAACCACAGGCAGTCTCAATAGAAAGTCCTAAAGAGAATAGTCCACTTTACCAGAAACCAGAAACAATAGATGTCTTACCAATTTATTCTCTCTCTTGTCAATAGACAAAAAACATTTAGACCGTGGAATGAGAATTAGAATGGGAAACATTATATTACTGGTTTCTAGAGTATGACAAAATTACATTTTCTTTGCTATGAGCTAGCAGGCACCAGGCTGAACTTTGTTTTCTTCCTTTTTTCACTGATGACCTAAGCAAGGAGAAAACTTTAAAAGTAAAACTTAAGAAGAACCACATCCTTTGTCTTGTTCTTTCACATTAAGCCCAAAACTTTTTAAATACTTGGGAGCTGAGGAGCTGAAACATAAATTCAGAACATTTATATTCCGAGTTTGTGTTCTCTTCTCTTGTATTTCCTCTTTTCATTACAAAACTTACTAGTTCTCCTTTCCCAGTAAACCTTGCTGTTGTACATTAAAGTGATTTTAAACAGAACATATTCAACTTACTGCATAAAATTTTACAACTTACACATCCTCATTTATATCTGAAATTGATTTCCTTCAGGCTGGATGTACTGAACCTCCTGACACTTTTTACAAGGAATATCAACTTTGGTATTAAGTATATGACCTGTGATAGGGTCAAAGATAAATATATAGAAAACAGGAGAGTATGTCTTATGTACTCACTTAATGATCTTAAACAAAGCATTAAGAGATTCCATGTGAGGAAGAAGAAAAGGAAGAGCACGTTTGGAATTTATCACTCTGTGATAAATTACGCCTTTTTTTTTGTATGACATTCTATGTTCTCTAGCCAAGAAGGTCATTCCCAAAAAAAACAGTGTTAAATTGCTTCAGTCCAAGATTGAAAACATGCTAAAAATTACTTAAAAAGACACAGTTCATTAAATTACTGTGCTTTGTGCTCCACTTTTAGTAAAGAAAGAAGCTAAGCTTCTTGTATTGGTTATTGGTGATGTACTTCTCACACTGTACTTTTCTCATATTATACCAGATAACTAGGATTTTCATTGAGTAACACACCAAAAATTCTACTGGCACAATAGCCTGGAGTCTGAAAAACGTAGTTCTTTTGAAGATTTAGTAAGAATTTCATACAAAATGACATATAATATCTTTAGAGTCCTTATTTTATCATATAATGATATTCCATCCAACATCAATCTAGAGTCACCTACAATGTATTTCCAAAAATGAAACTGACATGACATCGCAGTGGGGAAATATAATTCGCTCCCAAAGGCAGGGCATTCATGTCTGGTATTTTTTATAGAACTACTTGGAAATAGACTATAGATGACATAGAAAAACACAAAAATTTGAGCTACAGTCTAACAAGTGATTATTCATAGCATGTACTTCTCAGACAGGGCAGAACACAAAGTTGCCTTGGGAAGCCTGTGGCAATTCTGCCCATTTCTAGTTCTTTCATCCAGCCATCTATAAGGACAATTAATGAGCAGATATTGACAGATTCTTACAAATTAGTATTGTGTATAACTTGGTAAAATAATTTTTGTTTCTTCTAAATTTGGACTGGAAAAAGTAGCAGAAATGCTTGAATTTCATACTTTTTGATTGACTTTATCATGTGGACACTCACCAAGATTAACCATGTATGCAACACTTTGTGGGATTAGTTTCTTTACAATATATTTGCATATAACATTTTGAACTTCATCTTAACATACCTTCCACAAATAAAACACTGTTATTATCTATATAGCAGAGTATTTGCAAAATTCCAATCTAATGGGTAACTTCTGAAATACTGATCCTTTCCTACCACCACATTTTGTTATGTCTCTATTAGGGGTTAAACCACTTAGGAGTCTACCACTGCTAGCAAAACAGTTTAACTGCAAGCTTTTCTACTGCTCAGTTCAGCTAACAAGCTGCTTTTAAATGGCCTTCAGACAGCAGTGTAACACTAGTGGTTTGGGTTTTTTTCCTATTCCTTCTCTTGGGACATATAGTAGAAAGCTATGCATCAGTTATTAGGATTTCATCTTGTTGATGCCTGCCGTGAAAGGTAGGGGAACTTAGAGCAATGTGTCTTTTGGTTTCTCTTAAAAAACCAAAAAAACCCAAACAAACAAAAAAACAAAACAAAACAAAACCACCAAAAAAAGTCTAATACATTTATCAGAGACATATATCTGCAGAGAAATAAAAATAAATAATGACCTGCCATGACATAAATCTTAATTTTAACTCACAGGTTTGTCAATTTGCAGTGTTAATATCTTTTATATTTTAAGGAGCACATCAGGATATTGCATTTAGCAAATTCATATTAATAACATGCATAACCACATTGTTAATTTATTGTTAATTATTGCTTCCATTTTAAAATCTATTTATTCACCATGAAAATTCCCTTTAAACTATTCTTTACATTTCTACAACACTGAATACACAAGCAGAAGATACAAATGTTGAAGCCAGTAATAAAACATTTGTTTAAAAATAAATTCTGAAATGTAAATTGCATTTCTGAACTTTAATGTGTCTACAATGACTCCACTTAGACATTGTGTAAGTGTGATTCATGCTTCAAGACTGCTCACCTCACACAGAGTGATGTACTGTCACTATTTCATTCATTCTAAATGCAGTATCCATAAGGGTTTAGAGAGTAGACATCCCCATAAATCAATGTTATTGGACTATATTTTCAAACAAAACATTTTACAGACATAGACATCCCAGATTCCATACTAATCATGAAACACTTGCATGAAGGTCAGCTAAAGTCAGCAACAACTTATGGATTCATTTTCTGAAGAAATGAAAAATACCCATGGTTTTTTTTTTAGTACATTAAAAGTATCTATGCAAGATTTGTGTAGAATTTCTAATAGTCATAAGAGCATTGTAAGGGCTGTAAAAGAAACAACATTGAGGAGACGTGTAAGCACTTGCGGTTGTCTTTTCTGATGAAGCTCAGAAGGAACTCAGGCACTATGCTGGATTATATCACCATTTTGTAAAGCACATAGAAATATTATTAGCAGCAAAATTTACCCCAGTGTGAACTTTGATTCATTTAAAGATGCTTATAAAATAAGTTTCTTAGAAACAAAGAAAGTCCAATTAACATAAATATGTGGTACCTTGTCACATCAGTGATTCCTTTGTATATAAAAAGCAGGGCTGTGTTGTCAGACTTGAGAACTCTTCCCTCTTTCTGCAACATAACATACTTGGTTGTGTCTGCCCTCTTTTAAACTATGAAGTACCCCTGCTGCTCCAGGTTGCATAGGAAGGGTCTGTGGATTGCAAAGATAACCTGCTTCTGGACACCAGACTGTGCTGCACAGCATGACGACCTGCTTTCTGCCCTGCCAATGGTCCTCTGCTCTTTTTCAGTCTTTTGTTTTTCTTGTAAAGATACCTAGGGAGGTGGGGATGGATCTGTCTCTCTTGATACATGCCTAGATCAAAAGTAGGATTTTGGGTGCTTGCCTACTTTTCTCTCAAGATTGATGGAGACTAATGAAGAAATGAACAAGCTGATGTTAATAGCTATTTCAGACAAGTTACCCAGTCATCTCAGAGTAATCCCTATTATTATTTAGCAGAACCTTTCTGGTTGTACTAAAGTCTGACAGCTCCTGTCTTTGTCTACATTGAGTAACAAATTGGAAGTCTTGCTCTGTATAGCCTAATGTAGAAATTTGCTGGACCAAAATCCAGTATTTTTTCCAGTTTTAATGGTGCTTTGGCCAAGAGCTATTTCTACAGCTTGAACTAAAAGACCTGCTCTTATGGCTAGTGAATATATGATCCAGTCATTACAGACTGCAAGAAGGTTACACCATGAACAGACTTTTTAAGACTTTGGGCTTGTATAAGAGACAAGGGAAACCAAACTTTAAATCTCTTTAAAAGGGCAAGGATTCATTGTCCTGTAAAAATGTCATGATGTGTACAGAGCCATTAATACAAGAAAACTTTAAAATATGCTGACTAGATTTTTTTTTTTCAAATGGTACCTCAAAGTCAGTTCATGAATGATCTTATTTACACATTGAAATCTTTTTACAGTAAGAAAGTAGGATAGTTTTAAATAACACTGCTAGGGGTCAGATCTTGGCAGATTAATAAGTATGTTGCTTTAATGATGGTTAGTACGTATTTATTGCATTTTTTAAACTATACATATAGTCTGGAAACAAATTGGAGAACATAGAGTCTGCTTTTCTTCTACTAAAGAACTTTGATCCATGTTTAGGAGTTGAGTACAGATATTTATGCCAAAACAGAGCTAAGGAGAAACTTTGGGTTATAAAAGCTATTTCATTGAGAGAATCCTCAGCGGTCTAGTTAATTTGGTCTTCCCAGTGCAGAGGTCAAGATCTGTCTTTTATAATTAGGCAAAAGAGAAATGTCTATTTGTGTGTAACAACTAATAGTAAAACTTCTTTAAAAGCTCTCAGGTCAGACAGTCATCTCTGAGCAAGGAGAACATGGAAAGCCTAACAACATCTTCTCTGTCTGCATTTTTAACACAAAATTATTTGTTAGGTTATCTTGTAACATTTAAAAAACCCCAAACCAATTCAGTGCATAATAATAGTTTTTTAGAAAAGCATTAACTATAAGATTTAAAGACTACTGTATGATGAAATGCATAAATTGTAATTTAATGAATGTTCTGACTAGAATAATACATTATTTTAATAAAGACCATTACAGTACACTGGAGGTACAGAAATTTATCATATACTGGAATTCATATGTTACATAGTGATGAAATCCATCTGTTAGGTGTTCACTTATGCCACATAATGTAGTGAAAGCAGCCATCATCAATCACACATTACTCTAACCCTACCTCCATATTCTACTACTCCTGGGTCATTGAAGAAAGGCAATGGTAATGATCAGACCTGTAATTACAGAGCAAAGTAAGCACACTGCATTCCAGTGAGGATAATGATGTTTACTTTTCATCTCAGGATAAATTTAGTGCAATCAAAATGCTAATAATGAAGTGCCAGCTACAGAATATCTATTGTGGACAATACTTCTACACCCAGGTGTTGCAATTATTCTAAAAAAAAAACAGTCAACATAATTTTGTGAAGTACTGCTCTAAGGGAAGTTAGAGGCAGGCATCAAAGAAAAAGGTTTTTGAAGACCTGATGTTATTCCTGACACTTATGTTATTCCTGACACACTACCTAGAGGAATTATACCAAAAGGAAAGGAGTTACACAGAGATAAAAACAGTATAGATTTTCAGGGAATCTAATTTACCATCTGGTATGTTTAAGCAAATGTGTTACAACACTGAATACATTTTAGCAACTTAAAACTAGTAGATGTATTTTGGTGAGAAAATTCAAGTAAAATGATGCAATATTAAGGCAACTTCA
Source organism: Caprimulgus europaeus (assembly GCA_907165065.1). Next base: position 14,313,048 of record OU015534.1, on the reverse strand, counting down.
AACAAAACAAACCAAACAAACCCTGCTGAATCAAAAGTTTAAACCCAAGTGACGAAAAAAATATATTCCCAGGACACAGTGAAGTGGAGGAGAGGAAGGAAAGCCCATTAGTCATTTTAGGTGAAGTTTAATTTTTTCCTGAAAACAAACGCTTTGGTTTTAATGCCTTTAATTATTTTTTGTTTGTTTGTTTAAATTTGGGTTAGTTTCTAACGAGGTTGTTGTTTTTAGTGAAAAGCAGTGAAGTTTTAGGGCTTTTTAATTTATCTTTTTGCATTTTCTCTTTTTGTTGTAGGAGGGGGAAAAAGCTAGTAGTCAAACGAAAGTCCTGAAACTCAATTTATTAATCAGCAAAAGAATTCACCCAGCAGCTGTTCCCATTGAAAGACATTTGTATCATGCCTTAGTTGTTGCTATAAAATCAATTGTTTCTCATCAAGTGTGCTCTGTGCAAAACAGTGATAATGAACATATGCTTGAAATAGCGTGCAGTGATAATTGCATTGGCCTCAGCTTCAAGCAGTATTTTGGACACTAAGGCCAGTAGTGTGATCAGAAAACAGGCCTGAAAAGAAAATATAGGCAGGCCAGGTAGAAGAATGAAGTTGTGACATAAACATTAAACAGTGGCTGTAATGTTAATCAACAGGCCTTTTCCAACACAAACTAGACAACCAAAGTATTGAGTAGCTTTTCACACACGTACAAGTTGCACAGACATGCACAACCTGTACAAATAACCCAATAAACGGTTGTTCTTGGGCATAAGTATTTACAATTTAATAATTAGCACAAACTTTAGCAAATCTATTGTCCTAACTGCATTACCACATGCAGCAGTTTTATTACAGAATTAGGAAGCCCCAAAGGTTAATTGATGGGCACAAGTGTATGTGCCTGTATGAAATGATGCACCTTTCTGTCTCTTAAAGAGCAACTGCTGCTTTTGTTTATAAATTCCTTGGGAATTACAAGTCGGAAGAGCAGATCACAAAGCATGATATGCATCTTCTACATTTTTAATGGGGCAAAGTCTTGAGAAAACAGTGAGAAAGGGTGAGGAGGTGGTGGTTGACAAAGGAAGCATGTGGAGGAGAAGCAGAAGAGGTGTCTCTGTTCATCTGAGACCTCCTGGTGAACAGAATTTCTTTCCATGATCCCCTCTCCTGGATGAACCAGAATAGGGGACCCAGAGTGAAATTTAGGATTTTGTGGCCAAGATCAGTGAAACACATTCAGAACTTCCAACTGATCCTATTTTTTATTTTATTTTCTGCACTACCCGTGTCTGTTTTCCCATAAGAACATGCATTCCATTTTCCCTGAAACTCTGCTTTCACCAACAAAAAATAATTAAAAAAAAGATGCAATTTTAAAACTGGGAGAGAAAGTGATTGGAACAGAAGGCACAGAGAGGAAAGAAATAAAAACTATTGGCACAGAGAAAGTAGACTGTATAAAAGTTGGTGAACAATTACTAAAAACACTTGTAGCCAGGATTTGGCTTAGAACAGTGCACAAGTATATACTTTTATTTCCTTTGAACAAACTCAGAGTGAGATTTAAGTGATGTGTGACAGGATAGGCACCAAGCAGAGTATTTCACTGGAGTCAATGCAGATATGCAGGATATCTACAGGGCATTCCTCAAGACCAGACCCATGGTTCATACAGTGAGAGAGCCAACATGCAGGTCTCTGCCCCACCTGGTACCCCTGGACATGCTGCTGAACAAGCAGTAGCTGATGCAGGAGGTGGGGAGAAGTAGAATAGGCTGTACTCCAGGGCTTTTCGACAGACGCAGCAGGTCTGAAAACAGGGCTGGAAGTCATCTGAAAACAGACAGCTCTGTGAGATTCTCCCTGCTTCCTCTCTCATTTGAGTGGGAAACATTGTGAGAACAGTCCTTAGACTGATTATTTGTGCTTTCAGTCCTTATCTAGGCTAGGAGCCAAAAACGCAGAGGCCTGTACATAAGTTACCAGGAAGTTTTGTAACCTTGAGGTTCAGCCCAAGTTCAGTTCTAAAAATACAGAAATAATCACTGAGAGGGTTATTATTCTATGCAGGCAGTCTTCCCCATCCTACAGACAGTCTTCCCTGTTGCATTAGTTTTACATTCATGCAACTGCATTCATTGGAAGGCAATTCCTCATGTGAACGCACCAGGCTTTTAGCCTCTCAGCACTACGCAGATTTATTGGCAGTATGCCCAAACCGTGCAGACCCTCACCAGTCTGAGCCCCCACTCACCTCAGTCAGTAGCTTTGCCCAATGCAGGACCTTGTGCTGTGGCTGTATCAAGGCTGACAATGTTGTGAAAAGTTTTGTCTCACCTTTGCTGAAGTTTACAGCTTTATTAGAAAGTCTTGTTCTGATGCATCCTGCAAAATTCAGCCTTTCTTCAGAGTTGTTGACACCACCAGCTGTGCTGGGTAATGTCTGGTTTTATATTGCTGGTTTAGAGTGGAAAAGCAAGAGGTAGATTAGAATGCTAAAATGTTTTAAAACTTCATGATTTATGAAAGTTTTAAATGTTTTAAACTGCTTTAAATCTTCAGGTTTTAGATATTCCCTTGCTCTTATAATTTCTACAAGATGGAGTTGTTATTGCTAAGATAACAACATCAGTTAAATCTCTGTTATTCTCTGAGGAGGCTAATACTAGATTTAGGATATCCTCACTGAAATTGCATAATTCCAAAACAAAGGAATCAATTTCAGGCTTTATTTTGTTATTTGGAAAACATACAGTACAATTTTCACTCAACTTTGTGTTTTCTGAGATGTTGCAGTAAAAATTTCAAAGTATATGGAAACTGTGTAAAACATGTTGAGCTTGAATAGCCATTACAATAGTACATTACACTGAACAAATGATCTGAAAACTGCCCTTGCTTTGTCAGTCAATTCCAGGTAATTAATTTCTATGGCCAAACAAGATGCACAGATGTGCTGGCAAAATGTTCACTGTTTCCAAACCTTTACAGGTATTACTCTTATTATTATTTGTGTGTGTTTAGTGTTAGCTCCCGGAAAAGATTAAGAGCCCCATGCTGCTTTGATATAAATTCGAGGTAATGATGATATTACCCACCCAGTCATGGTGGCTTCATTGTGAAGAACTGGTATGAAAGCAATTAGATTTCGTAGTTGTCTATTTGCAACCTCAGGTTACTTTATATCATTGTGAAAAACTTGATTTGCTTTAAAACTGTTAGGTGCATTCTTGATACGTATTCATACTAGAAATCACTTGCATACTTCCATAAATGTGTGAATGTTTTGTGTTAAAATTGTATTTTATCTGGTCTACACTCCATGCAGACCCCAACAGTTTAGATTTGGGGAAATTGTATCTGATCATGTAAGCCTAATGTGGCAATTAGGCATCAGCTCTGACAGGCCACCTGACATTCTATGAGATAGAAAAAAGACTCAGGGCAAAATCATGACCCCATACAAGTCAGTGGCAAAACTCCTCTTGCCTTTAATGGATCCAGGATTTCATCTATGGAGCCCTGCCTCATCTTTCACTCCCAGAGACAAAGCAGCACACAGAGTATAGCAGGGACTACAGACACCAGGCTTTCTCCTGTATATAATGAGGCATTAACTGAGTGAAATTAGACTTTTGGACTGGTTTCTTTTTTTTTGGAAGAAGAAAAATAAATAAAAGCTAAATACATAACTGACTGGAAGGAAGAGCCATGCCTGTATATACCAGGGGACAGTGAGAGATTGCTTAGGTTTTATTTTCATTTGTTTTTTCTCTACCTTCCTAGTCACTTGGCAGCCTACCAGTAGACTCACCACCATTCACAGGCAAAACACAGGCTAATGTAATGGTTGAAATATACTCCTTCAATGAAAATCCCACATGCAGAATTCAGACAGTGCCAGAGCTTAAAGGAATTTACAGCAGCCTCTGTCAGACACCCTCCTCTCCCCCTGCTGATTATCATTTCATTCCAGGATAACGTGTTTTAATTATGGGGACTACAGAGAGCTAAGGTGGATTAGTATCTTGCTTTTTTTTATGGAACATATGTATCACCATGTTACAAAATATTCCCTCCTGGCCCATTACTCTGTTGAGGGTTTTGATGCTAAATAACAGCGTGAGATAAAGATCACTTCCCGCACTGCTTTCACCTCCACCATCCTGAAGCTCCTCCTGAACCAACACCAAATCCTAACAGAGTACAATCTGACCATTAATTCAGTTGAGATATTTTAGGGCTTTCTTAATCTGAAGTTGTTTTTTCCTCACAAAATTGCTTCACAGCGATCTAACTCCCTTTGTTTGTGTGCCCAGTTTGCTGGGCAGCAGCACAGATGGAAGGAGTAAAGGGTCAGTGCCAGACCCAAGAGCTGTGGCTGTCAAGTGTGCCAGGTTGGTTTTTACCCAGATTTCCCTGCCACCCCAGGATGGTACCATGTGGTGAGTGGCAGCAGGGGACAAGCCCAAGAGGGGGAACAAACGTGCATCCTGCTAATTATGCTTTTACTTATTACTGTTTTTTATATAAACACTGAGGGATTTTACTCATATTTCACTCAATGTTCCCTGACTGAGAAAGGACTGAGTGCAGGCTTCAGGAGCTGACTCTATAACAGCCTGATTAGAATTCATCTCTGTTTACACATCAGATTTTTAGATTCATTTGAATGAAAGAAAGTAGGTGGGATAGTACCCTTTGCCTCCTGATCCCCACTTGGATGGGACCTTTCATAGCAGGGTTTTTCCCTTCCTGTGGTGTGGGAAGGGATGAAAGGAGTGGGGTGGGTTGGAGGGGCAGGAGTCACAGCCTCATCCCTGACTTTCTTCTCACAGAGTGTCTCAGGGAAGAGTTCTTTTGGTGTGAATGCAGTGGCTGGGCTCAGCCAAACCCTGCAGACACGAGGTGCAGAGGGGCAGCTGATCAAATATATGCAAAAAGTAGTGTCCCTTTTGCCTGGATGCCCTGCCATCCCTCAGCCTCGCACACTCTCGCGCATACATGCACGCACACAACTCTCCATAGAAATCTACAAGCTTTCATCTGGTTCTCTACTCAAACCCATCCTTGCCCCATTCAATTAAATAAACATGTGCTATTTGTGCTGAAATGGAATCCAGAAAATATATGTACAAGTAGCTGCATGCTGAGCTGGAAGCCTAAATCTTGCTTTATCTACCTAACAGAGAAACAAATAAGAAATTACATGTGATCCTTGGAAAATCTTCTGGAAGATGAAATATGGAGTTTCTTGGTGTGGTTTTCCCTGCTAGTCTTTAGGTAACTCCTAATTTGCTCTAAAGCAGTAGGAGTTTAACCTCTGAGTAAAACTGAAGGTGTAGGGCAAATCTTAACTTTATTCATGCAAGTCTAAGTAACATTTATTTCACTTGAGTTATCCTCTGTTTATGGTAGAATAGCCAGTAGCAGAATCTGGCCCTGAACAATATCTTTGGAAGTTGAGACAGTGAAACTGAGAGGGCCATGTTTTCAGCTGTTGTTAGTGGTCACTGAGTCTCTGCCCACTTTAAAGTAATTGTGGAACTGACACAGTCTTTCATTCTTGGGATAAAGACAGTTAACTGTGTTTGAATTAGTGATTTATCTCCCTTTGAAAAGGAATGTTTAAAAAAACAGAACTGAGAGTTAGATAAGACCAGAATTAAGAGGACAATTTTTGTCAGTGGAGTACTCATGCGTTTCTAAGACAGCAGTGTGACTTCTGAGGCACCTATGTTCAAAGACTTTTAAAATATTGGAATATGTGGTCTTAGCAGAAGCAAAAATGACTTTTTTTTTTTTTTAACTTCATGTCATATCACATCACATTATGGAGGTTTGTGCTGCACAATGTAATGAGATGCACATTTTAACACACAGGCTTTTTTTGTGCTATCAAACAGGAGGGAATTTTAAGGACCAAATTAGGTCACTCACTCTGAAACTAACCGGTCAGCAAACCAATGTGATGACTATTTTCAAGTTTGCTCTTAAATTTGCCATTTTCTTGCCTCCCATTAAATCAGGCAGAAAATAGAGCTATGTCAAAAATAAGGTACTTCCTAAGAAATTGTTTCCCATTTTTGTTCATTTTTCTTTGGCATTCATCATAGGGAAAGGAAAGAAAAAAATATCCTTTTACCTAGGATATTTTCACCACTTTGACTGTAAGTGAAAAGCAGCTTTTGTCAGCAAAGTGCTTTTTGCTGCCTGGTGGGTACTGTAAAGTGTGAGTCAGTGTGGAAAAGGAGTTGAAGGTCAAAGCTGTAAGAGTACTTGCTGTGTCACTTGGTGTCCTGATCTGAATGTTATGCATGCCATTCCCCTAGCTCACTGTCAAAGCCACATACCATGGCTGGGAGTTTGCATGAGTACTGAAGAATCTGTTAAGAAAAATAACTTCCTCAAAATGAGACAAAAATAGGGAAAATAAGAATTACTTAATTCTTTTTCTCAAACAGTGTGTGGAAATTTGCACATTGCCTTTTCTGAGCACCATTAGCCATCTTTTCTATTTATGAAAGCTTGCAACAAACTTTGAAAGGTGAAATACTGAGGAGTTTTGCCACTGACTTGGAGAGTTTGGGATTTATCCAGAGACAGCTCACAGAGAAAAGGAAAGCTTGCAAGAAAGAAATAGAAAGTTTAAAGCAGTAGAAAAATCCCTGTGAATTCCTTTAATCGACATTGTCATTATGAATGCCTTTTCAGATTAGATACTCCTTCCGTGGATAATGTTGCTGAAAATACCCTGTTTGTTGTTCAGCAACACTAACCTTTTAAAAATCCCACTTGTGCTCTAAAATGAGGTGTGCCTGTGCACACTGACTTCCTTGTTTTCAGCAGGACCCTTTACTACCCAGGCTCTGCTTTTTTTAAACATCAAAAAACCAGAATGAAAGGTTCCTTTAAATAACCTTAGTTTATTTACTCTGTGCAACTGGACATTAGTAAGTTCGCCCACTCTTTCACTGACTGGTTTTGTAGATTGGGTTAAAAATATTGGGTTTGACATTTAAAGCCCTTAATTGACTAGGTCTCCACGAAGTGCCTACTGTGCTGCTGGCAATCTGCTTACCACTTCCTCCTTTTGGGTCAAAAGGGGCAAAACTCTTGTATTTGAAGATCTGCAGAAGCAGAAAGGGCAATGTTAACATTTCTGCATGTTCAGCTAAAGATCACAGAACAGTCACCTAGTTGACTTTTCCCAGGATTGTGTATTTCTGTTTAAGAAGGAATTGCAATCCTTGTATAATTAGAGGGCTCCGACAGGACTTTTTTTAACCTGGTATCACAAAATCTCTTTGCAATTTGTGGTAAGTTGCAATTGTTATTTTCTTTTTTCTTTTTCTTTTTTTTTACTTTTTAAATTATCAGAATGTGAAAACCTGTAATTAAAGGAAAACAGCATACATTTAACTTGGCTTTTAGTCTGATTTCACTTGATTGATTCACCAACTCCTAAATACTTTCTCTCAGAAATTAATCCAACATCATTTTTTCAGTCTTCCTGTCCTGTAGAGTTTTTCTCACCAGGGATCTACGCTTGCAAATGTCTCAGCATGTGACTAACTCAACTGGATTTCTTGTATAGAAACTCATCATATTCCTAAACCCAAATAGGCAGGTCCCACAAACATTTACATGGCTCATTTTACAAATTATTGATATAAGCTACATATCTGAGAGATTTATTTTCAAGAGCACACTTTATTTATCAGAGAGTTAGAGGAATGTGTTAAAATCATCAGCATTTGGGTTCTGCCTGGATGTTAAGTTTATTTTGATATTAGTAGTTCATGATTTTGTGTTGCAATGAAAAGTAAGGCTGAGACTAGCAAAGAGTCATTTTAAGTTACAATGATATTAAGCATTCTTGCAACTGAGATCAGGATTATAAATCACAAGACAAATTCCCTCGTAATTTATAACATGTTTCATAACACTCACTGATGCCAATGAAAAAACATAATTCAAGAACCATAGAAAGTAGCAAAGTTACATTTATGGGCATCCAATGAAAATGTTTCATAAACTGAAGTTAAAATAGACTGTTTCTATAGATTGCTTAAGCACCTTTTGTAGATACTCATTTGAGCGGCCTAATTTTTATCAAAGCTTTCCTAGCACTGTATCATAGTGTCATTTTATTTTAATGTTACTGATTGGAAGAGACATAATCATGCCTGAAGTATTTAAAAATCACTCTAGATGTTATAATTAAACAAATTATCTATCCATGTATCTTGGTTATATGCTAAAAAGCCCACTAATTCTGTACAATCTTGCCACAGGGAATCTGTCTGAAATCCATACACATAAATATAAACTAAGAGAAAACTTTGTTACTTCTGTTAATAGACTGAATCATGCACAATGGCTCTCATCTTAGATGTACTCAAACATGGTACAAGATCTGTAGAATAAAACAGCTTGTGTGAATGTCTATATGTGTGTGTGTGGGGGGAAGATATTTCTTATTAATTTTTAGCAGTTCCAGTGACCTGTATGTCCATTAGCAGCCAGAGTGCATTGGATTTGTTCCTGGAGCTTTGCTTCTGGTTTATTTTTCATTAGAAAAGAATCCAGCTCATAAATTCCAAGACCACTCGTTGATATGACACAAATCTCAGCAAATAGGAACAAATGAGGTATTTACTTGAAAAATTGCCCTCCTGATCTAAATCAAAACCTTAATGTAGATTCACTCTTCTACCACATTTTAGAAACTGTGAAGATAGACCTTTTTCATTGAGAAATAAACTAATAGAGTAATAGTAAAACAGTATGCCATGTTCAGCATATATTAATATCTCTGGACTGTTCCTTCCTAAAAAGTTTTAAAAAACAAGTTATTTACAGATGATATCAAATGGTTGTCTTTAGCTTTATTGTGTTCTTGGGAGAATGACTGCAGGTATGTGCAAAGAATGCACAAGCAGATAACTTATTTATCAAGGCACTTATTGAGATACCTCAGTTTCACTTGCTTGAGCTGTGTAAAATATTCCTAAGAACATATAGTACAGTACACATGCAGCAGTGCTGCAGAAAAGGGGATGAAGCCATATCCATCATTATTGACTATTATCTCCTAAGCAGGCTTGTCTCAGTTTGTCATCTGAGACTTATTGGTCTCTCTTCCCCATAGGGGTTACGTGGGCAAAATATTTTATGACAGAGTAGAAAGAACCACATTTACTGAAGCCTGTAGAATTCTCAGCACAGAGGGATGAGAGTGTGAAGCTGAAGTGAATGCTGAGCTCTCACTCTCAGATAACTTGTGTCTGCGAAGGAGCGGCAAGGGAGGGTGAGCGTCACCACAGCACTGGCAGGGACCGTGTCCACATCCACAGGAACACAGGCTGGAAGGACACTGATCTTGTCAATCATTGACAATATAGTAGGTGCAGATGGTGGATGTGAAAAACACCCTGCATGGACGTAACCCAGCCAACAGCTGATGTTAATTGTGGAAAACCTCTGGCTTTAAAAAACTAACAGCATGATTGGAAATGTGGTATCCCCAGCTTAACACAGGTGACAACTGAAACAACTGACTGAACATGAGCATTGAGGTGCTGCACTCTGACCTCAGGTGGAGTACAGCCAACATAAGCCAATCTGGAGATACTTCAGTTCAGAATCTGAGAAAGAAAAGTCAGGAAAAAAGGTAATGTGGTAATGCAGCTACTCTGATGTCACAGAAATGTTATTTGGAAGATGTAAGGAAATATAATACACATTTTCTAGTTTGGTGATTCCCAGCCATTCTGCAGCTCTCTGCTTTCCAATACTTGTCCCAGTCACTCAGAAAAAGCAAAAAAGTTATTGTAAAAGCTAAAATACGGAATCTTTTCTGCAACAGGGGGGTATGTACTTCTGCAGGAATGTATTCACATCACGTGACTGTTAATTTCTAAGTGTTATTCAATTTTTATTAAACAGCGGAGTAAATATTTATTGAAGGCTTGGAGTAATTCTTCAGTACATAGTGCTGGTCCTATCCAGTGTACTGTAACACACATAGAGCTCCTTTGCTTCAGAAACTATATGCTCTTTAGTTGTTCGGAATTTTGTGCACAGATTTGCTTTTACAAATAGAAAGTGTCTCTATTTTCCTAACGCCAGATTCCTTCATATCTGAATCAAACTTTAGTTAACCCTGAGGGAAAAATCCTCAGCTGTGTAAATTTGTGTAGCACACCGTGCAACTTGCCCTATTGTTTCTTCATTCTTCTCGAAACTCCTGTGACTCTAGTAACAATAATAAAAAAAATCAATTTCTTTTCTATCCTAACAGTTCCTTCAGGTTTGATAGATTACAATGAATTAATTATATAGGATTTTGATAACAAATTTTATTATGTTGATTGAAGGGATTCACTTGAAATGACAGCTAGTATGGCTCAATAGCCAAAAGCTTTTTAGCACAAACTGTAAGTCTATACACTGTAACTGCCATTCTTGGACAACCCAAAGGAAGGGGCCAGAGTGAACAATGTATAACTGGTGAAGTGTTTTTCTCTACAACTATATAATATACCAGTAATTGCTTTTAAGCAAGCAAAGTTTCAGAAGAAAAACATTTTATTTAATTTGAGATTAAACCCCCCTCAAAGCTATCTGCCAGAATAAAAATTACTATATGGCAGTTAACTGCTTTCAGGCACACTTTATTTAATTGCTTCATGTGAGGTAACCCCTTGTTCTTCCTTGTTAGAGCAGTACTCCTCAGCTTGTGGTCTATAGCTATAATATTAGATCCAGCTTTACATACCATACTTCCTAAAAATGCAGACCAATTAGAGCTAGTCAGAGGATTATAACAAGAAGTCTCAGATGTTTATAAAACATGACCTTGGAGAACACAGTGAATGAACAGGACTGCTTAACCTAAGGATGAGAGGACTGAGTGTGACAAGATAACAGGCTCCAGATATATAGAAAGCTGCTGCAAAAATGCAGGGAACAATCTGTTGTCCATGTTTGTGATGGGTAGAAAAAGAAATAAGGAATTTAAATTTCATTAAAGATGATTCAAGTTGTATATTAGTGAGAATTTTTGAAAAGTAAGAATAGTGAGGTAAATGTTAGGATAGATTGCCCAGCATCTCATTAGTGTGGAACCAGATATATGTTTGGTTATTTAGGTTTTACCTACCCTTATTACAGCAGACTACAGGTAACCTAGACTACAATCCTGATTTAGCAAGAAAATATATTCTAATGGTTGTAGGCAAGAGATACTCTGACAACCTGGTTCAAACTTCCACATCACCTGCTGCTAAGGTCTCTTATGACAACAGTGGATCTTTTCAAACATAGCTGAAAAACTAGGATAGTAATAAATATGGCTGAGCTCCACTAGTGGCAGCAAGGACCTAGAAAGAGTGGTATGATATAGATTTGGGATTGAAGGGTATTTCTGAGAAGACATGACCCCAGGTCAGAAATGTCTGTCTCTGTAGAAACTGCAACTGCTGGTTGTGTTAATCTTCTTGTCCTTAGGACTGTTAAAGGCTGATCAGCCCTAAAGCAGAACCATTATTCCTTCATCCCTTAAATTTTGATGGTTTTTGTAGCTCTGTTCTACCTACTGATGTCATCGACTCTTTCCTTTGACTTTATTTTCCAGTTTTTCTGATACATAATCCCACATTTTCAACTGAGCTGTAGTCTGTTTTTCAAGACTGTTCTACACTTTGGAGTTCTCATGTATCTTCCTCCTTCTTAAATCTACAGTCTCCTTGCCTGGGCATGTCCCCTGTCCTCCTTCAACAGCTCTTCATCAGACACTGATCTCTCACCTAACTGGCCTCCTGGTCATCTGCTATATTTTCCTGATGAAGATACCTAATATAAACCTTTTAAACATAAATGTTTGAAGTTCAGTTGTTTTAAGAAATGAAAGCATGAATGCTTTATCTTTAGGCTGCACTATAGATTTCGCTTGTGCTGTACAATTTTTACAAAGCTTAGCATCATTTTTAAACGAGTGAACTGCTATGGACTTCAAGTGATCATTCATTTAACCTTAAATACACACCATATTGCTTCTGTATAGGTAGGTAGAAGAAATGAATTTCAATTAGCTTCCATGAGTCCAGCTCTCGTATATCTGAGATCATGATCCTGAAAAATGTTATCCACATTGTCTACAAGTTAAAAATTCAGTTGAGCTGTTCAAAGATCTTTTGTAGTTGCCAGAACACTCATTGCTTTCTCAGAGCACATCCTTGGAATAATCAGTTGTGTTGTATGCTTTTTCTTGAAATGTTTTATATATATAAAGTATTCTGTGCCTTTTATTTTAATATATCCCTTTTTTAATATATCATACTTAATTTTATACGTTCTAGACCTGCACATGCAAGCCTGACTTGTATATTTAACAGTTCTTCATGAAACAAATGTTTAAACCCTTAACCTAATAGAGATATTTGATTTAATAAACAATGTATGTGCTGGTGCAATATGGGAAAAAATATATATCTAGTCAAACACTGTGGTTTTGCAATATTAAAATTGCAACCAACTTCCTTTTATGTAATTTAAAGAAAATGGAGCAAATAAAAATGTGTAATAGGCCAATTTCAGGGTGTTTTATAGTTGTAAACATATGACGTACAGGTAAATCAGAGGTGTCATTACCTCAGTGTTTATGAATATGAAAGTTATACTTTTGAATTTGTGTATATATAAAGGATATATTTTTGTTTGCTCTGAGTCATATTTCTTGTACCTTTTCATGTCCAAATAGCAGAAGAAGTACTTTTTCTAACCCAGGAAAAAATAATTAGTTTGAAAATATGTTTCTCAAAAAGACCTTGATATAGGATTAAAGGTGAATACTTGATGCAATCTTTTCTTGCTTCGATTTTGTCTGTCTTCTCAGGCTGTAGAGGAAATATTAATACAGGAGCTGAAGCAACTTTCCAGCATTCCCAATAGATAACCATCACCTACCACTAGTTATGAAGTGTTCAAGAGGTCAAGGAATCTGTACTTTGAGACATAGATGGATGGTTTCCTTTGCCTGTATTCTACCGTTGATATGTTATATATTACTTCCTTTTCATACAGCATATACTGTAGACATTTCAAAGCAGTATGGTACTGCATTATGATGAAATTCAGGAGAACAATATTAATAAAGTATTAGCAGAGTAATGAGCTGACTTTTCTGCTGTTTTTTCACAATCTCATTTTATAGGTTTGTTTTGCTTTCTGTTTGAGCAGCTGTGAAGAGGAGAATTGTTTTGATGGAAATATTTTTGAGCTCTCAGATGCTAGCAGGTAACCAATAATTTGTCATATCAAGTGGATAGGATCTGTAACCTATTACTTACCCCAGAAATTTAGTGGCACTATTTGCAGTTAAAATGTTTTCTTTAGTTGACAAAAGAGATCACAAAAGGAACTTAGCAAGAAAGGTATAAAAGCACTACCTTGAAAGTGCCTTCTTTTATGCTGCAGAACTACTCATCATTCAAGTGTATATTTATTAGGAATGTCATAGGTTATAGAAAGAATAGTAAATAAAAAAGGATAAAATGACCCATACCAGGATCTGGATACTAAACTTTAAGTGGAAAGTGAAATGCAGGTACCAAGCTACAAGCTTCTCAGAAAAGGATGTAAGCAATTAGGAACCAGTGAATAATACAGCACAAATGTTAGACAGAAAATGTGGGTCATGGGAATTTTTAGAAAAAAATCAGAAAAGTAAAAGAGAGTTCTGTTGATTTCTTGCCGTTATTATTCTGCTCATGTTTGTTATCTCATAAGAAAGTTTAAAAACTCTTCTGTTTTTTAGAATGCAAGTGAATTGTGATGAAGATAGAAAACTAGAAACACATGATATGTATTAGTCATCATAAAACAAGCAGTCTTATTTTCAACAAAAAGTAACAAATCAGAACTCTCAAACCACATAATCTGTACGTCTTCCTCCCCTTACTTTCCTACTTTTAGTCAATGATAAAAGATGTCTAGTTGTAATGATAGCCTTCATAAAAAATCTTAAGCATTTGATTTTCAGTGTTCTTTGGTTGTAAGAACTAGAATTCAAATAAAACCCTTAAAAATGTTTCACATGGGATTCAGAAAACTCTTCAGCACTGTACTAAATCTGCTCAAACTGAAATAAATAACAAAATTTCACAGCTTTTCTGAAGACTTAGTTAAACTGTCGTGAGGGCTGTCAAAAATCCCACTTCTTATTAATGAGAAAAATAGAATGTATGCTCTGTAAAATTCAATTGTGCAGATCTACATGTATTATTAATTACTAATGAGTAGTGGTTTCACATTTTGGACAAAGATCTATGAATAATCTGGTGCCACAATTAAAAATGGATGTAGCTGTGTCAACACTTAAGAAATATCATCTTTGCTATCACAGCAATAGAGGAGACTTTCATTCTAGTAGTACCAATCCTTCCCACTTCCAATTTTGTTTAAGGCCACGTGTCTTCAGAGATCCTTAAGTTAAAGTGGGTAAGCAGCTGCCACATTGCAGATTCCAGGGTTGCAATTTTCTAGCTTGCCTTTTATTTTAGGGGAGTGCAGGTTCTATATCTAGTAGGGTTTTTTTTTGTAGTGATTTTCCTATATTTAATACTTTTTCCATTCTAAAGTTTAATGTCAGGTTATTGTACAATCCCTCCCGCAAGGATCTGAGTCTAATTGTGTTTTGGGCACTATTATTTAGTGGCTTAGTTACAGTTCTTGAAATAACTCTCTGTGTGTTACTTAGGGCCATAACCTCTCCCCTTCTGTGCTCTAGAACGAGCTGTTCCAAGAAACAATTGCTTAAAATGTCAAGAAATTGCTTCCTAAACCTCGTCCCAATATGACATATGACCAGTTTATATGCTGACAGTTGAAGTCCCCCATTACTACTGTTTTATTAGATTTACTTGCCTCTATGGTCTTAGCATTGCACACACAGTATTGTTTTCCTGATCTGGAAGTAAGTAGTTACAGGTATGTATGTTCTCTCTGCACAGAGAGCAGCACAAAATTATTCATCATTTAATTCTATACGTGCCTTTTTTTTAGGATGAAGTGGAACATGAGCTGTGTCTAGCTTTTTTAAAGACATCCTGAACAATTGTGTACTTTAATTTGTATGGATACACAAACCAAATTATAAAACATACTTGCGTGTCAATGACTATTTTGGAGTGATTTTAATGCATTAATTATACTTTAAGCCTTTCATTTTTCTGGAGCTAATCTACTCTGTTGAGCCTTGCTAAACTAAAGACAGAGAATAAATCTGATATTATAGATTTATAAATGCCAATATGAGTCCTTTTCAAAGCAAACACACTTCTGTTCCTCCAATTTTCTGCTTCTGCAGCTTGGATAAAGAAGGATAGAGATATTACATTCCTATTAAGAGTTATTAACATTGAAGTTTCACAGTTGTAGGATTATAGTTTCCCATACACCACATTAGAAATTATAGTTTAGGGCACAACTTAATTGTTCAGCTCATTGAAATGTCTTACTGGGGTAACTAGTCATAGTAGAAGCCAATGGAAGATTTCGGAAGACTATCAAGCTGTTAAAATACCACATTGCAAAATGCTTGTTGGCTCCATAAGAGGCAGTTTTCCTCTGTGATCTTCTGAATGTTAGATTTGTACTGTGCTCCTTGGAGTATCTGAACTGGATGTTTGGGACCAAAGTCACTCACCAGAATAATTTTCAATCATCACCTCAGCTATTTACAGGACTGAACATTTTTCATTACTTCTGTCTTTGTATCTTAAAGCACCTTCTCATCCAGTGCAGCTGCCTTTGCATTTCCCCTCAGCACATCTCTGTTTTGGCACTCCCTTCTCAGTAGTTGAATACCTGAGGCCAATTTTGTAGTTCTATCCTGTACTTAAACTAGCTCTTTAATAATAACAGTGTTGATTTCTCTGAGTGAATAGTAAAGGCAGTTACTTTTACATTATCAAAACATTTGTTAAACAAGAGTCCTAAAGGATCTGTGAAAATTTATAACATAATTGCTTTCAAAACAAAACTCTCAAACTTTTATGTAAAAGTTATGCCAAGAACTGATACTAACTAATTGATTTAGCATAGTTAATTCTCAGAAAAATAGTGGAACATGTCTTTGAAAACAAGGTGAAAAATAAAGGTTAATAAAATCAGTTTTCTTCTGTTTGAAGTAAAAGATGTATACTACAATAATGAAAGAATAATAACTACTAGTTTTTAGGAATAACAAAAAACTAATTAATTGTTTCTCTTAATCTTATGAAACAATTTTTAAAGTTGGTTTTCCTTTTTTTATTACTAGAACTCAGGAAATCCCTTTTTTTTTCAGGTATAAGCCAAATGTTACATTAATAAGCACAGAAATTGTCCAAGGAATTTAATTTAAATCTTTTCAGGACCTTATAATTCATCAAAAGGAAGTAGTTGGCATTTTGAAATGTGAAAAATTAGTTGTGGTTTTCTCTTACACTTATTTTCCGTATTCTGAGATTATATACTTCATTTTATATATATATATATATTTTTATGACATCCTATTTGTAGATGATTGTGTTTTCTCTGGTTAGCTTTTGCACTATAGGATAATTCAGTTTGTATTTTACTCATTGGGCCATGCATCCTTATTGTCACATGCCATACATTTGAGTTTCTATTCACAAAACAAGTTGTTTTCAATATATACCAATAATTAATCTACACAATATGATTTAAGAACTCTATTTTAAAGGTCAAAAAATGGTAATGATTTTTTTTTTTAAATCATTACTGAATTGAGGAACTTTTTATATCTAGCACAGTTTAAGATTGATGAAAAATCACTTTCATTAAAAAAAAAAAAATCATTATGAGATTGTAAGCCATTTAAACGTTGGGCTACTCTTTATTAGAGCTCAAATTAATGAGTCCTAGTAGCCCAGTGTTATTCAGCCACACACTAAAAGAAAACAGGAACTCTCAAGGGTAGTGGACTAGAGGAAAACTCGGGTTTACAAGCCAATTTTCTGAAGACCTGTACTATATGCACCATGGAAAGAATGGTCATAGTAGATTTATTAAGGAATCTCCCAAGAGTATGAAAATAACATATTTAATGTAATCTGGACATCCTAAATCCATTGAGGCTAAGTCTGCTACTTTGGGGGATTGCATTTGTTCCAGAGAGCTTTGTCTTAGCTTCAGTGAACTGTAAATGCTGTGCTATTTATCTTGATCTTTTTCATTTTGGCATGTTCAGCACTATTCAATAATCTCCTGGGGTTTAGAACAAACTTCTCTTTAACACTTGCACTTGAAAATGAAGACTCTTGAGTCCTGTTGACCTACAAAGAACAGCAATCACCAGCCCCTGAAGGTTTTCTTGGAGGTTCAGGACTATATGCAAAGCAAACTATAAGAACCAGAAATTTAACTGCTTTACTGAGTTTAAAATTAGAATTCTCTAAAATAGCTTAGGGAGGACTAAGTTTATATGATTGACATGCAAGGGCCAGCTAGGTACAAGAATACTCTGGACCTACTTGGTGGTGCTGATGTTTGGGAAGACTACAGGTTCGAGCTGCTGTGTCCTAAGAACAGATCCCAGCACCTCACATAATTATTGACTCATGTACCTACTGTTTTCATAGCACTACCACGGCATTGTAATAACATTTTAGAGGGAGGATTTTGAGAGAACTTTGTGAGGGCTTTAAGAACATGAGAGTCTGAGCTGCAAATGAAAAAAATACTTTGTAATTTGCATAAGTATTTTGTATCATTATTGAGCAATGCCACCACAATGTTAGGAGATGGAGGAAAGCGGGTAGCAAAGTTCAGGTACACCACCTTCTTAGTGCTCTCAGTAAATCTGCCACTACAGTAAGTAAGATTTTTCAGCTCTATTCCCATAAGCACACAACACTTTATCCTTGTTGAATATCTGACGAGATTATAGTATGTAAATAAAATCTCTTTATCTGTCTGTCTCTCACACACATGCGCACACACAGCTAAACACAGGAAAAGGGACTTCTCAGCTGAAAACTCATTATTATTGTCAGGCATAAAACACGTGGAGCAGTGAAAACCAATAAATATTCCATGTACCACATTCTTTCTATTGAAATAAAGAAGAAAATAAATAAAATGGAATGTGTTTACAGGTAAGTTGCATGTTTTTGTGAATTTGTGCCTGTTTGAAATATAATCAAACGTAAGAAGATATACGAAATGAGGACTGGGAAGTAAAAAGGAAAGAAGTTCTGGTGCACATGATTGCCTCATATCAAGCGTATTAGATAAGATTTTAAGTCCAAAGAAAGGAATGCATTACAGAATATGTATGTATGGTCATTATCCACTGAAACAAATTAAATGAGTTTTCAAAGAGTATGATTTAGATTGCAGAACTGAACACCAAGAAGTTTAAAGACAGAGTTAAATCTTTCCCTTAGCTACTACATCTCTTTGCATGTGCTTTACAATACAGCCTTTAATCCTGGTGAGCCTGGATTTAGGCATTCATATTTAGTTATTGTTTTGGATACTACCAATATTTTCCTGAAAAGTCTGGGTGACAAGACAGGAATGTCAGTTTTTAAATACAGGAATGTCAGTTTTTAAATACTGATCCTTGCATGGAACCTCACTGAAAAAATACCTTTTCAAGGCATTTCTGAATGCTGAAGTTCAAAGTGGGAGTGTGACATTCTCTTAAAAGAGAGAAGTTTTTCAAATTTTGTAGAATTTGGTTACAAAGCAAAAGAAACAGAAGTTCCTGAATTTTTCCAAATTTTCCCATATTTAGGTAGGATAAATTGCAGAAATTGGCCTGGAAGAATACCTTAGGAAAGTTCCATAAATGTTTGCTATAATAATAAAAGCAATTATAATAACTAAGTTTCTTTGTTTGTTTGATAAGTACTGACAACATGCTCACGGAGAACTTGACTCGGCTGTGTTTACTCCTTTTATGTTTACTTTTTGCAAATGTTCTTTTGGATTATTATTCTCACAGGAATGTTTGCTGAAATATTCATTTTAAAGAGCATATTAGAGGACATTCTCAAACTGTAAATTTTGAACTCATAAATATTAAAGCCATTCTAAAAGATTGATTTACCTATGAATTATGTCTATCTTTTTAAGAAACAAAAGGAATGTTTTAGCTAATCAAAATTAACACAAGTAAAAATACCAGATTTTGTTAGCATTGAGCTGCTTGAATGTAATTTCCCAAACAAGATATTTTCTTAATACTCATGTGGCAATTCCTATCAACTAACGGACATTTGTGATAGATATGTGTCTCTCACTACTTGGGTATTACAGTCCCTGATGGTCTCCCTCCGCAGGGTATATGATTCTGTTGCAATCTTAACCAGAGAAAAGTTAATTTCATGAATTGGTTTGGGGTTTGTTTTTGTTTGGTTTTTTTTTAATTTTGTGCTTATGCTGCTCATAAAAAGAAATCCTAAATAAGTAGGAACAATGGCCATAATACGTCATTCTTAAACTCCTTTGTGCAAAATGTGGTTCATTCATGTAGCAAACAGCAATAACTTACAGCTTTTTTCTTACTGGACCCCTGTGTCCTGACAGAAAAATTGTCAAGAAGCCTCTCCTATCCATCATGAAAATTTGGGTGGTCTTATCCCCTCTATGTTTTCTTCGGTGTCATCCTTGCACTGTGACTGTTGTTCTCAATGGCTGCTCCATGTTCATCAGCAACATATGCCTTGTGTCTACTCCTAATCTACTTTGATGTGCAAGAACTTCATGGGTGTTTCAAAGTTACAGCCCTTAACAGGGAGACATAACCACAGGGAGGGAGCTCATGGACTGCTCTGGAAAAGACATAGCATACTTTCTTTTCCACTCGAAAATGTGGGAAATGATTAAAAAACAAACAGAAACCTGCAGAGCTAAGCAACTGAAAACGTTCAAATAATTAACAACAAAAAAGGACTAAATAAATTGCTTTGCATTTTTGGGTTGCAGTAATTTGTTATGATGATTATTTAAATACATTTTTAAAAAACAAAATGACACAAAGCTTGAAACCATAACTTGCCCACAAATATGAGCAAAAACATCTATCAGAAAACAGATGGTCTCTTATATGCAGAACTAAACACCTCTAGAAACATAACAATTCATTTATCTTGATGAATGCATCCTCTAGCAGATATCTCAAATAGCAGCAGCAACAGTTTACCAGAGGGTCTGGGAAACATTTCCATGAAGATACATGATGTAGGAATAAGTCCTAGATTTCAATTTTTCACATGTAAAATGGGAATACTGTGGTAAGTCTTCCCTTCTCCTAATCAGATCTTCAGGGACAAAAGCTTGATTTCTTTCTTAGTCTGAGGCTTAGTGACACCAAACTCAAGAGCACATTTTTTTTTTTAAGTAGTATCTATTTGCATTAGCTTCCACTGAGTCATCTGGAAATTAGACCTGGGTCCTGCGTATGCCTTCTGTAACAAGGAATCTCTGAGAAATAGAATTATCCAGCTTTTTACCTCCCTTTGTATTACTGAAGAAGTTTAATAACTAAGTTTTAGTAATGGTCAACAGTGAACAATTTAAAAAATATTTTTAACATGCTGAAAATATTTTTTTTTATGGTATGGTATTAATATATAAAAAATCCTATGCTATCTCATAGTTTATTTTTCAAAGATTTCTCAAAGACCTAGATAATTCTTACCAGAAAATTCCGAAAAATAACAGAGCAATATATAAACTGACAGTTTTAACATATTCTTCCTAGGAATTCACTGCAGCACTATAAACTATAAACATTAGTGCCATATATTGTTTCTGGCTTAACTTTTGTGGCTTTTGCAACTGCTTTTAAGTTAGACTACTTCTAATGACCTTCTGTAGTACCTTGGATTGCCACTAAGCATACCTGAGTGATTAACAATATTCTTGTAGCATTGAAAGGTCTCATAAATAGATACATATCAACCTTTATATTTAACCCTCTGAACTTAGAAGGAATTTATCATAGAAATATGGCAAGAAAACTTTCATGCAGTAAGGAAAAATATTTCCAGAGATTTCAAAAAGTCAGTAGTTGTTGCATACAGGATTTAACATTTATAGTATACTAGATCCAGAGTTAGTTTCTCAGGATTTCCTTGTCAATGCACGCAGTGGTTTCTATAGGAGGAACGTGCACCGCAATGTAAACAACACATAGGATATCTCCAATTGAGTTATCTTTCTAAGAATTTACACTAGTTAATGTATTAAGGTGGTGAAAACTTGGTCTGGCATTTTAAAGATAATTCAGGTTTGTCACAGGATAATCTGCTTTTGTTGTCAGAAACAGTGATGTTATTTTTCTGTGGTCAGATTACTGATATGGCAAGACTTGCTTTTCCCCAGGCAGTTAGAAAATGGTGAGAGCAGTGAGAGCTGGAATGTAAGTGGGAACTCTGGGGATTTGTAATGCTTTATCATAAATTGCTTTGCTATTTATGTAGATTTAAATAATAAAATATGTCCATAAGCCTTCTTATCAACTGCATTAAATAAGTTTTCAAAGAAAGAACTAAGCCAACCTGCATTTAAAAATCCTCTCTACCTTTACATCCCATCATCACTGTAGGATTTGCATTTCTTCATAACAGTGTGTGCAGAGGGACCCAAAGTGGGTTATTTTGAGCCAAGGAAGGGTGTCTATTGCAGGAGTTTGAGACCTTACCCCAGACAGGGCAAGACTTTCCCAGCTGTCTCTATTTTATTGTGAGCAATTCATCCTGAGTGCCTTCTCTGACTATCACTGAGTCAGAGCAGGACAGGAAAAGAGGCAATACATCAGGTAGAGGGTCCCAGGATATAAATTATTTTCAGGATGCTAACACCTTGATTTCTAACCTAAGACCAGTGAGCAAGTCATGCAGATCCATTTAAGATAATTTTTTAGGTATGTGAAAGTAGCATGCAAAAAAAGGACAGAAGCTTTTGGTACATACTGACCAATTCATTAATTGCCTTTCATAATGTGTTATCTTTAACCAAGCAACCTCATCAAGCATGACTGCAAAATGAGGTGTTTTCTCAGAAAGCCTATATTTGCATATACCTCTCATACATGCGAGATAACATCCAGAAGATGGATCTTCATCACTAGCTCATGGCTAGTTGGAAGTATTAAAAAAAAAGGGATTCTGATCCAGTATACAACTTATCTGTGAATAAATTCCATAAGATTTCTACTATTTTCTACAGTTAAGTTGAAACATCATGTAAGAAAGGAGAAAAAGAGAAAAAGGGGAGCTTAAGGACAATTACAAAATGTTTGGTGACCTATTTTAAATCAGTTCTATCAAAAATATCTTTATCTTATTTTTAAAAAATGTAGCTCCAATAACATAAATTCTGAATTATATTGTCTGTTTTCTTGCCAAAACAACTTATTTTCTACTAAATTTTGATTTCTGCTCTTTTTAACCATTCTTTCCTTTCTGAGCTCTTATGTATAGTTAGATGCCACATTTTCCTCTGGTGTGGCCTGACAACTTATTTCACAGCCATCTCTCTTAAGCAGATAAGACATAAGAAAGAAACTTCTGTATCCCTCGTGCAAAATTTTGTTTTGGAAAGAAGCTTTAAGAAGTTTTTAAAAGGTCAATTAATCAATCAGGGAAAAGTAAAAATGTTATTTGACTCTGAAGCTTTACCACACCACTCAAATAATAAATGAAGAATACTAAGCCTTTGAGTGAATTCTTGCAATCAACAGTCCAGGAGTAATCGATAGGATGACATTTTCACACAGTTGCAGAAAGTGATCAAATTTTATAAATATCATGGGTTGTTGTTGGAAAAAATCATGCACAGAGGAAAAAAAAAGAAAAACGGGGATCATCATTTGCCAACGAACTGTCCACTGCCAGTTGTGTGCCCAGGTGTGGGTGCAGCCATACGCAGGGACAAGGCACCACCCATGGATCTGCCAACCCTCCTCTTGCCCTGGGCCATGAGTTTACCAGTTGGGCTGATGAAAGGTGGCTGGGATTGTGAAAGGATTGTACTCACAACTGTTCAACAATGTTGCTCAAATATTAGCTGTATATAACATCAGCAGAATACACATTATGTGAATTAAGACCTGGTTGGTATCTCAGTAGGTTATTCATACTTATTCGTCTGGTTGTAGAGGTCATTGCTGAATCACGACTGAGAAAACTTACAAATGACAGTCTGGTTAGGAGAGTGGTAAATAATTAAGAGATCAGTTAAACAGTGATCAGGATTACTTGATGACCTAGGCTATGTAGAAAAACTGTAGTTTAAGGTTATGGAAAAGTTATTCGTCAAGAACAAAGGGTGAAAACACAGCGTGTGCTGAAAAGCAGAGACCCTAAAAAGAATTATCATGAAATTCAAAAGCAATGCTGTAGCAAAAGTAGTCAATATTGCTTGTGGTTAAACAGGAATATGCAAACAGGAATGTGTCTTTTATCCATGTAGCCAGTCTGACACAAGAAGGTATACAAGTTTAAGTGCACAATAGGATGTTTAAAAATTGGAGAACAAGAAGAAAAAAAAGTCACAGAAATTATTCAAGTCTTTGGGTAAATGCCTGGAATCTGGTCTATTTTGTTTATCAAAAATAAGTTTGAAAGCTGGTTTAATTGCAGTATATATGTACTTTCCAGAGATAAACAAACCCTTTTGAGCCAGAAGAGTAAAGACAGAACTAATGGTGGAAATCTTATGCCACAATAATTCAGATTAGAAATTACAGATGTTTTATTTTTTCATTTCTTCCTTTTTGTGGGGAGGGACTGCATTGACAAATATCCACTGGAAGTGGATAAAAAAGGAAGATGTTTATTCTCCAGTTTCTGACTTCATTAAATAAAGACTATTTTCCTGAAGATAAGATTAAGTGACATACAACTGGTTTTTAAGCAGACAAAGTGTGGTGTACAAAATGTTAACTTGCTAATCTAGCCAGTTACTTCTAACATGCATTGATTCAAATACTCAGTTTCAACCCTAAGTTCTCTTAATTAGTTGAAAATCTAGGCAGCAATCAGTAAGTCAGACTTATCTGTGCCCTTATTAGATACAAGGTAGACGAATAAACTGTGAAAGCAGCTGTAGCCTGATGTCTTATTACATCTGCAGATTGCTGCAGATACTTCCGTTTGGTTGACCATCATGGGACGGCCTCTTCCAAGACATGGCTTAAGATATGGGTCTCAATTCACCTTCTGATTTAATATATGTGAACTAGCTTTGGTCTTAAAATCAGGGGGCTGTGTTAGCATGTTCTACTGAACTATAACCTATGCCATTAAATTGGAGGTATGAAAAACCTTTTTTTTTCTATAAAAGATCACTTGAAAATTCAACTCTATACATTCTCTGGAGAACATCAGTCAGGGAGACGGGCGTAGCCTGGGTCTTGTCCAAACGAAACAAGGAAAAAGAACATCAAGATGTCTCGGTGACATCTGCTTTGTTTTGGTTTAATATGCTTACTAAATCACCCCAAAGATGGTCACAGTAAATAAAATTTTTAAAAGTGTTTCTAGTACTGAGAGAGTTATTTGAACATAAGGTTAGTGACTCTAGGTTTAGAAGGATGCTGGCATCATGCCCTCCTAGGGGAAATGTCTGCGATATCAGGCCATAACAGATTCAGTATGTATTGTTTTCTTATGTTTGGTTTGGATTTTTACAAACCTGAACTGAAACCTTATGAACGCATCCTCAGCCAATACAAAGAAAGAAAGAAAGAAATTACTGATAATTAACTGCATAAGTTCTTTTATTTCCCTCTTGACTTGATTTGAGTACCTTGAAGGCAGTCACTTTGGTGTAAATTAAATTGATATTGTTCTGACCAATGACCAAAATGTATTAGAAGTTAAATATTTTGCATAAATATTATTGCTGTTATTGTAATGAAGAAAGAAAATATTTTTTAAAAGTAAAGTTTATTATTTGAAGAGGAGAGGGGAGATTTGAGCAAACAGAAATCTGACCTTTTTAATCCAAGACCATTATGATTTTGGGTTGTTTTTTTTTTTCATAATCTTTTCATTAGGATTTCTCACAATTTCTAGGCAATCAAGGAGGATTAAATGTTTTTAACATTAATTCCTTTTTCTGTTGAAATAGTGGTTGAGTATGTAGTGATACTTAACACTGTACTCGTAGTCCAGTTTGCCAACAAGCATATTATCTGTGGAATAAAAGTTCTATATGGTAGGAACAAAAAAATATTTTAAAAGAAAAGCAGTATGTAGTCATATGCTTCTATAACTCCAGGAGAAACCTTTAGTTTCAGTTTGTACCTGTCATTTTTTTCATTGTAAATTTTGTCACCCCACTGCAGTACCTCTAGTGCTTAACTTGTCTCCAAACACATTAATATCTTTTTGTGTTGTGGCTTTCCTTTAGTCATTCATATCCTCCAGCTACAGAGTATGTGCTATCAAAAATCCTAAGGCAAGGAGTTACACTGTGCCTTAGATGTGGAAAATAATCAAATATTAACCTGTTAGTTTCAAAAACTTCCAATTTCAAAACCATATTATAATCACTATGATTAAAAAAATAAACAAACAAAAAACTCTGTCACTAACAACATTCCCATGATCAGTGTGACAATCTCCTGGAAAGGACTGTATACTTTTATCTCATCTCAATTTTATTGGAATATAACTATTGTTTTCGTATTTTTACTGTTTCTCTTGCACTTTACAGGTATATACTTTTGTCTTTTTAATCCCTGGCTAGCTTTTAGAGGCCAATTTGCAGCATCAGAATTTGTTTGGAAAATATGTATGAAGGGCAGTTTATTTCTGAAATATCATCTGAAGTTCATCTTATAATATGCTTCAGAAAAAAACAGTATAGGTTAAGGATTAATTACTCTTAGAAATGAAACAAAATCTTGGTCTTAAGTAGCTATTCTGAGACTAGAGAACTAGCTCTTAAAAAAATCAAGCATAATTTGAAAAGAAAGAAAGAAAGAAAGAAAGAAAGAAAGAAAGAAAGAAAGAAAGAAAGAAAGAAAGAAAGAAAGAAAGAAAGAAAGAAAGAAAGAAAGAAAGAAAGAAAGAAAGAAAGAAAGAAAGAAAGAAAGAAAGAAAGAAAGAAAGAAAGAAAGAAAGAAAGAAAGAAAGAAAGAAAGAAAGAAAGAAAGAAAGAAAAAGAACTACATTGCACCTGGAGTTTGCAAGTAGTATCACTTTCTAGAAATCTTTCATTATCTGGGCTACTTTTTTAAAGTATTGATCCACAGTATTAGATGACTGGTTAGAATTGAGGACTTCTACCAGTAAATAACTGTATCACGCTGCATTCCTAAAAGCTGCTACAGTAGTTGAATATAACAGCTATTTGCCTTTTGACATGTTCTACTCCTTTCAGGATTATTTTCCCTTTTATATACATATAGGGAATTTCTCCCAAAGTAGTAGCATCTCTGTATCAAGTGAAAGAAGAAAAAATCCCAGAAGCTTCATCTTTGTCTACTGGAAGGTCATATTAATATTTTCCTTTGTAGTAAAAGAAAATGAAATAAATCTGCTAAATATCTATAGGCAGCTATCAAAAAGAAAAGTGGCTTCTCTGTTCTAAGAGAAAAGCTAAGTAAATTCAAGTCTGTCAAAGTCATCACTAGCCAGAACTTGCCAGTCCTACTTATTTTTAAATAAAGCAGCCAGTGGTAATGAGGTGATATGAGTCTCAGGAAACAAAATCAAACAGCAGAAGCTACATCTTAGGAAATATCCTCAGTTAGCTTAGTGGTCTATAAGGGTGCATAAAAGCAGATCTTTCTGTTTTCAAGATCTTGAAGAGTTTCTCTTACCATCAGTAAAAATCTTTGTCAGTTCCAACTGAAGTCAGTGGAAGCATTCATGTTTACAGTGGTGAATACTCTGCCCATGAGAAAAGTAAGGGTGGGTCCTTCAGAAATGTTCACTAGAGTCCTACCCGTTATCACATTCAAAATTATGAACATCCTGAAATTCCCATTTGGGTTGTTTGGGGTTTTTTTCAGAACATTTTACTGAAGCGAAAATGTTTTTACTGTCTATAATTTGGTGCCTTCCTATTTAGAAAATGTGTTTTTCTTGAAATGTAAACATTCACATGTAAACTTTCTTCTAACTGTGCATAGAAGAAAGTCTACATCAGAACTAGGTGATTTCTTTTTATTATCTAAAAACTGTCTTTTTTCCATAAATATTTATGTAAATTAGTAGTTAATGATATTAAATCAGTATTAAAACCAGATTTTCAGTAAAAATACGGATAAACATTACAGTAGTTTATTAATGACATTTTTTGAAAGAAAACATAGAACCAATAATAATTTAAAAGAAATAACTTTAAAGGAAAAACAGTCCAGAGTTAGTCTGTTTCATTTCTGTAAATGAAAATAACTTAGCTTTATAGCAGTAGCTGTCCAAGTTTACTGCACAGCATGTTTTACAACTATTGCACACATTTATTAATCAATGGATATTTGTTACACTGTGTTCACCTCAAGTCACCTTCGTTCACATTGAAGTGATATTCCTCATGGGACCAGTCCCACTGAGCAAGGGCACACTCGGATGTATGTTAAGCTGATCATGCCATGGTTATGTGATCTATTTTCATAGTATGTTTGCTGTGATTACTCTCCCGATTTGAACTGAGTTGTACTAGACAGAACAGCAAAAGCCTCCAAGGAGATGTCTAGACACCTGAAGCAATAACTGGAAGGCAAGGGCACATGAGCTTTTATTTACTGAAAGACACTGTTTAAAGATTTTTGAGAAAAGCAATTTTAAAAACCCTGAGAGGTAACATTCCAGAAAGTGAGACGGCTTGGAAGCTTAATTCTGCTCCCACTTGCACACAGTGTAACTCTGAATTAAATGGTGTTACATTAGTGAGAAAGACGATAGGTTTAAGATCATAATCAGGGAAAAAACATACAAGAACAAGTGGAGTATTTTTTCTCAAATTTCTAGATTTCTTTCTTAAAGTAAAGAACACATGAAAAATTTGAGAACTCATTTCAACATTTGAGATCGTTTAATCTTTTTTTATATATAATTCTTGTACAGTTAATTAGTTTGTAGTTACATACAACGTTATCTCAGAAGCATTTAAATGTAGCCTATTTTTTCCTAGAGCACAGTCATTTGACAGAAAAGAGAAAAGAGCTTAAAAAACTGCAATAAAACCAGAGGAATTGCTTCTGGTTCAGGACTTCTTACTCTGATAAATTCTTTTTGAAGTTATTTTGCATTTATATTTGCATTTAAGTATAAAATAGCTTCTTATCAAAAAGGGTTAAAGTCTTTGCATTAAAATCACTGTATTAAAAACACAGCCTAGTCACTTTCACAAAATTAATTACAAAGAGGAGCTGAGCATTGTCTCCACACTGAAGGGTGAGTAAAACCAAACAATTTCTCCCTTTTTTCCTTAACCAAAATATCATCAAAAGACTTCAGAGGGTTTAAATACATGCAGAAGGAATCAGTAATGCAGACACACCAGGCTGTACTTCTTGCCTTCCACAGGATTTCTCTTCCTCAACAATGTCCCAAGATATATATTACCAACCCTCAACCAGACATGTTACCTTTAACGCTTTGGTTGGAAATGGTCATATAACTGAATACAACATGAATTCCACTTCCAGTGAGAATTGTTCCACATCCTGGAAGCTTTATGCTGGTCTTACATCAGTCAAAAATGCTTCTAAATTAGCAAACAAGTTAGTAATTTCACTATTTTCCCTTTCCTCACTGAAAGTTGGTAGGTAGATATATTTATTTAAATAGTGCTTAGAGACTTGCTAAAGTGTAACAGGATAGTCAACATGATTAGTAAATAATAATGAAAATGCTATTTTTCAGAGCATCCAAGAAAAATGAATCTATTAAAGAACATATCAAACATGATAATTTTAAAAGGAAGAGATATATCAGTTGAAATGTACCCACTGCCAAACTGTTTTAGTATTCATATCCTACCAATATGTCAGTACTTGGAAGGAGGAAGACTCATTGGCTTTCAGACCATGTGTGAGTGGGCTGTTCAGGTAAGATTTGATACAAAATCTTCCAGGTGACAAAGATGACTTTCACATCCCCTGAAATTCACAACAGTTTTGTGGGAAATAATAAACTGTTCGAGATATTGTGTGCTTGAGAAACTGATCCCAGTTTCATTTATACCAGTAACACAATGCCCAACTTTTTTGACTTGGTGGAATTAGTCCTGCCTGACACAAATGGGGACCAACTCAAGATTGTCTGTTATGTGCAAGATGATGTTAAATAAGCCAGGCTGTGATCAAGGTAGCCTCAACACAGTGGAGGATATCTGTACATCCCTCAAATAATAAAGACATGTTCAATGTGTGCAGGAAGGAAGTTTCTGCCAACTGTGCAGTCTGAAATTTTTTTTAGGATTTCAACCCATGGCCTGGCTAGACAATCTTAAAGATGAATGAGAAATGTTACTTTTATACAGAAGAACACAGCAAGTTCAAAGAAAAAAACAGAATGAAAGGACACAAACTAAGTAATATGTGTTAGAAATAATGTCTGTGTAACCTATCATACCTAATAAGTCAAGGAAGAACAGATTCAAAGAATAAATCCTGTGGTTATTTTTCTAAATAATGATAAGAACTCAAAAGATGAATCCCATTACCTTGTGTTGATTCTTTTTACCAGAGTTATAAATAATTGAACTGTTCATACTCACATGCATACCCAGACCAAAATTTGTATGGGGATTGCTCTCTAGTGGTATTTTCTCACCCAACCTAGGTGTCAAACCTTGATTATAACAGGTTTGGGGGGAATTGAGCCCTTAAAGAAGTAATTCAAAGACAGTAGCTAAATGACGTGTCTGAGCCACTCAGAGAATAGTAAAGGAAAGTCAGATAAAGCTAAAATTTGAGTAAAAGAAGAAGAGGTTAAGACAAAGAAGAAGCTGATGTTATTGCTTCTGCATCATGAACCAGCAAGATCCCTCCCTACATTTGGGATCTGTGTTTATAAACAGGCTTTAGGAGCTAGATATTCAAATCACATCCACCATCTAAGATATCGAAGCTATCCCCCTCTTTTCTTTTCTTTTTTTTTTTTTCTCTACATGTAAGGTTCTCCAACATTTACCCCTATGTTTCCCCAGTCCCTGTTACCTCTTGCTGCTACCCCACCATGTTCTCATTCTTAGTTTGAGGGTATATAATACATGTAGGCTGTGCTTTGAGAATACTTTCAAGACCCTGGTTTGGAGGGGTGTATTCCTAAACTTGACCTAGCAACCTCAACTCACAAGGTTTAGATGTATTTTCTCTTGAACTAGGGGCCTAAGCAGCTTGCTGGTGGAGGACAACATCAATTCTTTTAAAACATTGGTCTAAATCTTAATGAACTTTTCTAATTGAAATTGCCCAAAATTTGCTTTGAAATTTCATTTTATGATTCTTTTCAAGACTCAATGAATTTTCTTGGTTTAAGAGCACAGAGGTCAACATCTGACAGTTTCTCATCAGGGCCACTAAAGAATTTATCTTGTGTTAGTATAGATCCTTATGGCTTTGAGACAGGGAATATTTATGCATAACGAAGGATCTCAGGTTTAAACCGCAGATATCTCATACAGAATCAGCTTATTTAATTGAGATTGTTTCACCTCTCTGCTTTTTAAATACATTTTATATTCTTTTTCAAATTGCACCTTAAAATTACTCAAACATTGACATTTTGGTGATTTCTCTTATATATGGACTTTTCTGCAGCATTCTTTAACTAGTTGGAGTCTCATTTTTCCTCACAGCACACATGCTAAGTTTGGGTATTTATCATTCTGATCCTTTTTGTTAAGAACGCTGTCTCAAATGACGGTAAGAAGGGAGCAGGTGAACCTCCCAAGGTCATCTGTGGAGGTTTATATCCACCAGCTAATAAAACATCTAAAATTCCCACTTCACTGCTTTATCAGAACTCTTTTATTCCTCAAAAAGTTATTCCAGAGTTTATTAAAACTGCTATCTTGGAGGAGACATTTTGTTTAACTCATAGCTCACTTTTTCACTCAAGGTTTTACTTATGTATCTTATATCATATAATAATAACAACAGTTATGATAATAATAATGCATGTTATGTAATGAGCAAGCACATTAAGAGATCTGACTCTGAGGTAAATGCAATGAAAGAGTTAAGGTAGTTCAACTGCTCCACTTAAGGAAGCTAGTATTTTAATGGTCCCAACTAGGATTAGAAGTTAACACCTCATTAAGATGAATGGGGGATATAGTTTGCACCTTTACTGTTGCTTCTAGGCTGTGTGGCTTGCAGGCTCCTTCTACTGTTTCTGGAGGGCAGGCTTAAAGAGTAAAAGAGTGCACCATTAATTTATATAGGGAAGTCTTTTTGTAAAAGAAATAACTACTGATTGTATTTTTAATGAAACTCTGGTTCTGCAGAAAACCTTTTGCCAGTGTAAAGACCAAAACTTCAAGGGATTCTTGATCTTTTTGTACACACTCTTTCACCCTGTTAGGTTTCATGGCGTGAGAGAAATACTATTACTCAAAATACCTATTTGATACGGATGCAGTCCTGTAAAAGTGCACTCAGTAAGACCTAAGCCCTTCCCACATATGAAGGAAAACCAGATGGCCATATTTGCATTCAGTATTAAAATGAGTAAAGAGCCAAAGCCCACTTAGAGGCAGAATCACAGTTGTGCTTTTAACAGTAAAATCTAGTGCAAGTGGGCTTGATTCCTTTTCCCCTATCATCTCCCGCATAAAAAAATACATATTGTACACAGTTAAGTGATTTTCCCTCAGGGGACCTTACATATGATTTTCCATGGTCCAAATTAAGCCGATGAAGGAAGGCAGAGAACAGTCTGATAATTTGCCAATATTTATCAAAAAAGTATAGTTGCAGGCACTGCAACATAATATGTTAGCATGACACCTCACTTCCTCTGTTTTCGTCTTCTTGAAGCCATATAGGTTTGAGATAAAGTAGATACAGAGAATTCCAGCTGAGTCATGATCACTCTAACATAAAGACATAAAAAGATAAGAATAACCTGTAACTGTCTTAGTAAACACTTACACAAATGTGTGCACATACATATAAGCATATTCTGGCCTATTCAATCACAGTGAGAATTGGTTTACATATTAATATTATTGAAATGCAATAATTAGTGAAAATAGTGGAAACATTTTTATATAAATATTTATACTTCCCCAGTTTAGACATCTTTCTATAATTTTAGTTGCCTTTTCAGTGGAATTACAGATGTTCACTTTAAATGGGGAGGTCTTTTTAAATATCAATGCCTTCATATTTACAGAAACAGAAATTTTCTGTACCTGATGTAATACAGTATGCCATAAATCCAATATTTAAGAGCATCCTTTTTCATTCAAAAGACAAAATTCCTATAGATGCAGTAAATTCTGTAATAGACTCGGAGACCAGTGGGATATAGCCTGCAGTGATTAATGCTAATTGCTAGCCAAGGTTTTGGAAGGGATTAGTGATTCCAGAGATCCAACTTTGAAAAAATGTCAGATAAGAGATTGATTTTCAGAAGAGGAACAGCCTCATCTTTTTGTGGATTAGACCCCTTCAAATTATTTCTGCTTTGGTACCCCACGATGAACACACTTAAAATTACGAGTTACTTCTAGAAATCTTGTCCAGAGTTTAGCAAAGCTATTATCCATAAAACATGTATTTTATTTTCTTATTTCTTAAAAATTCATTTCCCTTGCTCCTGTTTTCAATCTATTATACTTTGAATCACAAAATTCTCTATGCTGCTGAACAGATAGAGTCAATAGGCAATATTTTAATCCAGATATAATTCTTAAGCATCTAAGGAAGATATTTTCAATGTAAAGGGCTTGATGCCTACAATACATTTACATGAAAGTTCAATGAACCCTCTACCAGACTACTCATTTTCCAAACCAGTGGGAGGCTTGATTTTTTTCTAAGTAATTTAAGTGTACATTTATGTTTAGGTGATAGAGCTGAAATGTTTTGTGACTTTCTTGCAACCAAGAATGAGTTAACAGCCTACAGGTAAGTGGTTAGATTGATTCTAAATAATGCTAAATGTGTATTGAAGAAAAAAAGTTTCATAATATTTTCACTCTATTCTATCAGGAATTTTGAAACAACTAATTACAGCTGGTATGCAAATTTAGTGAAACCCAATTATATAAATATCAGATATATGGATAAATCTGCTGGCAAAGACATGTGCTTTGTATCAGTTTCTACACGTCCTGTGTTTGCTGTGAAACCAGTTTAAACAAGTAAGTGATAAAAGACTAAATGAGTCAATGAAAAAAATCCCCTAAGTATCAAGTTGTGAATTGTATGCTATCAGATCTCTCCATGGGTAAATGTGTTGCCTTGTCTACTGTAAGGATCAAGCTCTCTCTTAAGTAAATACTGTCTCTTTTAAAAGAACAGATCTAATAAAGGTCTAGATTTTCTGTATATGAAGGAAATATATTTTAAAGCTGTTTTGATTGTTTTAAAACTAAGCCAAAATACATTCAGCTGTCAAAACAATAATGATATTTGCCTACAAGTTTGTTTTTATTTTCATCTAGCAGAATACTGTATGAATGGAATAGGGAAGACCAAACTGATTATGTCTAAGTCCGTGATTTTAAAATCTCTGCTACCAAAGATATTTTAACTAGCTAGACTCCATTGATCTACAGCAAAGCTTTGTCAACTAAAGCTTTTTTCTTAAATTGATTCTCCATCTTGTCTTCTCATTCTTTCGACAGCACACAGCAGGAAGCTCTGTCTACATACAGAAAACAGGATCTTGCTGTAGGCATGGTTATAAAACAAAAAGACGGTGATTAAAGAAAAAACAGACTGCTGTTAGTATTTGATCTTAAAATTATTGATCTTGTCAATCAGTTACAGACACAGAGTGCCCATTTAAATCTGTAATAACTATTAATGTTACCACAAAAATGCTGACCACTTGAAAAACCAAATAAATCTATATGACAATGCAAAGCAGTGCCTATTTAGCTGTATAGCTAGTCATAGTATGTGAGAGTAAGTACAACACTCCACTTGACAAAGGTTGTATCTCTAAGATTTCTTTTAAAATTAATGTAACAATATGAGATTCATGACACACATACATTTTGAAGACTTTGTTAACTAAGAACTTTTGATTCTTTGACTGTCAAAAGCATGATTAGTTTTTATCATGCATATATTAATAACAAAACATTTTTTCCTATAACTGACCCAGAATCAAGCATTACACTAGGATACTGCCAAAACCACCAAGCTAAGCCAGCATCATGCTATCTTTGCCCTTTATGTGAAATTATATATTCATTCTGTCTCAAGAGTTTGCTTTCCTATTGTAGTTGTACCAATAGTGACTCTACACATATTTATATGTACATATAATTGAAAATTAATTAAAAAATATTCTTACTTCAAAACTAAGTGCACTTCAGTTGCTTGTCACATTCAACATGGAAAACATTTGACCATTTGGAACAAAACAAGACCCCAAACATCTTGAAACAATCTCCATACATGCTTTAATTTACAATCAAATGTCAGTCTTAAAGCTTGTCACCTTAAGATAAGGTGATTATTTTCAAAGGCAGCAATTGTTGCACATAAAATCCCACAATGAACTGACTTACAAATATTTAGCCGAAATGTTCATGTAATTTACAGTGTTATCCTTCTCTCTATCTCTACAAAGAAGGCAAGGTATTTACTAACAATCTGATAATGTCTCTGGGACCACAAAAAGATACAAATAGAACAGACAGCTGTATCTAATCTGTAACTACTAAAAATATATAGAAAGGTTCATTTACATAACAGACAAGCAGGAATGTATTGCACTTTTGCACCAGCCAAAGGGTTTATGGAAAGCTTTTCCCCATCTCTATGTAAATTAAATTTTATGAAATGCATTTTAAATGTACTTCATTGATCTTGTGAATTTATCACAAGCCTCTAGTTCATATTTTGGTGCCAGTCTAGTGTGTCACATGGTTTTGAAACCAATAGAGGCTCATACTGAAGGGTTTTTCTTTGTTTGAATTACTTTATTGGTTGAATGGAAGGATTAAAGACAGACTAAAAAGTCATTATGGTGATGTAATAAAGCACACATTGGTTGTTCCTTCACTTTAAAATCTGATTTTTAAGCACATTCTTCTGTTAGAAGCCAGAACAAAATGTCATTAAACGTCTGGACATAACAATAACTATTTTACATTTTTGTTTGTTTGTTTTTCTTTTAACCTAGGCAACACGGAAATAAAAAAAAAAATTAAAGATTTAATACAGAAATTATTGTGAATTGCTCATCTTTCCTTATTATAGATAGAAAATAGCTCTCTCAATTATTTTTAAAGTGACAGTTGGATAGAAAATGCAATAACTTTGTAACCCTGCTTTTTGTTATTGCGTGTGAGACTTGATTTACATTAAAAAATAAAAACCTCAAGCATGTTTTTTCGTGCTTTTATATTATGCATTAAGTGTTGAGCTTTCAGTGTGTGAGAAGATACATGTGGAACTCTAGAATAATAAAAATGTTTAAATAATATATCAATAAAAAAAGAATAAAAGAGTACATATCATATTATGCCATGGAACCTAAAAATGCTTGTTTTCCTGCAATGGTAAAAATGAATGTGAAACCTTTTCCCCTTGCTCCCAAAGAAAGACATTTTTGTTTCTTTGTATTTTTGACTAAGTGTTTTTTTCTAATCAGGAAGGAACCTTTCAATGCTGGAACCCACTTCATAACACTAGAGACAATATAAAAAAAAATTATTTCACATTCTTGTCAGTTAAATTATTTATCAAGTGATCATGCTTGCTTTGTGTTTTTCTTTTAAGACAGTAGGACTTCACCCTTCACTCCTGCAGTATTCTCCAAGCCCTTGAAATAACTCTTCCTTTGAATTACTGGTTATTGGCCTTGAAGTATTTCTCTGCTCTTTTCCAGGACTTTGGAGTGTGTCAGGAATTAACATCAGGATTTGGCTTAGAGGAACTCTGCCTAGGTAGGAGGGAAGGGCTCTGTCCCTCCTAAAAGAAGTGAAAGAATATACATGGCTGTGTGCCACACTGGTGCTGGGACTTCTCTCCAGACTCCCAGAAGAAAGCTGCTTGTGCAGATATGGAGTAATATGAGGCTTTCACAAAAATGCCAAAAGGAAACATATACCTATCCTCCCACCAGAGATCAAGCCCTGACTGCTCTGGAAGGCACGTGCCACCATAGGTGAACAGCAAAGGCTTTTTCCTTTGGAGATAGGGCTGCTTCTTGAGGGAAGGCTGGAAACAGACTGAGGAGTCAAGGCCCTGATGAAGTTTATATAGTCCTACACAGGGAAAATTGTTATTATTTCCGGTGTGGCCACCTTTATTCTTCTACTACCCTACAGAATTGCAAAGGTGTCTGAATGCCAGCTATCGCTATGTCTCAGGGTAGCTGCATATTAAGGACAGGAAATTCAAAATGTGAGCAGGGTGAAAAATTACCTCTCCCTCCCCATTTCCACCCATATGGAATGCTTATTACTTGCTGATTAATACACTGGCAAGAACACAAAAACTAATACTATGTCTTCTTCTGCAAGTGTTACCTCCCACCCTTTCCAAGTCCAACAATTTTAGCATTTCTTTTCAGTATGATGTACTCCACTTTGTTCTTTGTCTGAATTAAGAAAAAAAGCTAACACATGGGATCACGATCTTTGTAGGCATTTTTCTTATATGTGCAGATGTACACAATATGCTAATTTTCTTTTTTTTTTTTTTCAGCCCACTTTACTCATTTTAAATAGGCTTTATCCTTCTTTCACAAGATCTGAACATTTCAAGCCTTTCTTATTACTGGGCATAAAAAGTGATGTATATATTAGGTTTTCAGAAGTTTATCTTAATGAGAATTTAAAGCAGATTTTGGTCTCTAACTCACGGGTATGTCTTATTGTTTATCTTGTCAAGTCCTCTGTTGTTCATGCACATACTTGTGCATCTGGGATGGAACGTGAGCAGCCTGGTGTGGCAGATAGCAGTAAAATTATTTAATACCTAGCCAAATTATTATAATGTAAAAAAATTTCAGTAGTACAAAGGCAGAGAGCTATAAGTATAGATTTCCAATAAAATACCTTTTTTTTTAATCCTTAATTATATATTTGCATCAGGTACATGATAAACTGAGAATTGTTTTGTCATAGACACACTAAAGGAAATATATTTTGAAAAGAACGAAGGTCATGAGAACTCTCTGCTAGTTATGCAGGATTTTTGTATCCGTCAAACCTCAGAAGTTGGCTGCAGTGAGGCTTGGGGTAAGAGGCAAACTTGTGTGCTTGTTTGTTTACAGAGCTTTGTTCACCTCAAATTCATCATCAGTTTTTCAGTGAGGGACAAGATGAACCTCTGTCCTGATGCTGGATATCAGACAGTGTATGAGTGTCTCAGAGCTGAACTTCAGAATTTCTTTGCCTCAGCCACCAACTTAGGCCCACCCATAGTCAGCAAAAGGCACTTTTCAGCAAACAGAGCGGACACACACATGGTTCTCCATTTGTCCATCATGAAGGAGAAGTAAGATTGGATTGAGCTTCCAGTAGCATTGTGGCCATATTTGGTATTCCCATTCTATCAGCCTGCTCTGAAATTTTCTTCACTGGAAAAAGTAGGAGGATTTTTTTGTCTCTAAAGCATCAGTAACCTCCAAATTTTGATTCTTAAAGCCATTGTTCGGTCCACTCTGACAAGTCTTCATATTCTGCCTTTGAAACAGCCAGCCATAATTTGATCCCTAGACAAAAACCCGGAACGCTGCTAATTACTTCTATTGAAAAATAGTACAGCTGAGACACAGCACACTGATCCAGAATCATGTCTTCTGCAACTGCAGTCAGAACTTGATTTCCATGACAAGCTCTCTTGGCTCTCTAGAAGATGATGGGTGCCCTCTAGTGACAAAGATATTTCTGCTGACACATTGCACTAGATGCAAACGTTAACAAATACTATCTTCTACATCAATATACAAGAGGTTTGGATCTAAGAAAGTTAAAGAATATTATGATGATGAGCAAAAGCACTGGGCTTGGAGCCATAACAGGTTGAACAGACATGCCATCCTCAGTTGCAGCAATTTTTAAATGTTTTTGTTTGTTTGTTTGATCAGAAGTTCCCAGGTTTTTTTTTCTTTTCCGACATTTCTGTTATCAGCTGAAGACCCTATGATTATTACAACCAGAACAGCATGAGAGCTCTGCATTTCCGAGACATTCACTTTCTGCTAAAAACATCTGACTCCCATATACTCACTGACCCAAAATATATTCTTTACAATATTTCTGTGTGTACGTGTGCATGTATGTATGTGTCAGTGCACCTGTAAGTGGTAACAGAGTCATGTTTTCATAATTTCCTAAGTGAAACAGCAACTTGAAGTGAAGATCCAGTTTATGGAGTGAATTTTTGAAATAGCGCAGACAACATCAAATGCTAGAAACATTACTAGAAATCATGGAGGACTATATTGAGAATTAATAAAGAACTACATTGAATGTTTACGTAAGTGTGCTATTTCATGATAACTGTGAGATAGCCCATAGAATATAATGATGTGATTCAGAACCAATATATTAAAGAATATTCAGTATAAACTCTTTGATTCAAATTGCTCTGGGAGAATCTAAAATCTCATCTGCAGGAAAATCATGAGGAAAAATGATCACATTTCTACATGATAATTCATCTCAGGATAAGAAGTTTGGGGATAAAACATTTAAGTTTTCTCCTCTGTCTTAATTTCTCTGAGAATACAATTTTATATTTCTGAAGTGCTGGGCATCTCAATTCCTTCATTCGTAATTTCATTTCTAGACTTTTTTTTTACCTTCTTTTTTTGTTTGTGTTTAAATTTCAGTTGTGGTGTTCTCAGGATCTGAAAGCTTGTCTTCCTTAACTGATGCTCTAAACTTTCTAGTACTGAGAGAATACTGCCATGTGACCTACCTTATACTCAGTTACCCACACTAAATTTTTACCTCTTTCTTGTTAAGAAAGCTCGTTCCTCTGTGCCATCATTCTTGTGAATCTACTATGAAGAGTGTCATCATGGACTTTTAAAATGTTTAAAACTTTCCATCCCAAATTTGTTCAAATCTTGATACCAATCCTGAAATTCAAATCTGCAATTCAACTTGGCATCTCATACTTCAAAGTCTCATTTGTGGATTGGGCAAACACAAACCAGAAGTCATACTGACTCTCATTCTTCTGGAATGAGGAATAATTGTTCTTTAGGAAAACCATTAAGCACGTACTTAATTCACATTGTAATGTCATATTGTCAAAAAATACAGCATTTTATAGCAAGGATAGTAAACTTTCTATCAAAATTAAATAATATGACATAGTAACTCTGCAAAATTTACTGTTCTTAGTTAGGAAAATGCATTGGGAAAACATTTCCTTATTGACAAAAGCAGTTACTATATACTGAAGAGTTCCATTGACTTCAGTGGGATTTAAAAAAATTAGAAATGTCTTCCCAAATTTTAGATGTTTCCTGAAGTAGGGCTTGAAATATGATAAACATAACCCCCTTCCCTCTCTTCTGATGTATGTATTTTTTCTCCATATGTACATGGCTGTATAAGTTTAGCTTCAGATATTTTGCTACAGAAAAGTTAGGCCCCAGCACAGCAAAATACTTCTGAAAAGTTACTTTCTACACTTGGCAAAGTCATAATACTGAATTATTTAACTTTGTACATAGGAAGAATATAACAACTTTTTATTGTAAGAAACCATATGAACTGTCTGGAATGTAGCATTTTAACATAGATAAAATTCATGGACTAGTCTAGCATTTCACCTGAACAAATGGTAAGTTGATTATATTACACATCTTTGTATAATAATGAATCCTTCACATGAAGAAAGCTGTACTCTTGAGACACTTCTCCAGCTATTGTCCTCTACCCTTGGGAGATACTCAAAACTGTAGCAGTTTTGTCACTGTTCCCTGCAGCTGGCCAACAAAAAATACCAGAAGATCCATAAAGGTGATTTTTTTTTCTATCCTTGAATAAAACACCTCGTTTCTTGGTACCCACTCTCAGCAGATCTCACAGCTTCACTCCAAGCTTTTTATAACCTGTTTGTTCATCCTAAAGAAGACAGTTGTTTTTCCTTGTTATCCACAGGTTTTGATTACACTCTAATGGAACAGTCTTGGCTATATTGTTGTCATCCCCTTTAAGATTAAATCGTGAAAAGGACATTGTCACTGTTGTAGATCTGATCTACTTTAGACAGATATTGACAATTCCACTTCTGCTGACAATGTGGTCGTTAAGTTATGTGCAGAGCTCATCTGGAGAAAGCTGAACTCCTTTTTTCATGTGTGACAGAAAATTCTGGATTTATATTGGCCTTCTGGATAACATTCAATGCTAATCCAGCTGTACCTTATATCCTTGCCTTCCTAGCCTTCTCTAAGCCTCTTCTCCTCTTAACATGTCTTTGCTTTGCTGAAATCATGCAGGAGAACTTTAGAAAAGGAAATCAAACCCAAGTCACCTTTTATGTGCCCCTAGGAGACATCCTTTGTGAACATGCACCATGATTGCTTAAAATAATTCTGAAGTATGGTCAGGAACACAGTCATCTGACTTTCATTCCCTTCCAGAAGTTAATAATCCTGTACATTAGTTTCTCATCAAAATACTTCATGAAAACATTTTGAGATTCAAGCATCTTAGTTTGGTTCATTTTGCTGAACTTCTGTATCTTATTTTTCTTTATTTTATATGCTCTGGATCAGGAAGTAATACAGCATTGAGTTGCACCAGCTGACTCTCTGGCCTTAGATCTGTCTTACAGTTTTCATTGATAATGTTTCCAAGTGATAAAATTGGGATCCAGATGCTGAATTCTTTAAATAAGTGTTTTCTATCATCTTAAGTCTTACCAGATCAAGGAAAGCATACTCACAGTTAATATAATCGTTGATTTCAAAATTGTGTAAAAATGCCTCGTATAAGACATCAGTGTCTTTCTCTTATAGCTGTACCAGCATCTGCTTGTGGAACCCATAGTGACCTCGAATATGGATCAAGCTGTGCAAGATATCCCTAATAACTTTCCGCCACTGAAGCAGGAGTGCATTGTCCACTCTGGTGTTCCCCTTCCACACTCCTCAGTGTCAATTGTCTGACCTCCCTGCAGTCACTCCATTCTGCTACTTGGCAGTATAGTAACAAAAGAACAAGCAGGTTTCCACTGAATTAGTGATCTGCATTGCATTTAGCTGAACAGTGAGCTCATTCTGAAGGGTCTGACAAGCACCAGAACCATTACAAAAAAGGGCAGCTTCAAGTGCAAGGACATTGGGAGCAGAAGGGAAACAAGGCTTTTCCCCTTCAGGGGCCGTAAGGTGTTTGCCATCTCATGTAACTTAACTCTAAAGCTTCTTTATGTTAAGTCATTTTTATATGCCAGATTATTTTGCTGTGGTCTGGTTGTTTTATGGGAGTTTTTTGTTTTGTTTTGTTTGTTTTTCTTTTTTTTCATCTACCTCTGATAAATTGAGCTGCTGTGCTTAAATTTTAGAACACTATGCCATTTCATCCATGTCAAATGTTTCCTTTAGATAAATCAGTTTTGGTGGATGGAACATCACTCTGGCATATCCAAAACAAGTCAGTAGCAAGAAAAGGGTGAGAGGATCACCATACTGGGTAGAAGGGGTATGGCAATAACTGTATCACATCTAGGATCCCCCCATTTCCTGCAGTAACTCCATGCATATTCAGTGGACATTTTTATGTAGTGCCATTCTCTTGATCTCACTTTGTTCCCATGCATAGTGAAAGCAAATTTTGAAATCTCAGAAATTTCTATGAAACAGCTCTTTAGTTAGGTCTCTGTCAAGGGACTGTCACTTAGTTTGTACCACAACTAGAATTGTAACCCAGCTGATCTCTAGGTGCTGCAGAGATATGAATGTTTAATCATGATGATCAGCATTGAAAACACAAGGTTCTGAAACATTAGGTGTTTTGTATATAGACTGTCTTTCTAATGGAGTGTTTAAATTTCATTCTTTGTCTTCGACCTTGATTTTACAGGGTTGCATGGGTTTTTTTGTAATAAAGTAAATTCCCAGTCATTTCTTCTGATGTTGTCATTATCATCAGTTACTAACACCTGGCTGGATGTGTAACATAACATCTCTTCCAACCAAGTAAGTCGATCTACAGAGCAATTTATCAACACAGATGCCTTGAGCTGTGTGTCAGAGATTTTATTTTAGACCAATCCTGCCCTTTCAGGAATGTCTCATAAAGTCTACTTATGGTTCACATCTACTTTGCATTGACCTGTTTATCTTAGCACTTCAGCAAGCAGGGAGACGAGACTTCTGCTGAGATCAGCATGAGAATTAATGTCTTGTTCCATGCTGAAAAGCCACTTGGAAGAATTAAACACTGAAAAAACAGTAGATGAGTCTTTGAAGAGTGCACTCACAAGAATGGTGCCAGTAGTAGGGAAGAGCTAATATTAAAAATTTATGTGGAGGAAAAAACTAAGGACAGAGAAATTGGAGCTATACAGCTTGGAGAAAGGCAAATAAGATCAATGTATTTATTATAAATCAATCAGTTTCCTAAACCAGGTAGAATTCTGCAGCTGTAGGACATAGAGGGTAAAAGGAAGTGAATTGTTGATTATTATTATTTTTTAATAAGAGGAAATCAATATCCTAATCAAATATCAGATGGGAGATGATGAGTAGAGAAGAGAATCTACATAATGTATGGTTCTAAATTGGTTTCCTAAAATACCCATGTTAATGATGAAGGAACTCATTCTAAATTAGTGTATATTGGCATCGTTTAATATAACTGCTGTAACTTAACTTGCACCAGCTGGGAAATTGGCTTAGAATATCCAAAGATAACACTATTGCCCATTTTCCTCAGTGATGCTTGCTGCATATGGATAACAGTAAATTTGTACAGATTTAAAGTAAAACCAAGCTCATAGTAAGGATAGTTAGGAATATCAGGCAAGTCTGAGGAAGGTTTTCTTAGCCTGGGCTACAAAAAAAGACTTCCTCTGCTTCTCTGTTCAAGAACAGAGATTCTTCACTAGAAGGATATCTCTAAGCTATTGCAGTTGAAGATCTAACATTAACATGAATTAATGAATGCCCACTTCAGCAAGTCATGATGCTCCTATTTTTATATTGTCTAAAGTATCAACCCAGACACATCATATACATGCTTTGGAATCATCGGAGTGTAATAAGGCTCCTCAGACAAAAGAGTTTACAACATGGTTCTTACATTTTGCAGAAAACATTTTTGAACAGGCCAAAACAATAATCATTAAATACATGCCACATTCTTTATGTTCTATATTTAACTCAAACATTTTTATTAGTTTATTAAAACATCATGTTTATTAAAGATGCAAGTTTATGATTAATGTGGAACACGTTGCATATATAAAATAAAAAAAAAATCAAAACCTTTAAAGAATCTTTATAGCAGCTCTCATTTTTTCATCATGAATGTTCCCAGACGTACATAAAGAGTCAGATTGGCTTTGATGATATACAGGATAGTGGAATAAGGACAGGAGAAATGAACAGACTTCTCTTAGGTATATGGCAAAATAAATAAAATTCTGTCTAGATACAGGAAAAATAAAGTAAAATAGCAGATGTGATGAACATAATGTCTTCAGTTTTCTATTAGTCTCAAATTAACTATTAACTTAATAGTTAATACTTTTGAAAACTTTTGAACATTCTGATATGGCTGGAGTTATTTGTGAATATATCAGTTAAAAATCTTCTGAGGACTAGGAAGCCAGTTATTTCTTCATGCATTGGGCAATTTAAAATTGCTTTCCAAACTAGTTTATTCACTCTGTGTTCATGTATAATTTGTATAAAATAAACTGCCTTGCATCTATCGTATGAAATACATTTTTGGAGGGTCTCCCTTTTCAGCTGTCATCCTCTAATTATCTACTGATACAGTATGCTCATGCAAGAATGAATTCTTAATTTAGCAAAGGATAAAACAGACAATTTTATATCACAGGAAAAAGCAACAAAATGGCTTGTCACATCCATTTCCTGAAATGTACAATCGTGTAGTACATCTGGAAAAATATACCAATTATTTTAATACAATCAAGTCTACTAAGTTTTTTAAAGAAAATAGTTTCTACAGTGTAATTACTAAGTTTTAATTTTTGTTCTTTTCACATTTTAAAATAAATTGATCACAGCTAATTTTGAGAACAGTGCCGAAAAAAAAATATTTCTTATTAAGGAACAATCTGAAATATGATTAAAGTTCAAACCGAAAAGAAAAATAACCAGGTTATCCATTCCCTCAATCCAGGTCAACAGCCACATAAATGGATTATTTTAACAGATTATCTGCAATATATATTTGCATTCAGCTATATGGTGTAGACTAAAAGCTGAATCTACGGCTTTTTCCCCTGTATCAATGTTTTTGCTTTCTCTTGCATTAAAATGGTTACTTTTAATACATCTCAGCATTGTTTAAAGTGCAAGATGGTCTGTTTTCTGCATTCTATGGTTCTGTTACTTAAAACATTTCCTTAAGTACCAGAATTACATATATATATATATATATATATATATATGTATGTATGTATGTATGTATGTATGTATGTATGTATGTATATGTATATATTATTTCAAGGTGAAGTCATGGAAGTTACCAGATGGTTATTACAGGAAACCCAATACTTCCCCACAATAAATGTATCACACTGTGTTTGTTACACCACACTGTGGAT
This sequence comes from Caprimulgus europaeus, assembly GCA_907165065.1. The sequence continues at coordinate 14,268,099 of OU015534.1, read as the reverse complement.
TATCTTTCACAGTCAGTGTGCACAAAATACCTAGTTCCCAAGCCAGCTTGACTTCTCACAAACACAGGTAATAAAACTTATTCATTCAACTTAGATACTCTTGATCAGATCCAAGTATCCAAGCATTATCAAAAGTTGTATCTGTCTGTTTTTCATTGTCATCCTGATAAGTTTTATCCCTTCCAAGTAATTGAAGATAGCAATTTTTATTAATTTGGCCTCTTTCCTGAGGCAGCACTTGTTTTTTATAGATTTGTGGGGGAAGAGCAGAAAGAGGCAATTATTGTAAATGCTTTCATGGCTATAGTAGAAAATATTTTGCTTTTTATACAGGCTAGATTTTGACCATAGTGGTGGAGAGTATATATCAGCTTGCTGCTACTACTGAGTTTTACAATGTCTAAAGCATAATACATGTGGAATATGTTGTTTTCACCTTATTAAATTTAGCATTTTCTTATCTGTTCTTAAACTCTGGTTGCATTTTTCTAAAACTTGTAACTTAAAAATTGTGGCCTTGGGCCAAGTTCTCAGATACTAGTAATTGTGACTGACGTCAGCAAAGTTATGACAACTTATACTAAGGGTCTATCTTCTTAAAATTACTGGAAAGTAAAGAACCATAATTAAAATTTAGATATGAAGGAATTAAATTTTCTTTGGAATCATTTGCTGCTAGCTGATATGGTCAAAGTCAGACAGAGAGTCCTCTCTTGTGTGCACTTAGAATACAGAGCACCGAAGGAAGTTGCTTATGGCTTAAATAGTGAGTGATATTGCTGCTAATAGGGAACCCGAAGTCTTAATTGGTTTGCTGTAAACACTACAAACACGTTTGCATGCTTCCATTCACTTTGTGTGCTGTGTATTAGATAGATGGTATTCACACTGATAGCTGCAATTTAATTACAAGAAGTCTGTTCCTTATTCAATTTCAGTTGTGTCATCCCATTATGTTGGCTATGAAGCATTGCAAGGTTCAATACAGCATGTATCATGATGTCGGAGAGATAATGCCACGCAATGGCTTAATTTTGGTTGTAAGGATTTTCATCCAGATTGGAATCAATGTTGTAAATGGTTATTAAGTCCACATATTCTGGCTAACTGAAACAAAATGAAAGATCTGAGGAAGCACATTATTTTTTATTACAAAGAACAATTGCAATGAATAGTAAAACTGCTCACCGCTGGTGACTCCATCAATATGAATAAACATATCAAACCTCACAGGACTGAGGACCCTGCCCACAGGCTGTCATCTGAGGCTTAATGAATTCAGTGTGAACAAATTGATTCAGCCATTCCAGTTACTCAATTTACTGCCAAACTAGTTACTGGAGCAAGACTCCAGGCTGTAGAATGCAGGTTTGCTTCCTCTTCACCTTCTACTAGAGATAGTCCACAGACCTTGAAGATGCCATTGCACTGTCTTTTTTATGTTTTTGTGGAATACACTTTCCAACCAAAAAAAGTCTCTTAAATTAGGAGTATAATTATAACTTTCTCAGGGTCAGATAAGTATAAGACACTTGGATGCTCCCTTCTGAGAGTGGATTTCTAAAAGGATACTAAAGAAAAAGGGTGATAGGATGACGTAAAGGTCTGTGAGACAGGTTTGAGAATAAGTCTTGTCCAGATATTTCACTGTCTTATATAGTTCTTAAGACTTCCTAGGATAAAGTATTCAGAAAAGGGGGAGGAATTTCTTAAGCACATTCATATGAGCTTCCTTACTTAAGGGAAACAACATTCCTGACTGGAACTTCAGAAAGAACACATAGATTCTAGGATGGGAAACCTAATACAGCAGATATTGAGGTGAATGTTTTGGGCATGAGGTAGATTAGAAACTGCTGACTTGTATAAAATAAATCTGCAATACAGCTGGGGGTTACAGGAAGCTGTAAACCTCTGGGATAAGATTATGAGTAGCATCAGTGTCATTGGGTGGGAAGGTGCTGTAACTCCTTTGTTAGGAGAAATAAAATGAAGAGGATCAGATAAGACATGAATAAGGACTAAAATGCATTTTGCCTGGCCTTGATTATTCTGTGTTAGTATTCCTGCTAATTTGTACTGCTGATTTCATAACTAAAAATGTAACACTATTTATTGACTAGTCAATTAGAAGACTGGTTTACAACAAATGGTTCTTAATCTATGCTTCAGTTTGATAGTCTCCCATCCCTACAATTTTATAGAGGAAAAAGAAAAAAACAAATCTTAAACCCAACAGTTTTAGAAATGTCCCTCAAGGTCTCAAGAGTATTTACTACTCTCCATTCACCTCTCCACAGTGGCATGTAATTAAATGGTGCTTCTGACTTTCAATATCATATTTAATTTAGAAAAGAAATCTCTTTGTAAAATGCAGATTGTTCATGCTGCGAGTTTTAGGGACCCTAATTTCAAGGAAACAATTTATAAAATGTGGATGTTAGATGAGCAGGATAAAACAACTGAGGAATCCTGCTATTTGGAAAATTACTTCTTTTATGTTAAGTGGAGGAAAATGGTGAACCTAATAAAGTAAAAGGAAAGGGGACTATCAATGATTCCCTTCAAGGCAGTCTGCCAGGCAGTCTTGGCCAGATTTCCACAGTACTACCTTCAGATTTTATTAAATTAAAATAAAACCTGTCATCTTGGCTTTCACTGGCATAGTCAAATGCACAGTTTTTTACTTAGTTCCAACATCAGCCTTGCACTTCCAGCCAGCATTAATATTTCACAATGTAATACACATAGTTCTGTGGCATTTTTTACATGTCTGGCAAACAGTTACTGAAAAATATTCTGCTAAAAGTTAAAAAAGTAGTGTTACTAAGTGTTTGATCATGTCAACTCCTTTTCACTGTTCTTCCTCAGGGACCAAAGGATTTGGAAATGTAAATCAAAGAATCAAAGAAATCAGAAATGGAAAAGTCCTATTAGGTCATCTAATCCAATCCTCTAGTAGCACATAATTGTTCCCTATAATACATTTTCCACAGTTTTGTTTGGTCTGGTTTCAAATACTTGGGAACACTGTTTTCCGACATGCTTTTTGAAAGCTGGATGGGTAGAGTTCAGACACACCCAGCATCACCTCTAAGGTCACCACTTTCCTCTTCTACTTTGTCCTGGCACTCACAGCTTTGTAGGGGCTCAGGTAGGGACTGGGGATTGCCAAAATGGACAGGAGAATCTGCAGCTGCGTGCTCTCCTTCACCTTCCTCCTGGGATTATCCTTATGTAGAAGGTTAAAGTAATGCAAACCAGAGCTACTTCACATGTTGATGGGAGCAGCTTTATCACCTAGTTCTACTGCTGCTAGAAGACCTAGAAGACTCCTGTCTGGGTTCTGAGGGATGAAAGCTCCTACTAGACATATTCCACTATTAGTCAAAGTGCAGTCTGACACGGATCTTAACAACATGAAGAGCCAGCAGCTGTCAATGATTTATATTATTCTTTGTCTCTCCTTCTCAAGGTCTTGGACAGCCACTGGTAATAACGGCAGCATTAGAGGAATGTGGTAGGGCTGGAGGAGCAGTAGCTCACAAAGTGTAGCAGTCACTCAAAGTCTTTCCCAGGGGAACATCTGAGACATTCCAATTTCATTCTAGTAGTGCTAGATAACCTAAATTATTGGGCTAGTATCAAAGATTTGCAGAAAACTCTTACTCACACTTCTTCACATTCAGACAGGTAGACATGTCTGCTATCTGAAGGGCAGAGGACCATATAGCCAAATTTGTGAGGACATAAAGGAAATGTCTTCTTTTTCTTGAGTGGATCAAGGACACAGGAAGCCCAGCAGACAGAGTAGCTTGAAGACCTGGAGATGCTACTGTTATTAGTCTCTGCTTCTCCTCAACATCTGTTTGGATAATTGTTCTTGAGTGTCAGCTGCTCAAGACACTTGTGATGTGCTTCTGTCTCCATGACAAAAGCATTTAGCAAGGGCATTTTCTGGTCAGGAATTGCTTGCACTATTTTACATATTTTCCATTGATTTAACCAACAGGTATACTTCCACTAGTCACAATAAATGTCTCCTTCATCCAAGTTCCAAGATAATTTCTTACACTGTTTGTATAAAGCCCAAAGGAGACATGATAGTTCATATACTCAAACAAAAGTCAATCAGTTCCTTTCTATATTTTGTTAGGTGGTAGAATTCAGAATAGATATGAAAGAATTTTGGGGCATCTCTAGAGAAGCTCTGTTTAAGTTTATTACCTGACCCTGACCTATTTTGCAGGAGGCATGTCACAGGATGAGAGCGACAGTTTGTGCTAGGCCACAAGGTCTTGCTTGGGTAAGTTTTTCTAACAGGCCTCAGAAACCTCTTCTATCATTATTCTTGGGCATTTAAGACGGAGTAGGTCTCACAGGCAAAAGAAGACAATATTTTAGTTCACACTTGCACACTTTCTATGCAAATTGAAGGTTAATCAAATCCTGAGGATGGCCCCTGATAGAGAGAATAAACATACTTTCCCTATGTTTGTCTTTTGGCAGCTTTTGAGCACCTTTTTTCCTGCATTTGTTATCAGTTTGTGGTAGAGACCCTATTTATTTCATTTCAGATTCACTGCAGAAACTTGACATGCAAGTGAGTAACTTAGCATCATTGGGGAGATTTTAAGGTTTTCTAGCTGTGGAGATTTATGCAAACTGTTTATGGAAACGTGGAAAATATACTTTTTCACCTCTAAAGGTCTACACACGTATTTTCCTAAAAAATACATTCTGGACTTTGTTTATTTACAGGTATAATGTGAAATCTCTATATGAAGCCCTGAATTTTGTGAACTATGTCCTATAAACAAATTTACACTGAGAAGTCTTTCAACTATCTATAACAGCTGACACTGTTTCAGAATTTCTAGACAATGGCTTTAGTTTTGGTCAGAGATAATTTTGCTGTTTCTGCAGGGAAAACAGAATTCACAAAATGCAGCCAATACAGATGCTCCCTTGTGAAAAGAATTCATCTCAAGAATGAGAAACAAGGCTGTGAACATATGACCATCCAGTTATTCCAAAATCCATTATTTTGCACTTTTGAATTCTCATTGACTTCAGCAATTACTTGTAGTTTTATTTTAGAAGTAGGATTTTGAACTGTAAGAATGCAAAATACAGCCCACTCCATGCAAAGTTTATTAAAAAAAAGTATTCACATAAAAGCAACTTCAAATACTAAGCCAAATGATGAGTAGAGGTGCCAAAACAGGTTGATAAATTTCTCAATTTACCAACCCTGTATCTTTTCCAGCAGTTTTCAAGTTATACTTGGCCTTTCAGCACAATGCACATATCTTATATTTTTTTTCTGTGAAAAACACAATTAGTAGCTTCATCTTAACAAGAAATTTAGTAAATCCCATTCTCATATATGAAGGTATTTCCAGAGAAAATTCATTTCCATAGCATTTTAGGCTGGCATGTGAGAAAGGAGGCATCCCAATCTTTTCTAATGAAACAAAATTCTATCATCTTCCCTCAGTTGTATTAGAAACAATTGTATGAACCAGTGTATCAATCTCATTATCTTTTGCAATTGTTTGTTTTATTTTGTTTTTGTTTTTAAAGAAGTGTGGCTTGAATTTTTGGTCCTTCTTGCACAAATGGCATTTGTTCTTTATTCAAACTCATAGAGCTCAGTTGCCCTGCTGGTATTTGGTAGTATAAGGTTTGAGGGGTGGTTGCTCAGATTCCTGACACTGAATGAATCCTAGAAAAAAATGGTTTTTTGAGGATACTGACTTAAAGAATCCAGCAGAAAAAAGTTAAGTGCAGAAAGGATGTCCCTAGATTGAAAGAACTAGAATTACTTTCTGAATTTGGATCTTGGCCAAGCAAAAGTAAAGATAAAAATAAGCAGGTTTTTTTTTTAATTCTGTGTTAATAAATAAGCTGTTCCAGGATTAAGTCTCTTCTGTCTAGATTATATCTGCTTGCTAATATATTCTCAGTGAAGCCAAAGGGAATGCAAATAAGGTCTTGCTTATTCAGTTTTTAAAAGGCAAAATGTAGGGTAGTCTGTATAACTTTTTCACTTTATTTCTTGATTTCCCGATGACAAAGAGAATACATAACTAACATCCCAAATTGTTTGGCATCTAAATGTTCTTGCATTAAATCTCCTCATTTACCATGTCCAGAAGAAGGGAATTTGCCTCAACTGAAACAAACAATATTATAAATATACAAGCTTATACAGAGGCTGGGATAGTAATGAGAATGTATTGCTGTCTCATGGCACTTTCTGCACTGTTTGATCATTTTCATTTAAAATTCATATAGAAGCCAATATACTACAGGTTGCCTGCATCATCACAACCAATTACAAACTTTGGCTGAGCATTCAGTATCTGCAAAGATGAAATTAATTTCTCTCAGGGTTCCCTGTTAACTTTAGCACATTTATGTGAAGATGTAAGACTCTATCCGTGCAGTATTGGGGTCTATGCTGCTTTATATTTCTCATATTTCACCGCATTTCTAAGTGAACATTAGATGGTAAGGTCTGATCCTGTGAAATCCATTCATATCAACGTGATGACCATACTGATTTGATTCTCTACAGCAGGATGCCTAAAGAATCATACTGTTGCTTTAGGATATGCCTATTGCTTCTGTTTGGGACAACTGGAAAAAATGAGTGCCTGAGAAAAAGAAGCAATTTTCCATTTTTCTTCTTGCAAATAAGTGTCTTTTCTGTAGGTAAGCAGAAAATTTAAAATAACATCAATTTTTCTTCTAATTTACTAGTCAATCTTGTTCAGTTTAGGGAACATTAATTTAGTACATACCATTTAAGACAAAGTAAATCTATGTTTGTCATGCTCCCTTCACACTGTTACATTATTGATTGCATAGTGACAATTAAATTATTGTGTTTTAAGCCACAGTAGGCACATTTAGTTCCCCCTCTCCTCTTTCCTCCACCTCTACCTCTCTCTCTCCCCGTACTACCCCTATTTTCCATACCCTCCTTTTTCAATAGACTTCTTTGATTACTGCCAGATATAGGCATTAGGCTGTTCTAAACCTTTGCATTTCCTGGACTGATTAAGTGCATGGCTGTTCCCTGCAGAAACCATTTGAAGAAGCTTTAGTATTTTTCTGAACTTCAAGAATGCCAGTAAATCTTGATCATTTCACCAGTCCAGGAGAAGAGTTAGAAGGTGCAAAATGACTTATGAATTTATAAAGAAGTTCTCCTTACAATCCATAAACAATTCCTTAATCAACATCTTTCTGTGTGTGTGTGTAGGTGCATGTAACTGCTGAAGGGCATGATTCAAAACTTGGTGAAGCCAATGGGAGCCTTACAGCTGAATTCAGTGGACTTTTATTAGCATCACATGTACCAGATTTACTGACTAATCTCTAATGTCTGCAGGTACTGTATTATTTAATAGGGAACTGTGCAGTCGCAATGAATTAGCTACTGCAAACTGTGTATGTGAATATGTATATATATAAGAAAGGCTTTACTGTTTGAGAGGTACAATTTTGAGTGTGATTTCAAGATTCAAAACGTGCAGAGTAAGTTAAGGTAAGTAATAAAAAAACTTAGGAACAACCTTAAAATTTCTACTCTCAGTCCTCTACTGTTTTTTGCAATTAAAATTTACCATTTTCTTCAGTCTCCAGGAGTGCAGCTAGGGTGACTGCCTCTTTGCTCTGAGGCACTGGTCCCACATAAGCTGGAGGATGCTGGCACTGCTGCACCTGTTTGATGGACAAACGGAAGATTTCACTTTTCGGGCCTGTCAGTCCAGTTACATTCCTGGTGATTATAAGCTCATAGTTTGAAATATCCTTCCTTTCTGTAGTCATAAAAAAAAAAAAAAGCATAGAAGTGTTCTTCAAAGCCAGAGCTCTTTTAAAATTCAAAATGCCACAGCTGTTTAAAACTCTTTTAAGTTATCAGTCTGGATTTTGATGTTTCTAAGCCAACTCAAAGATATCATTATAATAAACCTTTGACTTGTTATCACCTTTCAGGAAGTGATCATAAAATCAGACAGAGTAGCATCATTTTACATTCCCAACTCTCCAAAGAAACATCACAAAGATGATATTATTGTTTAGGGGTTTTTTTCCACAGAATATATATAGGGGAAAAAAAAGTAAAAAGTAAAATAACCTTCAGGGCATTCAAACAATCCATTAAGTTCCCATAGAGGTTAAGAGAAGTTGGCTATAAATGAATCATCCAAATTTCCTGAAAGCTATCAAATATTCATTTTTTTGTTGTTTATTTCCAAGTAAAAAGTTTCAGATAAATCTGTTGCTTCCATTTCAACTTTGAACCAAAATTAAAAAAAAAAAAAAAAAAAAGAAGGGACATTTTATTGTGCTTCCTGTAAAGTGTCAGTCTTAACTTTTACAGCCTTGGAAATAAATGAACTCTTGGCATAAATAAACTAACAGCTACTGTGCCTCGTAGATTATTCAATGAAAAAAGTACAGTAGATTTTTAAAAACAATCCCGTTCTTTTTCAACTGCATCTTTTCATTCTCCTTGCCCAATAAAGTCAAAGACTGCTGAATATATTTTCTTCTAGGAGACAAGATCATTGGTGTGAGAAAATGTTAAAATGCAGTTGTTTTAACTATATATAATAGATTTGTCATTGAGCATGAATGGACAGTAATAGCCCTGTTGTCATGATCTTAGGTTCTTTTTTTCTCTTATGGAAATGAAACATAATTATACCTAAAGATAAATCTGTTCCTGGGAGCTTAATTTCTGTTAAAATTTCACAGAGGCAGAAGCTCATAACTACCTTGCGTTAAGTGCTTGGAGAACCTAGGTAGAACCATAAACTTTCAGATTTGTAGAAGTATGTTGTTATCATATCAGTCACACAATCTAGTATAAAAAAACCTGCAAATAAACAGCAATGCCTTTTAGTGAATGGAAGAAAGAGCAAAGCAATGTGCCTGTTCTTTCAGTGAGAAATAATGTATGTGATTATTGTCCTAAGAACTACGTTTTAGACACAGTGGAGGACATTTGATTCCTGGTGGAAAAAAATATAACATGACAGCTACTATTTTTAGTTCTGTTTAAGAATGTTAATTGAAACCTAAACTAGCAATAGGAACCCTAGGCTTTAACAGATTAAGACAAATATAAGATGTAGTGTCAAAGCATAGAGGCTAGATCTTGCACAACATGCAAGAAAGGAAAGTGACAATGTATAATTATTATTCCCAAGAGGAAAAGAAGAAAACACACTTGTTCAATCTGTATTTCTGTAATAAACACTAAGAACAGGACTGAAGAAGAAAAAATCCACACTATCTTTGCTATTGAAGCAGATAATTTTTTATAATGTATGTACATAGAATAAAAGAATCATAGAATCACAGAATGGTTTGGGTTGGAAGGGACCTTAAAGATCACCTAGTTCCAAGCCCCTCTGCCATAAGCAGGGACACCCCCCCACTAGACCAGGTTGCTCAAAGCCTCTTCCAACCTGGCCTTAAACACTTCCAGGGAAGGGGCATCCAGAACTTCCTTGGGCAACCTGTTCCTGTGTCTCATCTCAGACTATATCTGAACTCATAGTACAAAAATCTAGAAATCTCAATTTGTTTCTGATTCTACCACCACTGGTTTGACATGTGAACTTCATTAAGCAACTGAAGCCTAGATCCAAAGAAAAACTTGGATACAGAGAATGTAGGTACCCAACCATAATTTATAATAAAAGAAAACCCTTTCCAGACAGACAAGCCAGTAGCATGCAAGGAGAGAGATGGAGTTTAGGTGAGGAGAGAACCAAAACCAGCCGCCCACAGAGAAGGATGTAGCTGAGAACAGCTGACGGAGAGGAGCTGCTGAACACAGGGTAAATTGTTACTCTTGCCTCCTCTTTTTATTTAAAAAAATGGTATCCAACACTCTCTCTTGATTACTTGCTTTTTACCATTGCTTAGGTCTTTACCTTAATTTTAAAGGACTGCTAGAACATACGATGGTGGTAATGGCTGCAACATGTGTAGCAGCCAAATGATAACAGTGATCATGAAAAGTGTCCTGTTTCAGGCTTTCCACAACCTGAAGCCAGCCAGCTTGCTGTGCTGGTTTTGGCTGGGGTAGAGTTAGTTGTCTTCATAGTAGCTAGTATGGGGCTATGTTTTGGATTTGTGCTGGAAAAAATGTTGATAATTTAGGGATGTGTTATGTTATTGCTGAGCAGTGCTTACATAGCGTGAAGGCCTTTTCTGCTTCTCCCATAACCCGCCACCGAGTAGGCTGTGAAGGGATACAGCTGGGACAGCTGACCCCAGCTGACCAAAGGGCTATTCCAGACCATATGACATCATGCTCAGAAGTAAAATTGGGGGGGGGGGGGGGGGGATGGACCCGCTGCTCAGGAGCTGACTAGGTATAAGTCATTTGGTGGTGAGCAACTATTTTCATTTGCATCACTTGTCTTTCTTGGGTTTTATTTATCTCTCTTTATTATTTTTCTTTTCATTATAATTTTAAAAATTATTATTATTATTATTACTACTATTATTATTTTTTTATTCAAATTATTAAACTATTATCTCAAGACATGAGTTTTCTCACTTTTACCCTTCCAAGTCTCTTCACCCATCCTACTCTGGGGGAGTGAGCGAGCAGCTGTGTGGTGCTGAGTTGCTTGCTGTAGTTAAACCATGACACTTGCATAACCAGTCTCCCTCTTTGTAATTCTTCAAAAAAGCCACTAAAATACAGTTGAGGTTAGCAGCCATTCCTCTTGTTTAAATTGGGCAGTCTTTAGAAAGGACTCCAAAATAAATTGGACTAGAAAGATAGAAGAAATATAAGTATGAGTCTGCAGACCAGTGATGAGTAGCATTTAGCTAGGAAACAGTAGTCTAGATTTCAGTTTTTAAGTACATCATTTTATATACTAAAATATAAATTATCTTGTGTGCTATAATTTCATAACTGGTATTTCATTTAGCACTTAGATTTTGTAGAGTCTTTGCACCATGTGTTTTTTAATGCAAAAAGCCTCCTTCCTGCCTCTGGCAATTAACATTGACATTCACCAGGGACAAGCTCTGTTTGTTGAATAATACGTTTTACCATATGTTTTTTAGCATGTCTACCAGTGCGGATAGCATTCATGGATAGAAGTGAGCATGGAGCCAGCAGCTATGCACAAGAATGGCTGGCTAAAGGTTAGAAATTTTGATTCACTCAAAATGTCAAGAGTTTTAGAGAGATACAAAATCAATGCAAATTATTCAAAAAGTACACTGAAATTACTGGAAAACTTTGAAAGAGAGTGCTGAGGTCAATCATGCATAATTAAAGGATGAGAAGTATCAGGTGAATGCCTGGTTTGAAGATGGCTGCCCACTTGATTCAGGGCTTTAACTAGTAGGCTGTGGCCTTCGTCTACAAGAATAACTACTTATCATGAGTAAAACAAGTTATGTAAGAGAGACCAAGAGTGGTTTTTTTGGCAGATTGAAGACCCTGTTCTAAATCAGGCAGATGAAAATCTGGAAAGTAATTGCTCCAGGGAAGCACCATATAGTTTACTCTATATTCTGTGTTTCTATGTTATTTTAACTATAAATTCCATCCCTGAGTCAAAGAAAGCATCATCAAAATGTAGCATACTCATGAAAATGTTAGGATAATCTCTATTTCTCTGTGCGGAAACTGCTCGTCATAAATTAGATAAATCTCAATAAATCTCTGTGGAGGTTTATTTTCAGATAATTGGTGGTCTGTCTTGACCTCCCCAACACCAACCTACTGACAATTTGACTGGCACGAGATTTTTTTTCTCTTATCACTTCCATGTGTGTTCTTATATTAAAGATTAGTAAAATGCTGTATTTCTGATCTCTTCCTCTTTACGCTGCAATGACTCTGCCTTCTCCCAGTTTATATGAGTCAGCTTTAAAGTTCGATTGGAAAAAATCTGTTGTGTAATCAGAAAGATGGTGTTTATGATAGCAGAGGTGCAGAAAAATGAACAGATTCTCAAAGCAGTGGCAGAGACAGAGTATATCCTACTTCAAACAAAGGTTAAAAGTCCAAGCATTTCCTGAAATGATGCAAAAATAAAAAAGTTCTTCAAATGAATGAGAAATTTCTTATCCATTTGTACATTGGTTGGGTAACAACACTGTTGACATGAAAGAAAGCTCAGATCGCTTCCTCCTCACACAGGAGGTCATGAGAACTATTTTGTGAGTAAGTGCCAGTCACTGGTTGATCTGAAGGCTTATTTCTCCAAAAGCTCTTCTAATACAGGTTCAGAGAAACATACAGTTATCTCCAGAAGTTTATGTGCTCAGTGTGAGCTGTTTTAAAGAGGACATTTATAGACTAGATACAAAATATACTAAAAAAAAGTTCAGAAGCAAAATTTTAGGAAGTTTTTTACCTTGAGTTTCATTATCCTAATCCTGATCTCCTTATCAGGAATTTTATTTGTGTTAGGAAAATAGAAAAATTAATAAATATAGAGCCTTTATTTATTAAAAATGCAAGAAAATATTAGCAAGATATAGGAGGTATATGGCAGGCTAGTAAATAAACATTTATGTCAGGTTTTTTTTTAAAATATCAGATAATTTTCTCAACTAAGTGTAGAAAATAGTTGCATTTTGTCTTTAGCAATCTTGATGACAATAAAGGAGAGTGAAAGTAAATGAAATATTTTAATATAAAACAAGTCACTCAAAAGATCAGTGGGGTAGGGAATAAGAATTCTTTAGATTATTTAAGCAACTGTTTATTCTTTCCTTAGGAATATTATAATAACATTGTACCTTTACACTGAACTTTCTTATCCAGAAAGGGTGTAAAAATCGAGTCAAATATTGCATGAACTGATTCACACCATTAAAAAGGCTCAAACAAACACACAATCTGGCAGGCCAAAAGACCTTTATTAACCACAAGCACACAATGCTTTCATTTTTAGATCATTCTCAGTATGAAAAAACTCCAAATGCTCTGCCTTTGTTTGGGCTTGAATGACCATGTAATTACTTGGGTACATACCTAACCTTATCTTCTGAATGATCAGAAACTCACGTTTACAAATGGAAATATCAAATGACAAGGACAGCCAGTCAGAGCGTTGACTCCCATGAGAATCAGGAAATGCATGAAATTAAAGGCACAAAGGAGAAATAGCCCAGTTTTGTGTGATTGGTTGAGATTTTTGTTTGTTTTAATGGCATTGGTGTGGGTTTAGGAGAAGCATTCTCATTTGCTCTTCTGTTAATCCAAGTAATTTATCTAACTTGCTAAATGATTTTACTAAAATCTTGTGATGTTTACTGAAAAAAATAAAGATGATCAATGTAAAAAAACCCAAATTTGTTGGAATTATTTCATTATATGTTTATAAGTTTGTCATACTTTCACAGACTGTTTTAATGATTTATATGCCCATAAGTTTAACTGCTGCTACCTAATGCATATTTTCTTCACATCTGTTTTTGTTTCTGCATTTTCTTATCACACTTACTGTCCAAAAGGAAAGTTGATGTAGCATAACATGCTCTAAGTGAAACAACAACCAGCCAAGCTGCTGAAGCCATTTTCTATAACTGTGTACTTGCTATAACTTCAAAAATCACAACAATTTAATCCAAATCATTTCCCATTGCCTTACAAAACAGATATTTTATAAAGAAGCTTTCTGAAGATGGATATTTTAATGATCAGGAAGATTCTTTATTCTTCCTTTACTTTTTCTGCTAAATAGGTTTTGAGAGCTCTGTAGTCCCCAAATACTGTAAATATGTGGTTAAAACAAGCAGACCTCTTTGAAAAACTGAGGCTAGTTGACTTTTACTGGCTCTGTTGTTTTGATAAAGACAGTATAACTCCACAAACACTATAGTTGTAACCCAGAAGTGTATAAAAATATTTAATTTTATTATTAATAGGAAAAGAAATTTAAAAATACATGGAGACAATTCCTTTTTTAGTCTTAAAGTCTTACTCCATATTTTCAGTTTTAAATGTCTAATACTAATTACATGAATTCTTGGAATTTGAAGAGCATCCAAACCCTCAGGAAACTGCCAGGTGTTTCAGGCACCATCCTTAAACACTTTTAATTCTTCATCACTCACTAGGTAGAAAATTCTGTCATCTTATATAATTTTAGACAGATTGTTATTGACCTGCTATGTGTATGTGTGCACCACATTTTTTTATTCTGTAAGCTCATATCTTAGAAACATTTAGAAAAAGGTGATCATTAACTAATGCCATTTGCAAAATCCAGAAGCAATGCATGAAGTTTTCCCCAAAAAATCCCTTCCTCATCATTCCCTGGGCCTTCTGTCAAGAAGATGGGGCAGAATGGGTTTTATCTGGTCACAGATATTGCCAGTCTCCAGTTTGCCTAATAGGCAAAATGTTATAGTCTAAACTAAGTCTTTTGAGGTTATAATTAATGTAGAATTATTTAGAAAACCTTAGATGGTATCACAGTTGCTGGAAATAACACGCCACTTTGGGATAAAATCAAGATTTAAACAAGTATCTAGAGTACCAATCTGTCACCATTATCTTGCAACAGTTCTGTCTTGCAGTTTATTTCAGCGATTGACAGAACTGAGACATACTGTGTAGTTATCTTTTAAAACATTAATATCAGAGAAGATTGTGTGCTTTGCTCTACAGACATACAAGAGAGAGGGGAGGAAGGTTTCTACAGTCTAGCTAAGTATTTATCAGAAAGCAGAAAAAGTACAGGAGAACTCATTTCTGGAGCATTTAGATGTTTATACACTCTCAGAGGCTTGTAACAGGTCAGTATAATTAGATACGTCAGTGTGCAATGAAGGACACTAAAACCCTCAGCACTTGCCACCCCAGCACACAGGGTCCTTGGGTAATTTAATCATTGGGATTTTTTCACATCAAAAAGTAGAGAATTCATTCTCTAAAAAATAACGTAAATGGGACAGCTTCTTTGTTAGCTTTCCTTCTTCTCAGTAAATCCATACTTGTGATATGAGTCTTCTTAAAATGGATTATCAGGGGACCTAAAAAGTGATCCACGCAGGTAAACGATGGTGACACTTTTGCTATCATTTTGAAGGGCATAAAAAGATCTATTCTGAGGATAAGAAAATCTCAGCTTGTGAAATATGCAAGAAGGTAAATATTTGGACCGTCTCAGTATTACTCTACATGCAAAGTGTGTAGTTTTCTGTTTGGGCACGTCAATACTAAAACTTTACTAGTTTCTTCAGCAATCTTTGAGCCTTGTCTCAGTGGACAGCTGAAGGGCAAGACTAAAAAACTTCTGCTGATGCAACTTTAGAAAATACATTTTAAAAAAGTGTTTCTGGTTTGAGTTTCATTCGTGGGGAATGGGCCAAAAGCCCCACCTGCACTAATCTGTACGTACCTGAAGGAAAACATAATGGTAATTCTGCTAATGTCAGCTTACAGTAGTCTTTTTCCTTCCAAGAAAACTAAGGGGTCTTCCCCTCCACCAGGAGCTGTCTAATTATGTAAAGGAAAAGTGATTAACTGATTATGATGAATAAATTAATCTCTGAGGACTTGTATGTATTCAGACATTTCTAATTAGTATGGTTTTCATGAAGAAATTCAAGTCAGTCCTCTGTTCCTATTAGTAACGATTAACAGAACAATAAGTAATTTTTGGCAGCTCCTTGCAAAATTATTAGAATTAACATGGGAGATCTGGATTAAGGATTTGTGAAAAATTCGTCACTGACTAGTGATGTGAGACTGACAAGTACCACAGCCGTCCCTGGAAAAGCACCCATATCTAACGATTTCAGTAAGCAACAATGCAGCAGGTAAAATACAAGGGTTTCCTGTCAACTGTGCCAGGAACGTCGATTCCTTTTTAAAGTTCCCTACTCCTTACTTTTTCCTAATGAGGATCATCAGTTACTGCATGCAAGAACAGTATGTTTCTGTTTCTGCATTTCACAACGCTTTTTCAAGCTCATCTTATAAACACTTTAGCTACCAAATATTTTTGCAGTTCATTTTTTCTCTCTTCTTTGAGATGTCTTTTATTAGATTTGCAAAAAATGTGCCTTCATTGATGATCAGGCTTTGTACACAGCTTTTGAAAATAAAAATCAGTGTTTAACAGTAGTAATTTGAATTTTGAATACTTGATCATGGTCATAAAGAGACAGATCTCAGCAGATTAGTTAAGACAGCTGTGAGATAGCTGTGACAAAACCAGGTATAATTCCAGAATACTTTGAGAAACCTATTTCTACCAAACAGGTACATGCCTCTGCACAAAGCACTCATTCATTGTAATTTGAAAGTATTCATAATATCAGTGAAGAAATGTGAATTTAAACCAAAATAGGTATAAAGAAGAACTAATTGCCTGGGGGAAAAGAAAACCCATGAATGGAGATTGATGGCATGCCTACCTCATAAAATGAAGTGCAATGGAGACAGTCTCTGTCTGTCTTTGGCCAGGCTGATACTTTTACACATCATGATGCAGTTCCATCTAAGGATAATAACTTGGATTTTAAGAAGAAATATAACACGATATTTTAACTGAGCTAGGTAGCCTGTCTCTGAAAAGGCTTCTTTATCCCATGCAGAGCACTGTGTGGCTACACTGGTTTCAGTTCAGTGGCAGATGCAGTGTCTGCTCAGGGGCTCCACAGTACCCTGCAAGCGATGCACTGGCCTGCAGGGTCACACCTAGCTTTGTGAAAGGAATCAGTGCTGCAATTGCTCTGAATGAGTATACTAGAAAGGTAGATGGTAGGAATGGAGCTATTTCCGCTAAATGGCATTAGCAACAGAGAAATAGGGAGGTCCATAGCTGCTTCATTTTGGATCTGTTTTCTGCTAGGTGTAATAAAGGACAAACATCTATGTTTCAGAGGAACATGATCCATTTACAAATGGGATTATGATCTGAGGCATCTCTTTCAAGTCCTTCACTGACCACATTCTATATGTTGTTAATAGAAATCGGTTATAGCAGAATCATGTATGTGCTCTGCTAAACCTTCAAAATAGGCCAAAATGTAGTGTATGCTAGCCTTTTGATATCAACTATAGTCCCAAGAAAGTGGTTTAAGTAATATGAACATGCTGAATGGATATCTGTGTTTCCAAATAAGCAAAAATGTTGGTTTATAAGGAAGAATTTTCACTTTTTGTTACCCACTGTCATGAGAATAGATGGACAGTTCATGATAAGCACATATTTACAAAATGTTGCAAATAATCTGAAACATTTGTAAGCTTGAAAAAAATCTAAATTAAGAGAGTTAAAAGGACAACACTAATCAGTAACTTAATTGCTATAAAAGCGCCGATCAACTCTAGTTTAGAGAATCCTTCCTCAATACTTGTGTGACATCCAGAATTACAGCAAAATTCATCACTATGCTCAATACTTGATCTGTGTTCTCTTTGTCTCTTTCTGTGTCATTTTGCCTTGGATGAAAAATGAGAAAATTGTGTCTATATATTTATGTAATAAACAATGGGGAGAGAATTGTGATCACCTGGTTTTCCGTATATATAACTTTCCTTGTTCGCTTCCCACCTCCACATACAAAAGCTTTTTCACTTAAAGGAGGCTGAACATAACGCAGTGGAAGACAATGCTGTCAAAGCAAAAGCTATGCAGAAATGCTAGCAAGTGAAAAAAATATACCTACTTTAAGTTACATCTCCTTTCCTCCTGCTCCCCAAAGTCATCAGAACTGCAGTTAATCTCTCTGTTTCCTCAATAATAGCCATTTTCCCTGTAAGTGCTCATGATATCACAAAGCAAGGATTATGACTTCAAGTGGGGAATAAACAGTGGGAGTAGCTGGATTCTTCTAAAACAAAGACCTTGTTCTCATGCAAATATCTTTAGTTATTTAAGAAGAAAACATCATATGCAAAGGGATTTGTTTCTAAAGAGATTATTTTTCAACGTTTTCTGTAAGGCAAGAGATGTTTAACAAAGTGTACTGGAACATTACAGCTCTGTAGTAGCGGGAGGCATTGTTTCAATATCCATTGCTGGAAATCCATAGTCTAGGAAGAAATTTGACTTGCATGAATGATCGGTACTGAGTAAGTGGTCAACATGGAAGGCCCCTCTGTTTGGATGTGAAATGTTTTTGTTCTGAGCCTTTCATTTAAATAATTAGTTATGTTCCAGAATAAACTAATCTTTCCATTGAAATTGCTCATACTTATACTGAAGGTGATTTTGTGTGCTTGCATGGGTATGTATATGTAAATGTTGGTAAAATTTGTATTCATTCATTTATAAATTTATTGAAGCAGGATGAAGTAGTGTTCTTATTTGCTGTAATTTTGCAAGTACTTAATTTGCACTCAAATGCCTCAAAAATGTCTTCACTTGAAATCTACAAGGCTGGAATGAATTCAGCTTGAAAACATTGTGCTAAGAGAAAAACAAAGTTCTGAGCATTTAAGCGCACAATGACAAAGCATCGTTAGTGAGGAAATTGTAGTATTTCCCCAAATTAGACTTGTTGCAAGTACATATTTATAAATGGTCTACTCTTTTTAAGAGTGTTGTTCCTATTTAATTAAGAAGCCTAGAAATGTGTTTACTGCATATTATGCAACTCTCATTTGCACCAAGCAGATTCCACCTTGCTCTGACCTAACTGCAATAGTTGGAAAGCACCTTTATCTTGCTTAAGTAGGGAATGGGGGTCCTGAGCATAATGTAGTATATCAGCAAATTAAGCTAAAGCACTGGCAGATCTCCCTTCTTCCTTACAGATCATCTTAACAAAGTGAAAACAAAATCCCATCAAACAAACAACTTTTGCTCCTTCCTAGCTTCAACACTGCATTTTGATGAGCTCTAGGGGTCAGAAAATGACATCCCCTCTAAGCCGTTGACTCCATTGTTTTCAACAAACATTGGATGAGACATTAAGGCTGAAGAAAAATGCAAATAAACACTGAGGTGATGTCTATAGTAGCACTGACAGTACAGAACAAAAGACTGCCTGCACCCTTGTGACGTCTTCAGAAAGCTTACTGGGAGAGCAGTGTGGGAAACAGTGGAGTTCTTTAGGATTCTGCTTTTATTGTAGTATGGGTATACACAGAAGACCAAAAAATGGATGGGGCTTTATGACAAATAGTGAACTTAAAACCTGTCCTTGCTGTCAGAAGATAGCTCTTGTCCCTGGCTTCAGTGGAATCTTTGAGCAAATTAGAAAAACTAGTGACTAATCCATGGGTTTTTTTAAACTGAGAATTTAAATGAAATCTGAAGTTCATAGACAAAAAGCTTCACATTTTGACTCATAAAATAGCATGCAAACTGTATAGTTAAATGTATATGAGTGAGAAATTCTATAACTGCATCACCAAAGAATCTACTTCATATTATTGATTAAGGACTTATTACTATTTTATTTTACAAGAGAAAAAATTAGAATTATAATTAAACTATATTTTCTTTGATCTACATAAAACAGCTACATCATATCATTTACAATGAGAATAAATTGAGCATTTCCATGAGTAATAAATATTGTTAGGAATGCAATGTTCATTGATGAAAAAAATATGGGGAGTCCTAAATGTTACACTGAAACCCATAACATTATGTTCTTTCACAGGGAACCATAATTCCCAGTATATAAACTAGTCCGCAAAAAATGGTGTTCAACGTTTAATACAAACAAGGTGTACCTTTGTCACATCACTGAGGACAAGAGCAAACAGAGTGCCGACATTCCACTTCTTATCAGCTATTGGAAATAGACATTTTAATGGGTATGGCACTCAGCAGACCTCAAGACTTTCTCTTTATAGCTTTGAATTGCCACCCTATAATTCAGTACTATTAGCCTCCACCTCTTTCATTTTATCATCCACAGGTGAATACATTTGTTGAAAACATGATTTCTAGATGCTTTATGTAACTTAAAACTGTCAAAAATACAAAGGAAGAGAGAAATATATGACAGTTAAGCAAGTGAAAGGACATTTGTAAAAGTGATTTATACTTCCACTAAATAGCAAAGAATTCCTAACTAAAGGGCAAATCCCGCAGTCCTTAGGAAAAAAAAAAAAAGCTTTTTGAATGCATTACAAATTTTTTTCTTAACTCCTAAAGCTCTGATTCAGCAAAATGATTAAGCATATGCCTAAATTTAAACATAATAGTAGTCTCTGTCTGCCTTAGGAGAACTTGTGATTAAGTGGCACATATCTTTAAATACTGTATTAAATGCAGGCTTAGATGAAAGCATATTTCTTTACATTATTGGTGGGGGTTTGATACATGTTTATTTTTAGGAAATATTAGGTAACATGAGCTCAATTACTGACAATAAGTAGCAACTAACCAACTGAAGGTTGATAGCAACCGAGTGCCAGAGCCACCAAAGGGTTTGCCTTCTGTAGTCTGTTCATGGGTTATTAATGGATGATTACTACCAAAGAAATGGTTTGTTGTTTGTTAATATAATACAAGAACATGCAAGTCAGTAGCTTACATAGCAGCTATCCTCAGATTTTGAATTTGGCTCAAGTGATCAAGCACAACTTCGATATGCTAGAGAAATTAAAATCAAACATCTATGCCATGTCAAGCATTATGTGAAATTTAAACAAGCATTGTTATCACATTGGAGCTCTTGATATTAGTATTGATATTTCTGAATTATCTGTGCACAGCCACTATAAAACACAAGTCTTGCCACAGTCAAAATGTCAGAAAAAGCAACCACTGCTTAGCAGAAATATGGGGGGTAACCCATAAAGGAGAAGATGAAAGGGCTAAGCAGTGATTTGGCTGGTTTAACTTCTTCTGGCTTTTAAGTATACGTGCCTATTTATACACACAAGTGCTCATAGTCATTTAAGCACACATTCTCCTTTTTTAAAATAAAATACTTATTAAAGTTATCTTTGCACTATGATCCAAGCACTGAAAATGGTTTCTATAGCTGTGTTTTGCTAATGGCTAGAGAATAACTTTTAGAAAGCATAATAAATGCTCCCCACAGGGAGCACATTATTGAAGTGTTTGTGACTTGATGTTCAACCAGTGAAGGTACAGTACAATGGGTTATTGATGGACACACATGTGGGAACCACAGGAGTGCCAAGAGAACTCATTGTTATCAGCACTGCATAATATAATGCTGAATGAATTAACTGTGGTGATTGCTTAAAATGTACCTTTTTGTGTAATAGCCCTAATTATCAGCAACCCTTTACAATGAGTGGATAATCATTTTTAATTCCTTCAGCATTCATTGTAGTAACATTAATCATGATGTGCTCATTTGGTTTTAATGTGAATATAATATGTGATACCACAGGAATTCTGTTGAAATTTAGCAGTATATAATGCCCACTTACTGCACAAGGTTGTAATGAATTCCCTTCATACACAATGAATGCTAGTTCTCATACAGCTCAGGGTATTGCTCAGTTCAGCTGCATTTGGAAATTACCTACCCAGTGAAGTGCAAGTCAAGACCAAATGGAAACCTGAGGCTTTCCAGAGCTCTCTTCTGCAGTCGCTAAATAAGGGCATTGATAAGTTCAGGCAGATGATCTGGGGGGAAACAGTATGTCAGAGCAGTTGTGTCTCAGTAAACCAAGTCAGCCCTGTATGTATATAGTCTGTGCATCTCTGCATCAATTTCCATTTCTAATGTATTTAGACAAAAATTGTCACTGGCAGGTAAACTGAGTCAGCAGTTTCTGAGTCTTTTGTAATTACTTATGCACCGGATACCCAGCATACATTATTTTCTAAGCCAGCATATCCATAAGGAGATCGGTACTACCTAAATGGAATTCTTTACTTGGCTTGATACAATTATATGAATTCCTTGATTCTGTGGCTTGATAGAAACTGACAATGACTGATTAATTGCTTTACCTGCTACCTGTTGTAAGTGATGTGTGTCTTTGTTTAAAGTATTAGACTATATACTTTTTCATAGAGTCAAAAAAAAAAAAAAAAAAGTAGTGCCAAACTTCACAGTACTTGCTTTCTCCACTGGAGGTATTTCTCTGGGGTACAATTGACTTCTGGTTTTGTACCACCTGGGACTTGGGGAAGAAGTAGTAATTTATTGTTGACCTGTGCTAGCTGTACTAACTAGCACACTGGGAAGATTAAAATTTACACCTATACACTTAAGGTATAACTAATTTCTTGTGGCTCTTGGAGACAGAAATTTCCAGTCACGATTCAGCTCTGTATAAGTATGCGAACAGGCACAAATATAGACCTTGTGTGACTATAGAAGGCGTTTGATATTATTATTTCTATGCATGGATTAAAAATGAGCTTGCATGAGCATTCAGGAAATTCAACTCAATTTTAGTCAGTCCTAAAAGAACAGAAATTTAAAGCTCCACTTTTGAAAGTCATAAGTTAGACTCTGCAAATTTTCTAAAGTAACAGTGCTGGCTCAGATTTTTCTGAACTGTGACAGTGCAAACCGCTGACATCTTTTTTTCTTTTAATTGTTTATTTTTCAAGCTGTTTCTGGTGAGTGGGCATCAAACCCACAGTGCTCTGACAATTTATTCTAATGGAGGATGTGGTCTCTGATAAGTTTAGAGGCTCTACAAAAATGTATATAGTCATACTATTTACCCCTTTATAAATGGTTTGTGTTAGCAGTAATGAATTTAGAGGTTTCTGCATCTGCTCTTTCATGATGCGACATTTCTGCAATGCTTGCAAACAGCTTTACACAAAAATTCAAGATACAATTCTATTGCTAAGCTTTCTTACCTTTCTTATTTTATTTTTTTATCTTTTATGAAATTTAGGACTAGGATTATCTTCATACTATACCTTGTACAAAGCTGAACACTTTATCAATGATAAAAACAAAACTATCAAGGAGAAACTAGCTGTTTAAGGGCTTTGCTGTTCTATTTGCTTCTACTTGTGAGAGTGAATGAAAATTCATGTTCTTTTAGTGCCTTATTAAGGAATGACGTTATGTCAAGGTAGGCAGCAGTGCCATAACAGAATTTTAAAAGAAAAGTGGAGTACTACATGTTTGATTAGATATTCCAGATATTCAGGACTGACCTGGAGGGTACAAGATACAGGTCAAGTGTCTGTTTTAAACTGCGACTCAGACCATTAAAATTCCAAGTTAGCTTGCGAACAACACACATATGAATGAGTGGCTCTTCATCGCAGCTCTAAGACTATCTGAACACAGTATACAGCAGTATCATTCAAAATAGAACTATACGTTCTGTTTGGTAAGGTCTTTCTATGGAATTTCAAAAAGTTTCCTTTAAATTCATTTTCACCCCAGAAAATGCATTGACAATTAAGTAAAACCATTACCACTCCACTTCTAGCAATGGTAAAAAATTAAGCCTTCTCACAGGAGGGAAGTATAACCTATATGATCATTTTAGACCCTGATAAATTCACTCATTTGCTTTTTACTGGAAAAAGCTAGTGTTGCAGATTGTAGAATGCAGAATAAAATAAAAAAATCTTGATTAAAATATAGTTGGAATAAGAAATAAGATTAGAGGTGACATATTGTTATCATCCATGAGGTCTTCTCCAGGCTGTAGGGAGGAAAAACAGCTATTCTGTGTTAGCTATCATACCAGGCCTGTATTTGTTATGGAATTCAAAAATAATTGTCACCTTAGGGCTGCATATAGCAGTATGAATTAGATGTAGATAGCTATGAACTCTGTTTTTTGGGCAACTTACAGCCTATATAGCTTGTTGCCCAAAAGGAAGCTCATGTTCAAACAAATTCACATTAGATTTTCTTGCTGTTAAGCTCAATAAAATCTATCTTTAAAAAGATTTTAAAGAAAATTAGTGCCATTGCAACCCCTGGTAAATGAACCATGCTAGCATTCAATTATTTGAATTTGAACTCCTGCTTAATTTAGCACCCATTAAAAGCTAACCTTTTTTTTTTCCCCAATTCTTGTCACCAATGGTAATCAAATCAGGACTGTAGCTTTCAATTATGCTTGTCCAAGATCTTAGCTTTTGAATCTTTTGTGAAGACTTACTGCTGAGTGCAAAATGTGAGATAAGTTGCAAATGTTTAGACATTATGACAACCCAGAGGTCTGATTTATTACTAAAAAAGGGTAAATAGAAGGTGTTTTTAAAGGGTTTTTTGGACAGAAGCCCAAAGGATCTTTTAAGAATGTTTTGAGCCATTTCTTAGTGAGGAAATCACCAAATTAACAAAATTCTTCTCGTACTTGAATGTGAGATGGAAAAGTCTATTTAAACAACTCAGTTAATGATTTATACTTTTTGTATTCATGATTTACTCTGAAATAGCCAAAGGTAGCTCTACCATAACTGACAACAGCATGAGGACAACAAAGTTCTCTACTTCCAAATAAAAAAGATTCACTGAGGTTAAGAGGGACCAAACAGTTTTACCCATTGATCATTACTAGTTTCAAAAGGTTTAATTATTCATTCTCTTTATTTGGAAGGCACTGTATTGCACTTTTAAAGCAGTCTAAATTGCTTTATATAAAGAAAGTTACAACTGGTATCTCACAGAAATTACCATCAAATTTTAATTTTCACTTAAATGACCAGGAACAAGGCATAAGTCCTCACATTCTGATATTATTCTCCATTAAATCAATGATGAAATTGCCAAGGACATAAAAAGAGCAGGATCATGTATTATGAATTTGTCAGCTACATGTCTTTAAAACAGAAGCTTGCAGGGCTGTATTTTTTTTTTTTTCTATGATACAATTTAGAAATTTTCAATAGTGCCAAAGTCAGATAAGCCAAGCTAATGGCTTATATGACTCTGGTACTATGGAAAATCTTCCTAGGCTATAGTACAGATGCATAGGTATCCCTCATCATCAAAGCAGCAGGTCAGGGTAATGTCATGTTTCTAGAGGGAAAAAGCAGCACTAAGAAGCCACATCAGAAATTTGTGGCAGATAGGCATCTGATAAAATCAATCTAGTAAAAGGAGTCTAAAATAAGGTGTAATTACTCATACATTCAGATCTGGTGCAGAAAAAAAACCCAAACCAACCAACCAACCAAACAAACAAAAAAAAACTGTTGAGAAAGATAATCATGCCTTCATACTAAATCTGTCATGATCCAGAGAATAAGTTATTAGCACCCATGGTTGTCACAAAAGGTATTGATGCAGCCATCTCTTCAACTAAAACAGACTGAGTTTCAACAGCTTCAGTTTAAGAGCCATGTCTCTGCAGTCAGAGATAAATGAGGATTTCTAACTATGCACATGGACTAGGATGGAGGAATCATTTTCATTCAGAGGACTGAATTTTAATTAGCAATGGACAGAGTAATGTTCACGTGAGGATGTGAATGCAGCTTAGGTGTAGAACCGGGTTTTACTTTGATACTGACAGAATGCGGCTAGTTGATACTGAAAGATGTTTGAATTTTTTGTGTCCTCTGAAGCAGAGTGAAAGTCCAAATACAGAATCAAACCATTTGTGAAAGTGTTGCATCAGTGACGTCAGATGCCATGCTTCCCAAAAAAATCTGGGGACTACTGTAGTAAGATAAAATATTATCTGGAGCTACAGATTTAAATCCAACATAGTCCTCCAGTTTGGAAAGTGATTTTTCCACCTCACTTTTTTCTCAAAAGGCTATATGTTTTGAATTAAAATACTACCCACTTTCATATTTTCTCTCTCTCAATCCTCATATACGGATAATACTTAGATCTGCAGTTTTGCTGTATATCATCACTTTCACATGTTCTCTAGATTTGCTACATAGATAAAAACAAAATTTCATTATATTTTCATAATCCTATATCTCAGTCACTAAAATACTCTTTTTTTTTAATTGCATATCTGCTTGTAATACCACTGGAATGTACCATTTGTTACTTTGCTAATAATTTTTTTCTTTGGATAATTCCAATGGTTTTATTTCTGTTCTGTTAGACATAATCTGTTCATCTTGCTTTTCACTATCACCCTTGGTTCACTCTCAGTGTGGTCTGTGATGGACAAAGATAGGGTTTTTATGGTCTTTTCATTATGAAATGCAGTTCTAGGCATGTAGCTGCATTACCTCTCCACTCTGGCTCATCACTGTGCCAGTCCCTAAAGTAAAAAACATGACTCAATTTTTTGGCTATTAATATGCAATCTTCTTTCTCCTATTGGCCAGTAACATAAACTTTCCCCAAAAAAGCCTAATTCAAAAAAAAGATCATGGTTTTGTCATGTTGATGCTCGTGGTTACTTAGTTGGAACTGGGTAAACATCCACGTGTTTTCATTTCACGTAAGCATGGTAAATCCTTCCTTAATACCCTGATCATTGGTAGAAGTAGAAGTGGAGGGTGGAGTTTTGGTTTGGGAAGATCAGATCTCCTTTGCCTTTTCTGTTTGTTATAAAACTCTTGTCTCTTGTAAGCAAAATCTATTTTTTTATTCTTTGATTAACTTGCATCATAGTGGAGTCTGAGGTCAGTACCAAGACTCCTAAATGTTACCATAATGCAAACCATAAGAAGTAAGACAAGGTTATAGTTTCTGTTTTCAAAATAGGAAGAAATATATTTTGTAATTATAGATATATGAGTTGCATGGTCATGAAGAGGCAAATGAATAAAGAACACAAAGCTTTGTAAGGAGCAAATGCCTAAACTGATACAAAAGGGCCAATCCCTGTAAAAGTAGACTTGAAATAATGTTCCAAACTATAAATTGGACAATGGGCTATAGGAAATAGTTGAAAATCTATAAATCAACCTAAGGCTGTTTGGCATCTAAATTTTGCCTCTTAAAAATATTTTCATATGTGCACATCTATGTGTACACAGGGTGGGTTGTTTTTTGTTTTCTTTGGGGTTTTTTTGGTTGGTTGGTTGTTTTTTTAGTATAGTATTTGAAGTTAACTGGAGTCTCAGCTTATGGAGCTCAGGGAAATAATTTTCAATGGGCAGACCTTCACTCACTTCTTCCCTTTGCACATAGTAAAGGAAACGTAAACTATTTTAAGAGGGCACATGAAGATTCTTCATAGCATGGGTTGACCACAATTGTGATGGCTTACACCAACACCTTGAAGCAAAAAAACCATTATGATATTACAAAAGACCTCTCAAAAGTTTTCAAACAATTGTCGAAGCTCAGGCAAATTAGAAACACAATTCCTGAAAATGTTTTGCTAGTATTTTTAAGTATCTTATTGAAATACACTACAAAACAAAAAGAATCAGACAGAATCAAAATAAAGAAGATCTAAAGTACTCTGCAAATGAGCAAAACTTAATTAGTTCATGATATTTATATTTCGATAGTTTTTCAGTTTTCCCAAGTAAGGCTTAAAGAAAATTTTGAACTTACTCTGCAGGTTAAAAGGGAGTAATATCCTGGTAACTTTGTTAGAGCTTTGACATTCACATATATTTTTATAAATCTACAGTACAAAATGCACTCACTTATCTTAAAATTGTAGAAATACTTGCCATTGAAGCGACAACAATGTAAATTCCACTATTTTTTTTTTCCTCATCACTGAATTTATTAGCTATCATATGTGACTTCATATGTAGTTTGTAAGATTTACCACACTATTGCCACTTTCATTTAGGTGTGGAAGAATAATTTCTGTGGTTTCTTTGGGGAATGCTTTCTTTTGAAAAAAAGTGTATTGAGTCACAATGAATGTCAAATGTTTCAGAAAGTAAAAGACAGTTTTTAGTGAGAAACTTTCAGCCTTTCAGTTTACAAGTACGGCAGTCAAAGGGAGACTTTTCTTTCACACTCTATCATTACCCCTTCAGCCCCTCTGACATTTTGACATATCACCATTTCCATGATCTCAAGCATGTATACATTGATTTTTCAATCATTCTCTATTAAACCCAACAAAAGAAATTTAATGATCCAATTGAATCAGTCCAGGGGAAATAACTGCTAGTTTCAATGCTATTAAAAGATTCATGCTATTCTTAATTTTTTTGTTGTTGCTGTTTTCTCAACTGAAACAAACAAAAAGTAGCTTGTTCCCTCCAAAGTAAAAAATCATATTTGAGTAAGGGGATATTGAAGGACTTGCAGGCAGTGAAATGATCTGTAGCCATAGTGACTCAGGATCCCTGCCAGGGCTGGGGAGGAGCAGACAGCTGAGAGACACCTCCTGTCTGCTCAGCTCAGCTGAGTTCTGATGCAGCTTTGATGTGGTCCCCGGGTCAGTGCAGGAAGGAGCCAGGACCACAGCTTACTTTTCTCTATGGAAGCTACTTCTGTACGAAGGACAAAATTCATGATGCATTTGAGAAACACAGCTGTGACTGATCTTTGCACTATGGCATATACAGATAAGATGCTTCTTGTACTCTGACACAGAAATAGTTATTGCTAATGACTTTTCATACATCATCTGTAAGTTGTTAAGAGTTTATATTTAAATGTGCTATTGGCATATTTCTAAAAGATACGAACTAATATAAAATTTGAAGTATCTGTACTATATAAAGAAGTTAAAAAAGCCATTACATCAACCCAGCAAGGATGAAAGCCTGATATTTTGGTTCCCATATTGGATGATTATCAGTCCTGTTGGTTCCTACTGAAGATTTCCTGTTTTATCAGCAGAAACCTTTCTTGCTTTGTCATATGTATTGGAACAGAGAGTTCTGTCATTTCATGAAAACTTGATGAGCAGATATAAGTATTGGCACAGCATTTCTGGAGAATATTGAGTGATTGACAGAAAATGTATCCTATTACCTCTTTAATGGCTGAAATAGGAAGCCTTTTCTCTTCCTGTTCACTTGTGAAAAAACAACTGTACATAACTTATCTTTTTCCTTAATAGGGAAAGATACATCCATATGGAAAAAAAGCACTTGATCTTTCTTTGTAGGTATTTTTTCCTTTCCTTCTACCTTTTCCAATTAGGTAGAGTGTAAGGCCATGGCTACCCTGAATTCCTTTGTCAAAGATGAAAAGCCTGTGAGTATTTTTATACTAACCTTTTTGACATCAGACATTCAGTGAAGTTCAAATTCATCTTGCATATGCTCTGGACAAAATAATTGGCCTAACATAAGTGGATCATTCCACAGGGTTGGGAGCTGGAGCCCCAGACACACATGTAGAATACAGTTTGTCTTGGGCTATTTATTCTGCCTGCCACTGTCCCAGCTGTCCACAGACCCTGCTAAAGCAGACGGATGAGCTGATTGCAAGTCTTTTGAGAGATTTCCTCCATCATGTACAAAAAAAAGCAGATACCTTGTAGACAACTGACGTTTGACTGATCTTTGTAGTTTAGTGACCTCTCCATGTTATGACAGTGATGATGAAAGCTGGACTGAGAATCATGTTTGGTTTTAGCCATCTTCTTCTGGCCCACCTCTAAGGTATGGTACAGATGCAGCCTACCTAATTTCATATCAAGTAAGAGAACTCCAAGGATTTCTGAGACAAAATGTATCTGAATAAAATGCAAGTTTTACAGATTTTTGTAGATTTCCATTAACTATAAGCAGCTGGAGAAGACTACAGCTTCACAGTCCTATTACATCCTTGACTTAAGCTGGTCAAACCTGCAGAAATGCCTAGTTATCTTAGGGAGATGATGTACTAATGCAGCTACACTCATTCAGGATATGGGGTAATGTGTCTACATCAGGAAGTACCAAACTCTGTCCTGGCAGATTCAGCACAACTCCAGCAATGAGAGAATGAAGAAAGAGGAATTTCAAAACCCAAAAGAGGGGAAGACATTTATGGGTTTTGAAACTAAGGAAGAGATAGTTGGGCCTAAAGGATTAGGAAAAAAGCAATCTGTATTTAGAAAAGATATAAGAAAGAACTGAGTCTCTCAAGCTCTCATTTTTTTCCTTAGATCTTTTCCAAGCACTGAGTCAAACACTTGTAAGGGTGTTTGCTCTCTTCCACAGATGCCTATGGAGATTGTCGAGCAAATAAAAAGGTCCATTTCAATTTTAATGTTGCAAATAAAAAGATATAATTATTTGTTAGTTTACAAGAACTTTCCTTTCCTAATGTTATTTTGCATATTTTTGCAATATGTTGAGTAATTTCATAAACTGTCTGGATACTATTTCCTTCATAGAAGCAGATGCAGTCTTTTATTATATCAATCAATTTATGATATCAATCACAGTTCTCAATATATTCATAATTTCTCTATTTTTCATACAATTCAGTCAAAAATAATCAGCATCCTGCTGTGCAATGATTGCAATTAGAGTTGTGCAAATCTTGGCCATTTCAGTTATAGAGCTTTCACAATAATACTTTATTTTAGAAGTATTTTTCTTTTTAACTGATTCACTGTTTGAGCCTGTGGGCCAATGTAAAAATAAAATTGCCCAATGACTTTTCATAACATAACTGAAAAGTGACTTTGCATTAATTTGCTAGACACATTCATCAGCACCCACTGGAACACTTATGAAACACAGTTGATATTCACTACATTTTTATTTTCCTCTCAGTTTTGGCAGCAGTTTCCCCTACACTCATTGGGTAACTTTCATATCATCGTAGTGATCTAAGAATCAAGTTTGTTGTTTTGGGTTGTTCTTGGTTTTGTTTTTGTTTTGTTTTTTAATCTCAGGAAGTTTAGTTTGCTTGATAACACCTAAAAGCATTTTTAAATTGTATAAATAAAATAAATTAATACATTATTATTTCTTCACTCTTACTTTACGCATGTCTAGAATCCATAAACAATGTTCTTAGCATGTAAACCAGCATCTTTACAAGTACTTGTAATA
The DNA here is from genome assembly GCA_907165065.1 of Caprimulgus europaeus. The sequence continues at coordinate 14,237,311 of OU015534.1, read as the reverse complement.
AAATTTTTGAAGATTACAGAAAGCATAAACCTACAAAACTTGGTCCCTTCACAATTCTGTAGCTTTAAGAAATGTCTGAATTTAAACAAAATGTTGTCTCTGAGCTCCTATTATAGCTGACAGATGCCAAGGTCTGTACATGATAATGTGTTTATAACATGGAGAAAAACAAAGCTGTATCATACAGAGATTAAGCAGCTCCACAGCTGGACGAGCTAGGCCTGTCTGAAAGCAGAACAATAGACACCTCCAATCCGCCATGACATTAAGTTGACAGTCTTTATCTGCCATTGTTACTTAAAACATGGGAAAAGTGTTCCTTTGAAATTTCCAAAAGGTACCGGATGTGCTGCAATTCCCAGGCTATCATTTGTTTGGAAGGCAGGGCTGAAACAATCTATAGTTCTGGACTGCTTAGTTATACACCAGTGACCAGAGAATTGCATACATGTCTCCCAACCCACTGTGTTCCCTGAAGCATGTCCTTTAGACTATTATGTAGGATTTGGACAATGAATCTTTCCCATCCCTAAAATAAAGAGAAATTTTGAATAGGCAGTGTTTCAATCTAATATTGTTCCATTCTCCACTCTGTAAAGAATAATATTTTTTTAAAGTATTGCTACAATGGGGTCATTGAGCACATTAAGGAATGACAGACTGTGAAGATTTTCCAGTCTTAAAGAAAATACACATATCTTCTTTTCTGGGATAAGAATAAAACTGTTACTTCTCAGTGTTTGTAATCTCTGAAAAAACAATTTTCTGTCTGGTAGGAATGAAAGTTTAATGCTGCAGACAGTATAGGTGTATTATGCTAAATCATAATATGTTCCAGAACTCTGCAGTTCTTTGCAGCATGGTTGTATTTTAATAAGGAAGGATGGAATAACAAAGGTTTTTATGAACTCCTGTTTCTTGTGCTTAGAAAATAAGGGGTTTTTTTCAGACTACTCAAATTTTAAATGGGAATTATTGGAATTATTGATGTTACTTATTGTAATTCAGACACATACGTATGTACCTGTATACATTCACATACATACCTATGGTATTAATTTTACAGCACATCCATATTTCAAAGTGAGGTCTTTTTACAATGTAATGAATTGAAAGATATATAAATAACTAAGACTTCAAATAGAATTCACAATAACAAAATATATTCTAAGAATACTTGATCACCATATAGTGAAAGAAAAAAATATAGGGAAGAACTTCACAATCTCGTTATGCATTTGTTTCTTTTAAAATACTTGCTGTACTTTGTCTCTTTTATTTTGCATAATAATAAAATGTGAGAGCAATTGTAGTATTGGGAGTGCAATTAAGCTTCAGCACAGAAGAGGCTGGAGTTTCGAAACACAATGAAAGTTCTGAAGCAGTGCTGTAGATTTCAGATAAAAGGATAATTGAGTGGACCTAATAACACCCTACATCATAAGCACCCGAAAGTTTTAGTGGTCTGTCTTTGGAACTACTGCATAGACTACATTCAAGACAAGTAAATGCATGTTTAAATATTTTGAGATTGTGGTGGCAGAGATGTGTTTCATTTTCCCCAGCCTCCTTACCTATGCATATCCCATTAAATGTAAAGTTAAGAAAAACATGGCACCAGTTCAGAGAGAACTGAGCATGTGTACTGAGCAAGATTCAGCTTAAGGAATAAATAAAAAGTACCATACTACAATATTTTCCAAATGGTCATTCAATTTATAGAATAACCTACCTAAATCTAGTTAGAACAATTCTTCAACAAATTATGAACCAACTCCTCCCTATTTAAAAGTGGACATTGCAAGACAAAAGAAAAATCATTACTGGAAGTAGATACAGAAATGATACCTAATGCTTAAGTCTGGATCCTGTAACACAGTACTTTGCTTTACAGACCTTGAGAATGGTAATTAATTATACTGACAGATTTATAGTTTTTATTACAGAAACAGTGTGGTTACCAGTGGTTACTAGTTTTGGGGCTTCATGAAAGAGTGTCATCATTACACCAGCTCTCTTTAATCAGTGAATTTCAGCACAATTTTTTCATTATTATGAGAGAAACAGTTTTTCTGAAATGTCATTCTGTATGGCAAATTTAATACATGAAGAGTCTCCCACAATGTTAGGCTAGCAGCAACAAAGAATATCTATCCACAAGTTTATTTGTCATATAACTATATGGAAACAAGACATTTTCTTATTCCTCTGAGAAATAATACTTCCTACTCAAGTGATGTTGTCAGAGATCCATGTGTGACATTGTTCAAAATATAGCAACCACCATTCAGCCAAGAATTTGGAATGTAGTTCTTTTAAGGAAATGAGTTATATGTCCTACTCTCAGGAAAGCATTTAAGCTTAAACTTTAAGCACATGGTTTTACTTTGTCCCATTTATGTAACATTAATCACAGAGTTACTGCTTTGCTCAATGGGGATGGTATTACACATGTGCTTAAAGTTAAGCACTTGATTAAGTGTCTTGTTACAACACTGCACTGTGCCCTGTAGCACATTTAAAAGTTTTAACAGATTCAGAAAACTCTAGAGAGCCTAGTGCTTCAGTGTAGCTGTCATTTTATGTTGGCACGAACAGAATATCCTAATTTAACCCACTGTAATTGAAAGCAATATTGGACCTGAATGTGAGGCAGATACATCAGGGTTGCTCTGGATCATCTTCATCTTCATCAGCAGCATCACTAATTCATCAAGTGAACAATTGATGCAGGTCACAAAGTTGTTCCAGCTACTGAATGATTCTTGTCTATTGGAGGTAACTTTAGTTCTTTGCTACATCACAGCAGCAGAAAGGAGCTGCTGGCAGCTCCTGTGAGATAATTGCAAAAATTGTCATTAGGAATGAAATTGTTTTACATCTCAGCACAAAGGTACAGAACTGGAAACATGAAGAAATACAGTTATCATGGATACTGGCAGATACCAGCTATTTTGATCCCTACCTTTTTGGAAATGTATTATTTAAAATTACTTGGATTTTTGTTGTTGTTATTTGTTATCAAAATAACACATGAAGTTTCAGTTCTTATTTAAAATTCATACTAATAATGTATCTTACCATAGCTAAATTAATCATGGTAGGTTTGAACTCAGTACACTTTGTTTCTTGCCTGACAATCATTGCCTTCTTTCCTGTCTCATATTTTTACTTTTTTTCATCTACTTTATTTTTGAGTGATGCAGTTATACATTCATTATTGTTTCAATATAAAATCTGGAGAGAGATTTTTGAAGGGGACTTTCTACCACATCTATTTGATTGTCTTATTATTATGTTTCCATAATAACCTATAGCATACATTATTTGGGATCAAATTTGCTTTTCCACACATTAAAAGATCATTTCCCAAACTGACAGGAAGGCCATATGCCTCGTTACCTTTTCTCACTCATTCTTTTTGCTATCCCCAGAAGATCACTGATGTATTTTATCCCTACCAAAATCCATTCTGTCCTGGAATAAACCTGCTAAAGTCTCCTTGCTTTTGTTCCAAATGCCTCGCCCATCTACTTGCTGCCAGTCTAGGTAGTTCTTTTTAGCAGCTTTGTAATTCTAGGTCACTATGTCCATCATGTTTCTTATTTCTCTCTGCTGTTGCAGCTGCTTCTGATCTTTCCCTTTTTTTTTTTTTCTTTTTTTTTTTTTTTCAGGGGGAGGAAAAGATTTCTTATAACAGCACAAATTTCACCAAAATGTAAAAAGAAAAAAAGTCTTTTTTATTTTCTCTATATCTCTCCTAATTTATTCGCTTCACTGTATAGTCACTGAAGTGAAAGAGCAGAGGAGTGCAGCATGCACAGATTAAAGAAAGAGAGAAAGACAGACCCTCGCCTTAGCTACTGAACCTCCAAGCAACACCTGAGAGGAGGAAGAGCTTGGGTTTGTGTCTCCACCAGCTTTTCTGTTTTGGAAGAGGTTTTTTTCTTGAGCATTCACTTATCTCAAGCTCTCACTTCAGAGTTCATTGCACTCTTGTTGCTGAGGTATCTCAGGAAAAAGAGAAAACAGCCACAGTCCCTTGGGCAGCAAGGCTTCATCTGTAGCATGAATCATCATGCTTCTGGTAATGTCAGGGTGCTTTCCAGGCTCAGTTTTACATTGAGAAAATTTTGTTTCTCTATAGCTAGCAAAGCACCTAACTATGGAGATAAAGGTGCAGAAACACAACACTGAGTAGCAGCTCTTCATTAAATAGATTTTTTCCCTATTTTTAAATCAAGTATATATTTAAAAAAATATATAAACAAAAAGAAAAACAGGAGAGGGACATCAAAACAAAAAGGTCCTTTCTGCCTTCATTGTGAAATTATCCCCATCAGAAATTCATGCATGTCACTGAATGGCCACCTTAAAAGCAGCATCTGCTTATCAATTGGCTTTTACTTTTTGTGCAACATTTCATATGGGCTGACTGAAGCACAAACAGGTGAAAATTACTTTTCCAAGGTCATTCTGTACAAACTCAGCTCATACTAATGCTTAGGGCTTGCTTATTCCCAGCCTTTCCTATAGGCCAGTGCATCACGTATGCATTCCTATGTGGTTAAATCTTTGAAATTATGTATTATCTTTTGATGATATATTCTTTAAGAAATCCAGTTGTTATGAATTGAAATTATATTTACTGTAAAGGCAATGATCTTGTGACTTTATTTGATATGCAGGTGAGTGTTCACATTTCCATCAGAATTTCACTGTAATTCAGTATCACTTAAATACTAATTAAGTTGTCTCTTCAAGGTTATTTTATTATAATGCTCATACAGTTTATGGGTTGTTTTTTGTTGTGGGTTTTTTTTCCTTCAAAGTAAAATTTAAGCTGATCTGTCAAACTCACATTAAGGTCCTAAACCTCAGACTCTGAGGCGTATATAAGTATAGTGGGACAAGCAGATTTAACTGCTTTAGGGATGGGAGAAGTTGTTAGTATGTCAGGTGAGAATGTTATGACTACCCAAGAATCTATTGAAAAGAGAGAATGAAAAATAAACCCCAAATAAGAAACTGTGCTAGCTAACTTAAATTTATATCTATTTCAGGAAGAACTCAGGATACCAAGGCTAAGTCCAGAAGAAAGCAAAAACTTTACACAGAGAATCAGTCTCCTAAGAGTGACATAGCATCCTAAAGAAAGGTGTTATGGGTACTCTGAAATTAGGAGATTCAGAACAGAAGAGGTGACACAGGATTAAGACTGTCATCCTTTACAGAAGTATTGCAGAGTACTGAGCTGATTCATATTTACTGTAGGAGGATGTCACTTATGGTACGATTAATATTCCTCTAAATACTAGATGGGCATTTAGAAAAGTATTTCATGCCAGAAGTTTCTTTCTCTAGCTAACCTAGACTCCACCTATGTATAACCCTTGTTAATAGAAGTATGCTTCTTGCAACATTCCACGCTGAGGAATGATTTGTTCTTTAGAGGTAGGTGAACTAAACAAAATGACAAATTTGCATGATTTTTTTTACCAATTACTTTTCTTTTCTCATTGGCAAAACATGGGAGATAGATCAGACGAGGGAAAAACACAACCCTCCAAGCTACTTCCTTCTTTTTCATCCTTCACAAAACTCTTTGGTTTGTGATCAGTCCTTTCAGAGGTCCTAGGTTCCTCTTGTGGTCTTCTCTGTTCAGCCCTCAGGCTCAGGTCTTTCCCTCTGAGATAAAGCTGTTCAAGTCTGTTAGTCAATATGCCTATTGATCACACTTACCCCTTTTTAACAGACGCTCCTAATACCCTCTTCTATTGTTCTTCTCTGCTGATGTTTTCACACTGAACAAATCTTGTGCCCTGCAGAAAACTAGCTTTCTATGGTAATTAGAACTCTACTCTTATTTAACTTCCATGGGTAAAAATTTGCTAGGTAAGGGATGAAAACTTATCTTTATGAATATATTTTCAAACTCAGTTCTTCTGAACTGCTGTTTCATGGATTTAATTAACTTGTAAAATCACAAGAATGGATAATGGCAACACAGACTCTACACAATTGCTAGAAAAAGTGACTTTCAAGCATAGCTGGCTTCCAAAAGTATCATACTGGAAATTAATAGCAGCTCTTGCCTATCTAATAATTTCTTGTGCCTTCTGGAGTTGCTGTCATTTAGCTTCGAGTGAAAAACAAAACAAAAATCTGAACAAATTGAATTAGAATTAAGGGTTTATTTTTTTCCTCATGAGACTTGAGACTTTTCTACTGTAAAAGTATATAACTAACTATAGAACGTGATACAAGAAAACTTTTTTTTTTTTTTTAAATAAGGGTGGTCAAGTATTGGAATAGGTTGCCCTGAGAGGTTGTGCAATTTCTGTCCTTGGAGATATTAAAAACTCAACTGAATATGACCTTGAGCAACCTGATCTAACTTCGAAGCTGACTCTAACTTCAAAGCTGGCTATGGTTTGAGAGAGAGGTTGGACCAGATGATCTCCAGAGGTCCCTTACAACTTAAATTATTCTGTTTCTGTGTCAAATGCAGCATTACCTTGTGCAGTCCAAGAAAAGCTTTGTATAACATGAAAGCACAAAATACGTGCTATGTTCACAGCTTCTTAATAGAAAGAACATAAATTTATAGTGAATCCCTAAGCAGATCCTTTATTCCAGTGCTTAAATTTCTTTGCCACATGTTTGTCTGTAAAATGGGAATATTATTGTACTTCTGCAAGTGATTAAATTTAACAGAAAATGAATGCTGAGAAAAGATTTGGTTTTCTTCTGAAAAAAAGAAACAAAATGATAAATTTTGTCCTTAAATTCTATTTTATTATAGCTTCAATTGCATCCACTGTTTTTTTTAATGAAGATTATTTATATTGCTTATTTGAATCTCCAAATGGAATAAAGACATCACAGATGTACTTACAAGCATGCAAGTCTTTGCATTCCACTGTTTTGTTCCTAACTTTGTGTACTGAGGAATGTTTGGAACAATTTTGAACTTTATGCAGCTACTACAACAATATCATAAATACTTCAGATTTTTTTTTTTTTTCTGAAACTGTAGTTCCAGGCTGTAAGAGGGCTCTGAATGACTGAAGACTTTTAAGTAGACTCATGATATTAGTAGGAAATATTATCATAATTAGAAACAGCAATTGGTACTCCTTGATATCTAGTCCTTTACTAATATATTTTGTATTAATTATGTTCCACGTACATACCTAGAGTATAATAGCTATGGTTTATTTCCTTTTTTAAAGGAAAAAAATATTTTATAAAGAATACCTAAATTATTTTTATTTTAGATGATCAACAAGTATTCAATCAGTGACTCTGCAAATTACCATTCTGATTTGATATTCATTTTTTCCACTTCCACATTAAAAAGCTAAAGGAACATAGTAACAGTAGGCAACATAAAATATCTCTGTCAAACTTAGTCAATAATTGTGTAGCATTTCCAGCTATAATTAAAATCTTTCATAGTCTATATTCATATACCATTCTTTGAGGTTAATTTGGTTTAGACCACTGCAAAATAATTTTCATGTGATATACTTTACTTGTTATAAATCATATATTAGTTCATTGAAAATGTACAGCATGTGTCTTAATTTGAAAGGATTTAGAATTTTAAGTTACAGTATCAAAACATCTAACACCTAGTTTCTAATAACATTCAGAATAGGAAATCCTTTCAATTTTGGAGATAAGGACATTAATTAGTGCTAGCATAAGACTGTGAAGGACAGGTTCTTCCAAGTATTGGGAATACCTCATCTAGCTAATTATGAAGCTGTGGGACTTGCATCCATTTGAACAAGATCAGAGGTCCTAATTTTAGGAAAAGTAAAACTCAGCATCAGCTGAGTTTCTTTTGGGACAGTCCTTGAGCACCTTTTTTAATACATTTCTTGGCATATAGAGGCAGGATCTGGTGAAGGGGAGCATGGATATGAAAAAAATGGTGCTTAACGAAGAAGAATCAGCATTTTTTCCCTTAAAAATCTAGACTGATGTGTGCTAGAGTTCAGGCCTTTCAAGCATTAAAGATTGGGAGCCCAAAGACAGTTAATTACTGGAGCCTTTTAGAAACAGCTGAGATTTCAATCTATGCGAAACATGACTGCTATTATGATTTGGAAATCATAATATTGAAACTCCTGAAAATGTGTTCACACAAAATTTGAGTCATAATGGGAGTGAGTCACTCCATCTGAAGTGCCTAATTTGGAAAGCTAGTCTCCATATGTTCCCTTCTGAGTCATCACAGAGCCTCCAGAGGGAGGCTCTGGGCTCCCCAAACCTGTACGCTGCAGAGTGGCCCGTGTCTTTCCAGTGGCTGTAGAAGAATTACAGTAAAATTTCTGTTTCAAGTCCATAATTTCAGGAACATTCAGATCTCTACAATCTATAATTTTGGTAAAATCTGAGAAATTGTAATAAAAGAAATCACACAATATACTTTGAATAGGCTTCACATTCTCCCTTACCTTTGTTTTTAATAGCTAATTATGAATTTCCAATTAATGTATAAAAGTACCAACATTTTAAATGCTTAATTAAAAGGGGACAATAGCATATATATATTGAGGAAAAAGTTAATAAAATTTAATAGATGTTTGAAAGAGAGTGCAAAAAATCTTCTTGGCAAAGGTTATAGACAAAATTGGACAGTCCAAAAATGTTCTTTGTTGACAATAGTCAGACTTGGAATAAATAATATGCAATAATCCCCTCTCTTATTGCAGAACCTCAGTGTTTCATATTTTATTTGATAAATTCTAATACAAATTTCATAAGGGAGAACCTTATATTCTAATATAAATGTAAAGTATTCTGGGAATTTGTGTGCCCTATGAACAATAAAATGTCAAAACCAATCATGTCATCTTGTGTTTCTGTGAGATCACAGGACACTTTTCAATGTAAGAAAACAACCTCAGCTCCTGGAGTCCTAACAGAACCCTAAATCTTGTCCTGAACACTATCCCTCCTTATCTATGGTT